>OX031007.1:2500000-5000000 GCA_943735925.1 Pollenia amentaria
ATTTAATATAGAAATTGATTTGGTGTACTAATAGTCAAACATCTAAAACAGGTAAGAACAAATCTCATTCGGACACATGCATGATATCAAAATTACATAACTTCACCTAAGCCCATATGTTTACAGGTAATAGGTAGATTAGACTATATATTTGAAGACAATCGTAATCTCGTGATGAGTCTACGACTGAATTTTAAGGCTCTTCAAACATGACATGAACAACTTAAAATTATTTGACCTGTTTAAGAAGTCAACCACAGCAAAAAATTTCATGGAAGCTGCCTTCGTAGAATTTATTAGTTTATACGGTAATACACAGAGAAGCGAAAATATAAAAAATAAAATTTTCATGATGTATGCCAGTCTAAACTTAAAATTGATAAAAAGGTTAAAAAAAATGTATAGTTCAAAAATGATAAGTCTTTTAGATATACCTTCTCTTACGGGTTGTGAGCAATATTTTACAAAAAAATAAAAAATAAATTTAAATAAAACAAATTTTATTTAAATCTTTTCTCGAATAATTTTAAATTCATAAAAGCCTTTAAAAAGAAACATTAAAAATAAAAATTTTAAAAAATGTTTTAATTTATTTTCCATTGAATGGATTTTTCGACAAATTTCAACTTTGCTAGCCCATAACGGGGCTCCTAAAAGGATTAGAACCCCTTTCAACCACTCATTTCATAGGCTGATCAATTATCTATCATATGCCTTTTAATTTATCATTGGTTCAAAAGTAATGATTTTTGACACGAAAAAACTCAAATGGGTCCACTGTGCGGCTTATAGAGGCTATTGATTATTTCTAATTGTTTTTCTGTTATGCTTCTTTTCTGTTATTTGAGAACGTAGAAGAAGAGCGATTATAACTTGATGAAGATCCAAATTTTTTTCTTATCTGATTACTATTTATTTCGATCAATGCTAAACCACCTAATCAGAATAAGTTTAACTTTTGTGTTTGAGGTAACAATAATTGGCTTGAATATAAATTAAGCAGATAAATATTAAATTTTTTTTTTTCAAAAAATTATGTGTACATTTCTGCAAATTAAAACAATAAAAAAACAACCGTTACGACACGAAATAATAAATTATTGAAAAATGATTTCCTATAGTGCATTTTTACTAGGGATGCCAAAACCGAAAAATCCCGGGATTTTCGGGATTCAGTGAATCCCGGGATTTTCGGGACTTAGTCAATCCCGAAATCGTTAACTTAATTTTTTTGTTTTTATAAAAAGAAATGCATCATGACATTCTCCCTTGAGAGGATAGGGAACACAATATTGAACTCTTATAGTTATTTGATTAAATCTGTTAATACTGTCATTTAAAACGAAAGAAAAAAGTTAAACTTTGTTATTCTTTTTAAACGTGTTTAACAATTATAAAGAAATGTTAATGTGAGAAGTTTTGAAAATAATTAAAGAAGAAAATTAATTTAAGAAAGAATTGTCTGAGCGATTTCACGAAATTAAGTAGTGTAATTTATTCACTACATAATTCATCACAATAGTGGTGGTGGGTAAAAAAATGTGTTTTTGTAAAAATAAGATTTTTATGGTTATCTAACAAACTGATTTTGTTAATTAATTTCGAATTCTAATTTCAATTATTCATCTTAATTCATTTAATAAAATTTTTACTAGAATCTTACAAATAAATCACGTCATCCAGGGATTTTTTGAAATCCCGAATCCCGGGATTGGCGAAAACTGGTCCCGATTGGCATCCCTATTTCTTACACATTCTCTTTATATTCATGCAGAAATATATTGTAGTAACAATCAAGTACCAATAATTTCAAGATCAAATTTTGTCATGCATTTTTTTTATTTTTAATGGTGTTATGTTATTTATTTCACATAACGTCACTTCCTTTCGGTCTTATCATATTTAAATTTAAAAATGTTCACCTTAAAAAAAAATTACGTTGGACAAGTTTAGTGACTCAACAAAAGCCACAAAAGTATTTTTTTTTTTTTTTTATTCCGATAAAAATATTTTTTTGCATAACAACTTTTTACGCCAATAAAATTAAAGTAGTTTTATAACAACATTTGAAATCCCCTAATTCGGTTTATAAAAAAATTTACGTATTTAGAATAAAATCGATTTAAAAAAATTGTTTTTCATTTTAATTTATTTATTAAAAAAAAATCTATTTTATTTTGATTTTTGTATAATTTTTATTTCCCATTAGATCAAACAAGTTTTTAACTTGACATTAAGAAAACTAAAAGACCGAACTCACTTTTTCAGACCGAACCAGAAATTTTGTTTTTATTAAATAGAAAGAATTTTGAATTAAAAATTTATATGAATCGCTAAGTGTAGAAAGGGAACTACTTCAAAACATTCATTTTGAGATAATCAATTAAAACAGTGTAGTTAATAATAACACTATGCTAGTTGAAAAAACAGACAAGCCGGGCACATGGCGTTTTAACATAATTCGGGTACGCTGAATCCAGTGGTGCCCGCGGTTTTTTAAGATTGGCTCTGGTTTTCGAGATATACCGTTATTTCGAAAATGGAGGAGGTTGCACAACATATGTTCGCGTAACTCAAAAACGGTTTAGTTTATTAAAAAAAACTTAAAAAACTCCGCAAATAAAATTTCGTTTTAGAAATATAATTTTTTTTTTGGAAAAAAAAATAATTTTTTTAACAAAATTTCGAAATTTTTGTTTTTTAAAAATTCATTAAAAATTGGAAAATGCATCTATGCTTCTAATTTTTTGCAGACGTATAAAAAACGAAATTCCAAACAAAATAATTTAATGTGATTTTATTCACAAAAGTCGACAAATTTTAATTAATTTAAGAATTTCATGGTGATAAAAGGAAAGTATAATTTGAGAAAATGTTAAGAACAAAAAACTAATGGAGGTCAGTCATACATTTTATCCCCCTAGGGGCGACTCCAGGGCATTTATGGGACTTTTTCTTCAATATATTTCTAGTCTGCATTGAACATTTTGTATGGAAGCCCCCTTAAGCAATGGAGATAGCGGGTGGGTATGTTAGAAATAAATGATTGAGATGAAAAATAAAGTGGGGTTGGTCATACATTTGACCCATCTAGGGGCATCCTAGGCGCTGCAGGGGCCAAATTTAAGAATTTCATTAAACGGCCATATTTGTATGGGAGCCCCCCTAAGGGGTGGAGATATATTGCAACTATGTAATATCTTCTATATTCAACTCTAGAGAGAAGAATTAAATTTTTAGATGCTAGAAATTCAAATTTGAGTTATGACTCTATTGCATCAAAGGGCCGATATGGAGAATGTACCAATGTAGAAAATTTATTTTCAATGACATTTTGACGTAAAATTTTTTAAATACCACTGGATTCAGCGTACCCGAATTATGTTAAAACGCTAGGTGCCCAGCTTGTCACGAAAAAAAATTGTAAATTTCTTGCACAGTGTAATAAATGCAAGTTTTATGTTTTTAGCTCGTAGAGGGGAGAACTGACTTTAATTTGAAGTTGTCTAAGACTACACTTTTTACACTGGTTTCTTATCAATACTCAAATAAGGTACATGAATTAAATGTCAGTAGTTCCCTTCCTGGGGTGGCTTCTCTCTTTTGCGATGCGAATACAATTTCGATGCGAAAGCTAAATGCCAACTAAATGGTACTCTCTATCACTTTCGCAAAATTGTTTGAAAATTAAGCAATACTGGTAATAAAAATCAAATATTAAAAAAAGTTGAAATTGGAAAGTTTAAATAAAAGAAATAATGATGATTTCGAAAAGAATAAAATAAAAAGATGCGAAAGACTAATGCGCAAACGCATTAAAGAGAACCAATCAGTAGATTTGCTACAATCTTCTATCGCATCGCAATAGACCTGCACTTAGTGATTCACATAAAAACGAACTTAAAAATACCCTTTCTACCTGTAAATGAGGATAGTAAGAAAAATCTTTGTACTTTTCATAGAAAAGGAAAACGAAAAAATTGTTTTATTTCTAATTTAGATAAAAATGTGTTATGCTGCAATCCAGTAACCACCTACGACATGTACACAAATTTTAACGAACGCCGAATATCAATGCTAACGTTCGGTCAGACTTTAAAATTCATAAAATATATATAAATGTACTATGTATTTACATATATTTTGTTTAATCTATAAACCAACTTGACCGAACATTATTTTTACATGTAAATAATAATAGTTTTTATTTTTTATTTTATTGCACAGTTTTCATTAGACTATTGACAACAAAACAACTAAACGTTCTCATATAGAAAATATACATATTTGTATATATAAGATTTCATAAATATAATTAAAATGTATATTAAACTCGTATTAAATAAATTTTTTATTATTTTAAATATTTGCCAATTTATTAAAAGTGCACCCCAGCAGACATTTGTATGTGATGAAGCATGCCCTCCCAACGAAGTATGTATTGGCGGCAACAAATGCGCCTGTATTGAACGTTTAATATCAAATAAAATTGATGCAAATATTCTAAACCTCCCATATTGTTCAGAAGGTTCCGCAGCTATAGACAATAATTTCGACAGTGAACTGGAAGAGGAGGAAATTTTTTATGCAGATGAAATTAATTTTGAAATTGATAAAAAATCGGATGAGACCCAATCCAACTTTAAAATCAATAATTCAACTTCATGGAATGAAAATATTCGAATAAATAGCAATAAGTTTTATATCATTTTAGGATTAATCTGTATTATTATGGCGTTTATAGTTTTAATTTTATTAATAAAAATTAATATTTAATTTCCAACATTAACTGAATCAAAAATTGAGTTTTCATAGAAACAATATAGTAATAAAAAATTAGAACTTTTCAATCCTGATTTATGTGCAGTTTCCAGGTGACATGCAATTGATTGTGTAGTAAAATTTTTATGATAAGCACTCAAAAAACTGAGTGTTTTTATATTAATTTTAATACACAATATATTGCCTGTCACCAGGAAACAGCACATTAATATTATTTTGTTATCGACGAACTATTGTAGTATTTTTATAACCTTAGCCGCATGTTGAGAGGGTATATGTATGTATATAAATTTGTCATTCAGTTTGTAATTTTAATAATATTGTATAAATATTATATAAACCTATATATATGTATATATACTGTGGATCCTCATGAGTAGAAGAGTTGATGAGCAGAAAACCACGGCCGACTGATTTTTACCCATAAACCGTTTTTTTTTTTTTTTTTTTTTTAATTCAGATTAAGTATAATCTATAGATCATATATCGTTACCTAAGTCGGAAAAAGTGCTAAATCCATTTTTTCAAATTATTCAGGAGAGACAAAAAACTGTTTAATTTTTTATTTAGTAGACTTTTTAAAAATCTGTAAATGCAGTTCTTTTCTTTAGTTCATCCTCTTAAATTACCAGTAGTCGGGGGATTTTAAAATAAATCATTTGCGGACTTATAGGCTTTTTTGGACTTCGCACATTTGCTCTTTGAAATTTCATTATTTTTGTAGGGACTTAGCATATTTTCCTTAAATATGTTTTCTTTTATTTCTGTAATTTAATAGAAGGAATTGTTCCTTATGAAGCATAATTCGTTACAGCGGTGTTCGCTGTAACTAAAAAATCTCAATGAAACTATTAAAAAAGTAAATGTATTTGGTATTTACAAGAATGTAGTTATTTTATTGGTGTTGATAAACAAAAAATTTATTGGTTAACAATAAATAAGAATAAGAATTATTAGTTTAAAGAAAAAGAAATAAATAATAATAAAAAGGTATATTTTTGCGATATAGGGAACATCCAATTGCTTAAAATTATACGATTATGTTGAATTCAATAGGGTATTTATTTTAAGCGGAAGCTTCTTATGTTAAAAAAAATAGGAACAGAATATTTAGAAAAACAAATCATAGATGAGGTAGATCATCATAAAAACGGTGATGGTCCTTGGGTAAAGTCAGTTTTAAAAATTGCAGGTCTTCATATTTTCTTGCCGTTAGTTTCCTTCTTTCTTTATAGAGTGGTTCCAAACTGGAAAAATAAATAGGTTTTATATTTTTATTTATTTTCTGGGGTAAATTTGTCCACTCTTCGCTCAAACGAAGTTTATACTTTGTTTCACAATTTTTAAAGTGCTAGCAGTCCGTTACAGTAAGTTACGGGTACAGCAACGTACGCTTAACTCAAACTTAAGACTTGCAACGTATATATTGGGACCAGCGTTGCCATATGTGCAGATTTAACTGCATTTTGCAGTTTTTCTAAGCATTGAGCAGCTGTGAAGTTTTTTGTTTAAAAAATAAGTTTTTTTGTACATTGTGCAGATTTTGCAGTTTTTACATTAATTTTTTTACTTTCAACTTTGTTTTATTATTTTTTATTTCTTTAGCTTAACCTAACTTAACTCGTCTAACAGTAGCAAGCTTTAAGAGCCAAACAAACCACACAAACGGCTTGGGAAACACGCACATTCCGTTAACAAATAAACGACCCAAATCTAATTAATAATTTATCAATAAATTCAAATAAAAACTTTTATCCTCTTAAATTTTTTGTTTCGTATTTTCCTTCTTGACTCTGCTAAATTTTAACTTCAATAATTAAATTTTGCACTAGGTAGCGCAGTTTGGAAAATATTCAACGTTTCGATTTTTCTAAAGGGTGGTCCAACCATAATGCACGATGTTTATTGTGGGTCACACCTTAATGTCAAATTTGTTGCAGAACTAAGTTTGACATTTCTTGGTTTCAGTGTTTGAAAAATTCAACCATTGGGAGGGACACAATTGAGCAGTGCGTTAAGCCCTTTACGAAAATGAGCGTTCAAATAATAATGCACTTCGTGATTTTTTGGTCAGCATAATCGACCTTATGTGTCCACAATTGGGAAAATTGTATGCAAATTTCAGCAAACCGGGTCTGTAGGAAACGTGAAAACACCTATGCATGCTTATGGACTGGCGGCTTCATCGGGCCGTTCTTCGAAAATGGGGTCGGCAAAACAGTTACCGTGAATAGTGTTCGCTATCGCGAGATGATAAAAGACCAGAAATTAAGGATATCGGTCTAGACTACATGTGGTTTCAACAGGGCTAGAAATTCAATGGCCTTTTTTTACGACGTGGCGATGTTAATTGGCCGCCACGATCACGTGATTTGACACCATTGGGCTTATTTCTTTGGGATATTTAAAAGAAAAAGTGTACGTGAATAAGCCAAGAACAATTGATGAGCTAAAGGATGATGCAATTTGGCATATTAATGCCATTGAATCTCAATTATATTTCTCTGAAAACTTTTTGTTTTATTTACAATTAACATCGTGCGTTTTGGTTGGACCACCCTTTACAAACTTTTTTCAATCGTTTGTCAAATACCAAAATTAATAACGCAAAATGATTCTACAAACGTACAATTTCGATATGTTTGAGTAGTTTATTTCGTTTTTACTTTTGAAAGTTTTATTATATTCCTGTTTACATTTTGTGGTTTTTGTTGTTCTGGGTTTACATTGTATAATTTTTGTTGCTGCAATTTTTCATGTATGTAACACTTCACAAATAGAAAATCTTCGCCCGAACTAAAATAAATTTTTTTACCAATTAAGGAACACAAAACCGCAAGACTATTAGCTGCGTTAGAGAACACAAAAGTTTTTACTATTTTTTACTGAACTTTACTGCATTTTACTAAATTGCGTTCGCGTACACAAAATACAGTAAATGAGATCATTATTTACTTATTAATATATTATTTTGCAAAAAAAAAAATTGTTATTTTCTCGAGAGCCAAAAATATAAAATTTTTCGAGCGGCCACCCAATGATGAAAATTTTTCAAGATAAGATTTTATAAAAATAAATAAACTTACTAATTCCAAATGCTTCTGCTACTTCCGACCAAATATTTTGTTTGATATGATTGTTTTTATAATAGCTGTTGCTCAAATCATACAAACATTCCCTTCCTGGCTTTTTTATTTCATAAATTAAATTTAAGACAACATCTTCTAACAACTCCATCTTAAATTTGTATCTAAAGAATAATTTGTTTGTATTTTCCAAAAATATTCGTGTTATAAAAAGTATTTAATCGAGTACCGATAAGAAAACGAGTTAAGTAGTCAAAAGTGTAAACATTTTTCAAACACTTCAATTATTTGCCATCAGTTTTTGCCTTTATTTTACGAATTTTTACAAATTTTGCGTTCGCGTACTTTTTTGGACAACAGCTTTTTGTGAGAGCAAATTTTTAAGTTTACTCATTTACTGCATTTTACTGTAAAAGTACTCAAACGCACCTATTATGAGTTACATTCGATAACGATTTTCGCTGGCTATCGAACATCAACTATCGAATGTTAATTTGGTATTATGAGTTGGCAGCACTTGATAGATTTGAAAATAAAAAAATTTTAATAAAATTAGGGGGTAATTTCGTAAATCACTTCACTTTGCGTTCAGAAATTTTTCATATACAATTTTTTGAATTTTGAAAAATTGGTATGCAAATAGTGTTTAAGTGACAAAATAATGGGATAAATAGTAGTATAGTAGTGTCCGACCGAGCGTTCAGTTCGGTTACGGAATTCGGCAAAATATCATGTTCGGCCAAAGTTCGGTGAAATTGTTACCGAACTTTACTGATCACGAAACTTTTTATGGAATTACATAGTTATTATCATGAGTGTAAATTAAAATAACACGAAAACACCCCCATGTAGAACTGCAAGAACATGCTAATGAAAAAGAAATCAAAATATCGATATTAAAAAAATTATAATCGATATATATCGCTGATATTAAAAATACCCATATATCGATACATCGGTATTTATCTACGACTATCGAGAATTCGATATTTTTAAGATCTCTTTATAATAAAATTCAACATTTTAACCGTTGCTCAACTGCTTACAATACTGTTGTTTTTTAAGAATTGCATCGTTTTTAACTATTTAAGAAAATAACGTCGCTTTCCATTGTAAATTTTCATAGATTACACAGTTCCGTTTTGTCTCGGTTTTTTAAGAGATGACAACAAAAAAATATTCTGGAAAGGGTTTCTAGAATTATGCAAAGAATCGCCTTTCCTAATTTGAAACCGACAAAAATAAATTACATTGGTGTCATTAAATTCAATATTATGGTTTTTTTGTTCGAACTGATATTAGTGTCGGTTTTAGGTGTCAAAGAAAACAATATTATCGGATTTTTATTGAAAATAAACAAAACTCTTGTTTTTTTTATTGGAAATAAATAGTTGCAAGGCGAATTCATTACAGGTGATCCTAAAAGCCCTGCTGGTAACTTTTTTTCTTTAGCTTTACAATTGTTGGATGTCAAAATTTAGTTTATTATCTTTGTTTCTGTTTTGATTTGCTTCAGTTTTTGACATTGTACAATGATTTTACAAAAACAAATTGCTTGTGGTTTTTGTACGAGTTGTACTTGTTGTACTACCGAGATTACCTGGAATGAATTCGCCTTGAATAGTTGGTAAAAGTTTATATTTTTTATTTTATTTCATTAACAGTTTTATATAGATGGAAGTAAATAAAACTGATAAAATAGGTAGTATTTTTGCATGTCTCCGGCAGCGGGCTGCTGCAAACTCGCAGAAGCATTCTCACTTTTTCTGAATACAGAAAATGTTCAACAGCACTTATTTATTTTGGCTTAAATCTAGTTTACCGATCCAAGGAAAAAATAAAGTACCTAGGGTAATAGAAAATGGAAAAATAAGAAGAAAAAATAAAATAAGAAAGTTGGCGCAAACGCTTAATTTGCGAGGTTTGGACGTTTAAAGTTTTCATATAAATATGTGATTTTGCACTACATTTCCAAATGTATATGGCTAATATTGGTATCATTGCAAAGCTTTTCACGAGATCTGTATATGTACATGTTTTCCTGTTGTTCTATACTTTATTTTAATTGTTTATCACCGTATTAATTGATATGCTGAGAAGTTTTAGTAAGCGATGTCGGTGTGTTATAAAAAAAAGAGAATCCTCGCGCCCAGGCAAAGGCCGGCTATGCAGCATAGCTTTAGTTAGCGAAGCTAGTGTTTGTTATACCATGGAGTAGAAAATCTTTGCGCCCGGGCGAAGCCTGGCAATGCAGAGAATCTTTAGTTAGCAAAGCCGGTATTTTTTATACCATTGAGTAGAAAATCTTTGCGCCCGGCCATAGGCCGGCAATGCAGAGAATTTTTAGTTAGCGAAGCCGGTATATTTTTATACCATAGGAGAGGAATAGCTTGCGCCCGGCCAAAGGCCGGCTAAGTAGGGAAGTTTTTTTTGCGACGTTGGTATTTGTTTTTTTGTAAAATTTGTATTACACTTATTTAAATTAACTACATACTTTCCTAGTGCACATTTGGAGCTGCGTCGGTAAACTAGATTTGTTCCTTTATTTTATTAATTTATGAACAATATCTTTGTATTTTTAATAAATTCGCTTTATATTTTTACAAAACAATAAAATTACACAAATGTAAACAACAAATTCAAATAATACAACGATGGCATTTATTTCATATGTTTAGTGTTTTACCATTATTAATTTGTTTTCTATAACTTTCCTTTTATTAAAAAGACAAGTTTTAACAATATTTTAGCGCAAAAACCATAATTTAGATAATTAACAAACAAAAATTACATTTAATGCTGTAAACACATGAGCCAAATAATAAAACAGATGATTCTAATATCGGTTTTATTTGTATTCGAATATGACAAAACAGAATAGTGTTTATGACACCAAATGAATGCCCCTATTGCGGTTTTCCACTCAACTCAGTTTGGTCGTGTGAGAGTCAACCCAACTTATGCACAACCAAACTCATTTTAGGTATTGTGATACCCAACGGTTTTTAGTTGAGTTTGCTATAAAGTTGCCAACTTAAAATAGCGATTTTCCAACTTTAAATATAACGTTTGACAAGTGAAAATTTTATAAAATGAAATAATTTTTTAAACTTAAAGTATTTTTAATTGTTGTGTTGAATAAAAAGTATTTACAATGGATATTAGTGTCGATTTATTTTATGATGATGAAAATGAAAAATCTTGTACAGATGTGCTTCGTATAAGAAAAATTCCTGATGATTCCAACTCTCTCCATTAGATTAACAAGCCTCTCTAATTGTGCTAAATTGTAATTTTCAATGATCTACGAATGTATTAAATGCTGTGAAATTCTAATTTACAGTATAACAAATCTTTCTTTCTACTTCCGGTTTTTCCATTGTTATTTTTTTTTCTTTTAAAAATGAAAGTCAACTGAAACTGAAAACAACTCAACTACTAATAAACAGTTGTGTATTTATAACGTTTCTGTCGACCAAACTTTTACAAAGTTGAAAACGGCAATACCACTAAAAAAAAACAGACACACAACTGAAAAGCCAACTGCCAGTCGAGTTGAGAATGGCAATGCAAATTTACCAAAGACAACCAAACTGTTACAAAAGTGGAGAACCGCAATAGGGGCAGAAACCAATATTGGTTTGAAAAACCGACAATTTGCAAAACCGACTTCCACACCCCTGATATACCTATAAAAGATAAATTTTGAACTTTGATGACATAACACAGCAAGACTTTTACTTGTAACAGCTCTTTATATGAAAAGGTTAAAAGCTCTAGCTCATAAAGGTTATAAAATTGTCGAAAATAAGTGTTAACTTTTTTATAGGTCCCACGTCCACTAAAAATTTCGAAAAATTATGTAGCCTGTTGTTCATTCCAGACCATCGATAATATTCTATCAAAACTTTATAAAAATCGGCCCAGCAGTTTATGAACCTACAAGATACAAATAATCACAACATCTTTACATATTTTTCTGAAGTGCGAAAATCGTAACTTGGTTTCCTAAGGAATTTTGACATTTAAATAAACTAAGTATACTAAATATAATACGATCAGCTGAATGTTGTTTTTAAAAAGAAAAATGCTGTACATACACTTTTTTGTAAATCCCATCAACTTGTTTTTAGAAAATGTATATACCTAGGAGTGTTTAATTTTTGTTACAAAAAACTCAAGAGAGCTCACCTTTATTACATTTGCCAGATCTGTATTATACAATTGTTATTTTACAACAACCAACTTCAAGCACACTTTTACAATAACAAAAAACTTATTGTAATTTGAGTTTGGTTTCTTATAAAAAGAAATTTATTTCTTAGATTTGATTTTCTTAAGGTAAAATTCCAATTCTTTGCCTTCCAAAATGTAGCCATCAGCACGACCGCATTGACCCGGGCGGGATGAAACGCAGGCTAAAATAAAAAAAAATAATACGTTTCAAAAGTGTGTACTTAAAAATAAATTTTTAAACAAATATTTTTTTTAAACAAAATCAGAGTAACTATGACAAGCAAAATCACGCCCTATCGGTTTGCTACACAACTTAAAACAAGTCGGCAGCAATTAAGAGTTGATGGGATCGCTTTAAGGTTTAACATCATATTTGTAAAATAATTCTTTATTTTTATTAGATTCGATAACGTACCCAATAGACGACCAGAAACGAATTGATCTTCCAACGCTTGTTCAACTTTGGCGTACTTTTGACGTTCTAAATACTTCTTCATTGTCTTTTCACTGCGTTTCTTGGTGAGGACATCATTGTCGTCTTCTTTTTGTTGTTGCTTTGGGTTACGCTTGCGACCCAAGGGCAAAACATAATGGGATTCATACCACTGTCGGAAGGGAGTGGCATCGATAACAACGATAGAGTTCTTTACCAAAGTCTTGGTACGAACCAATTCGTTGTTGGAAGCATTGTAGACAACATCTGCTATACGAGTCTTGCGTGCAACACCTTCAGATGCCCAGGCAAAGTTACCAGTTTCAAGGCGAAGAGCGCGAAGTTTTTCATTACCGCCGCGAGTACGGACACTGTGAACGCGGGGAGCACCTAACTGAAACATAAAAAAACATCAATTTTAGTTGTTTCCAATAACAAAAATAAGTTATATTATTGAATTTTTTTATGGTATGTAGGAAAAATATATCAGCAGTCCGAACATAATAACGCTATTCATCAATTGCTAAAAGTTCCGGAGAACTTTTGGATTTCAGTTGACACGCGTTATCATCATTTAAACATTTCCTACAACTCAACAAAAAATATTTTGGATGTATACTGTTACAACACACCTTCGTATTGGCAGCGGGGCGGCCCAACTCAAACTTGCGCTTCTTGCGCAAAGGTTTACGTTTGCCACCAGTGGAGCGGCGCTTATGAGCACTATCACGGCTAATACCTAGAATTATGAAATGATATATGTAGTCTTTTTAACTTGCAATTACTACACTTAAATATAATATAACCCAATTAAGAATACAAATTCCCCGGGAGTTTTCTCCCTTCTCCAATTTTTACTATTAAATTGAAATGGAAACAAGGAGAACTCTCGGGGAACTTTTATTCATAAATGGGATTAAAAAATATGTATCTATATGACACCACTTTTACTTTTCCACCGGTTCGTATTTTAACATTTACCGAAAATTTTTCTTTAAGTGTATTAAATTTAAGATTTCTACTTTGTTTACATCGTTTTAATGAATTAAATTATCATTTTATTTAATTATTTAAAGTGGATGTTTTAAGATTTTCTCAAAATTTTTCATTTTTCTAAAAACACAGCACTCACCCATTTTGAGTAAAAACAGAAAAAGAAAGGAAGCAAAAAAGAAACGTAATAACTGGTGTCAAACGCTTGTCATACCGCTATTGTAATAGAATACACATTGTTGTATTTATGTCGACCTGCGGCCACACCAACGCGAATTCAACTACATGTCAAACAGTAACTTGGAGGCCACACGATCAATTTTTGTCTTTCAATTCCTTTCAATTTAAGGGCATAATAAACCACACAAATTGCTTGGCAAACATGCACTTTGTTTTTGCTTCTGTTTGCCAATAAACTACACAATCATATATCGTACTAACATTAATTTTTCATTTTTGTTTTGCTTTCAATGAATGCTGACGACGATTGTGCGGCGGCAATTTTGCGCCCTATTTGCTAAAAACCCCGAAGAAATATAAAAGAAAGAAAAATAATTTGTAGTAAAGAGTGCTCTAAACAAAAAACTGTTTGGGGTAAACAATGCTGTTAAAAAAATTAGAATTTACGGCTGTAAATAATTTTATTGCTTCATCTTCTACATCTTTACTCTGCAAAGTTTTCGCTGAAATGATTAGCTTTAGCACTAGACACAACAAAAAGTTTGACAAATATCCAACATGTCTGCCAAATATTAAAAAATTTTAATATTTCTACAAACATTGCTTCAAATGATTGTCCAAACAGCAAACATCCCAATTAACAACACAAAATATTTGTACAAACGTATGATTTTGACATGTTTGCCAAGCTATTTGTGAGGTTTATTATGCCCTTTAGTCTCAATTTACACGTTTCATCTTTTGATGCTCAACTTATTTTCAATTCCCTTTTGAAGATGCCATTATGTTCACACGCAGCAACCGGTTTCAACTTTTTTTGCTTCAAAACAACAACACTTTTATTCAAAGCGAACCAAAGAGAAAAAGAAAAGAAAAAAATTTACATGCAGCCATTATTGTGCATATATCTACGAAGGAGATCACAAAGCGTACTGCCCGAGTACAGGCATCTCCGTACCAACCCCTTTTCTTCTTGCTTCCCTCTCCTTAAAACAGAAGAGTTGAGCATCAAAAGATGAAACGTGTGAATGTAGACTTACACGATCAAGTTTTGTCTATCAAGTTTTAATTCACTCACACTTTTTTACCAAAACACTCATACTTATAAAAATTGAAGCGAACTTGCCTTTAAAATTCTCTTACAAGTGAGTGTATCAATTTACGTTCAAGAAAACAGCTGATTACAAGTTTGGTGAGAAAATTTATCGTTTGTCTTTATAAATTGTATTCTTGATGACATCTTGAAAGTAAATTGCTTAAAAATTTCGTGCAGCCTACGTCATAGCTTTCAATTTATTTTAATTTTGACAAACAGTATATGTAAAAGATTATCAACAAAAAGTTGATCGTGTGGCCGCAGGGTAAGAGAATTTTAAAGGCAAGTTCGCTTCAATTTTTAAAAGTACGAGTTGATTGGTAAAAAAGTGTGAGTGTATGTGGCGATGTTGACTGTTTCTTCTTTCTCATTTTGTTGAAAAATATGAAGAAAAAAATCGGAAAATGCCATCAATGCAAATTGTGAAAGTTGGAAAACAATTATAATTGAATATAAAATTTTTCCAAATTTATGGGACATAAAATATGATAGGTTTCGTTCAAATTAGATCGAATTTTAAACACAATTGTAAGTATCCCGTTTAATGTTTAACCGTTTAATGTCTCCAATCAAACTCAACAAACTTTTATGAGTTAGCCTGTATTTAAATTTCAAAATGATCCTAGTTGATTCAAGAACCATCTAGTATTTTCTAGAATGTTGTATTCGAATTATTTTAAAATAACTTATACATATAAATCTAAAGTCTACAATTACAATTGCTAGAAAATTTAGTACAGTGGCGTTAAAAATAGTAACTAATATGACATAAAACTATAATTTACAAGATTACATATAACTACAATCATAAATAATTAGTAGACAAACCTAATTTTGTAACAATATGAATAAAATCTACAAATTTTGAAAAATGTTCGAATTTGGTTTCTTTAATATGGAATACCCCCTAAACTCTTTATTTGTCGAAAGTGACAACTAGCGGCCTTAATAGACCTAGCTACGTGCTATCAAAATCACCCTACAAGAAGACTACCGGTCATTTTACTAGTTGGATGACCGGTTTGTGCTGACGGATATATTAATAAAAGTTTCTAATAGTTTATTAAGAGCAATATGAAAAAACTGACAAAAACTGTTGTTTACATGTAATGTTGCCTCTCTCTCTCTTACTAATTAAATTCACTCAGCTACAGAACATATATCTGTACTGCTTATTCTGCTGCTTTTTATTAGTCAATGATAGCCTAAATAATGGTTAACGCTAACTAGCTAGTAATAACGTAAATATTGTTTAGCACTAACTAGTTATTCATAGCGTAAAATTTGGTTAGTACTAACCCTTATAAAATAATAAATTTTTTTTATTTTAATTTTAAGTCCCCTTTTACAATGTGGTAAGTGGAAGGCAGACAGACGAAGTTTGTTGGCGAGGGGTTGTAGAGGTAGAGTGTGTAGTACATGACTATCTGTACTAGACATTTTTCGTGTTTCTCTTTTACTGTTCGCAATTTTCATGTTGTTGCTTCATATCATTTTTCTCACACCAATGTAATTTTATATATCATTGCCTGTCAAATGTTCGTCTCCGTCAACAGCGAAAATGAACGAAGAAAGGAAACGAATAATTTCTGTCTGTCTATTAATTTCGCGATTGTAAAAGGTTTAGGTAAGTTCAAAAGAGAATAAGAAAAATGTCTGCCTTTCAATTTCAACATTGTAAATTGGAACTAAAATAAAACTTTTATTAAAAAAAAATATAATCAAGCAGGCTTCATTAAAGTATATACCTATAATATGTATGGGTGCGGGACCACGTAACATAATATCTGTGGCTGCTCTATAACGTTCCTTTCTTACATGGGTCTGGATTTCGTTTTAGAATCTTATTTATAAAAGTTCTTTTGTAATGGAGGTAAACGTACTCATTACCAATTCATTTCTCGTAAATCATGTAAAGAAATATTATTTTGCTAATAACTTGTGACTAAAAAACCATACATACATGCATACGTACTTGAAAAGTCATCATTATCACCACAAAATCTTTAACGAGTATCCCGGCCAAAGCAACAACCCGAATGACCGCTACCTGTTGGAAGACCACTTATTTTAACACGACCGCTTCGTACATGACCTCTGTTATTTCCAGAAAATCTACCACCACGTATCAGTACGCCCTCCTTAGCTTTAATATGCAACTTAGTTGCAAAGGAGATAAGCAAATAAATTTTTTAACTTAACATGACAAATAACTTTTGAAATATTTAATTTAAACAGTTCAAGTTTTTTTACAAGACTCGACAGGCCAAGCGTATGACAAATTTTTATAAAAAAAATTGGCATTATTTAGGAAGTGTTAGATGTGCCACTCTAACATATATGTCAGAGTGGAGCAACGATTGTAAAATTGTTGCAAGTGTGTTAGTAAATTTGTTTTTAATTTTGGTTATGCATTTCTTGTAGGGCAGCTATCAAATTTTAAAAACCAGCAAACTTGTAGATTTTATTCATATAACATTTTGGAAAATTTTTGAATTCTGTTTTCTTTAATATGGAGTACCCCTAAATTATTGATTTGTCGAAACTGACAACTAGGGGCCTAACCCTGCGGCCACACGTTCAACTTTTTGTTGATAGTCTTTTACATATACTGCTTGTCAATATTTACATAAATTGAAAGCTGTAACGTAGGCTGCACGCAATTCTTAAGCAATTTACTTTCAAGATGCCATCAAGAAAACAATTTATACTGACAAACGAAAAATTTGCTCACTAAACTTGTAATCAGCTGTTTAATCAAACGTAAAATTGCCAAACAAATGAATAATTAAAATTGAGAGCAATCTCGTGATCAATTTAAAAAGTGTGTGTGTTAGTAAAATATATGAGAGTGACAACAAATTGAAAGGAATTGAAAGACAGAAATTGATCGTGTGGCCTCCAAGTTAATAGCCCTACTTACGTACTATCAAAATCAGTTATCAAATTTTATACACTGGCAATTTGTAGATTTTATTCATATAACAACATTTTTGCATAATTTTTCAAACATTTTAAACCGCTATATTTAAAGATTTTTTCATATTTTCACTAATTTTTTTTAACTTTTTTTGAATAATATGGTACTCGTAATGTTTGCTATCAAAATCCGTTATCAGATTTTATAAACCGGCAACTATGTAGATTTAATTCATATAACAACATTTTTGCATAATTTTTCAAACATTTCAAACCGCTATATTTAAAGATTTTTTCATATTTTCATTAATTTTTTGATTTTTTTATGAATGATATGGTACTCGTAATGTTTTCTAATATATTTTTTCATGTATTGTTATTGTTTGTCACGCACGTGCTGTTTTTTTTAAAAAAATAATAATAGCATGGGTTCAAAACAAAATAAAAGTTGACCTGTGCGGCTGATTTGTGATATTGATTTGCTCACACGCGTAAAAACTAATTTGTTTTGTTGGTGGCAGCGCTGGTGACAATGTAAGATTTTTTCAGATGCTTGGCAGCACTGCTTTTTCTCTCCAATCGAATGTGGTAGAATTTATGCGAAAGAATATGTCAAAGCAAATAGAAAAAAGCAAACGCATTTAAAACAGGCAGCTGCGATTTTACGTAAAATTTTCGTCAATCACTTTTCGTTTATAATATAACAAATAAAAACGAGAAAAAGGACGCTTTAAAATATAAAAAAATACAGGTGTGTGTTAACAGTTATCTTGTGCTAAAATCTAACAATATTAAAGAAATCTGCGTGTTAAAATTAAAATATTGCAAAATATATACCAAAAATGAGTAATACAAAGCAAAAACTACATACATACATACACTTAATTATCGATTATTCTACGTGTGTATGCACCTACAAATAAAGAAAATCAAGTATAAAAATTTATTTAGATTTTTTTAGAAAAATGTACAAAATCCCGTTTTTAGTGTAAAATAATCAATAGAGAGAGTTCAGTTCGTTCACATTTTTGTGGTTTCTTTTGCATTTATTTATCGAATTTCTATGCACGATTGTGTACTTAATTTTTGTTAAATACATCTCTAATTTTTGTGTATTAGTGCTGGTTCACACTGTTCAAGTCTTAAGTTGCCCACAGACGAGGCTACATTTGTCGAAACATGACATGTTTCACTAAATGTTGCTACGTGTGAGGATGTTTCTGGTTAAAATTCTTGTTACCTTTTTGGTGTCTCAAATATCAAAAATTTTTGAAACACGTGTTACTATTTATGTTTCAGTTTTTACCACAGACGATTACACTAAAAACGAAACATCAGTATTGCGTGTTTTTTGAATATACTACTACTAAACACAAAAAAACATTTTATTTATTTTCTTTGTATACCTATCATATTTTATGTCCCATAAATTTGGAAGAATTTTATATTCGATTATAATTGTTTTCAAACTCTCACAATTTGCAATTGTTGCCATTTTCCGATTTCTTCATATTGTTTCATCGTGTGTGGCGATGTTGACTTTTTTCTCTTGCTCATTTTATTGAGTGAGGTGCTTTCGCAACTCGGAGAAAAAAAACATGAAGAACGAAATCGGAAAATAGCAATTGCAAATTGTGAGAATTGGAAAATAATTATAATTGAATTTAAAAATTTTCCAAATTTATGGGACATATAATATGATAGGTATAAAAACAAAATATATAAAAACTTTTGTGGTGGTATATATTAAAAAAACGTCGTACTGAGGTTCATTTTTAGTGTCATCGTCTGTGGTAAAAACTGAAACATAAGTAGTAACACGTGTTTTGACAAATGTTGCATCGTCTGTGGGTACCTTTACGAGCAATTTCACTAAGTTCAGTTATAGCTGTAAAGAACATTGTTAACTGGAAGTTAACTACCTATCTTCACTATCCATCAACTTGCATGTCGCATATTAATTCTACTCGTGTAGACTGTTCCTGTTCATGTTTCGTGCATATGCTGCCATCGTTGGCTAAACATATGTTTTAAGTTACCCACACACGTGGTATCATTTGTCGAAACATGGTAATGTTTGAAATACTTGAGAATTTAATGAAGACGCAGATACTAACTCATTTTGAGGAATCCTCTTTAATTCACCCAAGTCAATTTGCGTTTCAACGTAATCTTAGCACTACCTCGCTACTTTTATCACTTACTGAGTCAATTAGAAGAAAATTAGATAGTAACAAAAATTGTACCTTGATTTCTTTGGACCTTAGTAAGGCTTTTGATCGTATTAACCATTCCATTCTCATTTTTAAGCTCAGGAGATTTTTTAAATTCTCGAAAATGGCATGTAAGTTAGTATTCTCTTACTTATCTGATCGCTATCAGTACGTTTCGTTGAATGGTTATGACTCCGGTACTAGTCATGTCACCTCTGGGGTACCTCAGGGCTCTGTACTGGGTCCAATATTTTTTCTTGCCTATGTGAATGACTGTATTTCATTACTGGGGAATGATATTTGTCAGCCTTTTGTTTTTGCTGATGATATATTCTTATTGTTCCATGGTGATCCTAGGGACATATCTAAATTGGAGATGAATTTGAATGATCACCTTTCTTCTGTGTCTAATTGGATGTACGTGAATGATCTTGAGATAAATCCGACTAAGACTAAGGCCCTGAGTTTTCAGTTATCTAATCGTAGTGTCTCCTCTTTCAGGATATTTATCAATGGACAGGCAATAGTTTTTTTGATACTCTCAAATGTCTGGGTGTTATTTTTGATTCCAAACTAAATTTTAATGAACACATTAACTTTATTGCTAAGAAAACTTGTCTTATTTTGAGAAGGCTTTATTCATTAAGAGCATATACTCCTAGACATGTGAGAAATCGGCTTGCCTATTCACTTATCATATCTCGGATTAACTATTGTCTTGAAGTATATTCTGCTAATGGTTCGAGCATTATTGAGGCAGTGATTAGAAAAGTGGTTCGTTATGTATTTAATGTGAAAGTTTGGGAACATGAACGTACTTCAGTGCTTACTCCTGTATTTTTGAAATGTAGCTTTCGAAACTATCTTAATCTACGTATTTTACTTCATTTCTACAAGATAATAAAAAATGGTCAACCAGCTTTACTTGTGAATGAATTTTCTTTCATTAATTCGACGCGTAATATTCAAGTTAATGTTCCCTTGGGACATCTTTCAGTATTTGATCGATCTTTTGTGAAACGGATTCATCATGCCTGGAGTATACTCCCAAATGATCTTAAGCTATTTTCGTACTCGTATTATACCTACTTATAAGAAAAAGCTTATTGACTATTTTAATTATGACCATGGATAATTATTTTATTTTTCCTTTTTATTGCCGATCTTTGGCTATGGGATTAACTTTGTTATTTATAATTTTATAAGTTCATAACTTTTGACAATATTTATATGGCTGGGGAGCCAAATCAATTTATATACATATTAACTTATTTTTTTTTTCATATGATTTTTGTTATATCTTTTCTTAAAACATAGTTATTATTTATACAATACATAATTATTGGCCATGAAGGCTTTCTTTGTATTGATATTAAATAAATAAATAAAAAATACTAAAAACATAATTCGTCAGTATATGAAACTTTATAAAAATACATTTTTTCTTTTCACAAATATTTTTTTTTTATCAATATTCTAACTGCCTATTTCCGAGGTGCGAAAAAATTATTTACTTTTTACAAATACATTTAAAACAAAAACAAAGTTTTTAGAATTTGTTTTTGCTTTAAATGTAGTTGTTCGAAAGAAGGAATTCTTTCGCACATTGGAAATATGTTAAATATGCCTTTATCTAATATTTTTTTATGTCCAGAAATAATGATGCAATTTTGTGTATTCTAGATACCTACTCGGTACAAAAGTGTGCAGCACCAACACACATCAAGCTGATGCAAAACTTCATTGTTTTAAAAATTGACTGTTTAAATAATCGTGTATTTTGTATAAGCAAAATACACGATTAAATATCAGAATTTCTAAAAATAAAAAATCATCATTTGAGATAAAAATCTTTAATCATATTTTTGTTTAAAAAAATAATCCAAAATATGATCAAATCATCATTCTGGCAACGCTGTTTATATATTATATTCAAACAAGAGAAAACAAAAATTTGTCAAATTAAACTTTGTGTGTCTGAGCACCAAACAAAGTTTAAAAGAGAATTCAACAGACTTTGTCAAAGTAAACTTTGCCTGTCTGAAAGGGGACTTTGTGTGTCTGAGCACCAAACAAAGTTTAAAAGAGAATTCAACAGACTTTGTCAAAGTAACAGTACGTTTACATTTGACAGTACTGGTAAGACAGTAAGCAAATACATATTAGTTGCTAAAAACACTACTTGCTGTCTTCGTGACGTAGGCGTCCAGACAGTAGTTAAGACAGTTCACTTTTAAAAAAATGTCTTAACGTGAAAGTCGCAGAGCAAGTTATAGTTAAACGTGTTTTATATGAACTTAACAAATTAAAAATAGCATTTAACATCTATTTTTTGTGAATATAGATAACCCTTAAGTAAAACATGCAAAACCAAAACATAATTTATTAATTTTCTTTTAATTGTTGATTTTTTTTTTATTTTTGCGAACAAAACTTCAAATTACTGTCAGCAAATGTCAAATCACTGTTCATTTTACTGTCTGCAAAATTTGCTAGACAGTAGACAAGACAGTTGGAAAAGTGTACATGTATTAGTGAAAAAGTTTGCATGTATTGCAACTGTCTTGCCAGTACTGGCAAATGTAAACACCGTGTAAACTTTGCCTGTCTAAAAGGGGACTTAGAAACTACGTTCGCCATGATGGCCGCCTTACAAGCACAGTTTTAGTTGTGCCCACTTCTGGTCTACAACCAAACGCACAACAACAAAAATTGTGGTAAATCAGAACATGATCATCAACACGTATTCGCCACATACAAGAACATGAACAAATAAGTACCGTTGCTCTGCCGGCGTTATGTTCAAGTCTTGTTCAAATCGATAGCGCATGGAGACTACTAAAGTCGCATATTAGCCCTTTTTTTTACTGCATTGCCACTTTGCCCCTCTTTTGAAATCCCTTTGAGTATCATTTTGTATTTTTTTTTTTTTTTTTTTTGTATCCCGTTTGTCCCCTTTTTGAACAATTTTTTTTTTTATATTGGCAGTCAATGAACGCAGATGTGCCTGCCAGCTTTTATATCATCTTATGTTTTTACTTAACCTCATAGTAGTGCATCCGAATAGCGATTTTTTCCTAAATTCATTATAATAAATTTCCATACTGTGAAGTTTTCTATAGAATGATTCAATTTCTCGGCTTAAATCTAGTTTGCCGACGCAGTTCCAAATAAAAAAACGCTTAGTTTTCGAGTTACGGACGTTTAAAGTTTTCATACAGTGAGCCGAAAACTAAGGACACACTGGCTTTTTTTCTTGTTTTGCTAATTTGTAATTTTTTTTAGCAATAATATTATGACAATACTATTTTTAGTTGTTTATTTCGATGTTATTGTAAACTCCTACTTAAAAATATTGTGATCTTTTAAACAAAATTCTAAAAAAAATCAAGCTTTATTCAGAATAGCTCATAATATGGCAACGCAAAAGTAAGGGCACACTTGTCGTTTGCCTGGAATAACGGTACAACACTCACATAAAACAATAAGAAGTTAGTTGTATTGTGTCAGAAGCACCGTAATTAACACGTGAAGTAGTAGTTTTTAAAGTCGCTCAGTTGTAAATTAAATATTTCTGTGAAAAAATTAAGGCCCTAATCATGTACAACGCAGCGCAACGCCAAACAATAACATTGAAAGCACAAACAATGTCATAAATATTTTGTAATTTTGTTGTTGCTTTCAACAGAAATTCATGTACCGTTTTAAAATTTTCAACGACACAAGCAATGGAGCGTTTGAAATTTTAAGACGCAATGTGAATTTCTGTAGAAAGCAACAACAAAATTACAAAATATTTATGACATTGTTTGTGCTTTCAATGTTATTCTTTGGCGTTGCGTTAGTTCTGTGGCGTTGCGCTGCGTTGTACATGATTACACAGGGTCTCCACCTGAGATAAGATATAAGATTTTTATATCAGCAAACGTCAAATTCAATCTCAGAGTGTATTATCTTACGTGTGGACTCTCAAATAGTGTTAGTATTAATATTATAATAAATGTTATGAGACAGTTGTTATGAGAAATCTTATAAAAACTATCTTATAAGAAATCTTATAACAACTATCTTATAAGATGAGCTGTCAAAAATACACATGCATACACACATATAAAACAATAATAAGCCACCATTATTAAAATCTGTAATTTATTAATGCAAATAGTGCCAATCTTGTGAAAAGTGTTTAAAAAAACAATATTTTAAAATAATTAATCAAAAAACTACAAAAAAGAGAATAAAAAATAATAAAAACGATACAAGTTTACTGTACGAGAATCAGTCGATTATGAAATCTTATAAGATACGTGTTCCCCTTGTTTAATATTAAGATTAACATGAAGAAATGTATTCTCTCATTCTGTCGACTCTCTCTCAGCTATTATATCAGATATTATCTCAGGTGGAGACCCTGTGTTAGGGCCTAAATTAGCTCTGTTCCAGATGCATAACGAAACAGTCCGAACTTGCACAAAGTTACCCAAAAGCGTTCCACATAACAATTTTTGTGCATTTAAGAGAGTAATTGAGAGAGTATTTTTTTTTCATTTCCTGTACAAATTTGCACGAACTTTTTCTTTGGGTAAGTTCGGACAAGAATAAACAATCAGCTGTTTTTGTTTAAATATGAAACTGAAAAATTAATCAGGAAATTTACAGGCAAAAGAAAAAGTTTAGGTTTTATTAAAAAATATACAAGAAAGAAAAATGTAAAATTTTAATGAAAAAATTAAAGTTTTAACATAAAAGAAAACAAACTATAAAAAATGACAATGATGCAAATATTTTGGTTTTATAATGTTATGACTTTTAACCGTCTAAAATCACTTAAATATATCTTAATTTGAAAAGTAAGCATCATTCGTATTTGAAGAAGTGCAAAAATGGCTTTTTGCGTTCCAGTAATATTGGGTAGTTTTGGCAAATTCAGAGAGTAATTTTCATTTTACTCTCATTAGTCCGAACTTGCCCGAGATCTTGTGGAACACACCTATTATGTCGCGCCATCAGCTCACTCTTGAAGAGAGACAAATTATAATAAATTTATACGAAAATGAAAATAAATCTTACGGTGAAATAGGAAAAATAGTGTCTCGTAGTCGTTTTACGGTAAGAAAAGTCATTCAACGAAAATTGAAAGAGAACCGAATCGAAAATAAACCTTTAAGTGGCCGGCCACCCAAGCTGACAGAGAAAGATAAGCGTCACATAAAGCGCACCATTGAGAAAAGTCCGTTCACCAGCGCCACAAAATTACCAAAACAAAAAAGTTTCGCCTGATACAGTTCGAAGATGCTTAGCTGGTCAGGGATTGAAGTCATGTGTCCCGAGAAAAAAAAACCACTTGTAAACAAGGTTAACAGAGCTAAGCGCATAGATTTTGCAAAAACCTATTTAGATAAGCCCCAAGAGTTCTGGAACAAGGTAATATTCACCGACGAATCTAAATATAACATATGTGGTTCCGACGGGCGACTAAAAGTATGGTGCAGAGAGGGAGAAGCATTGAATCCAAAAAATACGGTAAAGACAGTGAAACATGGAGGTGGGAATGTCATGGTATGGGGCTGTATGTCATCATCTGGGGTTGGTAATCTTGTATTTATTGAAATTACAATGAACCAGTACGTCTATTTAGATATTTTAAAAAATAATCTACAGGAAAGTGCTTCAAAATTGGGTTAAGCTGACGACAACTACTTTCAACAAGACAACGACCCAAAGCACACAGCCCACTATGTGAAAATGTGGCTTCTTTTTAACACCCCACATACCCTGAAAACCCCTTCGCAAAGTCCAGACCTCAATCCCATAGAGCACTTATGGGAGATTTTGGAGAGAAATGTGCGAAAACACGAAATTCAGGGCAAGTCACAACTAAAACAGGTTCTTCGGGAGGAGTGGAACAAAATAAGTGTCGAAACCACAAAAGCGTTAGTGGATTCCATGAATAATCGACTGAAAGCTATGGCTAATATTGGTATCATTTCAAAGCTCTTCACTAGATCTTTCTGGACATTTAGAACTTATTTGAATATTTTTAGTTTATTAAGAGGTGGGACGAGTTTGAAAAAATACAAACGTTTAGTAAGCATAAAAACAAATTTATTAATTTTTTTCTAGTTGCTTAATGTATGTATTAGGCTTTTGCACTAAGTACATTTTAATTCAAAAACATTTGCCTTTTTAAAAATTCTCAGAGTAAAGCTAAGTACAAAAGGAAATCAAAGCAAATAAATTAATAACAAAAAAACACAAAGAAAAAAATTATTCTCTTTATACGCTCAGAGTTCTTGTATTTACTTATTCTTACTCACTATAAATAAGTCAAAGTAAACATTTTTTTTTGCTAATGTTCTGTAAGTATTTTGCAAGATTCTTTTATAACAATCAGCCCTTTTCACAATATGTGTTTAAATTTTAATCAAAACATTAACCGTAAGTTAGTAAAATTTGCTTTTTACATTTTATGATTAACACATAACCGAAACTATTTAACGGAAAAGTTGTTGTTAATTATAACCGAATGAAAAATCCCGGTTAAGTTTTTAATAAATAAAAAATATCGAAAAATGAAACAAATCGCAATAACAAAATGTATTTTGAATATTTTTTTTTATTTGAAATGTGTAAAATGAGAAATAAAAGACTTCTTACACATCCAATTTTGTTTCCCAATATAAATTAACCACCATTAAAAGTTAAAAAAAAGTTGATAGACTATTACAATAACCCAATGTCGCCCATAACCCTATGTTAAATGATATTTTGGACAAAAACATACTTTCACAATGATAAACATGAGCTGCTACAAATAATTAAGAGTTAAAGGGCCATATAAATATATATGTATGTACATAAGTCCAACATCCTATTATATTTTTTTTAACAAAATGTTGTGCTTGCAGGAGTTATTTTTGCACAGACGTAACCGATTTTCACTATCACTTGATCAAATTTGTTCCCTAATATTGCTTATAGGTTATTTAAACTAAAAGCAAATACTTTTTAATTTATAATTTTTAAATTTAAAAAATATTTTATATTAAATATTAGTTTTATGTTTCTCATTACACACTTTTTCGTAAACAATCAGAGGTGGTATTTCTTATTTTATTTTATTTCTTTTCGATGTCCCATACACAAGACTTAAGTCTTATATTGCAGTATGGAACTGAGCTAACAAAAACAATGAATCAGATAACAAAACTGTATTATAAATTATTAAGTAACTAAAAAATGAAAATAGGATTAATTATAATTTAGTTTTATATGACAATCTTAGCAAAAATCAATATAAAGCATGCAAAAATATAAATATAAATTTAACGTGAAAATTAGCAAAAAATATATTTCCTGAATTGTCGTGCGTTACTAATGGTCTGTAATCTATAGGGAATTCCATTCCAGAGACTGATGGCATGAATAAAGAATTGATACTTGGAGATCGGAGTTTGATAAGCAAATGAAAGAATTCGTTTACCTCTGGGAAGCGTTGAAAAGCTTAGACGTTCATAAAGATGCTCCGGTTGATGTGTATACATATATAATTTTATGCATGAACAGTAAAATGCGCACCTTTAAATAATTATCAAAACTAATGCCAAAGAGCAATGTTAAGTAAGGGGAGATATGATCAGATCTTCTAAGGCCACATATATACCGAATAATGTTATTAAAGGTCACATTTAGTTTTCTTTTACTTTTATTATCACAACTGGCAAATAGTTCACAGCCATACAATAAAATCGGTATTAGGTAGGATTTTGCAAGGAGTGTTCTAATTTTAATTGGAGTACAATACTGAGTTTGCCAGAGATTTCTTAACATTGAATACGTTTGACCACATACAAAATTAACGTGGTTAGACCAGGAGAGAGTGTTGTTAAAATATACACCAAGATTTTTGACCGAGTTTACAATATCAATGGACTGGTTGTTTAAGGTCAATATAGGATTAAAATCAAGTTTTAATAACCTCTTTTTAATAATTAACGCTTTCGACTTAATAGGATTTATTGCTAGACCATTAGCGGTAGCCCAATCATAAACACGACCTAACTCCTGGTTTAGTGTCCTCACACATTCATCAACAGCAGTATTGCTGCAACTAATGTAAAGCTGGACGTCGCACAGTGGCGCCATTTGAGTTTTTTCGTTGCAAAAATCATATCTTTTGAACCGAATAAGATAATTGAACAGTTTAAACAGCATATGATAGATAACTGTTCAGCCTATGAAATGAGCGTTTGGAAAGGGTGCTACGCTTTGTAGGGGCCTACTTATGGGTTATCAAAGTTAAAATTAGTAGAAAAATCAATTTTATGGTAACTAAAAAAAATTATTTTTACATTTTTAGATTGTTTTTATTTTTTTTCTTAAGGGTTTTATGTTTTAAATTATTACCCAACAAATTAAAAAAAAAATTATTTTTTTTTTAAATTTATTTTTTCAATTTTCTGTAAAATATTCATCACAATTCGTAAGAGAAGGTACATCAAAAAGACTAACCATTTCTAAACTATAATTATTTTGTAACTCTATTCGTGACTTCACATGCCGCAGGGAGGAAATAAGTGGATCGGAAGATGCTGCCAACATGTTGAAGAGGTCCTTATTTTGCCTTACCCTTGATGCTTTGAATGTGTTCTGCAATCTATATTTTTTATAAAATTTGTTAAGAGACTCCTGTGCTTCTTCAGAAAGCTCTCCAATTGGCAAAGACTGGTACTCAATTTTCACGATTTGATTGTCAATTCCAATGATTCTAGTTACTGCCTCATCATTTTCAAAAAATCTCCTAGAAGTGTTTCCATCGTTTGAGTTACCGTATCCGTGCTTGGGACAGTCTACTTTTAGTCCAACGTGTTTAAAAAAAGCATCCTGTATTTGCTTCTTTCTGATCTTTTCCTTATCCTTTATTGATGTATTTTCATCGAAGTTTTCCTCCTCTTGTGGTAGGGTATATGCCAGTTTTAGCAAGAATTCCATACACCTTATCCTTTTGCGTGCAATGGTGACATTCCATATTCGTAATTCTCCTCATTTGTAGAATCGTTTAAATTACCAAAGTTCTTCTGACAAATAATAATATAAAATCGATAAAAAAAATATAAAAATAAACCGAAAAAAGGGGTTTAAATAGGTTTTTGCTAAATTTTTACCTCCAATATAATTCTGTCTATATATATGTATATGATAACTAATTGAAATATATTATAATTAAGCAGAAAAAGATACTAATCTTAAACTCTTTACAACTAATTATATAAAATTGAGATGTAACATATTATATATGAAATAAATTGAATTGAATTGAAAAAAGTTCTTCTGACTCTTTTTGCAAATCGGGCATGACATTGTTGAGGTTGTTCCTGTCAGTTCGTAATTGCATTCAATATATTTTCCTTCTCCAATTTGCAGCTTTGTAGGCTTAATCTTGCTTATTTGTTCTTCAATGTCCTTCACCGTAGTCCTTATGAGTTCTGCCGATTCCCTTGCAAACTGAAACATTATTGGTCGGCAATAATGCACTGATGACGGACGTGGATTTTTCCAGTGTAGGGAATCATCCGATTTTAGCCGCAAAGGAACAACAGATGCCATAAACATATTTCCGTCCGATATTGTAGCGTCATCGGAAGATATCCTTTGCTTATAAACGCTTTGTCCGGATGATCCATCGCAGCCCCATTTGCTGATCACTGTCAACTTCTCAGGAAGAATTTTCACTTCCGTGAAAAACTTTGGTGTGGTTGACTTTCTAAACAGTTCAAATAATTTTAAATTGTTCAACGCCATGTTTTCAGTACTTAAATTGTTTAATGGTTTCAGTAATTGTTGCGCCAACTTTCAGGCGTAGACTAATCCAGGCATTATGCTTATTTTGCAATATATAGGCTTATGCTACCATGCCTAAAAATTTACCTGTTCCCTGCATACATATGGATTTAGGCTGAATAATGCAATTTTGATATTATGCACGTGTCCAAATAAGATTTGTGCCTACCTGTAGGGACCATAAGTCAATATTGTTCCTGACCATTTGTACGCCAAAGTATTGTTTATGTGAGGTACGTACCTGCTAATTTCAATGAGTAGTTTTTTTCAAACTATTAGATCAAACTACAGTCCGTCAAAACATATAAGGGATGGACGCCATACAATTTCTGCAACCATGTCTTTTTAAACTTTTTTACCTCTAGAAGCCAAACGGGCACGTACGGGCAGATAAAACCTTTTGAATTATGTAAAGAAATAATCAAAGAACAGGTTTTGCAAATATGGCAAATATAGAAAAATATAGTTTTTTTTTATTTTCCGTCAAAGTTGAAAAATAGTGAAAAAACGGATAGTTTTTAAATAGTGATTTACCAGGAGAAACACAAAGCAAACAGTTAATTTTTTTTTTATCATTATACATTTAATAAATACATCAATCAATACAAATAAAAAATAAGGCGATTCGTTACCTATTTTTCGTGATATTACACCTGAAATCGCAACAAATTGACTAAAAATTGTGTGTTTTTTTGAAAACCGAAAGTCGGTCAACTTTGAACGGTTATATCTTCTAAACTAAAAATGTGATATTATTAAGAGTGGCATATTTGAAATCGTTGAAAAGTTTCCTATAACATGGGTTTATTCAAAACTTCGTCGGCACTCATGAAAATTTTGATTTTTGCAACCTCGCTTGCTCTACGGGCGCCACTGTGCGTCGTCAGCATACAATCTAACCCTGCATTATTCGAGTTTACTCTGAAGATCATTTACGTATAATGAAAAGAGAAGAGGACACTAAGAAGAGGAGGAAGGTGTTTCAACATATTGATATCTGTCGGTTAGATATGAATTTATTAAGCGTGTGGCAGTTTATGCGAATCCAAACATCTGTTTAAGCTTAACAAACTGGATAAGACGTCAGACTGCCGAACATGAGTAAAATAGAAATGATTCTGTGCACTGTCATTAGCGAGGTTATAGTAAGCAGCCACATATGGGATATTTAAAAACAGGTTATTTAGGACGTTAGCGACGATAGTACAGGACCCTTGGCTGCAAGCTTTACCAATACCAATTTCACGAATTGCCTGCCAAGTTTTTTTCGACCCTATGGCAGCGGAAAACTTTGAAGCATAATAATCAGATTTTGCTTTCTTAATTAATCTGTTGGCAATCCTACTTGTTACTCGATATTCTTCATGCAATTCTGCGGTTTTAAAACGTTTTCATCGAGCATATGAGGAATCTCTGCGATTAATCACTAGATTTATGTCCTGAGTGAACCAGGGCTTATTATGTCTGTTTACATTCTTTGTTCTTAAAGGAACCACAAGATCATATAAATAGTTTAAGTTGTGTTGTAGAACAGAGAGTTGATCATCAACTGAAATCAGGTTATATAGCACGCTCTAATCAATCCTGAGAAATGCTTCCTCTAATCTTACATACTCAATTAGTCAATTCACAAGGTATCCTAATATGTCATATTGTCAAAATGTCCTAATATTTCACAATGGTTTAAAAATATTGTTGTTGTTTTGTTAACAAAAAGTGTCTTAAATAAATAGAACGTTGCTTGCTGTGTTTATTGTGCTGTCGTAATTAATCAGAAAAGTCCAGCGCTGAGCGGCTGAGCCGTACAACAATATTTTTAAACCATTGTAAAATATTAGGACATTTTGACAATATGACATGTTAGGATACCTTGTGAATTGACTAAATGTTTTGAAAGTCACGGTATCTTACAAGTTTCTGTGACACATTTAACTGTAAATTATACGTCATGAAAATTAGGTCATGGTGTGAGAAACAAGAGGCAGACAGTTGATCATAAAGCAACACCTTCGAAATATCCGCAACAAAGAAGAGATCAAGAAGTGTATTATTTGTATTTGTATAATGTGTAGCTACATTTGTGTTTGGTGAATTAAGACCAAGTGTATTGCCACACTTTCTATCTAATGTTTGCGTTTACTTGAGGGTTACACGATCAAGTTTTGTCTATCAAGTTTTAATACACTCGCACTTTTTTTACCAATACACTCATACTTTTAAAAATTGAAGCGAACTTGCCTTTAAAATTCTCTTACAAGTGAGTGTATCAATTTACTTTCAAGAAAACAGCTGATTACAAGTTTGGTGAGAAAATTTATCGTTTGTCTTTATAAACTGTTCTCTTGATGACATCTTGAATGTAAATTGCTTAAAAATTGCGTGCAGCCTACGTCACAGCTTCCAATTTTTGGAAATTTTGACAAACTGTGTATGTAAAAGACTATCAAGAACAACTTGATCTTGTGGCTGCAGTGTTAGTAACCGGAAGATGGTGAAACAGATAATCGTAACCGTTGGTTAAAAAGTGCTTGTTAACCTAACCGACAGTTTGTTAATTTTCTTGTTAAAATAATTTAATTTTATTTTGTGAAAAGGTCCGTATATCGGTATTTTAAGCAATAAATGCAAGCAATGGTTATTGCTTTTAAATTTGTCTTATTTGCAGATTATTACTAATTTTTAAAATAAAAACTATTACTTTGTTTAACCGCTATTTATATACATATATATTTTTTTTTTTTTGGTAATTTTTAAAGTTTTAATACAGTATAGTTGAAAAAATTGTATTGTTAAGATCAGAGAATAGTTCAGAAGTTGAAATACCTATAAGAAACTTTGATTTAAATTAAAAATAATATGTAATGGAAAATGATCTAGTAAGTGAAATTATTAAAAATACATATGTGACATACATACGTGATAAGTTTCTTTAAAATTAAACAAAAGCAAAATTTCATACAAACAAAATAAAACTTACAAAAATACTTAAGTATTTTAGTAAATGGTTTAAGAACTTCTTGTCTTAACTCCAAACATGTGCATGTGCTGGTTTTTATTTTGCTTACTTCTTACCATGTAGCCGGTGTTTTTTTTATACCAAAGAGAAGTATATCCTTGCGTCCGGCCAAAGGCTGGCTATGCAGAGAACTTTTTTGCGATGCTGGTGTTTGTTTATTTATTTATTTATTTATTAAAATATATCCTATAAATAAATTTACAAAATATACAAAAGGCGCCGGGTTACAAGACCATATGCGCACATAAAAAAAGAAAATTAATGTCTAAAAAATATTTACATTTGTATTTACAGACTTACTTAAATATAATATTTATAGTTAAAAAATAGAAAATTTTTGAAATTAAATAAAACAAGAAAAAGTTCGGAATACTAAACCAAGTTATACATCAGAGATACCATGTTTCCGTAGGCTAACTCTGATTGATGGTAAATTTGCACACGTTGTACAATCTAAAATCTCCTCAAGGTGTTCGCCGATTTTAGAAATTGGACATTCTGTCAAGATATGTGGAACGGATAAAATAACATTACAGTGAGAACATCGTGCTGGGTCCGTGTGATTATAATAATGTTGAGTATTGAATATAGCTCTGCCAACCCTAAGTCTGGTTAACATCACACAATCGCTTCTAGGCAGGATGTAATTGTACTTAGGCCTAGTCTGAGTGGGATGAAGTTGCTTTTGTATACTACGAAACTGGTAAGAAATAATATTCGGAATACATGGAGTTTCAGTTATTTCCCTTAGATTTTGAGCATTTTTGGCGACATGATCTGCGTACTCGTTTCCCTCAATGCCTATATGCGATGGAATCCATAATATCAAAATATCCGGGTTATCAAAGGGCAATTTAACTACACCGTTGTATGTTCCATTTTGATTTTTGGCTAAAGCTTTAGTTACGCTTAGACTGTCCGTACAAATAATAGTTTTTACTCTCCTTTCGATGGCATATGAAATTGCAGATTTTATGGCACTTAATTCCGCCGAAAAAACTCCAGCATTATTAGGTATACGCGCTTCCATTTTAGTAGAAAATTGCGTTTGACTTATTTGTTCAATAACCGAATATGTTGTAACCCCATTATTAAAAGAACCATCAGTGTAAATTATCATTTCAGGAGAGAAACTGTCCAACTTTTGCTGTAGGTTTTTCCGGAATACTATTGGGTTAATATCATTCTTTTTGTGGATACTTAAATGCGTATCGGTCCCAGCAAAGGTGGTAGCGTTTAGTGTATCATAAGGTTTTTCTGGAATGGAAATGTTATGCCTTCTTAAAAGCGAGATGATTTCTGCAATTGCAGAGGGTGGTACAGCATTCAGGGGTTCAATATGACCCCAAAAAGTTTCGTGGAGACCATCAGTTGGAAATGTAATAGCTCTTGAAGCCATATTAACCGCACTCTTTTCCAAAACGAATTTAAAGTCCTGATACCCAGCTTCAAGTCTAAGCTTTTCTAACGGCGTAGGTCTTAATAAGCCAGAAGCAGTTCTGTAGCAGTTATTTATAGCCGTATTTAATTTTGCGATATTCTTCGAAGTCCACCCATATATTGTAATACCATGTAATAAAATACCAGTTACCAGAGACTGGCAAATTTCGAGTGCAGTATTAAAATGAGGACCCTTTTTACGTGAACATATTAGTTTTAGGAGGTTGTTTATTTTACTTAATTTTGATGACAAATACTTTACATGAAAGTTCCACAGTAAATTTTTTGTAAATAGGATACCCAATACTCTCATTTGATCACTAATGGTAATATCAACGTTTCTGATGGTAATTTTCCCATCGTTACATCCTCTTTTCCTGCAGACATGAAGTACTTCAGCCTTATCAATTGGCACTACCGCGCCTCTATCTATTGCCCATTTGTGGATTTTTCGGTCAAGGTCTGCTACATTCGTGTGAACTTCATTCTGATTACCAGAAGCAATAGCAAAAATGTTATCTGCATAAATACCTACGTAATCTATACCAGGAGTGTTCTCAATAGCCTTTGCCAAGGAATTAGCGTAAACTGTGAACAAGACAACTGACAGTGGTGACCCTTGTGGAACACCATTATCTAAATTATAAGTTTCCGAAAAATAGCCATCGACCCTGACCGTAATCCTGCGATTAGAAAGAAAAGACTTGATGAGTTCCATGATAATCTTGGGAATACCCCATTCATTCATTTCCAATATTATAAATGTTAGCACCACCCTGTCAAAGGCCTTTTCTATGTCCTCGGATACGACCAGACTATGGCTGCGTTGTTTAAGATTTCTTCGCAAAATTTCTTCCATCTGATGACATATACTATGAACACCATGCCGAGGTATAAATGCATGCTGTATTTTTGAAATGTAAACCCCAGCTATCTGCCAGAATCTTTTAGCCAAAATTTTTTCCAAAACTTTGGAATGAACCGGTAATAATGATATTGGGCGGTAACCTTCTAAGCGACCAGGATCCTTACCAGGTTTAGGAATTGGTGCCAAAATGGCCATTTTCCAATCTTTCGGAAATACTCCTCTTGCCAAAATACTATTATACAGTTCACACAAGCGCAATTTCAATACTAAGGGAGATTTCCCGATCATTGAATATGTTATCTTGTCTCGTGCCGGCGTAGAACCAGTTAAAGTTCTCAATGTTTGATCTAATTCAGAAACTTCTATTTTATTAGCGAGAAAATCTTTTTCAGCGCAACTCTGTGATAGATTTTTAATGTTCAGATTTTGTTTTGAAAAAACTACATTTGCATCCAGTGTTGTGTCCGAGCTAATTGAAGTCCAGAATTCAGCAAATTTGTTTGCAATTAATTGAGGGTGGCTAAAGCTGTCATTGTTGATAAATAAACTGGGGAAGTTACTCATCCTTTCAGACCTTAAATTATTAACTTTTCTCCACAGAAAGCGAACATCCATTGTTGGTTTCAAAGAGTTTAAGAAATTATCCCAGGTTTGTCTTTTTGCGATTTTGCATTCTCTTTTGACCTTAGCACACAGTCTTCTGTATTCCAAAATATTAGATTGGCTGGGACACCTCTTGAAATCTCTCCAAGCTAGTTGCCTCGATCTAATAAATTTAGCTATATTAGAGTTGAACCAAACAGGATTATTTTTGTCCTTAGGCTTACGATTTAAAGGGATACTTTCGTTAGCCGCATTTCTAATAATGCGCTTAATTTGACTGGCTTCCCTGTTTATATTTATTGATGTGGGATGATGGATACAAATACTGGATACCTTTTGCCTAAAAAGTTCCCAATCAGCATTTGTGTCATTAAATCTTGGTGTAAATCTCTTTTTAATAATATCCATGTTATTGGAGATCCTAATGGGGAAATGGTCACCAACCTCAGGCATGGGCAAGCAAGTCCATACCAAAGTAGGAGCAAAGTCAACACTAGCCATAGTCACGTCCACTGATGTTAATGTATTTCTGGTATTCAATAGGGTTGGCGATCCATCGTTCAAAATTACCATATTATTATCATCGGAAAAATCTTCCCAAAGTCTTCCACTCGTAGAATTCGTGGCCGAACCCCACAAAACGTTTCGCGAATTAAAATCACCCAATACTAAATGATGGACCCCTATAAGCGGGGAAATATTATTAACCATAGAAGCTGTCAACCTTAGATCGCATTCCTTGTATATATTTGTTATATGAATTTCAATATTGGATTTAATTACAATAGTTTGGAAAAGTAAATCTCCAGATGATTTAATATGTTGTGTAACATTTATGTTGCTATTGACCAGTAGCGCAATACCAGACTTAGCGTACAAAAAATTTTTATTGTGATGAAAAACCTTATAACCAGGCAAATGAAGCAAATGCCTGTTCGTATCTACAATGTGTGTCTCCTGTAAAGCTATAATGTTTGGTTTATGTGAGGCGACGAGGAGTTCAAGTGCATATTTATGATTTACAAATCCTTGGATGTTCCACTGAATGATATTTATATTAAACTCAGTATTCATAAAAAATAAAGGTTTATTTTTTGCCTTTTTCCTTGTTTTTATTTAATTTCTTTAATGTACCTGGTGTTATAAGAACCTTTAGTTCTGGAAAATTATTGTAAATTTGCGATGTTGGGGAAATATCAGAGTTTGAAATGGTATTAATCGATCTGGCAGGAGTACTCAAACCCAAACCAACATTTATATCATCAATAATAATAGCTTCCGTAAGATTTCCATCAACATTCATGTTTTTAGGTATGTCATCATTTAAAAAATCGTCATCATTCAAAAACGTATCATTCTCAACGCAATCTTTGTCGGTGGTAAAATTTTCATCTACGATGTTCATTTCAGTATGGCTTTCCAAGTCTGTTGCAGAAAAATTTAATGTTGAGGGGGATTCTTGACCCACTTGAGAAAAATTTGTTTGTATTTCTGAATGTACATATGTGTGTGAAGTACATTTTATTATTGTCAAGAGTGAAGAGAGAATGTTCATCGATTGTATTTGTGTTGATTGTTGGAATTTTATCATTAATTTTTGTTAAGGTTGTTGTTGTTGGTGATATTGTAGCGGTTGTTAAATTCGTATTGGTTGTTGTTGTTGATATTGTAGGGGTTGTTAAATTTGTATTGGTTGTTGTTGCCATTTTGGTTATTGTCAATAAAATAGGTGTAGTTGTTTGTTTATCATTTAATACTTGCGCGTACGTTAGTACATTTTTTGTTTTTCTAGGAAAAGGCTTAAGTGTATTTAAAACGGGATTGTCGTTAAAGATTTCCCAAGCTTCACGATATGTACATCTTCTCGAAATTCTTAAAAAATTTACAGATTTGTGCTTCCAAAAGGTAGGACAATTTGGATCACTAGACGGATGAGTTTCCAATTGACAGTTTACACAGTACTTACGGGTACAGGGTTCATGAGGTGTTGGTGTGCCACATTCCTTACACATTTCAACATATCGGCAACGTTTTCTTGTATGACCAAGCTTTTGGCAGTTTTGGCATTTCATCGGATTTGGTATATATTCCTCGACTGGAACTCTCTCCCATCCTAGCTTAAGTATTTCCGGACGATATATGAGATCAAATGTTACAACTGCTGCACCTGTTGCTACGATTTCTTTACCATCAAATTTTGTTATTTTTCGTATTTCAACAACTTTCTGAGATTTAAGTGATTCCAGCAATTCTTCTTCTGTAATGTTAATAATTTTCCTCGAGAAGATTCGTCCTTGAATAGTATTTAAAGTTTTGTGAAGGGTAATTTTGACCGGAATGCAATCAATGTAGTTAACTTTCAGAAATTGTTCAGCAATTTTCCTATTCGGGACTTTAATTAGCAGGTCACCACTTCTCATTTTCGTAACTTCTAAACGTTCTTTGCTAATGAAATCAAGACCACGTTCTACTTGGAAGACGTTATATGAAGAAAGAGGAGCTGCTTCAATTTCAGGTTCCGATGATATGGCCGATGCTACTAGATACCTTGGGAGTAGTTGTTCATTGTTGGCAATTTCAGGCAAAGGAACAAAATCATCTGGACGTAGTCGTTTTTTTCTGTTTGGTTTACTCATTCCAGCCGTAGAATCTAGTTCCCTAAACCGGTTGTAATTCGGGGGATAAACCCCATTCATGTTGTGGTTACAGAAAACTATATCACAATTCTTTCCTTTCAATCAGGCAAAAAAAGAAAACAAAATATATGAAACCAAAATTTAACACGTGGCAAAAAAAGGAAACTTAAAAATGTTCTTCTTCTTTTTGAAAAAACACAATCACACTATCAGAGAGCAAAAAAAACGATGTTCACGCGGCAATTGCCCGACAGCGACTGCTGGTGTTTGTTATTTTATAAAATTTGTATTACACTTTAAATCTACATAGTTTACCAACGCAGCAAAAAAATAACATAGGGTGATAGGAAATTGAAAAATAAGATGAAAAGAAACGCATAGTTTTCGAGTTATAGACCTCTGAAGATTCATATATACATATATATGTATATCCGATTTTCCACTACATTTCTATTTTAAAGCTTTTGAATACATTTTTTGTAGATAGGTATACAAAATTTATTTAAAAATTCTTAACCCAGAAGCTTTATTTAGCGAAGCCAGTGTTTGGTATATCATAGAAGAGTAAAACTTTGCGCCCGGGCGATAGCCGGCTATGCAGAAAACCTTTAGTAAGCGAAGCTGGTATTTGTTATACCATAGTGAAGAAAATCATTGCATCCGGCCACACGCTGGCTATCCAGGGAAGCGTTAGTTAACGAAGCCAATGTTTGTTATTATTTGCAATTATGTAAGAAAAACAAAAATAATAAAATTTAGGGCAGGCGCGGCTTCTGGGGCAAAAAAGTGGACCCACCCCTACTTATATACATATGTATATGTGGGGGATCTGCGTCTCTAGAAAAATCAGAAAATCAAAGGTATACCTATCTAGGCTTCTTTTTTAGCTGAACCACAAAGTAGGATCAACAGAGGATCGTCCTTCTCCAAATTTTCTTCTCTGCTTTGCACAAACGCTCCAAAGGTAAGTTCTTAAAGCCTTATTAGAACTTTTACTATGTGTAGGGGTGACCGTGTCTTCAACACTTTCGGAATGTATAGTCATGCTAAGTATCTCAATAAGACGTTTTTTTTTTTTTTTTTTGGGACTCTAAATTATTTTGCATCTTAGTTTATACATTAACCGTACTTTCTAATAATGTTTGAAGACGGTTAACTAGCGAAATAGCGTCACAAAATGAAGCAGTGCCTTTGCTAATGGGTTTTATGGTATTTTCGAAGTAACACAAAAGTTGTAGCGAAGTGATTTTTATTTTCACAAAAATCATTAAATATTAGCAGAAAATTCTGCTGCAGGTCCAAGCCAATCGTTTGATGCGTTTATGAATCAGTCCAAAAAGTCGTAGTGTAAAATTGTACATATACGTATCGAAAGCATTAAGTAGGATTACTTTCTACTTAGGCATGTGCCTCAAACGTGAAGTATCGCCGATATATCGGTATCGGTATTCGTTACATTACTAGTTCTAAGTACCCAAATACTTTACAGTTTCAAAAGTTGGTATTTAGCCATATAAATGCTTCACAAACAAGTTTTATTAACCAATCATCCCTATCGTGAATAATATTTCACTCGTCATTTTTCCCTCTTCACGTATTTGCGATCATTAAAAACTCCCATGAAAAAAATTAATTCATAGGAGAATAATAACGTGAAAAAAATGTTCGCAGGAAAAAATTCCCCTTATCGTGAACAATTTTTCCCTCGTACTTTGTTCACTTTTCCCTTTGAATTTCTCACTTTATTTTTGCTGGGAAACAAAACATTTATGTAAGTAATTCTTCTCATAATTCGAATATTGAAATTTACAAAATTAATTTTAAGGTCAATTTCCGTTAAAAGAGGCACAAACTTATATGTATATTGTTCAACAAAATGCAAAAAAAAAACAGGTCGACTGCCTGAGGAGTTATGAAGCTTACATAAAAGCGCAATAAGCTAATGTTGCAATCACTCTAATACAATATATTTCGTTTTGTTTTTTTAACTTTTCTTTAAAATATACGTGTATATTTTTGAGCAAATAAATTTTTTTTAATGTTTTTAATATTTCTTCTTTTTTACATTCACTGAGAACTGAAAAATTGTTCACGGGAGTTTCAAGATAGCATTTTTCCCTTCGAGGGGAATAAAAATTTCATGGGAACAAAAATTCCACTTGTTTTTCACGATAGGGGTGATTAATATTTTTCACACGGTTTGGCTTGGAAGATTTAAAATTTGGAAAAAATTCTAAAAGTTAAATCTCTAGAACACATATTAAAAAAAATTTTTATTTTAAAAAGATTGTTTGCATTATTGTTATCAAAATTATAATTTCAGGTTTCAGTGCGCCACAAAAATGGACACAATTTTGAGTTCCGGAGGTTCAAATGCCTCTGGTGATAGTATTGGTGGTATAAGTAGCAGCAGTGGTGGAAATGTTAATGAAAAATCTCAGCGTTTTACTAGCTCTACACAAAATAATGGAGTAAATGCCGAAGTTAAGAAAATTTATCAGTAAGTAATCTAACATTTTTAAATTAAGTAATTTTCAATCATAATTTGCAGTACAAAGTTTGCACTTACAAAAAAAAGTATTCAATTAAGAGCAAAAGTTTAATTTAACTTAGTAAACAAATGCACCCAAATAATTCAGTCAAGTGATTTAAATTATTTTTTTAATTTTTGCAGACAACTCTATATTGTGGTTAAACAATTAGATGATGAAAAAAAGCAAATTTCTGGTATATCTCCATTATTTCAAAACGAGTTGGAGCAAAAACGTGCCCAACTTGTGCAATTATGTGTACAAATAATTTTTAAAGATTTTCAATCCGTTGGAAAGAAAGCACGAGAAATTATGTGGCGCAAAGGTTATTATGAATTTATTGCATATGTAAAGAAAAATTGGTCTAAAGAATTAAAAGATTTAGCCCAACAAGGTGCTCAAGAAAATATACAAAAAATAGAGAGATTCCTTTGCGCTGGTATATCGAACTACAAAAGAATAGCAGCAAAAATGGAGGAGATTTATGATTTGGATTTAAAATACTTAATAGATTTTACTATTATAAACGACGGTTATTTAAAAGAGCTTAAAGATCGTGATTCTTACGCTGAAGATATAAATAACTATGCAGTGGACAAAAGTTTAGAGGCGGTTTCATTTGCTTTGGATACCATTCACTCGTCGCTTTTAAGTTTAGGAGATTTACATCGTTATTTCTTGGATTTCCGCATAGATACAAAATTAAAAATTACCAAGCAGTTGGCGGCTAAATATTATTTCGAAGCTTTTAAGCTCAACCCTGCAATTGGTATGTCTCAAAACCAATTGGGCACATTGTACTATGGTCAGAATTACGATTTAGATTCAATTTATCACTATCTATACTCTCTCGTAAGTCTTATACCATTTGAATTAAGTGAGAACAATGTTTGTAAGCTGTTCGCCTCACACGCTGATTACTTGACTAAGTTGGATCCAAATAAAATTGAATTTAGTCTACAGGACTTTTATGCTCGCTTTTATTTAATTGTTGATATATTTTTCTTTGACAAGGAGGTTCCAGATTTTAACTCATTGTGTCACTGTGTCTTGGTAGATTTACGTAAAATTCTTTGCTCTAAAACATTTAAAATCAACGATTCATGTATATTCAAAATAGTTTCTATTTTGTTCTTTTGTCTTTCTAAATTAAAAATGATTAACTCTCAAAAAGTATACTCATTGAATGCTTTCTTGGTAGCTGTATGTTCAGACCTGATGGATGCTTGCATTGTTAATCTGGAGCAGACAATTTTAGCCAAGTCAACAGAAAACGAAAATTTTCATGCAACGTATACCAAAAAATTCGAGGAATTTGATATGGTTGTAAGAAAATCTCGCAATGAATACAAAAATTGGTTGGCATCAATTGGAGAAGCTGAAAGAAAGGAGAAAAAATTAACTCAATTATCGCAAAAGGATTTCTCCTCAGATTCCCGTGAATCTCAAAGATCTCATGAGGATTATATATGCAAAACACAAGATAGTAACAAAGCGAATAAAGATGACAATAAAAATGATGGTGAGCCTATTTCGACAAGATCTTCGGATGAAGCAAAGGAAAGTGATCTTAAGACACCACTATCGTGCAAAAGCAAGAAAAAAGGAATGAAACTACGTCGCCGTCGTCGTAAAATTGCTCAATCAGATGACAGTTCTTGCTACGATACTGAATCTGATATGGACACAGATTTTTCAACCGATGATGAGGACTACACTGATTTAAGTTCAAATTTCGATACTGATTTCAGTGATATTGAGGCAGCTGAACCGGGAGAACCAGATCAAGAACAGGATCGCGAACTTCAAATTGAAAACAAGCATAAACATAATAATTTGCGAAACTCTTCCCGTCATGGCTCTAAAGAAAGTGTCGAGTCTAATTTCGGTAGCATAGGTCCAAATTTCTCCGATAACGAAGATATTGTTATTGAAGAAGAGAATATCATCTATCCCGAAGAAGGAGAAAGGCAGCTGCAGGTGCAAACTGCTCGCTGCAATTCTCAAGAGAACGATACAGAGGAACTTTTAAAAAGTTTTGAAATTCTTCAATTGCACACTAATAATACTGTTTTAAATTTCACCAATTGCGACAAAGAGGTTTCCCAAAAGACACAACAACCAAACAGTCAAAAACCCAATGAAGACAACAAGCCAAACAACGGGGAACCGCCCAAGAAAATGGTTTATCGCAATAAATATACAAAGATCAATCCAAACATAATTGTGGACTTTGCCCAAACCGAACCAACCATCAGAGCTTTAAAAATTCTATTCGATTGGTTACGTATAAATCATGAAATACTTTTTGGTTGCTATCACTCCAACCCTGAATTTATCCACAAAATTATGAAATTGTTAAATTATTGCAATATCGATATTTTCACGCGCAAGGTTTATTTTGAACGAGACTTTCTTGTCACACCTAATGTTCGCCAAACACTTGGAGATCTTTTTGATGTTCGTGTCAATGTGCCACTATCTGAAGATTTCATATTCAAAAGTTTTGATATATTTCAAAGCACTCAAATTACCCTTGATTGGGAAACTACAATACGAGAAAAAGTTACCTCTCAAGAAGAGTGCATCTTGCGCATTTTCAAAATGGTAGATTTCGGTTTCTTTATATGCAAGCAAAAGAAATTCAACTATCGTTTTTGCGTCAAAGCTAGACGCTTCACCGAAAATACTAAGAAGAAACGCGAAGAGAAAAAGTCATCTTCTAGACGTCGTGAACGACGTACTGCAAAAAATGCAGCCCGAAAACGCGCAGAAGGAAGAACTCGCCGTTACTCTGATCGCAAAAATGGTATTGTACGCAAAAGTTATACGAGCAATGAAGAGAAGGACACTGTTGAAGAGTGTAAACGTATGCCTCGTAAAGGTTACTTACGTAATCGCTATACCGAAAAGTTCAGTAGCAATGGGGCAACTGCTGGTGGTGGTACTTCTGCATCTACAACTACAAATAGCGCCATCTGCGAAAAAATACAATCAAGTAGCGGAGCCGATGAGGAACGCTCAGAAGCCATGACTAAGAAATGTGAAATAATGGGCAAACTATGGCTGAAGAATGAAGTGGAAACCTTAGAAGAAGAGGTAGGATATTAAAATACAAACTGGAATGCACATTAATTTTTTTTTTTTTTTGTTAATTATATGCAATCTTTTATTCAAATAGTTGCGTAAAAATCCTTTGAATATGATAATGACACCATTTGTTGTCGTGGACGCTAAAGCTTTAACTGAATATAATGGTATTGTTAAGAATTTGGTTAAAAGCAAGAAATTTATCGTTCTTATACCCAATGCTGGTAAATTATTTCTTGACTAAATTTTAATACGAAATATTAATTACGTTTTTGTTTTCATAGTTTTTAATGAATTGGATGATTTGAAAAAGCGTAGCGAAAATGCTCGTAATGTTATTCGTTGGTTGGAACAAGAATTTAAACATGGCAACCGTCATATGCGAGCCCAAAGAGATAATGAAAACTTGGCTTTGTCTTTAATTAAAATACCAAGGAAGTTGGGTAAAATATTTAAATCTAAATTCTATAATTTTCATATTTTTATATTTTTTTTTATCCTTTTAGATCGTGATGCTTCCGTTTTCTTGCAAATTGCGCAATTTTGCAATCATTTGGTAGCTAATCACTCGGATCCCAATGCAACGGAATTTCAATCAAACGTTGTTACTTACTTGTCGGGCGATTATTTGCATGAGAAACAACGTAATCAAAACAATTTCAGTTTTACTGGTATTTTAGATTCTATACCAGTAAGACACGACCAAATTGCAAATTTTTATGCAAAATTTAAGGCAAACAAAAAATGAATACACCAATGATGCGGGATAAAAACCTGCAGGAAAGTAAGTGCCGCCGTCGTCCTAGCTACCGTATTGAGTCGTATTTATTATACAACAAAATGCCAAGAACGTTAAAACGAGAAAATCAACAAAACAAACAAAAATGCCACCAAAAAAATTAAATTACCAAACAAACAACTGCAATCTAAAAAAATATAACAAAATCAATCAGTAGCAAAATATAACTAAAATGATCAGTAATTGCAACAAGCTGCCTTTTACAGCTGATCTAATAGTTACCAAAACGCATATCTTAAAAATCATTAGGGGTTTGGTGTAATTTCTAGGAGACCCAGAGATTTTGCAAAAAGTTCATATTAGTAAAAAGTTGATTTTAGCGTTCATGCAAAAATGTTGCCAAACAACAAACATTTTTACTTAAATTTAATAACTAAACAACAATTGGGGCTTAAGGGGAGGATTAAAACAAAACAAATAAATTATCATCTTAAAATGGGTAACGAAACAAACTTTAAATTTGTTTAAGACCACCAAACCTTAACACACTTAAAACCCTATCTAATATTAAAAAGAGGTTTAAATAGGCTTTACAAAATTTTGAGTTGAGAATGGTATTTTTACCAAAACAAATTCTGCAAAATTACTAGTTGTTCGTAAAGCCTGTTTTGGAAAAATTTTCAATGGATTTTAGGTTTAATTTACCAATAAAACTCTTTACATATTTTTTCAAAAATTTGAGAACGTTTGAAATATAAATTATTTTTTTGAACACGGCAGTTAGTTATGTAATAGTGAAAAATGTTTTATCTGTTATAATAACTTATGGATTTAGTTCTAAATTAAAATTCAAATGCTGGAATTAATCGCATGTTGATGATATAGCTTCATGGTTTAAAATTCTTGATTAGCTCAAAAACTATCCGTTTGTTCATTTAGCTAACTGTAGGAGTTCTAAACAATAAAAAGAAAATGTCTAGAAAGGCCATGATGATAACTTTGTACAATAGAAGTTTTCAAAAAAATTCCAACTATTTTAATTTTTATTTATTTTGGTGGTATACTTTGTGCAGCCTTTTGATATTTCGATATAAAGCTTTTTAAACATCATAATATTTTCTTTTCCATAATTAATTAAAAATAAATATCCAAAAAGAATAATTTTATGTTACATTGTCTCAATAAATATTCACTTAGCAGATTTTATAATATAAAGTTAGATTAAACATTGACCATGACAAATTTTCTTTTTTAAAAGCAAAAAAAAAATATAAGAATAATTAACTTTTTAATGCAAAATCTGCTCTTATTCAATATTTTATTGCGTGTATAGTTAACGAATGCACCACCAAAAATTTAAACTAAATTGTTTCTAAAATTTCATTGATTTTTTAGCAGACTTCAATTTTTTAAAATTTATATTACTACTAAAAAATCTGTATGTATATTGTATACATATCGCACACCAAATCATAAACAGGCACAACTTAAAATTTATCCATAAACCAGCTTACAAATCAAACCTATATCTTCCGCGAAATTTTCGTTTCCGTCCCTGTCTTCTTTAACTTTTCGACTTTTAGTATGGGTTCACACTATGAAAGCTTTCCTTCAGAAAGTCTGAGTTTATTGGTAATAGAGGGAAGAGAACCCAGACTAATACTTGCTCTCTCCCTACTCACCCATAAACTTAGACATTCTCAAAGAAAACTTTCATAATGTGAACCCAGACTAACACATTTCGAGTTCTGCCTGTTTATGATTTCGTGTGCGATATGTATGTAATACATATTTATATATATATATATGCATGTATATCACTTTAATAATCTGGCTGGAAAATGAAGTCGAATTTTAAATAATTCCTATAATTTGACAAACATATTCACAAAAAAGTGTGTCTGCAATATCGATGTAAAGCTGTAAAACTATGTTCACATTTATAAAATGTTCGACGTCCTTAACGTAACCACTAGTTTATTTAAAAAATTATTTGCTTTTGGAAAACGTTTGGCTAGATCAAACATCATTTAATATATCCAAATTACATTATATATTTATCAATTGTAAAGCTAAAGTTTGATCAATTTATTGGTCACGCTTTTTTTGGATTTTTTGTAGCCTTAAAAAAATTAATATACTACATTAACGTATTTATCAGACTTATGTATATTTTGTTTAGAAATATGTATATGAAATTATTCATACCGATTTTGTAAATTCAGAGATTTTTTTAACAGTTGAGGCCAATTGGCTTCCAGTATACCGGATGGCTTTAAATGATTAGCTGAAATCTGTGTATGGAAAATATCAACTCAAAGTAAAGTTCTGAAATATCTAGTTTCAAAATTACAATTTGTTTATTTAAATATCTTGAAATTTGTTGCAATGGTAACAACAATATCTCTTATTATCCAATAAAAACTCCACAGAGTTAAAATTTAATTAAATATTAGTGAGTAACAATAAATTTTTATTTTGGCTTAAATTTTAAAGCCATCTTTACACCTTTTTTCAATGCTTACAAGTTCATCATAGTCACCCTTATTATGGTTGGCAAATTTAAAATACGCCTGCGACTCGCCAACCACGATAAGGGTGAGTGTTTTTTCGCAGTTAAAACAAACATACATACGTATGGGTACGTTCGTAAATGCATCACTTCGCTGAATCAGTGATTTCAAATGTTTATATATACATACATCAATGAAGTAGATGTGGACCAAAAAATTGTCAAATACTCCACAAAAATAATACTTACACAATAAAAAAATTACATTTACTTTTTTATCGGCATCAAAAAAAGTTTGCTTTTCTGATGCAGCGCAGTGATGCATTTGCGAACGTACCCTATATGATATTCCCCACAATGCATCACATCATACTTTAACATACATAGCTAACACTTTTTTCATACAGATAATATTCTCAATAACACTAACAATAAATGGTTCAAAAAAGAATGTTCGTCGGGTCATCCTTTTTTTTAAAAAATTTTTTATTTAGTGCTAAATCAACTGTTTAAGTTAATTTTTAAAATGACTACATACTTACTATACGCATATTTAAAACTTTTCGATTATCAATAAAACACGATGACTAAAAAAAAGTTGTTTTATTTTTTGAAAACTATGTTACTATCGTAAAGGCTGATTAGTAATCAACCCTATTATGTTAGTCGTTGTCGATGTCGACGACATTTTTAAAACTTTGTCAAATCAAGTCGAAGATTACATCACTTCGACGTTGATTTGGGGTTTCCTAAGAATGTTGTTTTCTCAGGCAGAAAGAAAATCAGCAAGACGCTGTGCCGGCGTTGAGGGGTACTAACCAGTGTTGCCAGTTAATTATTTTTCTTCTCCCCAAAAAAATTGAAGAACCCCCTAAATTAAACGTATTTGAACAAAATCCCCCTAAATTTAAAAGTTTATATCATAATTTCATTTCAATTAGTTAAACTTGACTCAGTTTTAATTAACGTTCTAATATCAATGCCTAAATAAAGCAAAACACAACCTGTGTTCTTTAATCTACTACAAAAAACCACACAGTCGTATACGACAACGACAACCGGAATAAGGCTGACTGTCTTAACATTTCAGGTCGTGCTGGTACAACAACAACCTACGAACTCCGAATTTATAATTTTATCCGAAACACATTAAACTAGTGATATAGAAGAACAAGATCACATTTTACAGAATTATGATCACTGTGAGATTATCCAAATCAGCAAGAACAGGTGGAGTTATAATCTATTTTAAAAAGACGTGGAAAGTTAGCAAATTATGTGAAAAGTTAACAAATTAGCTGAATCAAAATATTGGATGTGTGCATATTTAAGACGTGCAAGATTGTATCATAAAGTACCCCGTGACGAGCGTGGTTACACGTAATGAAATACGTGTGGCATACTTTGTGATTCCCATTTCTAATTTAACTCGGCTAGAAAAAACCATGGAAACATTAGTGCAAACAGTTAACAATATTACTAACACAATGGGTAACATGATGCAAGAAATGTTAAGAATGCAATCGATGTTATTGCAAGCTGTACTAAACAAGCCATGAACTGTTTAAAAATTTGCTTTTGGAACGCAAACGGCATCCGCCAACACAAAAATGAACTATAATACTTCCTTAATAATAAACAAATTGATGTTATGATGGTTTCTGAAACTCTTCTGACCTCAATAAATACGTTTATGATCAATGGTTATATATTATATGATACCAAGGACCCTCGAGACAGAGCTTGTGGAGGTTTTGCCATTTTGATAAAAAACCGAGTAAAACACTACTTAATGTGTGATCATCGTGAAGATTATCTCCAAGCAACGAACATTTGCGTTGAGGAATAAAATCGAAACATAGTAATATCATCATTATACTCCCCACCTAGATTTTCAATACCAGAAAGCCAATATAATAAATATATAAAATCATTAGGACCCTGCTCCCTGGCTGCTGGCGATTATAACGCTAAACACTCTTAGGGTCGTGTTTTGTTTAACACAATTTGTAAAATGGATCTAAGTGTTGTCGCGAGCGGACAACCAACATATTGGCCTACTGATCAGCAAAAAGTTCCAGATGTCATCGATTTTGGAGTGGTTAAAAACATCACCGCAGAAACGATTTATGTTGAAGCTTCCTTAGAATCATCTTCTGATCACACACCTACAATTATACTATAACTATACTAATACTATAACAAATCCTAATAGAATTATATCTCCCTCTGGTAACTTAGTGACGTAAAAATATAAAAAATATCTCAGTACCCACATACTGTTAATTTTGACAGTTATCTGAAACTAGCTGTTTAACATTCTAGCATAACCCTCAAAAAAATCAAAAAAAAATAAAATATATTCTACAGATGTTCAGCGTCTCTTGACTGAAAAAAAGAGAGCTCGAAGAGAATGGCAATTGCATAGATCCCCTCAACTTAAGAATTTACTAAAAGTGTGCACAAAAAGGCTAAGAAAGTTACTGCAGTCTCAGAAAACGGCTTCCCTGGAAAAATATCTTAAGGAACTTGATGCAACTTCTTAATCAGACTACTCATTATGGCGTGTAGCTAGAAATCTTAATAGACCAGTTATCACTAAACCACCATTAAGAAACTTAAATGGAAGTTGGGCACGAAATGATGTAGAAAAAGGAAATCTTTTTGTTAATCATTTGAAAACCGCATTTACCCTTTTAGAAGAGAACATAGCACAATTGAACAAACCCATCGTATAGTAAACGCCATAAGAAAAGCCTTTGAAGAAAAAAAAATATTGTTCCGGCCTCTTCATCGATGTTTCTCAAGCTTTTGATAAAGTCTGGCATGAAGGCTTACTACATAAATTGAAGTTAAACTTACCAGTAAACACACACAAGCTGTTAGAAAGCTACTTAGTCGGTCGAAGGTTTATTATTAAAGAAGGTGATTTTATAAGTTCTCCTCAGCCAATTGACGCTGGAGTCCCTCAGGGAAGCATCATGGGCCCACTGTTATACATTATACATTATATACACTTTAGACATGCCAACAAACAACCACACCCTTACTTCAACATTTGCTGATGATACAGCTTTTTTAAGCGTACACGAAAACTGTCATGAAGCATCTCGTTACTTGCAGGATCATATATTTGAACTGGAAAAGTGGTTAAAACAATGGAGGATAAAGGTCAATGAGCAAAAATGCGTACATGTAACATTCACCTTGTCATGTCCCCCTATTAAAATCAATAATCAATTAGTGCCCCAGCACCACTGTGAAGCAGCCTCAACCGAATTAGTAACCCACCTCATCGACAACAACGTGGACGTGGCCTTAATCCAAGAGCCCTGGATTAATAAAAACCGGGTAGTTGGATTAGGGGTCACGGGGTATACATTGTTCGTACCCCACACAGATGAGAAGGTACGAACTTGTATCTTGGCGAGAACTGAGTTTAAATTTATGTTTTCTCATTCTTATAGTAATGGAGACCTCACGGTTGTGACAGGAGAAGCCAAGGACAGAAGGGTCCTGGCATTGGCATCGGTATACTTGCCGTACGAGGCTACCGATCCACCTGGTGAAAAAGTGCGAGAGTTGGTGGAGTACTCAGGCAGAACTGGCTCGAGACTGGTACTAGGGTGTGACGCCAATGCACACCATACCCAATGGGGAAGTGCCGACATCAACAAAAGAGGTGAGTCTATGTTTGATTTTATTATTGCCAGCAATCTTTATATCTGTAACAGAGGGAATACACCTACGTTCAGAACTAGGGATAGAGAGGCAGTGATAGACATGACATTGACGAACTGTAGGGAATTAGTGGAGGATTGGAGGGTGGACCTGGGGTTTTCCTTCTCTGACCATAGTCGCCTGTCCTTTAATCTAATGTTTGAGAGGTCGAAAAGGTGTCCGTATAGGAATCCGAGAAGGACGGATTGGGATTACTTTTCGAGATTGGTGCAAAGTAACCTTAGAGTTACACGCGACTGGGGGTCGACTTCGACCGGTGTAGAGCAACTGGTGGGCACCTTTACGGGGGTACTGACTAGTAGTTATGAGCGTTCCTGTCCTTTGAACTTTCCGGGCAAGCGCACACAGCCAAGATGGTGGACAGACGAGTTGAGGACTCAAAGGTCCACTGTCAGAAGGTTGTTTAATAGAGCGAAGTATACGCGTAGGGAAGAAGATTGGAGTAACTTCAGATTGAGTTACAATAGATATAAAGGAGACATTAGGAGGGCGAAAAGGGACTCGTGGGTCAAGTTTAGCGAGTCAGTGGAATCTGTAAATGAGATGTCCAGGTTCAGGAGAATTTTATCCAAGGACCCTGTAGTCCCTGGATTTATTCAGAGACCGGACAACTCATGGACGGAATCTAGCTCTGAATCTCTATGTCTGCTAATGGAAACTCACTTTCCGGGATGTGTGGATCCTGGGACGGGGGAACAGATTGAATGTGGTAACCCCTTCTCTGGGTCAGAATCGGGCGGTGAGGAGAGGGAGACGGTGGGGGACATGATCACCTTGGAAAAAGTAACATGGGCGGTCAATACCTTTGGGTCTTACAAATCGGCAGGACCAGACTTTATCTTTCCGGCGATGTTACAGAATATCGGGAGATCATCACTCCTGCTGTTGGTGGAACTGTTTAGGGTATGTGTGCTGAACGGGTACATTCCTAAAGGGTGGAGGGAGGTCAGGGTGGTTTTCATACCCAAGGCGGGAAGAACCGGTCACTCTAAACCCAAGGATTTTAGACCAATCAGCTTATCGTCTTTTCTTTTGAAGACGTTGGAAAGACTGATTGATCTACATCTGAGGACGAAGATTGACGCCGGCATCATCAGCGGCGCTCAACACGCCTATCTTAAGGGTAGATCTGTTGAGAGTGCGCTTCATGATGTGGTGGGTTATGTAGAGCGGGGATTGCGAAACAAGGAATACACCTTGGCGGCATTCCTGGATATAGAGGGCGCTTTTAATAATTTGAAGATAGAGGCTATCAGGCAGGCATTGGTGGATCTAGGCGTTCCTCTGTTCCTGGTCGAATGGATAACTCTGATGCTCAGCAGCAGAGTTATTCACTCGGACTGGGGAAACGAGCGCTTAAAGAAACTGGTGACTAGGGGAACCCCACAGGGGGGAGTTCTCTCTCCCTTATTATGGCTCTTAGCTGTCAACGTCGTTCTGGGACTTTTTGACAGATTGGGTCGGAAAGTTGTGGCCTACGCGGATGATGTAGTGATATTGGTATCGGGCAAGTTTCTGCCGACAATAAGCGAAGTCATGCAAGGGGCGCTGGGCGAACTGTCAGCATGGGCGAGTGATAAGGGTTTGGGAGTCAATCCGGAGAAGACCGAGTTGGTTCTTTTTACTAGGAGGTACAGGGTAGAGAATTTTAGGCTGCCGGTACTAGGAGGAGTAGAGCTTAGACTATCTGATAGCGCTAAGTATCTAGGAGTTTTTCTGGACAGCAAGCTGTCGTGGGGAAGGAATACTCAGGAGAGACTTAAGAGAGGCCTCAATGCCTACTATGCTTGCAGATCATCGATAGGTAAGAGTTGGGGACTCCGGCCGTCAGTAGTGGGATGGCTGTACACTTCGGTGGTTAGACCCATTCTTACATATGGATGCTGTGTTTGGTGGGAGTCATTGAGAGTGGCTTGTCGAAGGAACCTTCTGTCTAAGGCTCAGAGGTGTGCTTCAATCGGCATGACAGGTGCCATGAGAAGTACACCTCAAGCGGCACTGGATGTCATTCTACATCTTCTGCCCATTGAGCAGTATGTTATGGGAATGGCAGCCAGAAGCATTCTTAGACTGAGGGAACTAGGATTGATTAGGGATTTCACGCAGGGTCACTCACGGATCTTGAGTGAGATCGAAGCTGGAGGTTACTGCCTGGGATCACCCGGCTCCACGGATTTCGTGGGCACCAGGGTGGATTTCGGACGGTTGCCGGAGGTGGTAACGCCTTCTAGGGAGAGATGGTCAGGTAGGAGCAGATTATTTAATGGATTTGCTATTTTCACTGACGGCTCGAAGATGAGAGGCACGGGTGCGGGGGTCTACATTGAGGATCTGGATATCAGAATGTCATATAGGCTTCCGGATGACTGCAGTGTTTTTCAGGCGGAAGTTCTGGGGGTCTTGAGGGCCGTGGAACTGATGAGGGACAACATTGATAGGGGCTCGGAGGTCACTATATATGTCGACAGCCAGGCGGCCCTTATGGCCGTAAGGGGCTGTTACGTGAAATCCAAGCTAGTTGACGGTTGCAGGAGGGCTCTGGAGGGAGCCTTAGGAGAGTATATGTTGAGATTGTGCTGGGTGCCTGGTCACTGCAACATAAGCGGCAACGAGATTGCTGATGAGTTGGCGAGACAGGGCTCAGAGATGGAGGATCCTAATCACATAGAGGCAATTAGGCCTCCAATAGGATTCTACTTTGGGAAGATTAGGGAATGGATTCTGGGCGCGACCAATAGGGCCTGGGGGAACCGAACGGACTGCCGGGTATCACGGACGATGTGGCCGGTGCTCAGGAAATCCGACTCGGAGTTGTTGCTGGGCAGAAGCAGGGTCTGCGTGAGGACCATAATAGGAATCATCACGGGTCATTGCATGATAGGCAGGATGGCGATGAGGTTAGGATCCGACGTGTCGGATATGTGCGGGTTGTGTGAGGACCCGGAGGAGCTGGAGACGGTTGAGCACATTTTGTGCCGCTGTCCCAGGCTACAGGGCAGCAGGCTGAGGTGGCTGGGCAGCAGATTCCTAGGCGAATTAGGGGACGTCCCGGGCTGTGGGCTCGAGAGTCTGATAGGATTCGTAATGGGGATGGCCTGGCTGCGCAGCAGGAGACTGGGAGCTAGCCGCACATAGGGCGGATTGGTGTTGTGTTGAGTGAGGCTTTTCTCTCGGGTTTGGTCAGAACTTCCTTTTCTCATCTATTCTTATCTGTTCTTATCTTTTCTGATTCTTTTGCTGTTTCTCTTCACCTTCTTTTTTCAGCTTCTTAAATATAAACAAGGCATCACAATGGACCGTATTGGTCTCTGGGTGAGGGTGTGAAGGAGACTTCACACCAGCCTTTCTACCTACCTACCTACCTAGTGCCCCAGCAATCACATGTAAAATATCTCGGTATTCATCTAGATCGGCGTTTAACATGGAAATGCGATATAGAACCAAAACTAACACAAATGAAACTATAAGCAATTCAAATTTATTGGCTTATTGGAAGAAATTCTGTTATTAGCCTCGACTGCAAACTTCTACTTTACAACTCTGGTATGTTAAAAACTCTAATATTCACAAGGATCTCAATGTGCCATTAGTAAAAACTATTATTACGAAGTACGCAGCAAAATATTTAAAAAGGCTTGAGTCGCACCCCAATCCACTAGCTCGAAATATTTTAAATGACAGTGGCCACTCTAGATTAAGGAGAAGAGATACTGCAGGACTCATCCGACGAGAAGACCGCTAAACATCTACATACATGCGAACAGAAGCCGTGAGAAGAAAAATTTTCGTCTCGCATTGGCAGGACAAAAATAAAGTATTAGTTTAAGATTTGATTAATTATTGTTAGTTCATATTTAATATATGAATTTTCAATAAATAAATAATGAAAAAAAAATACTTTGTGAGTATCGAGTGCTCGGGGCCCTAAATACGTTTTAGGTTTACTTTTAGATATACATGGCCGCTTTTTACCTTTTTACATTGCTTACCACCAACACACAAAGCGTACGAGAAAGTATCCGTCATTCATACAATTTATTCAAAAAATCAAACTACCAAGAACTAATGTTTTCCCGTATGTACTTATATTGTTATGTAGTTTGATTTTTTGTGTGTTAAAATATATTTTTTTATTGTTTAATAAATAAAAAATTAATGTAAATTTCATTTTAAATTGTCCATTTTTTTAAATAAATTTTTAGTTGTTTAAAATAAATTTTCTTTTGAATTTATATACATAATATTTTAAGTATAAATCCATATTTATATGGACGCATAAGCTGTGCATTTTTTAAAAAATATGACCACGAGGGGAGATAGGGGGCGAATTTTGCCTCTCCGAAACTTTCTAACAGATTTAAATGAAATTTAAAACATATATAGATCCATATTTATATGGAACTATTTGCATAAATTCTGCATAGGCTAAATTAGCACTCTTATGGTACCCACAGACGATGCAAAATTTGTCAAAACACGTGTTACTATTCAGCGTGCCGATTTAACTTTTTTGCAGTTTTTTTACTTAAAAACCCGTTTTTAATCAATTTTATTCGAATAATACAAAGAAGCATTTTTGATACTTCTACATATCCATATGTACTTCTCTTTTAGGCGTCATCCTGAGTGAAATACTGGTTGACTTTGATCGGATAAAAAACTGCTAAGTTATAGTTGATTAAATCTAAGATTTTCTGAAAATTTTTTCATTTTTTGACAAATTTGTTCCTTTCAAAAATAGGTTTTTTATTAATAATTATAAAATCCATGGTTTTATAAATTAATTGCATAGTGCATTTGATAACAAAAAAGTCATAATGGAAGAAGAATAAGAATATTATAATAAAAATACAAACATTTATTCTAATGCAATAATGTTATAACTTGTGCTCCCTTTTAAAATATACATCAGAACCATTTTCGAATTTGAAAAATAAATAATATTTTATGCAATTTTGTCAAAACTAGTGTGTATCAACGTTTTTCAAGTTTTTTAAGTCCTCGTTCATATTAAGAAACATTTTCTGCAGAAACTTGATTCAATTCTCTTTTGAAACTGCATTCATGTCAATTAGAGATGAGCGATCCCGTGGTTTTTAAAGATCATCGTGATTAGTGAATGTGATTTAAAAATCACTACTCCTTTAAACTGTGATTGTGATCACGGTTTATCAGTTTTCTGTTCTTTTATAGCAATTGCGGCCAAGCTATATGTACAATGCGCGAGCTTTTGTAAGCACTTTACAAAGAAACAACAACAAATTGTAAGAGCTTTCAAATCTGTTTACTTTCATATACATACATACTTGAACAAATAAATTTTGGCATAAAAAAATTCTAATAAGATAGAAGAGAGAATGAAAGGAACAGCAATATCATTCGACATTTCATTCAAAAAACGCTATTACCCACACAAACAGTGAAATCTCATAAATTTGTATATGTAACAATATACAAAAAGAAAGACTTAGAAAGTACCTGTTACTTGACAAATTTGGTCACAACTGTGATTCGTGATTTTTCAGTAACAGTGATTAAATCACAGGTACAGAAATATCGCTCATCTCTAATGTCAATACTCTTATTTGCATACATTAAAATTAAGGCACATTAAACTACATTTGTTAACGTTTTTCAAATACTTTTGATATATAGTATACTGAAATGTATACTATATAACTATTTCAGTATACATTTGAGATGTATACTATATAACTTGGAGTCAAGCTGCAAGTGCTGTAGGGTTTCTGAAAGCGCAATATAGCTTGTCAATTGATACCTTCTTCAGTATACCAATGGCCGTCCATGCGTGATGCAGTATCACAACCTGCACGTGGTGCCTCTGCTACAGCTAAACATGGCGTATCTAGAGTGTACGCTCGATAAAAACCCGCAATCCCCGATGTTATCCGAACCATGTCCCTTGGAAGAATGGCACTGCGTTAGTTTGTCTAATAACGGTCGCCTCCGGACTCTGGCAATGTCTCGGTTGTAACTTGTGTTCACCAACAGTATGGGGGTCTCCTGTATGGTGTACTTTCATTTCCCCATTCAAATAGAAACCAAACATGGTTGAAAAATTTTTAAATGCAATCAAAACACATGTCCCAACGGACACTAATGATACTGTGTTGGGGTCTTTGGATCCGAACGCTCGCAATGTAGAGAAATCTCTTTGCGAACCTATGGAAGATACCTTGGTGCATGTCCTAATACCACTGAGGTACCTATCCCAACGATGAAGAGGATGCGATACTAGAATCCGAGCCAAACACGTGAAGAGGATGCGCTACTGGAATCCGAGCCAAACACGCAACCGTCTTACAGCCGTGGTAGAATAATGGCGGAAACCAAGGCAGGGGTACTAGGCACCTCAAGTGCCTTCAGGTGAACCTACATCACGCCAAGGCGGCGTCTGATTTGCTATGCCGTAGGTTCACCACTAACCTCCTGGATGTTTGCTTCATACAGGAACCATGGGTTTACTCTGGAGCCATGCAGGGGCTCCACAACGACCAAGATATGATTATTTATAACTCTGCATCGTCGAGGCCAAGAGCGGCTCTCCTCGTCAGGAATGGTCTAATCTTTACCTCTTTCAGAATTTCTTCACGGGGATCTAGTAGCCATTAGGACGAGGATCCCATTCATCGCGGGCGAGCATTAGGTCGTAATCGCCTTTGCCTATTGCCAAAAACGTGGCCTCGGCTGGATTACTGGATGTGATGCAAACGCACACAACACTGTTTGGGGTAGCACGAACATCAATAAAAGTGGTGAGTGTTTGTTTGAATACATTTGTGGAAATAACATATTTGTAGCAAATAGGGGCCCACCTTTAGGAATGTTTTTAGACAGGAGGTTTAAGATGTCACACTTATGTACTAGTAACAATCTTTCCTATGCTATTAAAAATTGGTACGTGTCGAGTGACATTTCTTTGTCGGATCACCAATATTTGATATTTGACATCAAATGCTGCTCAGCGTACATTAGGGAGTATCGCAATCCTAGAAAGCGAACTGGGAACATTTTTCGTCATCACTTGAATCTTCGTGAGGACTTGTCCAATGGCATACTTGTGTGCTCGAGGGACATTGATTTTGAATCCGATGTACTTTGTACGAACATCCGAGTGGCCCATGAAAAGAGCTGCCGACTCCAGATGCGTAAGCCAAAAAGGGAATGAGCATCTGGAGAAACTTAGGGCTGAGGCCAGAGGCTTATTCAACAAAGCCAAGGAGACTGGTGCGTGGAGCGTGTATAAAGCTGCACTCACTGAATACAATAAGGAAATTAGGAAGTCCAAAAGGTCAACATAGCGCAGTTACTGCGGCAAAATTGACAACCTTCCTGAGTCACTCCGGCTGCAAAAGGCGAAATCTCAATATCACACAAATGGTCTTTGTACGCTTAAGCGGCCAGACGGCACATTTACTGAGTGACCAAGTAAGGCCTGTGAGCTCCTACTAGCGACTCACTTTACATAATTTCTGCCCTTTACGTCACCAAGATAAGGATCTCCAGATCCAGTTTACTGGCGTTTCATGTACCGGTGCGATGGGGGGGGGGGGGGGGGGGGGGGTGCAAGTTGAACAATTGCCCAAGTCATACAGACCAATAAGCCTCAGCTCGTTTTTCCTGAAGACCATGGAAAAGCTCATAGACAAAATCGATAACTCCGATACATCGCTTTCAGTTTGCCTATCAGTCGGGAAAGGTACAGTGACTGCCATCCATCATGTTTTGTACACGATTGAGAAGGCGCTGGACGCAAGGCAAACAGCTCTGTGTGCGTTAATCGACATTCAGGGAGCTTTCGATAACACTTCCTATGTCGCAATTAGCTTTGCTCTTACAGGGAAAGGTGTTCCAGTTGTTATAAGAAACTGGATAAGGGAAATGCTTGTTTCCAGAGCGATCAAGTTGGATCTATATAGTTCATCAAGGACCATTGAAGCAACCAAAGGTTGCCCACAGGGTAGCGTCCTATCGCCTCTTCTGCGGACATTGGTCATCGATGAACTATTGGAGATCCTGAATGACCTGGGCTTCCGAACTTATGGCTACGATCTAGTTATATATGTGACTGGATTCGATGACGCAACTATTTAGGAAGGGATGCAGCAGGCCCTGAACCTGACACTTGGCTGGCGCAGAGAAAGGGGGCTTAATATTAACCCCACGAAAACTACTCACGTACCGTTCACCAGACGTAGAGTTCTGAGACTTAAAGAACCGGCTTTGAACGGTGCGGTTATCGGGTTCTCTAACGAGGTGAAATACTTGGGGTTCATTCTGAATAAATCCCTTAACTGGAACGCCCAGTTATCCCATGTCACCAGAAGAGTAACAAGTATGTAGCAATATATGCCTGCCAGACTCTTCGAGAAGACATGGGGAAGCCTAGAATGATCTACTGGTCTTTTGTTACGATAATGTGACCGACCAAAAACCGAACAGGTACAAGCTAGAGTTATACTCGATAAGGTTTATCGCCTGATCTGCATATCGATCACGGGTGCCATGAAGACCTGTGCCATTCTGGCTTTAGGGGCAATCCTGCACATTCCTTCGCTACACATATCTGTAAAGGAGGAGGCCTGCAGGTATGCCAGCAGGATGCCGCAGGGCAGGGGACTATGTAGCCCACATGCGGAACCTTGAAATTTTCAAAAACGATCCATCTTTCTTGGTAAGCGATTACATGCTGCCTAACCTGATATTGGATAGGAACTTTAATGTCCTTATACCTGATAGGAACCAATTGGCGGACCAATCCTGGTGGGGCGCGCGCGCGCACCAGGTCTGGTTCACCGATGGTTCGAAACAGACGAATGGTGATACTGGAGCGGGCATTATGGCCCGGATTTCCAAAGGGGCTTGCCAAAGGGCAAACAGCCTTCGATCTTCAAGGCGGAGATCTACGATATCCTCATATGCGCATGGGAATGTCTGAGAAGGGCAAAGGGCTTGAGGATATTTATAATGTCGGATAGCCAGGCTGATCTTAGAGCACTATCTTCTTTAGAGGTGAAGTCCAGGTTGGTCATGGACTGTTTTGCATCTCTGAACGATCTGGGGAAGCACAACGCATTGAATTTGTGTTGGGTACCCGGCCATGAGGGCCATGTGGGCAACGAAAGGGCTGACTGCTTTCGCCATTCTTTCAGTCAAATCGAGCTCCGAGTTGTCGGCAAGATATATATAACGTTTTATTTCTTGAAAACGGTTACGTGACATACAGGTGTGTTCTAGAATCCGAATCCACTCGAAAGTGGATTACTTCAGCATTTTTGGTGTTCTGCATTTTACATCCGCATGTTTTTATTCGTTTTCAATTAGAGCAGTTAGGGGTTGGTGAAAGTAAAACGAATCGACTTATAAAAACAAAATTTAGGTTTTTAGTTTGAAATGTTTTTTACTCAATTTAATAAAAAATATATATATTCCTTTACACAAATATTAATAAAAATAAAATGTTTAACATATCCAAAAATTTAAATTGTTTTTATTAAACTCACTTGTGTAAAAAAACAAACATGGAGTCAAGCATTTTTTTTTAAAAAAATTTATTGTGAACATTATTTTCTTGTCTCCGCAATTGTATATAAGATAAAACAAAAGCTCCAGGCATTTTTATAACATTTTATTTTTAAGGAATAGTTTTTTATACAATAAAAAAAAATTTAATTTTTTTTTAACAGCTGATAAAAAGCTGTTTTTTTGTTTTTTTGTTTTTGACATTTAGATTTTTTTTCGAACACAAACTTCGAATATACAAAAACATGCGGATTTGAAAACACAGATTTATGAATTATGCGGATTCAAACAAATTTGCGTTTTCAAAACGAGTCGAAACGATATTGTTAGAATTAAGTGCAATATGCGTGTCCTCGTCCAACTGCCAATGCATACGTTCCCTCGGTAATTAATGATAACCACTGAAGACGATAATTCCAATAAACACACTAGCTCTTCAGCAGTGAAGTTTAATATGTGCATGTTGTGTTGTGAGGCGTATTTCACCGTTTGATCAACTATTAGCTGCATAACATCGTTATCAAAAACTGTTTCAAATACTTCAATCCTTCTAGTGAAGTGTTCATGTTATTTTTAAAAGATTCAAAAAATCTAGTACTAGGCATATCCATGTTCTTTTCCTCCACTTTATTGCTGATGGCACTTATATTGATTTTCTTAAATCAGCGAGTGGAATATCTTCTCCACTGTCGCCTTCTCCAAACAATTCCAATTCCTTTGGAAGGTCGCTTGGCAAATCATTCCGTAATAATAAACTTCGTAAATTCCATCTGCATCTGTTGCTTGGTCGGCATAAGGAGGAATTATTGTAAAATCAAAATTTTCACTATCATTACTACTAGCATAAACAAATGCGGCAGCAATGTTTTCAAATTTTTTACCATAAAACATTTTTACATCCATCGCAAATTATTTAAACATTTTACATACATTATCCCATTGTACTCGAACGAGTACACCAATTTTTATTCTTACCAAAAAAATACTTTTATTAACTTTTTCAAATACATTTTTTTAATACTTTTAAAATTAATTATGTTTAATTTATTTTTCACAAAAACTCGTCAGCGCCAAGCTTATTTTAAAAATAGTTCTTACTAGAATAATTCCGGTGGTCACCCGATTTCCTTGCAGATGTGGTCTGGTTTGCCCCAGTAACGATTCCTTTAGTGATTCCCTTTTGGGAGTCACTGCAGGAAATTATTAAGACATTTCCAGTCCTCATCGCGCGGCTAGTAGTGGGACGTCAACTTTTTGTTCTTATTCGACAAATCACTAATATATTTTGGTTTCCCGGTTCTTAAATTCCTCTCAATTTGTATCATTAAGTATTCATATTTGTCTACAAAGGATTACCCAATTTTTAAAAATTAGTTAGTTTAATTAGTTTTTAATCATTAATTAGTTATTAAAATAATTTACTCATTATAGAACATAATAATAATAATCGACGCTATATCGCCGCAGTAAACAAGCATCCGCATCAGCTTATTTGCATGAGCATCGCAAACTAATCACAGATGCAGCGCAGTGAAGCATTTCCGAACAGGCCCAGTAACCGTCCGAGAATTTTCTATTCTATTGCTTATGGAAGCAAGCTATTGTCAAAATTGATATTTTGCACATCAGGAAAATGTTTTATTGACAATGCTCTTTAATTACAGCAAAAATAATTTGAAAAATATATATATGTACATACTTATGACAGCTGTTTGTTTCGATTTTCTTTTCAACTAAAACATCAGTTCTTATCGGCTCGTATCTGTAATTATGTAGCTAATTTTTATTTAAATTTAATTTAAAAAAAAATTGAAGTTTATACAGTTTAGATTTTTGTAACATGTATGTAGTTTACATTGTTAAAATAATTTTTTTGAAATCGCGTTTGTTTAACTTTGACTACATACATATGTAATTTTTTCAATTTAATCGATTGAATATATTTAGCAAAGATATATACATAAAAGTTTTCTTTTTAATTTCGATATGTTACTAAAAAAAACTTAAAACCAAATGATTTAAATTTTTAAAGTAAGCAGAGAAATCGCATACTTATTTAAAATAATTGAATGCGTGGCCCAATCAGTAGGTCTGCTCGAAACGCCTGCTGATGTTTTGTAGAGTTGTATTTTTACCGTGCAATTGTTTTTGTAGCAATTGTTTTTGACATCTTGTCCATTTATTACACAAACAAATGCATTGGGTTTTGACATATTTAACATAATTTACACAAAGAAAATGCGTGTTGTTTTTTCTATTGTTGCATTGTTGTAGTGTCGCGCAGACCTACTAATTGGGCCATGATTGAATGTACTACTGTTTGTCATTCATTGACTTTATGTGTTATACATTAATAATAAGTTTTTAACATTTCTAGATATCTATTTTAAATATTTTATTAAATGTTTGTTAAAATATGTCTAAATTAGGATTTTGCTTCTTTATATATAATTATAATGTTTATATTTTTCTAAAATATTTTGAAGGTTTAAAAATTAAACTAACAACTTAACAATTACTAAAGAAAACAATTTAGTTCGATGGATGGAATTAAATATATAAAAAATTAAATATTTAAAAATTCATTATTAAAAAAAGTAATTTGTTGTAAATCTGAGTTAAAAGCGAATTATGATATTTTAAGATATAAAATAATTTTAACACGTCAATTTCTAGCATTTTTTGTGAAAAATATATAATTTATTAACTATTTATTTTAGTTAAATACAGCTGAACGTTTATCACGGTTTTTAGCTCTTGAGATAGTGCGAGCTTTAAACGCGGCTGCATTCATAAGGTGCTTTAAATAAAATAATAAAAATTGGTTGTTATTTATATTTGCAAGATATTAACAAAACTATTTTACCCTTTCTAATTTAGAAGTTTTGACTTTAGATGCTCCATTATTTTGATTAAGTTTGGCTCCCAGTCCAAAGATTTCTCTTATAAAATCATTTTCTTGTAACTGTGATGTCATACCAGGACCCATTACAACACATAATGCGGAATATTGATGATGTATAGCCCATGAGTCTAAAACTAAACATTCAGTACCAAAGCGAATACTTATTTCCGGTGAAATATCCTCCTGCAACAAATCAAACAAACAGAACAAAAACGTTATTAAATTTACTTTTAAATTATAAGCTTTGAAATTTATATCATACTAAACAATTTATTGTTGAAAAACATTAAAAATATTTTTACAATTATTATTCCAAATTTTCTGTTAATATTAAAATGCTGATGACTACTTATAAACATGATTATGTTTTACCATACACAAGGCGATATGATTTTTATAAAGGTAAAGAAGAACGAGCTGATCAAAATATAGTCGAATGTCAATGTATCGAAGAAAATAAAGTAGATCTTCCTAAACAAATGGAAAAACAGTGTAACGTAGAATGGACGAGGGTGGCGCCAATGGGTCGTTTAATAGATCCTCGTATCATACCAACAAAATTTTCCAAAGAGCAAGTTGATGCCATGAACGATAAATCTTCTGATTGTTATAAGGAACAATCCAATCGTTTTCTAAAAACATTACGTACAGCCTATCCAGATCTTTATGAACGTCTCAAAAAAATGCCCAAGGACGAACTTTATAGGCGTTTAGAACGTGATCGTATGTACACAACTTATCAAGTTGATTTTTGTAATATAAATGAATACCCTGAAGGCATATACGAATCTCTTAAAGTTGAAAACGAAACAAGTAAGCTTAATGCAAGCAAACTACTTAAAAAAGAAGAACCATGTGCTGAACTAAGAACTAATGTTATTAGATACTTGAATAAAGAAGGCGCCAATCCGAACAAAAATGAAACTTGTGGAAATGCTTATAAGCCTTTTAAAATATCATTTGCCGATTCTTCGCGATTTATTAATTCTGGCAATAATTCCCATTGGCGCAGTAATGTTTTCATTAAAAATTCAAACTTTACTGAATATATGGATTCTATTAACAAGATTGGATGTATTATTGTGAAAAATAATATTCACAATCATAAGAAATGTACGGAAAAACACTGTAGACATCAGTTGGTTCATGGCTGTTCAAATTTAAAATAAATTTTTGCGTAATTACTTTCAAAATATAAGCGGTTTTCACCCTTTGTATTAAGTTTAAAGCTCTGCTTTATTTAATACGATTTTATACTACAAAGCGTGAGTGTCTTTTTAGTATGTATTGTGTATTGTAATTAATTAGTTTCTTCGACTGTTTTATTCCGGTAAATTCAACACACTTGTTTACATTAGCTTTCTGTTGGATTTTTCAACTACAGCGTAGTAAATCTTAGTCTAATGCATTTTGTTGTTGCAATGTTGTCAATTTTAGTACTTTAACTAAATTAATAAGATTAACAAGGGCTAGAAGGGACTTTACTATCAAGGGTGAAAACCACTATTAAATTAAATTATTTGTATGTTTGTTGTTATTTTTTTTCAAAAATAGTAGAAAATAAAGTAATAAGTAATACGAACTCTTATAGATTTATTTTATTCACTTACTTCCAAATAACGCAACACATCTCTGAATGTAGCTCGTTGGGCTTTTCTGTCGCGTTTGGCTCTGTATTTATGTGAATCTGTAGCCAATTTTTTAACAGCATCAATTAAATCATTTAAGTACTCTTCTAGGAAATCGTCATCGTGAGCACGGCCACATTCCAAAATTAAAGCTAAAGTTTCACCAGCAGCCATGCGTACATCCAAATGAGGAGATTGTAAAAGACCCATAAGCTTTTTGAAAGGTCTAAAAATATTCAAACATAGGCAAAATTAATCTAATAAATCTCATTTATACCATGAAACATACGGTAACATAGATTGACCACTGGTCATCCAGGATACAAAATCTCCTGGTGGTATCATTGTCAGCAATAGACCCCATGATGACAAAGCCTCAGCATGCAATGTACCAGCATCAGCATTAACGGAGATGGGTGTCTTATCGTCACCCTTTAAATAACTTCCACTAAAAATACCTTCGAAAAATTGCATTAACGTCAATAGATCACCAGTATCAACATTTCCAAAAAAGTTTAATAATCCCAACGCAGTACAACATTTAGCGCGCGCATCAAATGACACAGATTTGTCCTGAACGGTGGTTAGTAAAAACTGATTTAAAGCCTTTGAAATTCCCTCATCACCTCCCAATTGCAATACGAGTAAAGGAGCTAATTTAGCACCCCAAGCCTGTTCTAAGCCTTTACCACGACGTATACTTTTTTCTATACAATCAATTAGAGTTTCCTTACGATCATCAACACAGTCAGGCATATAACGATGCATTAATATTTCACACATACTTTCCAATGCTGCAGTTCTAGTTTGTGCAGATTTTTCTGTAGCATTTTCTAAAGCTTGAACAAATTTTTCCTCATACCGTTCATTTAAAGATAATTCATCAGTGTCGTTAACAGATGAGGGTGCATTTTCCGAAACAAATGAGTAAACTGATGCATTATCATTATAAGACTCGTCTTCTGAATTCGAATCGCCAAGACGTCCTGAAATTTTAAGAAAAAAATTTTTATTTATAAGGGTACTGTTAACACATGTTAACATAAAATCTAACATTTTAAAAGAAAAACAAAGTTATAAAAAAACAACCATGACCTACTTATTTAGCTTAACTTATTAAAAAACACAGAAATGCTTACATGACAGAATTTAGTCATTTACCTTTAAAATGTTTACTGTAAGTCATTTACCTTTAGAAATGTTTACTAAATTCAGTCAATCAACCTGGAAAAGGTGTAATATTACAATAAATGCAAATATAGCATTTATTATAATCGCAATCACATATTTAAATATTATTGTTATTATTATTGTTATTTTTAATTTAGACTTAAGAAATTAAATTGTATAAAAGACAATGAAACAAAGATTAACTTTGATAATTGCTTGACTAGTCTCGGCGCTTCTACCCAGGCTCATTTTTAATACAAACTAGCACAAGGTGTTTCTACCTGGGCTAAATCATAATTACTTAAAACAAATTCTGAACTCCAAAGGAAACCTTTGGTGTTCAACTCGCGTTAATATACTGCGACTCAACATTTGGTGACCCCGACGGTCCTGTTACAAGAGACAGGATCTCATCAGAAAACGCAACCCAAAGGTCCTATTACAAGAGATAGGATCTCATCAACTCCAACGGTCCTGTTACAAGAGACAGGATCTCATCATCAATCCAAAGGTCCTATTACAAGAGATAGGATCTCATCAACCCATAGTCCTGTTATATGAGACAGGACCTCATCAGAAAACGCAACCCAAAGGTCCTATTACAAGAGATAGGATCTCATCAACTCCAAAGATCCTTCTATAAGAGACAGGATCTCATCATCAATCCCAAGGTCCTGTTACAAGAGACAGGATCTCATCAGAAACCGACGGGCCTGTAACAAGAGACAGGATATCATCAAAATCCGGCGGTCCTTAAACATTCAGTCCTGAGGCTACAACAGAGCTACATCAAAAAACGCAATACACAAGAGCGTTCATAACCACAGGTTAGGATCCACAGATCAACTATAATCAATAGCGTTCCCACCGACAACATATCAGCATCGCATTCAGCAATTAAGACCATGGAATCCTTTGAAGAACTGGTAGCTATCCAACAGGAGACGGCGGAAAAAATAAACACAATAATCCGTAACGTTTAAAAGGACCCGGCCACAAGAAAAACAAAAGAGTACTATTTGGAGCGTCTAAAACGACTTGACACGCAATGGCTAGAATTCGAGAACATTGACAACAAAATAAGGTGTCTATCAAATCCACCTTTGCATCACCAGTACTTTACTGAGCAATACTTACGCATTTCGGATGACACACTCAAATACAAAGAATTGTTTGAGTCCGAAGTAAGAAAACTGTCGCAACAAATAGTTAAATCATCAATAAGACAATCTATGGAAACAGAAGGTGCTTTACGGGCTTTAATGAGAGCGCTAAGGCGAATAATTGACGAGGTGCAGTCTGAGGGAAATCGAGAGGAGGCGTATTATCAGAGCAAACTAACGCTCATTGACAAATATATGCATGATTTCTCGTCAAACAACGACACTTTATGGCAGTTAACATCCGAAGAGCAAATTGACGGTTATACGTTGGATAAGTTTTACGAGATGCAAGAGGAGGTGCTCAACATACAAGGTGTGTTACAACAGAGTGCTAATATCGCCAACGAAACTACTTCACGTATCGTCAGAAGAAGTGAACATTGCCAACCGCAGTTGCCAAAAATTCAAATACCAAAATTCAGCGGCAGTTACCTACAATGGGTAGCTTTTAAAGACCTTTACATCCAGTTGATCCACAACGCGACAATGAGCAAAGTGGAAAAAAATGTTTTATTTAACTACACACTTGGCAGACGAGCCAAAAAACTTAATAAAACATTTACCGATTACATCGGCAAATTATGAAATCGCATGGAACATCTTGGTAAGTCGATACGACAACAAACGACTAATTGTGACGACATTATTGAACAATTTGTTATCACATCCACCACTTAAAAATGAGACAGCACAAGCACTCAAATATGTACACGACCTCGCAAAAGAATGCACCCACGGTTTATCAGCACAAGGCCTCCCAGTGGATAAATGGGACGCCATACTAGTTCATATATTACTGAGGAAAATTGATTCCTCGACCCAAACACTGTTCGAGCAATCTCTTAACGACAACAAGAACCTTGTAAGTCTAAGCGAATTACTTAGGTTTATAGAGCATCGATTCCAAGCTTTAGAAACGCGCGGAAAGACTAGAAGCTGGCGTGGGTAGAACAAAATTAACAACAGCAACTACATCAACTTCAAATTGTAAAATATGTGGATCAACAGGGCACCCCATATATTATTGTGAAAAATTCCTAAAAATGTCACCACCTGAAAGATTACAATGGACACAACGGAAAAATCTATGCGTTAACTGCTTCAGATCAGATCACGTCGCCAAGACATGCACATCACGCTCCTGCCTAAAATGCACAAAGAAACACGATACGTTATTGCATTTGGAAACGTCAAAAGGAAAACCATCATCATCCTCGGGGGGAAACCCTCAAAAGACCAACGTAGAGTCCTCTCCAAACGAAATTAAAAATGCCCCAACCGTAGCTTTTGCAAACAAGAAAGATACGGGTAACAGCTACACAGTCTTAGCCACAGCAAGGGTAAAGGTGTTTGGAAACAATGGTCGCACATGTACAGTCCGAGCCCTATTGGACTCCGGATCACAAGTTAATTTAGTAACAAACAGATTACTAAATAAACTATTACTGAAGTCATCAAATTCAGATCTGTGCGTGGAAGGGATAGGACGCAAGATCCATAACGTATCCCAACGAGTAAACCTCGAGCTTCAAGCATGTTCAAGCAACTATACTACAAGGGTAGAAGCATTTGTGCTTCCAAATATAGTGTCACCACAGCCCACAAAATCATTCGATACATTAAAATGGAATATTCCGGAAAATATTAAATTGGCAGATCCTTGGTTCAATCGTACGGACAAAATTGACATGATAATTGGAGCAGAATTTTACCATCAATGGATGCGCCCAGAACAAATAAGAATAAATGACGAACTACCAATCCTACAAAACACAGTGCTAGGTTGGGTTGTAACAGGCAGATTACAAGAAGACAGTAACAACGTAGTTACCTGTGCAGTATTCAGCCCAGAAGAGCAAACAACAAATCAACTAATTGAAAGGTTCTGGAAGCTTGAAGACACAATTGACACTGAACGTACATTGTCTCTAGCTGAGAAACGATGTGAAGAGCATTTCATTCAGAATGTAAGAAGAAATACAGAAGGCAGATTCATTGTTCGTCTTCCATTTTCCGAGAACCCAATCATTCTCATATAATTTTTTGTCCAAATTTGTATCTATGAAAACCTTAATGCTAAACTTATTCGCAATTTTGAAATGATAGCAGTTCAGAAAAACAAAAAGTTTTTTTGAAGCCCCTAATGTGCAGTGATTATTCTAATGAAAGTGAAGTCTTAAAGAAATAATAAGTATTGTGGAAATAATTAGTATTGTAGTTAATAAACTTCGATCTACCAAAAAATTGTCAAAAGGGACAATTTGTAATGCACAAAGTGCTCTTCATGAACTATTTAGAGTTAGACACTAGGGTGGATCAAACATTTTTTCTCGTATCGACTTTTAATAGCTTAAATATGTTGTATTTTTGTCCTCATAGACCCCTGTTAAATATATATTAATTTATTTTTAGTGTTATAGCCCGCGCTTTGATCTTCAATTTTGGTAAACTTTGAATATAACAAAGCATTGTAGCCAAGCCATTGAAGCCAAGGTTATTTCTGAACGATATTCGGAAATGTAGAAGATTTTAATGATAACGTTTTACCAACTTACGAAGAGGTTATGAAATGCTATGAGTGGAATAGGTTGCAACTAAAAACGAGCAATACTACCAAAGAACCATCGTTTTTAGATATTGCAAAACTTGTAGCTCAAAGGGTTTGGAAAAAACCATCTCTTCCTACAGTTTCAAATAAAAGAGTCATACAACTAATAAACGGTTATCATATAAAGTGCTAAAATCTCAAAAAGTCGTTGAAAAAAATATCCGTTTATCAGAAATAAAATTTTCTCCGATGTAGTAGTTTTGTTTTATATTTGTTCCTGTAAATGTAGACAAATTGAGCTTTGTTGCAGTCCAAGGCAAAATATGAGTAACCAACGACGAACAGGGGTTTTTGAGTGACCAAGGGGGGCGGGATGCGTATTAGAGGAATAACTCGAATTCTTACAACTAAATTGCAAACGTAAATAAAAGTCACGACAAAATTTACTCAAAAAAGAAGGAAGTAAAGTTATCTCTAAGTAATTCCAGTTCGTCTTGTGATGATTCTTTTAATTTACCTTCCACTTCAAAGGCAGAAGGAAAAAAGAAAAAGCATAAGTTTGTTTTTGCCTATGTTGTCAACAACTTCTGACCGTTACGGTGTTTCCGATAGAGCAGCGGCTGCTATTGCTTCTTCTGTATTGCAAGATATATCTCCTCGCAGTGAAGCAATTGATAAATCAAAAATACGAAGGGAAATAAAAAAGGACGTAAAAAATATATTCAAAACCAGAAGTAGCTACCCTACCTGCTTTATACTTCGATGGCTGAAAAGATAAGACGCTTAATATTATTAAAAAGGGAGCTAAGAAATACAGTCAAATATTGATTGAGGAATATGTATCTGTTCTCAAGGAGCCAGATTCAGTTTATATTGGCTATGCACATCAGATCGAAGTACTTCTAAAAGTATTGAAGTGTCAGTTGTTGCCCTTCTTTCGTCCCAATAAATTAATAAATTAATAAAAAAGGGGCGATGCTGGTCCTATTGGCAACTTATTAGAAAACAGAGAAAAACTACCCATATCAAAGTACGATAGATTGAAGGCCAGCTTCCGGAAATACAATTTAAGGGCTTAAGTAAAGATCGAAAATATTTGTATGAAATAACTTTTACTTTTATAAGTGGAAACTGCCACGATGGCTTAGCTAACAGATCTCCAGGAAAAATATCGCATGCTCTATGGATAACAAAATCAAATAGAATCTTACGTTTATATATTTCTACATCAAACCCGTCATATCAGCTAAAAGTATAAGCTGAGTATTGTGTTAAAGTTTATGTTCAAGTAAACATGGGTCTAAAAATTTTTGGAAATTGGTAACAAACTCACGATACCTTCCTGAAGAAATTTTGTTTTTGTTTTAAATGTAAGTTAAGCGAGTCACTTTTGCGCTCGCGTTCTACAAACAGGCAGTAATTTTTTCCAAGCTGCCATGTCATAATCAGGCGGTGGAACGAACTGTGAAAATAGTGTCAGAAGCATCTATGACTCTATGCGATAAAAAATCAAGAGAAGGTTTAATACCGACGAAACTTGAATCAAGACGAGAGATGCCCAGATTTGACAGTAGCCCAGATTTTGTGACCAAAAAACTAATAAAATTTCGTGATTTTTTTATTATATGTTGTATAGGAACCAAACTTCTTTTTTTTTAGTTGAATTAAAAATGTTTCAGTTTAAATTTAAAAATGGCTTTTTTCAAAAATACTTAATTCTTAGGAGCTCCGGCGCGGGTTCAATATGTGACTTTTCTAATTTTTTTTAACCAATTTTTATTTTTTTGAACGACAAAAAATATTGCTATTAGAATATGATTCGAGAACTTTTATTTTTTCTTATACATCGCACTATTCGACAATTAGACAGCTTTACCGTTGTTACAACTTTGCTGAATATTGTTAGTGAAAAATTAGGAGTCCCTGTAGGTTATTCGAAAAAAAGTGAACAATTTTTTTTAACAAAAGTTCACGAAAAAGCTACTTTTTGGCAAAAAGTTTTAACAAAATGTATTCGGTGGACTCTTAGCTATATTATTACCATACATACATGGTTAAGCGGTATATCGAAGTCTGAATAAGCTGTTAGCCAAAAACTAATGACACCTTTTTTTTGAGGGCCCACCACCGATTTTCAGAATTTGTAGGGGCCAATAAAAAAAATTGGTTTCCGAAATCGCAAAACTGTGTATAGGGTTTTACTACCAGTTGGTAATACAATAGAATCTATGCTGTGCAGTCCGTGTGTTTTTCCAAAAGTCTTCATTTGTCGCATAGTGCAATTTGTAATAATAACACAGTGCAACCACCAAAAGCTAATAGGATGAAACCAATTGCAATTGAAAGTTGAAATGATCCATAACAAAACCTTGAAGGGGTTTTTTTTTAGTTCAGAGCGAGATTTTTTTACACGCATTTGAAGTTGGTGATTTTGGAACGCTGTCTAACAAGAAAAGATCATTGAAAATTTGATAAAATCATGCTTATTTATTTTTATTATCCTGGAAAGTTGTGGTATCTTATTTTTTTGGGGTCGAGGAATTCATTTTTGATATTTATTTTTACCTACAACTCACGCTAGATTTCTAAAATACAATGTTGCTATTTCTTGTAGATTTTCATAGAAAAATACGGTGTATTTACTTTTTTTAGGCTGAAAATTAAATTTTTGATGTTGGCTTCATTGTAAAACATATTTCTAAAACTAATTTAGTAGCTTCAAATTATTAATTTTTCTGTTTTGGATACGAATAACATTTAAGTTACAAATGAATGAATGTTTGCAGCAATTGAAATATTATTGTTGGTTGTAGAAAATATAATAGACAAAGAAATTTGGTGCTTAAATATGAGAGTATAAAACAATTGTATTTACAGCAATTTTGAGTAGAGGTTATTGAAAATGTAGATTGGTACCTAAAAAAGTGTGCAGAACTTGATACAGTTCTTTAACTAAGTGGTAACAAAAGAAAAGGAAGTTGCCATGTTATGGTACAATCCAGGTAATTTTTTTAAATTTATTTTACATCATATATGTACAAAACATAGATTATATATCAAATATATTTATTTTATTTTGCATTTTTATATCTACTCAGGTGAACACGTTAAATTACAGTGTTACGTGTATTTAAATAGTATTAAAGGAAGCAACAGATGTAATAGAGGAGGCGTGGTATATGTTGGTACAAAATATGCAGAATTACGTTAACAACAAACAGAGGTTATTCCAATACCAAAATCAGCAAGTCCATATGTAACCTCAGTTGTATCTACAAATATGCTGCAGATACTGTCCTACTTGCGAGCCTTCTGGGTTTAACAATCGTATGATACCAATATCACAAAACTGGTCAGATGAAGTACTTTTAACATTTTTAAAAAAATTTACAAATGTATCCCAAGCTATTTTTTAAACAAAAAAAAACTTTAAAGATGCATTTTACATTATTTGTCAACGATATGTCTGAGTATCGTTCTAAACATCTGCAATTTCATATCGGCTTCGAGTGGAATAATATGACATTTATAACGTAACGACGTAATCTCTTTTGATAGTTGTCGATATGAGTTACACACACTTTTTTCTCACTTTTCGAGAAACGATGGAGTATTTTGATTCACATCTTTTCGATGCGAAAAGTTCTCACCAAAGTTAAAGACCAACAATATTTCTTTGCCAATGAAGAAAATACATTCGTTTACTGTAATGATATTGAAAAACTTATAGCAGAAATGGGTATGAAGAAATCCGTATGAAAGCAGTTTCATTGTACTACAATAACAAAAAAATCATGCATTCCAATAGCATACAATTTGAACACTAAATAAACCTACGAATCAGTAAATTATTTACCGGAATCTGTGAGTTATGACAACCTGTAACGATTCCTAAATTATATTTTCTTATGTTATGAGAAACCCTAGTATATTAAATAATCCTCGAATTGTACCGGTTATTTTATATTCTGAGTACCCGTGGTTCTTTTTTTTTTCGTTCAGCACATTTTAACTTCGCAACATTTGGTTTACTTCCTTTTGTGCATCAAATTGTTTAACGTGACAAAATCAGTACAAAGATCAAATTAAAATATATTTTTTAGTGATAAATTGCAAATCGAATTGTTTCATCTAGTTAAGCTGCAACCTTCTGGTAAGAAAATTATAAAGCGAAAAAAAAAAGGAAAAAGGGTCAGGTTTTAACATTTCTGTTGCCTTGTGCAATAATTTTAGGCGTTCGACACTGAGGCACATGTGGACAAGACAACCACAGCAGAAGCAGGTGCTGCACGTGACTATTTTCGTTAAGTCGCATTGGAATCTGTTTGGCGTAGAGGCTAGTATGCCTCAGGATTTAAAATCATCCCCAGATGCAACAACCCTTAGCCTACGATAGTTTTTAAATAGTTGGTGTAACAATATAAATATAACATATTTCGGTATTCCCAATACCAATTAACTTCAACCGTAACCCGACTTATTAAACTAAACGTGTTCTCAATAAGTACCACAACAGTTTCATTCCATCCAACGATACTCTTAGTATAGTAATACTCCATGGCTACGTCATACATTATACTATCGTTCGATAGCATTTATTAATTTCCATTCATGAATAATTTTATTAATGAAATCTTATTATCCCATACTACATTTCACCATCTCAATTATCTATTTTCCCAATTATCATATTCTTAATTTTAAGCGGTAACGTATAAGCATTTGTCGTCCCTTTCTATTGCACCAACTTCATAGGTACTACTAAATAGCCTTGTACAAATAGTGTAAAAGTATTAGAATACCAGTCAAACTTTAACCAGTGATCAACATTTTCACCCCCGTAAAATCTAAATAATAGTTCATTTTTGTTTAACTCCACAGAAAATGTTAAGTATGTTTTTAAACAGAAACAATCGTAAAACAAAATCAACATTAAGCCTGTTTTTGTAAAAGTAAATACCTACCACAAAACATCCGAACGAAAAAAGGAAAAATTTTTTTTTTAAATATACAAAACTCATCAAATCATAATCGCTGCAGTCAACAAGGGCCCTTAAAGACGACAACGAGGATGAAATGGTAAGTTTTATGCATTATTTATTATATTTTCGTTATTTTATTTACTTTATAAGTAAGTAAACAAAAACAATTCGCGTTACATACTTATTTTCAGGGCGAATTTAGCCCGACAATAACAGAACAAACTTAACATTTTTTTTGGGAGTTGCTTGGTTTGTACAATCTGTTAATAGCATAGTACATTGATCACATAAGAAATTAATTAACATTACATATTTAACATTCTTTTGATACCATTCGTTATCATACAGAAATGTGCAAAATTAGTGCCTACTTTTAGATTTTCTTATTTACTCTAATTTTTAAATAATTTTAAATCGAAAATAAATGATTCTTTTGTAAATTTATAAAACATGAATTTCTAAAGTAATATAATAAAGATAAATGTTTATAATAATGAAATGCACGCTTAATTGAGACTTCTTAACAGATTTTATTAAGGGGCAATTGGAAACATAGCAGTACACTTAATTGCCAAGGCGTTCTGATGCTGCGAGCATCAGTGGGTGGGAATAGTACTCAAGGGCTATAACATCTAGTCCCTTTAATTATGGTTTGACTGTTCTTTTGCGAAATTTCATAAATAGCTCTAACGTTCACTTTGGCATCACTGGCGATTTTTTTTATTTGGCATGATTATTTTTTTTTGTTTACACGGATCTGCCTATTTGGTGACAAGAACCTCGCCATACGATTGAAGCAAGCCGGAGACCAAACTAACATGCCCCCGTTTCCAAAAGGCAGAATTGTTTACAAATTAACCGTGTAACAAACCATAATGGCGTATATGCTGTGATTTTAAAATGGTGGCATTTCTTTGTTGTTTACAAGGTGGCTATACGAAAAGCATGTGCTTTATATGCTTGTGGAACACAGGTTACAAAGGAAATCAATATAAAAAGTGTCACTTGGAAAAGATAGACGTTTTTCGTGTTGGAACAGCTAATGTTATCCATGAACCTCTTTTACCAGCAGATAAAGTATTGCTCAACCACTTCATATTGAATTCTGTAGATGGACCAGCTTTTATTTCTTTAAGATCTACATTTCCACGACTCAGTGCTAGCAAAGTTAAAGAATATTGTATACCAATAAAATAAATGATTTTATAAAATGAAATTACAATATTTTTTCTAATTTTACAGGTATGTTTAATGGTGCAGACATTAGAAGATTGCTGAAAAATAATGATTTTGATAATTCTTTGGATCAAAATCAATTAATTGCATGAAATGCAGTTAAAAACGTAATCGAAAATGATCTTGGTAAAAAGCGAGAAGCAGATAGTGCACAAAGAGTTAAACGTCTATTGAAAGCCTTTGAGGAACTTTGTGTGAATATGTCATTAAAAATGCATTTTCTCCATGGTTAAAGAGAACAACCGATGAAGAGGATACTGAGAAAGAGCAAGAACCAGAAACATACAGAGTTCTACAACCTACTACTTCTGGAGCTTTTGCTACTTCAAATATGCAAATTCAAAAAATCAGCAAGCATTTTGAGCAGACCTACTAATTGGGCCATGATACTAAATATTAGTATATGTTATACATATACATATATATATCATGGTCCAATTGCTAGGTCTGCTCGAAACGCCTGTTGATTTTATGTAGAGTTGTGTTTTTATCGTTCAATTGTTTTTGTAGCAATTATTTTTGACACCTTGTCTTTTTCTTACACAAACAAATGCATTGGGTTTTGACATATTTAACACAATTTACACAAACAAAATGCGTGTTGTTTTTTCGACTGTTGCATTGTTGTAGTTTTGCGCAGACCTAATAATTGGGCCATGATATACATATATGAAAAACTAACTTATTTGAAGTTCCAGAAAAATTAAAATGATCTCTTAATTTTCTTATCATTACGCGAAAACTAAATGAATTGAATGCTTTAGACAAATAATTGTTTAAGTTGATCCTTATGTCTTCAGTTAAACTGATTAATAAAGATCTCGTGCTGTGTCCACAACGGAAGGCATGTTGTACGGAAAAATTATATTTCGTACAAAGGAAAATATCTGATATTTCATAAAATACCTTAGACAATGCCGAAAGAATAGAAATTGGTCCCAAATTTTCTAGTCTACAAATGTTCTTCGATTTAGGAATAGGTACGACACGAGCTGTCTTCCAGGAAGAAGGAAATGTAGATGAAATAAAATAGTTTTAATATTATGGGTAAGAATTAGAGATACATATATGTGACAGCGCATAGAGAAAATGACCAGTAAGGTAAAGGCAACAGTAAAAACCAACTACACAAAACAAGAGGTAGGGACGACCTACGCGCGTTTTCAAGGTTGACCAACACGTTCCTGACGTCATGAGATGTGTCCCTTTCAAATGAGATTAATACCAACACGCTCAGTGATGGTACACCAAAGATACACGTATTTAAATCTTTAAAATGGCTCTCCTGAACAAAACCCTTAGGTCCCTTTCTATTTTGCGCGTCACATATGGAAAGATATAATTAGGAAACCGAATATGAATCATGTCTAGACCTACAGATTTGGACATGACATTGCAAAAAGCATAATTTACATCACTCTCACTTACGAGACTAAAAGAAAACTATCCATCTAACACATCAAACGATCCAAAATCAACAGGGTCATTATCCACAGTATCATTATAATTACTAACAAAATATTAATTTATATCATTTAAATCAAAAGTCGCATACCTATGAGTTCACTGTTTTCAATAAAGCCATTCCCTTTTAAAACTTTCCAAATGCCTGAGTAATCTAAACTAGAAAATAATTTATTATAAACTCTTCTTTTTTCCTAACGAATTACAGTTTTCGCCCTATTTCGGACCAACTAAAAAAGGAGCAAGAGTCAAATGTTGAGACCATTCCAATCAATAGCATTGAAATCTCGATACTCCAAAATTTCACAAAATTGTGAAACAGTTAGACGAAATGCAGCGTAGATTAATGAGTGATGAGAAATTGAAGGACATTTAGTCTGATTTGAATATAAAATCATAGAGTGATCGCTTTTAAACCAATAATCTAATAAAGATGTAGATCGATGCGCCACATCAACTTGGGTTGGGCGAGAATTATGTTGAATTGAAATTCCTAATCTAGTTTACCTGGATCTCATCAAATTTGCATTAACAATATTAAACATGTTGCAGTAAAAGTCACCAACAGCGAAAATGCTAAAGTATTTAAAAAGCAACTCAAAATGAGAATCTTTAAATCTTTTGGTTGGCCGCTTCTAGGCATATTTTCAATTGAAGATGTTTGTTTATAAATTCTAAACATGTTCTCGACGCTGGAAAATAGATTCCTATTCCTCGATAGGATCTTCACTCTCCAATATATAAAATTATTACAGATTTTACGCATAATTCTCAGCCTTATTCCAGTTGTCGTTGTAGTATACGACTGTGTCGTTTTTTGTAATAGATTAAAGTAAAGAACATCCTGTGTTCTTTAATCTACTACAAAAAATGACACAGTCGTATACGACAACGACAACCGGAATAAGGCTGTCTATCTATTTTCCTTTTCCCTTAGTCTCCGTTAAATAATAAATAATAGGTAGCAACAATTGGACGATGAACAATAAATCTGACAGCAAAAAAAAAATGGAACATAAAAGAAAGAAATGGTAGGTAATTAAATCGATAAACTTCCAAGCGTATTTAAAATTTTGTCCTCGTTATTTTTTTGTTTTTTTTTTTTAATTGTATACATTTAAGGCAATATTTCTTAGGTTTTTTGTTATCAATGGAGAGAAATAAAGCTGCATACCACAACTTTTCAGAGAAACTTTAGTTTTCCTTAAACTCCAAATTTTAAGTGTGTATTTAAACTTTAGTCTCTAACAGTATGTACCTAGTTATCTTTTGTTTTTTTTTTGTATTTGCTGTACTGTTCTTCCGAATTTAAAATCTAGCTAGAATAAACGAACAACTACCTACATAGGTACATATTTGGGGGAAAAAACAAAAATGATAACTTTTACACTATTGTTTTCTAATTTAAGTAAGATCGCCTCTACTTTTTATATTTATTTTGTATTTTGTTTTGTAGATCATTTATGAATCATTTATAAATGTTGTTATTTATTTATGTATGTATATACATACCTATGTATGTATGTAAGTATTTATAAAAAATATTTGGTGTGACACTGAGATTTACATATGTATGCATGTATATACATATATACAATATTTTATATGTATTAAATTAAAGCTTTTGAAAGCTTATTTGTCTCAATATAGGTATATACAGTGGTTCAAGAAAATGTTTTTACATAGTAAAAATAGTTTTGTTTGGCCCTTCATCATTAACAAAACAACATCAACATATTCAATTTTTGCTATTTGCGTTATTTATTTATTTTAAGCCAAATATAAACTAAAGTTATTTTCAGACTTAACAAATATTTAACGAAAAAGGCCAAAAACCGGACCAGTAAATTGATTAAACTTTTAAGAGTTGTTATTGACTTACTTAACTTTATTTGTAAGAAGATAATTGTATAATGTCATTTAGAAACTGTTAAATGATGTTTGTTCCATCAAACGTTTTGCAAAAACAAAATTTTTTTTAATAAAACTAGTTGGTAAGTGTAGGACGTCAAATATTTAATAGGTGCGAATTGACTGAAATAACCGCAAGGAAAAAAATTAAGATTATGTAATAAGATCAAAAAAGAAGCAAACTCTAGAATTCTGATGTCAAGAACTTGTTTTTAAATACATACTAACTAATATAATATGAAAAAATGATGGTGAAAAATGAATTAAGAAATTTGTCTTGCAGTTGTTACAAATTAAAAATACTTAAACAAAAAAGACAACTAGTCTTTTTTTTCTATTAAGCGCACACAATAAAACGGTGTTTACATTTGCCAGTACTGGCAAGACAGTTGCAACACATGCAAACTTTTTCACTAATTCATATACACTTTTCCAACTGTCTTGCAAATTTTGCAGGTGGTAAAATGGACAGTGATTTGACATTTGCGCAAAAGTAAAAAAAAATCAACAATTAAAAAAAAATTAATAAATTATGCTTTGGTTTTGCATGTTTTACTTAAGTGTTATCTATGATCACAAGAAATAGTTGTTTTATGCTATTTTTAATTTGTTAAGTTCATATAAAACACGTTTAGCTAGAACTTGAACTGCGACATTCACGTTAGACATTTTTTAAAAGTGAACTGTCTTAACTACTGAATGGACGCCTACGCCATGAAAACAGCAAGTAGTGTTTTTGGAAACTAATTTGTCTTTTCTTACTGTCTTGCCAGTACTGTCAAATGTAAACGCTGTGTAAACTATTTTCACCATGTCAAAACATTTTCTTGACATACTGTATCTACATAAATAAATAAATAGTAAGCAAGTAAATGTTTGCGCGTGTTATATTTCATATACCTACAGGGTGGGGGTAATTGAAAAGTTCATATCGTCACTTCAAATACAAAACAACCTATAATAATTTTCCCAAAGTGTACAGAAGAAGAAATCGTTATGAAATGGAAACTTCTTGGAACATTGAACACAATTTTCAAATCTTGATTAATATGAATTTCTAAAAATTCACACATATTTATTATTAATAGATAAGCGGAGTTCTGAAAGAGCAAATTTAAAAAATCGTAGCTCTAAAATCTAACAACAAAATACAAAATGATGGCGTCCGATTTCTTTAAGTCCGATTTCTTTTTTTTTTTTCTTTTTTTTAATAGGTATATGTAGGTACCTAGAACAAATTTCTACTAGTTTAATGCGGGAACTTTTTTTAAAGCAGCTAAAAAGAGATGGCGTTTGTTAATATTTTTTATGGACATTTTGGCTATGGCATGTACAATTTAATATTTGCAAAAAAAAAAAAATTATAAAGTCATAATCCTAATATACCTACTATTAAGTTATTTGTGTAGAAGACTGATAGCAACTGTTTCATTTTGACATTTGGTAAGAATACACTTAACATCTACCATCTGTAAGCATATTTAAATTTTTTTTCGATCTTAATATTTAACGACCCCATGTCCCTGGATGACTGTGGATACTCGAAAAATTTAGCATGTTGTTAAATAATAGGTGCGTTTGAGTACTTTTACAGTAAAATGCAGTAAATGAGTAAACTTAAAAATTTGCTCTCACAAAAAGCTGTTGTCCAAAAAAGTACGCGAACGCAAAATTTGTAAAAATTCGTAAACTAAAGGCAACAGCTGATGGCAAATAATTGAAGTGTTGAAAAATGTTTACACTTTTGACTACTTAACTCGTTTTTTTTATCGGTACTCGATTAAATACTTTTTATAACACGAATATTTTTGGAAAATACAAACAAATTAGTTTATGTAATCTTTCATATTTGTTTGTTTTTTATTTTATTTGAATTTGCTAATTTGTGTCCGGCTAAATTTGATCTGTAGTACACGAATACTTTTTTTACTACTGATAACCTTAAAAACAAGGGCTGTTCTTAGTACCCGAGTACTTGACACTTTTACAACTCCAAAAAATTAACATAATAAAACAAAGTTTCAAAAGTTGGTATTTAGCGATAGAAATTCTTCACAAACAAGTTTAATTAATTAATATTAATTCATTTTTGGTTTTTATTTTAGTTTTATTTCAAATTTTCTTTTTTTAAACAATTTTTTCACAATTTGTATGCCGTTTGTTTGCTACTTTTGTTTGTTTACCTTTTGAAACATATGTTTTTTTTGTTTTACTAAATTTTACTGCAAAAATTTCTGCAGTAAGAATTTGTAAGTACTCAGTCAAGAACTGTCACTTTACGCTCTCATTTTGTGTTCTCATTTACTGTATTTTGTGTACGCGAACGCAATTTAGTAAAATGCAGTAAAGTTCAGTAAAAAATAGTAAAAACTTTTGTGTTCTCGAACGCAGCTAATATTATTACGTTTGTACCTATAAAGAGTGTTTGAAAGAAAAGAATGGCAACGAAGTTGCATTCAGAAGCCGTTACAGCAGTGATGTCAGATGGAATTCTTGAAATTCCCTACGTTTTGATAAAAAAAAATCCCCACATTTTCTCTACAACAGCAAATTTTTCCACCTACAATTTTCCCTACCTTATATTAGTTATAAGTAAACTCAAAAAATATAAATAATTCTATATAGTATATTTTATTTACACTAAACACAAAACAAAAACATAAGTTTTAAATAAATTTCAGGTAGCTGACAGTAAAAAACAAAAAAAAAAATAATATAACATAACATAAAAATCTTCGTATGTTTGTATACGTAACATTAAAAAAAATTTGTTGTGAAGCACTTTTCTTAAAAAGACAACGGAAGCTTGTACAGTTTAACATTTTTGATTGTAAGTGAGATTGAAGAATACATATGGAATCTAAAACCTCGTGACTCAGTTTATCCCTTTTTGCCGCGCGGATGTCAGTAACAATTGAAAATATCATCTCAGCATCTGCATTGGCATGTGGGAATACTAAATTGTCATTGAAATTCTTAGTCTTTGACCAAAATGGTTTCAATTCCATCTTTGAAATATAATTTATTTCTTGTTCTGAAAAACTATATTCTAGGGTTAGCCATTATTGAGTTAGTAGTAATCTGTGGTATATTTTACCGTGTGCAAGTTAGCCCCCTTCAAGACTAGGCAAGTTACTTGTGCAAGTCTCTTGCACAACTCTTGATTTGTTGATGTCAGGGGTAAGGCCGCGGTAAGGGGGAAAAATTGAGTACAGACTTTGTACTCGGCAAGTTACTTGCGCAACTAACTTGCCGAGTCTGAAAGGGTGCTTATAAAATGCAATAATTGCCGCTTTAAGAGTTATAAAAGTATTGAGTACTTGGGTACCACATCATGAACATATAACAATTTTTGTTAACTAAACTTTTTTTTTTTCTAACTTGTTTATAATATATAATTATATGTCCCATCCTTAGCACAACAAGCAGCAGACCCTGAAAAAAATTCTTCAGAAAATATGGTCAAAAATTTCTACTTAGCTAACTTTGAAATCGGTAGAATCTTCGCGCAAAAGCATAAAACCCGCCATTAAAGCAAAATAAAATGGAACAAAGTATAAACCACTAATATTTTCTAAAGCCCAAATGCGCATAACGTGGCTTATGCAACTGTAGAAAACTTTTTTTAAGTTTGATGAAACTGTAATTTGTTTAAGCAAAGTGTGAAACTGATCGCACATTCCGTAGGGAATAAATTGTTTTTTTTTTTTTTGTTCCCACGTTCCCACAACGAACACCGACCAAGGATTGTCAACTCAGCAGTTCTTCAGGTCTCGTTGCAACAACTGATTATCGCTCATTCCGTACGGAAAAAAATAGTTTTTTTGTAATATTTTTGTTTTTTTTTAAATGCATTTGAGAGGCTTTTCGTTAATTTTTGACAGTAGCTTAAGTTTGTTTATGAACATTCTGGTTGGGCTTTTAGTATTTTTAAACCGAACACTTTTTTTGACGCGTTATTAAAGGAGTAAATTTTTTTTATTTTTATTTATTGTACATACGGTTTTTGTTATTTCTGAAGTATTTCAAATTTTTTACTTTTATATTGTAATAACATTGTCCCAAATTTTTTTTTACTAAAATAATATTTTTTACGGCAAAACTGCAGATTAAACTGCGGGGCACACGAAACAAATTTGGACCTCCTCTTTGATTAAAAAAAAAACAAAATAAAAATTCAAGGGGGCTGAGTTCCATGGGCCACCTGGGTCCCAAAAACCACTTAGTGGTATATGTACATATAACATAATCCCAGCCAGCAAAAAGTCCGACGTCTTCCAAATATTTGAGAGAAACATCGAAAAACGACGAAATCGTAAACGAATTCTGTCAGATGACTGATCCAAAAATGGTTGACACGAATTATGGCAGACATGTCGTGCGAAATTCTGTTTTTTTTTTGCCAGTATTTCTGAGAAATCTAACAATAATCTAGTGACAAAGGCATGGGAAATTCTGATGTATAACCAGACGTTCTTATTGTTTTCTGACAGATAGCTGAAAGAATATGGAATAACATTCTAATCTAATTATCCCACAGATTTCTGTAAGAAGTATTTTATTTTATTGGAAAGAAAAAGCTTATAATAAAAAATTTTACATATATACATACCATTTTTTTAAACTTTCTTTAAACATAAAAATATATAAAATTTTTAAACTTTAGTGAGAATTGTAATTATTAAAAAAAAGAAACACACATAATTACTTAGACACATCTATATAAATTCAACTAGAAATCTATAAGACATAGCGGTGCATAAATTTCCTCCGATATATCCATGCGAAATCGATCATAAAACGGTCAGAGTACGTATAATCAATGTCTGACTGAAATATGAACGAAGCCTCTAATAATCAAGTCAGACATTTGCAAGAACAGACAAAAAACTTATATCTATGTGTGGGTACTCAAACTTAAGGTAATTTGCTCACTATTGTATACATTTTGTTTTTTTTTTTAAATTTTTTATGTGGGATTTTTTTTAAAAGTTTTTTAATTTGTTTGTAACTAATGCTATTAAAGGCGTTATAAACCACACAAATATTTGTACAAATTTTACGTTTGTACAAATATTTTGTGTGGTTAATTTGGGTGTTTGCTGTTTGGACAAACATTAGAAGCAAAGTTTGCAGAAATATTAAAAATTTTCAATGTTTGACAAGCATGTTGAACTTTTGTAGTGTCTAGTGATAAAAGTAAGAATTTCAACGAAAACTTGGCAGTGTTAAAGGGCATAATAAACCACACAAATAGCTTGGCAAACATGTCAAAATTTTACGTTTGTACAAATATTTTGTGTTGTTTATAGGGGTGTTTGCTGTTTGGACAAACATTTGAAGCAATGTTTGCAGAAATATTAAAAATTTTTAATATTTGGCAGACATGTTAGATATTTGTCAAACTTTTTGTGGTGTCTAGTGCTAAAAGTAATCATTTCAGCGAAAACTTTGCAGAGTAAAGACGTAGAAGAAGAAGCAGTAAAATCAATTTCAGCCGTAAATTCTAATTTTTTTAGTAGCATTGTTTCCCCAAAACAGCTAAGGCACTCTCTACTCCAAATTATTTTTCTTTTTTTTATTTCTTCTCCGTTTTTAACAAATCGCGAGCAAAATTGCCGCAGCACAATCGTCGTCTGCATGCATTGAAAACAAAACAAAAATGAAAAATTTATGTTTGTACGAGATAAGATTGTGTCGTTTATTGCCAAACAGAAGCAAGAACAAAGTGCATGTTTGCCAAGCAATTTGTGTGTTTTATTATGCCCTTAAGTCGTAGAATAATATCACTTTCAGCAGTAAATTCTAATTTTTTTTTAGCAGCATTGTTTGCCTAGCTCGTTGTTTAGAGCACATTTTACTCAAATGATTTTTCTTTGTTATATTTTTTCTCCGTTTTAGACAAATAGCGAGCAAAATTGCAGCAGCACAATCGTCGTCTAAATTCAACAAACAAAAAGAAAACAAAAATGAAAAATTAATGTTTGTACGAAACGGAATAGCGGGGTATAACAAATACTGACTTCTTTAACTGAAGTTGCGCCTTCGGTCGGGTGCAAGGAATTTCTTCTCTATGGTATAACAAACACCGGCTTCGCTAACAAAAGCTTCTAAAAGATAGAGAGGAAAGTAAAGAACGAATACAAAAACAAAATATGTGCATAGGTATTTGCAATCGTGAGCAAATTACCTTTAATTTGAGTACCACACATACTACTAATTGGTCCCCACGGGCCTCTGCACCCTTAAATTTTAATTTTGTTTTTTTTTTAATTCTGAATCGGGCGGCATATTTTTTTTCGTGTAACCCGTAAACTGCACTTCTGCCCTATATTTTTTTCGTTACATTTCTTATTAGAGGAAGTAATGTGGTATACCTATTTGTTTTTATATTGAAAAATTTTTAATTTTTGTCTGATTAAAATATTATTATTATTATTATTATTATTATGTTCTTTATTTAACCGAGCCCATAGGGCCATATATGGTATTATTAGTATTTTACAATAATGAGTAATTTAATTTAATAACTAATTAATGATTAATAACTAATTAAACTAACTAATTTTTAAAAATTGGGTAATCCTTTGAAGACAAATATGAATACTTAATGATACAAATTGAGCAGTTTCCGTTTAAAGCTTGACGGTGACAATTCAAAGGTTCTGAGGCTGATAGGAAGATCATTATAAAGTCTACATGATCTCACCATAAATGATTTTTCATAGTACGAATTATTAATTCTCGGCAAAATTAAGTTCGGATTTCTAGTTGATCTAGAAAACTGGTAATAGGGCTCTATGTGCATGATGGAACGAGATATTATGATCTTGTAAAACGAATATAATGCATGTATTTTAACATAATTCTGAAATGAACATTCTAAAAACATATTACCATGCTTCATATGTTAGGCTCCCACAAAGCCATTTGCAAAAAATATTAAACCCACACTTTCAGAGGAATAGAAGAAAATATTGCAAATCTTATTAGATATGACTTTAAAAAATGTGCGGGTAATGTGGTACACCAAGTGCTGGTAATGTGGTATAGTGAACTACTTTACCAAATCATAGTATTTTCTTTATTATTGCAAAAAAAAAAAAAAAAAAAAAAACCACAACAATTTCATTAATATTTTATTTGACAGGTAATGTGGTATATTATAACAAATTAGCTGATTTAAGGTATACCACATTAGGCGCACTTGAGGTTAATGCAGATATTTTTTAATTTTGATTTATTTACAACAACTATTGAGTAATTGCATATATTGTTCACTAATTGGGTACTTCCCAATTACTTTAGTTATACGCTTAAAAACTTGTAAATGCCCCTTTACAACAAACCTTATTTGTTAACAGCACCCAAAAAAAAGTCAATTTCGCAGCAGCCAGTCGAATTTTTCGACACTCACACTAAGAATGATTTTCAAAAATAAAACAGATCAAAAATAACACAGGCAAACCATTTGAATTGGTTTCAAACATAATTCTGAAATGAACATTCTAAAAACATATTACCATGCTTCATATGTTAGGCTCCCACAAAGCCATTTGCAAAAAATATTAAACCCACACTTTCAGAGGAATAGAAGAAAATATTGCAAATCTTATTAGATATGACTTTAAAAAATGTGCGGGTAATGTGGTACACCAAGTGCTGGTAATGTGGTATAGTGAACTACTTTACCAAATCATAGTATTTTCTTTATTATTGCAAAAAAAAAAAAAAAAAAAAAACCACAACAATTTCATTAATATTTTATTTGACAGGTAATGTGGTATATTATAACAAATTAGCTGATTTAAGGTATACCACATTAGGCGCACTTGAGGTTAATGCAGATATTTTTTAATTTTGATTTATTTACAACAACTATTGAGTAATTGCATATATTGTTCACTAATTGGGTACTTCCCAATTACTTTAGTTATACGCTTAAAAACTTGTAAATGCCCCTTTACAACAAACCTTATTTGTTAACAGCACCCAAAAAAAAGTCAATTTCGCAGCAGCCAGTCGAATTTTTCGACACTCACACTAAGAATGATTTTCAAAAATAAAACAGATCAAAAATAACACAGGCAAACCATTTGAATTGGTTTCATTACGCTTGATTTGTTTGTTTAAGAAAAAAGGCACTGTACCACATTACCCGCACTTACTCTACTTCTTTTCATCACGTTTTTTTCCAACTTGCTTTCATCACCTTTTGGAACAACGTATTGTTTACAGATGACTGTAAGCTTGAAGTTCGATTAAATTTGGCGAAGTAGAAAAGTAGAAATTTAACATTTTTTATTACTCAAAAAACACTTTTTATACTGGAAAATAAGCTGTACTCTTTATTTTAACGCTCACTGTATTTATGTAGCTAATTACATATTTTTATACGTATGTACCAGAGCTGTAAATGAATCATTCTTTTTTGATTTTAATTCGTTACGAATTGGATAAATTTTTAATTAATTCTTTCCACAACAAAAAAGAATTGAATGAAATTTGATTCAATTCAAATGAGTTGGTTAAAAATTAATTGCAATTCATTTCCAATTCAAATGAATTTGTAAAATGAGTAGCAATTCGTTTTTAATTCAAAGTAATCTGTAAAATTAATTTCAATTCGTTTCCAATTCAAATGAATTTGGTAAAGTGAATTTCAATTCATTCTACAAATTCATTTGAATTGAATTGATTTTGAATTCATTCAAATGAATTAAAACAATGAATTGCATTCAAATGAATGAAATCGAAAATCAAATTCAAGAGCAGATCTAGGGGGAATGAAAAATGGAAATTTCTCCTGCCATAATAAAAATATTCAGTACACATTTAAAGTCCTTCTCCTGGATCTGCGTCTGATCAAAGAAAACATGGTGTTTGGAGTTTGTTTCTTCAAGAACTGATTTTTATTTTAAAATACACTGAACGACAAAATACATTTCATATTCAAGAAGCAATTAACAATTTTTGAAATTTTGTGACCCACCACCCAACTAGGGAATGGTAAGTCGATTTCGATTCCAATCGAAATTCTATTTTGTGTAAAAAAAAAAATCGAATTCACGTCGGCGATTTTATACTTAAATCGATTTTTGGGCTTTTAATATCGATTTTTTTTATAATTATTAAAATTTTGGCAATTCTAAATTTTAATCTTTATTAAACAGATGAAATGAGTAGATGAACAATACAATAACAAATTTTTTTTTGAGTATACACTCGTATATATGTATGCATGTACATACATATATGCAGATTAAAGTACAGTTGTAGTTTTACGTATTCGTCTTGCAGTACCCTTGATATAATTCGCTTAATGTATACAATGCTTTTTGAGTTTACATATCTTAATACATTATAAAAACAGTGTGGGCGTCAGTGCAAGCATTCAGTTATTTATGTTAGCGGGAATAACTTAATAATTTGTAATAAAGCGCTTAAAAAGTGAATAATTTGTGGGTTGGGAAAAAAGTTGTCTGCATAAATATTAAGAATGCCTCCAAGTCATGTTTGGTATTATTTTAGAAAAGTGGACAAAGTCAAAAGTGCGCAGTGCTCAATTTGTAAAAAAACAACTGGTTTATTGCGGAAGCACATCTTCGCTAGCAGGGCACCTGGTAAAATGTCATAAAATAAGTATATAAAAACAAAAGTACAAAGCGGCTGATGTTCTAGAAATATTCGACGGAGCTTGCTCCGATACCCAGGTAGGTACATAAACAAAAATATAACAGAATTCATGTTTAAGGAACATTAAAAAAATGTATACATATGTGTACATACTTATATATATTTTAGGCAAGTAGTAGTCAAGAATCTATTGCCCTGGTGACTGAAAGTCCCATTGTAAAATTTAGAAGAGGGAGAAAAACTCACAAAATAAATTATGCTTTGCTGTTTATAAAAGCCGCAGACAATATGCCGTTCTACGCACCGGAAAAACGGGGATTTCAAAAATTTATAAAAATGATTCAACCTTTATATACCTATACCTCAAATCTCAAAACGCCACAAAAGCTTTTTGACTCCAAATACACCTTTTTAAAATCAAAAATGTTTCAAAGATTGGCCAATGCAGCAAATATAACAATTACTACTGATCTGTGGACAGAAACTATGAATGTCAAATGTTCTTTGGGATTAACAGCCCATTACTTAGATGGTAAGATTTGTATACATATGTAAAATTCTTTTGGAATGTTTAAACTTTTCTTTATAAGGCATTGAAATCAAATCCGTCGACATTGGAGCTAGCCAAATTACAGAACGAAAAACAATTGCTAATTTAAAGGAAGCTTTGTTAGAAAACTGCAAGTCGTGGAATATTACTAGAAGTAAAATAGTAGCAATTGTTACCGACAATGGTGCAAACATAGTCGGAGCAATTAAAGAAGCTATTGGCCCACAAAAACATATTCCGTGTTTCGCTCATATGCTTAATATTGTTAATTACAATATGTTTGTAATATGCAGACATGCACCTTTTAGTAATAGTTTTTTTCTTTTTTGTTTTTGTGTCTATTTTTATTGTATGTATGTTAAGTTTTGTTTGTTATAGTTATTTACATGAGTTTTTATGAATAAAATTTTTGTTTTTGTTTTAAAGTTTGAAAATTTATTTTTAACGATTTTAAAATCGATTTTTAGGTGCGATTAATCGATTTCAAAAATCGCAATTAAAAAAGTCGATCGAAAAATCGAAAATCGATTTTGCAATCAATTTACCATTCCCTACACCCAACGACAAACTTCTTGGTAATATTTATGTTATAGGTATTTATTTAAAAAAATAAGACTATCTTTCACAAAAACAAAAATCAGGAAAAATGACAATGTATGTAGTTCAAAACACAATTGTGTTTCATAACTACATACTCTACATACATATACATACTATATATGTATACTAGAGTAACGAATTCAAATTTCTATCAATTCAATTCAAATAAGTTGGAAATGAATTGCTAATTCTTTTTTCTAATTCATTTGAATTAATTCAAAATCAATTCAATTCAAATGAATTTTTAGAATGAATTGCAATTCACTTTACCAAATTTATTTGAATTGAAAACGAATTGCAATTCATTTGACCAATTCTTTTGAATTGACTCCAATTTCATTCAATTCATTTTTTTGTGTGAATAGAATTAATTCAAAATTTGCTAATTCAGTGCATGAATGATTCGCGAATTGATTCAAAAATTAATGATTAATTTACAGCTCTGGTATGTACTTACCTTTTCCACCTTTCTTGTTACGACGCGGCATGTTTTTTTTTTTGTTTTTTTTAGTTAGATTCAATGATTTAGAAATTTTAGAATCGAGATGTAGTCGATATAGAAATTCCGATTGTTTTTCTTAGATGTAGGTATTAAAATTTGGCAGATGCAAATGATAATCCCCTTATAGCTCTGTATTGAGATAACTCCTGGTTTTCTCTTTTATTGACTGTTGGCAACAATGTTGTTATTGTTGTTTGAGGAAGTGGTTAGAATTAGCCCGGAACAAGTGCACAGAACACAGGAAATAAGTTTAGGCAAGAAAAATATTTCCTTCTCATACGCTAGACAGTAAGCGAACAAAAAAAAAAATGGTAGAAGTGCTCGCAATATAAGAATTTCAGCACAAAAGGAATATAAAAAATGAATGACAGTAAAACACGAGGTATTTTTTAACTTTTACTTTTCTGTAGTTAACTATTAAGTTCAACAATCCAAATTATGAGTTTTTTATGACTATCCAATTGAATTAAAGTTTACTTTGGTTTATATTATTCACTTGGTTTTTTTTGCACTTAATCAAGAAGTGGCTATGCAAAAGTTTTGATTTTTCCAATTTTTAAAAATTGTATTTTTTTTACTTAAATTTTGATTTTGTCTATTTCTTTTAAAAATCACTTCAGTTTCTTTACGGGTTGTTTTTCTCGACAAGTACAAATTGTTATGCGATTGCTTAGCGCTCGTTGCTGTATTATTTATAATGAATTCCTGCATACACACAGAAGTTATTTGAACAATATATTTTTTATAAACGTTGAATTTTGTTGTTGGAACAAATTTCATGATTAACTGCAAGTTATTATTTGTTATAATTTTTTTTAGTTTGTTTCAAAATAGAATTGTGGTTGTTGGTATTTTTCCAAACTTTCTTTAATAAATTTGTACTTTACACACAGAGATACTAAATAAGCACTCGAAAAATTAATAAAGATTACTCATTGGTCGTTGCCAAAAAATCGATTGCATCAAAAACTTAAAGAAAAATGCAAATCAAAATGTCTAATTCACTGTCTTTATCCAAAAAAAAACCTATTATTTCACAAGGTTAACAAAAAGCTTTTATATAATTATTTCAATTAACACTTTGTTTAAGCAATAATTTCTAAATTGCTAATTTGTTGTCTCGCTCTTTGTATTTTTACTAGTTTATAATAAAAAAAGTTGAGAATCTTTACGATGAGTTGTGAAATTAAATTCACATATACACGAAAAAATCATAAACGATGTTTTCACAAGCTCTGTTTTTCCGCGAATGAACAATATGTCAAAATACATTGGGAACATAGATGCCAGATTTGACGATTTATCGTCATTTTAACTATTTTTAGGTACGAAATTGGTTTATTGACGATAGGATGATTTATACCCTAAATTTGACGATTTTTCATATGACAAATTTTGTTAAAATTTACAAATATTTTTAATATAATTATACATTTTATTTTAGCTTTTTAGATAATTTGATTTATTTGCATTATTTGATTGACAGCAATTTTCATAATAACAAAATTTTAAATATTTTTATACGAATAAGGAACTAAGAAAATCAGAAAAAATCAATTCTGACTAAAAAAAGAAACATGGCGAAAATTTAACAAGTTTTTGGGAGTTTCTTTAAAAAAGAAATACAAAAAAGACATGTCTTTTTAATCAGCTTGAAAATTGTGTGTTGCTTTTAGTTTATTTACTTACTTTTCTTATGAATGCCAATACTTTTGAAACATCTTTTGTTGTGTTACTTCAATAATAAGTTCTAAACGAAAATTTTTATTTAATTTCAAAAACAGACAGAATATATTAAAATTTTATTAGCAACGGAAACTAAAAATAACAATAAATTTGCAAAACTTATTAAAAGTAAGAGGGAGTTTACACGGTGTCTATTCAGACATGTCTGACAAACACGTCTATTTTGTTTGTACGCCATCGGGGTAGAGAAGAAAGAGGGGTTGCCAAACAAACACGAAATGAGTTTTCATGTTTGTTTTTATGAATTTTCATGTATTTTGATTTGTATGTATATGTATATTAGACAATTAGACATGAAAACAGACATGTTTGGATAGACATCGTGAAAAGACAAAAGGTTTTTGGTAGCATGTTCAAAAGAAAATGTCAAAAAAAGACATGTCTGAAAAGACTCCGTGTAAACTATGGCTTAGTGGTTATTTACAATTATGATTTTTGTGACGATTTTGCTTAGTTAATTTGACGATTTTTACGAATTTTTCCTCAAAATTTGACTATTTTCGCCAAATTTATCTGGCAGCTATGATTGGGAACAGTCGGTGATAAGGGTATTCAACTTTGAAACTTAGATAACGCACCAATATGGAGAAAAAAACGCACCACGTTTAAAATTTCTTTTTTTATTTAACTTGGAGGCCACACGATCAAGTTTTGTCTTTCCATTCCTTTCAATTTGCTCTCACGCTCATTTTTTTACTAACACACTCACATTTTTTAAATTAATCACGACATTGTTCTCAATTTTAACTATCCATTTGTTTGGCAATTTTACGTTCAATTTAACAGCTGATTAGAAGTTTAGTGAGCAAATTTTTCGTTTGTCAGTATAAATTGTTTTCTTGATGACATCTTTAAAGTAAATTGCTTAAAAATTGCGTGCAGCCTACGTCACAGCTTTCAATTTATGTAAGTTTTGACAAACAGTATATGTAACACGGTGTTTACATATGCCAGTACTGGCAAGACAGTTGCAATACATGCTAACTTTTTCACTAATACATGTACACTTTTCCAACTGTCTTGTCTACTGTCTTGCAAATTTTGCAGACAGTGCAATGGACAGTAATTTAACATTTGCTGACAGTAATTTGAAGTTTTGAAGCAAAAGTAAAAAAAAAATCAACAATTAAAAGAAAATTAATAAATTATGCTTTGGTTTTGTATGTTTTACTTAAGGGTTATCTATGTTCACAAAAAATAGTTGTTAAATGCTATTTTTAATTTGTTATGTTCACATAAAACACGTTTAGCTAGAACTTCCACTGCGACATTCACATTAGACATATTTTTTAAAAGTGAACTGTCTGAACTACGTCACGAAGACAGCTAGTAGTGTTTTTGGCAACTAATATGTATTTTCTTACTGTCTTGCCAGTACTGGCAAATGTAAACGCTAGGTAAAAGACTATCAACAAAAGGTTGATCGTGTGGCCACAGGGTAAAGGGCGTGTGTAAAACGGTAGCAAAGTACTCACCAAGGTCTATTCATTAAGGCCGTGTCGCTTTGCGTGACGTTTCTACCTTTGGCAGAAAAACGCAAAGCAAAAGGTGTATAACACAATGAAAACTTTGACAACACTGACGCATTGCTTGTTTACTTATAAAAGTGGTTGGTAATTTGTACATTTAATTATTTGTTACAAAAATAAAAGTTAAAAATTTAATTGGACGGTTTTTTCAATTGAATTTGGCAAACAAAATTAAAAAAACAAAAGAAAATTATACTAGCCAATTGTCAAAGCGCGCAAAAAGATGAGAGTTGGCTAACTTTTTGCTTCGCTCCGCTTTGAAAGTACTTTATGTGACATGTTTCGTATAAGTATGTATATTTTATCTTAGATGTCAAAGCGAATCGGTAACGCAACGCGAAGCAAAAGTTTTATCTGACATGGCCTTTAGGTCTGCTTAAGGAGCCAGATGTTTATTTTGTTTATTCCTCAACCATGTCAAAAGTTGTTTACATTTTGCTTATACATATATATTTTTGTTTACGTATTTTATTTTTGCCACACATACATGCATACAAAACACGTTTTTCCTTTTGTTTTCCCTATGTAGTAGTAAGGTTTTGACAACCGTGAGGAAAATTACACAAACAAAATGCCTGTTGTTTTTTTGTACTGTTGTATTGTTGTAGCGGTAAGCAGACCTATTGGATAGGCCTTGGTACTCACGAAATTAAAAATTTGACATTGTTGAGGTGAGTAAAATTACACTAGCCCATGGTGGAATAAGTAGGTGGCAGCGCTACGGCAACAAATACAACATTACAACAAAAATGAAAAATAAGTCTCCGTATACGTCAAAAATTATATTAAACTAAAATCAAATTTTGCCGCCGAACGCAATGAAATAAATTAATTTTTAGCCAATTTTTATTTCACTATGGTTACTATCTTATTTAATTTTAATTTAAATAATCAAAAACTTTAATACAATACAATAATCACAGCACAAAACGTGGACTTTTTGTAAGCATAAACAAAACTTTGACATAAGACTGAACAAACAATACAAGAGCAAAAAATCGTCATCTGGCGTAGTAATGTCACCTGTTTATTTCATCATGCACTAGCCCAAAAGGTTAGTATACATTTTGACATTACCGTAGACAATTTTGACAACCACACAATTATCAGACACACTCCCAGGTCGTGCCCTTCAAAGTCGATGCTTAGCAGCCGCCGAATTTAAATTTTGCGTTGAAGTCGCCGCCGGCTCGAAAGGCATAAATACACTCATTTCTTTAGTCAAGCTTTTCTTTTTATCCGTGTTGCATATTTATATAAGCTATTATAAGATCAAAATAATTACATATGGGCATTTCCATGAGAATGTCAACCACGACTCAAAAAATAAAAACCCTTGAAACTTTTTTTCGAATATGGTAGAAAGTAATAAAACACTCAAATTTTACTATGCAAATGTTTTTATTGCTTATTAAAATTTTAAAAGAGCAAAATATAAGAGTTAAAACTCACTAACTCTTTGATTCATTTTTAGTAACTGCATGACAATTTTCACTTCTCAGCCGATTAAATACAGATACTGGTAACATTGGAATTGTACTTTAAAATTAATGATACAACAACAATTAATAGGATCCACGAGGAAAGGCCAAATATATAAGTCGATTAGCGTTATATTTTTTGGTTTGCTTTGGATGCTATATGAATGTCACGTACGTGGTGCAAAACATCATTTGTCTATGTCATTTGAATTTGATCGCTATTAGGTGTTTCAAAATAATAGACCAAAGCAAGATATTTGTTCCAAAAAAATATTGATCGGAATTTGTTTTTAAATAGGTATAATAAAAATTTTATAAGCTTTTAAAGGTCGTCACGTACGATATTGCAAGTACTATAAATGCAACTACTAAATGTATCATCGTATTCTGTTGGTATTAAGTTTAAATTTGTTCAAATTTATTTTACTGCAATCTAAATCATCTTAACAACTATTATTGGTATCGGTCCATATATGACCATAGCACTCCCGGAAATAGCTTTTAAAGTCATAACTTACTTATAAATGTTGGTATTGACATAAAAATTGGCGACAATAACTTTTACGATAGGTACTATGTTATGAGAAAATTTTGCGTTGGTAGGTCCAAAATTAGCCATAGCTCCCATATAAACACCCTTCCTAAAATCGGTGAAAGGCAAGCAAATCTCATATAGATAAAGATATCTTAATAATATTCCGCACAAATAACTCTTATATAATTCTTAACCTCATAGCATCATTCTGCTCTGGCGACCATGATTGGCCATGGGTATCATATAGGGTACACTCTCAAACATTTGTTTTTACAATATTATGGTGTAGGGTATCATATGGTCGGGCTTGACTGACTATACTTTTTTACTTGTTTGTTTTATTTTTTGTATACATATGTTTACCAAAAATATTTTTGATACATTGTAAATACTATAAGAGAAAAATCTGTCACGTACGGTATGTCACGAACGATATTACATTTTGTTCATTATAAAACCATCCAGAAAAACTTTTTTCTTTCCAATTACGGAATATAAAGGAAAAATATGTGGATTAATGTAAAAAATTAAAAAAATGAAAAATACCTCACACAATTCGCAGATTTTCGGATTTTTTTACATCTACCCCAAAATCACTTCCGTTTTATGTCACGTACGATATGCCCCTATTTTGCTAAATTTTTTGGACAACAAGGTTCCGAATGTAATAATTTTTTTTTTTCATATATAGTACCCTCTAAATGAAACATAATGATAAAAAAAATTTCCATTTACTACTATTTGTGCAAAAACTCTATCACTCTGAAAGCGTACAAATGTCACGTACGATGACATGGAAATGCCCATATATCAATTTTTGAAAATCTTTAAAATTCCTATGTGCATTTCCAAGTATTAACTATGCTACTAGAAATAATCTTAATTTAGAATATTATAATATTTTGCTTTTGTACACTTTTTTTTTAGTAATTTTCTAAAATTAATTCCGAGTGATATTGAAATTAAATGCTTTTATACATTTCATACTACTCTTAAAATCAGTAAAAGCTAAGCTAATTGACAAAAAAGAATTAAAACAAAATCTCCATTGGTTTTCACTTTACCTGATTTCGATTTCGAGAACATGGCCGTTTCTAATATAAAAACCACATTTGGCTATTTTTACTTAACTAAATTCGTAAGAAAATTTAATTTGGCGAAATTCAAGGATTTTAGGAATGCATACAATTTGTGTTATGCCACAAACGTAATGAAAACAGGTTAATAAATTTGTTAAAAATTAAAAAAACCTGATTTAAAAGTTTATCAAGAAAAATAAAAAAATATTTATACGTATTATTATTTTAAAAAAATATTTATACGTATTATTATAAAAATTACCAATTTTCGTTAGAAATAACAAAAGACGGCAGCTCTGGTTACTAAACAAAAGCATTATACAGGAAGTGTGGCAATACCATCTTTGTATGTTTACGAAAAATTGTGTAGTGAAAACCATAAAACTCATGTTTGAATTATAATATTTTTTTAACTTAAAAATTCCGAATTAAACAGAATATGTTTTTAATTTAAACAGCCTTTAAGAAATATTAGCGAACAAGTCATAGTGCAAACGATTAGACGCCAAATTTGTAGATATTATTCATGAACAACATTTGGGTAAATTTTTGAATTTTTTTCCTTAATATGTAATACCCCTAAAGTTTTGATTTGTCGAAAGTGACAACTGGCGGCCTTAATAGCCCTTGTAACGTTCTATCAAAATCAGTTATCGGATTTTATAAACCGGCAAATTTGTAGATTTTATTCATTTAACAACATTTTTGCATAATTTTTGAAACATTTTAAACTGCTAAATTTAAAGACTTTTTCATATTTTAATTAATTTTTTATGAATAATATGATGTTCGTAATGTTTTCAGATATAATTTTGCATGTGTTGTTATTGTTTGTCACGCACGTGCTGTTGTCTTCAAAACAATAACAATAGCACGTGGTCAAAACAAAAAAAATTATCTTTGCGGCTGATTTCGGTATTGATTTGTTCACACGTACGGTGGCGTTGAAAGCACAGCTGTGCTACTTTTTTCTTACTGAGAGAAATGTCAAAAGTTGCTTGTGTTTTTGACATATCGATCAACGAAAGCAACAAAAAATACATTGTTGTGTTTTTGGTGTTGTTTCTTGTTATGGTACAACTACACAAGGTAGACTCGCTGACCCATATGTTTGTCAGCTGTTTACCACAGTTAGAACGCAAACGTCAAAAAATGTTCATGTTTGTTTACATTCTTTCATGTTTGTTTCCACATAGTTAGTGCATGCCATTTTTTCCTTCACGTGTTTTGTTTTTTTTTTCAATTTGTTTTTTTTTTTTATTTTGAAGGTAAAAAAACAATTTGGCGTGTTGTTTTTGTCTTGTTGTAGCAACGAGTTTACCTTGTGTACAAGGCGAATTCATGTATACGGTGGTGTCGATACTACAACAAGTAACAACACCAAAAACACAACAATGCATTTTCTTGCTGCTTTCGTTGATCGATATGTCAAAAACACAAGCAACTTTTGACATTTCTCTCTCTAAGTAAGAAAAAAAAGTAGCACAGCTGGGCTTTCAACGCCACCTGGTACATGAATTCGCCTTGCTTGTGTAGTTGTACCATGTTACTTGTTGTAGTATCGACACCTCCGTATACATGAATTCGCCTTGCGATGGACGATATGTCAAAAACACAAGCAACCTTTGACATCCCTCTCTTTAAGTCTCAATTAACACGTTTCATCTTTTGATGCTCAACTTCTTTTCAATTCCCTTTTGAAGATGCCATTATGATCACATGCAGCAACCGGTTTCAACTTGTTTTGCTTCAAAACAACAACACTTTTATTCAAAACGAACCAAACAGAAAAAGAAAAAAATTTACATGCAGCCATTGTTGTGCACAGAGTTCGAAAATAAACAGTAAATTACAGCAAGTTAAAGTACCACACAGTTTTTTTAGTTTTTGCTTGTGAATTTGTACACAAACAAAATATGGTACATAGCTATTGTAAGCTGGCGAACAGAAACACTTAGATAACTTACCGAACTTATTTTAGAGTCCGTGCTAAGTTCTTTTGAGGTACTTATTCAGCCCAATTATGAATAACAAATCCCCAGGAGTTTTCTCCCTTCTCCCATTTTTCCTATGTAAATTCAATTGAAGAAATGGGAAACGGGAAAAAACTCCCAGGGAATTTTTATTCATAACTGGGCTGATTCTGTATTTTTAAGTGAACGCGAAGGTAACTTTTAGCTAACATTATATGTTTTTTTAGTGTCTGCGTAGTTAACATTTATTGTACTTACTTGTTTTAATGGAAATATTTAAAATAATAAGTTCTCTGTATGTATGGGAAAGAAAATAATTTTTTAATGGTTTGTTTATTTATTGAAAAAAAAAACCCCCCAAAATATAATTTTAAGTTGAGTTTTATAACAGGAGTGCAAAAATATAAGAAACATGCAAAAGTATACAAATGTTTTAATAAAATCTAGTATTTATATCAAAAAATAAATCTAAATAGGTGTTTATATCAGTCGCTCAAAAATAGAGTAAACAAAAACAATTGCGTTTGTGTTTTGAGAAATTTATTTAAAACCATCAAAGCAAATACATACATATAAGGGTAGACATTTTTATGCGTGCATGTGTTGATCAGAGTTTTATAACGTATTTTGTATATTGAAATTGTTGATGCGAATGGATGTATTCAAAATAGAAAAACCAATTGCGATATTGTAATAGCAGGTCAACGCAGGTATGCAGCAGAGAAAATAACATTGTTTGTAAAGATCAGTTGTAGTGTCAAGAGTATGCGTAGGTGTAAATATGTATAATTGTTTGTGCACATTTGTAAGTGGTTAATGAAGCATCGAAAAATGTTGTAGTGCTTTGCATTACTCAAGTTAAAAAAAAATGATGACGGCTCTTGTTTTTTATGATTTGAATTTCTTAGTTATTTTATACAAAAAGCAAAGCCTGCCACTAAACGTGTTGAAATAAATACATTTTTAGTCAATTTTTATTAAATTAAGGTCAATTACTATTTTAGCTAATATTATCAAAAACTTTAATAAAATACACTAATCACAACACAAAACGTGGATTTTTGTAAACATAAATAAAACTTTGACATAATATTGGACAAGCAATGCAAGAGCAAAATATTATCATCTGGCGTAGTAATGCCACCTGTTTATTTCACCATGAGTACAACTCTAACACCTTTTTAAATTCGCCTTGGTTTGTCTTCTTTCCATCGAAGAAAGGAATAATCTACAAACAATTTTGATTTCTGGACTATACAAAAGAAATATATAAAACTAAGTAGAAATATATAAATCATATAAATTTGACATTGTAAAATTTGTTAAACCTTGTTAAAATTTATTATTAATAAACCAAATTACGTATAAGTACATAAAATTGTTGAAAAAGGTAATAATACATGAAAATATGTATGTTGTTTGTAAAAAGTGTTGAAGTAATAAATATTGACGATAGGTACATATATTGTTTACAATTTGCTACGAGTTGAAAATTTGTTTCGTTGCTTTGTACTTTACCCCTTCGTTTATAAAACTTATTTACTAAATCTTGATGGTGGAGATAATTGTGATACTGTTATCTGAATATACTTATATACATACATACATATGTACTATTTTGTACTTTACCCTTTTTAAACTTCTTTTCTAAAATCGTTAAAAAGGTATTTTAATTATCAATGTACATAGATATGTATGTATGTGCACTATTGCTAACTTTGTATGCAAAAAGAATTTTAAAGTAATAAATATTAACGAATAAAAATTTGCTTACAATGTTGAGTTGTATATTTGTTTACTTTACCCTACCCCTCTTTCGTTTATAAAGCTTAAATAAATCTTAGGAATAAAATCATTGTAAAAACTAATTCATGTATTATTTTTTACAAAGCTATGGCTTCTGCACAAGAACGTTTTCAAGCGGCTGTTAATGTTATTAAGGGTCTACCAAAAAATGGACCATATCAACCTAGCAATAGTATGATGTTGAAATTCTATGGACTTTACAAACAAGCCACTGAAGGTGCTTGTCACCAAAAAAAGCCTGCTTTTTGGGATGTTGTTAATAAGGCGAAATGGGAAGCTTGGAATCGAAATAGTCATTTATCGAAGGAAGAAGCCATGGAAATGTATGTGGAGAATTTACAGAAAATTATTGAAACAATGTCATTTACCGAAAATGTTCAAAACTTTGTTGGTAGCCTGCAGGGTCTAGAAAATATTAACTTGGATGAGTTAGAAATAATAGCTCCTGGCATGAAAGAATTGGCGCAGTCTCATCCTAACTCACCATTTCATTCGAGGACAAATAGTCCTCAACATAGCACAAATGACAATGAAGATGTGGTAAGCACGATTTTAATACAGATTTTGATTGACTTTAAATATATATCGTTTAAATTATTTTCGTAGCTAACATTAAATGGTCACGACTCTTCCCTAGATAGTGTCAATACGCCACCTATACCACCTGTTCGGGAAACAGGACTGCCAGCGCGATCTTCGCAAAATTTAGTTTCAAAAGAAACAACTATAGAAGATTATTCACAAACAAATGGTGTGAGTCATTCAGAACAATCCGATGATGAATATGTTGATCCATTTGATATTCAAAACGAGCTTTACGAATCCTTACAACGTAATACAGAAATACTGAAACAAGTGCAAGCCACTGTGTTACGCATGAATGCCGACGTGTCTTCTATTAATCAACGAGTATTTGATTTGGAAAGGACAATACGAGAATTGAAGAATGGAGCTAAAAAACCAAAAGCTAACGCAAGTTTTTCTGATGTTAAACACAAATATTCCCAATGGTGGCCCTTTACAGACATTTCACCACTTTGGTTTGTGGTATTGATATTATGGCCTTTCATTGTAAGAAGACTAGGCAAAATGGTAGCTAATCCGAAACGCAAATAAAAATTGCTAACTAAGGATAATCTTATATAATTTCTTTTTTATGTATAAAATGCAATGTTTAATATTTTGTTAAGTTTGGTGTTTGTTTAGCTAAAATTTTTGTACAAGCTTCATTCGCCATTTTTACGATTCTGCTTATTAACCGTGCAATCCGTTTGTTGTGAAAATGTGGTTTTAGTTACCTTAAGTATAAAGATTATATTTCATCCATTCCCATTCGTAAAACTTTGAATTTTGTTTTAAATAGTTTTAAGATGTTTATTTTGTGGTTGTTTTTTGTACAAGATTTTACAAAAATATCTTATTTTTTTAATATATTATTTTCTACACAAATATATGTATTTTTATGACAAAAACATTTGTTTGTATAAATTTGCAATTGCTAAGTTAAGGCGCAATATACATGTTTATGGCTGGGGAGTTTTACGTAGGTATTTTTTGCCTGATGGAACATCTACAGTAATAAAACCATTTGGAAATTTCTCCTTTACTTGCTGCTCTGTTAAATTTGGCAAAATCATACAGGGGCCTCCTTGCTGCATATAAAAATTTAAGATTTAAAAAAAATTACCTTATAAATAAATTTTATATTGTATTTTATTCGACCTTTATAATATATAAATAAAAGAACTTATTTTGAGCTCGAAGCCTTTTTTAATTATTTTTATTTTATAATAATTTATTAAATTGTGCCAGTTCATAATTAGACGATGTTAACAGAACATAATAATAGTTGAGTTTTTTCTTTTTAATGATTTTTCAATATTATAGCCCAGAAGATGTTTTTCAATGAAAAACGAAATATCGGCAAAATTTAATAAATTATTATAAAATAAAAATAATTAAAAAAGGCCTCGAGCTCAAAATAAGTTTTTTTATTTATATATTATAAAGGTCGAATAAAATACAATATAAAATTCGAGCTCAAAATAAGTTCTTTTATTTATATTACCTTATAAATTTTAAATATAAAAATACCTACTTTCCAATCTGCTGGCGTTGCTACGGATTTTGCGCTCGTCAACTGTAAGGAGTCTATAACTCTCAAGATTTCACTTTTATAAAAAGGGGTTTAAAACGGTGTTGTTAAAATTTTTATCAGAACAAAAATAAAAACTTACTCAAAATTTCTTCCTGTTGTTGCTGGATACAAAATAGACAAACGCAACTTTTTACTGTTGTCAATGACAAAAACTGCACGACATGTGAGTGGTATGCCTTGAGCATTTAATTCATCCTTATCCAGCATATTAAACATTATCGCCAATTCCCGCTTATCGTCGGCAATAATTGGGTATTCAAATGAAGATAATTCTTTATAAAATAATTATAAGTTATAATTCAAAGTAATCAGTGTTGGGCAAAATACATGCATTGATGTATTTGAAATACAAAATACATTCAATTCGTGTATTTAAAATAAATAATTTTATTATGTCGTGTATTTAAAATACAAGATACATTTAAGTTATGTATTTAAAATACGGAATACAAAATACTTTTTTTATTTTAAAACAATGTGCAATTAATGTACCATACATACATACATATGTAATAGTCAGTTTAGTAACAGCTAGGGATGCCAAACGGGAAATTTGTTTTATGAATCCCGTGATTTTTAATATATCGACTTTTATGTACAAAAATGTTCGTTTTAATTAATTTTTTTTTTATTTTGTGTATGTTTTGCTTTTGTTTTACTCACTGCAAAGAACAAAACAAACAAACGTACTCTGAAAAATACGTTCACATTTTTTTAAAATACGTATTTCAAATACATTATTTGAAATACTACCCAAACCTGAAATACGTATTTCAAATACAGTACAAATACAGTATTTGAAATACTACCCTGAAATTAATAAACATCTGCATACATACTTACATATGTGCATCAATAGTTGAATGTAGATTTTGTGAACTTACTTCCAAAACTTTTTATATCCTCAATCCAACCCTTATGGGAATCTACAGAATCACAGGATAAGGCTATAGGCTTGACATTACGCTTGTCGAACTCTGGTAGTAGTTCTGCTACACGTGCGAGTTCTGTAGTACAAACCGGCGTATAATCTGCAGGATGGGAAAATAAAATCGCCCATCTATAAATTAAATGTGAGTTGAATTATTTTTGTATGTTATAAAATATTATTTTTTAATAAGAACTTACGAGCTTTCCATCCATTTATAGAAATCAATTTTTCCCTGGCTAGTTTCAGCCTGAAAGTTGGGAAATTGTTCTCCAATATTTAAAGCTTTGCTCGACATATTAGAAATACAAAATAAAATCTGTGATAAAAAAACTACAAATGTGCAAATTGTGCGTGCCTTTGTTTATATAATTAATACTATATTCTACCGCAAGATAGCGCAAACTGGACGTGAAAATGTCATTTTAAAAAAAAGAGTACTATACCGAATCTTAAATACCCTTCACCATGATTGGAAAAGAACACAAAGTTATATTTAAGCTCAATTTTATCCACCTAGCTTGTTGTGTATAGACCCTTAACTCTAAAGGGCAATTGTAAGGGGCCAGGTTAAACAATAGACTGATTTGGCTGATTTATAAATATTAAATACTGCTTAGGGCTAATATATAAAATATATGCCATACCTAGCATTACACTTACATTTGCCAGCCTCCAAGCAATTGGTAGAGTGTTTTTCGATTGTCTACGAATTTTAACTACTTCGGCACATTTGGTAGTTAAGCAGTAGATTTTTCGGAATTTAACAACAACAAAATACGTTAGAATGGAATTATAAGTTCTTAAATTATACTTTTTGGTCACTTTAAAGAGTCGTTCATATAATTGTAACAGTTATATAATTTCAACAATAGCACTTTTGAACATTTCACATATTATATTGACTTCTTCGCAACGATTTGCAGTTAAATAGTGAATACTACAAAAGCAAAATGCCTAAAACAGGACAGTTTGGTATTCCATAATAAAGAAAAAAAATGCAAAAATTTACCCAAATGTTGTTACATGAATAAAATCTACAAATTTGCCGGTTTATAAAATCCAATAACTGATTTTAATAGCACGTTACAAGGGCTATTAAGGCCACCGGTTGTCACTTTCGACAAATCAAAACTTGGGGGTATTCCATATTAAAGTAAGTTGCTTCAATTTATGTACATTTTTACAAACAGTATTTGTTAGACTATAAAGAAAAGCTTGATCGTGTGACCGAAGTGTAAACAATAATACAAGGCGAATTCAACTACAGGTGCTGTCCTACAACAATTCAAAAACAACATAGGGTTTTTTGCAAGGTGAATTTACTAAAAGGTGAGGTCAACTCAACAACAACACTGCTTTTGTGGTCGGATTGTCAAAAATATTGCTAGTAAAAAAATGTTTGTTTACATAAAAAAATATTTTGACAAATCGACCACCGAAAGAAATCGCCATATGTTAACTTGACCCCACCTTCTAGTGAATTCGCCTTGGCTTTTTGAAATTTTTAAATGTCAAACATTCCTAACAAAACACTAACAAATCAAAACAAATTGGTTCGAACTTTCACACGATCAATTTTTGTCTTTCAATTCCTTTCAATTTGCTCTCATTTTTATTTTCACACTTTTTAAATTGACAACGAGATTGATCTCATTTTTAACTATACATTTGTTCAGCAATTTTACGATCAATTTAACAGCCGATTAGAAGTGAAGTGAGCAAATTTTTCGTTTGTCAGTATAAATTGTTTTCTAAATGACATCTTGAATGTAAATTGCTTAAAAATTGCGTGCAGCCTACGTCACAGCTTTCAATTTATGTAAATTTTGACAAGCAGTATATGTAAAAGACTATCAACTAAAAGTTGATCGTGTGGCCTGGTTCACATTTATCACCACGAATAAAAAATTTTCAATTTAACAGTTTTATTTCAGTACGCGGGGATTCACAATAATAAAATTACATTTACATGTTAAAAGGCCAAATATACAACCCTGCACTATGCAATTTAACACGGTGTTTACATTTGCCAGTACTGGCAAGACAGTTGCAATACATGCAAACTTTTTTACTAATACAAGTACACTTTTCAACTGTCTTGTCTACTGTCTTGCAAATATTGCAGACAGTAAAATTACTGCTGACAGTAATTTGAAGTTTTGTTCGCAAAATAAAAAAAAAATCAAATACTAAAAGAAAATTAATAAATTATGCTTAAGTTTTGCATGTTTTTCTTAAGGGTTATCTATGTTCACAAAAAATAATTGTTAAATGCTATTTTTAATTTGTTAAGTTCATATAAAACATGTTTAGCTAGATCTTGCACTGCGACATTCACGTTAAGACATTTTTTTTAAGTGAACTGTCTTAACTACTGTCTGGATGCCTACGTCACGAAGACAGCAGTGTTTTTGGCAACTAATATGTATTTTCTTACTGTCTTGCCAGTACTGGTAAATGTAAACATTAGGTTAGGTCAAGGTATATTTATAGCAGGTAGCCGCGAGATTACAACAATTGTACAATAAAACAAACAACACAGGGCTTTGTATTGTTGTTATGTGATACGGACTGTCAAACAGCAAAGAAGTTGATAAAAGACAAATGAAAAACAAACAAGAAAAAAAACGCCATTAAACGATAATAGATTCATTTTGTTTGTTATTTTTTCTAATTATATATTTAAGTCTTTACCTAAAATTGTTATATATCATAAATCACTTTGATTTTCTTTTAAATTTTATCACTTTTTTACCTTGATTAAAACAACTTGTTTACTTTTTAAGCTATAAATATACCTTGGCTTAGGTTAACGAGGACTTGTGGTTAAGGCTGCTAAAATTTGTGTAATACCCTGGCATTATAACTTAAATAGTTACCCAATAAGCAATTTTGCTGGAAATCAAGTGCAAAACAATTGCTATTCAAGTTCAAATTTCCAGTTTCAAGGGTTGAGATATACTTTTGTTACACTTTATTTCAATAGCATTCTGCAGTAAAATGGGAACTTGAGTTCAAGTGGATTATTACAGTTTTAATATAGTTTAATTCAAGCATTGAAATAAATTGTAATTCAATCCATGAATTGTAGCTCAATTCAAGCATTGACTTAAAGAGAAATTCAAGTCTTGAATTACAGTTAAACTAAAGCTTGAATTACAATTAAATTAAAGTTGAATTTTGTTTGAATTCAAGCTGAAACATACAATGTTTTTCCAGTCGAAATTAAACCACAATTCAAGTTTTCTTTTCTGGTCAATTTATGTTATTTAGTTAATATCGAACAATAATAAATGTTACAAATAAAAAATTACATTATGGTTAACTTTTGAAGAAACGAGTTTTTGCCGGCTGAAAATGAATATATTGGTTTTTCAATTTGGTTCCACTGTAATCAGCAAACTTTTGAATATATGCACTGAAACATTTTAAAATATATATAAGTATGTAAGTGAATTTGTAATTAAAAATAAAGTAAAAATATTTCACATCTTACATTTTATGGCTTACATTATTGAAAAAACTTGTTCAATGTTTCCTTAGAGCCTTGCCAGCAAAATGCTTGAGTGACTTCACCTTTAAAAACAAGTCCCAACAATTTTAATAACATTCGCGAAGTGTCCGTTCACTCTTTAAGTTCTTTTACCTAAAAAATACAAATAAAACATTTTTCATACACATGAAAAACTTGCAATACCAAGATTATAAAGGTATCGTCCGACTCTTGGATTTTGTTTAAAAATAGAATCCCTCGTTTGAAAGGTGGTTTTGGGTAGAATTCTTGTTTAATTTGAAGAAATTTGTTCATTGTTTTGTACCAACTTAATTTCCTGTAATATTCTCTGCCCAAGTCTTTTGTTTCTTCGAGCTCCATAATATCTGAAATAAGATATTTGTGTAAAATGAAATAAGGAATTTTAGCTGTAATAACTTTAACGGTCCTGTACGATTAAAAGGTCCATTAACTTTAAGTCGTACATTGCAAAAATATGCCGTAATTCTAATTGTTATGTAAGATACTTAACTTTCTTTGTTGCAATCTCTACAATATATATATCATCAGAGCGTGTAAATTGCGACTGTCAGCAGGCAACCCATCATCAAGATTCTTCAAAATTTTAAAAAGATTATTGGTAGCATCACTGACTTTGTTAAACGAAACTGTCCAATTAGCTAACTAATCTTTTTATTTAAAATTTTACTAAAATTATTGTTGCCGAAACTTGGATGTTTAATTTTAATAATTATTTGACAACACAAAATAAACTTAAAAACATAATTGAACTCCAGTTAAATTTTAAGCACTTGAAATTTAGTTTTTGAGTGCTTATTGGGATAGCCATAAACTTATTTTTGATTCGTGTGATACCCAGTCCAAATATCTTTAACTCCACGTCTACAACAGACACGATTTTCTGTTATAACATGATGTTATAAAAGCGTTGTTAAAACATTTGCATTAACAACCGTGTTATAACATGAGAAAACCTCTAACATGATGAGTCTATACTTAACACTAACATCATATTCGTGTTAATATTAAGAATTTGATGACAGTTGTAGACTGGGTGTAACAACCGTCACATTTTATTTATTGAACAAAAATTCATAATGTCAACAGTCCTACTGTTAATTTTTATTATTAAACACATTTTATAATAAGTATATAAAAAAAACAATATGTATTTCAAAATATAAAATAAGTAAAAACTTAAAAATTTTTAAATTCGCCTTGCGTTTGTGTGGATCGAAGCGAATTTTAAAAGGTAATTGCAACTCGTCAGACGTTCATCAGTTGTGTCCATGACGAATTGAAAATATATTTCCCAAACGTCAAAAAGTCTTTTGTTTATGTTTTGAGCCAAAGTAACCGAACAAATTTCTGAGAAAAATGTCTGCCTTGGTCAGCTGTTTTTGATAACAAGCAATTAAATTGCAAAAACAAAATACATGTGGCATTTTCTAGTTGTAGAGTTGCACTTACCTTTTTAAATTCTCCTTGGTGTCGATACTACAACAAGTAACAACACCAAAAACACAACAATGTATTTTTTAATGCTTTCGACCAAGACGAATTCATTTACCAGGTGGCTTTGAAAGCACAGCTGTGCTACTTTTTTTTCTTACTTAGAGAGAGAAATGTCAAAAGTTGCTTGTGTTTTTGACATATCGATCAACGAAAGCAACAAAAAAATACATTGTTGTGTTTTTGGTGTTGTTACTTGTTGTAGTATCGAATTCGTATACATGAATTCGCCTTGCTTTCGACCGATATGTCAAAAACACAAGCAACTGTTGACATTTCTCTCTCTAAGTAATTTTGGAGCCACACGATCAAGTTTTTCTTGATAGTCTTTTACATATTGTCGGTCACAGGTTGACAACTCTTAACATGTTTTTTTGTACTTTTCAGGAGACAAAAAAAAAAAAAACGTTATTACTCCGTTACTAAACCGTGTTGGAAGTAAATAAATAAAAACCAAAATTAGTAGGAGATATTTATTGTAAGATGGTGCAAGTAAAACAAAGGTATTGAAATAATTTCAGATTAAAAAAAAATTAAAATGAGTTGACAATTTCAAAAAATTTAAAAGTGAGTTAAGAGTGTGACCGACGATATACTGTTTGTTATAATTTCTAAAAATTTAAAGCAATTTATTTTCAAGATGTCGGCAAGAAAACCATTTATAAAGACAAATGAAAATTTTGCTCACTAACCTCGTAATCAGACGCGTGTGAACAAATCAATACCGAAATCAACCGCAATCAACAACATTTTTTTTGTTTTGACCACGTGCTATTATTATTGTTTTGAAAACAACACCACGTGCGTGACAAACAATAACAAAACATGGAAAATTATATTCAAAAACATTACGAACACCAAATTATTCATAAAAAATTAAAAAATTAATAAAAATAAGAAAAAATCTTTAAATTTAGCATTTTAAAATGTTTTAAAAATTATGCAAAAATGTTGTTACATGAATAAAATCTACAAATTTGCCGGTTTATAAAATCCGATAACTGATTTTGAAAGCTTGTTACTAGGGCTATTAAAGCCGCCAGTTGTCACTTTCGACAAATCAAAACTTTAGGGGGTATTCCATATTAAAGAAAAAAAATTCAAAAATTTACCAAAAAGTTGTTACATGAATAAAATCTACAAATTTGCCGGTTTATAAAATCCGATAACTGATTTTGAAAGCTTGTTACTAGGGCTATTAAGGCCGCCAGTTGTCACTTTCGACAAATCAAAACTTTAGGGGGTATTCCATATTAAAGAAAAAAAATTCAAAAATTTACCAAAAAGTTGTTACATGAATAAAATCTACAAATTTGCCGGTTTATAAAATCCGATAACTGATTTTGAAAGCTTGTTACTAGGGCTATTAAGGCCGCCAGTTGTCACTTTCGACAAATCAAAACTTTAGGGGGTATTCCATATTAAAGAAAAAAAATTCAAAAATTTACCAAAAAGTTGTTACATGAATAAAATCTACAAATTTGCCGGTTTATAAAATCCGATAACTGATTTTGAAAGCTTGTTACTAGCGCTATTAAGGCCGCCAGTTGTCACTTTCGACAAATCAAAACTTTAGGGGGTATTCCATATTAAAGAAAAAAAATTCAAAAATTTACCAAAAAGTTGTTACATGAATAAAATCTACAAATTTGCCGGTTTATAAAATCCGATAACTGATTTTGAAAGCTTGTTACTAGGGCTATTAAGGCCGCCAGTTGTCACTTTCGACAAATCAAAACTTTAGGGGGTATTCCATATTAAAGAAAAAAAATTCAAAAATTTACCAAAAAGTTGTTACATGAATAAAATCTACAAATTTGCCGTCTAATTGTTTGCACTATCACTTGTTCGCTAATATTTCTTAAAGGCTGTTTAAATTAAAAACAAATTCTGTTTAATTCGGAATTTTTAAGTTAAACAAATATTATAAATTAAACATGAGTTTTCTGGTTTTCACTACACAATTTTTCGTAAAATTTTTCGTGGTATTGCCACACTTCCTATGTAATGCTTTTGTTTAGTAACCAGAGTTGCCGTCTTATGTTATTTCTAACGAAAATTCGTCATTTTTTTCAATGTGGAGATGCGACTATTTATTTTATTTTGGTTACTTTTTTTCTTAAAATAATAATACTTATAAATATTTTTTTATTTTTCTTGATAAACTTTTAAATTAGGTTTTTTTTTAATTTTTAAAAAATTTATTAACCTGTTTTCATTACGTTTTTAGCATAACACAAATTGTATGCACTCCTAAAATCCCTAAAATTCGCCAAATTAAATTTTCTTAAGAATTTAGTTAAGAAAAAATAGCCATATGTGATTTTTATATTAGAAACGGCCATGTTCTCGAAATCGAAATCAGGTAAAGTAAAAACCAATGGAGATTTTCTTTTAATTCTTTTTGTTAATTAGCTTAGTTTTTTCCGATTTTAAGAGTAGTATGAAATGTATAAAAGCGCTTTTGAATTATAGTCTTACAACCTAATGCAAAAAAAAAAAGATTTAATTGCACATTTGGTGGGTCTAATGTGTTGGTTAAGTAATGTGAACTTTAACTGTTTTTTGCATTAGGGGGTTAATCTTTTCTTCCAAATACAGTTTAAATAACATTTTGAATGTAAAATTTAAATGAATATAGGAAGAAAAAATGCAAATGTATAAAAAATCTGGCTTTCAAAAAGTTAAAATATGCTATGTTTGCTTTATGACAAGCAAATATGCTTGTTAAAAGCAGTTAGCATATATTTTCTAAATAGTTTCAATTATGTTTTGCTAATATTGTTGTAACTTATACTATATTCACACTGTTAAAGTTTAACATGTTTCAACAACTTTTTTTAAGAAAACTGTTCAGACTACAATTATCAGGTTTTGATTTGACACCTTGTCAGATGCTTTAATTGCTGCACAAAAATATGTAAAATACATTTTAAAAATTGATAAAAATTAATTAATACTATCTTCGGGATTTTATTTAAATTAGATTAACGATGCAATTATAAACATTGATAAGTTATTTTAAAAAACAAAAAAGGAATAAAATAAGAGCCGTTGCGCTATAATTACAAATATAATGCACTGGAAAAGCAATTGAAACTTCTATTGTTATATGCGGAGCAATTATATAGATTCAGATATGAAAAAAGGTTTTGGCAATTGGTTACTATTTTAAAATCAGCTATTGACAGATGTATTCATTTTATTATCCATAGGGCCGTACAAAATAATTTGGGAAGTGGACCGCCGAATTCTTAGTGATAAAGGCTTTAAAAACAACAAATCTAGATGTTTGTGCCTGGATTTGCATTATTCTTTTGCCGTTATTTGAATAATTATACCCTTTTATAATTTTTTATTATTCTTTTTTCCGTTATTTGATTAATTATAGTTTTTTTTTTCAATTTTCCCAAACACCCCTTTATTTTTTAATTCTTTATTATTGTTTAATTTATGACGTACCGTCATTCAAATATGTTCAATAAAAACCTAAAATCAAAAAGCTACTGCATATACTTGAAAACATACTCCGATCCCTGACTTACTTGTTTTGGAGAGTAAAATTTTTAAAAACGTAAATTCTATTAAATATGTATATGGGAAATCATCTAAAATTAGCATGTTTTGCTCCTAAACACTCAAATTTGGCTATTAATCTACCTTTCATTAAAATGTTTTAAAAATATTTAGGTTAAAAAAAAAAAAAATTTGTAATAATTTTTTCCAGTGTATGGTAATTTGTTTCATTTCATTCTATCCTATGATTTGTCTGGTAGCACTGTTTACCTACAGAAAAAAACTAACATTTCAATGGACGATCGTAACTTCTTCGTAAATTTTATATTTTACCCTTTTTTATTTTTAGGAATCTTGGAGACTAATTTTGGTAACTATATGGGTAACTACAGGTCGTTCCAATTGTTTTAAACATATTGCTTATATATTTTTCTTTCCAGCTTTCAAAAACTAGTGGGTTTGTAAAATATTTGCTTTTTCGGCTAACCGACGCAGAAAAAGAAGAAAATGTAAGTTGAAAAAAGTGGCGCAAACCTATTCTACATATGTGGCTAGGTATACAACATTTATTAAAAAATTCGGCTGAAATGCAGTTTACATGGCCCACGAAAAAATATGTGCCACCTTATTCATAATTAAAAAAAAGACCAAAATTAAAATACATACATTTAATTTAATTGGGCAAAATTAAAAACTAGAATTTCATCTCACAAATCAGACATAAAGGCGGTAAACAGGCCATTGGAACAAAAAACTGCACTGGCAGCCCACTGTGCATTGAGTGGACATCAACCAGATTTTGAGAATGTAAAAGTATTGGTACAAGAGAATAACTACAATAGAAGATATACGCTTGAAATGCTGCACATTACAAACCTACCAGAAGAGAAAAAATTAAACTACAAAAGAGACACTGAGAACGTAGCTCAGATTTTTAAACACACCATAAACAAATATAGATATAAATGCCACACAAAATAACACTAGCAATCCAAAGCTTACAGCGCACAGTGACAACAAGAATTTTTTAATTTTTTAATTTGTTTTTTATTTAAATAAGTATGTTTTTATTGTTATTTGCTATTTATTGTTTGATGTTTCTAATAATTTATAAACAATAAATTTGTGTATATATTTTTGATTAGATCCCCTGAAGATGAGCAACGGAGTTGCCTCGAAATATTGGGTACAAAAATAAAAATATTAAAAATTAAATTCAAAATTGTTTTTTAATTTAAATTAAATGACCTCAAGCCGAACCAAATATAACCTACAACAACAAAAAAGGTCAACAATACATACTGTTAACATACTACACGGAAGGCACACCGAAATATAGTCAACATGACTCTTTACAAGAAGATTAAACAAAAATACAGCAAAAAGACAAATGGTATTATTAGGAACTACACTAAACACAACAAGCAAATGGCAAGTTTAAAATCATCCGTAACTTTTCTTATCAAGTGTAAACATGTAGGTATCATACCAAACTTTATCATAAACTCGACAAAAAACATAAACAATATGTTTGTAATAAATAACAAAATACCGCCAAATTTAAAATCTGATTTAAATAAACACATATCCAATTTCCACCAACAAATATTAAAACTACTAATACAACAAAAACACAAACTAATTAAAGAGACTAACGAATTATTATTGAAAACAAAAGAGATAATAGGAAGATTTTTAGAAGACGATGATAGAAAATTATTTTTTGAAAGTGAAAACATTATTTACAAAAACGTCATGAGTACCAATAAAACAAAGCTTATAAAAAAATTGGAATCTCTTAAGAGAAAACAAAATAAAGAGTTAAATATGAGATTTAATGAAGACTGGTTTGTAAACAATACAGACATAGACATACCTACAAACATACAATGGCTACTCTCCTTAGGTCCGAAACATGCATTACCGAATACTGGAAAGTCATTCCCATTGTTCAAATGCATTGCAGAGGGGGAAGAAGTTGTAAGAACAAAAGAGAATAAAGAACAACAAGAGATTTCAAGATCAAAGCTAGTATCGTTGATAGATGACCACTTGAGCAAGACAAAATTAAGCTTAAGAGATAAATTTATTTTGGACACAGTGGGACATACGGCAAAATATTTAGACAGAAATAAGGATATATTAATATTGATTGCGGATAAGGGAAACAAGACTGTTGCAGTAAATAAAAAGGACTATGATTATAAAATGAGAACCATATTAGGAGATATGTGCACCTACAGAAGAATGAAAAAGGATCCTACATTAATTTTACAAAATAAGAACAAAACTTTAATTGACAAACTTTTTCATATGAAACTTATTAACCAAACTGAAAGGAATAAATTAATTACAAAAGTAGCTATTGCACCAAGGTTATACGGACTACCAAAGATTCATAAGGAAGGAGTCCCTTTAAGACCTACTGGCGGCCTTAATAGCGCTAGTAACAAGCTTTCAAAATCAGTTATCGGATTTTATAAACCGGCAAATTTGTAGATTTTATTCATGTAACAACTTTTTGGTAAATTTTTGAATTTTTTTTCTTTAATATGGAATACCCCCTAAAGTTTTGATTTGTCGAAAGTGACAACTGGCGGCCTTAATAGCCCTAGTAACAAGCTTTCAAAATCAGTTATCGGATTTTATAAACCGGCAAATTTGTAGATTTTATTCATGTAACAACTTTTTGGTAAATTTTTGAATTTTTTTTCTTTAATATGGAATACCCCCTAAAGTTTTGATTTGTCGAAAGTGACAACTGGCGGCCTTAATAGCCCTAGTAACAAGCTTTCAAAATCAGTTATCGGATTTTATAAACCGGCAAATTTGTAGATTTAATTCATGTAACAACTTTTTGGTAAATTTTTGAATTTTTTTTCTTTAATATGGAATACCCCCTAAAGTTTTGATTTGTCGAAAGTGACAACTGGCGGCCTTAATAGCCCTAGTAACAAGCTTTCAAAATCAGTTATCGGATTTTATAAACCGGCAAATTTGTAGATTTTATTCATGTAACAACTTTTTGGTAAATTTTTGAATTTTTTTTCTTTAATATGGAATACCCCCTAAAGTTTTGATTTGTCGAAAGTGACAACTGGCGGCCTTAATAGCCCTAGTAACAAGCTTTCAAAATCAGTTATCGGATTTTATAAACCGGCAAATTTGTAGATTTTATTCATGTAACAACTTTTTGGTAAATTTTTGAATTTTTTTTCTTTAATATGGAATACCCCCTAAAGTTTTGATTTGTCGAAAGTGACAACTGGCGGCTTTAATAGCCCTAGTAACAAGCTTTCAAAATCAGTTATCGGATTTTATAAACCGGCAAATTTGTAGATTTTATTCATGTAACAACTTTTTGGTAAATTTTTGAATTTTTTTTCTTTAATATGGAATACCCCCTAAAGTTTTGATTTGTCGAAAGTGACAACTGGCGGCCTTAATAGCCCTAGTAACAAGCTTTCAAAATCAGTTATCGGATTTTATAAACCGGCAAATTTGTAGATTTTATTCATGTAACAACTTTTTGGTAAATTTTTGAATTTTTTTTCTTTAATATGGAATACCCCCTAAAGTTTTGATTTGTCGAAAGTGACAACTGGAGGCCTTAATAGACCTAGTAACAAGCTTTCAAAATCAGTTATCGGATTTTATAAACCGGCAAATTTGTAGATTTTATTCATGTAACAACTTTTTGGTAAATTTTTGAATTTTTTTTCTTTAATATGGAATACCCCATAAAGTTTTGATTTGTCGAAAGTGACAACTGGCGGCCTTAATAGCCCTAGTAACAAGCTTTCAAAATCAGTTATCGGATTTTATAAACCGGCAAATTTGTAGATTTTATTCATGTAACAACATTTTTGCATAATTTTTAAAACATTTTAAAATGCTAAATTTAAAGATTTTTTCTTATTTTTATTAATTTTTTAATTTTTTATGAATAATTTGGTGTTCGTAATGTTTTTGAATATAATTTTCCATGTTTTGTTATTGTTTGTCACGCACGTGGTGTTGTTTTCAAAACAATAATAATAGCACGTGGTCAAAACAAAAAAAATGTTGTTGATTGCGGTTGATTTCGGTATTGATTTGTTCACACGCGTCGTAATCAGCTGTCTTGTGAACGTAAATTGAATCACAACTTGAAAGAGAATTTTAATAGCAAGTTCGTTTCCATTTTTAAAAGTATGGGTCTATTGGTAAAAAAGTGTGAGTGTATTAAAACTTGAAAGTCAAAACTTGATTGTGTAAATCTTAAGTAAGATAAAAAAGTAGCATAGCTGTGCTTTCAACGCCACCTGAAAAATGAAAACGCCCTAGAGCGGACCTTCTAACACAGGGTCTCCACCTGAGATAAGATATATTATATCAGCAAACGTCAAATTCAATCGCAGAGAATATTATCTTACGTGTGGACTCTCAAATAGTGTTAGTATTAATATTATAATAAATGTTATGAGACAGTTGTTATGAGAAATCTTACACAGGGTCTCCACCTGAGATGAGATATAAGATTTTTATATTAGCAAACGTCAAATTCAATCGCAGAGGGTATTATCTTTCGTGTGGACTCTCAAATAGTGTTAGTATTAATATTATAATAAATGTTATGAGACAGTTGTTATGAGAAATCTTATAACAACTATCTTATAAGATATGCTGTCAAAAATACACATACATACATACTACATATAATTTACTACACATAATTTAATAAATAAATAAATAAATAATAATAAGACGCTATCATTAAAATTTATAATTTTTTAAGTGAAAATAGTTGAATTCTGAGAAAAAACTAAAAAAAGAATCAGCAACGACACAAGTTTACTGTACGAAAATCAGTAAATTATGAAATCTTATAAGATGCATGTTCCCCTTATTTAAGATTAAGATTAACATGAAGAAATGTGCTCTCTCATTCTGCCGACGTTCTCTCACATATTATATCAGATATTATCTCAGGTGGAGACCCTGTGTTATAACAATTATCTTATAAGATGAGCTGTCAAAAATACACATGCATTATTATTATCCATTATTAAAATCTAACACATATGTTAGAGTTGAACAAATAACACAACTCAAATAATGCCAATTTTTTAATATAATTTTTTCACACGCGTGGCCTGTCGATTCTTGTAAAAAAATTTAATTGTTTAAATTTTAGTTCTGTGGTTTAAATTAAATATTACAAACGTTATTTGCCATGTTAAGTTAATAACGTTGCATATTAAAGTAAAGGAGGGCGTACTGCTGGCGGCTCCAGAAAACGTGGTGTTTAATTTTCTGGAAATAACAGGTCATGTACGAAACAGTCGTCTTAAAAGAAGTGGTCTTCCAACAGGTAGCGGTCATTCGGGTGGTTGCTTTGGCCGGGATACTCGTTTAAGATTTGGTGGTGATAATTAAGGAGCAAATGTTACCAAATATTTAAAATCCTGATGACTTTTCAAGTATGTATGCATGTATGTAATCGGCTATTTAGTCACAAGTTTTTAACAGAATAATATTTCTTTATATGATCTACGAGAAATTAATTGGTAATGAGTACGTTTACCTCCATTACAAAAGAACTTTTATAAATAAGATCCCAAAACGAAATCCAGACCCATGTGAGAAAGGAACGTTATAGAGCAACCAAGGAAATGACGTTACATGGTCCCGCACCCACACCTATTATATACATTAATGAAGCCTGCTGGATTATATTTTTTTAATAAAAACTATTTTAAAACTAAAATGAACAAAAACATTATTTTATAAAGGTTAGTACTAACCAATTTTTACGCTATGAATAACTAGTTAGTGCTAACCGCTATTTACGTTATGACTAACTAGTTAGTGTTAACCATTATTTACGCATTTACTAACTAATATAAAGCATAGTAGTAAGCAGTAGATATATGTTCCGTAGTCGAGTGGAATTAATTAGTTAGAAAGAGAGGCAAAATCACATGTACACAAGAGTTTCGGTTAGTTTTTTCATTTTACTCTTAATAAACTAACAACCAATTTACATGATGAATTTTATGACGTCCAATTTTGGACGTCATTTTTTGTTTGGTAGCAAGCGGTGTAGAGAAGAGAGAGGGGTAGAAAAATAGACTTGATTTCTGTTTTCATTGTTTTTTTTGACACTTCGCTTTACACTTTTTTCTGTTACGTTTTATTTTTATATTCTCATCAACTGGATTGAATAAAAATGAAAAAATTAGACGTCCAAAAAAAACCATCGTATGAATTTGAGTAGTTTTTGGTAGTAACTTCAAAAGGGAATTGAGAAAATTGGACGTCATAAAATTCATCATGTAAATTGGGTATAATAGTAACTTTATCCAATATAGTGGTCAAAACTACTTTACTTTACTAGTAAAATGACCGGTAGTCTTCTTGCAGGGAATCGTATAACTTGGAGGCCACACGATTAATTTTTGACTTTAAATTCCTTTCAATTTGCTCGCACTCTCATTTTTTTACTAACACACTCGCACTTTTTATTAAAAATTGCGAGCAGCCTACGTCACAGCTTTCAATTTATGTAAATTTTGACAAACAGTATATGTAAAAGACTATCAACAAAAGCTTGATCGTGTGGCCGCAGGGTAATGTAAATTGGGACAAATATTAGCTGTGTTCATTTACTAAAAATTGTTACGAATTTGCAACAATTGTTACTGGAAAGTGTTCATTAACCCAAAAAATTTGCAAGTTGAGAGCGTCAAAAGAGAGACAAACATTGAGAGACAAAAAAATTCTTGCAAATTTTTACTGGTAAAATTTTTACTTGCAAGAATTTTTGAAACAGCTGTTTCATGTTTTTGTTTACAAAACAAACTTTCAAAAAAGTTTTAAATAGGGTTTTTTTTTGCAAAATTTATAAGTTGATGTTGAATATTTATGCGATAAGAAATCATACATTTGTTTAACTTAGGACAGATATTTCGATATTTTTATTGCTTAATAAAATAAAGAACTTGTTAAAAAATCCCTTATTTATTTTGTTTTGCTTAACACTATTGCAGTATAATACCCCATTAGTTAATTTGCAAATTAAATTATTTACAAAATTAAAGATTCTCATTAATTATAAAATAATTTGTGATATTCTCATTGCTTACTTTATGACCGTCTTGTTTATTATGAAACAAAGACCAAAAATGCATTTAACAAATAAAACCGCCAAAAAGGAGAAATTGAGAATATCTAAAATTATTTTATAATTAACAATAATTTAAATGCCAAAGTGTATGTTTCTAAGTTTTAAAAAAAATTACCAACGTTATATGTTCTCATTCACTCAGTACCCTGCACCTATAATTTTATGGTTCTAATATCTTTTATAGCTAATTAAAAAGATACCTCTTGTAGAACGAAAAAGTAAAACATTTCATCATTTTTTATATTTTTTTTTTGTTTTTATTATTTATTCAAAATCATTTTTATAAAACATATACAAAATCAATGAAATTTCCCGCATTTCACCATTTTTTATATTTTTTCTCCCCATTGAATATAAAAAATTCATTATTGAAGTGGAAGTCCATAATTTAGAACGTATATTGCAAAGAATGGAAAAAAATGTTTTGTTAAGAAATTACCAAAAATAGATACAATTTTCACCCCTTAAATATTTGATTTTCGAAAAAGAAACAAATTTTTATTTTTGGATACGTTACGAATGTAAAACAGTTTTTATTTCTATGTTTATTGGCTTTAATTGAAAAATTAATGGTTTAATTTTAATTCTTGTTCAGAACAAAATGAACTGCGATGCCACTTTTTTTCTTTTTTTACATAAAAGTTTAATTGAGCTGCTACATAATATAGTGCTATAGTGCAACAATTATTTTTTGGTGAATAATTAAATAAAAAATAAACATAGTCATTAAAAATAATAAAATCGTTTTCCTTTTTTCGTCAATTTTCACACAATTCAAAAGAAGTTTGTTATTTGTGCTGCCAGTTTGTATAATTGTTTACATCTGTAAACCATATGGTAGATATGTTTTTCCGCGCAATTTTTTCGAAATAGCTGAATCGTTCTGCAGAACACTCTCTATTTTTACCGTAATGTATAACATTTTCCCAAGTCTTAGAATAATTAATGGGTACTCAAATATTCCTGTATATTCGTCACTACTTTAACTTGCAAATTTTGGCTGGTAAAGTGTTTATTTACTTTTTAGTATTTTTGAGAGCAATTTCTTTAAATTCCTACTTACTCTCTCTTTGCAAGTTTCTGCTAGTAAAGTAAATGAACACACCTATTACCACTCACGTATCAACATGAACTGAAACATGCCCATGTTTCGACAAATGTTGCCTCGTCTGTGGGTAACTTTGCAGCTCTGTATAGTACTCTGTTACTAGGGATATTTTGGTTTCCCGGTTTTTATATTCCTAAATTAACGCTAATTTGTCGACGTTATCTTAGCACGCGTTTTTTGTCAACAAAACTATTCAAAATATTTATTTTTATTAGAAAAATATTTAATTCCTGTAGTGCTCAATTAAAACAATTTATTTGTAAATGTACAAGTCAATGGTAGTAGAGAAATAAACTTCAAATGCTATTTTAATGTTTTTCATTTATTTACATAATTATAAAACGAATACTGGACTTTGAACTGGTCAAATTTTTTTAATTATTTTAGGTAAGATATTTCTTTATGTCAAGATATTTTAAGGGTTAGCAAATTAAATTTTTGTTGTATTAAATTTTAAAGTTGAGTTTTGGTATCAGGTCTTGTTATATACAAATACAATTTTCCAAATAGCTGACGTTTTATTTAAAGTAGATTGGACTACATGTTGCAACGCAGAAAAACAAGTTCAAATTGGATAAAATAGGTATATACCTAGTAAGTTTAAGTTAAAGATGTAACTTTTTTAAATGTCATTAACTATCACATTGGTATATTTTATTTAGGTAATATGTCGCGACCTTAGTACAACAAGGTTATATATACACCTTAACTACATGTAAGATGGAACCTTGTCATCCTTAGGTCGCAATATTTAAAAAAATATACATATTTACTTAGATTTTGATTACAATCAGAAAATAGTTAGTCTATAAAGATATTTACAACTAAAACATAATCACCCCAAGCGAGAATTAAATTTTCTTCAAAATTTGTCTAAAAATTGTAACTGTAATAAATTTTAATAACGAATAGGTATTTATTAATTGAATTAATCAATTTTTTGTTTAGAAGCCTTAATAAAGATATTTGCAAAATGTCTGAATCAAAGGAACGTAAAGCCAATCCTATTAAGTCTTTTGTAAGTGGCGGCTTTGGTGGCATTTGTACTGTGATATCTGGTCATCCTTTAGATACCATTAAAGTAACTATTATTTTCCACATCATACAAACATTCGCACATGTATTAAATTATTTTTTCTATTAGGTGCGCTTACAAACTATGCCCCGTCCTGCTCCAGGTGAAGCTCCTATGTTTAAAGGAACTTTTGACTGTGCTGCTAAAACAATAAGAAATGAAGGTTTTTTGGGGTTGTATAAAGGTATGTCTGCGCCAATGACAGGCGTAGCACCAATATTTGCTTTGTGCTTTGCTGGATATGCTCTAGGAAAACGTGTACAACAGACTGAAGGCAATACTAAATTATCATATAGTCAAACATTTGTGGCTGGTTCCTTTTCTGGTCTGCTCTCCACCATTATTACTGCTCCTGGTGAGCGTATAAAATGTCTTCTACAAATTCAACAGGCATCATCGGGTGCTGAACGTAAATACAATGGCATGGTCGATTGTGCTTTAAAGTTATACAAAGAAGGCGGTATTCGTTCTATTTATAAGGGTAGCTGTGCTACACTACTTAGAGGTAAGTTTTATTATTTTTAGTTAAAAATTTAATTTTTGCATGGCTTTTATTGTTAGTGTTTCAAGTCTATAAAAGTTTTATAATACAAATTTTAATTAAAAACTAGTGTCTCACTGAGATTCACAATAAATATGTATGTAGGGTTCACAGATAACGGAATAGCGTTTTTCTTTGTAAAACAACGGTAATATTAAAGTTACAAATTTAAAAAAAATTAAGTCTTTCCTCTCACTTTCAACATGAATAAGTTTAAGTCGAATGTTCACAAACACTACTCCATCTATCCTCCTTCCCATAACCTTTTTTCTAGTTCTAACACAATTCATTGCATTTGTAGGAATATCCCCTTGCTGGTCTTAAAAAAAAAAAAAAAAAAAAAAAAATTTTATATCAGTTAGGAAATGGCTGAGGGTAACTTATGTATGTTTTAAATAAAGAAAGAATTTTTTTAAAAAGTTTAGAAGCAAAAATCTTATGATTTTAATTTTTAGTTTTAAAAATTTCGTTATCTATAGAGTCTAACAAAGCAAAATTTCTGTATGAGAATCCCTGCATATATTTTTCCTTCACTTTAGTATCACCGTGTTATTTACTAACATAACACATTTTCTATAAAATAACAAGTCAAATCATCTAATACATTTTATATTACATATTGTCATTAAACATATCTTACACTGTTTTCCGTCTTACGTCAAAATATTAGTAAAGACAATATTTTTCAATAATAACAAGTTAAAGACCGAAACAAATTATTACAAATTAACTAAAATTTATATTTTGTACATAAGTTAAATATTGCATTTTATTTTATTTCAAACATACTTTTTAAAAGTTTGTACAAGTAATAGCAAATGTTTCGTCTTAAAATAAAAACAAAGTTAAGTCTAAAAATGTTGACATTCATGCTACATATATTCAAGCATGTTTATCTGTCATGTTCTGGAAATCGAAACTACGTGAAATTGAAATCGATGGAGATTTTCAACCCAATCTTGTTTTTAAATGAATGTAGCTTTGGCTGATTTCAGAAGTAGTTTCTTAAAACTATAAGTTACAATTCTACAAGTAAAAAACGTTAAAAAAAGCAACAATTTTTGTTTTTGTTTCAAGCGTATTTTACTTGTAGATTTGTAATTTGTAGTTTTGAGAAACAGGGCCCTGGTAAAGATAAGTGGTCCGCAAAGGATGAGGAATAAAAAAGGTAATATTTTTATAAACCTTAAACACAGGGTAGTTTTCAAAATTTGTTTGATTTCAAATTCACTCAAATTCGATTTCCAAAACAAGGCTATTTTTTTTCGCTATTCCTGAAATATAAAAACTTGAAATTAAACCCTAGGTTCAATATCATTGCTTGTTGCGCTTATTTTTTTCTTTTTCTCAAAATCTTTAAAAACTTGATATCTTAATGAATTTTCGTGCATATCTTTAAGGGTATTTTGAATTTTTCCTTGCTTTTGAAATTGCCAATTTTTTCGGTTTTGAAGATGATTGTTAAAGTCTGTGTTTATTGTGGATGAAGAAGATTTCACCGTTTTCTGCATATTTTCAACTTTAAGCCAGTGAGGAATTCGTTGATGAGACTGAATACGTAAATCTATGTATTTTTTATCACACTGCATTTGCTTCCGTATGACATAGTAAACACTGCGCCCTTTAAAGTTATTACATCTGGGGGCCAATTTTTTATTAAATTTGAAATTTTTAATATTACGACATGAAAGTTTTTTGCCAGAAAGAAAATCTTTAATACATCTTTCATTGGAAGGCGCCTTTTCTTGGTTGGTTATTTTGGCCCTCCAATTAAACATATCGCATGAGCATTTCCAGGGATTATTATTCAAACGAGCCAACGATAATTTTTTTTGTTGAAAAAACGTTTTTGGTAGCGACCTTAATTGATTGTTGTTTAAATATATTTCCTCTAAACTCTGCTGATCATCAAATAGTCCCGGAGGCAAATACGAAATGTTGTTATATGATAAATTTATTATCCTTAGATTTTTACAGCCAATAAACGCATCCATTGAAATATCGCTAATATGACAATTGGATAAATCCAGTTCTTCTAGTTGGATAACTCCTGTAAATGCATCAAATTCCACTCTACCAAGGTCACCTCGCAATTTTAATTTCTCCAGGGATATTAAGTCCTAAGAAATGTTAAATAGTTATTTAAGTTCATTTAAACACTATGCATTTGATAATTTTTTTTTACCTTGAATATATTTTGATCTAAATTTTGTATAGTTACATTATTGATTTCCAATATTCTAAGCTTTGTTAATTTTTTGAAAGGTTGATTGCCCCACAACTCTAACGCAGTTTCAGCTGAACCAAAATACATTACCTGTGTTTGATTCATGACCCAGAATGTAGCTGGGAATATATAACGTATGGGATTATGACGAAAATCAATGCGTTCTAATTTAGGTAACGGCGGAAAACTTAATTCAGTCAATTTTGTTAAATAGTTATCGTTTAAATCCAAGACTTGCAACTCAAACAAACCGGCCAAATTGCGATAGTGTAAATCATGTATAACATTGTGTGCCAACGATAAGGTTTTTAATTTTGTGGCGCCAGACAAAGCAAATGGTGGCACTACAGCAATATCGTTAAGTTCCAAAGAGAGATGTTGCAATTCTTCTAGACCAATAAACATTTCCCAATATAACTCATTTAAACCGCATGAATGTATTCGTAAAACCTCTAAACGTTGCCAACCATAAAATGAGGGCATCTGGGCTTTTTTTACTTCTTCTTTATATATTTCGTACGGAACAATTTCCAATTCGTCTTGTTCTTGTTGTTGCAATTCGAATAACAATTTTTTATCGTAATGCTTGATATTTTTATCCTCTGCACTAAATTCCAAACTATTAAGTAATTCAATATTCGGCTTGTAGTCAAAAACTTCTTTGGGATGTACAAGATTTTTTGGTTTCTTAAATATTTCAGAACCTAGTAAGGTGATCGATTCAAAGTTGGCATGTTGTAAAAAACTTAAAGGAGCATCTAGTAAAAAACGCAAACCACAATCTTTAGGTCCGCGTACTTCTAAGGTAGTAAGTTGATTTAAAGGTTTCAGAACACTGCTGTTTACTAAAAGGAAAATTAAATGTTATGAGATTATAGCTGTATTTCTTTAAATTTTGAAAAAAATTTAGTTACCGGTCTTATTTTTGCCTATGCCAGTATACAATAAAATCAAGGCTTGCATGTCGTTAGGCAATGAATTGATCAACTGTTTTGCGTCTGTGTCCTCCTGAATTATGCATGTAGCCTGCTTTATGAAGGGATTCATAAGATAATTATAATCTTCATCGTAAGATGACTCATTATTTTTTAAATTGTCATTTTCGTTTAATTCATTGTCCTCGTTTTGTGTTGCCAATACATATTTTTGTTGCATATCATTGATCCAACGTGATATAGGCAAATCCATTAAATGTGCATGCTGGCAAACGCAACCTTGTGGACATTGCGGCATGTAAATTTCTTCGAGTGGAATAGAATTTGTGTTAACATCCGTTTCCGGTTGTTTAAAGTATTTCATATCGTCATGTTGAAAAAATTGACGATCGAATTGTTGTTGCTGTTGTTCATTGTCGTCGAACGATGACGATACTATGTCATATTCATATTTATTTTGTTTAAAACTATTTTGCAAGTTCTCCAAGTTTTTTCTATTATTAGTATTTGATGTATGGTATTGAATTGCTGCTGTTGTCAGGCATGTTTTCTAAAATAACATTTTTTTTTATAGATTTCAATAAATAAAAAAATAAAACATTTAAATTTGGACTAGAATAGTACGATATTCGAAAGTTTCTACATAATCAGGTGTGTCACAGAAACCAAATTCGTACGAAAGTGAAAATGAAAACGTTTTTACCTTCTCTAAAAAAACGTAAAACGAAAAAAATTTTCGTTTTAAACTTGATTCAAAATAGTAAGGTGTACATAATTACTAATTTGAGAGCACTAACATAAAAGAAACGTTCAAATAATAGAGAATCCTGTTGTTTCTTAAGTTGTGTGTTGAAAAATAGCCAAACTCTGTTTAGATAAAAAAATTTTTATATTTCTTACAGTTTACAAACTTAACAAGAAAAAAATGTGTTTTTGGTATTTTCTGTTTTCTATCATTGCTTAGCTGTTCAATAATGATAACAAAAACAAAAACAATGTCTTGATTTGTTTTGGATTTATAAAACCGTACGAAAGCTGAAGAAGCAAATCAAAAACTGTAAGAATTGAAAAATGTGAAAATGATCACTTTCGTAAAAATTCTGTGACATACCTGAATGAATTTAAATTTGACTTTTAGTTTTATTACATTACTGAAAATTGGTTCAACACACAAGCATAAATCTCGTTATCAATTAAACTATTCTTTTTTTAATTTTACTCACTGTAAATAATACTAAAGTTAGTGCAATAAAACACTTCATATTTTAAGAATTTTAATATTATATTCAATATTTCCTTAGTTAAGCTTTATAAAAGGTTTAAATCTTAAAACAATACATTTTTAAAAAAATATTATTTTTTAAACGATTTATGTTGCATTAATATCAGAACGTATTAACTGTATTTACTACTGGCGTGATGCGTTAAAAAGACGATATTAAACTAAATAAATTTTTCTGAAATAAACATAAACCGCCTCCACTAAATTACAAAATTAAAAAAGATTAAACTTGCATAAGTATTTATAAAACGTATTGTGTATTAATATGAAGGAAATCACGATGAAAAGGATGTTGTTATCAGCAAATTGTATGTTTATAAACATGTAGGCATACAATACAATCCAGAACTACTACATCTTAATCAATATATAAGTATAACTTTGAGTAAATAATAAAGAAGTGGTGCATAAATAGTGTTTAAAAATAATATTCTATGCACAAAACAAACATCCGTACATACGTTTATATATATATGTATTAAAATAACCATTTATGTTTCTATATAGAGACGTAATAACTACATACATATATACAAAATAATACAACTTAAAAATATAGTTAAAACAAATACTATTTTATACTATTTGTGATATTTATGTAAAGTTACACAATGATCTAATCGAATTTAAATTTCACATATCGCACTAGATCATAAAGGAGGGTATTAACTCAAAACATAAAAATGTTCAGTAAAAGCAACACAATTTTTAATTTTATATCAAAGGCATATGAAAAAGAATTTTTGAACCATCAGTTTTAATACCAAAGAGTAGACAAAATAGCACGATATTTTTACAGCGGGTAGATATGAATGTTACGTAAAGTTTTTTTCCAAAAAGTGAAATAATAAAAATTTTGAGTTAATACCCACTTTATGATCAAGTTCCATATATTATTTCATTTCACTATTTAGTTTTAAGTTATAGTTTTTATTATTTATTTATAGAGTAATTTTGATGGAGACTCAGAAATGACTATATACGTGGATAACAATATGTAGTGATAGCCAGGCAGCTCTTACGGCCTTGGCGGCCTATTTCATGAATTCCAAGCTAGTAGATGATTATAGGAGAGCTTTAAAGAAAATCTTAGGAGAGTATGTAATGAGGCTTTTCCGGGTACCATTCTAACTGTGTGTTTATACCTTCACTGATCTCTTATCTAGGGAAGATTAGGGAATGGGTTCTTAATAGTATTAAGCGGGTCTGGAAGAATATAACGGTGCTTAAGAACACCGATTCTAAATCACTTCTAGGCAGGAGTAAATTCTGCGTTAGAACCATGGTAGGTGTTATCACGGAGGACTGCATGATGGGCAGGATACTGGTATCTGATTTGTCGGATTTATGTAAGTTTAGCACATTCTGTTTCACTGTCCTAGGTAACAACATAGCAGGCGGAGATGGCTAGGTAGTAGGGTTATGGCTGGTTAAGAGATATATCGGGCTGTGGACTTGCGAATCTGACGGCATTTGTTATAAGCATAACCTGGCTGTATAACAAGCCGCTGGGAACTAAGCTCTTATAGGTAGAGCGTCGGTAATTTCTTCGAGGTGTAGATCAGGTGTAATTTTAAATTCTTTAATTTTAAAACAAATTATATAAGGATTTGATTTTAGTAATAAAATTTATACCATTTAATTTATTTTTGATTTAAAAAATTTACAGTATATTTGACCAAATACACTGTTTGTTTAAAAAAAGCTTTCCATAGTTTAAGAAGAAAATTATTGATAGGGATTAGCGCCAGATTGACAATTAGAATTCGATAAATATGAGCTTCGTAGTTACTTAGAACCCGAAGTTTATTGGAAAAAGGTATTTGTACTAAAAAACCACCTGGAGGAAAATATGTTCCCAATATTGCAACTCGTAATGAATTTTGTGTTTTATGTGTTTTATTTTAAAATGCTTAATTTGAGAAATATTTTACGACTTTAACATTTGAATCAAAGCCGCGAATAACGTTGTAAAAGCCACTTTTTGCAAAAACTGTTTTTTTGCAGATTACCGTTAACATTACTCTCTTACACTGTTTAAACTAGAGATGAGCGATCCCGTGATTTATCAATGCTCCTTTAAACTGTGATTGTGATCACGGCTTATCAGTTTTCTGTTCTTTTAAAGCAATTGCGGCCAAGCTATATGTACAATGCGCGAGTTTTTGCAAGAGCTTTTGTAAGCACTTTGCAAAGAAACAGCAACAAATTGTAAGAGCTTTCAAATCTGTTTACTTTCATTAACATACATACATACTTGAACAAATAAATTTTGGCATAAAAAAATTCTAATAAGATAGAAGAGAGAATGAAAGGAACAGCAATATCATTCGACATTTCATTAAAAAAAAGCTATTACCCACACAAACAGTGAAATATCATAAATTTGCATATGTAACAAAATACAAAAAGAACGACTTAGAAAGTACCTGTTACTTGACAAATTTGGTCACAACTGTGATTCGTGATTTTTCAGTAACAGTGATTAAATCACAGGTACAGAAATATCGCTCATCTCTAGTTTAAACATCAAATCACACAAAATTATGCACCTTAAGGCCGTCAAAATGCGATACAAAGAGTCAGGGAGTGGAAGAACGTTGTAAGTTACTAACAAATTGATACAAACGAAATGGTTTTGCAACGTGGAATAACGTTTTAAAAGCCGCTTGCGTAGTGGAAAAACGTTTTAAATGACATCGCGACTGTGGATATGAAACGTTTTTCCACTAAAAAAATAATGATAAACTGTAATATAGCATGTAATTTAAAATTGGATTATGTTTATATTTTGCATAAAAGTTTTTATTGTCATTATTTTTGATAAACTAAAAAGAAAAATTAAAAAAAAAATAATCCTGCCTGTTAAAAAGGTTTTTTTGCTTTCCTGAAAAATAATTATTTTGTAACCTACAACGTTATTCGCGGCTGTGCTTCATTTGTTAAACTGATTTGAGAAACAGACTGTCATCTGGAACCATTACAGTGTCGAAAGGAACGGCATGAACATTTTGAGCCTTTCCTAGATATATGGAAGTAGAAGTTATTATTTTAAAATTTTATTTAATCTTTATTAATTGTTTTTAATGTTTTTTTTGTTAAATTATTTTTTTAATTACTATATGAATCTGTATAGTGTGACTAATATTGATCTTATTTAAATAAATAGGGTATTATAAGTTTGCGCTGATACATGAAACACATACAAATATTTGTTGTAGTATATCGATCAGCTTAGTATCAGTATCAGATTCGTCCGTCCTACAGGCTGGTTGTCTGTCCATGTAGACGTTCTGCTCAAAGTATAGGTCGCAATTCTTAAGATAATTTCCGGCCTTTTTTCCTAATATAGTCTTTGTGCCTATAAACTCTCTTATTATGTTGGTATTTGGACGAAGTTCGGCCCAATATATTTTACTTCAACCTAAATTATCTAACGAAATTATTTTGGAATCAGCCTATATTCGTCCATGGCTCCAATACAACTACCATCCACGAAAATAGCTTGTAATATCCAGCTAGCATTTTCAATCGTCTAGGAGTCTACTGGGAATCTCATGAGTGTTTTTAATCGTCGACGAGCTCATTTTTTAATTGTAGACGATTCCTCGCACGGGAGAAACTGTTACACGTGCTGATTCGTATGACGATTCTTCCATAACACAGCAAACGACTCTTATATTAATCCTAAAGGGAATCGTTTACGATGTATGTAGAGATTATCTAACGAGTCTTTCAAAAATCATGCCAAGAGTCGTATGAGAATCATAAAGGGACTATTTTACAACTCGTGAAATGCTCAGCCGTATGACTGAGCTACCTAAATAAGGGCATCAAGCGTGTTTTTCATGTCAAAACTTATAATTTTCATACAATTTATATCAAACAAACCTTAAGGTCGGGAAATCAACACCATCCTGCCGGAAAATCTTATTTTACAGATCCTTAGGTCGGTTTGTTTTATTGAAATTGTATTGACAATAGAATTTTCATATTTCAAAAACGCTCTTATTTAGGTAGCTCAGTAATTCTTATATGACTCTTACAGAGAGTCTCAAAAGGCTCATTCCAAGATTAAAAGACGAGCGTGTCAAAAATTTAAAAAAAAATTAGATGTTTTTGTTTTTGTAACTCGTCAGATAATCATCAGAAGACTCTTTTAGGAGTTGTATATTGAACATAATCGTCTAACAAACAGCCTATGCTAGCTGGGATCATTACTGCCTTATAAATATTGATATGTATTGATGAAAAAAAAAAAATAGCTACTATGCCACGGGAAATTTTGTGCTGATAGGTAAATGATTACAAGTAGGTCATATATAAACAAACCCCCTCCCTTAAATCACTTTAAGACGAAAAATTTCAAATAGATGCATGTAGTTACCTAGATAATATTCGGCGTTAAAAATTCTTATATTATTAGTGTAAACCTGATATAATAATTTTATTTTAATAGGCCCATAATTGCGTATGGGACCTAATAAGGGAACAAGACAACACTCTTAAATTTTTTTTTTGCCGAACGAAGGGGTCGCCTTTTTACATTTTTCGTTATATCTTAGACATTTACAGTCCGATCTTAAAGTATGATATATCAATTTCAAAAAAAGCTGAGAGCCGTATTTAGGGTGTCAAATGTTCACAATTGACCGATATGTAAATATATACTTTCTAATATGTTCTTTTTTGTAAAAGTATTTTTTAATCCAAATTTTGATATTTTAATCAGGATTAAGTTCATTGAATTTGATTTTCATTAAATTATTTTTATGAAGAAAGGAATTTTAACAACATGAAATTAATTAAAATTTATTGATAATTTTTCATTCATGACTGAGCTGGGGATTGAACCCAGGTTTTCACGGACAGGTTGCCCAGACTAGTTTCGATTGTAACCCTACAATCTCTTCAGCGGGGTTTGCCGTTTTAGCTTTCACCGCCATTGACGACGGATGACGTCATTTAGTCAAACATCAATTTTTAAACCAAATGGTATTTTACCTTGGTAGATCGAAATTTGCTTTTGAAAGAATGATTAGCTATTTTAATTGACTACATGTTCTTCCTTACTTCTTGTTTTTCGTACTTTTTGTCAAGAATTCTTCTTGAAATCCAAAGTATATTTTTTGTTTTTCATGTTTTTGTCTTTCTTTTTTCTTGTTGACATATTTTAGCACAACTTTAAGGACAAATGTAAACATATAGCTCGTTTTTTTATAATTAAACGTTGATTTGATATCAGGTGTAATTTTATTTAAATTGGGTGAATTTTGCTGGTGGTAACACTGAATAAACTTCACACCAGGGGGCTTTTCCTTATTGCAATGCGAATAGAATGTCGATGCGAAAGCTAAATGCCAACTTGGTACCCTTTATCACTTTCGCAAAAGTTTTTGGAAATGAAGCAATACTGGCAATAAAAAAAAAAATTTAAGATGGCGCAGATTGACAGTAATAAAATGCCAAAATATGTAAAAAAATTTGAAATTGGATAACTTAAATAAAATATATAGTGATGATTTGCTAATTTGCAAAAGACAAATGGGCAAACGCATTAAAATCACTAGATTTGCTGCAATTTTCCTTTAGTTTTTGTGTAATTTTTTTTAATTTATGAATTTAGGCATTTTATTTTATTCCAATGTTGATAAAAAACATCTATCTTCTAAATTTTAAAATTGCTTACTTTTTGTAGTGTAACACAATCAAACAAACAATCAAACAAAGGCTTACAATTTGCATGTTTAATGTCTGCGGTTAAAATTTGTATGATTAAAATGTTGGTTGTGCAAAGTCAATGTTTATTAACATTTCATGTACATATATATGTGTGGTGGTTATTAACATTTCATATTCATCTTCATTAGTGGTGCAAATATAAAATATAAAAACAGAAAAAAATATATTTATTTTTATTCCTACTAAAAATTCCAAAATTTAATCATTTGTTAAGATCTGCCCGCAAACGGTTTTTACTTTTTGGTGTATGAGTACCTACAAGAACTTGCCAAGAGACAAACTGGCAGTGACCAGATCAGTTTAACTGCTACGCTTTTTGCTGGTGGTTCTGCTGGTATTGCATACTGGGTAGTGGGGATGCCTGCTGATGTCTTAAAGAGTCGATTGCAAACAGGTAAACAGATGTTATTCATAAAAGGTATTAACAAAAAAAAATGTATAACATTTTTTATTTTAAGCTCCCGCTGGTACATATAAACATGGAATTCGCAGCGTTTTTAAGGAATTAATGATTACTGATGGCCCATTTGCTTTGTATCGTGGAATAACCCCTATCATGATTCGAGCTTTCCCAGCCAATGCTGCATGTTTCTTTGGCATTGAACTCGCAAATAAAGCATTCAATAAATTTGCTCCTAACTTTTAGTTCCTTTTATACAAAACAGCGTTTATATTTGATTTTTGTAGATTTATCAAGTACATGAGATTAATTTTAATATTTGATATTATTTATTAGAGTTGCAATAATAAGAAAATGTGAACTTAAGTTTTTGTGGTATCATTTATTTTACATAGATCAGGTTGTAGGAAGAGTTAAGTATTCTTTGGGAATTCTTTTTAAAGTTAAAAAAATTGCAAAGATAAATTATTTTTTATTACTTACCTATTTACGCTTTTATTTTTTTAATTTGTAAACATGTACATTAGAGCGTACATTGGAGGCTTTTTTTGCCGAACGAAGGGGTCGCCTTTTTACATTTTTCGTTATATCTTAGGCATTTACAGTCCGATCTAAAAGTATGATATATCAATTTCATAAAAGCTGAGAGCCGTATTTAATTAAATCGACTAAAGATTAAAATATGTTAATTTGACATTTTTATTACAAACAACCCCGAACAAAAAATTCTAAACCGTTTTTTTTACAGAATATCCTTAAAAAAGGACATGGATGATTGTCCTTGGACAAATTTTATATACAGTTGGACGCGCCTTAAAAAACCTTTCTTATGATACCCATATTGTATATGTTGGTTAGGAAACAGCTTCTCAAATTAACAAAACATACAAAAATAGACCCTTTTTCAAAAAGGTCCAGCTCACGAGAGGTCAAAGCTGGAGCCGAAATATTTTCAACGTCATCTTCAAAAAGTCCAAGATTCATTTTTAGGAGGGTACATCAAGCACTTTTTTTGGTGAGTCGCTCTAATGTACATACATACATAAACATACACATTTTAAGCAAAAATATTTTTTGTTTTTATTCTCGACGTTGATAAACAATAAATAATAAGAAGAGCACAACGGTAAACAGTAAAGTAAAAAAAATGCTTATGAGTGCAAATAATGCAAAAACAGTAAAACAGAAAGACAGAAACGCATATATCACAGTGAGTGTTAACGAAACAAATGCAGAAATAAAAAAAGAATCGATGATAGCAAATTCCTAACGGCTAAACCTCACGCGATCCCTCTCACCCTCTGTATTCAATAATACGGTTGATACACTAACAAATATAAAACCGGCAAGCTTTGCCTCAGCGGCAAAAGCAATTTTAATAAATGATGAAAATATTAACCCCAAATCAGGCATAATAGAAAACTCAGTATCTATCACCTTCTGTGTCTAATAAAACGGTTGATTTCAATACAATAAAAAATATTAAACCTGCAAGCGTTGCCTTATCGGCAAAAAAAAATGTTAATAAGTGATGAAAAGATTAGCCCCAAATCAGGTATAATGGAAAACTCAGTATCACAGGCAAAAAGTGGTCAATAGCCTCAACTATAAGTTGGTACATAACAGTGCTTAAACGGGGTTGCAGCCCAACCTCTTCTGCAGTTGCTTCGCACATAGGGGCTTTTTGCCAATCTAGCCGGACATTACTTTTTTTTCTAGCTTATATTGCTTCTTAAAAGTTATTGAGTGACCCTAGATTGATGAAACTTGGCAGAAATATGTGTTATTGTCATAGGCAGGTAAAGATCAAAAATACTTAAAATCGGACCAAGGGGGAAAAAGTTCCCCATAGAAAAACTAGTCCTACCTCTGAAAAATTCAATTTTTTTAAAGTTTTCCTATACTTTTGTTTGGCAAATACAACTTTTAACATCGGCAAAAATTAAAAACCCTAAAATTGGACCCATGAGATCGTAAAATTTCACTTTTCTCCCCGCCCTTTTTGTGGGCGGTTACATAAAATAATATTTAAAAAAAAATGTAAATATTAAAAGAAAAAGGTTACTAACGCCTTAATTCTATAAAAATTAAATTTTTGAACTTTTATGGGCAGGGGGAGGTATCCCTCCTAACCCACCCCCCGGAACGACCCTGTCAAAAAAAAATTTTTTTTTGCTAATTTCCAAAAAATATTCATTTTTAAGATTTTATGTGACTTTTATGTATTTTATAGTATTTAATTTATATGAAAAGAATTTATTTATTCGTAATTATAACTAATTTATAATAGTGACAACTAATTTTATTTAAAATAATAACTTATTTATTTACAAGGCGCCCTATGCTCCAGTGGGAGTTAAAGGAACATATATATATATATATTTACAATAACTTCTCTTTTGCACTAAGATGATGATGAGTGCCATGGTTCTTCTTCGTCTGTTTATTCAAAATCCTCTTCCGAATCGGAATTCTCTTCAGAGCCAAGTACAGGTGGAAGCATAAAAGAAATTGCTTCTTTCGTAAAGGGTAATGACTTTTTTTTTGGAGTTGGTATATAGTAAAAAAACTAAGTACCTGGACCCCAGATTTGATTTTTTAAATATTATTTTTGTGGTTAATAATTTTAAAAGTTATGCAAAACAGGTACATTTATTTTGCTCCATAAAATAACGTCATTTAGCTGCCGCACAGGTGGTTAAAAACCGTTACGTACTGTTCGCACATTCCTTTTTTTACACAGGTAATATTATTCTAAGATGTAATAATTTAAATAAAAAACATCTACGTACAACCAAAACATTTTATGACTGACGAAAGGGTCTCTTTTATTTTGCTCCATAAAATAACGCCATTTAGCTGCTGCACAGGTGGTTAAAAACCGTTACGTACTGTTCGCACATTCCTTTTTTTACACAGGTAATATTACTCTTAGATGTAATAATTTAAATAAAAAATATCTACGTACAACCAAAACATTTTATGACTGACGAAAGGGTTTATATCATATGTACCTATGCAAGATGAGCAAAAACAGAAAAAAGGTGAAATTTTCAAAAAATCATTAAAAAAAATGGCGCAACAACGCGCAAGGTTTTTTTCTTGAATTTAAAAGTAGAGATCTCAAATTTTAACGTGATGTTTAACATTTTTATGGACTCTAAGGGTTGCACCTTCAAAAACCTTTAAATTTTTTTTTTTTTTACAAAAAAGTGAACAAAAAAATCGTTTTTTTAATTACGAACAATTTTTTTTACCATAAAAATTGCTAATAAAATTTTTCTAAAAATTTTTATAAGTAGCTGTTAATATAGTCTTTCAGAGAAAAAAAAATCAATGTAAAATCTTTATTCGTTTACCCACAAAAAAATATATTGTAAACCTCCCAAAACCGTAAAAAGTCAATAAACACGCATCCAATTTACTCAACTTTCTTGACTTTAACAATGTCCCAAAACCACAAGTCTCAAGCAAATGACTTGAAAATTCACTATACGATGCAGAATTTTGTTGTCTGTCGAGCTGCGTACTTACATTTTTACATTTCTTAAATTTAATTTTTCGCCTAATGTCCGGCTAGATTGGCAAAAAGCCCCTATGTGCTTCGGTCCCAAAAACTTTAAAAGAGGGTACAGCTTATAGATTTATTTCACAAAATCGTTAAAATTGATAAATCTTAGAGAGCAAAACTCAAATGAATTAATAAAGAATTTGATCTCGGTAATAGGTGAAAATTCTTTTTATGTAGCTGCAATAAAGCGTGGTAGTATAAATGAGACAAAAATACAAGTTAATCGTGAAGATGATTTTCGTAAAGTAATAACTAAATTAGAAGCACTAAATAAAAACTTTTATATATACCAACTGAAGAGCAGTAAAGGTCTTCAGAAAGTAATTAAGGGCATTGACTCATGCGTAGACCACGGTTATTTAAAAACGTTTTTAGAAGAGAAGGGCTTCAAAATAAAAAATGTAATGAATATTAAAAATAGAAAAAAAAATCCTAAGCCACTATTTCGAGTGGAGTTAGAACCCGGCGACGTTAAGCTTAAAAAAACGAAACGCATCCCATTTACAGTTTGAAATATATCCTGTATAGGAAAATAACGATAGAGGAGCCGCACAAAAGGAATGGTCCCGTGCAATGTTTAAACTGCCAAGAATTTGGCCTGTTTGCGTTGTATGTGGAGAATTACATGGTGCAGCTCTCTATAGAGAATGCCCTGTATACTCTATCGTCAAGCGCTCGGTTGGACCAAAACCTAATCCCCCTCAAATGCAGGCAACAAATCAAGTTAACACTAATGACATTCAGGTACCGCAGCCTAGTAATAACAAAACATCCTACGCTAACGTCCTAAAATCAAACCATATGACAATGCAAGGTGATTTGCCAAATAATGATGAAACTCCAGTATCTAATTTAAGTCGTCTAGAAAAAACCATGGAACCACTAGTGCAAACAGTAAATAACTTTACAAACACAACGGGTAATATGTACTTAACAAGCCAAGAGTTGTTTAAAAATTTGTTTTTGAAACACAAACGGCATTCGCCAACATAAAAATGAACTAGAATACTTTCTTAAAAGTAAACAAATTGATGTAATGATGGTATCTGAAACTCATTTGACCTCAAGAAATACGTTTAAAATCAATGGTTATATATTATATGATACTAAGGACCCTCGAGATAGAGCTTGTGGAGGTTCTGCTATTTTTGATAAAAGCCCGAATCAAACACTACTTAATGTATGATCATTGTGAATATTATCTGCAAGCAACGAACATTTTCGTTGAAGAGCTAAATCGAAACTTAGTACTTTCATCTTTATACTCTCCCCCTAGATTTTTAATATCAGAAAGCCAATATTATAAATATTATAAATCATTAGGACCCTGTTTCCTAGACGCTGGCGATTACAACCCTAAACATAACATCTGGGGGTCACGGCTTATAGCACCAAAGGGTCGTGTTTTGTATAATACAATCTCTAAAATGCATTTAAATGTGGTCGCGAGCAGACAACCAACTTATTGGGCTACGATCACACACCTACAATTGTTACTTTAATGAAACCAAATATAATTGTATCTACGTCTGGTTACTTAGCTACGTTAGCCACACTAATAAATTGGTTAAAATATAAAAAATATCTTAGTGCCCATTGCGCGGCAAATATTCCGCTTTGTACACCGGAGAACATGGATCTCGCTTTTGTTAATTTTGACAGCTATCTAAAACTTGCTGTTAACATTCCAGCATAACCCACAAAAAAACCAAAAACAATAACATATATTCTACAGATGTCGAGCGTCTCTTGACTGAAAAAGGAGAGTTCGAAGAGAGCGGCAATTGCACAGATCCCCCCAACTCAAGACTTTATTAAAAAGTGTGCACAAAAAGGCGAAGAAAGTTACTGCAGTCTCATAAAAGCTTCCCTGGAAAAATATCTTAAGGAACTTGATGCAACTCCACAATCAGACGTATTTTGGAGTGCAGCTAGAAGTCTCAATAGACCAGTTATATCTAAGCCACCATTAAGAAACTTGAATGGAAATTGGGCAAGAAATGGTATTGAAAAAGGAAATGTGTTTGTTAATCATCTGAAAAATGTATTTATCCTTAATATATCTCACGATATAGCAGCCAAGTTACCGCCTGTAAATGTTAGAGCAGCTATTCCCCTAAGATTCGAGTTTAGAGAAATCGAAAGGGCTATTTGTGATTTAAACACCAAGAAGGCAACAGGTATTGATAAGATCAGTAATAAAATGCTTTTGGAGCTACCAAGTATAGCAAAGAAAATTATTCTTATTCAATACTACCCTCAAGAATGGAAGGTTTCCTTAGTAACCATGATACTAAAGCCCGGAAAGGATCACACAAAAGTTGAGTCATACAGGCCTATTAGCTTATTATCTAATATCTCAAAGCTATTTGAGAAACTACTGGTGTCAAAATTAACGCCGATTTTAAATGAAAATATATGTATTCCAAACCATCAATTCGGTTTTAGAAGAAAGCACAACACAATTGAACAAACTCATCGAATAGTAAATGTCATAAGAAAAGCCTTTGAAGAAAAAAAATATTGCTCAGCACTCTTCATCGATGTTTCTCAAGCTTTTGATAAAGTCTGGCGTGAAGGATTATTACTGAAATTGCAGCAAAACTTACCAGCAAACATACACAAGCTGTTAGAAAGCTACTTAGTCGGTCGTCAATTTATTATTAAAGAAGGCGATTTTTTAAGTTCTCCACAGCCAATTAAAGCTGGAGTCACACAAGGCAGCTTCTTGGGCCCTCTATTATAATTAATTTATACTTCGGACATGCCAACAAACAGCTACACCCATACCTCAACATTTGCGTGCGATACAGCTTTTCTAAACGTACACGCAAACTGTCAAGAAGCATCTCGTTACTTACAGGATCATATATTTGAACTGGAAAGGTTTAAAACAACGGAGGATAAAATTCAATGAGCAAAAATGCGCACATATAGCATTCACATTGAGTCGGGAAACATGCCCCCCTATTAAAATCAATAATCAAATAATACCCCAACACTCGCATGTAAAATACCTCGGTATACATCTAGATCGGCATTTAACGTGGAAATGGCATATAGAAGCTAAATTAACTCAAATGAAACTAAAAGCAGTTGGCTTATTGGAAGAAATTCTGTTCTAAGCCTCGATTGAAAACTTCTACTTTACAACTCTATCTTAAAGCCAATTTGGTGCTACGGTATGCAGTTATGGGGCACTGCCTCGGCTTCTAACATCGAAAAAATTCAAAGGCGCCAAAATGAACTTCGAATTATCACAGCCGCTCCCTGGTACGTCAAAAAATCAAAGTATCCACAAGGATCTCAATGTGCCATTAGTAAAAACTTATTGGAAGAAATTCTGTTCTAAGCCTCGATTGCAAACTTCTACTTTACAACTCTATCTTAAAGCCAATTTGGTGCTACGGTATGCAGTTATGGGGCACTGCCTCGGATTCTAACATCGAAAAAATTCAAAGGCGCCAAAATAAACTTCTTCGAATTATCACAGCCGCTCCCTGGTACGTCAAAAACTCAAATATCCACAAGGATCTCAATGTGCCATTAGTAAAAACTATGATAACGAAATATGCAGTAAAATATTTAAAAAGGCTGGAACTGCACCCAAATCCATTAGCTCGAAATATTTTAAATTATGGCGGCCACACTCGCTTAAGGAGAAGAGACACTGCAGCACTCACCCAATCAGATGAGCGATAAACACCTACATATGTGAACAGAAACCGTGATGACGAAATCTTTTTTGTCTGGCACTGGCAGGACATAAAGCAAATATTAGAATAAGATTTGATTAATTATTGTTAGTTCATATTTATTATATGAAGATTCAATAAATATATACTGAAAAAAAAGAAAAAAAATCTCTGTTCGTACCACCCTAATGTCAGAAAATTAAAGCTCGAAAGAAACTATTAAACGATCGGCAAAAAAAAAAAAAAATTTGAAACCTCCTTGCAAAAATACTTTATATTAGAGGTGGTACGGGGAAACCTTTTTTTGAGGTACGGTCTAATGTACATACATATGTTTGTCATAGATATGCCAGCTAATGGTTTATATTTTGCATGTTATGAAGCTTTAATTTAGTAGAGAAAACTGGCTCTGAATCAAGGTTTTTTGTTTCGATTATTGCTGGTGGGGTGGCAGGAATGAATGACTTGCGTGGCATACGTGAGGGGTTTTTAGAACTAATGAGAACCGATGGCCCAACCGCCTTGTATTACTGATGTTGCACCAGTGCATTTCCTGCTAATGCAGCCTACTTTTTGTATTGAGTTATGTAATTTGCTTTTTGAATGGTTTGCTTCCGATGTTTAATATCTATTTAAAATAATAAATTGATAGTTGTTTACATTGTAATTGGCATGCAATATTTATTTTTTAATTAATTTAGAAAATATAAATGATACAATTATTTAGACTAATATTTTTTTTTGATTTTAATTAAATTGTTTACAAAATTTTTGTTTTTTTTTACATTTTTGTATTCTAAAAACTACAATTAAATTATTATAACATTGTTTGTTTTCTTTAACTTATTAGTAATGTTTTTCTAGTGGCATTTTAAAGGCCGTTTTGATGTTATTACAATTTTGTTTTTCGTTTAACAAAACAATTATTTTACTATATCCTTTTTATGAGTAGAAAATGTGGCTGCCACAAAAATATTCTTACAATCATCATATTTTAAGTTAATAATTTATTTTAAATAAAATTAAATGTTAGAAATAAGTTATTTTAAATAATCGATACAATCAATAATTAAAGATAATTTCGGCAACAATATTATGCAACAGCATTAGAGTTTTAAAGGGGACAAATAATAAAAAAACAAATAAATAAATTAGGCAATTTTTCTATCATGTGAATCGAAATTAAAAACTTGTTTCATATTTTCAGTTTTCGATAAGCTATAAGGTGATAATAACATAGGTAAAACGTTAAGAGCTTTAAGTTCTGGCAAACGTATGTTTAACTGAAAAAAATATTTAAATATAATATATTGTTTGACATAAAAGTTTCAATATTTACCAAATCATCCTTTGGTTTGTCTCCATTATTACTGTTTGTCCAAATAGGGTCTATCCAAAACGGCATATTCTAAAATTAAAAGCAGTTTTTAAATAAATTTCAGTTTATGAATTTCGTGATTCAAACACATTTTACCTCTGATGGTGGTGTGTCAGGCTTGGGGGGCTCATACACTGGACACATTTGTATGTTATTAACTATTTCATATAGACCTGTTGAGGCTTCTGTGGTAATTGGAATAAAAGTAGGTTGAATTGGCATTGTGAGAGTTTGCATTTTTTGCGGCACTATAAGTGTTGGTAAATTTGTAGAAGCGATGTTAGAAGGGACGTCCATAAATGGTTGCTGATAAACGTTGCAACTATGGCGACGATCCCACAACTTAGAAGTGGGATATACAGGCGGTACTTGTTGGATTTGAAAAGAGTTGGCAACGCTAATTTCTTGTGGTAGTGACTGTGATTGTGGGGGTGGCTGCAAACCACCGATTGGGTTAACCGAGCTATTAACACTACCATTTAAATCACAATAGGACGAGCCCGAAGTATTTGAGGACGAACTGAATGACTGATTAAACATCATTGAGGAATTAAAAGAGTTTTCTTTGTTGTTTGACATTGAAGTATTAAACATATGTGAATGATGTGAAGCCGTTGAATAAATTGAGGAATTACTTAGATTATTAAATGAGTTGATGCTGGTATAATTTTTGGATGAAGATGAAGAGGATCTTGATGTTTGTTGATAATAATTCGTCGAGTTGGGTGCTCTATAGTTGTTGGTTGATGAAAACGAGCTGCTGCAGCAGGCTGAATCAGAAGATATGGCACGAGTTTTAGCTGGTGGACCCTGAGTGTTTGAATTTCGACAATTATGATCACTTAAGGGAGGACGAGAAGGGCGTACATTTTTTTGTTTATTGTAGGGTAATTTTAAGGATCCAAACATATGTTTGTGATTAGCGTACGATGTTAAACGCACTAAGTTAAAACGAAAAATACTTTTTAGAAAATTTTTATATATATAAAAAATATTTATGTTCATACTTTCGGAATTCGCGACGAGACCGATCTCTGATCGTTCTTGTGTTACACCAAGATTAACGCTAAAAATATCATCATAAGCTGTTAAAATTGTGAATAAATTCGGATAACCAAATTCAAAAGTTGTGCTCATTGTGCAATCTAATGTCGTTTTAATGTCATGCACTGTCATGGTTGAACGCTGCTCCAATAAACGTATAATATTCATTAAAAATTTCATAAAAACAGATATGCCCACACAGGAAATATTGTTTTCAGTTGTTATCTATGAGAAATTAAATTACCAAATTTTTTAATATGTTATTTAAATTTATTTAAAATAGACCTGCCTCTAGAGCATGCTTCATAGCTCGTATTGAGGATTCCGTTGTGTTTTCTTTGTATTTTTCATTAAAGCCTTTTATGAAGTCGCTTAATATTAAAGATTTTCTAAGCTCCTCTGGTTTAATAATAATAACTTGTTCATTGGAATCTTTTTGTTCATATTTATCAATTTCGTTAACCAAAAGATATTTGCTTGCTTTGTAGGAAATATTGCGAAAAGCGGTATCTTTATTGTGGCATATTATCCATTTGCTGTCATCTTTTTCATAAACCTGTAAGTAGCAAGTTAAAATCAAAAACTATGTATGTATTGCAATATATAAATTATGTCAATTCACCTCCACGTATGGCAACATATCCATCGCTTTTGTTATATCTTTAACACCTAAAGCTTGTGGTGTTATTTGATAACCATATTTCTTTTTGTGTAACTTCATAACGTCTTCCAACTTCATTGCAGTTTTTGACGAACCAGTTGTTTTTGCAATTAGTTCCTCTACTTGTTCAGCAAAAACTCTTCTAGCAACTTTTGAAGTTAAATAAATTTTCTTATCCTCATCATTAGTAAGCTCCATTTCAACTACACCATTTACCGCTTCCATAAGATCAGCTAATTTTTGAAAGCCATAATCACTTAAACGACATTGATAACCAAAGTGATAGTGATATGATCGAACAAACTTTTGAAACAGAATTGTGTATTGTGGAGCATTTCTGAATAACTCCACAATTTCCCCTGCAAAAATGCATGTTTTTTCTAGTTCACAAGCGGTTTGCTTACGCTTGGGAATTGAAATCAATATGTCTTTGCCATTTTGCACTGTTGAAACTACAACAATATTTGAATTGACGAGACCATCTAAAATATCAACAATATCACACACTCCATAATCGGTTACCTCGAATGTTCTATTTTGTGTTTGTGCGAAAATTGTGGGCAGCTGTGATAAAAGTACCGATTTGTTGCCGTGTGCACGAAGAACTCTTAGCAAGTCAGAAGTAAAACGACGAATTTGAGTACGATGTGTCAGTGTTATCTGTCGGTTTTCTCCGTCGCCCATTATCTGAACTACGGCTGATAATGCTTCGAATAGTTCTATAAGTTTGGTGTAACCATAATCTGCTACACGACACTGTTTTCCAAAGTGATTATGGTATGCTGGTATAAAACGATTAAATTTCATGGTAGCTTTTGGGGACATTTTAACCAGTTCTATAACCTCACGTGAAATTTGATACAGGGGATCAGATATTGAGTTCTTAGAATATATTTGGTTGGACGAACCAGAATTTTCTTTGTTTAATTCTAGCCAACCTAAAATTTTAATGCCAAAATTGTTGACCGTTATTTGTATGCCCTGGACACAACATACCAAATGTTCCAAATTCACACCATTATCATTTGGAATAATTTGCGTTTTCAATTGTCCTTCAATGCAGTGAACTAGAGAAGCTACCGGTATATCGCCGGCATGATTCTTTAATAAAGGATGTATAATTTTTTGTATTTCAGCTATAGTCATGAACAAATTTGGAAGAGGTTCTATTTCTTGTTCGGCCCAACCCTTATGTTGTTCTCTCTTAAAATGTGTGGTACAATATGGAACGCTGTGTTGCAATCCCTCCATTAAGGGAGAACTTTCCAATGAGTTAACTAAATCTGGATGCAATGTTATAAATTTCTCCTCATTATTGTCAGAATTGATAATGCAAATGTCCTGCATTTTATAAAGATCTAAAACACTAATAGATGTCTTAAAGCGCGACTGAAATAATTCGCGAAACTTATACATAGGTAGAGTATAGCAAGGAACATCCTATAATGGAATAAGTTTCTTAAATTATTTTTTATCAGCATATTATTACTAGATAACAGCACAACAAACCTTAAGTAGTCCAGCTACTTGACATCTTAAAGTATTTATTTCTGTTAAAGACGAATCGCGGGTGTATGAAACCAACATTCTCTTATGGCCGATTTTTTTGCGATGTAAATTTGAAACTACTTGTTTGGCAAACTATAATTGTTCTTTTGTTTAATTTCCGTTGACAATAACTTAAATAATTCTTTTACTTACGTATAAATCCGGTACAGTGACTTTTGCATATGAACTTCCCTCAAACATTAAGGAAACAACAGGTGTTATAGGTTTTAGTTGATTTAGCAGGAAATTTCGTAAACTGGCTTCATCCATGGAAAAATCGAGATTTGTTATTTGCAAAGTGACAGTGTCGTTAGGGTCACTAACCGTTGCGTATGACTGGGTAGTACTGAAAGGTGTTGAAGTCATTACCGTTCCACCAGAGCTACAAGATGAGGTTACCGTAGCTAGAGAAACGGAAGAGCTTTTATTATCAGTGGTTGTGGTGACGATATTAGATGCTACTGACGAAGCTACTGCATGGGCATACGTAAATTCCGTTGAGCCGACAGAAGATTGTGATGCACTAGTTGTTGCCATTGGATGCGAGTATAAAGGTGTCTGTACTGATACTATGGGTAAAGGTGTGGTGGATGTAGCTGTTTGCCCTAAACCTGGTGGACACGTTTGATATATAGGTGCGGAAAATTGATTAAAACCGGTACCATTATTAAAAACCGATGTTGAAATAGAGCTAGTGGTATGAATAGGTTGATGTAAAGATGCGCTTGTGTTGCAGCGATTATAAGGCATATAGCGATTTCTTTGATATCCATATGATGAGCTGTTAGAATGATTTGGGTAATAAGCCTGAGTTACAGTTGTATGATTATTGTGATGGCAATATTGGTTAGAGTAAAAATCTTGAGTTGGTGTGTAAGAGGTTATCATTGAAGTACCCCCATGTATATAACCACCAGCATTCGTGTATTTGGTCATCAACGTAGACGGCAGCACTTTATTAGTGTAAATATGATTTGGGTGTTGATGACTATTTGCAATCTTACCACAACCAACTCCACCTACATTAGAAACATTGTAATATCGATTTGTATTCCGATTGTTATTCACATCTACGATGTTATTAGCCGCTGAAGCTGTCAAATTTGTATAGTATGATGAGTTTGATAAATATTCATAATCACCATTTATTTGCTGTACTCCCGCTAAGTTATTAATGTGCTGGTGTGCAGGCGCCTGCGCCTGACCGATATTATAGCTTATAAAAACATTAGATGATTCATCTGGATGCATGCTAATAATTTACAAAAAATCAAATGTAATTTAAATTTATACATCTTTTTTTTATACCAAAATTATTTGACGTACCTGTAGTACCGTTCTGCCATTGTTTTTATTTTTATTTGATATCACGTTCAAACAATTTGAGTAAGATTACTCATATACACAATTGCAAATGCTTTCTAGAATAATGCCTGGATAGCTATATACATAGGTAAAGGCAAATTATTATAGATTATTTTAATTTTTAAATTCGAAAATTAAATTACATTCAAAATTAGGATACATTCAGAATTTTTAACTCAAAAGGAGAAGTTTTCTCAATATTTCTGCTGACAAATATTTATGTATATATAAAAAATAGAACAGTTTTTTTTTAATATAAAAAAACTTAAAAATTTGTAAAGGTTTTCTGAAAAAAAAAATCTGTGGAAAATATGTAACTGTTAATAGTAAAAAACTTACGCCAAAATTAATGATGCTATACTTATTTATAAGAAAAGGCGGCAAAAAATGCGTTCTTTAGTTTATTTATTTATATAAAACTAAAATTGATTAAACTTATATTTATAAAATTTATATTATTTCTTAGAAAATAATCACTTGTTTTGGAGCAATAAAAACTTATAATTAATTAACTAAATTTCATTAAAATTTAATTTAAATGAAAGGTTACTTGGTAACAAATTTTTTCCCGTAAAAATTTAACTTTTTAGCACATACATTTTTAATTTAAAACGGCGAATTTATTTTAAATATTATTTTTTTTATATTTTATAATAATGACAACAACACCAGACAGTTACATATATTTTTATTATATTTATTCACGTTTAAACTTTGCGCACATTTTAATCTTTGTGCCAGTTTAGATTTATATAAAAACAGTAGGTTATGTCGATGATGTAAGTATATCTCGAGAGAAAGAGAGAGAGAGTTTTAGAATAAATAGAACAGATATACCGTTACTAAAGATTTAGTATCTCTATATGTGGTTAACATTATTAGAGTTTTTTAATTTATGTACATTGTACGCATGTAAATGCATAAACATATATTTCTCTTTACAATTACATATTGCAATATTTTTATTTTTCAATGCGAAATTCATTTGTTTAATGTATGTAAATGAAAAACTCACTACACCATTTTCATGAGAATTTTTAGATTTATTATAGATTTAAATCGGGATTTTCCATTTTAGATTAATAATACAGTAATGAAATCAAGAAAAAGTCGCGTGACAATGAGATAAATAAATTTTAGAAAAGATCGTTTGATATGAGAACTTGTACAGTAAATACGGACAACTACATATAACATGTAATAGCGCTATGTTCGGCTATGCCGCATCTTATACATATTCCCTTCACCATGGTGCGATACGAACAGAAAGTTATTATATAAATAATTACATATGCATATGCACTAATTTAATCCGCTGCGCTTTGTAACCCCGCGACTAATCTCCGGATATACAAAAATTAATTTTTGGTGCCGTACCCATTTCTCCAAGCCCGTCCACTTTTTTGGGATGTCTTGTATTGGTATCGAAGCTATTTGTAGCAAATTTTTTAACCTTTACTGTTTTGTATTTGTATTGAAGGTACCACACCCACTTATTCAATGACACCCACTTTTTGAAGGATTTAGTGTACCCAGCTATGTGCAACACATTTTGACAATTTTTCTCCTACCATTCTTTAAATGCAAAGAAATGTATTTTGTGCCACGCCCACTTCTCCAATCCCGCCCACATTTTGTCAGCTGTTGTGTATTGATGATTAGATGCTTGTACCTAATTCGGAAACCTTGGCTCTTGTCGTTCTCCAGATATACAGAGATCTATTATGTTTTTGTATGGGAGGTACCAGTCCCACTTCTTCAATCCAGCCCATTTTTTAAAGAGGCTGTGTTTCTATATCCTAACTACATATGTGTAAAATCTGGACATATTTTTTCTTACCGTACTTTAGATATAAATAAATCTAATTTGTCTATTTATAACCAAGATGCTTGTACCAAATTTAGAAACTTTAGCTTTTGTTGTTCTCCAGATAGGTATTTATGCTACTTTTTAATATAACAATTTTTTGCAAGATATGTATGTATGTATGTATATTAAAATATCTGCGTGTAATGGAAAACATTAAAGTATTATATCGCTCAGTTTTTGCAAGACAGTCACAACTCAAAATTTGATACTTTACAGGAGAGCCTTTTTAAGATTCCAACCTATTATTATTTACCTTCTCTTTCAGTAAAATACAGTTATAAAATCAAATGTTTCTTTTTTGCTACAAGGAAAACCACATGTACAAGAGGAATGCCAAACACAAACTGAAATGTGACCTTGTTGATGTTAATTGCTCAATTTTGTTACGAGAGGTCATAGCGTCACAAGCATCTGTATTATCGTTATTTTTTCGATAATTCTCTCCGTTCTTAGATCAATTTGTAGAGATTTAAGAGAAGAACATTTCTGCATTACTAACTCGAAAATGCCCAATTTTGAGTTGTGACGGTCTTGCACGAAATGAGCGATATATTCTTCTTCTCATATAGTTTCTTTCGACACAAAAAGAAGGTGCTCCAAGAAATGCACATACGTACTATACCGTCGTATATGAAAATAAATATCCTGAATTCCACTCCACAGGTTAACAATAATTGAGTTTTGAATGGTCCTCCACCAATATCTAAATAATTTCATTTAAAACTCGTCTCCCGCTTGTGGGAATAAGCCAGGTCTTCGCCAAGTAACAAAAGGTTAAAACTAATTCATGTAGGTTAAGTTTAAACATATTAACCAATGCGTTGTTACGTAAAACTCACTAAAGAAAAAATTGCAAACGTTTCCACTTTTCAGGCCTCTAAGGAAATCTACAAATGCATTCTTAATGAACTCTTACTCAATGCACTCAGCTTTTTTTAAAAATGTGTTTTATAATACATATCTTTTAAAACATATTTTACAAAGTCAAATTTTCATTCTAAGATAAGGCCTGACAAAACCGTTCTTTTAGTTGTTGGATGGGAATGTGCAGGAATCAGGGCCGTTACGGTCCCTTTTTTGAGTTTTATTTAAAGAAATATACTCGTTTATGTATGGATGTATATACATTTGGGGTATTCACAAGGTGTGCTATCATGGTTTATTGTCATAATGTTCTAACATTTTACAATGGTTTAAAAATATTGTTGTTGGTTTGTAAACAAAAAGTGTCTTAAATAAATAGAACGTTGCTTGCTATGTTTATTGTGCTGTCGTAATTAATAGCACATTAAATTATGAGGGGTTGCTCGCAACAGTCGTATTTTTTCATGTTATTATTTTAAGACATGTGACTTTATGACAACTTGTGAATCCCCCAATTATATTTTTTAATGCTTATTTTTTAAATTCAATTTTCCGCTTGGAAAATAAAAGTAATTTTCTGAGTTTTATTTATTCCTCAGAAATAAAAGTTATTTCTTGATTTTTTTTATTCCTCAAAAAATAAAAATTATTTTTGAGTTTTATTTTGTGCTTAGAAAGTGACAGTTACTTTGTGAACTTTATTTTTTTGCTTAAAAAAAATGTGAGCTACAATCATTCTTATATGTATGTATATAAATACGGGAACAATTTTTTGGAGTTGATTTTTAAGTATCTTATCTTCCACCGATTTTAAAAAAACATTTATCGTTTTAAAGATATTTGTGGGTAGATATGCACAATATAAATTTATTTTCTAAATTTTTAGAATTAACATGTTTAAAAGCGCTTTAATTTTTTTTGGAAACACACGTGCACACATGTATTAACAGTGGTTGAAAAATCCAATGCTTTAAGTTTGTCATTCCGTGTGATACTTTGATAATATTGATACAAAAACTAACTTAAATGGTGGAATAATACACGGAATGACATAAAATTATGCGCGAATTCGCTTCATACGACTGCAAATCATACTGTTAAATTTCGTGAAGATCGGTCCATAATTGACCATAGGCCCATATAAACCCTACTCGCGGAAAACAGTTAAGTACGCCTAAAACCGCAATAAATAACGCTAGCATACTAAAATTTGGTATGTCACAGTTTTATAGGATCAGAAATTTCACTATATAATTTTTTGAAGATCGGTAAATAATTTATACTAGGCCCCATATAAACCCTACTCCCGGAAAATCGTTTAGTACGCCTAAAACCTTAATAAATAATGCTATCAAATGAAATTCGGTACGTCACAGTTTTATAGGACAAGAAATCACATTGCAGAATTTTGTGAAGATCGGTCCATAATTTACCCTAGGCCCCATATAAACCTTACTCTCGGAAAACAGCTTATTGCGCCTAAAACCAAATAAAGCCCACTTTAGGAAAATGATTAAATTCGCATAAAACCATCACAGATATAGATATTGTGGTAAAATTTCTTACTTAGATTCATATGGCCAGAAAAAATATCATGCAAATTTGTGAAATTAATTGTTAACGCCTAAACTAATTACACTGCTGTATTGAAATTTATTCTAATTTATTTTTTGTAATACCAGAAATCAGTCTTCAAAGGTCCAATACAAATTAACCTCCTAAAAATTATTTTAGTTCGGCTAAAACTTTTACGAGTCATGATATTTTAAAAACACTCAAATCACTGTTTATTCATATAAATTTTAATTCACGTTCAATCACTTGTGTTGTGAAAACAGCACATTAATCTCAGCACAATCGTTGTTATTAATAAAGCGAATTGAGTAAGTAAATTACTGTTGATGTTGAGTAATTCCTACCTGTACTGAAATTCTGTAACTTTTTAACGACAAAAATTTGTCGTAAGCTATTCTGTAATGAAATTTTAACAATTTGTATCGGCAAACAATATTGGTAACTAACGACACAAAAAAGCCCTTGGTAACGAAAATAAGTGTATTGTTAACAGATTAAAAATATATAGTAAAGAATCCAATTTGTATAATACATATATATACAAAAATTATTTTTAAAATTTAATACACCTTGTTACATGGACTACCTTTAGATGCATTAATTTTTGTTGAAAAAATTAAAATTTACCGATTTTATTCTGCGTTTTATTTATTCTTTAGAATAAATATTTTGCTTTCAAAATAAAAGTTATTTGTTGAGTTTTATTTATTCCTCAGAAATAAAAATTATTTTTTAAGTTCTATTTTTTACTTAAAAAATATATATTATTTTTGATTTTTATTCCAAATTTCGATATTCTTAATTAGGCTTAAGTTCATTGAATTTAATTTTCATTAAATTAATTTTATGAAGACAGGAATTTTACAACTTGAAATTAATTAAAATTTATTGATAATTTTTCATTCTTGACTGCGCTGAGAATTGAACCCAGGCTTTCACACAATCTCTTGGGAGGGGTTTGCCGATGACGTCAATAGTCAAACATCAATCTTTAAACCAAATGGTATTTTATCTTGGTAGATCGAAATTTGCTTTGAATTAATGATTATCTATTTAATTGATTTACATGTTCTTCCTAACTTCTGATTTTCGTACAACATGTAAAACAAAAATGTACTTTGGATATCAAGAATTCTTGACAAAAATTACGAAAAAACAGAAGTTAGGAAGAACATGTAAATAAATTAAATAGATAATCATTCATTGTGTGGTTACAATCGAAACTAGTCAGGGCAACCTGTCCGTGAAAGCCTGGGTTCAATTCTCAGCGCAGTCAAGAATGAAAAATTATCAATAAATTTTAAAAATTCTAATAACTAGTTTCGCCAGTAACAACAATTGTGCTGAGATTAATGTGCTGTTTTCACAACACAAGTGATTGAACGTGTGGTAAAATTTATATGAAAAACACTCAAAAAACTGATTACATATTCATATAAATTTTATTACACGTTCAATCACTTGTGTTGTTAAAACAGCACATAACTGCCTCTTTTTCTAACTTATTTCATGTTTCTTAATAACAGTCGAATTTATTTATATGAAAAGCACTGTTTTTTGAGTTTTTCCTATAAATTTTACTACTCGTTCAAGCACTCGTGTTGTGAAAACAGCACATAAATAAAAATTTTCGTTTAGAAATTTATATTGAAAACAAAAACAAATTTGATTTTTTTTTTTATTGTTGCTTCAATATATTTCCCCAAGCGAAAATTTTTATTTTATTTAAAAAAACAGGCAGTAATTTTAATTCTTAATTATTTTTAGGTCTTTTAGAAGTCTTCAAAGTAGATGTGAGAAGGCAAGGCCTTGGTCTCTAATGACCCGCCGTGTAAAGTAGAAATGATGTCCGATGGACAGAACATATATTCAAGGTGTCGAAAGAAGCATTCAAGTGCCTCGGTTTTTTGAAACGGTGTAAGATATACTTCACTCCATCTGATCTCCTTACTATTTATACCACCTATATCCGACCGAGAATGGAATACAACTCTCATGTGTGGGCCGGTGCTTCAAAGTCTATTTTGGAGCTTCTCGACCGCGTGCAGGAGAGGGCGAAGGTTCTCATTGGCGACAGTAGGGTATCCAATTCTATTGACTCCCTTGAGCACCGTCGCAATGTGGGTTGTGCTTGCCTATTTTATCGGTACTACAACGGGATGTGTTCTGATGAAATTAGGGATTTGGTTCCCGAGACCCATAGCTTTGTTCGTAATACACGTTTTTCCTCAAGAGCACATCCTTTTGTGGTCGATTGGCCGGTGAATCGTACAACGCATTACAGGGAAAATTCGTTTTTTGGCCGGACAGTTCGTATGTGGAATAACCTTCCTGCTGAAGTCTTCCCTCTCACTTACAACATGAAAAAGTTCAAGTCGAATGTTCACAAACACTACTCCCTCTTTCCTCCTTCCCATAACCTATTTTCCTAGTTCCAACACAATGCATTGCATTAGTAGGGGTCATCCCCTGAGTGCTGGTCCCAACAAAAAAAAAAAAAAAAAAAAAAAAATTCAGTAGGAATGCGGCTCGGAGGCCTTATGTCTGCAAAAAAGCCTTTTAAAAGGCCTCTTTACTACTTCATTTTCCCGCTGTTGTCCCTATGGTTTATATAGTAAGGATTTGATAACAACCAGGGGCCTAATTCTGGCAGTCGTGATCGAGTACTTTCTCGATTCGAAAGCAATTTTATTTCTAATTCTTTCAGTCGATACTGAACGAATCGAAACTATTTTCAGTATTGTGAAACTCAAGTTAATGCTTTACAACGCTGAAAAACTAATTCCGATTCGTTCAGTATTGACTGAAATAATTAGATATTAAATTGCTTTCGAATCGAGAAAGTACTCGATCACGACTGCCAGAATTAGGCCCCAGGAATAACACAAAAAATGCCTGTTTTTTGTATTGTTGTAGAGTTGAGCAGACCAATTTAAAAATCATAACAACCGCGAGCCGATTTTCCCATTAGAGCAGTTTTACGAATGGTAAAACTATGTAGACGCAGAAAAAACACGTTACTATTCTGCCATGCTTAGGAAAAAGGCAGTAAAATTCACTTAGTGCCTTTTTTAATTTTGATGCCCAGAAATTCCTTTAATAATTTTTTACATAAATTTACTAAGTGGCAACATTGCTATTGAGTATTTAAAAAAATTAATGTGCTGTTTTCACAACACAAGTGATAGAACGTTTAGTAAAATTTATATGAAAAGCACTGTTTTTTGAGCACATAAATCCAGACGTAAATGTATAATAGCCTCTGGGCTAAATTGTACTTAGTTAGATAGTTTCTTTTTAATGAAATTTTAGACCGGAACTCAATCTAATAAAAAAAAAATACTTTTCATAATTTTAAAATTAATTCAAACATACATATTTATTATCACGCACTAAAAAAAAAAATTTTTGGGAACATAAAAACCACTTCTACATTTCCGTCTGGTTGGAAAATTGGTAAAATAGTTCCTATTAAAAAGAAGGGTGAGTCCGATGATATGGATAACTTGCGTCCTATATCTATACTGCCAGCTTTTTCGAAGGTTGTTGAAATTCTGCTAAAAAATCAACTTCTTGAGCATATTGGTGGTAATTCTTTATTAAGTAATTGTCAATATGGATTTAGATGTGGTAGAAATACAACATCACTTCTCTTAGGAGTAACAGATACCATTCGTCAGTCTCTAAGTAGAGAACGTCTTAACGTTCTTTTATCTATTGATCTTACAAAAGCTTTTGACAAGGTAAATCATAAAATTTTATTGACCAAGCTGGTTCATAAATTTGGACTTTCGTATACGGCATGCAAACTCATTTCGTCTTATCTCAATGATAGATTTCAATACGTTTCCATTGGAAGGAGGTTTTCGGGTGTCTTACCGGTCAAAAGTGGGGTGCCTCAAGGCTCAGTCCTCTACTTTTTAATATGTATATCAATGATATTTTCGCGGATTTTAATATGACGTCATGTATACCATTTGCTTATGCAGATGATTTAATGTTTTTATTCAGTGGTGAGAGACAGTTCGAGGATGTTTTGCAAGAAATGATAAATTTTTGCATTTCCAATTTATCAAACTGGATGGTGCGTAATCGACTTTATATTAATGCTCTTAAAACAAAGGCTATGTTTTTTGGCTCTTCTGTTCCAAACTTATTAATTGATATTCATGGTACAAAAATTGAATTTGTGGACCAAATGTACTGTCTTGGACTGTGGTTAGATAATAAATTAAATTTTGAAAGACATATTAATTTTGTTACTTCTAGAGTGAATTACTCATTACGTAGGCTATATAACGTCAACTTATGCTTGCCAATGCATATCAAAGTTATGATTGTTCATTCATTGGTTATGCCTATATTTTTATATGGTATTGAAGTTTATACTGGTACACTTGGGTGTCATATGAAGAAACTTTTGGTGCTATTCAATAGAGTTATACGATATCTATTTTGCTTAAGACTTCGAAATCATGTATCTTATTATGTTTCAAAGTTTCTGGGCTGTTCATTTTATAATTATGTGAAAGTTAGGCTTTTGCTTTTCTTTTACAATATGTTTAAGAGGGGAACTATTGAATATATGATTTCATTTTTTTCATTTAGTCGTTCTAGACGCAATTGGCAAATTTTGGTTCCTAAGTTAACTTCTCTAGTGGAGAGATCATTTCATGTAAGGGTTGCACGAATTTTCAATAAATTACCAAGAACTCTAAAGTCCTTTGAGTTTTCTAGTTCTACTTATAAACGTAAATTGTTGAGGCACGTTCAGCAGAATGAGTTGTAAGCCTCTTTCAATGAATTTTTTTATTGTGGCTTGGGCCACTAATGTGTTGAGATTGTTTATATTTCTTTACGGTACCCTAATTCTTAATTTTAATTTTAAGCCATTTCTTATATTAAGATTATTTCAAAAAAAAAAAAAAAAAAAAAAAAAAAAAAAAAAAAAAAAAAAAAAAAAAAAAAAATGTAATTGTTATATTTTTTAAGTTATTTTTTTTTTCATGCTTATTGTTGTTCATATTGTTTATTGAGTAGAATGTTTTGAGCTGTATATTTTAACCATATATGGCCCTTTGGGCTCGGTTTGTGTGTAACATTGATTAAATAAATAAATCAAATAAATCAAAAACCAGCTGCATAGAAAATTAAATAATCACTTCAAACGTAGGAGTATTATACGTCACAAGTCCAAAAATTGTTGAGCTTGGATTAGCGATAAGTGAGCGATCAACAAGCTGTAGTCGACTGACTTGACAAAAAAGCACGAGGTGTTAACTTCAATAGTTTAAAAGGGTGAGAGTTTTAAAATCTATGTACACCTAGCAGGCGTAGGTTAGGCTGGCTTCTAGGGCAGAGGTAATCACAAAGAGAGGCGGTTAAAAATGTGTTTGTAGTGGTGAGTGTATTTTGGGTGCACTGAAAGAAATTTCTAGATAAACATGTCGAAACCAATTTTGTGTGTATTAAACATATTTTTTGTTATATAAATGCATGTATGCAGTCATTTTTTTTTATTTCTGATTGTATACAAGGCATGCAGCTTTATTCAAAATATTAAATGAAAATTAAAAACTTTTCCCCACTTTATTTTCCACATTTTAATAAACAAATGCAATAGTAGAAAAATATTCAAAGTGTACTGAAAATATTTGAAATTCTGAAAAAGAGAGACAAATAAAAGTACTCAGTTAAGATATAAACTATGTGTTTTGTTTTTGTTTTTAAATAACAAAAGCGACGGCGACCTGCTTGTTTCAAAGCTAGCATACAACTGAATGAAATTATAGTTTTTTACAGTCTTTCGGTAACACTCGTGTTGTGTGTGTGAAAATCCCGAAAAGTGCTCGGCCCCTGGGGGCATAGCGTGATGATCGTTGTTCTAGGGTTAAATAACAATACGATACAATATATTTTTATTTTATTTAATTTTTTTTTATTATATTTTCATTGCTAAAAAAAGTGTAAGTATTTACACATTGTAAAAAAAAAACATTACATTCATTTATCTGTTGGACTTGGCAACACGTTCCAATTCATCCTTCTTTTTGATGGCATAAGAGTTGGAGGAACCCTGAAAACAAAATAAAAAAAGCTATTAATATCAAAATGTAATATATTTTTTGCAAGTTTAAAAAGTAACAAAATTAATTTTTAATGTAGTTTTACGTTTCTCGGGCCCCATAAAATATTTAATTTCTTAAAGAGCCAGGATAATAAAACAATATTATTCTTGTCTTTAAGCGAGGCTATAATCAATTGGTTATAGTACATGACATAGCATTAGATAAGACTTCATGTTCATTTTGGCATTACGTTGTGCTTTAAGACTTTTGGTTGGCAATAATTTAGTACAAAAGTGTATACATACTTTGATAAATTCAAATAAAAACTTTAATTAACAGCTTTGAGTTTCTCGGGCCCAATAAAATGTCTAATTACTTCACAAGCCAGAATAAAAAAAACTATTGTTCTCGTCTACAAGCAAGGCTATAGTCAATTGGTTAAATTACATGATACAGCATTAGAGTAGACCCAACACGAAATAATCTTTGTCTTGCGTATGAAAATTCAAAATCTTTACCACATTGTTGATTTTTTACTTATTAAGGTTAATCTTTGAAACGATATGCTTAAGAGGAATAGTTAAACATGGTATTTTATATAGACCTATTGAATACCAAAGACTATTTAATATATATTCTTAGGTTTTAGTTTAGTACTGATTTGCTATTTTGTGTTAAATTTAAAACCCTTATCATTTTTAAAAGTAGATTTTTTTGTAGTTTTACGTTTCTCAGACCCAATAAAATGTTTAATTACTTAAGGAGCCAGGATAATAAAGCTAGGTTGATCTGGTCTACAAGCGAGGCTTTAGTCAATTGGTTAAATTACATGATACAGCATTAGAGTAGACCCAACACGAAATAATCTTTGTCTTGCGTATGAAAATTCAAAATCTTTACCACATTGTTGATTTTTTACTTTATTAAGGTTAATCTTTGAAACGATATGCTTAAGAGGAATAGTTAAACATGGTATTTTATATAGACCTATTGAATACCAAAGACTATTTAATATATATTCTTAGGTTTTAGTTTAGTACTGATTTGCTATTTTGTGTTAAATTTAAAACCCTTATCATTTTTAAAAGTAGATTTTTTTGTAGTTTTACGTTTCTCAGACCCAATAAAATGTTTAATTGCTTAAGGAGCCAGGATAATAAAGCTAGGTTGATCTGGTCTACAAGCGAGGCTATAGTCAATTGGTTAAATTACATGATACAGCATTAGAGTAGACCCAACACGAAATAATCTTTGTCTTGCGTATGAAAATTCAAAATCTTTATTATCACATTGTTGATTTTTTACTTTATTAAGGTAAATCTTTGAAACGATATGCTTAAGAGGAATAGTTAAACATGGAATTTTATATAGGCCTATTGAATACCAAAGACTATTTAATATATATTTTTAGGTTTTAGTTTAGGACTGATTTGCTATTTTGTGTTAAATTTGAAACCCTTATCTTTTTTAAACGTAGATTTTTTTTGTAGTCTTACGTTTCTCGGGCCCAATAAAATGTTTAATTACTTAAGGAGCCAGGATAATAAAGCTAGGTTAATCTGGTCTACAAGCGAGGCTATAGTCAATTGGCTAAATTACATGATACAGCATTAGAGTAGACCCCAACTCGAAATAATCTTTGTCTTGTGTATGAAAATTCAAAATCTTTATCACATTGTTGATTTTTTACTTTATTAAGGTTAATCTTTGAAACGATATGCTTAAGAGGAATAGTTAAACATGGTATTTTATATAGACCTATTGAATACCAAAGACTATTTGATATATATTCTTAGGTTTTAGTTTAGGACTGATTTGTTATTTTGTGTTAAATTTGAAACCCTTATCTTTTTTAAACGTAATTTGTTTGTAGTTTTACGTTTCTCGGGCCCAAAAAAATGTTTAATTACTTAAGGAGCCAGGATAATAAAGCTAGGTTGATCTGGTCTACAAGCGAGGCTATAGTCAGTTGGCTAAATTACATGATACAGCATTAGAGTAGACCCCAACTCGAAATAATCTTTGTCTTGCGTATGAAAATTCAAAATCTTTATCACATTGTTGATTTTTTACTTTATTAAGGTTAATCTTTGAAACGATATGCTTAAGAGGAATAGTTTAACATGGTGTTTTATATAGACCTATTGAATACCAAAGACTATTTGATATATATTCTTAGGTTTTAGTTTAGGACTGATTTGCTATTTTGTGTTAAATTTGAAACCCTTATCTTTTTTAAAAGTAGATTTGTTTGTAGTTTTACGTTTCTCGGGCCCAATAAAATGTTTAATTACTAAAGGAGCCAGGATAATAAAGCTAGGTTGATCTGGTCTACAAGCGAGGCTATAGTCAATTGGTTAAATTACATGATACAGCATTAGAGTAGACACAATCCTTAACTCTTGCGTATGAAAATTCAGTCTAGCACATTGTTGATTTTTACTTTATTAAGGTTATATCTTTGGAATACATGGTATTTTATATAGACCTCTTAATACCCAAGACTTAATTCTTAGGTTTTAGTTAAGGCCAGATTTTCTATGGTGTATAAATTTTGTAAATTTATTTTTGTTTGTAGTTTTACGTTTCTCGGGCTAATAAAAAAAGTTATTACTTTACGAGCCAGGATAATAAAACTGGATTGTTCTTGTCTATTAGCGAGGCTATTGTCAATTCGTTTAAAGTACATTTATATATATATATATATAGCATTTGAGTAGACTCAATTGATCAACTAATTATAAGAATTAAAAACACAGGCCCTATAAGGTTAACTTTTATAAATATAAGAAAATCACCTTAGCAGCGTTGATCAATTCATCGGCCAAGCATTCAGCAATGGTCTTGATGTTTCTGAAAGCAGCTTCGCGGGCACCAGTGCACAACAACCAGATAGCCTAGAAAAACAGCAAAATATTTAATTAGAAAAACGAGCTTTAAAACAAAAAACTTAAAAGGAGTCCCAACAATTAAAAAATATTAAGTAATAGCAAAGTATTAGAAAGCTCTAAAACTTTGTGTAAAACAAACATAGAAACTTCTTTAGCTGTTCTAGACCAGTAGTATAACCTTACCTTTTTTTTATAACCTGTGATACCTTATTTTGTAATTTTCTTAAGCTTAATCTCAATCGCTAAAAAGTCTGCTTAAAGCAAGTATATAATGATTAAGCGGCATCGTAAGATATTTGTCTTAAATTTCGTTGATCATTTTAGCGTCGAGATTTAGTTTTAGCTACGAGATAATATGGCTACTGGATTTCTTATTTAATAACATGATTTTTTAGAAATTGTATCTTTTTTTCATACATTAAATGCCTGGTAAGAATGGCTTAATAATGCTACGGATAAAAGACAATTATTGGGTTAAATTTATTTATATAGCCATGTGTTATAGTCCTTTAAACACTTTATTAAGTTCTAAAAGATATTGTGCAGGGCAGAGATTTTGAATTATTTCTTTCGACTTACTTGGTTGACACGTCGGAGAGGTGACACATCGACAGCTTGACGACGTACGGTACCAGCACGACCGATACGAGTAGAATCTTCACGGGGACCAGAGTTGATAATGGCACTAACGAGAATCTGCATTAAAATAAAATATCGTCAATAAATTTATTTTTCTTTTAAATGCCAAACTGCTTATTTACTGCCAGGCCCAAAATATCGACAAGAACATTTTTCGTATATTTATATTGAAAACAAAAACAAATTTTAGTTTTTTATTCTTGTTTTCAATGAAAATATGCGAAAGAAATGGACTTGTCAACATTGTGGGCCTTGCAGTTAATATCTGTGTTTTACTCAAATACGAAAACCAGCATTATAGAATTGGTTGGTTTTATGTTGAAGTTAATTAAAAACCTTTTTCTGCGTCTAATTCTACCTGAATGTTGAGTCAATTAATTCTTAACACCAGTTTAGCATAAGACACGTTAGTAAAAATGAATTGATTGGTGCTCACCTGCAAGGGATTTTCGCCAGTTAACAAATGGATGATTTCAAAGGAATGTTTAACAATACGGCAAGCCATAAGTTTCTTGCCGTTGTTGCGACCCTTCATCATCAAGGAGCAAGTCAAGCGTTCAACAATGGGACACTGAGCTTTGCGGAAACGTTTGGCAGCATAACGACCAGCAGAGTGAGGTAAATAACGGGCAAACTTCTCCTTAACGGATATGTAATCTTGCAAAGAGATGTCATTGACAGTCACATCATCGCAAGACCAGCGACCGAACAGTTTAATTTCGGGCAATTCCGTTGTAGAGACAATGTTGGTTTCTAACAAAGTCTCAGCACCCTCAGTCTCAATTAGAGGTTGTTCCTCAAAAGTCTCTGTAATGTTGTCAGCAACTTCAGCCATTCTAATTAAAAAAATGTTATATTTGACTTAAGACTATTTGACTATGGTTATAAAATTAATTTTGTTGTAATTTTTAATTAGGTATTAATACTGTATTATATTCTTAATGGCCCGCAGGGGCTTTGTATTACCTAACTGATGAATAAATAATTAATAAACATATAAAAAGTTAACATTTTATGCTACATTATTATTTTTAATGTTGTTTTTCACTTTATTAAGGTGTTTATCTTTAAGCCGATATCCTTAAGAGGAATAGTTAAACATGGTGTTTATTGTAGTCCATTTGAATACCTTAGAAACCAACTTGAAAGTAACCAAGGTTTTAGTCGTGGACGGATGCTCAAATACTAATGCTAAATTGTTCATAATGTTGTTTTTCACTTTATTAAGGTTTATATCTTAAAGCCGATATCCTTAAGAGGAATAGTTAAACATGAAGTTTATTGTAGTCCATTTGAATACCAAAGAAACCAACTTTAAAGTGACCAAGGTTTTAGTCAAGGACGGATTCTTCCAGCACTACACATTTATTAGCCAGAGACATAGGTAAAACACTAAATTTTGCACTAAGATATTTTTCCATCCTACACATGCTATTTTATTTAAACTTTTGCCACAAAATTAACATCACTTCTCACATTTTTTGACATTTCAACATAACCCTATTTTCATGCAAAAAAAAAATTTACGAGATTTTACTTTTAATTATTATAATTTTCATTATACAATAATGTTATACGATATATAAAATGTTTATCTATCATTTTATGTTCACTTAATAACAAATTTTCAATAAATAGCCTTACTTTTTCACTAAGAAAAATTATTCCCGATGCAAACAGCAATGGCGTTCGCCAGAAAAAGAACATGTTGGTGCAATGCTGCCAAGCTTGTGTGTGCTGTATCCGGTTGTCAAAGTGAAAATACGGATTTTGTTGAGTTGGCAGCACTAAGTTGTTGTTGAAAGCGATGTGGCACTTCTTTCAAGAAATTATTATTTTATACCAAAGATGGCGCTTATAAATTTTAAAAAATTTTAAATTAAAAAAAAAATAGAAAAAATGTTATAAATAATAATTAAGATTGTTATTAGAAACAATATTAAAAACTTTAAAAATACTCCATACTCATATTGAAAATATGTTGTAACATTAAATTTGTATGGAAGATGTACATATAATTTTAGCTACCGTTGAGCACTTACACTCATATATGTACATACGAGCACATTCGTGCTTTTTTACACGTATAAAGATTAAACGGGACTGTGAAGTAAATATAAGTTTGTTGTACGATCGCAGTGGCATGAAAATCCGCAAAACAAAAAGGAACCAAGTATTTCGCCTTTCCAAGAATTTGAGGACGGAAATAATACAATTTCACAATTTAGCTATGGTGCCGAATGTTTAGCTGGCAGGTGATTTAACTAAATAATAAATTTAAATTAAAAAAAATATTTTTTATTTATATTCCTCCAAATTATATTTAAATTCACATTTGGAAAACATTTGAGAATAACGTTTGAAAGCAAATTGAAAATAAATGCATTTCTCAATTTGAAAATAGTTTCCCCTTTTTGTTGAGAATGTTATGATTTTCTAATCATTATCAAACGTTTGTCGTTTGGAAAAAGGTTTGATTTCAAATCATTTTCAATTTAAAATCACGGAAGTTGTTGGAATTGAATTCCGTATTGTGTAGGGTAGCGCCGAATGAGCTATATGGCTTAAATAAATTATAACTTTTTTTATTTATGCGATTATTATTCCTTTTTTTTAAGTATAGTAGGTTTTTATAGTTTTGAAAAATGATATCCTGTAAGTTTTGTCAATTTTCTGCTTTGCACATACATACGTGCTCTTTTTAACATGTTTTCCATAACTTTTCGCAAGATTTTGTTTGCTAGTATAGTTATTCATAATTATTTCCCCAAGTCTTCTTCACAAAATGATGAAAAAACAAAGGAAAAAAATAATTAAAAAAGTTATAAAGAATTTAAACAATATATGTAGCTCATTCTGCGCTATCCTGTAGTTAATCTATATTTTTATATATTTTCATATATGGGGGTTTCTAAGGAAAGTGTTTCATTATCATTAGGTGTAATTCAACACTTCCTCTTAGTATCTAAGTAATGTTTAAAGTGCTTTATCACCTAAAATATAGGTATAAGGTGTTTTCAAATTAGTCGTTTTTACAATCCACCTTGTAATTGTTACTATTTTTTAAAATATGAATTTTTTCGTTATAAATCTGTACACAGACAGATGCGGTAAACAAAAAATTCTTTTAATTATTGTAAAATAAAACTGAAAACTAATTAAATATTTTTAAAATACATCAGGCTATTTGTTATTGTAATCGTAATCATATATTATTATTGAGTTCCTTTTAATGTTGATGATTTTTAATCAATTTTAATTATAGAGTTTAAGAATGGAAATTCGTAATTGATACAGTATTTTCTTATTCGTTTAAAATAATAATATAAAATAACACTATGCAACAAATTTTAACTTTTGTCACGACCTTTGATGACCACTATATGCTGTTGATTTGTTATGGTTCCTGAACAACGAAAACAGTCGATTTTAAATACTATTTTTTTTCTTCTAAATTTGCGTTTTTTTAAAAAGGCGGTTCTATCGATTTGAGCATAACTTGGAAATGAGTTATCCAATTTTAATACAAGGAACGCTAAATAACTTGAAATAAAATTGTCTTCAAGCCGTGCTAATAATATTTTTTATATACTCAACGGTTTCAAAACAAATCAGACCGCAAAAATGCTTTTTTTCAAAATTGGAAAATAAACAAAACTATCAATTTTTATAACATCTTAAAGCTTCGTATCTTTCAAATAACAAAAAGTTTTATTTCATGAAATCGATGGATAAATGTTGATTTTATGTACAATAAAGTGAAATATCCTGATTTTAGCATAAATTGAGTTTTGAAGAGAGTGGTCCACAGATTTTTTTTATAACGGGAGACAGGTTTTCGACGAAGTAAAAAAAGAAAACCTTTTTTTGGTGCCATATCGAAAATTTTGTAAAATTTTGATTTTTTAAAAATTCTAAATAAAATAATTGGCAAAAAATTAATAATTTTTTTACTAGATCATGAAATTACGATTACGAAAAAAGGATTCTAATTAATGAAATTACGTATACCTTTAATAAACTATTTTTAATTCTACGAAAATCAATAAACATATGGTGATTTTACTCATAATGAAGTGAATTTACCTGTTTTCTGGTCAGCACGAAATTCGCCTTTAAATAAAAATGTGTGGACAACAAAGATTTTAGGGTGCCTAATTCAAAACCGTTTTCAGCTTTTTTATCGAAATTTGTAGAGCACTCTCTTCAAAACTCAATTTTTACTGAAACCAGGATATTTCATATTATTTTGCATAAAATCAACATTTATAGTGCGATTTTCATGAAATAAAGCTTTTTTTTTTATTTGAAAGATACGAATGTTTTTCACTATTGTGGTCTGAATTATTCCGAAACCGTTGAGTATAAAAGTTAGTACTTAAAGACAAGTTTATTTCAAGTTAGTTAGCATTTTTCGTAATAAAATTGGATAGCCACTTTCTTAGTTATGACAAAACCCCAAATTTTAGAAAAGATTTAAAAAAAATTTGTCATAGAATTTTCCATTTCGACTGTTTTTGTAGTTAGCGAACCATAACACATCAACACAACAAATCTAGTTTTACTCCTTTTAATTTTTCTTGTAGCATAGTGTAATTAAACAATTATAATAACATTGCAATTAAAAAATATTGCTGAAGTTTTGTAATATTATTTAGTAATTTTAAATTGGCTCTTAATGTTTAACAAAATTACTTTTAAATTTTATTATGCAATTTTAAATTATTTATAAATATGTAGGTGTGTACATATAAAATTGTTTTTTATTTATTTAGGGGGTTATTTTCTAAATCACTTCACCTTTCGTCTAGAAATTTTTTATATAAAATTTTTTTGAATTTTTAAAAATTTGTATGAAAATATTTTTCAAGTGAGGTGAATTGTTTTAGAAAATAACCTCCTTAAAGTTCTTTTTCGATTCGAAAGCAATTTTATTCCGAATTCTTTTAATCGATACTGAACTAATCGAAATTATTTTTCAGTTTTTTAACACATTTATGGGAGTTTTTAACTTTTAAGAAAGACTGAAATGATTTTGGTCGGCTAGTTTTTTCTTGAATTGGTTTAAATTCTTGTTCATTTTACATTGGATGGTTCGTTAGAAATATTTTTAATAACATTATTATGGCCAATATATTTCCAACAATATGGAAGTATGCCAAAATTGTTCCAATACCAAAAACCAATAACCAATAGATATTATAGCATTTTTAAGTAAAGTTTTCAAACATAAACAATTATATAAATATCAGACCACAGAGAAGTTGCATAACCGCACTCACTGATGTTGCAGTAATACAAAATAGCTAATAAATACAAAGTAACTAATAAATTAAACTAATTCTTAACTAAAGCTACTTTCGTAACAATATGTTCGACTGGCGTTCTCAACATCTGCAATTTCATATCGGCTTCGAGTGGAACATTATGACATTTATAACGTTACGACGTAATCTCGTTTAATAGTTTTCGATATGAGTTGCAGACACACTTTTTTTTTCTCAATTTGCGAGAAACGATGGAATATTTTGTTTCACATCATTTTCGATGCGAGAAGTTCTCACCAAAGTTGCAGAGCATGGGTACAGCAACCGTCTGTCTATAGGTTGGCGGTGTAAAACACGTAAGTACGTGCGACGTGAGATTTTGTGTATGGACGAACGATGAGGCGTGTATGATGTCTAAATGCTGGAATGGTGTAGATGCATAAGCCTGAAAGGTTAGGTGTTTATGGATGATTGGTGTTATGTATGATGTATGAATGCTGGGATGATGTATATTCGTGTGGATGGTTAGGTGTGTATGGATGATTGATGGTTTCTCGGATGATGTTATGTCGGGGGTGTAGATGTGTGGTTCGTGTATATATTATGTATGTGTGAATAATGTTTATAGATAAGAATGTGTAGGCGGGTATGAATCGGTTTAACTGATTATTTTGTTTTTAAATGTTTACATTATTTAAATGTCACCAATTATTATTGTTTTTGCCTTTTTTTTCCTTCACTAAGCTATATTTGATTCTCGAATAATTTTATTTTTATTTCACTCAAAACAAATATTTTTTCTTTCTAAAAAGACTAAAAAATTTCCTGCCCCAAAAAAAAAATCAATCTTTTTCTTCGGCACTTCAAACTCGAAAAAAACTCTTTCTCTTTTTCTCTATCCTCTTCTTCCCCATTTTTTCATTCACGCCAAGGTCTATCCATTAAGTTTCTGTCACACATTCATGCATACAAAACACTTTGACAACCGTGAGGAAAATTACACAAACAAAATGCCTGTTGTTTTTTGTAATGTTGTATTGTTGTAGCGGCAAGCTGACCTATTGGATAGGCCTTGATTCACGCCTTTTTTTATACTCTCGCCATCTTTCCTTTTTTTCCCTCGAGTCGCCTACACCCACATTTTAATGTAAAATCCTCTCCATTCCCATTAACATTAAAATGTAACCTTCAGCCGTTACAGAGACATGACACTTTATTGGATGTTTGACTATTTGTACACCTTTATTTGTACATCTTGTATTTGCACCGGAATTTAGGGAGCAGAATTTGAGAGGGGATCTCGGGTAAGCATTACAGAGAGAAAAACAAAAATCATATCTTACCAATAACGAACGAAACAATAACAATAACAATGGGTTTTCACGGTTATATGTAGGTCATAAATTGTTCAAAAATGCATGCAACACATTTTTTTACCATGTTTTTTTTTTTTATTTTACCTCTAGAGAAAAATGGGACAAACACGGGCAGCTGGAAATTGTTGCATTAGGTAAAGGAATAATCAAAAAACTTATTTCAAAATATGGCAAATATAGAAATTTATAGTTTTAAGTTGAGAAATATTGAAAAAATGGATAGTTGGTAAATATCGATTTACCTGAACAAACACAAAGCAAACAGTACAATTTGTTATTAGTTTCTTTATAAATAGATCTATCGATAGAATTAAAAAAGAATGACGATCCCTTACCTAGTTTGCGAGATACTGTATCTGAAATCGGACCAAATTACCTAAAAATGGTCTATTTTTTCGAACACTAAAAATCTGTCAACTTTAAAAGGCTATATCCAAACCAAAAATCCAGTTGTAATAAAATAACATATTTTTTAAAATAGGTTAATCCTATTTTTTTGGGGGCACGTGAAATTTTTTTTTTGCAACCTCACTTGTCTTACAGGCGCTACTGTTTGCCGCCCCAGATAGGTTTATAAGTCTCCACATCTGACATACCTGCCTAGAATCATTTTCCAAAACGAATGAGAATTCCACATTCACCTCTTGTGTTCTGAACTTCTCTAAACTTAGCCTACTAATACGATGTAATCTCAATTTTTTAAAAAAGCACTTAAGCCTCTTGTACTTTAATTCCCTCATATGTTTGACAACGACATATGTATGAAGACCCTGTAGAACAAATTGAATTAAAAACAGTGCATAGATTTTACAGTGATTTTGCACACATGAACATAGAAAATGAATATGTAAACACATGCGAGGTATTCAGCATATGTTTCTAATAGTGAATTATAATTATTTTTATGGGTCACTATATGCAATAAAACTGCAAATAAAATGAGAAAATGATTGCTTATGATTGTTATTATTATCAAGGAATAAAAAAAAACAAATATTTAACCAAACTCTACTGCAGTAGAACAACACGTGTAACATTTTTTAAGTCATCGAAAGCAAATTTTTTTTTCGTATATAATTTCTGGAAGTTCTTATCGAAATTTACAAAACTCCATTTGGGGTTTTCTTGCTTAGCTGCTGTTCGGATTTTATGGCCTCATGTATATTTTGGCTGAAACTTGATTTTTCCAAAGATAGTGCAATTTTTCTCTCGGCTATATCTCGGAAGCCCATTGGAATTTTGTTTTCCTGTCTTCGGCACAATTGTAGCTATAGACTAGGAGTAAAAACGTGTACAACAAACTTACCCAAAAAACAACATCTAATACCCCAAAATTGCTAAAATGTCGAAAATTTGTTATTGTTTTATATAATTTTTTTTACCACGTTTAGCCCGTAGCTGCCAAAGTGTGGAAAATTAAGTAAAATAGTCGCCAGAAAAAATATTCTTTATAATGTAATTTATAATTCGCAAAAACATTATAATACTGCAAAATGCTTTTTTCACATTTTCCAGCTGTATTTTACATCCAAAATTTAAGAAAAGTATGAAAAATGTAGTAAAAAATCAAAATCAAGTTTCAGGGAGCAAAATTTCTCGGCTGAAAAAAATTAAAAGACATTGTATTGATCACAACAGCGTACAACAGCTTGGCTCAGTTGCAAATACATGCTAAGACAGTAAGTTTGAGTTGGCATAACATGCCATAACACCTTGTTAAATAGCAATGAATGAATATATATATTACTAGTTTACCTCAGTGCGCTGCGCTACCCTCATTAAAATAAAATATGTAATTTTTTTCAATACATATATCGTGCATTGTTTATGAAGTTATTTGTACCAAGTTTGAATATTCTTACTGTTACCATTCACTAGTTGAACAGAAATCTATATGGTATTTGTATTGAAGTTGTCTCGCCGGTGGCATGTCATAACGTCCAATGAAACAGTGTCCATGGACATTACGACGCAAAAAAAAGTGTGAACAGATGGCCATGGACACTGTGTCGCTGGGAGTTATGACATGCCACCGCCTATGTCTACAATAAGACAGTGGGCGTTTAACAGATTGTTATTGGTCCTTTATAACTAAGATATTTGTTCCAAATTTGTAAATTGTAGATGTGGCCGTTCTCTAGATATACAGAAATCTAGTTTGATCCACGCCCACTTCTCCAATCCCGCACATTTGGACAATTTTACACTTACCGTTCTTCAAATATACGGGATTCTATTTTGTGCCACGCCCACTTATCTAATCGCTCCCCCTTTTTGACTGATGTTGCGTATTGCTCACCAAGCTATTTGTACCAACTTTGAAAACTTTAGCTATTACAGTTCTCTGTATATACAGAAATCTCTTTTGCCTTGTATGTGAGGTACCACGCCCACTTATCCATTCCAACCTTCTATTTGACAGATGTTGCGTATAGATAACCTAGCTATGTGTACGAAATTTGGACAATGTTGCTCTTGCCGTTCTTAAAATATAAATACATCTATGTTATGCCACGCCCACATCTTCAACCACGCCCCAGTCTTGTCATGTCTGCCAAGATGCTTGTACCAAATTTTGTTAGATGTTGTGTATTACTAACCAAGATGCATGTACCTTAATTGGAAACTTTGGCTTTTGCCGTTCTCAACACATACAGAAATCTATAATGCCTTTGTATGGGTGATGACACGTTCACCATTCCAATCCCGCCCAGTTTTTAGAGAGGTTGTGTATTGATAACGCATTTTTTTGTACCAAGTTTGGACAATTTTTCAGTTCTTTAGATATAAATAAATCTATTTTGTGCCACGCCCACTTATCCAATCCCAATTTTGTTAGATGATGTGCATTGATACGCAAGATGGTTGTTCCAAATTTGGAAACTCTTCGTTCTCCAGATGTACAGAATTTTATATTGTCTTTGTATGGGAGGTGCCACGCCCACTAAAAATTTCAAAAAGTATATAGCCTATAGATCATTCCAGACCATCAGCAATATTCTGTAAAAGTTTCATAAATATCGGTTCAGCGGGTTAGGCGGCTATAAGGTGCAAACAAACAAATAAAAATACATACATTCATTTTTGTATATGTATTTATATTTTTTGAGATATAATTTTAAATGCTTGGTTGCGTAACGGGAAAAAAATTAGACTTTTGTAAAATGCCCATATATGAATATGATCTATTACAATAACATCAAATTTTTCTATTCTCAAGTTTGGTTTTAAATATATGGTCACTGTACATATGAACCCTCTACTTAAAATTACTTGAAGACGAAAAAAATATCTTTTTTTATGAAGTTTAACTTTATAACATAATTATGTTTTGGCAAGTCCATGACTGCACATGGGTCTAAATTAATGTAGGTTATCATATGTTCGGGCTTAAACGACTATACATTCATATATGTTTTATTTTTGTTGCTAGTCTTTTTATCTGATGACAATTATTTAATCGTGATTACGATTAAAAAAATATTCCGTTAAATTGCGATTGTTAATTAATCACACTTTTAATTATTTTCCATTTTATTTTAAAATTCCAATAACAATTTAATTGCAAATTCAAACTTTAAATGATTTAACACGGAAATCTTAAAAAATTTGCCATAATTTTTTTTACAATTTTTATGGACATGTCATGTAGGAAATTACATTTTCCACAAACACACTTATATGATTTTTTCGTAACCGTTAAGTTTAAAAAAAAAGTTATCTGACTTTTTTTGTTAAAAGTTATCATAATTTTGTTAAGCTCCCTTATATACATACAAACAGAACTGTAAACGCCCAACTATATATGCTTAAGTTGGCTTAAACAATTTTACGAATACATACATGTTATCCATATGTGTAAAACCATATTGAACTTAAGAAAACTTTTTGTTAAATTTTATGAAAGTCTCATTTGCAAAAGTCCGAAATTGATCGCAAATTTTGAATTTTTATTTAATATATTTTATTTTATATGAATTAAATTAATCGATTTGAATTCAGCCTATATTACATACAGTATGTAAACCAAGTATTTTTATGAGGTGTTTTACATATACAATCTATATATATATTACAATTTTATATTTCAATAAAAATTTACTTGAAACAAGGTAATACAAAAGTTTAAATTCTTTAATATAATCGCAAAAATTTTTGTGCGATTAATCCCGGTTACGGTTTTAATTATCATTAAATCCCATTCCTTTTGATTTTTTTTATTATCAGTTAATTTAATCTGTAGTAAATTTTTAAAATTTACATTTATAAAAAAAAAAAAAATAATTATAATAATCTATACTAATATTATAAAGAGGTAATGTTTGTTTGTAGGAAAAAAATATATATTTTGCTTTAAATTCGGTTCAGTTTGAGATGTTCCTAGAGGGAAGCGAACTGACACTAAAGTAGTCCCGTGATAGGTTCTTTGGTGACAGAGACCGGTCCTAGTTCTAACATTTTATATGAATGGGACCTATCACTTTTACATGGGGTTGTCATTGCCGGGGGTTTAATTGACACCTAACAGCCACCATTTAACCAGTCACACATCTATTCTCAATAAACGTGTTAAGTGTTGTTCGTATTTTTCCAATAAAAAAGTCCTAGAAATAATTTTAATAACAAATTTTTAAATAGTCCCAAAGAAATCTATCACACCACCGGTGAATACTGAACCTGTCACAACGGCCCTAATAAATAAATAAAAAATTATTTATATAAAAAAATTATTAAAACAATATTAGGCAAGTGATTGTGTAGTAAAATTTATATGAAAATCACTCAAAAAAATGAGTGCTTTACATATAAATGTGACTACACATTCACTTGCTTGTCATTTGGAAACAGAGCATTAATATATAAAAACGTTTGTTCCGGGTACATGTTACTAAAACTCAATAACAGATGAACACCAAAGTAGCATACTCTGCAACCAGGTTTCTCTTAACTTTAATACCGAAAGGTGGAACAGTTGCCGTAATACTTAAATTTTTTAATTTATGGTACGATTTGGCTGAAATTCACAAAATAAATTTATTAAGCAAAAATAAGCTTCCTGAAAAAATATTTTCCCGTAGATTGCGCTGGAATAAAGTTATTAACAAAATTCTCCAGTGTTCAAATGTCATTTGTAAAACCCCGGGCAGCGTCGGGACCAAACAGCTCGTACATTATAAAAACAAACACATAATTACACTGTGCCAGAAATTCACACTTTTTTTGAGACAAGCTGGGCACCTAGGCACACAATTCGGGTACGCTGCATCCAGTGGTGCTAACTGTTTTTTTTTGGTTAGCTCTGGTTTTCGATATATACCGTTATTTCGAAAATGGAGGAGGTTGCACAACATATATTAGCGTAATTAAAAAACGGTTTAGTTTATTGAACAAACTCAAAAAAAGGAATTCCACAATGGAATTTCCTATTAGTGTTAGAAACAAATGATGGAGATGAAAAATAAAGTGGGCTTGGTCATACATTTGACCCGTCTAGGAGCATTTAAGAATTTTATTAAGCCGCCATATTTGTATGGTTGAAATTCTTAAATTTGGCCCCTGCAGTGCCAAGGATGCCCATAGATGGGCCAAATGTATGACCAACCCCACTATATTTTTCATCTCCATCAATTATTTCTAACAAACCTACCAGCTATCTCCATTCATTAGGCGGCTCCCATACATAATGTTCAATACAAACTAGAAATATATTGAAGAAAAAGTGCCTTAAATGCCCAGGAGTCGCCCCTAGTGGGATATAATGTATGACCGACCTCAATTCGTTTTTTGTCCTTAATATATCTCGAGACATACTTTTCCTTTATCTCCACTTCTAAGGGGGGGCTCCCTACAAATATTGCGTTTTCTGAAATGCTTAAATTAATAAAAAAAGTTGCTAACAGATTTTAATCGTTTATGGCTTGTTTTGTTTGCAACTTCGTTTTTATATGTCTGGAAAATACTAGCAGCATAGATGCAATTCCCAGTTTTTATGATTTAAAAAAAAACAAAAATTTCAAAATTTTGCTAAAAAATATTTTTTTTTGCCAAAAAAAATGTTTGTTTCTAACAGGAATGCGCATATGAGTATAAGAATTTCGGTTTTTTGAGTTTGTTCAATAAACTAAACCGTTTTTGAGTTAGGCGAACATATGTTGTGCAAACTTCTCCATTTTCGAAATAACGGTATATCTGGAAAACCAGAGCTAACCTAAAAAACGGTTAGCACTACTGGATTCAGCGTACCCGAATTATATTAAAACGCCAAGTCCCCGGCTTGTCTGTTTTTTTAACTAGCACAGTGTAATTATTCACACTCATGTAAACGTGACACAACATTTAAGCAAAAAAATTATTATATAGAATATTTTAATAATCAATTGATAATTTTGCTTTGAACTCTGCTTACCGTTAAAGAAGAGTCAATATTTTCTATATTAATTAGTGATGTCAATTATTCGGGTTTTATTTTTTTTTTCTTGTTTGAACAGCCGAATAATTTAAAAATTATATTCGAATATTCGAACGAATAAAGAATAAAAAATTTCATTTAAATAACTTTGAAAAAGAGACATTTTAGTTTTTTTTTATTTTTGTTTTAAATGGTACTGAGCAACCTAAATAAGAACGTCGAGCGTTTTTTTAAAACGTGAAAGTTCTATTGCCAATACTTTTTCAATAAAACAAACCGACCTAGCGATCCGTCAACTCGGGTTGTGTTGAATTCGCGTTCTAAAGGCTTATTTCGTAAAAACTGTATGCAAATGAGAAGTATTGACACGAAAACAAGTAAGAGTCTTCACCATGGTGCGATAATAACAGAAAGTTATATAAATACCGTTCTTAAGAAACAAATAAACCAACTTTGTGCCACGCCCACTTTTAAATCCCAATCCCGCCCACGTTTTGTTGGATGTTGTGTACTGATAACCAAGATACTTACCATTGGATGCTGCTTCAAAAACTCTTTTTGATGATACGAAATTTTATTTATGTCGTCTTGGAGCAAAGTACAAAAAAATTCGAAAAACTGAAAAAAGACCTTTTTTAAAAATGGTCCAGCTCACGGATGGTCAACACTAGAACCAAAATATTTTGGGAATCATCATTAAACATATCAACCTTTATTTTCAGAGGGGTAACTAAAACTCTTTTTTCGGCTCCATACAACTTGAGTCGGTCTAATATATATATATTGTATTATAGTTATAGTTTTATTGAAACATTATCTTATTGCACTTTTATGTATTAAAATAATTTCTAAAATTCTGCCACCACGTCATAGGAAAGCTTCACAAATCCTCAGGCAATCGACCTGTTGTATAACGGATCTTGACCTTAAAATAAATTTTATAACCTTTAATACTCGAATTATAAGAAGATTTACTTACATAAATGTTTTGTTCCCCAGCAAAAATAAAGTGAGAAATTCAAAGGGAAAAATGAAAAATTACGAGGGAAAAAAATTTTCACGATAAGGGGAATTTGTTTCCGCGAACATATTTTCACGTTATTATTCCCCTTTGAATATTTTTTTTCACGGGAGTTTTTGATGATTGCAAAAACGTGAAAAGGGGAAAAATTACGAGGGAAAAATTGTTCGCGATAGGGGTGATTATTTTTAAAATTTCCCAAATCAAAAACAAAAAAATTTAATTATTAATTCAGCACTTTTCTACATTTTTCTTTATTAAACACTTGTTATAAAAACCACTGCAACTACCAAACTAAAAATTACAAAAATTTATAAGCTGTTGCTTAAAATTCCGTTCAAAATAATATGAGTTCAGCTCAGGAAAATAAAAATGTTGCTAAAAAAAATTTCGAATGTTTTTCGTAATATAAACAGAGTTTTCACAGAAATTTCTTTATATTGAGTTTGACAACATTTTGCACGAAATACTGAACAGAGTACCAGGCTATACATAAAAAATAAAATTAGAGGCAGTAATGGCTGCTCATATCTCAGACATTTATGGTCCGATCAGGTCCACAATTCCGGATTATATGTGAAATAATTTTATAAACACCAAGTCCTAATTATTTCTGGGGTCCTCGAAAATCCCATTTTTACGGACAGAGGGATGGATGTTCAGACGGCCATCATTAAATCAATTACGCTCCTCATTGATATATATGTATTTATTTTATAGGATCTACAAACGGATCTACAAACGGAATGACAAACTTATATATGTATACCCTTTTACCTTCGGTGAAGGGTACAAAAAGCTCTTACATAGCGTTTACATTTGACTGTACTGACAAGACAGTAAGATAATACATATAAGTTGGCAAAAACACTATTTACTGTCTTCGTTACGTAGACGTCCAGACAGTAGTTAAGACAGTTCACTTTAAAAAATATGTCTAACTTGAATGTCGCAGTGCAAGTTTTAGCTAAACGTGTTTTATGTGAACTTAACAAATTAAAAATAGCATTTAACAACTATTTCGAGTTAACATAGATAACACTTAAGTGAAACATAATAAATCAAAGCATAATTTATTAATTTTCTTTTAATTGTTTTTTCTTTTACTTTTGCGAACAAAACTTCAAATTACTGTCAGAAAATGTCAAATCACTGTCCGATTTTACTGTCAGCAAAATTTGCAAGACAATTGGAAAAGTGTACATATGTATATTAGTGAAAAAGTTTGCACGTATTTTAACTGTCTTGCCGGTACCGGCAAATGTAAACACCGTGTAAAGCTCAGTAAGTTAAACGAACGAATTTTGCACTTGTCAGCTAAAACTGTCAGTAAGTTTGGCTGTTCTTTTCTTTAAGTTTTGCAAATAATTTAAAATGTTATATTTCATCTTAAAATATTATTTTATTTTCGATATTTCGATTTCCTCTGGAAATATAAATAAAGTTACCTTAAGCTCAAAAAAATAATTAAGGAAGAAATATACTAGTTAAAAAAAGGTCGAAGAAACTAGAATAAAATTACCAAATAATTTAAATAATTTTCCATGTTGTTAATGTTTCTTAAGTTTTTAGTATTTCTTACATTATTGATAAAATTTTTCAGAAACTTAGTCTGATATTATTGTAATTGGAGTCATATTCGAATATTAGTCAAATACTGTTCGAATTATTCTAAGTTGAAAAATGTTGTTTGTTCGTACAAAAATAAAAAAAAGTTGTTCGAATATTCGAATTAATCTTATTCGAATGACAACACTAATAATTATTATTATAATAAATAGGAAATATACATTTTAACTTTTTCTTACATATGCACAATTGTGGACAAATACATATGGTGATTTCCATGTCAAATCGACCAAGAGTGGGACCCGACCCCTTTCGATTTGAATGAAATTTTGTGAGAAGGTTCCTTTCATCCTCTAAGGAACATATATCAACGAAAAAAAATTTAAAATTTTTTTTGCAAAAGTTATGGCAAAATGTCATAATTTTGGCCGAATTAGCCGAATGTGTTGAGATAATTTTTTCAATATCTCAGAAACTACTGCACATACGAAGATGATTTGTATGTCTTTTTAAGAGGATAATTGGGTAGATATTGGGAATTATTTCTTTTCATAAGCAACTTTATTATATTCAACATTTTTATTTTTCGAATTTATTCTATGAGTTAAATTTCAGTTATGTATTTTATAAAGCTTTTTGTAATAGTACTATTCCCTAAATTTTTAGGAATAACTTTATACACTACCAGACTATTATCTTGTATCTTCCTGTTACATTTTACCTTAGCTATCCGTTGGATAGCAATGAAGTGAATTGTATGTACAGAAAAATTAGACACCAGCAGAATGTAATGCATTATCTGGCCCGCTACGGCCTTCGTCAGCATTCTTTGTGTCACTTTATAAATTGAATGTATTTAACTCAACTATTTTAACAAATAGATATTGGGAATTATTTCTTTTCATAAGCAACTTTATTATATTCAACCTTTTTATTTTTCGAATTTATTCTATGAGTTGTAATAGTTCTATTCCTTAAATTTTTAGGAATAACTTTATATGCTACCAGACTATGCATTACATTCTGCTTGTGTCTAATGATTGTAAATTTTTCTTAGAGGACGAAAGGAACCTTACCACCAAATTTCATTAGAATCGAAAGGGGTCCCCCTCTTGGTCGATTTGACATGGAATTACCCATACATAAATTCATACATACATACATAAATACATACATAGATACATATGTATGAACAGTTCCTTGCGACATGGAACATTTCCAACACTGTTTAAAAAACAGAGACTTGACCTACTGCCTAAAGATAAAAAACCTTTAGAGGATCCATCATCGTATCGTTTGCTGTGTACGATTAATACTAAAGGGAAACTGCTGGAGAGCATCATTTGCAAACGCCTGGAAGAATGTGTGGAAGCTGCTACCGGGCTATCATACAACCAATTTGGTTTTAGATAATCAAGATCAACGGTGGATGCTATTCGAGTAGTCTTAAAAACGGATTCCGATGCTATAAAAGTAAAAAATGAAAGAATGGGACAAAGGAATATTGCGTAGTGGTAACATTGGACGTAAAAAACGATTTCAACACTGCCAATTAAGAGATCAAAGCAAATACACTTGCCAGACGGAGTATACCACAATACCTCTTTGCGATAGTCAAGGACTAGTTCCGAAACCGTATTCTGGTGTTTGATACTGATAGGGGAGCAAAACAATATCAAGTAACAGGAGAAGTGTCGAAAGGTTCAATTCTTGGACCACTTTTGTGAAATGTTATGTACAACCGTACTAAGGTTGAAATTACCTCAAAGGATTAAAATCGTTGGTTTTGCCGACGACATAGCTCTAGTATGTGTTGAAAAGAAACTTCCCGAAGCGGAGGCCATTGCAAACGCCAGTGTAAGGACACAAAACTGAAGCAGTGCTCATAAGCAGTCATAGGTCTAAGGAGACTATAAACTCAATAGTGGTTCTTGTTACGTCGAGACTAAACCCTTCCTTAAATATCCTGGTGTAATAATGGATTGCCGCTTTTCTTATATTGAACACCTACGATATATAAGTGAAAAATCTGCTAAGACTTTAACGCCACTATCACGTATAATACTTAATACTAGAGGTCCAAAATACATTGAGAGGAAATTACTTATTGGAGTTGTAAAAAGTATTTTACTGTATGCATCACCCGTATGGTCCGAACCTCTAAAATTCCATGCACATAGTCGTATAATAACACCTATATATATACTTGATGCCCTGAGAGCCAGCTCTGCATTTCGTAATATGTCGGATGAAGCGGCCTTTGTTATATCTGGCATGATACCCATAGATCTACAAGTAAGATAATCGAGAACCCTTGTCACGGGAATCGACCCTACAGAGAAGACGTATGACAATTGCTGAATGGCAGATTAAGATAGTAGATGAACCAATTTATTGATCCCTCATGTTGATATATGGTACTCAAGGAAGCACGGTGATCTGAATTTTTACCTCTCTGAAATGTTGAGTGGACATGGTTGCTTCAGGCCATATTTGTATAGGTTTGCACGCGATAGTGACCCTTATTGACCCAGATGTTCCCCCAGCGCAAAAAAATGCTGAACATGTATTCTTCGAATGCCATAGATTCGCTCACACCAGGCTAGCCATTGAAACCACTATCGGGTGTAGCATAAACCCAACAAACGTAATTGGAATTATGTTATCCTCCCCAGACCACTGGGAGCTTGTTTGTAGTTTTGTGAAGTCAGTACTTGTCGAACTCTGTAGATTGGAACGAATCCGTAGGTATGATTCAATATAGTTAAGGGGTATACCTCTCGCACCCTTCGCAACTTGTTCTACCAACAGTTAAATTGTGCAAAATACGAAAATTGAGAGTGGTTTAGTACACGCTAGGGTTCACGGAACGTACTTATACAGTTGCTATATTCCTCCAAGATATGACATCGAAGAATACAAGAAAATCATATATTCATTAACGGCCGATGCAACAGGAACGGGTTCTATCTTAATAGGTGGAGATTTTAACGCTTGGGTCACGGAATGGGGTTGTCCGAGATTAAATGAGAGAGGCAAAATTCTACTCAAATCACTTGATTTCCTTGATGAATACAGGAGATGAGCAGACGTTCAACATAAATGGTAGGGGTTCGTAATAGAACTAGCTGGCATATTTGCAATGCATACACACATAGTGACCACAGCGCAATTATTATGAGCGTAGACTTTTCCAAATCTACATATATTCCCAGCTTAAAACTTCAAATATAATTGATTAATATATATTTCTTAGCTTAAATCATAACTCAGCAAACATTTAAATTTGAAACTTAAAAACCCCTTCTTAAAACTTACATCTCAATCTTAACCCTTTTAAAAGCTTATAAACGTTTCCTTTTTTTTCTGCCACCAAAATGTATTCTGTTATATTTTTCCCACAATTTTAACCTCATACATTTTTCTTATCATTTAAATTTTTTATTTTTAACTTCAAATCGTGTAGAATAAAATCTAAAATTGTAAATAAAAGAAAAATTATTGTGTTTTAAATTATGCACGTTTTATGTACATTTATAAACATTTCAGATTTTTACTTCCTCTTCTTTATTCTGCCTACTGCGGAGTTGAATTTTAATTGTTTTTTTTAAACCAATTAAAATTCTTCAATTATTTAAAAAAATCTGGCCACCTTTAAGCTTTAATCACAATGGGAGCAACAATTTTTTCTTCTTTTATCTTATTTCTTCCCAAAGTATTTCATATAGTTTTATTTAATTTTTCGAACAAAAATGTAACTAAAGTTTTTTTAAAAAGTTTGTTCTACTTCTACTTCAGAAAGAATTTTTATGAAAATGTATATGACGTTTATAATAATTTTATTTAGTTTTAAATGAACATTTTAACAGAATATTTTAAAAAATAATAATAAATACGTAATATTATTCCGTCTAAAATTTGCAAACGGTTTCTTAATGGAAAATGGTGTGGTTGTGAAAAAATTGTTGCTTTATTGTGAACACCAGCGAAAACGTTGCTGTCATTGTGAACGAAACTTAAATATACAAGGTTTAAGCTCCGTTCACAATGGTAGAAACAATTTCGTTTTTCATCCATCTTTTTTTTCCCCAAAGTATTTCATATATTTTCCTTCAATTTTTCGAACAAAAATGTAACTAAAGTTTTTTATAACAAATTGAGTCTACTTCTTCTTCAGCAAAGTTGTAAATGATTACAATCAATTTAATTGCAATCACACGATTTCTCGTTAATGCTTGCTATTTTTTTTTACTTGCAAAATTGATTGTATGATTTTAATTTGAATCAAAATTATACAATCAATTTTCGGATTTTGAATGCAATAAATTGGAGAAGAACCACTGCAGCACTCATCCAATCAGAAGAGCGATAAACACCTACATATGTGAACAGAAGCCGTGATGACGAAATTTTTTGCCTGACACTGGCAGGACATAAATAAAGTATTAGGATACGAATTGATAATTTATTGTTAGTTCATATTTAAAATATGGCGATTCAATAAATAAATATATTAAAAAAAAAAAAATTTTGCATTAATTCATTGCAATCAAATATTCTTTCTTTTTATAAGTACACATGCTGTTTTTTATAATTTAACTTAGCCATCGAAGTTAACTGAATTGTACAGGCACATTTTCATATTCCCTAAATCATCATTTGTGCTATTGATATGGTGACCATTAGTCCTTTTTTTTTAAGAGGACAGTCAATTTTTTTGGTACGATGTCCTTTAAGATTTTTTTCAAAAAAGAGGACAGTGGATTGTCCTTCTTTGAGTGAATTGTCCTTTTGTTAATTTATGACTTTTTTCTCAAAACTCCAAAATGTCAACTTTAGTACAGCAAAACACGCTGGTTAACATTAGCGTTAAATCGAATTCTACAACTGTTCGTGCCATGGAAAGAATATTTTCTCTTTCAACAAAGGTGCCCGATTGCAAATGTGTGTGCTAATGAAAACATTTTTTGCTTTATTGTGAAAACCAAGTGAAAATGTTGTTGGCATTGTGAATCTTAAGAAAACAAATTTTTGTATTTAATAAACTTTTAATTTGGCAACGTTTATATATTTTTTTAACAATATCCTCACATTTATAAAATTCGTAAAAGACTTCAAAAAAAACAAAAACAAATTAAATTTTGCGTCGACAGGAAAATTTGTTTAATAAACCTTTTAGAAGCCGGTTTTATTTTTTATGAATAAGGTGAATAATCTTTAGTTAACAAATTACCAACGAAATAAATTGTTCGAATAATACATATAGAGAAAGTCATAAAGATAATATGTCTATGCCAAAAGAGGGTTATCTATAAAGAATTATCAAAACGACTTGGTCGATTCGGCTATCAACTGCAAACTGATGATTTTTTTTGCACTGCGAGTTTTTTTTTACTGATTACCAACAAAAAAAAAAAAATTTTAAGCTATTGAACTTAGTCAATAAAAATATATATGTACTACATATACAGGGCTCTCAGATCTGGCGATTTCTCGCCAAACGTGGCGATTTTCAAACTTGTTTGGCGACCTAATTTTCGTTTTGGCGACATGGCAATTTTTTGGCGATTTATAAAATAGTTGGCGATTTTGTTGGCTATTTTTGAATTTGTCATGAATTTGTTTTGAAATTTGTAAAATTAAATACGAGAAATAATATTTTTTTAATTCTAGTATTTCAATGTATGATGCATTCATATGTATGACCATTATTTAAAACTAAATTATGTTGAAATGGCTGATGAAGATAATGAAAATCTTCGAGGAAATTTTTTTTCACATTTAAATGTGCTCTTGAAAGAAGTAATAAGTAGAATTCTTTAAAAAATGAATATAATTAAAGTTTATGAACATTTTTTCCATTATAAAATGTGACAAATTATCACAGATAAAATTCGTTGTTGTTAAAGATATTTTATAGATTTTTATGAATCCTAACGTACATTTGAATGTTAATGAAACACAATGGAAAAAATACCGTTTGTTAAAAGAGAATTTTAATGATGATATTTAATCTAAATTAAAACAGTTTAGGCCAACAATTTATAGCTACACGGATACGTCAGGTACGTACCATTTTAAGGAACTTGAATTGACTGTTCTTTATATGCTGGTTATTGCAACTAGTAATGTCTGTGTTTAAATAATCAACTCCACTAAAACTCGCCTTCGTAGTAAATAGAACGAGTTATAAGTTATATAAATGTAAATAGTACATTTTGCATTTCTTTTGTAGGTTCACAATGTATTCCAAAAAGAAGACAAAAACAGAGTCTTCTCGGTGAAGTATATAGCGTGTTAGATATATAATAGAACTGCAACTGCATACAATTGTATTGTATATACAATATTTGTTTAATACTTACCGCAAAAATTCTTTTTTTGTTGCTTTAAGTAGACTACTATAAAATATTTTAAAAATTGCACCTTTTTTTGTGTTCACTAATCATTTTTACTTTGTCTAAATAAAAATTAAACAACATATATCATGGCGACTTTTTTTGAATTTTTGGCGGGTTTTAGCGATACGGAACAAATTTTTTTTTTGGAATTTATAAAAAAATATTTTTGATTATTCTAAAATACGTATATTATTGTCAAACACTAAAAAATAAATGCTTTGGCGATTTTGGTGATTTTTGACATTGACTCTGGCGAAAAAGTTCAAAATCAATCTGACCACCCTGCATATATATAATTACGAGTATCTTTTGCTCGCAGTTCTCTGTTGACGAAGAATCATAACGATAGAATAGAATATAGGAGGGAGGCAACAATCATTGCGACCTATTGGACCTTTTGTGCGGCCACGATATTCAGCATAACAGATCTAAGTTACGTATTAAACTACGTATGAATTTTGAATGTGAGTCATTGGCATTGTTTTGGTATAAACTGTGGGTATCTAAGACCACAGCGCACAGTGCTTTGTCCGCATAAGCCGATGGGACAAAAATAGAAGGAGTTAAAATATCTTAGTTAAGAAAAATTTAATTTAAAAAAAAAAAAAATCGAACCAAGGACTCGCATACCTCCTATATATTCCAAAAATATAATTTTTAATATTGGCTACATAATTGATCTAAGCATCATGAAAATCCGTATTTATTATACGCACTAAGCTTTCAATCTTTCTATTAATTTTAATTGTGATTGCAGCAAGGACTCTTGGTCCTGACATATATCCTTAATTGTAAAAATTCTATAACTTTTGCAAAAATTATCTGATTGTAATAAAATTTGGTATATTTATTTGTAATTACTAAGTTAATGTTTGAGTTGAATAAGCTTTCGTCAGTCTTTCCGTCTCCATCTATTTGTTCGTCCGTCTGTTCCTGTAACTTTTTTAATCAAAGTACAGTTCGCAATTTTAAACATGTTCCAATGATATTTGGTGCACAGTACTCTTTGGACCCAAGGACAAACTCTTCTAGCTTTGGTTATAATCGATTCATGATCTCACCTAGCCTTCGTATAAACGTCCTCTCGGAGTTGAAATTTAACGTATATAAATGACTACTAATTAATCACATTTTAATAAATTTTAACAGAAACAAGTTTTATATAAATGCAAATGTACTTCCCAATTTTTATGGTGGTCCATTAGTGATCCTAGCTCCCATATAGGAATGCGAAAAAATTTAAAAAAAATTTGGAAAATTAAAAATTGTATGCGTTTTCCCGTGAAGCACTAAAATGTAAAATATGAACATATATATTAAACACATTATTTGGCTATATTTATAAACGTGTTATCGTCAAAAAGTGGTGGATTTTTCTTTTAATAGAAATTAATAAAACCAAATATTACTCAAATAATAATATATGTGAGTAAAAAAAACATGTGTGAAAAATGCGTTTTTATTTTTTTTTCAATTTTATTTAAACAATAACTGAGTTTATAAAAAACTAGCTTAGTTCTTACACATTTTAATTATAAATCATTCGAAAGCCGATTTCCGAGGAACAAAGTGGAGCTTAACTCGTCCTCCTCAATTACTTCATATTCCAAATTAAGATTTACCTTCTGTATATATTTCTCAATATCGTCTGAAATAAATTTATGTTTACTCTTCGTGTTCCTGTTTGAATATTTAATATAAAAAGGTTGCTCATAAAGCACATAGAACAGTTATGCAAAAAAATTATTTAATTTTTTTTTCTTAATAATAAACTCAATTTATAAACTAAGCTTAAGTCGTAATCAAAAAAGAAATATTTGTAATTTAAAAATTTTTTTTTTTTGTGTATAAACTTAATAAATTATTGAGATAGATGTGTCACTAAAATAGTTTTGCATATAACGTATTTCCTCATCCTGCTTAAAATGACAATTGTAGCGCACTCTGGTTAAGGTTTGGTACACTATTTGACTTCCATATAATACCTTCTCAGTATTCCTTTAATCGAATTTAAGATTCAAATGTTTTTTCTTATAGCTTGTAATTTTAATTTAACATTACAACTCTATAATACAACAAATTTAAGAAAAAATTGTGAATTTAGACCTATTTTAAAATGCATTTTTTGTTAAGTTGTGGCGTTGGCACTAATTTTTTCACGGCTCTTTTAAGAACACTATTTGCTAAGAAAAACAAAATAAAAAATATCTGATATCTGAAAAATGTGTTTTTTTTGAGCGATAAAAACTAACTTTAGTTAATATTTTTTATAAAAATTTTTTTATTGCCAAATTTTGAACATACCAAGGAATCCAAAAAATAAAACTTTAAACTCTTTTTTACAAAAATGAATTTTTGAGAGTTATTTTCTTTTAGCAATTCAACTAAATATTTATTCATTAATTCTTTCTTCAATTTGAATAGTTTTATCGACTGGTGGAGTCTAGGGGGGATAAACGAAATCAATTCAAAAAAAATTAATTTTAGCTGTGGTGTTATCTACTGATCATATATCTTTTATCACATTTTGAGACAATTTTTTTTTTTTTTTTAATTTTTGTCTATGGAAATATCTTAAGTTAAATTTTACAAGACGAAATAACTAATAATAACGAAAAAAATACTTATTTTTTCTTAAGTACAAAATTTTGCACATGATACAAACTAGACTTGACACCTTTTAAAATTTCCAAAACGGGACACCGTCATAAATTCACACACAAATTCGTAATTATTAACCCATTTATTTATTTATTGAAATAACAATATCGTATTAATTCCAATTGTGTAAAATTTAGACTTATATACATCTGCTAGCCCTTTTCTGTAATTTCCATTTCAAAATTTTATAGTTTTAATATTTGTGCAAATTTTTTAGAAATAATAATGAATATAATAAAAAATAAATTCCTCTATAAAAATATCGTTTTGGTCAAAATCTAATTCATTTGAAAGTTGAAAATTGCATTAAAAAAGTTAAATTTTTCGATTTAAAATTCGACATATCATAAAAATGAACGAAATATTTAAGTGTTGCTTGAAAATAAATCCTCGTCCACATTATGAAACATTTCCTGCAGAAGCTGTTATTATATTTTGAAACTGTATTTGTGTCCAGACAATTGTTTTTCAGCATTTTTCTTAAATATAAACATGAATATATATTAGTATGTATATATTTCTTTTTCTATCAATAACAAACTCACAAAGACTGCTTGTACACGAAACAAAGTACACTTTTCTATTCGTTTTTCCCATTTCATCCTCAAACTCAAATATTTTGTTCATATGAACAAGGACTTGCCGATAGCTAAAGGACGGATTTTATCGGCCGTATAAAAAGTTTTCCATTATTACAACATTACTTGAACCTTCCAGTTATGATGAACCTTCCTTTAACTTATCGCTCACTTTAGTCTAAAATAAATTTGTAGAAATGGAACTCTTTATCGGTCGATAAAATTCTACTTTTAGCTATCGGTAAGTCGGGAAAACGGGCCTAGGTGTCTAAATTCATTATTATTTTGTGTAGCAATTAATAAAAACGGTAAGTTTTTGTCAATACGAGACAAATGGCGTACCCTTCGGAGTATCTACGGGACATGAGACATTTCACTCAAAAACTGTCAGGTCCCGACGAAAACTGGACGGTTGACAAATATTTATAGAAATATGTTTGCCAAAGTTAAAAAAAATTTCCTTGAGATATATAATCCATGTATTATCAAGAGCCAAATCTTTGATACCCTCCACCCAGAGTAAGAATATTTCAGGAGTGGGCTTTATATCTAAAAATTATAAACCAATATTTATAAAAACTGACCACACAGTAATAAAATCGTTGCGGTTTTAGTCGTATTAAAGTCTATTTCAAAAGTAAGCTTTATATGAGGGGTGTGGCTTATTATACCAAAGTTTGCTGAAATATAACTATCCGTCACGGTTTTAGGCGCACTTGATTGTTTTCTGAGAGTACGCATTATATGGGGTTATGGTAAATTATGGACCGAATCTTCACAAAATGTGGTTATATGATTTTTTTTTATTCCTCCGCTAATCCCGCGAAGCTCTTCGCTTGTATGCAGGAGACCAGAGTCTCTGGCGGGAATCGAACCCGCAACCCTGGTACTGATAGAATAGAATTTATGCATGGTCAAATGAGAATCGGAGTATTCCGTCTCCAATTTCTGTTAGTTTTTGTATAAAAATATTTATTAGGGAGGTTGTTCCGGATTTGTGTTCATAACTAATTTCCTACTGAATCGGTTGTGCTGGATTTCAATTAAAAACTGCTTAGGATAACCAGAAACAATTTGACGTGTTTTTAACAGACGGACAGACAGAAATGGCTAAATCAACTTGGAATTACTGAAGGATAATTAATGGAGCCTAAGATGAATTATAAAAAAGGTTTACCCGGAATGAAAAACTTAGTACACCTTCATTCACCACTAGTGGTGAAGTGTACACAAATTTTTTTTTTTAAATTAAAAAAAACAAGGGGTTGATTATATAAAAAATACATGCTTACTGCATAACTAGAAAATTTCTTTTATAGTTCTTCGAGGCCGGCATTTGAACTATAAAAATCCGGTGTAAATAATTACTATTTGAAAATTTTAAGTTTTTTAAATTTTTAAAGAGATTGTTTATATTTTTTGTATTTTCTCATACATACGTGCACTTTGGTTGTATTTTGCTTTCGTAATAACAATTTTAATTTGTTATTAACAAACACAAAGAAAAATGTTATCAATATTTTAATTAAAGTGTATGCTGTTTTACTTATTTTAAATAAGTTCGGCATTAAAGTTGAAAGTATGGCTCGGTTTTTGTTTTTTATTATTATTGTTATGTATTATTAAGTCTAGATTAAATTTCTATTTGAGTATAAAATAATAGTATTAAATATTTTGATTTTAAACGCGTGATTTTACTCATCGATTAAGAACTGACATATTTAAGTTTTACAAAAACTGAAATACAAATGCTGCTAAAAAATGTTTATTAAAAATAAATTAACAAAAAAAAAAAAAAAAGTCAATAAGTTTTCAGTGAAAAAATAAACATTTAAATGAAAATCCAAAGAATAAAACAAATTTTGTTAAAAAAAAATCCTTTTTCAATTTTACCATGATACTTTTAATAAAATGTAAGTTTTTCTATATAAAATTATTATTTTATTTATTATACAGGGTGGCCCATCCAAGACCTACCAATATCGCTGTTGGTGGTTTTATGGTAGCAGTGCTTGCACAATTTGAATTTTATATGAATACATTCTAAGACCAAACTTCATAATTCTCTTCAATGTTATTCTGGACATGTCGAATTGGCGGAAGGACGACGAGTTGAGACAGATGGACAGATTGCCTTTAGTGAGAATATTTCGATGAGCACCTCTTCCAGGACGGTCGATCACAGAACCCTGTAGCCTGTTTTTGTATTTCTCGCATCGTAAAATTTTCCGCATGAAAAGAGTGAATTGCAATAAAAATGAAACAAAAAACGATTTTTCTAACACAAGTGTTTTTGTATCTTTACTTTGCGTGAATTATTTGCCATTTAAATAATTTTGCAGCAATTTTTGGAAGGATGTGAAAAAAATGTTTCAGTAACAATATTTTGCGAAAAGTTTCTCTGAAGAACTGTCAAAATTACTCACATTTCAAAGTGGTGCGAGAAAAACCAAATTTTAAAAAATATAGATATTTTAAATCTAAAATTTTTTTTAAACTATTTTTTTTTTATTTAAATAGAAAATAGGAAGACTTTAAATGATGAATGAAAAATTTAAATGATGAAAATTTACATTGTTTTAGTATTCCTTTGTTTTGGTTTTATAATTTTTTTTCTTTTGCTGACGTTTCGCCTGCATCTGAAACTAAATTGCTGGCAATATTCCAGTAAGAACAGATCAGTGTTGTCTATTTTCGCTTTTAAATTCAGATGCACTTTTTCCTCACAAAACGAGGAACGAAGGAATTTTTTGTTTCAGACTTCAAGTGAGAAATTTTACGATGCGGGAAAAACAGAAATGAGCTAATGTTCCGCACAACGACCAAATAAATTCCTACTCATGGAGGCTGTGGGAGCTGAACTTGACTTTAGTTATAGACGATAATTTCGCTGAGTCATAACAAGACTAGACAAGACTAGAAAAATTCAATTAATTTAAAGTGTTGTTGTGTGCTGTATGTAATCATTATAAACCTGCAAAAAGAAAAAAAAAATAATTTTATTACAAAATAAATAAGTTATATTTACGTGTTTAATATTGGTGGTTCTTATTTTGACAAACCTTCCAGAATGCTTCCTATATTAATGAATAATGTTTTAATAAAAAAATTAAGAAAATTTATATAGAACATTCTTAACAAGACTATTTAAATACATATATAAAATGTTTTTTGTGTAGGTACTAGACAGTAATCAAATTTATGCAACTATTCTTGTCGCAAGCCTGACTTTTGTATCTACACAGAAAAATTAAAAATTGTCTCTAATCTAAAAAATTATAAAAATTAAGTATTTTGAATATTTTTTTTTAATAAATGATATTTTAATTTTTATTAAAAAAATGATCATAATACTTTGCCGTTTCAAACAATTTGTTAATTGATTTAATAAAACTTAGCTCAGGTTTTGACAATTCCGAAAAACAATTTTTCAAGTTTAAATTATTTTATTTCAAATTAAAAAATCAACTAAGATTTTTTGTTTTTTAACTAATATTTAAATTAAAAATTAATATCAAAACAACTAAAATGTTAATGAAATCAAAAATATATATTTAATTTTCTTTCAACTAAAAAAATAGTTGATTCAATTATCACATTAATTAAATTGAAATACTTTTAAAATATTTTTTTTTGATTGATAAAAAACTACTGATAATTTTTTCTGTGTATGCATGTATATGTTTTGTTTTTACATTCTTTATTTTATAAAAAAAATTCTAAGATTTTATAAGGGAGTATCAATAAACCCGCTTATTAAAAATTAACACTAAATTTTTAAATAGCGTCTGTTAATTTTTAAGGGCACAATACATTGTAAAAATGTCAAAACAATTGCTATATAATTTTTATTTAAAGTACATTACTCTTACGCTCTTTAATTAAGTCGACGCACATAGGGGTATTTGGCCAATCTAGCCGGACATTAGGCAAAAAAAAAAAAAAATAAGAAAAGGTATAAATTAAGGTACGCAGCTCGACAGACAACAAAATTCTGCATCGTATAGTAATTTTTTAAGGCGTTTGCTTAAGATTTGTCGTTTTGGGACACTGTTAACGTCAGGAAAGTTGAATAAATTGCATGCGTTTTCATTGTCTGTGTACGTTTTTACAATAAATTTATAAAGGTTATATAGGTTTAAAATATATTTTTTTTGTGGCTAAACGAATAAAGATATTACATTCATTTTTTTCCGCGAAAGACTATAGTAACCGCTACTTATTATTTTTATGATAAAAAAATTCGTTCGAAATAAAAATAAAAACGAGTTTTTTTGTAAAAAAATTAAAAGGTTATTGAATGTGAAAATAGACACGATTCTAAAAATCTTATACTTCACGATAAGATTGGAAATCCCTACTTTTAGACTGAAACAAAACCTTGCGCGTTTGGTGCCATTTTTTTTGTGATTTTTTGAAAATTTCATATTTTTCTGTTTTTGCTCATCTTGCATAGGTACATTTGAGTAAGAAACCTTTTTGTCAGTCATAAAATGTTTTGGTTTCTTATAATTAACGTATGTAAAAAAGAAATTTGCGAAACAGTAATTTTCACCCACGCCTATAACGGTTTTGAACCACCTGCGCATCTGCGTTCTAAATGACGTTATTTTATGGAGAAAAATAAATGTACTTGCTTTAAATAACTTTTAAAATTGTTAAAGACAAAAATAATATTTAAAAAAAAAAAAAACAAATCTAGGTTCCAGGTTCTCATTTTTTTATTATATATTGTGGTTATTGCACAACATTTTTATTTAAAAATTTCCCAACGCAAGGCGAAGGAATTTTCAAAATAACCCCCTAAATTTATTGTGCTTTTTTTCGTATACAAAAAAAAAATGGAAGATAATATGATTATAGGTTATAATAAATTAGAAAAACGTTCCTGTTTTGAAATTTCATATACAGTGTAAATTCGATAATCCGGACTCCACTAATCCGGAATATTTGGTAATCCGGACAGAATTTAGCAGCTCATTGCGTATTCTATAATCCGAATTGATTGCAACTCTATAGTCCGGATTGAATAACACCCGTTTTTATTTATTTTTTATTCAAATCACAGCATTATTTTATTTTAACTGAACTGTACAAATTAATATTTATGTTTTTATGTTTAATTTTGCTATGAATTATTATAATTTTTAATAAATACATACAGGCGTAGTAACTCGGATAATTCGCTACTCCGGATTGGGGTCTGCAATCAGTTATCCGCATTATCGAATTTTTACTGTATATATTAATATTTTTTTATATTCCATACTTTCAATACCCCTACTAGAACTACTCCTTAAAACAGGAAAAACGACAGTTATGTTGAAAATTGTTGCGCTGAAAACCTCGTTTGATTTTAATTCCACTCGATTTGGCGCTATACAACTGATTTGTAAAGAAATCAGGAATGCTTAAGCAAATTTTAAACAAGTATGCCAATACCGACATTTGTTAGGATCTTATGGCTTTTTTGGGAGTGGCTTTTGTTTGGGAGCGATGATCAAATTGGACCGATTCCAAAAAGTTACGCAATTGTTTTTTTTTAGAAATAATCTAAGTTCAATGTGAGACTTGTCTGAAATTCTTCCCTCAAGGCTAATGAGTTGATAATTTTACATTATTTTTTAATTTCAATACAATACAATACAAAATTTTATTTTTTTTTATGTAATTTAAATAATGTTTTCTTGAGTAAGTATTTTTGTTGCTTACACTGATACTATAATTTTATAAAAGCATAATCTATTTAAAGCCTCTGAGAGGAAAGAATTACGAAATTTATTGTTTTCCAACGAAACTTTGTATGTTTTGTAAAAATTAATCTGTAATGCGGCAACCAAAAACATCATTACATATATGATAATTATGTTATATATGTATGTATGCATATGTAATGAAGTATGTAGCATCGATATTAAATACAGCGATCAAAGAAACATTTCGGGAGCAATGAATATTTTTCTTATGAACTTTGTATTTAAAATATTGATACCAATTTCGTAGATAAAAAAAAATGTTTAATCAAAATAAGTATGTATGTATAATACATTCAATCATATAAAGTAGCTCCAGTGTTAACGCATGATCTGACTTAAATGGAACACCCAGTTTTTACTTTGTAGATTAAATTTTTTGTTATTGAAATAAAGAGTACATAAGATAAGGTAATTTATGGAATAACACAGGAAAATTGCTTTCATGGCGAGGCTAGCAAAAATTGTTTAACATCACATGATCTGGGAAGGCAATTCTAATTACAGAAATAATAGAGTACACGATCAGGAAATATCTCATGTTGTCATAAAATTGTTTAGCAATATCAAGCTCCGGAAACATTCACTGCGTGCCCAGCGGTTCTTTTTAAAATTATGTCTTAAGCCAAAACTCCGCACCAAACAATGACATGATGAGAATGCATTTAATGCGTTAAGACCACTGAGAGTTTAAAGAATACATCTGTTAAATTGTTATCTTTTAGGCTTGTTAACCCTTTATTGTAAAAACAAATGGCGATAAAAGTTATTCTTGCGTAAATTTAGGATCACCCTTGATTTATTTAGTTAGTTACTGGGTGTAGGGTAAACAAAAAGCGTTATTTATTTAATATGTATTTGGTTTAGTTTTCTTTTTTTTAGATAAAAGTTCCGACTCAGCTTATGCCGACTTATTTAATTGTACAAAAATTTATCCATAAATATCTTTTGATGTGCCTGGCAGTAAACTTAACCAATTTAATTTGAAAACTCAATGCCAGAATGCTTTTCTTTTACATATAATTTATCAATTTTAACATCCTTTAACAAAAAATAATGCGTTGTTTCTGTTTGATGTTTAAATAATTTGTTTTTTCTTTTAAGTTTTTCTGTATGTGTTTTTAAACATTTTTGAGTTAATCATGGTAGAATAAGTACAATGTATACTTATTAGAAATATTAAAATCTATTTAATGTTAAACAAAAGAAAGTAAAAAAAAAAATTAAAACAATCGACAAAAATCAAATAAATTAATTTAATATTGACTAAAATATATTTTTATATAAAAAGGTTAGTTTGCAATATCTAAAAGTGCAAAATATGTTGAAGTTTAAATATTTGCAATTGAGTATCTAATATTTCGTTGTTTGACATTACATGGGTAAATAATGACAAGTCTCCCTAATGATTGTACCTTGTACTTATTATATGCACTATGGAAATACTTATTTTTTCGTCGCCTAAAGACAATCTAGTTTCTTGTTTTCGAAAACAATTTTAAAAAAGAAAAAGAAAGAAAAAATGTAAAAGTTGCCAGTAAAGAGAAAAGTCAAATAAATTGGGAATGTACTTGTTTGCGCTATTCTATTAAATAAGGGGGGCCAATTACGGCATTTGGTATCTCGGCTATTTATGAACCGTTGGCGGTAATTTTTACTACCATTGTTTTACTTACTACTACTGGCTCTGTTTAATAAATTATATAGGGCAGCACATAAAATGCAAGCTCATTCTCTAGTGGAATTTCTCGAAGTACTTATCGAATCTAATAAACTACCATTTGGGTTTTGCTAGCTTAGCTGATATTCGGATTTTCTCGCCTCATGTATATTTTGGCTAATACTTTATTTTTCCGAGGAACATGCAATTTTTCATACGGCTTTATCTCGGACACCAATTGGAATTTTTATTCCTGTCTTCAGCGCAATTGAAGCTATATACTAGTAGAAAAAAGTAAAAAAAAGAAACTAACCCGAAAAAACTGCATATAATAACTCAAAGTTGCTAAAATATAAGTTTCGATAAGTACGAGAAGGAGTTTGCACTTAATGACTTCAAAAATGTTGCACTGTGGTACTAATAACAATCGCCTATATTATAAATTAATAAAGGTTTAGGAAAATTTTTAATATTTTTATCATTGGACCAATAATAATAATTTAATATTTTTATCATTGGCGTTACAAACTAATATTAGTCCTAGAACTACTTTTTTGTATACCGATCGAGCTAGAATCATACTAATGTCCTGTCTGAATAGAGCAATAGACCATATTTCATGTGCGTTCGTATTTAGATCAAATTCATACAAAAGCTCAAATTCATATAAAAGATGTAAGCTTTTAGGGATCGGGGTCATATGCTTGAAACGTACACTATCGAATTCAATTCCGAATCGCTAACTAAAGTTTCTCTGAACAGCTGGACTTCGGCCGGGCGCAAGGACTTTCTCATCAATGGTAAAACAAGCAACGGCTTAACTAATTAAAGCTTCCCTGCACAGCCAACCTTCGGCCGCGCGCTAGGATGGTGGAATTAACACCGCCTGCACTTAATAAATCTTCTCTATTCGGGATTTGATATCTGAATTGAAGTCTTCTATTATTGTCAAATAAGTTTCCAATTATGGGATTTTAGTTCATTTTTGTTTTGGAGGTTATTTCATGTTTTTGGGAATTTGTTTAATATTCAAATTCATAATGAAATACATAACTAATTTGAAGGACTTAGTTCATTTGAGATTGTGACTTTGTTCGTAGCTGCCCGGTTTATATTTGATTATTGCCTTTACGCAAATATCACTGCCGTTGATAACGTTTTATAAAGTTTAATATTAATGTTCGTGTTGGGATAAGATATGACACACATAACTTTTATAACATGACAACATTTTGTGACCGTAGGTCTATAAAACCCCTTGCTTATGGTCGGATCCAGCCTTCAGATTACGGTAGAAAATTCAGTCAGGACCAAATTTATGACTTTAAAATACCACTGCTAGACCAGGGGTGTAATGGCCTCTATTTATATTTTTAAATAAATGTAATTGTTAAAATTGTATCTGTATGCACACAGAGGAAAAAATCCGGTACATATAAAAATACAAAAATTGTGTTCAATTTGATAATGGATTGTGTCAATATTTTATAACCACCTCATTGTCTTCATTTGGTCTCATTCTGACAACAAACTGTTAATATATTATCACCATATTGGTGTCATTCCGACAACATGTTTTATTTAATTTTTGATAACACACTGTTGGTATATTGACAACATAAGGTAGTCTTTTCGACAAGACATTGTTCTGAGTGTACCCATTCCAAATCCAAAAAATAATAACATGTAGGTTATTTATTTATTAATTTGTTTTAAATTTTTTAACAACAAAACAAAAATGACAAATCAAATTTTAATGAAACAATGCATTTAATTGAAACATCCTTTTTTTGTAAAATTTCTTTTATAAACTTATTTTTTTGGTTGGGAAGGCGCGGGTGTGCGTAAATATCTAATTTTCCTTTTTCTGTATTCACAACTGCATCACTTTATATAATAAATATGTGTCTTACATGGCGTCATATAAAGTTATTATATTAGCTGCGTTCGAAAACACAAAAGTTTTTACTGAACTTTACTGCATTTTACTAAATTGCGTTCGCGTACACTAAATACAGTAAATGAGAACACAAATTGAGAGCGTAAAGTGACAGTTCTTGACTGAGTACTTACAAATTTTTACTGCAGAAATTTTTGCAGTAAAATTTAGTAAAACAAAAAAACATATGTTTCAAAAGGTAAACAAACAAAAGTAGCAAGCAAAAGGCATACAAATTGTGAAAAAATTGTTTAAAAAAAGAAAAGTTGAAATAAAACTAAAATAAAAACAAAAAATTTGATTGTGAAGAATTTATATGGCTAAATACCTACTTTTGAAACTTTGTTTTGTTATGTTAATTTTTTGAAGTTGTAAAAGTGTCAAGTACTCGGGTACTTAGAACAGCCCTTGTTTTTAAAGTTATCAATAGTAAAAAAAAGTATTCGTGTGTTATTGATCAAATTTTGCCGGACACAATTTAGCAAATTCAAATAAAATAAAAAACAAACAAATATGAAAGATTACATAAAATAATTTGTTTGTATTTTCCAAATATATTCGTGTTATAAAAAGTATTTAATCGAGTGCCGATAAGAAAACGAGTTAAGTAGTCAAAAGTGTAAACATTTTTCAACACTTCAATTATTTGCCATCAGCTGTTGCCTTTATTTTACGAATTTTTACAAATTTTGCGTTCGCGTACTTTTTTGGACAGCAGCTTTTTGTGAGAAAAATTTTTAAGTTTACTTATTTACTGCATTTTACTGTAAAAGTACTCAAACGCACCTATTATATTTAAACATAATTTTGAATTTTTTTTTGGTTTGCAAAACATAAATAGCTATATAGAAAAAAGTACCAAAAAGATTTATATATTCGAATTTCCAAAATGTATTTGAGAGCTTCTTAAGGTAAGGAGAACAGAATTCAAATTTTGTTTCTATTTTCCCAAAAAAGTACCAAAATTATATTTTTGCCATTTTCGTCCCCAAAATGTACAAATTAAAAAAATGCACAGTCAGTCACGCTTATCTTAAATAAATATACGATGTCACTAAAAATGCTCTGGTTACTAGGGAGGCACGTGGTGGTAGCTGAAATTTATAATATGTACTTTTGGTACTTAACAGAAGCAGGCAGATAAAACACTTACTTCCAACTTTTTTGTAATGGTCTTTTAAAATTTGGTTTCGTTAAACTTTTATGAATTTTTAAAGTAACACCCAATAACTCCACTTTTCCAAACAAATAACGCCCAAAAAATCATAATAATCACATGTAATGATTAATTACTAGCTCGGCTTAAAAATAACGTGCTGATTTAGAAAGAAAAATTTGAAGAAAAAATCATAAAAACAAAAAAATTATGCATTTTGTTTCAGTATCAACAGTAACATAGCTATCCAAGAGACAAATTAAGACATAAGTTGTATGTTTTGAATTGTTAGCGTTTTGGTCGGACAACAGATGTTGTTAAAATATCAACAACACTTTTTTATAATTTTATTACATCTGGTTGACAATTTTTAAACGCATTTTTCGCTCTGTATATAACTGTTTTAAATTATTTTTTTTTAATAACAATAAACTCTTTGTTTCCGCATTTATATTTTTTTTTTTAAAATAAATCAAATAACAAATTACTGTAAACTACGAATAGCTTCTCTTAAAGAATTAAAATCTCACTAACTCATCCGTTGATAGCTGTAGGGATTAAAATCCTTAAATGTAAGAAAATAAGTCTTTAAATACATATTTAACTAAAAATAATTATTTCACATACACACCCATTACTTATCTAGCCTTCGCCTTACCAACACCCACCCGGATGACCATTTCGGTTTTAGTGTTTTAATAACTTACTCAAATTGCTTCAACTGAAAGGAAATTTTTACTCACTGAACAAATTCTTTCCTTTAAAAAGAACTAAAAAAAATTGTATGTATGAGGAAAACATGTTCTCATCGCTTATAAACATGCAGTAACAGTTGGGTGGGTATTGGTAAACGCTGTACATAAAAATCTTTGGTAAGGCGAAGGTTAAGGTAACAAATGTATCGCATGAGGGCAATGACTCTGATAGATTTTTTTTAATATGTAAATTTTTAATATTTTTTTTGAGAATCTATCTGATGATACTATTAGAGTGTTTAAATAGTTTTCCATTTAACCATATTCGTTTGATTGTCATTAAACAAAGAAATGCACATATTTAATTTGTGACAACTTTAATTAAGTTGTGATAAAAACTTTAACAATAATCAATACATAATATCATATAAAGCAAAATAAACATAATGTAAAAATATTTATGTTTGTATATATCGTGGCTTTAAACGCAAACATGTCTATTCAAGAAATAAATTACCAAGTTGAAGATTAATTTAAAATGTGTTTTATTAATATTTTATTCTTTATCTCCGTATTCAAACCCGACTATTGAATTTGACACACGTTTATTGAGTAGAATTTTTATAGAAAACTTGTTTTGTAAATCTTTTTTAATTATAAAATATTTAAATTAGTACTGACTTATATGTTTGTTTAAATTAATGTTTAATAATAATTAAGGCTTTTTTAATTTCAAGTTACGATATCAAGTGTTATTTACAGCCACTTCAAATGTGTCTTTATTAAATTATTTAAAAATGACTTTTTATTTATTATTTTGCATGAGTTAATAATTATTTCTTTCAAAAGTTCATTGAATATAAAAACGTTATCCTAATTATACGTTACATGTTACATTAAATGGTCCAATTTTAATAGTTTTTTTTATTTTATATTTAGTAGGGAGATCGAACGGTTATTATTCGACCGGTTTTAACCGGTTATTTTAGCTTTGCCCAAGTCGGTTATTTTAAAATGCCCATTTTTCGAATATCGAATAAACCGGTTATTTTGGTATAATAAACCGGTTATTTTAGTAATGTGTAATTTATATACATTTTCCTTACTCTTGTTGTAGATGTACCCGTAATTTAAGTGTTTTCTAATTGAATATTGGCCAAACTTAAACTTTTTATGAAGAATGTCAAAACAAAACGTAACAAAGGTCAAAAAACATAATGAACACTGTAAATACAAATCGTTTATAAAAGCGTGTGTTCTTGTAGAAAAAAAAACAAAAAACTATTAAAAATACTACAAAAACATGTGCAGTTAAAAAGTAAATAGTAATATGTGCAAGAGTATTCTAAGTATTAAATATATTTTTATATAAATATTTTTCGAAAGCGATTAAAACGACAAAGTTAGTTGCTTGCAGTGCCCTTAAATGATAAGTTGCAAAGGTTTTTCCCCGTCACGACTTATTAATCACCTTTAATTAGTCCACATGCTTGACATTAATGTGATCCAAATGAAACTTAACTTCGTTCGAAGTAGTTCTAAGGAGACTACAAATAATACTTTACTAAAATACACTGCAAAAAATGAATCATTGGGTGAAATATTAGCCCGTTGTGTTGCCGAGGACGAAATGCCCGTTAAGGCACTAAAAACTCTTAAGTAGTTCTAGCATCTCTTCATGCTGAAAACTACAACATTACGGCGGAATCAACGATATGGGAAACATTTCTACCAATTTTATTTATTAAAACACCACGAACTAAAAAACAAAATTGAAGAAATCAAACAATGTCATGAAATGTTTTAAGCTGTAGTCGACGAATTAAAAAATATTTAAAACAAAAAGAATGTTCAGTTCACTATTCGTTTCTATAATGCTGAAACAAAATAATTTGAAATAGATAATCCTGGCTAAGAGGTTTTGTTTGCAACTTTTGAAAAATATGGTTGATTTATATAGATAATTTAACCACCAACAAATTAAAATAATAACTTTATAAAATTCTTATAATTTATTTGCTTTTGCAAAACGTATGTCTAGATCAATTATCATTCAACAGTTTCTAAATTACATTACACAAATATCTTCTTACAAATAAAGTCTAATAAATCAATAAAAAATTTTCAAAAATTAAGCTAAAGTTTGATCAATGGTCCCACTTTTCTTGGAATTTATCGTAAAATATTTGTTAGGACTGATCTAAGTCATATCTATGTATTTTTTTGGCTCCTTACCTTTGCAGATTGTTTTGTTTTTATTCAAATTAAGGTTTTATTTTAAAAACTTATTTGATTTTTGTGTTTTTAAATATTCGAATTAAAACCGGTTAACCGGTTATTTAAAAATTGCTTAACCGAAAACCGGGTTTTTTTAAATAGCAACTATTCGTAATATTCGAAAACCGGTTATTGAAAAAAGTCGAATAATCGATCTCCCTAATATTTAGTCATGGCTCAGACTTGCAATTTTTGTTGCAGCAATTCTTGATTTTATTGGTGAGATGTACCCCTCACAAATTTTTTCACCTATCTCACCAGTAAACTCAAGAATTGCTGCAACAAAAATTGCAAGTCTGAACCAAGAATAACATGGACAAGTTTATTAGAGTTTTCTCACCTAAAGTTAAAACTCAGTTTACATATACATATTTGTTTTTTATATTGCCCAACTTATTGAATAATGTGAAACAAATCGGCAATTACAACAGCAGTAAAGTACTCAATAATATGGCAAATGTGTGGGTAGATTAAGGATGGGTTTTCGATCGAAACTACAATACAATTTAAGTGGGAATTCGATCGATTTCGAATGCCGTAATTTGGCCCCTGGTTTTAAAGTTAAAACTTGTGCTTAAACATTAACGGCCTAAGTTATAAAAAATAAAGCATGTCAATAAAGGGTTTATGAAACGCATTTTGTATGAAAATCCGTTTCATAAACTCTTTATTGACATGCTTTATTTTTTATAACTTAGGCCGTAAGTGTGAAAACACTATAATACAATCAATTCAAAAATAACATAAAAAGTCTAAGGTAAAGATTAAGGTAAAAGTTATGTGTTTGGTTTAAAGCGATTTTTAAAAAATAAGATAGAATATGGACTGATCCGAAATTGTTTAAAGTTTTTCTTTTGTATTTATTTAGTTCTTAACGTTCCTGGCTTAATATAGACTGTTATGTGTATTACAGCGTTGCCACTTTCTGAATAATAATTTAAAAAATTTACTATTTTTAAATATTTGGATACTTTTTGAACCCTAATATTTTTGTATTAATATTGTGTAATTTCTAATTTCAATTTAATTATTTCGTCATAACTACGCAGTAGAAATCTAAAATACGAGGGGTTTCTCATATTTTTTCTTGTTATTATTTTAAGACATATGAATTTGTGACTACCGCTTAAATACCCCAACTACATATAAATTGCAATAAAATAAATTTTTTTCAAATTTTCTTTATCGGTTAGGCGAAATATGATAATAAATTGTTTATTTCCTCATTTGTTATTTAAAAAATCAAATAAAAAAATTTCAATAACTACGCATTTAAAATTTGGTATTTTAGATTGTGGATTCGGAAAAGTTAACCCTGATAATCATTTACTATGCTTAAAAACCTTAATTTTTGATTTGTTTTAAATATTAAGGCGAATTAAGATATATGACAAACATAAAAGGTTAACAAAAGTTATTTTCGGGAATACAAAATTTATTATTTATTTATTTATTAATGACGTGCTAAACCTTATTAACTGCGTTTAGTTAACACATTTTTAAAAATATTAAACAATATCTCACATATGTAAATACTAGTGATGTAACGAATAGCCATTTTTAATATTCGCGAATACGAATATTTGCGCCGATATACTTCGAATACGAATATCCAATCTGAAACTTAGCGCCACTCGATATTTAAAATTTAATTTAAAAAAATCTTTCGTTTGCTGCGATAAAAATAAATTGTAAAAAACTGTCACACTACTAAATGTGACCAAGGAAACCATAAATATGCAATTGCATATTGTTTCTTGTGCGACCAATAAAAGCAGAAACGATATATTTATCCGCGTTAGAGGTTTTTATGAATTTTGGCATCGATTTGTGATGATTAGTGCATATTTTTGCATATTTTACTCTTTACAGCATTTTTTGCATAATTTAGTTAAAAGAGCATTTTTGCAGCATTTTTTAAGTTTAAAGCGCATATTTCGCCTGTTTTAGGCATATTTTGATACAAGTTAAGTTTTTTTTTTAGATATTTTAGCAGCAAATAATAAAGAAATTTTTTTCTTTCAAAATTCTGGTTTTTCTGTTTTAAATATCTATCGGGTTGCTTCAAAAGTTATTTTCGGGAATACAAAATTTATTATTTATTTATTTATTAATGACGTGCTAAACCTTATTAACTGCGTTTAGTTAACACATTTTTAAAAATATTAAACAATATCTCACATATGTAAATACTAGTGATGTAACGAATAGCCATTTTTAATATTCGCGAATACGAATATTTGCGCCGATATACTTCGAATACGAATATCCAATCTGAAACTTAGCGCCACTCGATATTTCAAATTTAATTAAAAAAAATCTTTCGTTTGCTGCGATAAAAATAAATTGTAAAAAACTGTCACACTACTAAATGTGACCAAGGAAACCATAAATATGCAATTGCATATTGTTTCTTGTGCGACCAATAAAAGCAGAAACGATATATTTATCCGCGTTAGAGGTTTTTATGAATTTTGGCATCGATTTGTGATGATTAGTGCATATTTTTGGATATTTTACTCCTTGATCACATTTAAAAGAGCATTTTTTAAGTTTAAAGCGCATATTTCGCCTGTTTTAGGCATATTTTGATACATGTTAAGTTTTTTTTTTTAGATATTTTAGCAGCAAATAATAAAGAAATTTTTTTCTTTCAAAATTCTGGTTTTTCTGTTTTAAATATCTATCGGGTTGCTTCAATTTCGCCATCTACATTTTATTTTTATTCTAAAATTATAAGCATAAATTATAAAGATAAATGTTATTTAAAGCTTTCAAATTTTATATTTATACTAGCGGGCCCGTTGCCTGCTTCGCACGGCAAAACAAAATAAGAAAAGAAACACACTTGTTTTAATAAAGTTGGTTTTGTTCCCTATTATTCAACTTTTAATTCTAGTTTCTTACAATCTTAGACTATGTATCACTTAAACTATCTTAGAGCTCTTTCGTAGACAACATTTTTGGTTTTGCCATGAGTTGTTGTGTAGATAAAGAGAACTGAAGGCTTGCCAACACGTGAGCACGAAACATATAACTGGCCGTGTGAAAAGCAAGGATATTCTAAATCAATTCCGCACAATTCCAAGGATTGCCCTTGCGCTTTATTTATTGTAATAGCAAATGCAAGACGTATTGGAAACTGTAGTCTTTTGTATTCAAAAGGTAAATCTGATGGAATCATTGGAATTCGTGGAATCAATACATCTTCACCTTTAAACTTCCCCTTTAAAATTGTTGCTTCGATCAAATTGTTCATGACCTTTTAAGCCAGCAATAGTCAATGATTGGCCTTGTGCTTTGTTGATGGTAATAGCAAAGGCAAGACGCAAAGGGAATTGGAGCCGCTTGAATTCAAATGGTAAATCGTTGGAATCGGTCATGCCGTTCTCCAGTTATGCGCTTAATAGAAAAAGTGGGCGTAAAAGTAGGCGTGGTAAATTTTTCTTTCGATGAAAACTTAAAGTTGATTAATACGAACATTTGAAAGAAAAATTAGTCAACTCGATGGAGCCGTTTTCTGATTTTAGGTAAATCGAAAAAAGTGGGCGTAAAAGTGGGCGGGGCAAAATTTTCTTTCCGTAAAAACCTAAGTTGGACCATGGCGATCATTTTAAAGAAAAACTCGTTCAAATTGGTCAAGTCGTTCTCAAGTTATGGATTTTGCCACGCCCCTCCGCCCCCAGACCGAAAATTTCAACCAAACTTCATATAAACCATATATGGGCCACTGCCTACGTAGTGTATAAGTTTGGTTGAAATCGCACGACGCGTTTATGATTAGTTCGGCGACGTACATATGAGGAGCCGCAGAACAAAACGTACTTTTTCGCATTTTTTTACAAATTGGTTTTTTGATATTTTTATTTATATTTGGGTTGAAATCTTTAAGAAAAAATCTAGTTTGCATATTTTATTTTTTTTTTTTATCAAGAAAATGGGTTCTAAAAAAATTGATGCATAACAAAGCGTAAATTTTTCATTTTTATTTTTCAAAACGAGCTTTTTTCATTGTTTTTGCCATTTCTTCGAGTAGTTGTTTTAATAACATAACATTTCTTAATATTCTTAATTTGTTTGACGTTTATTTATGTCATTTAATTTTCGTTAAAATTAACTGTTGAATAATAAATTCTTGAAAACGCGTCGAAAAAGTGAAAATTTTCATTAAAACAAAAACAAAGTTTAAGAAATTTTTTTGTGTTTATCATACAATTTACCGTTTTTTAAAGAGAGAGAAACGCGTCAAAATTCTCAAGTATGTATATTTAATTTAGAAATGTTTGACAAACAAAAACTATTTTTTAAACTTTGCTTTTGTTTTAATGTAAATTTTTATTTCTTCGACGCGTTTTCAAGAATATCCACCAATAATTGCAATAATTTAACTATTGTTTGGTGAATGAGTGTTATGAAAAAAATAATTAATACAATAGTATAATTAAAACATGGAAGAATAACAAGAATCTGTAGAAAATTTAAATATGGGAATACGAAAAAAGCAAAAATTTAAAAATGCTAAAAAAAGTAAATATTGCGAGTTTTATTTCAACATTTTGAAAACGATGTTGGGAAAAAAGTTTAACTATTAAAAAAGTATTATACTTAATAACTTTAAAATCTATAACTTAATAATTATAAAAAAGAATTGTTTAGTTTTCTATTTAATTTGAATAAAATAATAAAGTTTTCATTTTACTTATTTTTTACTTTAATGGTTCAGGTTTAAAAACATTCAGTCAAAATATTATCGTCTAAAAAAAAACGCACACCAAAACGTTCCTTTTTCTATATTTTTGAACAAAACGTACTTTTTTCTTTTTTTTTTAACAAAACGTACTTTTTTCGATATAAAATTTGTTTGATATTAAACATCCTTGACATTTAATGTGTTGACTTACGGCAGTTTGATTTATCTTTTGGTAAGCAAAAAACTTGTTTCCATTTCCAGGTTCATGCAGTTTTTTAAGGGGTCGAAATAAATAATCCTCAATTTCCCAAAAATTTTAAATGTGTGAAAAAGTACGTTTTGTTCTGCGGCTCCTCATATACGGACTTATTTTTATATATATAGATAAGCAAAATTAAATTTTTGGCGATGTAACACAAATCTGGACAAACCTTTTAGTATACCGACCGACTAAGAATTAATGTTTAAAGGTATCTAACGATGTCCATCCTTCCGTCTGGCTGGTTGTCTGTCCATGTCAACTTTGTGCGCAAAGTACAAGTTGCAATTTTGTAGATAATACGATCAAATTTGGTAAGTACATTTAATTTGTACTAAGGACGAAGTCTATGTAAATGATGAAAATCGGTCTATAATTTCACATATTAACCATAAAAACTTCTTTCCAAATTAGACTTTTTGTTTCCGTAATCCATCTAATTACGAATATGTTGGCATTAAGATTAAATTCGCCGCAAAAATATTTTACTGCAAATTAAATTCTTTTCGAATCGGCTCATATTTGCCCAAAAGCTCCCATCTATAAACAGCTTTAACTTTATTTTAAATCTCTTTAAGGCAAAAAATATATGGATGTTAATATATGTATATCTAAATAATACTCGCCACAAAAAACTCTTTTATGAATTTTAATCTCATAATATAACGTTGTTTTTGTGAGCCCAAGACTGCCCATCGTTTTCAAAAAGGGCCAAATATCGAAAATTCGTCTGTAAATACTATGGTGTTTGGACTTTGCCGATTATAATTTTAGGATTGTTTTTTTTTTAATGCAATAAATTTCAGTGTTTTCATTTAAAAAATTGGGATTATTAGCACATCATTAATAAATGAACTAATTAATAAAAGCAAATATTTTTAAATCGTTGTATATTTGGTTTTCAAATGAGCAATTTTTAATTTTTTGGGACATATTTTAAACAATTTTCTGCGCGTATTTTCGAGTTTTAACTGCGTATTTAATGCGCATAAAACGCGTTTTTAGAGCATATTTCTGCTTTCCCTGGTTATGACATGACTGAATTTGAAATGATCAACTTCGCACTTGAATGTCACTACTTAAAATTTTAAAATTGTTATACTAACGTTATTATAAATCTTATTATTTCCTATCTTTAGGGAAGCCCAAGTGTTAACTAAATTAAATGAAGGCCACAAATAAAGCCAATTATTTAACACGGTGAGAGATTGTATACTTCATCTAAAGTCATTAAGAAATCTCCAGGGAACTTCGTACTGCTTGAATACTTAGGGCCCAACCATAATGTGCATGAGCTTGCTTAACCAACTGTGGGATTACATGTTAATCATATGAGTCAAACTTTATCGAACTTAGGGAAATTTTTTGTTAAGATTTAACTGATCGCACATTCCGTACGGAAACAGATGTTTTTTGATTTTTTTTTTAAATGCATTCGCCCGGCTCTTCGTAGCACAAGATAGCTTATTAATTTTATGGTTGATTTTTTACGTTTTTACTGAAGGTATTTTCAGACCTAACAAATATTTGACGAAAATTTTAAAAAAGAGCTTGACCAGGATATTGACCAACTTTAGCTGTATTTTTAAAAAACTTTTATTGATTTACTGAACTTTTTTGTATTTTGTAGAAACTGTTAATTGATATATGATCCGGCAAACGTTTTGCAAAAAAAAAAAAACAATTTTTTAATAAAACTAGTTGTTACGTTTAGGACGACAAATATTTGATAGGTGAAAATATTTTCGCAGATGCTGCAGCCATCTATGCCGGTGGTTTTTCATATATTTATTTCGGTTTTTTTTTACTTTTCTTAACTTTGTTTTTTTATAGTGTGTAACAATGAACATCAAACTGTTAATTCCCACCCTTAACTGTTGTTTAATAAGCCGAACGAAAAGATCTCTCCGGGTTAAATGTTTTAAGCATTTCTTTGTTCAATCCACTGCAGCGAACATGTTTCCAATTTGTGTAGTGTTTCCAGTTGTCGATAATTTTCTTACGATACTTAGCCAATTGCTTTAAATGATAGTATATCTAGGAATGCTTAACATCAACCTGAGTTATTTCTACAATTATCTTTTAGTACTTTACTAAAAGATAATTACATGTTAATTTGCGTTATTGACAAAGGTTTTTTTCTTATTAAAAATTATTAAAAATTATTATTTTCCATTAAAAGATTTTGTTTGTTGTTAATTCCCTATTTATATTCTTGTAAAAATACTGAAATTGGAATGTAAGAAAATATAAACTCGCTGTTTTATTGTTGGTATTTTGTTAAAGCTTTGATATCGTTGCAAATAAGACTTTCTGAGTATTTGTAATTCTCATTCCCTGCTTAGTCTTATTTAGTGATATTTTTAGCTTTTCTAAAATTTTTTGGGAAAACGTTTCCTGATGATCTGGAATAAGCAACCAGTAAAATGCGCATAAAAACAGCTTGTCCTCCAACAATAAATTTCAGTATTTTTTATCAAGAATTAAAATAGGGAGTTAAGCACAACAAACAAAATCTTTTAATGAAAAATTATGTACATATTCCCAAAAACAACATTGGTCGTTATATTTTTCTTTCATTTTGTAGATTTTTTTACTCTCGTGGTTTTTTTGGGAACGTATTAATAAAATATTCGCTTGAACTTGGCGAATACGAAAACGAGTACGAATGGCATGAAATAGGCGAATATTCGTAAAATCACTAGTAAATACTGCTTTTTTTTTGGCATATTTACTTACACCACAATAGTGGAGAGGGTATTATGCGTTTGTGGTGATGTTTGCAACACCTTAAAATATTGATCCTTGATCCACCTTTACGTCTTGAATCGATGTAACGCTGTCTGCCATTACTTTCTTATCAATTTTGGTATTGACATAAAAAATAGCAATAAAATTGGTTATGACAACTACAGATTCCATAAAAACACCTCTCCTAAAACCACTTAAAGGAAAACAAATTTTATACAGATGAAAATATCTTAAAATAATTGCCACAAAGAACTTTAACATATTTTGGGCTCTGACATAATTTTGGACTTAAATATAGTTTAAGGACGCAGATCAAAAAAAAAAAAAAAATTGAATAGGGCGAAATAATATTGAAAAACAAGAAGAAAATATAAAGTGATAAAAGTTGCGCAAACGCATAGTTTTTTTTTGGTTATGCAAAGTATTTTCCTAGTGCGCTTCCTTAACATTTTGATGTGGAATTTTGTAAAAACTGTGATGGGAACTAAAGAATTAAAAATGTTGTAATAAATGTTGGTATATCCAGAAAGATTTATACAAAGGCTCTAAAATTATACCATAATCGGCCATATACGAAATGTAGTGGAAAATCGCAAATATATAAATGAAAACTTCAACGGGCCATAACTTGAATACTCTGCGTTTGAGCCATTTTTAACACTTTATATTTTTTTCTTAATTTTCGATTTTCTATTACCCTACGTCCTTTTTTATTTGGAGCTGCTTCCGTAAACTAGATATATTAGCAAGTAGAGTGCACTATCGAAAAGTTGTTTTTTAATATTGTGGTGTAGGGCATCATATGGCCGGGATTGATCGACACTTTCTTATTTGTTTTATCTTTACTTTTCTTCTAAATTTCTTTTGACATTACATTACTACTTTTATATTTTAATTTTTAATATACATAGGTATGTATATCACTTATATCAATGTATGTAAATACAATTTTATTATATATACATAAATACGTACATACATAAATGCATATTTTTAAATTTAAATTTTTCTTTAGCCATTACAAAAAAATATTTGTGTCATCAAATTAGTCTTCTCACTTCTTTTTATTTATGTATCAAAAACTTAAAGAAACAACACATGGAATAAAATCGTAATTTTTTTAAACGCAGTTTTCTTTATTTTAATTTATTTAAATAATTAAGCAAAAGTCTTTAATAATTTAAAAATTGCTTAAAAGGTTTCTTATTAATTAGTACGCGAAAATGGAACAAACTTTATATAAAAAAGCAATAACTAAATATAAAAACGTGTCTAAAATTGTGTTTAAATAAAACAGCTGATAAAAAAAAAACAATACAAAATTACTTTTTAGCTTTTATTATGTGTGAAGATTGGTTTAATACTATTTACAGATTTTTTTTTATTAATATCAAAAAAAAAAAACCGAAGAAGAATTTTAGATTTGATAAGATAAAGTATGTATGTTTGTATGTATCGTGTGTACAAGAACTATAAAAATCTAGTACAAACTAGTTGATCAACTACCACTATTTTTTTTGTTTATATTTTTAGAAAAAAAGACTTATTATATTCGTAGTCACAATTTGGCTGTCTTTACTTGGTCTTAGGTATTTTTATAGCCATCACTTAAAAGAGGAGGGATATATTGATTTTGTAATTTCGTTTGTAACACATGGAAATTAGATTAGGGTCTCCAAGAAAGTAGTATTTTCTGGATCCTTGTGAAATTCTAGGCGGCATGAAATAACCCCCAAGAATTAACTCTCCAAAAAAAACGTGGGCCTTATTTCGTATGAAATAATATTGGCTTCACAAACTAAATCCTCTCTGCGTAGCCATAATATCTTTTTGGGGGGAAATTTCATATGAATAATCCTCCAATTGAAAAAACGAAATTACACCCCAAACAAAATTAAATAACTGCAAAAGAATCGTTGTTGTTGCTTTATGTACAAAATTTGGGGGGTTATTTAATTTTTTTTCTGGAAGTTAATTCTTGTGGGGTTATTTCATGCCGCCGAAATTCTAAGACGATCTTACCATATCCGTCTGTCTGTTGAAAGCATGATAGAGGTCACAATAAAAGACTTAACAAAATTAAATTTATAAAAAATGATTTTTAGATGCTATTTTCTCATTGAAAATGGGCTACATCGGTTAATTTTTTTTTGACTTCCCAACCATACAAAGTCCTTCTGAAGCTTTTTCGCATCCTACGCAGCTGTCAAAAAAGTAAAATCTGTGTTATTATACGTAGCAAGTTACATGCACAAAAGCGTAGAATGCCTTGCTACAAAAAGTTTGTCTACTTTTGTAAGCTTTACAAGCGGCGTTCAAACATATCAGCTGATTTTGATAAGTACAATTTTATTTTTGCTTGCGCTGATGCCGCGTAAAAATTATTGCATGTAACTTGAAAAATCAAGTAATTTTTTACCGCGATAACGCGTCATGTGGACCTTTATCTAAATTGTTCAACATGTATGTCATTTGTGTAACTTATGTCGTTTTATTTTAATCGTATTATAGATTCGGCGCAGCCCAATACAGGCTTCTCACCTGTATTTTTTGTATTCAGATTTTCTAGAAATTTTCAATAATTTTGTTAAAGAATTTGCTGAGATTTTTGCCTACTTTCACGTATACATAGCATGAAAATTAACATGCCTGGGAATATAAACAGCAAACAATTATATCTATATGATTATCGATTAATCGCGTTTGATTAATCGAATTGAGTTTCCTATCTATTGTGAAATACTGAGCCTTCAACTCAAGCCAGGTTAATATGCGAAATACAAATTCTCTCTCTCTCACACACTCATAAATTACATTGTGCTAAAATTTGAATTCGGGTACGCTGAATCCAGTAGTGCTAACCGTTCTTTAGGTTAGCTCTTGTATTCGAGATATACCGTTATTTCGAAAATGGATGAGGTTGCGTAACTCAAAAACGGTTTAGTTAATTAAAAAAATTAAAAAAATCGAATTTCCGCAATATGGAAATATACATCGAAAACAAGATCTAAAAAAAAAACGGTTAAAACGCCAGGTGCCCAGCTTATCTGTATTTTCAACTAGCACAGTGCTATCATATTAGAGAGTTCTGCAAAAAAATTTATGATGTGTTTTTTTACTTTATTTTTAAAAGACATTTTTTTAAAAATTTTTTATGGGTGAAAACATTTTTTTCGTCATGATTAAACGTAAATTAACAAAATACATATTAATTAACTGTGTTTTGCTTCAAATAAAATAAAATTCTTTTATTTTATTTTTAAATCGAACCGAAAATTCGTTTCTCTTTGAGGATTTCATAAAATCTATAACAATTTTTTTTATTATTTAAGATGAACTGCAAACCGTTGCAGACAAAAAAACAAACATTTTATTAATATCAAAATTGTTTAAATCTTGTTTTTAATAAAAATATTAGAAAAAAAAACAAAAAAATTAACTAGTTTATATGAATCTATTCGAACTAAAACTTTAAATGAAGCTATTTTTAAGCTTAATTTATGTATACATGTTAGTAAAATTTTTGTTTTTTTTTTCCAAAGAATGCAAATTTGATTTTGAATTTTAAACAAATAATAAAATAAGTAATTAAATCAGCACAAAGTAAAAGTATTTGATTATGGCATTTAGAATTATATTTAAACTTCTTGTCCAAATGATTTAAAAATTTCTAAGCTATTATTCAATAAAGCGAAGCGCATTTAACCTTAAAAACAAAACATAAAATTTGCAGCAGGGGTGGAAAAATCTATATTACTAAGTCTTGCAAAGAGTGTACTTTTATGGAAAAAAGTAATTAAATTTCACAGTATTAGTCCATATTTAGATTTGCTTCAAAAAATCACAAAGTTTTATTTAAGAGATTTAGAATTCTTTGCAAAAAGCAATGTGAAAAAATATATAAGTTTTCGGATATTCTTAACAAATTATTTTAGTTTTAAAAAATCAGAAAAAAAGAAATGTATTATTTGGGATCTGTTTAAGGCCGCTTTACACTATCACACAAGTATTAAGTATTTTGACAAAAATGCTTCCCTGATCAAATAATTGTTTGAAATTTTTCAAAAAACAATAATTTTCTCAAAATACGTAAATTTGTATTTTTCTCAAAATACGTAAATTCGTATTTTAATATAAAGTACCCTTTAGAGAGTCTAACAGAAGTTCCTGACTTTTTCTTTTGGGCAAAAGTGCACTTTACGGGGCGTACGGAAAAAAAATTGGACCCCTCTGAAATAAAAAAAAGAAAAAAACCAAAATTAAAATTTAAGGGGGCTGAGGCCCCTGGGACCCCATGGATCAAAAAAAGCGGCCCGCCCACTTAGTGGTATGTGTTGGTACTCAAATTAAAGGTAATTGTGTAAAAAATACGAAATTAATAAAATTTAAGTCGAGCGGGACTTCTGGGTCCCTCTGAGGGTAAAAAAAATTGCCCCTCCCACCCTTATAACTATGTGTGGGTACTCGAATGAAAGGTATTTTGCTTACGATTGTAAATATTTTGTTTTTATTTGCGTTGGCAAACAATTTGTTATAAAAATCGCGGGATTTTTTTTATTTTTTTGTAACTAAAGCTTTTTTGTATAGCCGGCCTTCGGCCGGGCGCAAGGATTTTTTCCTCTATGGTATAACAAAGACCGGCTTCGCTATCTAAAGCTTTTCTGTATAGCCAGCCTTCGGCCGGGCGCAAGGATTTTCTCCTCTATGGTATAACAAAGACCGGCTTCGCTAACTAAAACTTCTCTGCATACCTATAAAAGATACATAAATTAACCTAGAGAGGAAAATATTAAACGAATACAAAAACAAAATACATATTTGCAATCGTGAGCAAATTACCTTTAATTTGAGTACCCACACAGATATACATAAGTGTTATGGGGTGGACACTTTTTTTGCCCCAGAGGGCCCTAGAAGTGCCGCCCACCCACATTTTTTTTTAATTTGAGTACCCACACATACCATTCAGTGGGCGGGGCGGTTTTTTTTGGACCCAGGGGTCCCCACGGGCCTCAGCCCCCTTAGATATTAATTTGGTATTTTTTTTTTAATTCTGGATCGGGTGGCATATTTTTTATATTTTTTTCGTACGCCCCGTAAAGTGCACTTCAGCCTTCTTTTGTTTCAAAACTTTTATCGTCAGCGACAAATTGTTAAAAAGGTACACTTGTTGCTGACGTACACAAGAAAAATTACTCAAGCATTTTTCGAGAGTAGGCTTTATATGGCCCTTTGGAATTATGGACTGACATTCACAAAATTTTTTAAAATGTATGATTTATAGTCGTTTAAAACGAATTTGTGCAAATTTGAATTTGAGTCGATGCTTTACGTCACTAATTTTTTAAGGAGGTTATTTTACATTTGGGTGTATAACTCTCCTCCTACCAAACCTATTATGCTGGATTTTATTCCGAAACTGTTTAGGAGAACCAGAAAGAATTTGACAGCAATATTGTTATTTTCTGTTAAGTCTATTGAAAGTCAGCGAGTTTTCAGCAGACAGACAGGCGGACATGGCTAAATCGACTTAAAAGACACAGAGTTATAGAGTCTTAGATTAATATTAAATATAGTTTCTCACAGAACGACAAACTTAGTATAAAATCACGAGAAGTAATTATGATAAACATTCGAATATTCGGTTAAAATATTGCTTAAAACTTTCTATGAAATATTAACCCGGAAAGTGTTGAACAATATTTTATTGTTTTAAGATTGAACTCAAAGTAAATATTGTCTAAAAGTTTCCCCTTTCAAAAAGTAAAACTAAATTCTTAAAATCATTTTAAAAAGAAAAACATATTTGGCACAAAGAGCTCTAATATGTTCTCAACCTCATTATATTCTTTTGGCAGGTCCATTTTTGCTAATGAGTTCCCAAACAGGGTACATGCTTGACCGACTTTACTTTCTTCCTTATTTTTTTAATAATTTTAAATAGGTTTAAATATTTTATTAAGTAGAGTTCAGATTTGACCCTTAAAAAACAGCACTAAAAATTAATTCCAATATTTATAAATATTTAAACATTTCTTTAAAATCAAGTTTTGAAATTTAATAGTCTGTAAACAAATACAAATCTATTTTTAAAATCTTATACATTTTGAATACTCCTAAAATAAGAATAACAATAATAACCGGATAGTAAATTGAGTGGTTTTTGTGAGCGATTATTTTCATAAAATTTTCCACTTTAAATAATTGAGTTAATAGAATTTATATTTGATTTTAATATTTTTTGATACAAAAGAATTTTGTATGTGATATTTGATATATGGGCATATCCATATCCATATTACATTATTTTCGGATAAAAATAATAGAGTAATTCACGTAACAATTTTTAGTTGACGTGGTCATACATTTTAGCAACAAATGCAGACGCAAAATAAGAGACGCCATCTTTTATTAGAATTTATTTTTGATTGTCTGCTAAATAATCTATTATTTTTTGAATTTTGCAATCTGTCCAGTTTTTTATATTTCTTGAATTTTGATTTCTTTTATTTTTTGCAGCATTCATTTTGATAAAATTGAAAAAAGAGTCCGTTTAATTTTGCCTTGTTGCACAAAAAAATGTTACGGTTGATGATTAGTGATAAATAGTTGCTCTTTTTGGTACTTTTTTTAGATAAAAATCTATATTTTATGAGATTGGCAACGACACTCAACTGACGTTTTTCACTGATTTTTCACACTTGCTCATGGGTAGTGCGAGGAGCAAGAATCAGTGCGAAATTATTTTCTACACAGTTGTTATGTTTCAAAAAACTTCGCATTTTTGCAAGACTAAAGACCCAACCATAACATGCATAAGTTGACTAAAGGGACTGTCAAAAATTAACGAAAAGTCTTTCAAATGCATAAGCAAATTATAGAAGACTTTTAGGTGGCCATAATGTACTTATATAATCTTAAGATCCATGTTGCATATTTGTGCAATATTTTGTTTTCTTGCGATTATTTCAAAGTAAAAAGTGCCAAAAATTACAGCCCTGTATTTGTTTTTTTTTATGTTTTATTTAATTTGCATGCAACGTTTCAAAAAGTAAAAATTGGTGTTTGTTGTGCATACTTATTAATAAAAATGGATACAAAATTAAAATATGTAAACTTACCCCCGTATTCATAAAAAATATTTTTGATTAATAAAAGGTTTATTAAACAAATTTTCATAGAAAAATCGTTCCATAAGCCTGCAATAAACTTAAAATATGTTTTATGAATATGGGGGTTAATCTTTTTCTTTTTTCTTATTTTTCTTTATTCATTTGAATTTATTTTATTTTTTTTTTATAATGCACAAACAGCTGATTCCGAATGGAATGGCACTTTGCTTAAGCAAATGGCGAAACTTACCGAAAAGTTTCATTAAGTACATTATAGTTGGCCACATATGTTTTATATGTATTCGCACAGTTGCTTAAGTTGAATTAAGCGACTTCATGCCTATTATGGTTGGGCCTTAAAAACATTATTTTTTAACAGGTATTTATTGTGAACTTATTGATCAAAAAGTTTTCTCACGCACGCTACAAAAAATGAAAGTAGCTTTGAAAGCTGAACAGTGTTTTGTATTTTTTTTTTTTTTGAGAATTTTGCATAATACAGCACACAAAGTAGAATACCTAAAAGAAAGATGAATATAAGGGAATTCTAGAACAACTTTTTAGCTGACAAAAATTTTGCAAAAGCCGTGAACCCTTTGTAAATTTAGGTTTTAATGACTGGCTGACCATGTCCACAAAGTACAGGTCGGAATTTTGGAGGTAATTTAATAAAACATTTAGTTCGTGCGTTTTAATTACCAATCTAAATCATCTCACAAAATTTTATTGGAATCGGTCCATATTTGACCATAGCTCGCACCTACACCCGAAAACATTCCTAAAAATGCTGGTATTGAGATTTAATTTGGCAACAATAAAATTTACGATAGCTTCTATGTCATGACAAAATGTTTGACATAGGTCCCATATAAACCCTCTCCATAAAATCACTAATGGCCAATTTCACAAATTTATTTATATATCAATTTATGTTTAAAATTCGTTTTTCATGTGAAATAAATATAAAACTATATGACAGGCTACATATATTTAAATATTAATTGATATTTAAATACAATTAGTGAAATTGGCCATTTTATGAATCTCATGCTTGATTGCCCATGGATCCAAAATAGGGTAGTGTAGGGTATCATATGGTGGGCTTGCCGACTATACTTTCTAACTTGTTTTTAGATTTAAATGGCTATAAAAAATATAAATGCCATTTACATATATTAAATTTTGCCACTTATTTAACTTGTGAGAGTTATTGAGTATACGATTTTGAGCATTTATCATCTGCCAAATTTTTCACTTAACAACAGCTATAATGCCAAAAAATAGTAGTAAGATGCGAAAGAAAAAAGTAATAATTGCAAAGGGCTTTAAAGCAATTTTTGGGAGAACTCAAATCGTGACGCACGCTCAAGAAACAAAGGTTAAGTTTCAAAACATCATTATGCTTTGCAGTCAAAGTAAAAAATGTATAATTAAGATTCAATTTTAATTTTTTATTTAGTTAAAGAAGGATAAAAAATTAATTAAAAATTATAGACGACTTGAAATAAAATTTGATTCTACTCACAATACAAAAAAAACTCATTATCCATCGCGCACGCTACAACACATGGACCTGACATTTCACACTTAATTTCAATATATGTACATACATAATTCTAAAAAGTAAACCAAAAAATTGTTTTAAACGTTGAAGAGGCTGGAATAAGAAAAAATATTGCTTTCAAGCGAACTATCTGTATAAACACTAAAGTAATGATATGAACATAGAAAATTTTAATGTCTTGTATACCAGTATGAAATCGGAGGTACGTTAGGATTTGGATATAATTTTTGTATTAACACATTTTTCTTTTATGTATTTATACAATTATATTCCTAGTTGGTTGGGTAGACTGTTTCTGGGATTTGCCCATATATAAAATATTGTTAACGACAATCGCGATAATGTTTTTTGCCGCCATGTCTAAAAGGAATTTCTAAAAGTTGGAAATTACATATTTATCAAATTATGTTGAAACCAAAAATATTAATGTCGACTTTAAAAATTGTATGATAACATTCTAGTTATCGGTACTGTTTACAAAATGTAGTGATAAGGAATTTTTAGGTCAATATTTAAGATTTTTTATTTTGGAATTTAGTTTTCAACAAGAATTCTTACAGCTCTATCATAAAACAAAAGAATTTTCATAAAAAGTGACAGTGTTTAAGAGAGAGTTTCAAGAATAGAGTGAAAATTGTTATACATAAATATAATTTGTGGATGTTAAACAAAAAAATATTTTTTTAAGAATGCCTTTTTGAATTTCGAATATTTAAGATTGAAATCATTTGACTGTGGTGTTTAATCCTGTGCCATGATTTTATGTCGATAATCGTTTGTTTGCTAAGTCCTTGTCCAGACTTGCAATTTTTGTTGCAGCAATTATTATGTATATGGCTAAGAAAGGTGACAAGATTCTGGAGGAGTACAAAGTTTCATGTGATCTGCAATTCTGTTTTGTTTTGTAATTCTCAATTTTTAATATGATATTGGTTGTAGGTGTATTTGTATGTATATATAAAATATAAAAAAGAGTAGAGGAAAGACGCCCAAAGCGCGCCAAACACTTATAAAAATACTCATTAAGAGTTATGGTAGTATTAGTGAAAATATGTTTGTATGTGTGACACCGCTAGATGGAAAATCCTACCAGTTTCGATATTGCAAACCAAGAATTTCATTATCCGACAATAATGCAAGTTCAAAGCAGAATTTTAAAAAATTGCAGCAACAACGACGATGACTAATGATCCTACTGTGTTGCAGTGGAAACATACTTTTAAATTTGTGTAATTTTAAGGATTTACGTCTCGTGCACAATGACAGCAACATTTTCACTTTGTGTTAACAATAAAGCAATAATTTTTTTTCGCAACCACATAAATTTTCAATTAAGAAAACGTTTGATAATTTTGACCACAATACTATTAGGAATTTTTCTATTATTTTTTAAAACATTTTGTTAACAATAGGTGTGTTCATTTACAGAAAATTATTGCTTATATTCAGTAATTGTTACTAGTAAGTGTTCAAATACTCGAAAAACTGGCAACGAAAGAGTGAAAAAAGAGCATACAAATTTGAGATACAAAGAATTTGTTGAAAATTTCTGATAGTAAAATTTTTACTAGCAAGAACTATTCAACCACCTGTTTCATGCTTTTGTTTAAAAAACAAAAATTATTTTCATAGTTTTTAAATTAAAAGTTTTTCAATAAAATAAAATATTTGTTTTTCTAAAATTTAGGAACAATATTCTTGCGCAAATAGTTCAAAGCAAATGAATTTTTTAAGAAATAATCTTGTATTTTACAGCGGCATAAGCTGTGTTCATTTACTAAAATTTTTTCAAATTTGTTACAATTGTTACTGGAAAGTGTTCATTAACTCAAAAAATTTGCAAGTTGACAGCGTCAAAAGAGAGACAAAAAAATTCTTGCAAATTTTTATTGGTAAAATTTTTACTTGCAAGAATTTTTGAAACAGCTGTTTCATGTTTTTGTTTACAAAAAGAAGTTTTAAAAAATTTATTAGTTAATGTTGATTTTTAAAATTATTAAAAATATGTTGTTTTATTATTTTGGCTTGAGGTCCTATATAAATAATAAATAAAATTCAAAAAAACTTTTTATTTTATTTTTATTTATTTTTATATTTTTCCAATATTTTGGTCAAAATCTCTGACCATCATCAGGGGAATATTTAAATAAATAAACAATAAAAGTTTAAAACTCGGACGAATTTAACTCTTCTCTGATAAAGCTTTCTTTGATTTATGAAATCAATCTGATGATGGTCAGAGATTTTGACCGAAATATTGGAAAAATATAAAAATAAATAAAAATAAAATAAAAAGTTTTTTGAATTTTATTTATTATTTATATAGGACCTCAAGCCAAAATAATAAAACAACATAAGCAACAGGTCAACTTTACACAAGAATAAATTATTAAAAATATTTATGCGATAAAAAATCATACTTTTGTTTAACTTAGGACAGATATTTCGACATTTTTTTTTGCTAAATAAAATAACGAACTTGTTAAAAAAAATCCCTTATGTATTTGGTTTTGCTTTTAGCCGATCAGGTGTTGTTATTAGTACTGTAAGTATAATGGTAACCTAGATACCCGATACTTAACACTATTGTAGTACATTTGTTTGCAAATTAAATTATTTACAATATTAAAGATTCTTATTAATTATAAAATAATTTGAGATATTCTCATTGTTTACTTTATGAAACAAACACCAAAGAAATGCATTTGGACCAAATAAAACGGCCATAAAGTAGATAATAAGAATATCTAAAATTATTTTATAATTAACAATAATTTAACCCGCTACCTCATTACCATTCTTTCGTGGTCATATTAAAATGCCAAAGTTTATGTTTCTAAGTTTTAAAAAAATTACCAACGTTATAGGTTCACACTCACTCAGGACCCTGCACCTATAATTTTATGTTTATAATATCTATTATAGCAAATCAAAAAGGTACCACTTGTAGAATAAAAAAGTAAAATAAAGACATTTAAAGATATTTACGTAAAAAAGTTTTTATTTATGTTTATTGGCTTTAATTAAAAAATTAATGGTTTAATTTTAATTCTTGTTCATAACAAAATTAACTGCGATGCACTTTTTTCTATTTGTACATAAAAGTTGAATTAAGCTGCCACATCATATAGTGCTATTTGCTGAATAATAAAATAAAAAAATAAATATAATTAAAAATAATTAAATCACTTTACTTTTTTGGTCCATTTTCTTAACACACTTTTAGAAAACAATAAGGTATAAGTAGTTAAACCATATGGAAGCTTTGTTTTTCCGGTCAAATATTCCGAAATAGGTGAATCGTTCTGAAGAACACTCTCAGTAAAAAAATTATTCTTCGGACAAAAATATTTTTCGGAACGAATGGATGAGTCCACGGTTAGTTTAGGAGTTATGAGGTTAGCGAATTTACTCATTTTTACGCTATTTATCCCCTAAACATTCGAATTTCCAAAAATTCCATCTTACCTGCATTAACACATCAAAGTAGTTTCTTGCGAGTCGCAATGCACTAAATTTGTTGACTAACACACACATAATTTTCGTACTATTAGGCAAATTCTTCTATTTTTAGTGGATCGATTTAGCGAGAGACCAGCATCCGATTCAAATTTCAACCTTATAGCTCACGGCGTTAAGGCTGTGCGAAGATGAATCTGTCAGTCACTCCGTAACGTTGAAATTTTATATACCTATATACATAGGTTATACATAGATTGTTAAATTAAATATTTTGTTTTGCCTTATAAATACTTTTATTTTTACCAAAGGGTTTTTTTTATCTTTTATTATTGATGAAAACCCGAATGCTTCTTTCACCTCCTAAATAAAAAAAATCCAATTCATGATTCATTTTATTCAACATAAACATATATAAATTAATAAAATCACATTATTTTTACCGAAATGTATAACATTTTCCCAAGTCTTAGAATAATTAATGGGTACTCAAATATTCCTGTATATTCGTCACTACTTTAACTTGCAAATTTTGGCTGGTATTCATTTACTTTTTATTATTTTTGAGAGCAATTTCTTTAAATTTCTACTTACTCTCTCTTTGCAAGTTTCTGCTAGTAAAGTAAATGAACACACCTATAGTGTCGATATTCTCACTTGCTAGTAGGCCTGCCATATTTGTCGGCATTTTGCCGATTTTTGGTCTCAAAGTGCAGATTTGCCGATTTTTACACTGAACTACTTATTTCAGTGGAAAGGAACAACTGTTATTAAGTCATCACTTCTACTAAAGAAAAATGTGTGTTGGGTTAATTGGGACCAAAGCTAAAAAAATAAATAATTGTTAAACCTAAAACAATTCAAATAAAATGTGTTTATCTATAAGGAAAATATTAAACACTTTACATTTGTGTTTGAAAATGGACGGGAACTTACAAAAGAGAAAAGCTAAGCTAAATTTATATTCACTATCAATGAAAATAATTTAAGTAAAAAAATTATTCCTTTAAGATTATAACGCAATTGAGGAAGATGCATGTACTTCAGATAAATAATTTAATGTCAGGAATTTAAGTTAATTTGCGGACTTTTTGGCAAACAATTTCAGTTTTAAAAGTGAAGATTTTATGGCTGCTTTTCCAACAATTTTTGGTCTTTTCACATTCTTCTGCATATACCCGTGTTTGGTCTCAGAGACCGAAATTTTGAGCCCCTCTTTCATAGATTTTAAAGACAAAACCTGAACAAATAATTTTTCTTTAACTTGAAGAAATAATAAAACAACTAAACTATGCATTAAATTAATTTTCTTTAATATTATTGATTTACAATTTTTTACAAAATAGCCGTCAAAATCGATGGTTAGTTTTGGATACTACAAAAGCAAAACATTTTTGTCTTAAAAATAAAACCAAAATGAGCTTTTGCACACTTTATTATTTATATAAATCACAGGTTGAATTAGCAGTCAGCCGTAAAATAAAAATCAGGACATACAGCAACCGACCCGCGTCGGCCTCACAGACCGAATGTTACTGAATACACCAGCACGGACGCCGTACTTTAAATTCGGCAGCTAACTGCAAACTAAACTTTCTAGTGTTTATGGCAAAATAAATATGCAAAGAAAAGTATTTCGTCGGTCTCTCAGACCAACGCGCGGCTATAGGAAGGTTAAAGATTATTTGAAATTTTAAATTTTTAAACGTTTTGATGCTGATATTAAAAAGGATCTAATGAAAATGTCAACCTCAAATATGTATCTATAGAATATGCTTTAATATAAAAAACTTTTTTAATTAACAACAATTTTTCTGTCAAACTTTTATTTTGATTGCTTTTTATGTTATTTTATAGGTTATAAACATTAGTTAATGCTGAATTATTATGTTATTATTTTTTGTTAATAATAATAGGTGATATTGTATTTCAAGAAGGTATTTTTAATTTGCCGATATATTTAAATACAACTGCCGATAATACCGATTTTTTTTTTTTGAAAATATACCGATATTCTATCAAAATTATTTGGCACCCCTGCTTGCTAGTATTTTCTGGTAAAGCGTTCATTTACTTTTTTATTTTTTTTGAGTAATTGAGAGACAAATTTTGTAAATTTTAAATTTCCTCTCTCGTTGCAAGTTTCTGCTCGTAAAGTAAATGACACCTATTTTTATTCAAACAAAATAAAATTATTATAAACGCCATTTATTATTTCATACAAATTGTTAAAAAAAAACTTTAGTCCCATTTTTGTTTGAAAAATGAAAGGAAAATATATATATTGGGAAGAAATAAATTATTGCTACCGTTGTGAACGAACCTTAAGAATAAACCTTCAAAATTTAAAGTTATTAAAAAAAGGAATTTTAGTACTTTATGGCCAAAAAAGAAAAGCAAGCACACATACATTTGCAATATTATTGTTTAATAATCGATACTGTACAATTTAATTGGCTGTGTGTATATCATATTAGAAGATGGCACAATATATTGGATAACATAAAAAGCCTTTTCATTCTTATTGCGCAAAAAGAAAGATGTTTTAATGTGACGACAACATTGACAATACGCAAATATGTGCGTCGGTTTTATTTAATTTTACACGTAATAAATTGCGCCAAATATTTGCTATTTTTTATATTGCCCAACTTTATTAAAAATGCGGAGAAAATCGACAATAACAACAGCAATAAAGTGCCCAATAATATTGTAAATACGAGTATGTGGGTACTTTTTAGGGCATTCATTCGGTTAACTGTTAATCGGCTTACTGATTAATTACTACCCGTTTATTTTGGGTTAACGATTAAACCGGTTAATTTTAGTGGATTATTTGTTTCTTTTTATATGCATGTGTTTAATCATTTGTTTCTTCTTATATCTTCTCATATCAATTTTAGAAGAGTTAAAAATTTAAAAAAAATTAAAACAGGACTCTAATGGCTTAAAAGAAAAGGACTGAGAACTTAGAATTCTGTATTATGTGTTGCTTTTCTCCAAGATCTACGATAAGTGAAAGAATTTTTTCCAAGTCAAGTTTTATCGAAACTAAAGAAAAGAATCACTTAAATTTTAAACATTTAAGCCAAATTATTTTTCTTAAAGATTCATTAATAAGATCTTCCTAAACTATTGATATACATAATTAGTCAATTCACAAGGTATCCTAACATGTCATATTGTCAAAATGTCCTAATATTTCACAATGGCTTAAAAATATTGTTGTACGGCTCAGCCGCTCAGCGCTGGAATTGTTATGTTTGTTGTTTATTAATTGGTTAACCGATCAATTACAAAATTAACCGATTAAACCAAAACCTCGGTTAATTAATAGAGCGGTTAACCGATTAAAGCAAAAGCCTGATTAAATTAATACCCTAGTACCTTTAGAAAGGCAAACTTTTAAAATTTAAAATATATATTCGTTGTTTTTTCTTGTGGAAAAAACTTAAAGGGTTTTATTTTAAAATTATCTATAGTTCTAAAATCTTTATGGGGGGGTTTTATATATACTTTTGTTATTTTTAACTTTCCTACATTTGCCAGTTTATAAAAACTTGAATTTTAACTCTCCAAATGTAGTTGAGACAACAACACTTATTTAACAACAAAAAAAAAAAACTATCCCGTATTGACATAAGTTGTTTTATTAGAACACTCTTTTTGTCACTCTTGTGTCAGTTTGTTTTAATTTTCCTTTAATACAATCTTATTTTAAGGAGTAGTGGAATTTATATTTACATTATTTTCAGTTGGTTGTTAAAAAACTTTAAATTTAATTTTTTTTTTATTTTTTAAAAATTTTAAATTGTTCAGATACGCGGTTGTTCCAAAGTGGCAATAAGACTAAAAAGGTTACAACGACAAAATTAAACATCTTTATAAATATTATTCTTACAAGGGGGCATTTACACGGTGTCTTTTCAGATATGTCTGTTTTATTCATTCTCTTTTAAACATGCTTCCAAAATCCTATTGTCTTTTCACGAAAACTACCATTGTTAGAAGAATTGTGATAATTTTGAGGTGAATAACATTTCACTAGCCCTGGGGCCAGGCGAAATCATACAAGTGACAGCATGAGAGAGAGTTATGCTGGCTGTCAATTTTTAATGAATGAAGTTTAACATTTACAATACCTATACCTACATACAATAAAAAGGGACACCTAGCATAATTCTCACTTATGATGCAGTCACCTGTATGAATTCACCTTGCTCTGGGGGTTAGTAGAACTTTGACACTACCAAAAAAATTGTTGACAAGCAGCAAATTAAAAGTTTAAACTGAATAAGTAAAATATATTTTTTTTTGGAATACACCGAGGGTTGCATAAACAAAACTTTCTTAAAAACAAGTAAAAATATTGTTTTTATAACGCAACGCCAATTTAAATATTTTACCTTGAGGCTATGTTTTTCTAGTAAGGCGAAAACTAAAATATATATTAGCTGTAATGATCTCGGATCTAAAAGATTTGAAGCTATAAATATTCTAATTATTCATTCTTTTTTAATTGTCAAAAAAGCTATTATTTCACACAGCATAATCATAAAAGGTTCCCCACAGAGAAATATTTTTTTACCATAACACTTTGCTACCATGTCACACACGCCCTTAGATGCAATTATACTTTTGAGTGTTTGATATAAAGTATTAATTGTTAATAATTATTATCGGCTATTTTTAATTTATATTTATTTACTTTTTTAAATAACAAACATTAAAATTATATGTTAATGGAATTTGTATTTAAGTCCAAAATACATAATTCAGAACTTTAAACCTGCAAGGGAAAACCCCATTCACTAGACCGCTCTCCGCCTTAACATTAATAACATAAAATACACCGACTCCAAGAACAGTTGTTGTGATGATAAACTAGAAAATCATAGACATCATAGAGACAACAGATCAAAACATACATATGTACATACACACACACACACCTACATAAGATGCTTAGCTCAATGACTGGCAATTCACGAGCAGCAGTTACACCGCTGCTTTCATTTTACAGCTTTATTGTTGGGGTATTCCAATATAATTTATGTTAAGGGGGTATATTTTCGTATGTGTTTAATAACAAAATAACATTAACGCGATGTTAGCAGTAGCAGCAAATTAACGTAACGTAATGATGTGATCTTGTTGTTAGCGTTGTTAACAGGGACTGACCGGACTCTGCTATGATTTGTTGTTTTTGTTGTATATCAATTAGTTGTTGTAGTTGCTGTTGATATCAATATGCATGGGGAAATATGTGTGTGTATTATTTTTGCAGTTCTTAACTTTTTGCACATGTTTGTTTGTTGTGTATTGTTCATTCAAATAAATGTGCGAGTGTGTGTAAGATATTGTTTGCGTATTGATTGAAGCTTGATTTAATACAATAAAAAGATAAATTAAAATCTTACTTGGTCAGTTGGGGTTACTTCTGGGGGTTTATTCATTAGCGAACAACGCTAGCGAGCAGTCGTCTGAACGGTAAACATTTTAATAAGAAATCTTAATTTAAAAAATCTTTAAGCAATATCTAAATAAAAACAAAAAAATTAAGTGTTTTAATATAATCAAAATCAATAAAGTAATAATAAAGCGTTGAAGAAAAAGTTCTAATTAACAATATATTCTTAAATTGTTTTTGTGTGATAATATTATATGTAAATCAATTGAGAATATGAAAGAATTCGCCAAGTACTTTGCTCGACGCTATAGTGCAGTTAATTGCGATGGTGAACAACATCATCATGATAATTCCCAACATCAGGCAACAGGTGTAGCTGGTCTACAAAATGTTATCTGCTCAACCACTCCCATGGAAAGGCATAAAAGTCTACAAGCTCAACGCTCCATGAATCCCTCCGGTATTTTAAATTCATTTTTTAATAAGCGGAAAAAGAATCATAGAGCACGCTCACCAACTTGTAAGTATTACTTGGTTTTATTCCAATTAGACCTACATATTCGATTTATTTTTTTTTTTTCCTGAAACTCAAAGTTTATTGTATAGAAAGCGACAAAATTGTGAAGTGTGATAAATAAGTCAAAAGCATAATTTTATTTTAATGAAATACACAAAATAAAAATTAAATGTTTGGCCTCGTTGTATAAATTGTCACATTAACTCAAATTTACAAAAAAAAAAAAAAAAAAAAAAAAAAAAAAAAAATGAACCACAAAAATACGGTATAACGTGATGTTTTCAAAACTTTTCTGTTCTATATAAATTATTACACTTGATAAACTAAACTAAACTTAAAAACTAAAATAGAATTCAATTTAAAACGAACAATTCAAAATTCTGATGATAGTACAGAAAACTAAATGAAGCTGATTAAACTGTTGGAAAATTACATAAACGAAAAACAAAAAAAAAAAAAATCAACATATTTCAAGTTCAATATCATGGCTAAAAAAGGTATTTTAAAAACGTTAATAAAATTTTGTTTGCAATGTTAAAGCGAGTGCAATTTTAAAATGATTTATATGCAACTGAGTTTTATTTAATCTTTTTAACAATTCATCGAAATAAAACTAAGACAAATACTTAAAATACGAACTAGCAGATTATGGATACGCGTTTTTTTTAAATATCCCTGCAAATAAAAAAGAAATATAAAGCATTTTACTTAATTTTTCTTTAGAATCTTTAAAAGTTCTTTTCTTTAAAAATTCTAAGACAAGACCTTCTTTCTTATTAATGATCTCAGCTTTTCCTTTTATCATTTGGGAAATGTTAATTTATTTACTTGTTTTATTGCAACTCTTATTATTTTTTAAAATTTCATGTAATTTTTTATAGATAATTTACGGTAATAATTAAATTTTGTACAGTAATTTTTATGAATTTATATGTACAATAGATTTTTTGCCAATCACTATTTTTGAAATTCAAAATGCACATGTGATTAAGCTTTTTTTCCTTTATTTTTTTTATTTAATTCTGCATAAAACTGTATGACTAATGAAAATATTATTGCTGGAGAGGATTTCAAAACTATTGTCTAATATTTTTTCAAACTTTTGTAAAAAAAGAATTAACAATAATGAGCCCATAAAACATGTTGCAAATAAATATTTTAAGTCTTGTCTGGTCAGAAAGTTTTGCAATTTATTGTAGTAAAGTAAAGTTTAGGTGAAAAAAAGTTGCAGAAAAAAAATCACTAAAACATGTACGTCAAAAAAAATGTTTGTTAAGGCAATTTTGTATTGCAGACATACATATGCAACTATCTTTGAAATTATTTTAATTTTTTTTCAGTAAGTTAAATTTTTTTTTTATTTAAATTTAAAAAAATATTTATTTGCAAACTTAAATCTGGTTTTAAAGATGTAAGACTTCTTTTGTCAGGGTTAAATAATTGACATTGAATAATAAATTTTCCTAAATTGACTGCATCAACAAAGTCTTAATTATGCTAAGAAATATTAAATACATAAGTGTGATACATTTTATTGAAACACATAAGTAAAGGGTGGCGCATAAGTAAAGTTATAATCGCCAATAAAAAGAACCATAGTTGGATGATTTGGGGCTTCATCTTGTTGGAGCCACAATTCTAAATTTTACTCTTTCTCGGGCGTTAAAAGTCGGTATTGAATGTCAATCACATTAACCGCAACTTGTACATCGTTTTCGAAAAAAATAGGGTCCAATGATCTTTTCTAAAGTTATTCTACACTATACTGTGCATCTAAGTGGGTGCATTTGATGTTCAACAATAATTCTTAGATTTGAGTAGCACATATCTTTATTGAGGTGACCATTGAGGTGAAAATGGGTCTCATCGCTCTTTATGCGATATGATCTCTCGAATCGAACGCTGACTTTTGAAATTAAGTTGAACAAAGTTGGTTCTTGAGCCTTTCCATCATAAATTTGTATTCACTTATTAAATCATAACGTTCATTATGCGCTACCCTGTACTACCATATTTTTGTATTAAACAGTTTCCTTGTCACTAAGAAATAGACAATTTCTTCACTTTTACACAAATACTTATTAATATTACTTTTTATATTAATTTCTTTTTTGTAACAGTCATGTACATACATATTTTAAATTTCTGTCAAATGTTTTTAAAATGTTCGCTACTTTTTTATTTTGCATTTAATAAATATGAAATTGATAAGATATTGAAAATTACTTTCAACACAAAAAAAAAACAATTTGTAAATCAGCATTTTCATCATGAACTTGATTTTGTGTGAAAAAAAAATAATCGAACAAATAATTGTTTTGACATGATCGCTAACAATACTTAAAAAAAAATCTTTTAAAATAATAAAATTTAAATTAATTTATATTGTAAATCATCTCAACTTTTAACAGATAAATTTTTTTTTTATAATTTTATACCATTTGGAAAAGTTTGTTTGTATGTACATTCAGTGAATCAATAAAGTTTAGGCACAGCATGACTTTCAAAAGAGATCGGTTCGTTACCTTTATATCTGCTTAGATATTTTACAATGTTTCTGACACTAGTATATGGCCTCTGTATAATGACACTAATTTCGCGATGTGACAATCCTTGCGCGTGAAGATTTATAAAAATTTTGTGGACGTCTATGGAAATTTCTGACCAATTGCTCATTTTGCTGTTTTCGCCAAAAACAATATCAAGAATAATTTTTTGCATTTAAACAAAATGAACGAATTAACACCTAACAAACTGAAAAATTACCGTTATAAAAGCAAAATCCACATAAAAGTTTTGAGGCATGTTGTGCCTAAACTTTATTGACTGACTGTATATAAAAAGACAATAAATATATCACAATATCCACGGCCTATATCTATCTATACTTTCTTCTATAATACTGAATCCTACACAAAAAAATAAAATAACATTTCACGCTATTTGCGTCGCTATGATTAATATGTAGCAGGTATTGCATAAGAAAATTCAAATATTTCTTGGCTTAAAGCCGGTATTGCCAAGTAAAAGCTTTATCAATTGTAATTTTATTGAAATTTCCGAGTTTTTTTTAACATAAAAAAAATCACTAAATAAACAAAATAAAGCAAGATAATTCGAATTGATGTCGATTTTACAATTACTTTTACTTGGTTCTACACCTCAGGCGGCCCTGGATGTTATTCTACATCTTCTGCCTACAGAGCAGTATGTGATGGGCATGGCAGCCAGGAGCATTCTTAGGCTGAGGGAATTAGGACTGTTGGAAATATCAGGGAGGGTCACTCGCGGATCTTGGGTGAAATTAGTACTGGTGGTTATCAACTGGGCTCGCCCGGCTCTACGGATTATTTGTTCACTAGGGTCGATTTTGGGCGTTTGCCAGAGCCAGGGCAGATTGTATAAGGGATTTGCTATTTTCACTGATGGCTCGAAGATGAAAGGCACGGGTGCGGGTCTACATTGAGGATCTAGACATCAAAATTCCCGACGACTGCAGTGAATTTGAGGCGGATGTTCTGGTGGTTCTCATGGCCGTGGAATTGGTAGGGACTAACATTGCCAAGGGCTCGGAGGTCACTATATATGTGGACTGTAAGGCGGCTCTTAGGGCCTTGATGGGCTGTTATGTGAACTCCAGGCTAGTGGACGATTGCAGGTGGCCTCTAATAGAAAGCTAAGGGGTCACTGCAACATCACCGGCAACGAGATAGCTGACGAGTTGGCGAGACTGGGCTCGGAAATGGAGGATCCTGACAGTTGGGGCTTCTTCTTTGGAAGAATTAGGGAATGAGTTCTAAGCGGGACAAATCGGGCTTGGCGGGGACGAACGGACTGCCAAATATCGCGCACGCTGTGTCCGATGCTTAGTAGGTCGAATTCGGACGCGATGCTGGGTAAGAGTAGAGCCTGCGTCAGAACCATGATAGGTATAATCACGGGCCACTGCATGATAGGCAGAATGGCGGTGAGAATAGGGTCGGGCTTATCGGACATATGTAGGTTGTGTGAGCACCCAGAGGAGTTGGGTCCTTTCAGTGCCACTGTCCCAGGCTACAGAACAGCAGGCTGAGGTGGCTAGGTAGCAGATTCCTGCACGAATTGGGAGATGCCTCGGGCTGCGGGCTCGAGAATCTGACGGGATTCGTAATGTGAATGACCTGGTTGCGCGGCAGAAGGCTGGGGACTGGGAACGTGAAGGGCAGTTTTCCTGTTTGGCAGGGTTGTTTTTGCTTGTTCTGTCCGATTCTTTATTTTCCACTATCTTCTTTTCCTGTGCCTTTACTTTTTACTTCTCCTACTCTTTCATACTAGATTTTTTTCACTAATTAAGGCGTCACAATGGACCATATTGGTCTCTGGGTGAGGGTGTGAAGTTTGCTTTGCAACAGCATTTCTAACCTAACCTTAACTTAATTTAAACTAAATTATCATAAAAGTGAAGATATTCTGATGATAGAACAGGTAGATGTTTCTTTTTACTAGGCTGAATTGGAATATGGCAATTATGTAAAGGTTTTGGCTCAGTGTATCCTGTGTACTTTTTAATTCGGTTGGGTAAGTTCTTGTATTTATATTATTTTCCGACGTTATGCTTTTATCTTAATCGACTTAGCGATTTCAAATAAATTTAAGGACTTGTTCCCCATTTCGCAAAAAGTGATTTTCAAGAAACTGGTTCATAGAGGTATTGAATATAGGCTGTCGACAAAATAAATATAAAATTTCAAGTCATTCTTAAGGAGTTTTTCCTTTCGGGTTTCCTTTCTCTTTTATTTAAACAATATTTTTGTTTTTTACTGCATTTAATTGAGTGAAGATAATACTGTAGCTAATTTACGAGTAAAGTATAAATCGTATTATGCCTATTTTTAGAACACGAGTGCAAAATTCGTTCGTTTAAATTTTGTTTTAAATGCAAGTTAAGCCTGTTCTAAAAACAGGCAGCTGGTTAGTGAATTTGTCACGAATAAATTAAAGAAAATTTCTTACATTTCTTCGGTTTGGTATAAGATCATAGCCAGTGTTGCCATAACTTTTTGATGAGAATATGACAAACTATCAAGAAAATTTGCTACTCTTCTAAATCGTAAAATTAAGAAAATATAAAAATCTGCTAAGATTTAAACATAAAATTTTTAATTTTAAAATTTGCTAAAAATATGCAAAATTTTAACAAAAATAATATGCTAAAAATCTGCGAATTTTTTTTAAAAAAAATATGCTTATAATATATATACATATATATAAATACATATATATGTTTATATATATAAAAATACCTTTTTATTCAGCAGATTATAAGCATGTTTTTTTTAAAAAAATTCGGAAGATTTTTAGCATATTATTTTTGTTAAAATAATATATATACATATAAATATATATATATCGCACTTAATCAACAAGAGGGTATTAACTCAAAATTTAAACATTTTCAGTAGAAGCAAAACAATTTTTAATTTAACATTGAAGGCATATGGAAATGAATTTTTAAACCAACCGTTTCATTACCAAAAAGTATACAAAATAGCAAGATATTTTTACAGCGGGCAGATATGAATATAGCGTGTAGATTTTTTCGAAAAAGTGGAAAAATAAAAATTTTGAGATAATACCCTCTTGTTGATTAAGTGCGATATCAAAAAACTTTTATTTTTAAAAAAATGTTCTAAAAAATTCTGCTTTATAAAAAGTAAAAATATGCAAAAAATTCTGCTTTAAGACAAGGAAATATGCTAAAAAGCAGTTAAACAAATACGTAATTTCCTAACTCGGTATGCTAAATATAGCAGACTGATCATAGCAGAGAAATGTCTTCAGATAATAATACATCCGAAATAAGCGCGAAGCTCCACCTACCGGTATTCATATTCCTAAACCAATTGCATCAAGATATTATTAAAATGAAGCATTTTTTTTTTTTGTTTTAAATTATAGTTTCAGCAAATTATTTTTAATTAATCAGCGTATATAACAAAAAGCATCCTGTATCCAGTTTTGCATGAAAACTTATATATTTTAGCGTTATTCAAACAGACAATTTTGCGGTTTACAGACGTTTTGAGAGTAACTTAATGAAGTGGTGAATGAAAGTTGCAATATACAGCATTATAACTTTAATGTGAGATAAATAAATGTTAAGCTAATTTCGCAATGAAAAATTGGAAGCACAGTAGCCAATAGTTCTCAAAAATATTCGCAATAGCATCCTTCAATACGCTACGTCTAACGAATCATTTAAAATATTTCCTTTGAAAAAGAAAATATCCAAAGATTCAACATTTAAGAAGAGATTTATTCTTTTGATAGATAAACAAACTTTCATATCTATACTTAAATACGATTTTAATAAAGTTAAGGAATGAACAACAAAAACAAAAAAGAGCCAAGCAGTTTGGAATTCTTCCCAATTATTTTAAACATGTAGATGTCAAGCAGTTTAGCACTAAGCACAAAAGGCTTCGATCCTGCCTTTTTGAGGACTTCGAGAAGCAATGTTAAAATGGTTAACCACCCACGTAAAAGAGTGTCATCGAAACTAAAATACCTGATTATTTTAAATATAAATGGAAAAAAGCATAATTTTTTTATAATAAAGTTTCCATACAATAAAGTAATTTTATGGTCCTATGCAGATTCATTATAGGAAAGTTCTACTGTATTATGTAAATTATAAAATAAATCTTAATCCTAATTAGCAGCTAGAAAAATTCATATACATACAACAAAAAAAATAAGGAAGAAAATGATTTTCTGCTTATCATTTAACAAGACATAATTAATTAATTACAAATTTTGTCTAAGAAGATTTGCACCACAATCATAAAACTGTAATTGTTTATTCAATTTACAAGCAAAACCATCAAGCTGACATACAACTTAAACACGTTCGACTCACGTTTTTCGAACACAAGTACTTTTTATAAACTGCCACCAACTCAAAGCATTCATTTAAGGCAATAATTATAAATGTACACATCAACAAATTATCACAATATTTAAATATGCGTATTTTTTTTCTAATTTGCGATAAGTAATTTAATATAAATCTTGAAAAATATTTTTGTATAGAAACCGGTATTTACAAGTTGTATTTGACAGAACAAATCGTGCTAGGTGTAATAAAAACGTTAAAAGTGAAATTAAATAGCATGCAAATTTTATATTGTTTACAATTCTTTAACGGGGTTATTCCATTGTTATTCCTAAAATATGCGTCTGCTTAAAGTTGTTTATTTTTGAATTCTTTTGATTACATTTTTTTGTCAATTCACGGTTAGAAGTTTATTTGGGGAAACAAATTTCGATATAAAACAAAATTCTAAATAATGATTCACAGGATGAAATCCAATAAAAAATATTTATTTTTAGCTTTTGTACTTTTTCTAAAGATATATATTTTTGCAAAACTGCTTGTCATGGGTTTTTAAGAGTCACTGCATGTGTGAGAGGAACAGCGGCTGTGTAGAAAAACAAAAGACTTAAGACACATAATTGCGCCTGAAAATTTTTATTTTTTTTAAACAAATTAATGAAGTTTTATTTATATGAATTTAAGAAAGCACACCCTAGCAGACGCGGATCCAGCCTGCGCCTTAGGGGGGGGGGGGGTTTAAAAGTTTATTCAAAACGATATGTTTATATTATATTAAAAATAAGATAAAATAAAATATAAGATCAGTTCAATATAAAATATAATAAAGTAATCTTTTTAAATAACGTTTTGGCTATAAAAATAATTTTATTTATTTTTTATGTTTTTTTTATTTGAAACAATTTATTTGACTACATCATACTAAATTGTTTGACCAATTTTTCGAACAATAAAAAAAACATATGCAATTGGTAACAAAATTTTGGAAGAAGGAATATGCTTCACTAATTTTAAAATTAAGTTATGAATTTTAGTCGAACTGTTTGGGTTTTAATCTAAAGATACATATATAATTATTCTGGTTTAAGTTGATTACAGCTGATTTTTTTATTTTAATTATTTTTATTTAGAAAGGAATTTTAAAGCTTATAACAATGGAAAGACAAAAATTATTTTGGCTGTACATACATACATACAAATGTACCTTCAGTAGTAAATGCGCTAATACCACAATTTTTGAAAATTTTTTGATGCAGTTCATATAGTAAACAAAAATACATCGTTTGCAGAAAAAATACATATATTTTTTTCTAGTTCTTGTTTTGCAACGATATGTAAAAGTTCTAAGTCCAAAAATGCTAAAGAAAAATCGCTAGGGCCCATTAAAATGTGAAAATTTCCAAAAAAAATTTGTTAATATTTGTTAATAGTCAACATTGAAGCAAATAAAATAATTTTATAGTATATTTTATTTTTTGCAAATTGACATACTAAAATGTACATTAAAAGTAAAAAATATATAATAGTAAAGGTGATAAGTCACAAAAAGCTATGTAAAACATAAAAGTATTATTTTTAGTTGGTTTGCAAGCCAATAAAGAGTCGGCAATGAAGCAAAACTGGATTTACAGACTTAAAATATATTCAGAACTAAAGACCATAGAAAGTTTTTTCTCTCTCCTAAACTTGATGGGATTTCCAAAAATTTTGTACATTCGAAAATTCGTGTATTATCGAAATAAGCAAAACATATTTTTATAATTTAGGGGGGGGGGAATTTCCTTTTTTCACCCCCCCTGAATCCGCGCCTGCACCCTAGTAAACAGAAATATTATTGGATTATCAGCCAGACGTATGAACAGAACTAAAAATATGATAGAGATATTTATTGAATTCGAAAAATACTAATTTTAAATGAAAAATTAGGAAGTAACCGTAATTGGTTTATGGTACACGGTTACAAGGGAAGAAATTACTAGCAATACGAATTTCAAATATCTTACAATCGATTTGAATTTTATATATTCCTTTAAGCAATATTAAAATTGCTAAAACGCTCACTCCCTCCTGCGGTATTAGTTTTTAAAGTAATTACGATTCATGCGTGATACGAATAAATCACTGTAATGAAAATGTTGCCTGAGAGCAAAACTCTAGTGTGAAAGCTTTTCTGTCGACTATATATTTGGTAATATATATTAACCGAAGAAAGTTAAAAGATTTTTTTATTTGTTTTTTAATTTTGAGATTTTTGAAACCCTATGGGACATGATAAAAGCAATAATTTCCAAAACATTATGTAAGTTATAAGCGTCTTGCAGATAAATAACCAATGTTGACACAATTTATAAAAAGAATGTTTAGATTAAGAAAAATATTTAATTTATTTTCTTAATATCAAAATAATTAGTATTTTATTTAATTTATTCATGAATTCAGAAATTACACAAATGTTTTTCACTATTATAACAAAAATATATACGAATTCTGTTAGTAGATTTAATTTAATTATAATTTAATTTACTAATAAATGAACAAATAGAAAAAAACCATCCCTACTGAATATCATAGAGGCCAAATAAAGAATTACTAATTAAGGTTAATTAATACTGAATAGATTGTATATTATTGATTTACTTTTCTTAATATAATAAATTTCAAACTATTTGTTTAGCAGCACTTGCTTAGACATTTAAGTATTTATTTTTCACGTGCCTTACGAAAGTCTCTCTCAGTTGTTTTTGCAAAAAAATGAAATAAAAAAAACCCAAAGAAAATCCATTTGATTTTGAAAAAACAAAAATATTAATTTGTTTTGTTTTTTCTTTGCCTTTTTTTGGAGCATATTATTAATTTCTTTTACTCTTATTGCATATAAATGTCAGTTAATTTTATTAATGCATAAAGTATTATTCACCTTGTTTCATGAGATTCTCAGTTAGAGCTCCTTAGAATTTAAAACGAATGTTAGGAATTTAGTTTACAAAATAATTTCAACATTACAACGCTGTGTTGTTATTTTAGCAAGAAAATCTTTTTCTTTATAAATTTTTATTAAAAAAAAAAGATTTTGTGTTAAAATATTTAAATAAATTTATAAAAAAAAAAACAATATCCATTATGACTATAAGAAGACGTTTAAGAAGTAATTCTTTAAAAGATTTTCTCGAAAATTTTTACTTTAGTCCGCGTCGTGTTTCTAAAGAACTAAAAATTAGCAAACAATTTATTGAACATAATGATCAAAAAAGTAAGAATTTCTTAAAAGTTTTAGCAAAATATTTTATTTGATATTCAATTGCATTACTTTTTTCCGCGACTGTTTTTGTTTATTTCTTAATTGTGTATTTAATTCTTTCAAAATTTTCTTCAATGTGTTTTGTTTTCAAATAAATTATTTTTTTTTTTAAAGTTTCCATAACTTTTACATGTGTATATGTAAATAATGTAAGTTAATCTGATTAATTACAAGTGTGAGTAATAAGTAATATTTTGTTTTTTTTTAAATATTCTCGATACTTGAATGCACTTATCAATAAACTTTCCATACCTAAGTGGACACTATGATAATGTTCATGAATGTAAAGATATTAACCCTTTAAAAAAGGTAGGTTCTTTTAAAATGCAATTTAAATTTTTTTGAGAAAAGAATAATTATATAGAGGCCCGGAAAAATAGAGGAAAACAAATTGTGGTTTCTAAAGGGATGGTCTGTTTTTGCTACAATATCACGTGTACTACTGTAGTCAGGCTTATATCTTAAACTTTCCATGAATATAATATAGACACAAAACCAAAAATAACCCCACTTTTAAGGGGTCTGCTAGGTCTCATATAGTTGAAAATATATTCGACAATTCGTAAGTTATAAAATACTGCACAATATTTTTCTTGGTTTTTAATAAGCTGCGCTATTGACACCAAGTAATCATGGACGTTTTTTATTCTCACTCGTATTAATTTTTCTGTAATTGTAGCACAAATGTTATTGTTGTGGGTACTGCTGCTACAAACGAATAAACGGGAATTTTTGAGTTTAAAACGTTAATAAATACTTTTGAGCAATTAAATAAATTAAATTATAAGAAATTTGAAACAAGGTTATTCCACAGTTTAAACAATAAATAGGTTAAACGTCATAATTGGGTGTACAATAATAACTGCAATTAAAAACAAATCAATCTAAAAACATCAAATTCTACGAATAGCTAATTTTTTTTAAATTTAATTCAAAATACTTTAAATTATTACTTCATACTTGATACTATTACATATCGTTACTTTACATAAAAAAGGACGTAAGCGCCAAACAATTTTTAATTGATTTTTTGATTGATAAGAATGTATTTTGATTAATTAATTCAATTATAAAAAATACGATTTTGAATCTTTTATCTCTTACGGCCTTATGGTATTGAGGTGACGATATGTGCATTATTAGTTAGCTGTTAACATTAATTGAAGAAACTTTTCGATATTATGTTTGTTATATTTGATTTAGGTTACTTAACCTTGTTGTTGATATTCAATATCCTGCTTTAGATATCTTGATATTGTAAATAAAAATAGTAAATTAACAGTTTATTTTTTTTTTTATTAATAAATAAATTTTCTTTGCAAATTATAATATTAACACAAAAAAAGTATTAAAAACAATTTGCATACGAAATGGCTAATTATTGGCCGTTAGTTAAAAATATGTATTAAATATAAACATGTATTTTCATCAAAACGAATAATGAAAAACAACAAGGAAACGTTTTGCTGAAAGAATGAACGTTTGATTGAATGTGTGTAAAAGTTGTTTAATATTGAAAATTTTTGAAGTAATTCTTTAAATAATTAATACGTTTCCATAGAAATAAGTAATTTATGTGGCATAAAGTTTTATTTCGATAAATGTTTTCGTTCATTATTTTTTGAAATTTGTCATTTATATGTTTGTTTTTTCTAAGATTTATAAAGATTATACATACTTTTTTTACAGCACGTCATGAAAAAAAGTTCATTCGTTAAGTTTTTTTTTTAAATTGCAAAATGTTCTAGCTTTTGTTCTGATCTTTAAACAGGTTTCATGCATTTAAAACGCAAACAATGTTAAGAAAAGCCTTTTAGATTTTGTCGTTTTTATTTTTTGTAAATTTAAAATATGTGTAGTTCATTTTTAGCTGGTCTTGTTTAAACTTTTTTTTTATTATTATAGTCAATTTTAGTAGTACCTTTGTAACTCCATAAGCAACTTGGTCTTTTTTATGTAGTTCTTTTACATAGAACAACCGGAATTTTCTAGAAGTTATTATGTTTGTTTTTTGTTCTTTTAAAAAAAACCTTGACTTGCTAAAGTACAAATCCTTTCTCTTTCCAAATAACATTATAACACATGCAACACATCTTTATCATCATTTGTGGCAGACAAAAGACACTCATGCACTGGGATATAACAGGTATGGCAAAGTGATTTTTAAAACAGAGATACATAGTTGGATAAAATTAGGTAAATACGACATTTTTTATTTTTTCGAATTTATTCTATGAGTTAAATTTCATTTTTGTATTTTATAAAGCTTTTTGTAATAGTTCTATTCCTGAAATTCATTTAGGAATGACTTTAATAAAGTTGCTTATGAAAAGAAATAATTCCCAATATCTATTTGTTAAATACGTTTTAATTGTCATAAGGACGAGGCCTTTGTAAATGATTAGAATTGGTTTATAATTTCCCTACACAAACTTCTTTTGTTTTTAGATTCAATTCGCCCCAAAGATATTTTACTGCAAATAAATTTTTTTTTTGGAATAGGTTTACATTTGACCATAGCTGCGTTATCTGTAAATAGCTTTAACTTCCTTTTAAATAATAATATAAAATTTAGCGACCGTTCCTAAAACCTCTTTAAGAGAAAATATCTCATATAGATGGTGTATATTGATAATATTCGGCACAAATAACGTTTATATGAATTTTAATTTCATATCATAACTTTGTTCAGGTAAGCCCATGACTACTTATTGGTTCCAAATTGGGTCTAATCTCTAAAATTCGTCTGTAAATACTATGGCTATATTTTGAGTTTGAGTTTAATGAGTTTTTAAATAAGCCATTTTTGGTTTCTTAGGGGGAATATTTTTTTAACAATTTTTAGGGCATATTTTCAAGTTTAACTGTGTATTTAATGCGCATAACAGGTTTTTTTAGAGCATATTTCCGGTTCCCTGGTGATGACTATAGTTTACTCTACAGTATTCCTTCCATATCTAAAGTGGACTTAAGGCTGTATCAATCGCCTCCGTAGGTGTAGTATTAAGAGTTCTTTATTTTTTGTTACCTTGAAAGCCCCATTCTCTTTGCGCTTTCATTAGATTATTTTTATAAGAATATAATCGTAAGTACAGAAATAAGTAAAAATTGATTTTAATCAGTAAATTCGTTAAATTGAGCAACAAGTTAGTTGATTTGGCACCCCTCATGAAAGTAACAATGTTATTTATTAACAATTGTAAAAATTTAATATAGTAAATTTTTTTCAATTAATGCAATTTTTAATAAAAATAAAATCCAGTAAAGTGTTTAAAAAAAATTTAATTAACAACAAATCTATATTTTGTTCGATTACGCAAGTAAGTTAAAAGCATGCAAAGCTTTAATAGACGTCCACAAGCTTTAACGAAATACGAATTTAACAACTACACAGAAAACATTCACCAAAATTGTTCACCAATTAATTAGTATAAAAATAAAATCAGTTTTAATTAAAAATTGAATCAAGTGAATTAAAAATATTATCAAGTACATTAAACGTTTTATCAAGTGAATTAAACGTTTTATCAAGTGAAGTAAACGTTTAATTGATACTATTAATTTGTTTACTGGTGCAAGTTTGATTCATTTTTTTACCCTAAAATGAGTGAGTCATCAGTTATCCTTATACCAAGTACAAGGTCCACAGGGACCTATTTCTATTTGTCTGGAATTTTATATAAATACAATTTATTATTATTATTATATATATATATATAAATTAGAAATAGCTTAAAAATAATTTAAAAAATAAATACGTTAATTGAATGAAATAAATATTTTTAATTTTTGCTTAATTACCTAAGTAATTGATTAATTTAAGATATTAATAAAACTATAATACTTTTTAAACATTTTAACAAATTTATAAAGAACCAGTGAACAGTTTTTCTGTGTGACAAGGTTGTTAGTGTCGCCAGAATTTGATGTTGAAAAATGGCTAAATTAAAGAAATTAAATTGCTAAAAATTTATTTAAAAAATGGCTAAAAATATAACAACAAACCAAAAGCAATTTATTTAATAATATTTATAAATAAAATATTTTTTCTATGTTAAAATACAGATCGAAATAAATTCGATGTCGTGTAAAAAATTGCTAAATTAGATTTTATTAAAAAATGTAAGCCAAAAAGTAATATAATTAATTTGTAACGATAAAATTAAAAATAAGAAATGGTTTTCTTTCTACTAAACGTTTTTCTTTAACAATAAAATATACATTAGTAAAATTTTTCAATAACAAAAACATTTCAATTAAAAATTTTTAGCAAAAAATTCAAATCATCGCTAAAATGGAATTTTTATCATCATATTAAATGTGTGCATAATTTACAATAGAACAATATTATATTAAATAATTAATTATAGCAGCATTTATCTTATGTTGGTCCAAAATTTAAAAAAATGGCTAAATTGGCAACACAGGTTGTAATAAATTAAGCATAAGTGTACTATTGTACTTTTGAAGATAGAACATGAAGTTCGAAAAAGTATAACGGCATCAGCTTTGCCAACCCTGCTATACAAAAGCCTGAAGCCATTTTAAAAATAAAATCTTGTGGTTTCATAACAAAAAAAAATAAATTTACAATATACATATTTCGTAGGTTTAACAGAATCCTTAAAAATTGTCTTTCTTTTTATGAATCTCTATGCTCATTAAAAACTACATGAAAACGATGCTAATCAATTTTTAACCTAAAAGGTTTAAAATGCAAATGTTTAGTTGTTTTCAAGATAAATTTTCTTGTGAATAGTATCAGTATTTTCGAAGCAGGAGTTACAAAAAAAAAAAAAGAATATTTTCTGTAAAAACGATATGTGAAATTTTATGATCTGATTTTATTATAGTTTTAAAGATGGATATTTATTTTCCAGTTTTTTTTAAAGTAGTTATATATAGACAGCCAGTATTGCCAATTCTTCGTGATCAAAAATCGTTGCTAAAAAATGGCTTTACGAGATTTTTTTACAAAAATGAAAAATATTAATTGTAGATAAAAAATTATTTTATATTTACGCTCCAGTCACACGTTTAAGTTTTACTTTCTAGTTTTTTACACGTACAAAAATTGCGAGCAGCGGCGTAGGCTGAACGCTATTTTAATGCAATTTATTTCCAAGATTTCATAAAGAAAACAACTTATAAAGTCAAACGAAAAAAAATTTGTTCATTAAAATTGCAATCAGCTGCTTTCTTGGCTGTAAATTGAAACACACAATTGGAAATAGAATTTGAAAGCAAATTCGCATTAAATTTTAAAAGGATGAATGTATTAGTGAAAAAGCAAAGCTTGATCGTGTGATCGTGTGATTACAAATTTTCAGAAAAAATTTTACAGGAGTAAAGTTCTGAATACATACTTAAAAACGTCAAGCTTTGACTTTTGAAGCTAATGGCTAATTCATTTTCGTAAAAAAAAACATGATGAAAATGGCTTAATTGGCTAAACGGCAAAAAAAAAAAACAATAAAAGACTTAAATCCACAATAAAAAAAAGCAATGTTACAAAATAATCGAACTGCTATCTGTCACATAAAACGAACTTGCCAACATTTTTTTGAAATCCTATTAATCGACTTAAATATTAATCGATTTGTAATCATTTGCAATAATTAAATTGTACTTTATCATAATCAATTAAATACTCAATTTTTTATTATATAACTTTACAAACAATAAAACTCATTAAAATGTAAAGAGTTATTTACTTTTGCGTAGTAGGGAAAATTTTTATAAATTTATTAGAAGTTTTAAAAAGAATGATTTGAAATGAAAATTTTAATAAAGAGCTATTTACTTTTGCGTAGTTGGGAATTTTTTTTTATAAATTTATTAGAAGTTTTAAAAGAGTGGTTTTAAATAAAAATTTTATTAAATTATTTAGTTTACAAATAATAATTAACAATATATGGATAACAAATAAAAATTTATATAATTTATGCATAAAAGGGCTTATTTGCAAACTGATTCAGCTGCTTTTGTTTTACAAAAACCAGAAAAATCTTATTAACATTAAAAGTGAATAATCGATTGTTAAATGAAATGTCTATCACTTGTAAAACTTCCCGACGTTTCCATATATGTAATACAAACTAATACATATGATATTTATAAGTGGATTATTATTATTTTTTTATTTTATTTTTTAATAATGCGTTAATTTGTTGTAACAACTTAAAAAACAAGATTAAATTCTAGAAATTTTTGTTAAAATGTTTTTATTTGTGTGTTTTTTTCCAACAAAAAGTCAATAAACTGCTGTTATTTTGCAGAATAATTCACTTAGAATAAAAACCGCTTTGACAAAGAGTTCAAGGCAAATTAGTTGTTTAGTTAAAACTTTAACTTGTAATTCTATGTTTAAGTTAAATTTTTTTTAACAAAATCACAATTTAGGTAATTCAACATACACATATATTATAAATTTTATTTTTTATATTAATTACAGGTGCATTTTTACTATTAGCTGTTGGTATTTTAGCTATATGTACTGCAGTTCTGGTAAAAATTTTTCATCCTTACGATTTGATATTTAACTGGGTGAGTATCCATTATTTGGAAATGTTCCTTAATATATTTAAACAATTTGAATCGCAAATTATTTATTTAAATATTTTATTTATACATGCATATATAATATATCCTTTTATTAGAAATTGGTTTTGTCGGACAATGGTGAAATTTTCAATTTATGGGCTAAACCTCCAGTGGATTTATACATAAAGGTGTACTTATTCAATATAACCAATGCCGAAGCTTTTATGGCTGGCCGGGAAAAAATGAATGTGGAGCAAGTGGGTCCTTATGTATACAAGTAAGCAAATAAATTATTCCTAATAAAAAAATTGGCTCTGATATTCTTATATAATCTTTACCACGGTGCGATGAGAACAGAGAGTTTAATGAACGACAAATAACGCACATTTCCAAAAAAGCATTAAAATAAAAAACATATCGGACTTGATCATAAAGAGGGTATAAACTCAAAGTTTTTATTTGTTCACTTTTTTTTTTTGTTTTTTTTTTTTTTTGTTATTCCTACACTAACTCCCGCGAAGCTTCTTGCTTTTCTGCAGGAGTCTCTGGCGGGAATCGAACCCGCAACCCCGGTACTGATAGGCTAGCTCACTACGAGCTAGCCTACCGGGGCAAAAAACGTTACGTAATCGTAAAGCACTCAAAAAACTGAATGATTTTCATATAAATTGTACTACACAATCAATTGCTTGTCACCTGGAAACAGCACATTAGTTTATTGAATAAATATTACAATGAGTTAATAATAAATTTGCATGTAATTTTAAATGTTTGTTTAGCTGCACGGAATACTTCTTTTCGCCGTTTAACGTTTATATAGAGAATTATAGGGAAATTGCTAAAAGCATGTAGATTGCTTATAGAGCAAAATACATGTATATTCAATACTGATCTTAATTAAGGGAACTTTTATAAAACTGTCATTTGTTTAAGCAAAATGCGAAACTGATCACATATTCCGATTTCTTTTTTTTAATGCATTTGACGGGCTTTTCGTTATTTTTTGTATTTTTTTACAGTGGCTTAAGCTAGCTTATGCGTATTTTGGTTGGGCCTTTAGTCTTTTTATCAAATAACGCTTAAAAACACCGATAAGCGGATGGATGAAAGAAAATAAAAGTTAGCTAGGCAATACTTACATAAACAATACATAACCGACACATATTTAAAAAAAGTTAAAAATAAATATTTTGTTCATTTATTTTATGTTTTATTCTTTAAGCTTTTCTGTCAACTTTGATTCCGTATCAACTCCGTTGGCATCCTTTAAAAACTCTTGTTTTTACACTGCTATTTCTTCTATAATTACAAAAGCAAGCTCCACACACTTTAACTTTATTGGATTTTATATATTTTATTTCCAGAGAACTTATGACTCACGAAAATATTACTTTTAATGACAACAATACTGTATCCACCAATCCCAGTCATCCTTTGGTGTGGCAAGAACACTTATCAGAAGGTAGAAAAGAAGATGATGAAGTTGTCATGGTCAACATTGCTATGTTGGTAAGTTAATAAAAAAATTCTGCTTTTAAAAGTTATCTGTTAACTAATAATTTTTCTTTATTTACTAATTAATTATCAAAGCAAAAAGATATTGTGCAATTTATAGTAACATGGTACAAATCGCGTGATTTTCTCATGCTTTTTAACAATAGAAATGCAATTTTATTATACAAAACACAAACATTTACAAGTTCACAATTATACACATACATTTGTAAAACATAACAAATGTTATGACATTAACAATAGTAGACAATAAAATGTTTGGGTCAATAAACGTTACTATCTTTAATACTACATATTTACACACATACCAATACCTACACATATCGTATAATTCAGTAAATTTACTTTATTATTTATAAAAATAATAAATTTAACAACACTCGACTTAAGACAAGCCTTCTTTTTTATTCATTTATTTTTTGCAAAATATTATTGATTCCTTAATACATAAATAAAATAGAATATATTACATTAAAATAAAAATTAAACATTTGTTATACCTATATGTATGTATGCGTATAAACAAAATAAAAATATGTATGTATAATACTACGGGTATAAATATGTTTGTTTATTGGGAAATTTACTACTATTCTTTCAAAAACTTCCCCTTTCCAAAGTCTCTCTTCCTCAGATACAATGGAGTTACATAAGTAGTCGGCAGCACGAGAGAAAATATTTATATCGTATACTGAATGCATATATGTGCATATGTATGTATGGATATGTCAAGTCAATTGTTAACTATGCGATAAACATAAAAACAACAACAACAACAAAAAGAAAAAAAATTACTCAGATCAGGTTAAATTTTATAGCAGTATCGCTTAAATGTCAAGTTTAATCGTTTGTTTTAAGCATTACTTAACTGTGAAACTAACTGCATATTCTAATAGGTAGTGTTACAAAATTATACGCTCTAAAAATAATGATAGTAAATTAGTAGTTAAGTAATTTTAAAAAAGGTTGCTGGCAAAAGGAAAGGTTAGGCAAGGTTATGTTTGAAACGAATGAACGATTTTTTTTAATATCCCAGTAAAAAAATTTTAATTAAAATTTTTAATGTAACAGCTTTCTTTACACATTACCTTGGAACCTTATGTTCATAACTCAAGTTATTTAGCAGATTAGAACTAACTAAAAAGTTAAAATAAAGAACCAGTTCTAAGCTTATGCGTTCAAAACTAAACTTATAGATACTTAGTACATACATAGAAACTACCGCCTCTATTACGGTTTAAAACTCAACTCTAGTAGAGTTAAAATGTTGCAGTTTTTTGTAATTGTTTACAACCCTCTATTAGTGGGACTTACAAAAACATCCAACATTTACAACTAATCACTAGCCGTTATAAAGTTAAGTTGGTAAGTTTCAACTCAAATGAGTTGAGTTGTGAAACGTAATAGGGGCATACTTTATCAGTAGTATATTTCACTAAGATTTTTAATTTCAAAGTTAAGGATATCGTAAGCTGTGATTTTTTCCAATCTTTCGGGCAATAAATAGACTCCGCGCTCAAAAAGAATTGTTATCTTCTACGCTTAGATAGTTAATAATCCAGTTTTAATACCTCTGGCTGAATTAAAGCATTTTTCAGGCAGGGGGTATTGCATTGATTGAAACAAGCTGAAGTCTGAAGATTCATGGTGTAAGATTAAAGATGTGAAGTTTTTATTCTCCTTTATTCATATCTCATATCTATTTATCGATACAGAAAAATGAGAGCGAGCAAAGTTATCGAGGAAAACTAAGCATATTCTAAGCGTTTTTGTTTATTGCGCTTGTTAAACAGATCGATAGCTGTTGCTATACAAAACATTCTTTTGACTTTACCAAATACAAAGAATTATCTTAGCGTATTTCAATGCTTTAAATTAAAAGAAATGGTCGAATGCAATGCCACCAATGATTCTTAAAGTTCACTTTGCATTTGACATAGATCTTAATCGAAGCCTTTGAAGCCTTCCTAAATGTTACTCGTCTTTATTGTTAGAATTTCTAGCTTTGAGCGTTTAAATCAATTTTGCCAGGTTGCCGTTTTCTAAACATGCTCTTTCTGAACTTGTCTCCATTTCACGTTATTAGAAAAAACAATGAGTTACATACTTATGTACTGAAATTATTTTCTTTCTAATTTCTAAACTTTGCAAAGAAATTGTGCGTCCTTAACAAGTAATTAAACGTGGATCCCTTTGAGGACCATCTACTAGAACTTAGTAATACTACTAATATATTTTGCACATCGTAAAGTCTGTTGTTAAAATTCTTTGTTTTCATATTTATTTCTTTACATTTTTTTATTGTTTGCAAAAATTTTGCCGTAGATTTAACTAATATTTTATTAAATGTGTAATCAAATTTACAAATAAGGCATGAAGTTGCTAATTAAACATACAAATCTATTTGAACTAAAAAATGAATTTTTTTTTAATATAAACATAAGTTTACTAGAAAACATTAGTTTAATTGAAAAAAACAGGCATGTTTTTCGATTAAACTTTTAATCGGTGCAAATGACAGCTATAAATTCGTGTAAAATATAAATAAATATTTCAATAAATTTGATTTTTAGTTGTGTTTACGGTTTTTAATTTTCTGGTGTTTTTCCGGGTGCGTTGAAAATTTTTCTTCATTTTGGGAACCATTTTTTTAAATATTATAATAAAAGGATAATTAAAAATTATTAATTATTGACAACAAATGAAAATTTCTTGCAAAAAAACGTGATTAATCAGTTGAAACTGAATTGTTTGCCCCTAAAAGTCGTTAAAATATTTTTCAATTCTTATTTTCTAAACGATAAGTTTCCTTTCTACTTTGCTTAAAAAAATTGTTTAAACTTTAAACATTGTTTTAATAATGTTGAATACAAGACCGTAACTTAATAAATTAATTCAAAGTTTAGCTTTTAAAAATGCGCTAAAATGCGTTGTCATTTACTTAAGTCAAAAAAAAAAAAAATTCTTCTTTAATTTAAGTTAAAATCTTTTGGAGAAAAATTCCAAGAATTCTCAAAAATTGAAACAAATGTTTTTCAAGTGAATTGTCGGGCATTTTTTTAAATAGAAGCCATATTTATGTTACATATCATAACTTTAATACGCCAAGTATTAATCCTAAGATAGATCTAAATATCTTTATTTATATAATTATTTTATAAACTGCATAATTACAAAAAAATAAATTTATAAAATTTTGTTAAATAAAAAATATATTTCAAAAATTACATATTAAAAAAAATACTTTTTTTTATATATATATATCTTAAGAACGGGATGTACTTAAAGAAAGGGATGTACTAAAGATGATCGAACAAAACATATCCCAAAAAAAAGATAAAGATGGTGAAAAAATGTGTCCATAGAAGTAAATTTTTTTATTAGTTCTATGTACAAAATGTGCATTGTTTCATTCATTCTATTTTGGTTATTATATTTATTTATTTTTTAACAATATTATTCAGTTGTTAAGAATTACAGAAACTGTAATTGTTACATTTTATGTTTGTTATAACATTTTAAACATCTGATTTGTTTAAATTGCTTATGTTTATTTTTTTACTAAGTGAACAATTGTAAACGTTTTAATTTCAGGTGCTAAGCCGTGCTTTTCCATTCTAAAATTTGTAAAATAAAAAACATGAACATATTTGGTAACCTGAACTTTATTGGTAAACATAAGTTCCCTTTTTCGCCAGTTTACGTTTGTTGTACACTTCAAAAAAAAAAAAAAAAAAAAAAAAAAAAAAAAAAAAAAAAACTTTTAAATATTATGGACATAATTCACTTTTATTGCAAAGTTCGTAGGACCAAATGTCTTAATGGTTTATTCGGCAACTTGTATTCATTTTTCAAATACATTGTCTGAATATATTTTACGCTTTATTCGAAAAACTTCATTGCATCCTTATAATTCGAGACCGTAGGATAACAAGGTTTTATTTGATCCAACCCTACTTTTGAGAAATTTGAATATTTGTAATCGGCTTACTAAGTCCCTTTTCAATTAACTTTAAAAAAAATTTTGAATAATTTGAATATAATCCTGGAATATTATTATCCTTTTACAAATGTCAAAGCTACTTCATTAGTATTTCCTCAAATTGAGTTTTAAAAAAACAGATAGAGCTCTGTTGCTCAACGATGAGACGAATGGATGTGGGACAACATGGGTCTAAGTACCGAACAGAACTTTGTGTTACGGTTGGAACCATGTGTTATTGGGAAAGTTCAAATTTCGAAAGTTAAAAAAGAAATAAACATAAGGATAAAGTAATTGAGTGCCGATTTTTTTTAATATGCATATTTTATGATTTTATTTTGTATTCTTTAATATGATTTTTTTAAATGAATTCGTTTTTAAGAACACGAATTTTAAGCACGTCAATAATAGGACTTAAAGGCCTAACCAGAATGTGGAGAGCAAGTTTAAGCTACTGTCAACAATTTTCGAAGAGCCTCTCAAATGCATTTAAAAAAACAAAATAAAAAACAATAGATTTCGTACGGAATGTGCGAAAGCAAATGACAGTTTCATAACACTTAACACAAAGTTTACTCAAGTTCAATATGGTTTGACACATATGATTTACATGTTTTCACTCAGTAAATTAAGCCACGTTATGAATATTCTGGTAAGGATTAAAACCCCTTGTCGAATCTTTTAACTACACCAGTTAGATTATTTTTTTTCGTGTGTTTTGCTAACTGATTTCAAAAGTTCCAAGGTTTCGAACGCACATCATATTTCCAGACAATTTTCGAATACTTTAAAATGTCTTAGTTGATTTTAAAATATAATTTTTCTTTCCTTTTTTGATCTATGAAGTAAAAAGCCTTAATAGATCTTCACGTTCGGTTTGTGTAACAACGTTTTGACTCGTATTTACGATTCGTTAAGCAATTTTATTAATTCAAGATTTCTTTTCGTCATACTTGTTTTCTAAGGAGTTGGTATTAGCGTTCCCTGCCTTGTGTTTTCTTTGTCGCACGTTTCGCCTCCAAGATTTTTGGTTAATGGCCCGTTTTTGTGTTCTTTCAGAGGTTAATGCAACACCTGATTCATCCTCTACAACATAGTTTTCATTGGTTACCAAATTACCTACATGAACTTCCTCGACAACTGCTTGTTTCAAACTTGTAAAATTTTCAATAAAAAATTTGTTTACTACACGAAGAACTAACAGACCCATTTAAAAAGTGAACGCAAATTTATGTGCAACGCAATAAGACAAAGGAAGTTATGTGAACGAATTCTTTACAAATTTTATTAAAAAAAAAATATTACATTTAACGGTATTCCCTTAAGATGAAGCAGGTTTGTAGGAGAGAATATTAAACAATAACTCCAACAACAAAAAATTCAGTGTGTAAAGTGGGGAACAGAATACTCGTGGTAGTATAACGTAACGAATAGCGCTGCATGCTATGAAAAGTTAAACATGGCAGTTTCAGAGTAGTGTCAACAGAATACGTATTAGTAGAAGTCGTTGCAGTTGAAGAAGCATTCGTCAGCTTCAGCTACTACTACAACTACTTTATTCTGTTCCACGTCTAAAGCTGATTGCGACCAGTTTCTAAATACGTTGTATAACGCGGGCTTTATGTGAAACTCGCTATGTAAAATTTATGTCTTCCGTAAGTGAGATGGTATGCGAAACTTTTACTTTTCTCCCTTACAAACCTGTTACGTTTGAAGCTTCATTTTTATTGAAATCATAGTAAAACTTTATAAAAATATTAAAGTTCATAAGTTGATAAAAATTATTTTCTTAAAGTTGATTTCCTCAAAGTTATAGTTGAGTAAGAACGTAAAATACTGCCCACTACTGAAAATACCATAAGGTAAGGACACCGTTTTTGAATAAGTTTCGAGACAGTTGGTTCTATTTGTGAAATTAAAGTTTCCACATGATTCTATCTGCAAAGTTATGTAGGCTTTCTAAGTTAACAAGGTTCTATCATTCAGTCAGTTAGTACTTATGAACTGAATCTTAACCCAAAAACGCGTAATTAGAACCTAGTTATATTAAATATCTCAGAAGCTGTAAGAGACATACAAAAACTGATGACGCCAAGCAAAAGAGCGTATTCGATTTATAGCGTTGCGATATATAACTAATTTTTGGAAAAAAACACCAGTTAGAACTTGTTATCCTAAGGTCGTGAATTATATAAGAGTTAATTAAATGTCTGTTTTACAATTTCGAAATTTTGAAACGTGAGGGTTTGAAATTGTAAACAAGATAGTTATTTTCTATCGCGAAAAAAAGCAAATAAATTTTATTCCACAAATGTTGAACTTTATTTACTTATTTTTCAAAATCAATAAAACTTTTTAGTTAGGGACAAAATATCTTACCTAAAATAATATCTAAAAGATATTACAAAATATTAGAAATATAAAATATTACAAAAAATATGACTGACGTTTGTAATAAATATGAAAATAATGAAAAATTAATTATTTCATTCTTGAAATGGAAAAATTTACAAATTTTTTTCAAATCTGTAGTGCGAGACAAGTTAATGATAGGCTAATTAAAAGATTAATAGTACTAACTAGATTTAAGCTTTATAGATTTTAGAAATGTTTATTTTTAATTCATTATACATACGTACATACATATATAATTTACATTGCAAAATATCTTTTGCAAGTTTTGAGTTAGTAAAAAAGAGGAATTGGAGGGAAATATAAAAGGTTTCCATATTTCTTTTCTCTCCCTTCTTCAAATCAAACACTTGCGCAAAAAGTGTAATAATTCTCTTTAATGATTTGATTATTTAATCGTTCATATTCTCACGATTTTTCTATTAGAAAAAACAAAAGACTTAAAACACAAATATGACTATAAATAATATTACAATCACTTTGGCATTTCGTTGCCAATCGATTAAAAAAATATACATGTCTATATATTTAACGAAAAAATATATAATTTTACCATAAAAAAGCAAACAAATTAGTATTATTAAAGGGAATTTATAAAATGTTATTACTTTTAGTAAGATTGATCGATTTCCTCGGGAGCTTTTTAGATAGAAAATTACAAAAAAAACTTTGTTAGATTAAGGAATTCTTTAGAATTATTTAGAACAATTCAATTAGATGGTAATATGTTAGATATTTTATGGCAGCTTTTAAAACAAGTTCGAGCTGTGTAACTCAAATAACAATTAAATTTAATCTCATAAATAAAACATACACTATAATAATTGTTCATCAGATAAAAATAAGCGTTTATAGATTTATTAATTTAAAAAAAAAAAAAAAAAATAGAAAATTGTTTCTTATAATTGCTTAAGAATCGATCAAATGTTCTGTTTTTCTTTTTAATTACTGCAGGCCATATCTCATCTAACGGCAGACAAATCGTTTTTTGTACGCATTGGTTTAAATAGCTTGTTTATGACCCAGAATTCACAACCCATTGTGCGTATGACTGCCAAGGAATTTATGTTTGGTTATGCTACCACTTTAACAACATTGGGTAATACGTTTTTACCAAATTGGATACATTTTGATAAAGTGGGACTTATTGACAGAGTAAGTTCTTAAAAAAAAACTACTAAATATTGGCATTTATGTATTAAAACGCTTATTTAATCTCTTTTTAGATGTATGATTTTGATAATGATTTTGAAACTTTCCATACTGGTTTGCCAGATCCAAGCATTTCTGGTCTTTATGCTACATATATGGGTAAAAAAGATTTGCCCCATTGGAAGGGAGATCATTGCAGTAATATTGAATTGGCTTCGGATGGCGTTAAGTTTCCTAGCTTTATACAACCCAATGATTCTTTGAAATTCTTTAGAAAAAGCATGTGTCGACCCATTAATTTGGTTAGTTTAAATACCAATAAATAAATTTTTATTTACATGTGTATGTTAAGATTTGTTTTTATTTCTATTTATATTTTTGTTTTTTATTTGTTTACAGTTCAGAAGTGGTGATGAACGTATTAATGTTGGCAGCCTAACTGGCTATAAATATGTATTTGAAAAAAATGCTTTAGACAATGGACGACTTAATACCGAAAATAAATGTTTTTGTAGACATGGTAAGTCGTAAAATTCTTTACCTTTCATCATTTTTGCTTTGCAAAATGCTTACGAAAAATTATATACAAAAATAAATTATTATCTTGGTCTGTAATGTAAAATTAATGACTATAAAATAGTTAATCAATTTTGCCCAGTCAATACCTAACAGTATGATAGTGTTACGATCATTATAAATCTGTATTTTTTTACAAACTCATTTAAATGTTAATTGGTGTTTTGTTTTTTATTTGTTTTATTTACTAAACAGTAATATACACTAATAGTTTAATAAAAAAAAGGGTTCTAATTAAAACTGTGATGAATGAATGAAGGTGGATTTTATTGAATCTAAAAAAACATTTGAAATTAACCACTTTGTAAAATAATAATTAGATATCTAATCTTATGTTATTAGAAGAAATAAAATAATTACTTTAATGACTGGCAAATTAAAAAAAAATTGATGAATTCACGTCAACTTCCATGGAAATTAAATTCATTCTATATTATTTAATTTTTAATTTATTTCAAGCAAAATATCAAAGCAAAATGTTTATTAAATTTTTAACACCCATTTGATTTTGGTTTAAAATGGGTTAATTTTTATTTGTTTTTAATATTGGCCCTTGTTCTCTAGTTTTTTTACTTTTAAAATAAACGTAATTTATGTTTTTGGATTTTTTTGGCAAAAAAAAAAAATCCATAAAACTTGACTTAACTGACGTCAAAATATACATTTTTGTTAAAAACAAACACAAACAAAATCATTAAAAAACGGCATTTTAATCATGATAATGACACTGTAAGTGAAAATTAAAAAAAAAAACGAAAACTTCCTATAAAAACAAAGGGGCGTATTTGAAAAAACATATACAAAACTTTTTATAAACATTTTACATTAGGCCAGCGTTACCATATATTTTTAAAAAAATCTTGTTATCTCAGAAAAAAAACTTCTTTTCGCAAGAAAAAACTTTTTTTTTTCAAAAGTGCCAAATTTTTGAAGAAAATACCAAAATGTAATAGGAATTTTTTTTGTTATCCATCCTTTTAGTAAAATATGGTCATCCCATGCTTTTACGTAGTTCCCAAGTTTCCTTTTCTTAAGTTTCGTTGAACAACTTGGAGTCTCCGGTTGATTTGTTTCTTCCTTTGTAGTGGTTTCTTTTCTCGGGACTAAAACAATATAAAAAATTTTATTTTAAATAGGCATAAATGTTTTATATTCTTACCATTTTTCGTTAAATATTTGTCCATGTTTTTTAATGTCTTCCGCACTACAAAGTTAACTGCAAACTGTCAATGTATAAAAACGACCTTGTACTTACAGGGAGTATACACAATTAAACACTGTTGCACTAATAAAGGAGTGAGAAAATATAAAATCATTTAATTGTTTAAAAACATCATTTAATATTTTTATCGGATAAACTGCAAATTTTAAGTTATGTATTTATACAAAACTGAAAAAACTTTATGTATTTATAAAAAACTTGAAAAAATTTATTTATTTATAAAAAACTTGAAAAAACTTTAAATAAATTAAAATCTTTTTGTCATCTCAAAAAACTTGCAAAAAAAGGGAAATCTTGACAAATGGCAACGCTGCAGTAGGCAAACAAAAAACAAATAGTATTTTTATACCCTCCACCACCACTAGTGGTGAATGAGGGTATACTAAGTTTGTCATTCCGTGTGAAACTTTTTTATTATACGTCTAAGACCCCATAAAGTATATATATTCAGGCTCCTTGAGTAATTCTAAGTCGATTTAGCCATGTCCGTCTGCTGAAAACACGTCAACGCAAAAGAAAAGAACAAACTTGGTCTCAAATTACTTGTAGTTATCCTAAGCAGTTTGGGATTGAAATCCAGCAACATCGGTTCAGTAGGATCAGAACTATGAATCAATATGTAGAAACACCACCCTAAAAACATTAAGAATTGTGATACAAAATTTAACATAAATGGCGGAATAATGCACGGAATGAAATAATGACGGAAATTTTGTACAATTTCTTGAAGATCGGTTCATAATTTACACTAGACCCCATATAAACCCTACTCAGAAAAAACAGCTTAGTACGCCTAAAACCGTAATTAATAATGCTATCATAATTAAATTCGGTACGGTACAGTTTTGCAGAAGAAGAAATCTCACTGATAAATTTCGTGAAGGTCGGTCCATAATTCACTCTAGGCCCCATATAAACCCTACTCTCGGCAAACAGTTTATTGCGCCTAAGCCCACTTTGAAAAAATAATTAAATTCGCCTAAAACCATAATAGATATAGATATTGCGGTTAGATTTCTTCCAGCTTAGATTCATATAGCCAGAAAAAATATCATGCAATTTTGTGAAATTCACTGTTAACGCTAAAACTAATTACACTGCTGTTTGAAATTTATTCTAATTTATTTTTTGTAGTACGAGAAATCAGTCTTCAGAATTTTGGGATGATTGGTCAATAATTTACCATAGGTCCAATGCAAATAACTCTCCTAAAAATAATTTTGGTTCGGCTAAAACTGTTACGAATAATGATATTTTGCTCAAGCCAGTTTAAAGCTCTAACAAGAAACTCATACAATTTTCTTATTGTCGGTCAAAAATAGGTCTAAACCGCAACCAATTTTAATGCTGACGTTCGTTTTTGTGAAGTTTAGTTAATAATATATACATATCGTCGGTTGATAATTTAAATGTCGTATGTGGATTTTTTGCGGTTTTGAGTTAAGATAGATTCCTTAGGTTTTCCGAACTGAGCTTTCATTTGGCGTAATCAGTTTTTCGATGCCTCATACGGTTGAGTTTGTCGTATGTGGTATTTGCTGAAGCAATTTTCAAATTAAATGTGTTCAAACTAGAGTTTGTTCCCGGGATTTCTCGTCCCTGGAATTCCCGGGATTTTCAGTTGTTTTTAATTCCCGCTTTCCCGGGAATTTATTGCGGGATTCCCGGGAAATTTTGAAGATAATCTTTTTTTTAAAACTTTAGTAAATTTATGTCAGACTTGTGTCTTTAGTTGTTTTATCCAACCTTATTTCACCACAATATTAAAATTTTCTACAGTTTAACTCTTTTAAACTAATTTTTGAGAATGGGCTTTATATTGGGCCTATGATAAATTATAGACCTATCATCACGAAAGTTTTTTTCTTGTCCTAGCAAATTGAAGTGTAAATTTTACAACATTATTATAAAGCTTTGCGTTTAAGGGCGTAGTAAATTGTTTTCCTAGATTGTGTTTCATATTCGGCATTTCAAGTGATTTTGAGTCTTATAAAAGTAGAAAGTGAAATTTGTGTGCATTTCGCCACAAATTTATGTTAGTTTTAGTTGAGCTTTTAGGGTGGTAGTTCCACATTTGGGTGCATAACACTTAGAATTAATAACGGACAAATAATAAAAATACTTCATGGGACCTTAATATCACATGGAATGAAAAACTTAGTATACCTTCATACACTGCTGATTAAGGGCTATAAAATTTTAAAAAAATATGTTATTAAATATATGTATGTAGTAAATAAAATTTCTCCTTTCTGCTGAATTTGTTAAACGGTAAAATTGTTTCAGCATTCCTACTTCGTAATTTTGAGTTTTTAGTTCGTTATCACCCTTCCAGAATTTGTATGTGCGTAAGACTGATACTGTCATTCTAATTATGCAAATAAGCTCTGAACTTGACAATGTTTATACGTATGTATATTGATTTCTATTATCCTATTAGCATCAATAGAACCTCTTAAGTGTCTTAAAATAATTTTAATCTTAAATTTTTTACGTTCTTGTAATATAATAGATACAAGATTTAATTCTTTTAAGCGTAATAGTCAATAGGAAATATTAGTTTCATTGGAGAAATAAGTAAATAAATAAATAAAAAATTTTGGGCGGGAATCCTGGGATCCCGGGAATTGGATTTTTATTTCCCGCTTTCCCGGGAATCCAAAAAGTGCGGGAATAAAAAAACTCTAGTTCAAACTCAATTTACTCGAAACTATCGAAATCCACATACGACATTTAAATTATCAGCCGACGATATGTATTTATCATGTAGAGCTTACTCCTGTCAGTGGAGGATATCAAAGATTCGGCACAGCCGAATTTAGCACTCTAACTTGTTTTTAAATACTCTTTATACATATCGCACTTGATCAACAAGAGGGTATTAGCTCGAAATTAAAAAATGTTCAGTAGAAGCAAGACCATTTTTAAATTGAGTATAAGGGTTTAATATCAGCATTGTTAAAATGGCAAACGAAATGACATTCCTCAATGTCTATATCCTTGCACCTGTATTGAAGGGTATAAAAATAACCAAAATATCTTCAATTGAAAACATATTTTTGAATGTAATCTAAGATTTTAAAAAAAAAATATTTCATATAACTTTTAAGTTTACAAAACATATAGTGTTACGTATTTAACAGTCCAGTCAGTATTATTTGCACCTACCTCAACAAATCATTGAGAAAGTTTCCATTACATCTTTAAAAGTACTAAGTCATATTGTTGTCTATAAATGAAAAAAAAAATTCCTTTCACTTATCTTATTAATTGTTTTAATTGTCAGTTGTATTCTGTTGTTAAATTATTTTCCTCTTGTTGTTTTGCTCTTTTTCTTAAAAGGCTACTGTCAACCAGTTGGCTTAGTTGACGTCACTGACTGTTATTACGGTTTTCCAATTTCATTGAGCTTGCCCCATTTTATGGATGGCGATCTTGGATTGCAAGAAAATGTTACTGGTTTAAGACCGGACAAGGAACAACATTCATCAGAATTCATAGTACAACCGGTAAGTAATAAAAGAAATCAATCAACAAAAACTTATTGATAAAAAAAAATAAATTAAATAAGAAGCTTTTTAAGATGTTAACACTGGATATTTTATTTTCAGATACATACAGTATATAAAGAAAATGTTTTGACATAGTGAAAAAAGCTTATTTTGTGACTTTAAAAATAAAAAACTCTGGGGTTTCTTTTATTTTTTTGATAATATTTCTCAATCTTAGTTTTTTGGTTTTTTCTCATTGCTGTTATTTGTTAGTTAATATTTGGCTAAAAATTAATTAAAAATTTAATATATATTTTTTTATAATGAGAAAGGCAGAAAAAACTGTTTTTACTATCAGGTATGTGATGAAAATCGATTTTAAAAACGAAACGATTTGAAACCGAAAATGTCGTATACAATATCTTTTAAAATGGACTTTTTATATATATTCCTTTTATTTTCGGTCTTTATCGTTTCAAATTTTATATTATATATCTTAACTGAAGTGTATTCTGAACAAAAATTTAAGACTTTAATTCAGCAATGGATTTTAAAGTCGCTCGAAATTCATCACACCTTCTAAAAACGTTCGTTTTGAAATCGATCGATTTTCATCACATACCTGTATGTAAAAATATTTTCTTGACATACTGTATATTCAGCACTTTGTAATATTTTTTGCTTTTAACAAAAACGTGTTAAAATACTTCGTTCGTGTTCCTTTTTTTACTTGCAATTACGTTTAAATTTGGCAAAGATTTATAGAAATAACCGTGACCTCTGATTAAGTATTTCATTAATTTTATTTTTTTTAAGTATTATTTAAGAAGACAATTTTCTGAAAACAGCTGTAACAATTATTTCATTAAATATTTGATCAGTGTGATTTTAAGTCTGCAATTAATAAAACAGTTTCTAGTTTAAAGTTAAATAATTGCATACAAAATTCAGAGTGAAGTGTATTAAAAAGCACTTTGTTTTACAATGCAACACCTTTTAGTATTCGTAAATTAAGTGTCAGAACACTTTACGAATGTAGATAATTTGTATCTTTAAGTAAGAATTGTAATGGTAAAAAGTCTTTGATTTAAGATAATTGTTATATAATTTATTTAAAGTACAAAATTTTTTTTTTTAAAAGCCTTCAATTTCCATTCACTTTTCAAGAAGCGGAACTAAAAGTAATAGAAATGTGAGGACATGTATATTAAATAAAGTATTAATAACTTTTATTTACATTCTTACGTTATAAGCCATATTCACAATCTTAGCCAAATTGTCTTGCATCGCAAAACGGCAAAGTTTATTTTTACATTACATTAACAAAATATACAGCATTGTACTTGCTACTCTTTTGTTAATATGCAACACTTAAAACCAATGTTTTATAAAGGGTGATTAAATTAAGGGCCGATGTTGATTTTGAATAAAACACAAATTATTGTCATTTCTTTTTATTATGATAATATTAGTATGGTTCAATTATGTATGGAACAAAATATCGGCCAAATGGCCGCCGCGACCTCGGCGGCACACCTCCATCCGATGGTCTAAATTTTCGATGACGCTGAGGCATAATTTAGGTTCTATGCCGTTAATGTGCCGAATTATCCCATCCTTAAGCTCTTGAATTGTTGCTGGCTTACGTACACCTTTTCTTTCAAATAACCCCAAAGAAAGAAGTCCAACGGTGTCAAATCACATGATCTTGGCGGCCAACTGACATCGCCACCACGTGAGATAACACGGCCATTGAATTTGTCGCGCAAAAGAGCCATTGTTTCGTTAGCTGTGTGGCAAGTGGCACCGTCCTGTTGAAAACACATATCGTCCACATTCATATCTTCCAATTCGGGCCATAAAAAGTGAGATGATAACTCACGATCGCGAACACCATTCACAGTAACTGCCTGTTCGGCCTCATTTAGGAAAAAATACGGGCCGATGATGCCGCCAGCACATAAGCCGCACCAAACAGTCACTCTTTGTGGGTGCATTTTTCGACAATCACTCTTGGATTATCATTCGCCCAAATGCGGCAATTCTGCTTATTGACGAATCCACTGAGGTGAAAATGTGCCTTATCACTAAAGATGCATTTTGATTTGAACGCCCATTTTCATAATAAGCCTGAAAAACTTTAACGCGTTGCTCGATTATGTATCTTTCCCTGGTTCAAATTGAGTTAGTCTGAAATTGAGAAATGTCCAATGAAATGCAGAAAAAAACTTGACGTTTAGGTGTGGTTCACATTCACCATCGGCCCTTAAACTTTATATACCTTTTTTAAGGAGTAAAATAATAAATTTCCAAACACAAAAAAACTTAAACTTGACTCGATAAATAATCGATGATGTTTAAAAAATTTCTCTCATAATAAAAAAGAAATATTTTTATTTCTTTTTATTAATTGATTATATGTTACAAATTTAATTTTAAATTTTATTCAAACTTAATTAACGAGCAATAGTAATGTAGACCTTCAGCCTGTTGAAGCGAAACAGACCAGAGTCTCCGACAGGAATTAAACCCGCAACCCACGCACTGATACTCACTAGCTCAAATGTTTTGGAGATGATTATTGCAAGTATAATGGAATTATTTTAATAGTATAAAAGAGATATTGGACCGTTTTCTCTATTTGGCTTTTCTTTCTGGGCCACTATGTGAATAATATCAAAATGTTGTGTTCTGTATTTTGGTTTCAAAAATATGGTCGCCGTAGGTATACGGCAATATTGAGAAACGGGTGATAGTTGTACAATTTTGTTTTGCTTATATAAATATAATTTTAAAAAATTTGTCTTTTTAACAAATAGAATGTGGGAATTATTCTTTCTATTTTATAAATTATTTTATTATTTACACATTTTTTCGAATGTGATTCTTTAATTCAAATTTCAATTTATAAAGCGTTTTTGTAATAGCCCTTTTCCCTCCATATTTCACACATATGTATAACACTTGATACAACAAAGTTAGTCTCGCAAAATGTTATGTCAAAACCAACATTTATAAGAAAATTATGACATTAAAGGCGTAGGAGTAGTATTTGTATGGGGCCTTTGATCAAATGTTAACCGTTTCCAATAAAGTATGGCAAAATGACTTAGTCTGTAATAAAATAAGTTTCAACAACATTTCATCGAAATACTAACATAATATGATGGTTAATGAGCACAAAGACTATATGCCGAAAAGAATTTGTTTGTATAGAGGCTATGTGAAATTATGAACCGATTTACCCATTTACAATAGCCTTCGTCCTTATGAAAATTAAAAAGTATGTACCGAATTTCATGAAACTATCTTCGAATTTGCGTCCTGTACTTTGCGGACAAGGTTAACATGGATAGACAACCAGCCAGCCAGCCGAGAACACAATAAATATTGGTGTGTTTCTAGCATTTATAGTGGTGCATGGTTGCTTGTACAGTTTTCACATGATTGGCACATAAGTGTTGAGTTTGACTATGCTTAATTAGCACAATATTGTTGTGGGTTGCCGTATTTTAGTCAATAATTTGTAAAAAAAATCGTTATAAATAAAAATATATGGAATATAAAAATTTTATTTTTTTTTTATCACGTCTTGTATTTTTTTATGGGCTTGACTAATATTTCGCCCGAAAGAAGGCCGTTATGCTTATAAATTTCATTTTAACTAGATAACGATTTGTCCGATTTCGATCAAAACACTAACAAATGATTAGGAGTAAACAATTTTTTATCATCTCGATCAAATATTCGTCGAGCCAATAAAATAAACTAGACGTTTTAAAATTAATCTGAGAACAGTTTTGAATTCAACACGATAAAGTCAATTAAAATCACATAACAAAGTTCTTACTCCTGACTTTATGAAGTTATTATTGCTCCCAAAATGTAATTGGTGCATTTCGACAATCACAACTTTTACATATGTATACAACTTTATAGGTCTCAGCTTGGTTTTTCAAAGGAAATAAAACAAAATATTTATTATTAAACATAAGTTTATGTAAGACATCGGTAGAGTGTTGATATTAGTAATATAGTTCGATAGTAATATTCTGTTTTTTATATTTAATCACGTACCTCTTAATTGATTTATAAGATTTTGATTGTGGGAATTTTTTGCGAGACATTTTCTAACAAAAGTGTGTTATTTAAAATGTATAAATTAGTAATGTCAACAAATTAGAATGAAAAATTAATTGTTTTAAATAAACGGTTGTATGTTTAAACACAAATTTAAATTTAAAAGTAAAATCTTTCGTGAAATATTTAAACTTAAATAAAATAGTAAAATAAAGAAAACGTGAATATTGTTATATTTTTTTCGCTAATGAAATTTTTGTGATCTTTATTTATTTAATATGGAAAATATTGTGTGGAAAAATTAAGTTTTGTTTTTAAAGGAATAAACATGTGTTTTGTCATCATGCGAATTGTTAGGCATAACAATTAGTTAAGAAGAATCGTCATCAAACTCAAAACAATTGTTGATCGAAATGCAGAACGACAGAACAGTTGCAACGAAATATTAGTCATGATAAAAAAGAATTAAGACCGGAAGAAAACTACACAATTATTTATATATTACTTTTATAATTTATTTTTACATAAATACATAGGTAGTAAAAATACATTATTTATAATTTATTTTTACATAAATACATAGTAAAAAGGTTTATAAAAAAGATGGCATGTCCTAACTTAACCTTTTAAAATTATATTTTAAATAAAAAACTTTAAATTAAAATAACTGCTAGTGTTGCCATTAAAATTCAACATTGCATCCGGCCATTATGTTCAATAAAAAAATTCCATTCATAGTTTATTGTTATTTAATTAAAAATGAATTTTTTTATACGTTTACGTGGGAAAAATCTAACTCAATAAAATTATTAATATTTAATTTTCTATATAATTGTTTTTAATTAAAATAAGTAATTAATTCGTTCCAATATCTCATTCAAAATAAAAGGATTTTTTATAATTAGTTCAATTAAATTTTTTTCAATAATAGTTTAAACAAATAAATTATACGGTATATGAATATTGACAAATGATTTAATTATATAAAATATTAAACCAGATAAATTTATTAAAAAGCACAACTTATGCATTCAATTCTTTTTAATATTACAATAAAACAGTACTTTCTAAACACAAGTGATTTTGTGGAAAAACGTGTTTATAAGCATATCTCATTTTCACACAAACTCGATTTTGTGGTTTATCTCTTAAAAATATTATTTTTAAAAGTTGGCACTTAACAATAGGTATTCTGAATAGTAGAATAGTACAACAAATTCGTTATGCCAACCATACGTTACACTGGCACGCGTAAACGAAACTTGTGACTCACACTCTAAAAGTAAACTATACAATTTTTATAATTTTATATTTATAAGCGAAGAAGACATTATGTGCAAATATTTCTCTATCTCTATTTTGATTTTTACCATGAATAATTTTTTCTAGGATTCAACCTTCATTAGTCGATTGCACTAGTAATGCGCTAAAATTCAGGCGACTGTTTGCATAATTAAAGAAATCCTGTCTTAAATATTGTTTCCCCGCTCATTTTTTTTGTCGACTTTTAAAAAACCTCGACAGACCTGAACGTTTTTAATATACACTACGCAAGTTTACTGTACAGTTCAACAAACTTAAGCAAAAATCAAAGTCGTACACTAGGGTGAATACCTTCTTTTTGGCGACATCCTTCAGTTCTAAAAGTACTTTTATATTTTAAGTATTTAATGAATAGCAATAATCGATTAAAAAAAACTAGCTGTAACAAGAAGTAAAATTTAACTGCCAGGCCCGCAATGTCGACAATAACATTTCTTTCTCATATTTTCATTGAAAACAATAATAAGAAATCTTGTTTTCAATATAATTATACGAAAGAAATGTTCTTGTCGACATTGTAGGCCAGGCAGTAAGTTAATGGTACTTGTTATATACAAAAAAATAAGTTATTTCGAGTAAAATTTAAAATTTTTGTATTAAAAAAAGTTCGTACACAACTTCAATGCATTTGGTACGTTAACTTTACGATCGCGTAAAGTTAAATCGCAATTCTTGTTTTATTTTGTCCAGGCCCTACACGATTATGGAACTAAAGCTTTCATATTTACAAAAAAATGCAAAAAGTTACCACCCTACTGTACAGTGCACATTGTCAGACTTAAGCACTGAACTTGTGTAATGTATGGCTAGAATTCGGATATGCAATTACGTTAATATATCATGGATTGGGAATAAATATGTGTATCATAGTTTTCTCTTCAATTGCCAAATTAGGTAATTGTTTTTCGATATCAAAAAACCACGGCAGATCGAAGAATCTCTGCCAGCATTTTTACAATTTTAGAAGATAGATTTTTGTTTTTAGTCACTTTGGGCCATAGAAGAAGATTTTATACACTAAAAAATGCTTTATAATCGAGTTTTGATTGTACCACTGCAATATTTTTCGCGACTTTTTTTAGTTGGTTAAACGATTTTACACATTTAACAAATACAAAATAAATGACAATCGAATTTTTATCTTTTGATGGCAGTTTCCTTAGTCACTTGTAGAACTATTCACACATTCCCCACGGAAGATTAGAGTAATTGTGGGTAAATATTAGGGTATTCATTCGGTTAACCGTTAATCGGTTAACCGATTAATTACTACCCAGTTAACTGTTCGGTTAATTTAAAATTGGCTTTTTTCGATTAACGATTAAACCGGTTAATTTCAGTCGATTAACCGATTAACCGATTTAACAAAATTTTTAACTTTTTGCAGTTTTATAACATATTTTTTTGCGTTTTTAATTATTTTTTTTCGTCTCATATTCAAAAGGAATGTGTTTTGAAAGTATTTTTTCATACAAACAAAGAAGGTGTTCAGTGATCTTCATTTTAAATAACAACATCAGCTTTTTGTTTTGCGCACTTTTTATATGTATTAGTTTTGTCATTTGTTTCTTTTCATATCAACAGAAATTAACCGAAACAATTAGAAGTGTTGAAAACTTAAAATAATTCAAATAGGACTCTAATGGCATTATGGAAGATTTAATATGTTAAGAAAAATCCAGGAATATGATTGAGAAATTAGATATTCCGTATTATGGGTTGCTTTCGATTTCCCCAACATCTACGATACATGAAAAAAAATTTTCCACGTCAAGTTTTATCAAACCTAAAGAAAAGTAAACACTTTAACCAAACTATTTTTTTTAAATATTTTATAAGATCTCCTTAAACTATTATCTCCTATAATATATATATCTATATATATATATATATATATATATATATATCTCCTATAACTAATAAAATAATCACCCAGTCTATTTTGTGATTAATGCATAATATGTATTGAATTAAAATACATATTTATGAATTATTTTTTGGGATTATGGATTATTTACCGGGCTTAAGACAAAATAATTAATGTTGCTATCCGGTTCATATGGGACAAATATTATTCAAAGGCTAAATATTTTGTACATGTTTAAATAAGTATGTATGTGTGTAGGCGCAAGCTTGTTAGTAATAGTTAGTTTAATTCAAGGCAGCAGCTGTTACCTTTTTAATTATTAGTTATTCATTCATTCGAATAATTTAATTAAAATATAAACAATTTATGTATGTACATCTAACAGTATAAATAATTAAGATAATTTGTACGTCTAATGTTTTGTTTATAAGAATACATTACATGTTTTGGAAGTTTATTTCCGCAGTTAAGTTTAAATGGCATTTTTATTAGCACACCACAATAGTGCAGATGGTATTATGCATTTGTGCTGATATTTGTAACACTTTTAAATATTGGCCCTAAGTCCACATTTAAGTATACCGATGCACTTAGAATTACTTTCTGAGTTAATCTTACGATGTCCGGCTGGCTGGCTTTCCTTGTGCGCAATTTACAGGTCGAAATTTTGGAGATAATTTGATACATAGGTTCCAATTGGCACAAGTATCAAGCCTATTGAAAATGGTTAGAATCGGTCCATAATTTCACATATCCCATACAATCTTCTTTCTGGAATAGCGTCTTTGGGTCACTCAGCCATCTTCATATGGTGGTATTTAGATTAAAATTGGTCCAAACTTATTTGTTTGCAATCTTAATTATCCTGGTAGGTCCAAAATTGGCCATAGGTTCCATGTCAACCCCCATCCTTTAACCACTTAAAGGTAAACAAATCTTATACAGATCAAGATATCTAAATAATATTCGTCACAAAGAACTTTGAGATGATTTTTGACCTCATCACATAATTTTTTTTCTGGCGGGTCCATGATTGCCCATGGGTCCTAAATGGGTCGAAAATTTATTAATTAGTTCATTTATTAATGATGCGCTAATAATCCCAATTTTTGAATGAAAACACTGAAATTTATTGTTGTGGAAAAGCTAGTTTCTATGCGCATTTCGCTGGTTGCTTAGGCCAGCTCGTCAGGAAACTTTTTCCAAATACTTTAGAAAAGCTAAAAATATTATAAAAGTAAGACCATAAAGTGAATAAGAATTTTAAACACTCAGGTCTTGCATGTAACAATATCAAAGCTTCAACAAAGACACAACAATAAACCGTCAATTTTTCTTTCTTACATTCCCCTACAATTGGCCGGTTTTTTTCCAACACGAATTGTAGTTGTAAGAGGATAGAAAGAAAAAAAAAAACAAAATTAAAAAAAACAAGTTGCTTAAATAAAATTTGTTTTTTAATTTTAGGGTGTTGGGTATTATATGGTCGGACTTGACCGACTATACTTTTGCAATTGGCCGAAGTCTAAAATTTCAGCTTATGATATGCACATACTGGTGTTTCGTAAACTTTTGGTGAACTAATTTTAACATTTAATTTTAACAGTTACGCCTTAAATTTATGTCCATAAGTTCCTTTTCAATTGCTTTTTATACCCTTCACCATAGGTGGAAAGAGTATATATCGCACTTGTTCAACAATACTGTATTAACTCAAAATTTAAGAAATTTCAGTAAATGCAAAACAATTTTTAATTTAACATTAAAGACATATATAAAATAATTTTTAAACCAACCGTTTCATTACCAAAATTCGACAAAATGGCATGATATTTTTATGGCGAATTTTTCGTGTCGATTTTTTCCAAAAGTTAAAAAATCAAAATTTCGAGTTTATATACTATTGTTGAACAAGTGCGATATAAGTTTGTCATTCCGTTTGTAATTTCGACAATACTGATCTTAAACGCTAAAAAGTATATATTGTATATTCTGGGTCCTTATGAGTAGCGAAGTTTATGTTAAAATGGATTTCCCGAAGACCCCAGAAATGATAAGGACTACGTTGTTATATATTTATGTCACATACACATTGTAAAATTTTGTGTTGAAATTCAGCCTGATCGTTCGACAAATGGCTGAGATATGAGCCAAAAACAACCACTGCCTCTAATTTTACCCATAAATCCCTTTTGTTGTGTTTTTTTTCTGTATATCTAGAGAACGGCAAGAGCCAAAGTTTTAAAATTAGGAACAGGCATTTTGGATATCAGTACACAACATCCGACAAAATGTGGAGAATTGAGCATGGCACAAAATACATTTCTTTATATCTGGAGACATGTCGCAGCGACATGTCGCTTCATGTAAACAGGCTCCAAGTGACTATCAATAGAAATCAATTATTGTCAATAACGACTAAGAAAACACAATTCCGTCGATGGAGACTTTCATAACAAACACGCGGCCATGTTCTGGAAATCACAATCAAGTAAAATTTAAATGGAAGAAAATTAAAGCAAAAATTTTTTTTTTAAATGACCGTAGTACTTAAAGTATGACATATATAATATGGAATTTTTTTTTGTCAACCTTTAAAACAGGATAGAATTGCAAATTTGTTTGATTTCAATTTCACTCGAAATCAATTTCCAGAACATGTCTGAATAATGCAATTACCACTTCGACGAACCAAATAATGACTTGGTACATAGTAATTAATGACTTTCTATTACATTAACACATCGAGCCTTTAATGCAAAAGAGTCATAACTCAAAACCCCTAATTTTTGAGCTTATGTATTTAATTGTTTAATTCCCAGAGGAACATATGGCCGCCTACTAGCTCATAATGTGGAGTTAATCGACATGTCGTTTCTTCATATTGTGTAAAAATTGCATACAAATATCTTATGTACTCAACTCTAGAGAGAAGAATTAAATTTTAAGGTTCTGGAAAATTCAAATTTTAGTTATAATACATACATAGTAATTAAGCTATAATACATACATAGTAATTAAGCTATAATCTTAGTAACGCTTAGTAGTTGTGAAATCAACAATGATGCTGTGTTTTTTTTTACAAATTTTCTAAAATAAATGAAATGTTAAAAATGTTCATGTTAACTATCGTTGCATTTTGAACAATAAACTTGAAATTCTTAGTTCAAGTATCAAAATGTTAAAATATTTTCCGCTGGCCTATTTTTGCTTTTTTTTTGTTCCTTAAAAAAATTTAATTGCGTCTAACATAAAGTAGAGCAAAGGCTAAATTGTTAACAAAAAATGTTGTTAAAAAAAAAAACAAATAAAACTATACTAACTTAACTCTTATTATAGTATGTAAAAACTATTTAAAAAAAAATTTATTTTAGGAGTCCGGTTTACCTTTGTCCTTGTCGGTTAAAGTCCAAATAAATATGCACTTCCATGATTTATCCGCTTATAGCCGAACAAAACGTTTTAGCTACTTAACCGTTCCCATGCTATGGTTTGAAATTGTAAGTTTTAAAAGTTTAATTTATTTAAATAAAACAAAAATTATTAAATACTTATTATGTTAATTATAATATTTTAGATGATGCCAAAACTACCAAAAAATTTGAATAATAGATTCAGCTTCTATTTGAATTATTTGCCTTTTATTGAACCTTTAGGCTTTTGGGGTGGTCTATTTGTCGGCATAACATTACTTATCTACGCTGTTACACGCGCCACATTAAAAATGTCTTTGCTCGCGAAAAATTCTCATCTCTTGGAATTAAACTATGGACGTGACAATCTCTTGCAGGTCAATCAAAATGGTGTTTACAAGCCATGTGAAATGCAGTTGATAACAAGCAATGAAAAATCAAATATGATCCTAAGTAACAGTGGTCATAAAACGGATGCTTTGTATACAGAACTACAACCGGATCTTAACAAGCAGCATAATAATGTACGCTCCAAAAGAGGTTCATTTTCTTTAGAGCTAGAACCTGCCCTCGATACAAGCACCGATTCTAGTTCATGTGATGAGGGACATGAAAGTGATACCGCCACTTTGACTTTAAGTCGTAACTCTTCGTCACCTTGTTGCCAGAGCAATAATAATAGTTGCGTTGAGGAACTAAAAACAGACAACTTAAATTCCCATATAGCAACCGATGAAGATGACGATGATAGTAATGATGATGGAGGAAAGCAACAGGTGAGAATTGTTTAAACAAATAAAAATTTCAAATTATTTCCATACAAATCCTTCTAATTTATTGTTTAGTATTTTTCGAAATTTTAATGCCTAACAGTCGTCCTTCTGCCTGTCCATCTAACGGTCTATCTGTTTTGTAGCTCTGCACTCAGTGTGGACAGGTCTAAAAATTGTTTACAGCTAAATCTGGCATTATACATGACCAAAAAATGATAAAAATTATTTAAAAAAATGCTAATATAATGCTAAAATTTTTAAAGATTTTTGTTACAAATGTATTGCCAGTATAAAATTTTATACGAAACTAAATACATATTAGTGACTAATTTTGTAACGAAATTGAAATAAATTGTTATATTTAAGCAAGTGGCTAGATTTTTCGTAAAGTGGCTAGATTTTTCGTAAAGCATACATATAAATGTGTAGCACAGGTAGTTGAGACCAAATTTTAAATTTAGGGGGCCTGCAAACCTCTGATATATGCAAAATTTAAACGATTTATTTCTATGATATACAAAAGTTTTTAGATTATTTTATTTTTATAGTTTAAGAAAAGTTGAATCTTTAAAATAAAAAATGTGAAGTACTAAGTACCCAAATACAAATACTATTAACAACTCTAAAAAACAACAACAACAAAAAATATTTTAAAGGTTAGAATTTTGCCATATAAATGCACCACAGAGAAGTTTTATTAATTAATATTTATTAACTTTTTGTTATTGTTTAATTTTTATTTCAACTTTCCTTTTTGAAAAAAAACTTTCTTCACAATTTGTATCCTTTTTGTTTGTTTCTTTTGCTTGTTTACCTTTTGTAACATACAATGTTTTTTTGGATTACTAAATTTTACTGCAAAAATTTTTGCAGTAAAAATTTGTAAGTACTCAATCAAGAACTGCCACTTTACGCTCTCAATTTGTGTTCTCATTTACTGCATTTTGTGTACTCGAACGCAATTTCGTAAAATGCAGTAAAGTTCAGTAAAAAATAGTAAAAACTTTTGTGTTCTCGAAAGCAGCTAATGCTAAATTTAGCTGCCAAAATGGCCACACTGTCTGCCCTTAATGGGTTTTTGACTGACAACTACGCACCAGTGTTGCCAGGTAATTATTTTTCTTGCCCACAAAAAAATCGAAAAGCCCCAAATTTTACGTATTTTGAAAAAAATCCCCCTAAATGTAAAAGTTTATATAACAATTTCATTTCAATTAGTTCAACTTAACTCAGTTTTAATGTACGTTCTAATATCAATACCTTAATAAAGCAAAAATCGTAAAATGTTTAACATTTTACTGAAATTCCACACAAAAATATGTTTTTTAAAGTTTCTTGAATACTTTTATTTAATAAAATATCTTAAAAAACAATTTAAAAAGACTGTAACATATGTACATACATACATATATTAATCAAAATAGAGTTGGTAGAAATCAGTTTTTTTAAATATTACTTTTGTTACTTTTTTAATGAAACACAAGGAAAACGATTTTAGATTATATAAAAAAAAATGAAATTTTTATGAATTTTATGTTTTAAACACTCGTTTCACACATCGAAATGTGAATAAGCAAATTGCGTGGCACATGCAATAATTTTTGACGTCAACAAATGCCATACATCGTATCTGGATAAAAATGTACATACAAACTTACATATGTAGCTTTTTGCCGGGTTTGTTTGTTTAATGAATCATATTCTAAACTACTTGTAATCGTATACAAACTATAACCGTAAACAACAGTAGCAGTTGTAGTTCTTCCGGGTATTTTTAAACTTTCCAAGCTGAAGTTTTGAATTTGAAATCTGCTGTACAACCATCTGTGCATATAGCTCATTAACTTCAATAGTGACATAACTCAAAAAATTTAATTTTGGAGGTAATGATGCATAATTGTTCGCTATGTGTTTTCTTATACATACTGTGTATTAAATTCATCTTTATACTTTCCCCGTTTGAAGAAAATCTGTCCTTATTTTTAAGTGGTTAGAGCAAAATAAAAACTTTAAATGCGTTTATCTCGAAATGGAATTTTTTAAGTCATTTCACTATTAAAGTAAATGAGCAATACATAAGTATGTGTAAGAGAGCGGTAATCAGATTTTTGACTAGAATCTTTTAAAATAACAAATTTAAGCAATTTGTTTTTAAACTATAATAAAAATGTTAAAATAAGTTTGTTTTTACCTCCCAAAGATATTTTTAATCATTTTGCTCATGAAATTTCTTGCTTGAAGTTTGAAGCAGATTTTCTTTTAAGTTTATGCAATAAAAAGTCCCTAATTTTTATAATCTTAAATAAAAAATAATTAACTCAACTTCTATTTAACAATGCAAATTTAAGTCAAAAGGAAAAAAAGTTGTTGTAAAATATTTATGTATGCACTCAGGGAAAAGCTGCAACTTAAAAATAAGAACGCGTCGTTTTTATTGACGTGCTAAATTCACAATTTTTTCACTTAAGTAGAAAAGTTATATTTAAATACATACATACTTTAAATCAATCGTTTTCAACTTTGAATTAATGTAGTTTCTATCTATTTTGTAGGATATATTAAATCAATATTGTTTAAAAGTTGAAACATATTACTTTGCGGTTTTTATCTTATTAATTCCTTAACGAAGTTAAAATTTAAATAGCAAAATATTAAATTAATAAAAAAAATTTATATGGCAACAAAAGCAAAACTGTATTCGCTAATTGTGTTGGTTAACTAATGTGGACTTTAACTTTTAATAAGGCGGATAATGTTTTATTCTATTGATTTGAAAAATAATCCAGTGACTCAAAAACGCATGTATTTTTTTTAATGTTTTCAGACTGCTCTTAGCATAAATAGTAGCGGTTATAGAACTTCAACAACGGATTCAATGGTTCAATGAATTCACATCAAACCACCAATACAACAGCTACATACGCTTATGGAAACAGCATTCAAAAATTAAAACTAGTTATAAACATACAAAATTGAATATTAGTTTAATAAAAATCTATTTTAACTAATCTTCTTTTGTTCATTTAACACATGGTATCTACATAAGTGTGTATATGTATAAGACTTTATTTTAGTAAATAATTAAAAAACATGTTTCTTATACATACATTTGTGAATACATAAACATATGTACATTTCTTATATCTACATCATTTAATCAAAGACAAAAAAAAAACGATATACTGTGATAAATTATATATGTATATTCTTCACTTTATTTATCATTTATTTTCCTTAACACACTATAATTGTATGAATTTTAATGGATTTATGGGTTCTTTCGTACTTGAAGGTTTAAAATAATAATAAAAAGAAAAAGGGTTAATTTAAAACTAAGAGCTACATACATACATATGTACATCATATTTGTACTAATTAAATTTTAAGTTGTCCCATACATACATTCATACTTTCTTTAAAAACATAAAATAAATCTTATCGTATAATTAATATATAGTGTATTTATATATAAGGATACCATTAAAACAAACATACTGCCTCTATGAGGTTATAACCAAAAGTTCATGAAATAATATATTTCTATATACATACATATATAATTATTTTTTATTATATATTTTAACTTTTCAAATTGTAAAATTAAATAATCACAATAGATTTTTAATGATTTGCTTATTATTTATAAATATTTATTAAAGTAATGCTGTGATTGTCTGTTTTACTACCACCATTTTATTTAAAACAATTTGTCAATTTTACAATTAAGAAAAAAACATTGTATCAAATTATAAAAATTATAAACTTGCATTTGCTTAAGAAATGAAAAAATCTTTTGAAAGCAAAATCCTAAAATTGTCTAGCTTATTCTATTATCAAATATGATAATTTAAATAATTATATTTTTTATACAATTTAAATCATGGAACTAATGTTAAATATTAAATAAAAATACATACATATGTATATGTACATACATATATGTATGAAAAATTTAAAAAAAAAATGTATCATAAATGGTTTTATTTATTGATAAGAAAGGATATTACCCAAATACAAAAGAAATTGCCGTAAATTTATCTTCAACATTGCAAAAATGTGCAATGCTTAAAAACAGATTTGAATATTTTAATTTATCTCGAAAATTGTTGTTAGTAGGGCATATAAAAACTTAGTAAAGAAGTTATTTATCCAAATCAAACTTTTTGCTGAAAAACGCCATCGATTTGTTTGTGCATGTGCATTTTTTGGATTTATTCAAATTAATTTTGTTTTTCTCAAAAACAAACAGATTGAAACACTTAATGGGGGACAATAAATTACTTTTTGAAATTAGAAATTACTGTTACACTGAAAAGAAAATACAATCTATCCGCACTTTATTCAAGCTGAAGCTGTGTCAATAGTACGGATTTTCTTAAATCATGTACAGATTGCTTAATCAAGTGCCTTGTACTTAAAAAAATCCGAAAACGGGATTGACTTAAGTAAAAGTGAAATAAAAGTCGCGAACTGTGCTTGGTTTAAGAATTTCTAAGTTGGTTTAAACCCGAATTCGTACTTGTACTTATCCGAAAGTGGATTCCAAGCAGAGCTGCCATTGTTTGTTATTTCTAACCAAAATTGGTAATTTTTTTTCTCAATGTGGAGATGTGAATATTTTTTTCATTTTGGTAACTTTTTTTCTAAAATATAAAATACGTATGAATATGTGTTTTTTTATACACTTGCATCGCATATTTCGATTCGAAGGGAAATATTTACCACTTCGAATTATGTGTACTTTGGACGACGATTTTCTCATTATTTGTTTCGGACGAAAACAAACAATCTTTTGAAAACAGCTACTATATATTTTTGTTAAGAAAAAAAAACACCAAATGTGATTTTTGAATTAGAAACGCCCATGTTCTGAAATTGATATCAAATGAAGTTTTAATCGATGGAGATTTTCAACTATTGATTAAATGAGAGAAGTATTTCCTAATTTTACTGGCCATTTTCTCAATGTATCGACAAATTGCCTGTTACTTAATGCCCACATAAATGTATTAGACCGACAAACTGTCCGTTAACGATTTTGGTTTTCTCAAAATATTTTTAAAAGTTGGGAGTTAACTGATCGAATTTATCTGTACGGCAAATAAATAATTGGCAGAAGAGTGCCGGTTAGCTTTGCGACAGAATAGAAGCAAATGAGGCATTGAGAAAACCAAATTTCTTTAATGTGCAGTTTTTCGTTGGGAAAAAGATAATCATCTAATCAGAAAACGGCCATAAGTGTAGTAAAGATAAGTGGTATTTAAAGTAGAAAGTGCATAATATCACGCGAAATCGATTTTAGAAAAGTACACAAAAGTAGTTTAAGTATTTCTAAAAACTTGATTAGAAGTAAAATGTTCTTAGTTCACATTAATCCAGTAGTATTTATATTTGAATATATTGAAATACACGTATCGCACTTGTTCCTCGAAACAGCGTCAACTCAACATTTTTCAATATTCACTTTTTCAAGAAAACGATAAAAAGTGGCCATATCTACCCACTGTAAAAATCTAAGATCTATTTCTCTAGTATTTTGCCTAAAAAAATGCAGCGTAATCCCCATTTGGTATAAAAGAATACATATAAAAAAAAAGTTTTTTGTCTCTACTGAAAATTTAAGATTTTAAGTTGACTCTTCGAGGAACAAGTGCGATAAGTAGGAATATTAAAAATTTTTCAAAAATAAATTAATATATATAAACTATAATTTTAGAATTTATAAAACTTACTGTAAGAAAATGACGTGAATTTAAAAATTTTTAATATTTGTTTAAAGTTTTTTGGCAGTATTTTTACAAATTTCGTTTATTGTAAACGATATATTCAAAAAATATACAGAATTTTGTATGGACATTTGACGGGTTTTAACTCTTAGAAAATAAAAGTATTTCTTATGAAAAAGGTCTCAAATAAATAAAAACTTTTCATTTAAGTTCTCGTTATTTGCTAAATATTAACAAGAATTGCATTTCTTGTTTTGTTTTCTTAATTTGTAATTAATATTATCCTCTTATTTTTTCAATAAACAAAAGGCATTTATAATTTGGTTATATTTTTTCACATTCGGTAACTTTTTCAAAAATTTTGGTTGTAAAAATGTTGTTAGTCGTGGCAGCACTGATTCCAAGGCATATTTATAGCAGGTAGCCGCGAGATTACAACAATTGTACAATAAAACAAACAACAGGTCTTTTTATTGTTGTTATGTGATACGAACTGTCAAACAGCGAAGGAGTTGATAAAAGACAAATGAAAAGCAAGCGAGAAAAAACGCTATTAAACGAAAATAGATTAATTTTGTTTGTTATTTTTTTCTAATTATATATTTAAGTCTTTACCCAAAATTGTTATTTATGAAAAATCCATTTGATTTTCTTTTTAATTTGATCACTTTTTACTTGGATTAAAAAACTTGTTTACTTTTTAAGCTAGAAATTTAACACGTGTTGAAAAAAACATAAACAACATTTGACATTTCATATCACAAAACAAGCAAATAAAAAAATAATCAGCAGGCTTTCCGAGAGTTATGAGTTTAATGCTTACAACATAAGAATTTTTAACGTCAAATAGTATCTAGGGTACTACATCTATTTGAGATTTTTTCGTCTTAAAGTGATTTAAGGGAGGGGGTTTATATATAAGCTACCTACCTGCACACAATTTTGTTATGACATAGTGGATATTTTTTTTTATCAATACATACCAATATTTCTAAGGAAGTTATGCTATTGTAAGATATTTTCGTAGGTGGTATTTGTATGGGAGCCATGGTCATATACGGACTGATTCCAAAATTAATTTCGTAAGATAATTTAAGTTGAAATATAATTTTTTGGGCCTAATTTTGTCCAAATACCAACATATCAGATGGTTTATAGGCATAAAGACTATCTTAGGAAAAAAGTTCGTATTGGGGCTATGTGAAACTGTAGATCGGGCCGATTCTCAAAATTTTCAATTTCATTAAATTATCTTAAAAATTGCGACATGTACTTTGCGCAGAAAGTCTACATGGACAGACAATCAGCCAGCAGGACTGACGACTCAGATTCTGATTCTAAGCAGGGTTGTCAGATTGATTTTGAACTTTTTCGCCAAATTCAATGTCAAAAATCGCCAAAGCATTTATTTTTTTAGTATTTGACAATAATATACGTATTTTAGAATAATCAAACATATTTTTTTTTAAATTCCAAAAAAAAAAAAAAATTTGTTCCGTATCGCTAAAACCCGCTAAAAATTAGTATTAAACAAATATTGTATATACAATTCATATGTATGTAGTTGCAGTTCTATTATATATCTAACACGCTATATACTTCACCGAGAAGACTCCCTTTTTGTCTTCTTTTTTGGAATACATTGTGAACCTACAAAAGAAATGCAAAATGTACTATTTACATTTATATAACTTTTAACTCGTTCTATTTACTACGAAGGCGAGTTTTAGTGGAGTTGATTATTTCAACACAGCCATTACTAGTTGCAATAACCAGCATATAAAGAACAGTCAATTCAAATTCCTTAAAATGGTACGTACCTGACGTATCCGTGTAGCTATAAATTGTTGGCCTAAACTGTTTTAATTTAGATTAAATATCATCATTAAAATTCTCTTTTAACAAACGGTATTTTTTCTTTTGTGTTTCATTAACATCCAAATGTACGTTAGGATTCATAAAAATCTATAAAATATCTTTAACAACAACGAATTTTATCTGTGATAATTTGTCACATTTTATAATGGAAAAAATGTTCATAAACTTTAATTATACTCATTTTTTAAAGAATTCTACTTATTACTTCTTTCAAGAGCACATTTAAATGTGAAAAAAAATTTCCTCGAAGATTTTCATTATCTTCATCAGCCATTTCAACATAATTTAGTTTTAAATAATCGTCATACATATGAATGCATCATACATTGAAAGGCAGATGATTCCTTTCACAGAAAAAGTACTTAATTCTAAAATAAAGTTTAAAATATTTATAGATATTGGGAATTATTTATTTTTCATAAGCAACTTTATTATATTCAACATTTTTCATTTTTCGAATTTATTCTATGAGTTAAATTTCAGTTATGTATTTTATAACAAGAAAATACAATATAATAGTCTGGTAGTGTATAAAGTCATTTCTAAAAAAATTTAAGGAATAGAGCTATTACAAAAAGCTTTATAAAATACATAACTGAAATTTAACTCATAGAATAAATTCGAAAAATGAAAAATGTTGAATATATTAAAATATTTATGTTTTAAAATAAAACTTTTAATTCAGTGATATTAGATAAAGCAAATTTACTTTAAGCGATCATACGAAATATAATTACTATAACTGCAACTATCATTTTATTTTAATAGATCCTTAGTTTTTATCAAATTTGAAACAGTATCTACGTGCAAACGATTTCTCTTCTTTGTTTTTTAAAGCATTGAAAATGTACGTTCAACTGATGCTGAGGAATATGGTATCCAAAAACATCCAAAGGCAATACTTGAAATGTTCTTTTTTTTTTGGCTATATTTTTCCAAAAACAATGGAAATAATTTCATTTTTAAATGCTTTATTTCTGAAAGATACCCTAGTCCACGGAATTGAGAATTGATATTTTCATAGTTTTCTTTCGCGTTTGGAAATAACATTATTAATAATGGGATTATGCTATTGGTTTTCCCGAAAACAATATCTTCTGGAGTGAAAGTGCTAATCATTTTTAAGGTGTTATTTTCATAACAAAATTAAGTTCTTAATGGTTCGTAAAATCTCAAATAAAATGATTTTGCATTTTCTCTAAATTTATAAACAATTTCAAAGTAATGTTTGCATATTTCTAAAAATATGTCAAATCGAATTCCACAAAAAATTTCATTTAAAGGTTTCATTTAAATTAAAATTTTCCACTGATATACAAATATACTAGGGATGACAAACGGGAAATCCCGGGATTTTTCGGGATTCTTAAATCCCGAATCCCGGGATTTATTTTTATGAGTCCCGGGATTTTTAACATATTAACTTTTATGTACAAAACTGTTCATTTTTATTGAATTTTTAACTAAATACAAAAAAATTATATTTGAGTTATATTTTTTATCAGAGTACCGAAACGCTCGCTCATTCTTCATTCATGAGCGAGCGTGAAAATTTCAAAAATTTTCTGGAAATTCATCCTCATGAGGGTGAGGAAAAAAACTATTTTGATTTTCCTCGCTCATGAGGAGTGAGCAAAAACAAAAAATTCATATGTGATTTTACAGATATGAAAAATTTGAACAAATTCACGTTAAAATTCTTCACAAGGAAAAAAATGCGATTTTCCCAACCATTTCCAGCGGGAAAATCAAGTAGTAAAGAGGCCTTATAGAAGGCCTTTTTGCAGACATAAGATCTCCCAGCCGCATTCCAACTTTATTACCAATTAGCAAGGTGTGTCATTGGAGACCAACACCTTGCACTTTTGCATATATGTTAAACTCTTCTGGAGGGGGTTCTAAAAAGATTTAAGAATAAAGCTTTATCCAAGTTTAATTGTTGTAGCTAATAATACGAAGTGAGTAAATTAATAAATCAACTTGCGACAGGCCTTATCTTAGAATAGAAAATTTGAATTTGTAAAATATTAAATAAAAACCTTTCTAAAAGACCTTTTCAAAAAAGGCAGAGTGGAATAAGTAAAAGATTACTAAAAATTCAATTGTAAACATTCTTAAAGGCCTAAAAAGTGATTCGCTTGCAATTTTCCCCGCCGGGCAGCACGTTTAGTCTGTGTGTATTTTTTTTGTAAAATTATTTCTTGACTGGTGAACCAAAATGTGTGTGTTTTTTTTTATTTTTGTAGGCAAATATTATTGAAAAAAAAAATAAGAGAACTGCACATATCGTCATCTTAAATGCAAAATATTGTAACATCCAATTTCATAAGTTTACATGAGAAGCAAAAAACGTTGTAAAATGGAAATTATATGAGATATTAGAGTAATATTAAATATTTAGAATAAAAATGCGATAACCGATTTTTTTTTTAATAAAAATATATTATTTTTACTGTTATTTATTTAGTTATGTGTGTTACGTTGTTTTAATTTGTAATTCTCTGAAGCAAAACGACGAATCATCAACGAAAGTATGATAGTATTAAGTTAAACAATCATTTCAAACATTAAATAATTAAATATTTCTGTTAAGTTACAGGTATAATAAAATATAAAGATAATGTACATGGCTATAAATGCAATACTGCGTTTAAACAATAAATTTAAATATGGTTAAATGCACATATAAAAATGATAATCACACAATTAATAGGCAGCATCATTAGGATTGCGTTGACATGGTGAAATAAGTTTGCTTTTCTGATGCAGTGCAGGCAGTTCTGCATTCGTACTGTTTTTATCAGTACATATACTGTTTTTTGTTTAAAGTACTGATTTATGCATTACAAGCAAATCAGTACGCATATGTACTGATTCTTTCATTAATGTACTGTTATTATATATTAACTGGGCTCAGTATATAGTTTGTCATGTTGTCAAATTGCGATACAAATATTAATATAGATGTTCTTATCGATGAGTTCTTAACAATAAAGATTTTTGCCGCGTCAGTACGAAAAAAGTTGACAGTTGAAGAAAAATGGAAAGTGTTTCTAAACGGTGGTGCGTTTACGAATTTGAGGAAATGTGTAATTTTATTTCTTTCATTCCACATTCAAACGATTTTACAGAACGAATCTTTAGTTTTAAAAGTGGAGAAAAGAAAGAAACGGGCTCCTAATATAAAACCTAGAAAGTGAGTTGAAGATAAAGACAAACTTTGGTTGTTGTTGTAATGAGTTTTACAATTTCTTGATGACAGGAAATAAATTGTGGAAAGGCCATAAATATTTTTTACTTGTAACACTGTAAATATTTATGTCCATACATATGAAAATATATTATTTATAAAAATCTTACGTATAAGATCGTCTAAAAAACGATTGTGCCCTTTGCAATAATTACAATTATTAAAGGTTATTAGTTGTAAATCACTTTAAAATAATTTTTTAAATTATTTTTAAGATAAATACATAACAAGCTTCGTTATTTCAAGTGTTGAATTTGTTTTTTAACATTGTTGTCCTTATATCTAAAGCTTGGTGCTAAAAAGGCCAATGTCAAATAATTAATTTTAGAGAAAATTTTAATTTTAGTTTTTTTATAGAAGAGTTCTAAGTAAAATTGGGTCAAAACTCTTTTAAAGCTGTTCTCGATTAAAATAGACATTGGCTGTTTCCGCAAAATTAAAGACATTCAGCATGACCTTTTAATTGCAAAATGAAATTATTTATGCTGGTAGATATAGCAAAGAAATACTTTTATGTAATTTTTCTTTAATTTTATGTTGACCTATATTCAAAAATATAATAGAATAAAGGAAATACAATTTTAGTTCACATGTTTAGTTCTTTTTGCTTATGCAATAATGTGCAGTTTGATCACTTATTCCACTAACACGTTCAGAGTATGAAACAGAATACCCATTTTTGACGTAAAAAAATGAATGTGTTCGTAAAAATATATCAAATACTCTGCTAATTTTTTTTTAATTAAGATTATTCATTATGTTTTTTAAGGAAATTATTTACTTAATGATTAGCCATTTTTGATTTTGTTAATAGCTTGGATATTTTTTAAGGTGGAAGTTTAATTTTTTTTTTAAATATTTAACGTGAATCGTAATCAATAAACAGTCTATTTCAAAATTTTCAATGATACATTGCTTTGCATTTTAGCAAACGATATTTATACTATTGTAAAAAATTCTTTGATGCTTTAAAAAGGGTCCGTCCTTTTCTTAAGCAGACATAAAGGCAAAACTCATTGAAAAAAAATTCCAAGTACCCAATACGTGTTGTTGTTGTAATACAGTTTTGGTTTTACCAACCAAAACGTTTGTTCGTTGATAACATTTTTCTTAAGTAGGTAACAAATATGTATTTGAAATTAAAGTAAAAAAGGCTTGTTTTGCTAAAAATTATACGTAAAAGCATATGTGACAGCAGGTACAATCGAACTTCCCTATAATATATCTGCATGGGACCATAAAATCACTTCATTTATGTTAAAAAAGTAACAATTTTACAACTTTGGTTTTTGTTCAAATGTATTTTACTTGTAGATTTGTAATTTGTAGTTTTGAGAAACAGGTTTCTATACTTGCTCATGGAGTTTTTTTTTCAATAAGTTTTGCCTTTATGTCTGCTTAAGAAAAGGACGGACCCTTTTTAAAGCATCAAAGAATTTTTTACAATAGTATAAATATCGTTTGCTAAAATGCAAAGCAATGTATCATTGAAAATTTTGAAATAGACTGTTTATTGATTACGATTCACGTTAAATATTTAAAAAAAAATTTAAACTTCCACCTTAAAAAATATCCAAGCTATTAACAAAATCAAAAATGGCTAATCATTAAGTAAATAATTTCCTTAAAAAACATAATGAATAATCTTAATTAAAAAAAAATTAGCAGAGTATTTGATATATTTTTACGAACACATTCATTTTTTTACGTCAAAAATGGGTATTCTGTTTCATACTCTGAACGTGTTAGTGGAATAAGTGATCAAACTGCACATTATTGCATAAGCAAAAAGAACTAAACATGTGAACTAAAATTGTATTTCCTTTATTCTATTATATTTTTGAATATAGGTCAACATAAAATTAAAGAAAAATTACATAAAAGTATTTCTTTGCTATATCTACCAGCATAAATAATTTCATTTTGCAATTAAAAGGTCATGCTGAATGTCTTTAATTTTGCGGAAACAGCCAATGTCTATTTTAATCGAGAACAGCTTTAAAAGAGTTTTGACCCAATTTTACTTAGAACTCTTCTATAAAAAAACTAAAATTAAAATTTTCTCTAAAATTAATTATTTGACATTGGCCTTTTTAGCACCAAGCTTTAGATATAAGGACAACAATGTTAAAAAACAAATTCAACACTTGAAATAACGAAGCTTGTTATGTATTTATCTTAAAAATAATTTAAAAAATTATTTTAAAGTGATTTACAACTAATAACCTTTAATAATTGTAATTATTGCAAAGGGCACAATCGTTTTTTAGACGATCTTATACGTAAGATTTTTATAAATAATATATTTTCATATGTATGGACATAAATATTTACAGTGTTACAAGTAAAAAATATTTATGGCCTTTCCACAATTTATTTCCTGTCATCAAGAAATTGTAAAACTCATTACAACAACAACCAAAGTTTGTCTTTATCTTCAACTCACTTTCTAGGTTTTATATTAGGAGCCCGTTTCTTTCTTTTCTCCACTTTTAAAACTAAAGATTCGTTCTGTAAAATCGTTTGAATGTGGAATGAAAGAAATAAAATTACACATTTCCTCAAATTCGTAAACGCACCACCGTTTAGAAACACTTTCCATTTTTCTTCAACTGTCAACTTTTTTCGTACTGACGCGGCAAAAATCTTTATTGTTAAGAACTCATCGATAAGAACATCTATATTAATATTTGTATCGCAATTTGACAACATGACAAACTATATACTGAGCCCAGTTAATATATAATAACAGTACATTAATGAAAGAATCAGTACATATGCGTACAGATTTGCTTGTAATGCATAAATCAGTACTTTAAACAAAAAACAGTATATGTACTGATAAAAACAGTACGAATGCAGAACTGCCTGCACTGCATCAGAAAAGCAAACTTATTTCACCATGTCAACGCAATCCTAATGATGCTGCCTATTAATTGTGTGATTATCATTTTTATATGTGCATTTAACCATATTTAAATTTATTGTTTAAACGCAGTATTGCATTTATAGCCATGTACATTATCTTTATATTTTATTATACCTGTAACTTAACAGAAATATTTAATTATTTAATGTTTGAAATGATTGTTTAACTTAATACTATCATACTTTCGTTGATGATTCGTCGTTTTGCTTCAGAGAATTACAAATTAAAATAACGTAACACACATAACTAAATAAATTACAGTAAAAATAACATTTTTGTATCAAAAAAAAAAACTGGTTATCGCATTTTTATTCTAAATATTTAATATTTCTCTAATATCTCATATAATTTCCATTTTACAACGTTTTTTGCTTCTCCTGAAAACTGTGATGTTATATTATTCTGCATTTAAGATGACGATATGTGCAGTTCTTTTAGTTTTTTTTTTAAATAATATTTGCCTACAAAAAATTTAACACACACTTTGGCTCGTTGCCTTTAACAAAAACAAAATACACACAAATACATTTCGTGCTGTGGTCATGCAAACTGTCGAGCAACAACAACATTACTGGTGAGGAGCGTTAAGAAAATTTTTTGTTTCCTCATTTTTCATGACTGAGGAAAGGCAAAAATTTATTTTTCCTCACGCTCATGAATGAATTGGCAAAAAAATTCACAATTCATTCATGGTTGTGAAAAAAATTACACGTTTTAAATTCCTCATTCATGAAAAAATTCATGAATGGTTAAATATGAGCGATCATATATGAATTTTTCGGAACTCTGTTTTTTATTGCAAATAATTCTTATTTTTGAGTTTAATTTTTGTTTTTGGCACACAGCGAGTATTTAAAATTTTTAATTTTTGCTTGATATATGACGACTATTTCTGGATTTTTGTTTTTTGCTCAATATAAACAACCATTATTTTAAGTAGAAACGATATTTGAAAATTCACATCTCGAAACTTTTTTTACAATTACGTTTAGCAAGTTCAGCTTTGGCTTAAGACATATGTAATACCAAAATAAAAATGATTATTTTTATGCAAAATATAGAAATCAAGAAATAATTGTTATATATCAAGCAAAAAATAAAAATTATTCACGATCCAATTAAAGTTTTATTCAGAAATAAAAGAATAAAAGTTGATATAATTATAACAATTAAGTCGTAATATTGTTGAAATAGCTCATATTCCTTCCTGTCCAATATTAATAAAAAATTTGCTTAAAACACATACGGTAAATAAGATAATGTTTTTATAAATAAACACTATTTGACGTATTCATAAATAAATTATTAAAACTTGAAATCTGTTTTAAGAAACATTTTGTTTTAAAATAAATTTCAAACGTACTTAAATTATTGATTATGAATCTCGCCCTCACCATTGAGGTGTACTGCACGGCAGTCGACATAGTATTACATAGTGATCGATGAGGAACTACACTTTGCAGTGTATTAATGTCGTCACAACTTAATTCACATTAAAAATTGAATTGCTGTCAAAAACCCGAAATGAATTGATCTAGAAAAACTAAGAGATAGGTACGTATATTTTTTCAAGCTTTTTTCAGAATCTGATCAGTTTGATCATGGGTGAGGCCAGTGTTATAAACATATGTATAAAATAAATTCTTTTGTTGTTTTCATTTTTAAAAATTTATGTTACGTATATAAAACCTTTTGAATATTCAAAAAGTGTTGTTCATTAAAAAAAAGTAGCATCTTAAACAAACACATTGATCCCGAAAAAAACCCGAAATCCAGAAAAATCCCGGGATCCCGAAATCCAAAATTCCAAATCCCGGGATTTTCAAAAATCAGTCCCTTGGCATCCCTAATATATACCGAATGCATTCCTTTTTGTAAAATTTCTCTCCACTTGTAAGAACAAATATTCCATTCTGGATAGCAAAATATGGCGTATTTCTGATCAGCCGTGCCGTGCCCACAATCAAAAAGCGCTGAATAAAATTGAAATAAAAAACTTTAATGAAATCGTTGGCAAAAAAATCATTTTAAATAAAAATATATGAAATATAAAGATTTTAAAGCGCTAAATTCAAGACCGCAAAATTTTTTCGTAATTTTCTGTTGCACCAAAATACGGAATGACTCTGTGACATGGCTGAGAATTTCAAAAAATTTTAACAGAAAAGAGCTAATTTAGCGCTCTTTTAAAAATCGTTGAGGGAAAATATGCGCCTTTTTGGCAGTAAAAAGGGCTAAATCTAGCGCCTAAGGCTCTAAATTGGTACCTCTGTGTTTGGATACCGTAAGTCCCCTTTTACAATAGCGGAGTTCAGTATTAAGTGCAAATGGTTTTGCGAAAGAGCAAGTGCAAAATATCATAGCTTTTTTGTTAAATCTTACAACAAAATACACAGAGTTTCCGTTATATATATATATAAGTGGCTATTCACAACCTGGGTAGGTCTTTAGCCGAGTTAAGAATTAATCGCCATGCGCTTCGATCTTCTGCGCTTTTTCTCCAATTTCGGATATTCAGATCAGAAAGTTGTTGTTGAACCTGATGTTTCCAGCGGAGCTTCGGCCGTCCCCTCTTGCGCATACCTGGAGCATCTGCTTCCATTCGCACAACATGTCCTAGCCAGCGCAGTCTTTGTATCTTTATGCGCTTCACTATATCAATGTCGGCATACAGCTCATACAGCTCATGGTTCATACGATGCCGATAATCTCCGCTAACACACACCGGTCCATATATTTTACGAAGAATTTTTCTCTCGAAAACACCAAGTACAGCTTCATCTGCCTGCGCAAGTACCCATGCCTCTGCGCTATACAAAAGCACTGGTAGTATAAGTGTCTTGTAGAGTGTTATTTTTGTGTTTCGGGAGAGGGCTTTAGATTTGATTTGCCCGCTCAGCCCAAAGTAGCAACTATTTGCTAGTATAATTCTTCTTCGAATTTCCAGACTGGTGTTATTGGTTTTATTTATGGTGGATCCAAGGTACAAAAACTCTTCCACAACCCCGAAGTTAAAGTTACCAACATTCACAGTTCCATCCAATCTAGTAGATTTTCTGTTCGTGAAACCATTAGCTTTGTTTTTGCTACATTAACTGCCAGACCCATTTTTTGTGACTCCTTCTCAATACTTGCAAAGGCAGCAGTTACGTCTCGCAATGTTCTTCCCACGATATCAATATCATCTGCATATGCGAGGAGCATGTGGCTTTTGGTGAAGATCGTGCCATTTCTATTAACTGCAGCGTCGCGTATCACCTTTTCCAATACGATGTTAAAGAGGTCGCACGATAAACAGTCACCTTGTCTGAATCCCCGTGTGGTGGTAAACGGTTCGGAAAGATCATTTCCAATTTTTACTGATGATTTCGTATCAGTTAGAGTCATCTGGCATAGCCTTATCAACTTTGCCGGAATGCCAAATTCAGACATGGCCTGATATACCTTTGCTCGAATCGGGCTGTCAAAAGCGGCCTTGTAATCGACAAACAGATGGTAGGTGTCGATTTGCTTTTCGTGGGTTTTTTCCAGGATTTGGCGTAATGTAAATATCTGGTCTGAGGTGGATTTACCAGGTCTAAAACCGCATTGGTAAGGGCCAATTATTTCGTTGACTTTTGGTTTTAGTCGTTCACACAATATTATTGCCAGGATCTTATAAGCGATGGGAAGAAGACTTATCCCCCTATAATTGGCGCAAGCAGATTTATCTCCCTTTTTATGAACGGGACACAGCACACTAAGACTCCACTCATCGGGCATGCATTCCTTTAGCCAAATAGTACCAATAAGTTGATGCATGCACCTAATCAACTCATCGCCTCCGGCCTTAAATAGCTCTGCAGGCAAACCATCGGCACCCGCAGCCTTGTTGTTCTTCAGGCGGTGTATAGCTAGTTTCAACTCACTTTGGCTGGGCGGCGTACATTCGACACCGTCATCGCAGATTGGATTGGCGTATCTTCGTTGCCGCTTTCCTCAGATACCAGCAACTGGGAGAAATGTTCTCTCCATATTTTTAGCACACTCGCCCTATCCAGCACCAGGTTTCCATGTTGATCTTTGCTGGAGGTAATGCAAGTACCAAAGCCCTCTGTTTGGTGTTTAACTTTCTGATAAAACTTTCGGGCTTCATTACGCGTCCTACACATCTCGATTTCTTCGCACTTGAGCCTTTCCATTTCCTTTTTCTTCTTTCGAAATAGGCGTTTCTCCTCCCTCCTTTTCTCCCGGTATCTCTCTCGAGCACCTCGCGTTGCTACTGTTTCGAGTGTTGCCAAATATGCTGCATTTTTTTGCTCAGTAGCGTTGCGACACTCTTGGTCGTACCATGGGTTCTTCGGAACTGGTCCCTGATATCCAAGTACTTCCTGTGCAGCGTTTTCCAAGGAGTGCACAATGTGATGCCATTGAGCACGAACATTATCGGGACAAGGAGTGCTCGCTTGGAGCAGTTGGGTAACTCGAGCGGTATAAGCGATGGCAGTACGTTGTGTGCGCAGCTTCGCGACGTCTAGCTTCCTCCGAGCAAGGACTCGTACATTTCTTGCCATACTCAGTCGTGTGCGTACCTTGGCTGCGACAAGGTAGTGGTCAGAGTCAATGTTGGCGCCTCGGATCGAGCGAACGTCTATGACACTGGAGGCGTGTCTTCCGTCAATCACAACGTGGTCGATCTGGTTTTTTGTGGCTTGATCAGGGGATATCCACGTCGCTTTATGGATGTCAGGATGTCGGAATCTGGTGCTGCTCCGACCGTTGGACTAAAAATACAGAGTTTCCGTTAGATTTCATAAAAGCTAAATTTTGCATTTGATCTGCACCAAACACTGAACTCCGCTAATGTGAAAATTGAAAGGCAGGCTGATGAAGTTTGTTGGCAAGGGGTTGAAGAAGTAGAGTATGTAGTACATGACTATCTGTACCATGGTTAAATAAACAGGTGACATTACTACGCCAAAGTAGTTGATCATAATTAAATTTGATTTCTGCTTAAAATAATTTTTGACTTTAGCTGGGACTAATTTCCATTTTCCAATGGAAAGTAAATGGTTATTATCATTAGGTAAGAAATTTGCTCTACCGATAGACAAAAATAATTTTTCGTCACTACACATAATTGCCGATGTTGAACAGTGTATACAAGTAATGGATGAAAACGGGGATCAGGAAAAAGAAATAGTTAGGACAAAATTTGCGACCTTCAAAAGAAAATTAAAAAATTCACCAAAAGAAAAATTTATTTTAACAGTTTACGAGAAAACAAAAAAGTTTTTGAAAAGGCATCTTGAAGTTATAATAATACAAGCTGATAAGGGGAACAAAACTGTAATTATGTATAAAGATGAATATAACCTCAAAATGGAAAAATTATTAGATGAAAAAACAACTTACAGAATTACATATTAGAATCGATCCGACAGCGAAACCTCAAAGAGAAAATAATAATATTGTTTCCGAGTTGCACAAAAGTGAATATATTGATCTATGGCAGAAAAGAAACTTATTGTGTTCATCTGCCATCGCTCCCAGAATTTACGGCCTGCCAAAAATTCATAAAAGAGATACTCCACTTCGGCCAATTGTTTCCTCTATGCAAGTTCCCTGTTATAGACTCTCAAAACATGTGGGACAAATACTAAAACATATTATTTCAGACGAATATAACATTAAAAATTCAAATGAACTAAAAAATCAGATGAGAAATATTAAAATAGAAGAAGACGAGATTTTAATATCATTTGATGTCGTTCTCTGTTTACGAATATCCCGGTACATACGGCAATAAAAAATATAATGGGAAAATGGGAAACGATAAAGAACTTTACAAAAATTCCAAGCTCTAAGTTTCTTAAAATACTTAATTTTTGTCTCTCCGATAATAACTATTTTGTAATAAATTTGGCAACTATCCGTAATCGACCCATAAGTTTCAGCTGGCTATGTATTCTTTCCACACACGCATTAGAAAATGGTATTATACAAATTAAACATATTTCGCAGTGTTTCTACACGGTCGTACTTATCATGTCACTTTGGAATGATAAGAGAGAGTACTAATGTCAGAAATTTTTGAAACCCATTATGCCAAAATGAAAAAAACCAATTTTGGACTATTACACAAGTATAGGTGCGTTCGAGTATATTAACCGTAAAATGCAGTAAATCAGTTAACTGAAAAGTTACTCTCAAAAAATTACGCCAGCTTAAATGAAAGTGATTTCCAATGGTTTTAAACAGGTTTCAAAATTGTCGCGTAGTGTGCGGTCTTTCAAAGGAGTCTATGGCATAAACTCAAATGATACTCAAAAATAACTATGAGTTGCAGTTTCGCTGCAGTTGCGTTTTAATATCTGTATATGAAGTATATGAAAATTTTTTTCCTATTGATTACTTAAGACACAAGGGAAGTAATTACATATTTTTGAGGGGAATTAATGGGTCGATTACGGATGGCAACACAACTTCAGTTGCGTTGTCAAAAAGTAGCGCAACTGACATTTAAATTGGTATTAGGTACGGCAACATTGTTTAGTTGCCAAAAAGTTATCGATAATGCTATTTTGACAGTTTGGCAACTAAAAATAAACATAACAAATTAAAAAAAACAAGCAAAAAAGTGATTCAAATTGAATTAAAAGTTAAATAAAATAATATTAAAAAATATTAGTTCTGTGGATCTATTTTTCGCAGACCAAGAGGAGGCGGTAAACGTAGCATCTTTTATACACTATATAAGAGATATATCAAAGCCTCTACCGTTTGTTGTTGGCACTCGTTAGTATTTTGGAGCTCAGTCTCTTGTTCCAAAAAGTCTGTCCAAAAGACATTGCTTTATGATTAACTTACATTTCCGTCTGAAAAAGCTTGGCTGCAGTCTGTTCAATCGGTGCCAAACTTATTTCCTCTGAAGGTTTTCCGCCGGTAGCGTAAACATTTTTTTCTTTAATTTTGCCTTTAAATGTACCCACACTCGTTGCCGAAACTGTAAAATTTTTCTGCGATACGCTAGTGCTGGCTTTTGTTTCCCCAAAAGACCGAACATCTCGACCAATTTGATTTTTATTTTCTATTTCATGGATTAAAATTTCAAACTTTTTTCAAGTTGTAATTTTTACCAATTTAAAATTTAAAATCAAAGAAATATATACATAAAATTGAAAAACACCAAACATTTTATAAAAAATATACTTACTTATTAGTTTTGTCGCCTTCGTTACTTTAAAAAATATTAGCAGCAACTACAAGTTTGTGGTTGCCAATATGTTAACAATATGGCAACTGAAATAACAAGCTGTTAGTTGAGAGTTGCCATACGTAATATAAATTTTGCAACTAGCAATACAATTCAAGTTGTGTTTCCATCCGTAGTCGACCCATAAATCTAAATACGAACATAATCAGCCTCGTTCAGAATGACCATTTATCTGGAGGTTACACATGAAAGTACTTTCTTGCAAGTAGCGTATTATCCATGAAAAATCGAAGAAACAGGCGATAAAAGTTCAAAAATTGTGTGCGAGTTAGTAAAATAATTTAAGTGTATTGCTGCTTTCAAGGAATTACTTTCAGGTGTAAATGCTGGGTTACATTGGCTTCATCCTTAAACGTATTTACCAAATATTATTAAATTATATTATATTTGAAAACAAATAATAAGAAGGAAAAACCATACAACAATTTCAATATATTTGGATTTTTCTTATATTATTTTCACAAACAAAATTCGTTGTGGAAAAAGATATTTCAAAGATTTTTATGAATCCTAAGAGGTTCCTTTGGGTGTTTATGAGACACAATGGAAGAAATTACCATTTGTTGATTGGAAAGAGTATTTTATTGGTAATGTTCTATCTAATATAAATCAGTTTTGGCCAAAATTTTATAGCTTTATTTTATATGCTTTATTTTATATGCTGATAATTCCAACTAGAACTGCTACTACATTCATATGTATATCCAATATTTGTTTAATACTAACCGAAAAAATCTTTTTTTGTTGCTGTAAGTAGACTACTATAAACTATTTTATGTTAAGCATTGTACCTTTTTTATGCTCACTAATCATTTTTACTTTGTTCTAAGTAAAAATTAAACAAACTTTTTTTAATTTTTGGCGGATTTTAGCGATCCGGAACAAATTTTTTTTTCGGATTTATAAAAAATATTATTCATAATTTATAAAACATATATTTTGTTGCCAAAAACTCGAAAATAAAAGCATTGGCAGTTTTGACGGTTTTTTACATTGAATTTGGGGAAAAAGCTTGAAATCAATCTGACGTCCTGCTTTTCATTTAAAAAATATGGGAATTACCATGGTATAATCATCTACAAGGTACGCTCGATGCACCAGCTGATTATTTTGTTCTTTGTTTTTTTCAGTGCTTTTTATTATTGTTTTGTAATAGGAACTGCCAGATGTTGTTTACACACACATATAATAGAATAAAATAAGCAAAATTTGACAGTTCCTATTACAAAGCAACAATAAAAATCACTCTTGTTTTTTTCTTATTGAAGCTTCGAGCGTACCTGGTACATGATTGCACCATGGCAATAACACAATTGCTTAACACTGTTGGGACCTGAAAATTCCGAAATTGTACCGTCTAATGGCAAAATTGTACCAAATTTAAATAAATTGTACCACATATTTGCTATAACGCTGCATTTACACGTAAAAGTACTTTCATGAAATTTCTGTATACGTATAACAAATACAAATTAAAATGAAATAGACGACTTTCTTGAAAATTTCTTGTGCGATTACACAGGAAAGTGAAAGTTCATTTTAAAAATGTCGTCAAAGCGAAAAGTTGTAAAAATTATTTTACTTCTAGAATTAAAAAAACTAGAAATGGAAGGTATAATTGGTTATGAACATTATAAATTTATTAATTTAATTGCACGTTGGTGGTTTAATTTTGCCTTCGTTTGTGTTTACTTGTGATTACTACCTAATGAGAGTTGCCAATGTTATCACATACACAAATTAATAGGGCAATAGTTGGAAATAACTATTATGTTAACTTTTTAATAACAATTAGTCAATTCACAAGGTATCCTAACATGTCATATTGTCAAAATGTCCTAATATTTCACAATGGCTTAAAAATATTGTTGTTGGTTTGTTAACAAAAAGTGTCTTAAATAAATAGAACGTTGCTTGCTGTGTTTATTGTGCTGTCGTAATTAATCAGAAAAGTCCAGCGCTGAGCGGCTGAGCCGTACAACAATATTTTTAAACCATTGTGAAATATTAGGACATTTTGACAATATGACATATTAGGATACCTTGTGAATTGACTAAATATTGTTATAAAACACATAAATTGTCATTTTTTATGTATATTTGAAGAAAAATATTATAAATTAATTCATACATACACACAAGAAAATACATAGGTTAAATCACCTAAAAATATGGTATAAAATTACATAAGCGCAAGGGAAGCATGGAATTATCTAAGTTTCTGAGGTAATATAACCACATATTAAATTAGGTAATTTCTATGTTCGAAAAAGTATCTTAATATTTTGTAAAATTTACTTAAAAACTTGGAAAATTTACCAATGATTGAAAAGTTATTTTATTTGTTATTTTTGGAAAATTATCTAATGACGATTTCTTTTCTGAGGAATATGTTGCATAAATGTAACATGTTCTACATTTTTGTGTTCGCTTGCAGAAAAAATAAAACTGGGAAAAATTTTCATATTCTTTTGTGGATATGTTGACATGCGAAACATGTTGCATATTTTACCCACACTTTTACTTTAGATGTTTAAACTGCCCTGTTTTATAATTTTGGTACTTCTACTTTGTTTGTACAACCAAGGTTTTATTTTGTTTTTCATAACACAAAGTGCCTAGAATTTTGTGAAAAGATTGCTTAAAAACAATATATAAAAATGTTGACATATTAAAATAAAAAATTGTATGTATACTATTATCGTTTTACACCGTTCTCACTGTTTAAGTCTTAGCCGTCAAGTCTTGAGTTTTTAGGAGAGAGAGGAAAATAAATGGCATTCTGTTTTCCCTTATCTCCTAAAAGCTCAACCTGACGGCTAAAACTTGAACAGTGTGAACTAGCAGTAACTTTTTACAACCCATTAGTGATGTCACTATTTGTTACACAACCGCAATAGTTTGCAGAAACCGCTCAAATAGCTAATGACGTACATGTAAAATTTTGTAGTAAAGTCCCTTTTAGACAGACAAAGTTTACTTTGACAAAGTCTGTTGAATTCTCTTTTAAACTTTGTTTGGTGCTCAGACACACAAAGTTTAATTTGACAAATTTTTGTTTTCTCTAGTTTGAATATAATATATAAACAGCGTTGCCAAAATGATGATTTTATCATATTTTGGATTATTTTTTTAAACAAAAATATGATTAAAGATTTTTTTCTCAAATGATGATTTTTTATTTTTAGAAATTCTGATTTTTACTTTAATTTTGCTTATACAAAATACACGATTATTTAAACTGTCACTTTTTAAAACAATGAAGTTTTGCATCAGCTTGATGCGCATTGGTGCTGCACACTTTTGTACCCAGTATCTATAATATACAAAATTGCATCATTATTTCTGGACATAAAAAATTTAAAAAAGGCATATTATAACCTATTTCCAATGTGCGAAAGAATTCCTTCTTTCAAACAACTACATTTAAAATTTTTAGAATTTGTTTTTGTTTTAAATGTATTTGTACGAAGTAAATAATTCTTTCGCACATCGGAAATAGGCAGTTAGAATATTGATATTTGTGAAAAGAAAAAATTTATTTTAATAAAGTTTCATATACTGACGAATTATGTTTTTATGTATTTCAATTTAAATAATAAGAAGTTTTTTTTAAAAAAGTTAATCTTTATTTTTCGAACGGAGTTACGAAAATTCGAAAGAAAAATAAAGATTCACTTTTTTTAAATAAAAACTAGACCATAAGCTTAAATAAATAGAAATTAAATATAATACAATGGATGGCGAATAATTTATAATAATAAATTTTTAGTGTTTTTTTTTTATTTCAAATTAAATTCTACAAAAAAAAAACGAAAAATAATTAGTATTGTGGTTATTTTATTGAACTGTTAAGGGGTTTTAATCCAAATTTAGATATTTTTAATTTGGCTTAAGTTCATTGAATTTAATTTTCATTAAATTATTTTTTATGAAGACAGGAATTTTACAACATGAAACTAATTAAATTATTTTTTTTTTTTAATAAAATAAACGAAAACTTCCACAAGGATGACATAATCTTTTATACATATAAACTGTTGATATACCAAAAACACATAAAATAAATGTTTTTAAGTTTCTTCGCATTGAGTGTATAGGTTTTCTGCAAAAAGGACAATGGAAACCCGCTTTTTATAATATTTGTTAAAATACGTATTGCATCATATTCTTAAAAAACAATAGTTTTGCTTTGCTACGCATAGACGAGGCAACATTTGTCGAAACATGTGTTGATACTTATGTTTCAGTTTTTACCACAGACGATGACACTAAAAACGGAACATCAATATTCCTTGTTTTTGGAATATACTACTACAAAATGAAAAAAAATAATTTTTTTCTTTTATTTTTTTTTACCTATCACATTTTATGTCGTATTAATTCTGAAAATTAGTATATCCAATTTAAATTTATTTACAATTCTCATAATTTGCAATTGTTGCCATTTTCCGATTTCTTTCTTCATATTTTTTTCTCCGAGAATTGCAAAAGCCCCGCACTCAACAACTGCTCTCAACAAAATGAGAAAGAACAAAGTCAACATCACCACACACGATGAAACATTGTGTTTGGAAACATAATATATCAAAAAATTTTGATATTTGAGAAACCAAAAAGTTAACATAAATTTCAATTAGAAACATTGCTACACACGTACCAACATTTTGTGAAATATGCCCATGTTTCGACAAATGTTGCCTCGTCTGTTGGTAACTTTATATATAGCCGATATATATCGACTATTTTTTTTAAATGCCGATATTTTGATATATCGATAATTATTGCCCATCCCGTAATGTCATTACATGAAAAAATATATAAATATTACTTGAGGGTTACACCATGGTGGAATAAGCAGGTGGCAGCGCTACGGCAATAAATACAACATTACAACAAAAATTAAAAATAAGTCTCCGTATACGTCAAAAATTATATTAAACTAAAATCAAATTTTGCCGCCGAACGCAATGAAATAAATAAATTTTTAGCCAATTTTTACTTCACTATGGTTACTATCTTATTTAATTTTAATTTAAATAATCAAAAACTTTAATACAATACAATAATCACAGCACAAAACGTGCAATTTTTGTAAGCATAAACAAAACTTTGACATAAGACTAGACAAACAATACAAGAGCAAAAAATTGTCATCTGGCGTAGTAATGTCACCTGTTTATTTCATCATGGGGTACACGATCAAGTTTTGTCTATCAAGTTTTAATACACTCACACTTTTTTACCAATACACTCATACTTTTAAAAATTGCGTGCAGCCTACGTCACAGCTTCCAATTTTTGGAAATTTTGATAAACTGTATATGTAAAAGACTATCCAGAACAACTTGATCGTTTGGCTGCAGTGTTATTTGTAGCATCGGTATTTTATATTTGACTAAATTTTGCTTAATCAACGAAATTAATTCATTTATTTATTTTATTTAATATTGTAATAAAGGTAATTAATTATATTATCAAAGTTGTTTGTGGGAATACTATTATTTATTAAAAGATTTTGCTTGTTGTGCTTAATTCCCTTTTCAAATAATTGATAAAAAATACTGAAATTTATTGTTGGAGGATAAGCTGTTCCTATGCGCATTTCACTGGTTCCTGATGATCTGCCCTAAGCAACCAGTGAAATGCGCATAGGAACAGCTTATCCTCCAACAATAAATTTCAGTATTTTTTATCAATTATTTAAAAAGGGAATTAAGCAAAACAAACAAAATCTTTTGGTAATTAATTATCTAATATAATATCGAAAGAAACACATGCATACATGCATAAGTATATTATGTACGAAGTACTAAAATTAAAGTTCCAAAGTTCAAATTAAAATTTCTCTGTTGTCATACATATGTATAAACATGTTTATATTTATTTGTAGTTTATATACATATGTACATATGCGGGCATTGTACAATAATAGAAGGTAGCGTCGAAGAGTCAGCTGGTAATTTATACCTTTCCCCATGGGTGGAAAAGGAATATATTTATAATTTTGCCATTCCGTTTGTAATTATACAATATTGATGTAAGGCCCTATTAAGAATATATATATGTACATATCGTCGCATTTCTTAAATAACGAAAGCGCCAACAACTAATTTTTCAAAAAACAAAAAAAAATAACTAAATGTTAGTTTAAAACCAAATTTTTTACAAAACAAGGCTTTGAAGGTTGTAAAATATCTTTTGAAAAAATTTGTAATTTACAAGTAACTGGCCAAATTTGTCGCTTTCGTGTTTTTGACGCAAACAAAAATTTGCATACCTAATTAAATTTTAAATTAATTTTTTATTTTATTATTTTTGCTAAAAATTAAATCAGGTACCCCAATTTCTATTTATCCCCAAGATTATGACTCTTAACTTCAGAAAAATTATGTTATATGAATCGCACCGTGAAAATGTTCTTTTGTAAAAATAGTTGGGGTCGGTCTCAGTTATTAACCCCCCTTTGGGCACGTGTTAGGGTCCGAAAATGAATTTCGGATCAGAAAAGTTTTTTGTACGGGATAGATATCGAGATAGAGCTTTGGTATACAGGGAAAAAAAAAGATGAATTTTATTAGACTAATGGGAGCTCGAGGAACATTGTGCTGTATAGAATATATTGTTTTTTCTTTACTTGACGAAAAGTGTCGTTTTTACCGAAGGCGCCGCACCAAAAATGTTGCGATGGCTTGAAACTTTTCACATTTTTTTATTTCAAAAACAAAATATTGGTGGGTGACTTTAAATATAAAAACCATTCTATCTGGGTTTTCACACAAAGTTGTCAAGGTAATAATGCAATCGGGTGGCAAAAGACCCCAAATATGATGGGGATTTGGTTGTTATATGTATGTATATTTGAATCACATACATATAGTCCTGAATTGTTTGCTTTTGAAATCCAGCCAGATCGGTCCAAATGTTTATCAGTCAGTTTATTTTTCATTTATGTTCCACATTGTATTAAAATCCACATCTGAGAATAACGTTTGAAAGCAAGTTAAAATTAAAGTCATTTCTCAATTTGAAAATAATTTCCCCTTTTTTCTGAGAATGCTATCTATGATTTTCAAATCATCAAAGTTTGTCGTTAGAGAAAATGTTTGATTTCAAATCATTTTCAATTTGAAATCAAACCTCTGTGCTTGTTGGGTTCATTTGTTTACGAAAATGTGCATATTGTTACGAAAGTAACTTTAGTTAAAAATAAGTTTAGTTTATTAGTAATTTTATTAGTTTAAAATGTTATTGTATAAGTTTCGCATATTTTTAATGTAATCCCACTGTACAGAATTTTCTAGTACAAATGTAATGTTATGATTGTTATAGATAAATGTATAACATAATAGTGTTGAGATTATCTTTAACCCATAAAGTATGCTTTAGTTTATTGATGTATAAATCAATTTAAATTCAGCCACAGTGTTAATGCATAATGATATTCGCTGTAAGATAATAAAATCTCGATTCGCCCAGAAATTTCGAAAATGATACAGACATTTCGCCGAGTAGAATGATCTAGAGACATCTAGATGTCAGCGAACAGAGTATAAATACTCGAGAAGGTTGGCATCGATAATCAGGATTAGTACGATTATTTAAGTGTGTACATCGCAATTATTAGTGGTATAATTGACTAAGTTCTAAATAAAGTGGCGTGAATAGTTTATAGTACAGCTATAAAGTACAGTGTCTAAAGTGTTTTATTTATTTTATTAAAGTTGCAATAAAAGAACTCAAGAGGTTTATTATAAAGGAAATAAACCAAAAACGTTATTGAAAAGGCAGTAACGTAACAATTGGTGTCAGAAGTGGGATTGCAAAAATAAAATAAATTTCTAAAAAAAATAAAAAATAAAAAAATAAAATAGCAATGAAATTTGAAGAACTTAAAGTGGACCAGCTCAACAAAGAGTTGAGCAAATTAGATCTACCAACTGCAGGAAATAAAGCAGAGCTGCAGAAGAGGTTAATAGATGAATTCGAGCGACGCAATATTGACATTGGTAGCCACGAATTCGAGGATAAAGAAGAAATAGAGGTATGTACATCGTGATTAGTGAATGTGATTTAAAAATCACTGCTCCTTTAAACTGTGATTGTGATCACGGTTTATCAGTTTTCTGTTCTTTTAAAGCAATTGCGGCCAAGCTATATGTACAATGCGCGAGCTTTTGCAAGAGCTTTTGTAAGCACTTTACAAAGAAACAACAACAAATTGTAAGAGCTTTTAAATCTGTTTACTTTCATATACATACATACTATAACAAATCAATTTTGGCATAAAAAAATTCTAATAAGATAGAAGAGAGAATAAAAGGAACAGCAATATCATTCGACATTTCATTCAAAAAACGCTATTACCCACACAAACAGTGAAATATCATAAATTTGTATATGTAACAAAATACAAAAAGAACGACTTAGAAAGTACCTGTTACTTGACAAATTTGGTCACAACTGTGATTCGTGATTTTTCAGTAACAGTGATTAAATCACAGGTACAGAAATATCGCTCATCTCTAGTATGTACACGTGCAGTTGCTAGCAGTATGGATTTAAATACAATGTTTGCCGCTATGATGGAGCAAATGAAGAAAATATCTGAAGATAATTCCAGAAGTATGGCTGAAACTTCTAGAAAATTGACGATAATTCCAGAAGTATGGTGATGATGATAAAAGAAAATTTGAGCGATATTCTAGCTGAAACTTCTCGAAAAATGTACGAAACTTCTAGAAAAATGGAAGAGAAATCGAGCACCATCCTGGCCGAAATTCAAGAGAATTCTAGACTAACAAACGAAAAACTTCGGGAGATTTCTAGTGAAATAAATGAAAGAGTAAATGAAATGGAAATAGAATTCAACCAGAAGCTGTCTGATGTAAAAACGCAAGTCACCGATGTAAAAACGGTTTTTGATGAAAAACTACACCATCTGGAGGCAAAAGTAAATAACATTCAATGCCAGGAGGCAGCTGTACGAGTTTTGCCAGAAGTCTCGAGTAGAATAAACGCCCCTTGTTTTGATGGTAGTGTTCCATTTAATGTTTTTAAGTTCCAGTTTGATACAGTTGCTAAAAGAAATGCATGGAACAGTGATGAAAAGGCCGTAGAGCTAATTCTTGCACTAAAGGGGACTGCAGCTGAAATTCTAGAAAGTGTACCAGTAAGTTGCTGAAACAATTATGATGACGTTATGATGGCACTGCAGCGTAAATATGGTGGCGACCACAAAAAGGAAATCTACAAAATGGAATTACGTGGTAGAATGCAAAAGGCTAATGAGACATTACAGGACTTTGCACTGGAGATAGAGCGTTTGGTGCAGCTTACGTATCCTGGGGAAGATCATCCATTTTTGGATCATTTTAAAACGGAGGCATTTGTAAACGGTATTCGAGATGCTGACGTAAAACTTGCGGTGTGTACATCACAAAAACCAACCTTTGCAGAAACCGTTTCATTTGCCGTAGCCCAGGAAACCGCCAGAATTATTTCAAGACCACAAGTAGGCAAGGTGCGAAGGCTCGATGTGACCACCAATGGTGAAAGGGATATTGCGCAAGATATAAAAGAGGCAGTTATGGAAGCTTTAAGCGAGAAGCAAAGTAAAACTAAAGTAAAATGGTATAACTGCGGAAAAATTGGTCACATGCAGAGAAACTGTAAAGCACAAAATAAACGATCAAGATCTGATTCAGCGCCCAGAAATAACCAGCGGGCTAATCACCAGTCATCACAGGAGTCGCCGTTAAGTATGGAGGGAGTGCTACCATTCGCATCTAAGGACTCGACAATAAATTTGGTAGTGCAAAAGAGCAATAGAAGTGTTACAACATGTGGTTACATCGATGGCAAAGAGCGCATTTTGACTATCGACACTGGTGCAGGATTTTCAATTATCAGGCCTGACTTAGTGAGCGGAGCTGTCGAACCACTAAGCGGAGTAAGCTTGCGAACAGCAACAGGTGAGCCTGCGACTGTTTATGGCAAAACACGTGTGGTGTTAAGAATTGCTGATATAGTCACTTTTCATGAGTTTCTTGTGGCTGACATTGTAGACGAAGTACTGATTGGCGCAGATTTTATGATTCGTAAAAACATAAGTCTGGATATGGGAAAACACATCATGTATTTGGGTGATGTTGAAATACCCCTTGATGTTGGGTATGGAAGCGAGGCTCGTGTGGGACAGCCTCTCGCTTGTACTCGTCCGAAATCGTCAGCTCGCAGAAAAATTGATAAACGTGGAAAAGCGGTTGCTTATGTAAGACAGCTAAGTAAATTGGAGGACAGGCACTATACGGAGTCCGATAGAAGGGAAAGCATCAGTGAAGGTTGCTCATTGCAGGTAGAGCCCAGTAAAGACTGGATAACGGCGCAGAGAAGTGATCCTGTATTGGCTAAGATTATGAGGGACAAAATGGCAGGTGGAAGACCAACTTCTGAAGATATTGCATCGGATGGTCCACTGATGAAATCATATTGGGTACAGTGGAATAGTCTTCGAATGGCAAATGGTTGCCTATACCGAACATGGGAGAGCGCCGATGGCAAGGCAGTTAAAAGCCTAATGTTTGTGCCGTCTACTAAGGTATGTGAAGTGGTGTTACGTTACTGCCTTTTCAATAACGTTTTTGGTTTATTTCCTTTATAATAAACCTCCTGAGTTCTTTTATTGCAACTTTAATAAAATAAATAAAACACTTTAGACACTTTACTTTATAGCTGTACTATAAACTATTCATGCCACTTTATTTAGAACTTAGTCAATTATACCACTAATAATTGCGATGTACACACTTAAATAATCGCACTAATACTGCTTATCGATGCCAACCTTCTCGAGTATTTATACTCTGTTCGCTGACATCTAGATGTCACTAGAGCATTCTACTCGTCGAAATGTCTGTAACATTTTCGACATTTCTGGGCGAATCGAGATTTTATTATCTTACAGCGAATATCACTATGCATTAACACTGTGGTTAAATTTAAATTGCTTTATACATCGATAAACTAAAGCATACTTTATGGATAAAAAATAATCTTAGCACTATTATTATATATATTATAGTTATCTATAACAATCATCACATTACATTTGTACTAGAAAACTCTGTACAGTGGGTTTACATTAGAAATATGCGAAACTAATACAATAAAATTTTTAACTAATAAAATTACCTACTAATAAATTAAACTTATTCTTAACTAAAGTTACTTTCGTAACACTGCCCCCCACTTAAGCCTGTTCGTCCCGAATAGGCTCATAATAACCTCTTCCATAAGGGGCTAATCGTTCCAAATGAACAACTTTCATTTTTGCCCTTGGACTTTTGTGTTTCTGTATTCGATATACAACGTCATTTAATTTCTTTATCACCTTATATGGCCCATCCCAATGTGTCTGTAGTTTGGGAGATAATCCTTTCTTTCGTTGGGGATTAAAAAGCAAAACCAACTGGCCCTCCTTAAATCCTTCCGAGTTTGCATTAAGAGTTTCTTGTTCTTGTGAGGTGAAGCCTTCGTTGTTTACACCCGTTGGTATAGGCTTAACGCCAAACTCTAGATCTCCTGGTCGTCTGAGCTCTGTTCCAAATACAATTTTGGCGGGTTTACGAGAGGTGGAGTCGTGAACCGCTGATCTATACGCCAACAGGAATTTTGAAATGTGCTCATCCTAGTCTTTTTGTTTTGTGCTAACTACTTTTCGCAAATGTTCCTCTAATGTACTGTTAAATCTTTCAACCATGCCGTCAGATTGCGGATGCAATGGGGTTGTTCTTGTTTTCTTTATTCCGTACAATTCACACATTTCTTTAAATATAGCAGATTAAAATTTTCTGCCCTGGTCAGAATGCAACTCCAATGGAACGCCGTAGCGGCACACCCAATTGTTCACAAAGACGTCCACAACCGTCCTAGCTTCTTAGTTTGGGATGGCATATACCTCCGGCCACTTACTAAAGTAATCAATTACTACTAGCACATATTTGTTGCCGGCATTACTAACAGGAAAAGGCCCAGCTATATCCATTGCAATTCTTTCAAACGGGGCACCAGAATGGTACTGTTGTAGCGGCCCACGACTTCTCCTTACTGGACCTTTGGCGGCCATGCATTGTGCGCAATTGGTTATCCATTCAGTTACGGCTTGTTGACAGCCAACCCAATAGAACCGTTGTTTTAATTTTTCTAAGGTCTTTGTCACACTAAGATGACCACCACTTGGACCGTTATGAAATTCCCTCAGAACTTCTTTTACTTTCACTGACGGCACTACTATAAGGTTTTTAACTGATTTTCCATCATTGCTTTCCCACGTACGGTATAAGCAGCCATTTACTACTTGAAGGCTGTTCCACAGAGCCCAGTATGCTTTCATCAATGGACTTTCTGGCGTTATTTCGTTTCGAGTGGGTCTTCTGCCCTCTTCCTTGGCTTTCAGAATTGTTGCTAAAATTGGGTAATTTTTCTGCGCCATTGACCAGTCTTTTATTTTCCTTTAGCCCTTACACAATGCTTGCATTCCAGCTTACAGGGTCGCCTAGACAGAGCATCCGCATTGTCATGTTTTCCACCTTTTCTATGCTCAATGCTAAAATCGTAGCTCTGAATGCGCTCAATCCAGCGCGCTATCTGGCCTTCCGGATTTTTGAATTGTAGCAACCACCTAATAATGCTTTATGCACTCTAGCACTGCCAGAAGCTCTCGCCGAGTTACACAGTAATTTCTCCCAGGCTTCGAAAGTATTCGACTGTAATAGCCTACAACTTTCTCTACACCATTGACCACTTGGGACAGCACACCTCCGATTCCAAATCCGCTTGCATCGGTATCCAGTACAAATTTCTTTCCCGCGATTGGATAAGCCAAAATTGGTGCTGTGCACAATAATTCTTTAAGCTTCTGAAATGTTTGTTCCTGTGCTTCACCCCAGTTATATGCCTGCGCCTTTTTGGTCAATTCATGCAAACTGGCCGCAATATTGGCAAAATTCGGTACAAAACGCCTGTAGTATGTACATAAACCTAGAAAACTGCGTAACTCATGAAGATTTTGAGGGCGAGGCCACTTCATGACTGCTCGTATTTTCTTTTCGTCTGTTGAAATGTCATCAGATGTTACACGATGCCCTAGGTATTTTACTTCCTTCTGGAACAGTGAACATTTCTTAACACTTAACTTGAGTCCGGCTGTAGATATACGTTTTAACACCTCTTCTTCCCATGACAATTATGTCATCAAGGTACACCAAACATGTCTTTCGGTGGAGACCTTTCAACACCTGTTCCATCAAACGCTCGAATGTAGCTGGAGCATTACAGAGCCCAAATGGCATTACATTAAACTGCCATAAGCCATCACTTGCACTAAAAGCAGTTTTCTCTTTATCCTTGTCTGCGATTTCTACTTGCCAATAACCGCTCTGCAAGTCCAATGTGGAGAACCATTCTGTTCCAGCTAACGTGTCCAAGGTGTCATCAATCCTAGGCAATGGATAAATGTCCTTCTCGGTGACGTCATTAAGTTTCCTGTAGTCTACGCAAAATCTAGTACTTCCATCTTTCTTTTTTTACCAAAACCACCGGTGAACTCCAGGGACTTGATGATGGTTTTATTATGCCATCCTGTTCCATTTCATTAACCAGGTCTCTAACTTCATTTCGTTTTGCTAGAGGAATGCTTCTTGGGGCCTGTTTAATTGGCTTAGCGACGCCGGTGTTAATTTCGTGTTTCACGATTGACGTTCTGCCCTGGTTTTTACCTTTTGACGCAAATATAAAGTCATATTTCTTTAGCAATTGTCTTGCCTTGTTTCTCTCGGGCGGCTTTAGATATCCGGTCCATATCCGCACATGTTCCTCTCGTAGTTCCTGGTCCTTGGTACTCTTTTTAGCTGCGTCTGGAGGGTTCTCGCAACTTATTATTGCCTCTGTGAAACACATTGTCCAATCTTAAAATTCTGCGTAAGGACTACTTTATCTACAATATCAGCCACAATGAACACATGGTGGGCGCTTGTGTTGGCCATACATAATTTAGCTTTTACTTTCCCATAGACAGTGGCAGGCTCCCCCGTAGCTGTTCGCAGACTTACACCACATAGTGGTTCGATGGACTGTTGTATTAAATCAGGCCTAATGATTGAATGTGATGCCCCAGTGTCCACAGTCCGAACCCATTTTTGACCGTTTACATACCCACAAGTAGTTAGATTTCTGTTATTCTGTTGCATTACTGAGATGGAGATTGTGGGGCCCTTAGATGTGGGAGCTAGCTCATGCCCCGCAGTGCTAGCTCTTTTTAGTTTAACGGTGACTCCTGCAATGAGTGGTTGTTAGCCCGCTGGTTGTTTCTGGGCGGTGAAGCAGATCTTGAACGTTTCTTTTGTGCTTTACAGTTTCTCTGCATGTGACCAATCTTTCCGCAGTTAAAGCATTTTACTTTAGTTTTACTTTGCTTCTCGCTTAAAGCTTCCATAACTGCCTCTTTTATATACTGCACAATATCCCTTTCACCATTGGTGGTCACATCGAGTCTTCGCACCTTGCCTATTTGTGGTCTTAAAATAATTCTAGCAGTTTCCTGGGCTAGGGCAAATGAAACAGTCTCTGCAAATGTAGACTTTTGTAAAGTTTCGTTTGCCTTTTGCACTCTGCCTCGCAACTCCATTTTGTATATCTCTTTTCTGTGTTCACCACCATACTTACGTTGCAGTGCTACCATAATGTCGTCATAATTTCTGCAACTAGTTGGAACGCTTCCTAGAACTTCAGCCGCAGTCCCCTTTAAAGCAAGAATTAACTCTATGGCCTTTTCATCACTGTTCCATGCATTTCTGTTAGCAACTGTATCAAACTGGAACTTAAAAACATTAAATGGAACACTACCATCAAAACAAGGGGCCTTTACTCTGCTAGAGACTTCTGGAAAAACTCGCACCGCTGCCTCCTGGCATTGAATGTTATTAACTTTTGCTTCCAGATGGTGAAGTTTTTCATCAAAAACCGTGACTTGTGTTTGTACTTCTGTGACTTGTGTTTTCACATCCGAGACTTGCGTTTCTACATCAGATCACTTCTGGTTAAACTCTATCTCCATTTCATTTACTCTTTCATTTATTTCACTGGAAATCTCCTGAAAATTCTCATTTGTAATTCTGGAATTCTCTTGAATTTCGGCTAGGATGGTGCTCGATTTCTCTTCCATTTTTCTAGAAGTTTCGTCCATTTTTCTAGAAGTTTCAGCAATCTTTTCCATCATAGCAGCGAACATTGTGTTTAAATCCATACTGCTAGCAACTGCACGTGTACATACCTCTATTTCTTCTTTTTCCTCGAATTCGTGGCTACCAATGTCAATATTGCGTCGCTTGAATTCATCTATTAACCTCTTCTGCAGCTCTGTTTTATTTCCGGCAGTTGGTAGATCTAACTTGCTCAACTCTTTCTTGAGCTATTCCACTTTAAGTTCTTCAAATTTCATTGCTGTCTGTTATTTTTTTTTTTTTTACTTATGAGTTAAAATACGTCAAACCATCACGAAAAAATGGAATTTTCGGCATCATCACCTCCGATTTTAATGAAATTCAACACAAATATCATATACTATAAGAGTATAATTAAACAAAAAAATTTGACCCCAGATTCTTTCGGGTTCCAAAATATGACGTCATAAAAGATGTGAAAAATGTTAAAAAATCATAAAAGTCTCCTTACAAAAGGGGATAGAACTTCTGAACTATGCAAGATAATTAAGTTTTTTTGGTATCGTTTTAAAGGTGAAAGTGCACCCATTAAAATTATATACATATTGTGTTTTTTTAAGAAAAGGTCAAAGGACATTTTTTGGGGTCTTGAGTTTAAAGGTCCATATCTGAAAAAGTATATTTTTTAAAATTCTTAAAAAAATATATGTCAAGTACAAGGCGAATTCAACTACAGGTGGTGTCGAAACGCCATCTGATTTTGACAGTTCGAGCTACTTTGTTTTGATTTATTAGTGTTTTGTTAGGAATGGTTGACATTTTGGACAGTAAACACTAACAATGCAATGCAAAAAACCCTGTGTTGTTTCTGTTGTTTTTGGATTGTTGTAGTATCGACACCACCTGTCGTTGAATTCGCCTTGGTCAAGTATTAGACCCTCTTTTACATTCGCAGAAAATTTTAAGGTGGAGACTCGATTGGTGTCAGAGTTTTAGACCAGAACGTGATCCTAAGTATGTTTGGTGTTCATATTCAATTGATTGTTTGTTTTGTACCAGCTGAAGTATATATGTGCACACTTTCTGTTTCGATTGTTTTTGCAGTTTTTTTTTAATAAATCAAAAAATTTTGTAAATGTGTGCTATCATAAGGAAGATTTGGATACGATGCTCAATGGTACTTTTTCGCTACAAGCCATGGAAAAGGCCCTAGTGACGCTTTTTTGGGCTACGCACAATTCCAGGTACACAAAAATATCATTGTTTCATTCCTGAAGGAGAAAATAAGTTAAGCGTAAAGATTTTTCAAATGATAGCGTATTTTTAATTGAAAATGTTCGTTACTTATTTATGTTTTACTGTCTGAATAAATGTTATAATTTACTCAACCGTTAAAAGGTTTAAAAACAATTTTTGTAATAAATTTGAAAAATTGAAAACACAAATTATCAATTAAAAGCTTAAAATAGTATTATTTATAATAAATTTAATACAAAAAAATTACCTGAAATATATTATTGTTTTGTTCAATTCTTGCTATTTTTGTACTACATTTTAAATTAACATTACAAATTTCAACTGAAAGCTTTAAACAGTATTATTTAAAAAAAATGAATTGAATTATTTAAATGTTTTGTTCAATATTTTGTAATAAAAAAATAAATGAAAATTATTATGTCTTCTTCAATAATACAATATAAATAATTCGCATGGGAAATACATTTAGAAAAATAAGCCTTAATGTCATATTAAACATCCAACATAAAAGGTGTGTCTTGTATGAACACAAAAATACTTAGCATCACGTTCTGTTCTCATGGCTAGAAGCGAAAAAGTGCCATTCAGCATCGCATCGAAAAACTTCCTTATGATAGCACAAATTTACAAAATTTTTGATTTATTAAAAAAAAACTGCAAAAACAATCGAAACAGAAAGTGTGCACATATATACTTCAACTTGTACAAAACAAACAATCAATTGAATATAAGCACAAACCATACTTAGGATCACGTTCTGATCTAAAACTCTGACACCAATCGAGTCTCGACCTTAAAATTTTCTGCGAATGTAGAAGAGGGTCTAATGCTTGACATATATTTTTTTAAGAATTTTAAAAAATATACTTTTTCAGATATAGACCTTTAAACTCAAGATCCCTAAAAATTACCTTTGACATTTTCTTAAAAAAACACAATATGTATATAATTTTAAAGGGTGCACCTTTAAAACGATACAAAAAAAACTAAATTATCTTGCATAGTTCAGAAGTTCTATCCCCTTTTGTAAGGAGACTTTTGTAATTTTTTAACATTTTTCACATCTTTTATGACGTCATATTTCGGAAGCCGAAAGAATCTGGGGTCTGAAAATTTATGTTTTGTTAAAGTCCAATAACATACACGAGCTGTGGTAAATTTCATTGAAATCAGAGGTGTTGTATCCGAACGGCATGATGGCTTGACATGTTTTCACTCGAATATAAATAATTTATTTTTTAGTTACTTAGAACTCAGTTTCAACGAAAATATGCCAATTTTAACAAGCAGAGTTTTACCTAGTTTGGTAAGTATTTGGAGATTTTTAAAAATATAAGTAGGTATGTACATTCATACATAATCATACTAATAAGGAATGTGATCTTAACCGGTAAAAAAAAAATAAGAAAGGTAACTTAATACATTTCGTTAAATTTTTCTTGTATAAAATATTCGAGAACGGATAACATCGAATCAATCTTTATATATATCTCATTTTTTGTGAAAATAGCTTGTTTAAATAATACATACCTAACTAAAATGCAAAAGCATAACTTAAAACTAAAAATCTTAGAAAAAAAATTATTTATACACAAATATAAAAAGATACATTTTAAAATTTTTAGACAAAAAATGCCTTATATTCAACTCCTTTTAAACTATCAAGAGTCTTATGTGCTACTACGCTTCCAGCTAAAACGCAAATCTATAGTACCGAATCTAAACAGCGGCAAAATCTTTTAAAATTTCCTGCCTTAAAACTAGAAGAAACTTTACCGAAATTTTTAAAATCCATAGAACCCCATCTTACAAAAGAAGAACTAGCTGAAACTAAACGCATTACCGAGGAATTTCAGCAAAAAGATGGTGCCGAGTTACAAAAAATCCTTGAAAAAGTAGCTGAATCAGAAGAAAACTGGTTGGCTCAAAGATGGTTAAAGACAGCTTATTTAACTCGCCGTGAGCCTGTTACTGCGTTTTCTAGTCCCGGCATGACATTTCCCATGCAACAATTTAAAAGTGCCGAAGATTATTACATGTATACTGCCAAGTTAATTCAGGGTCTACTGAAGTATAAGAAAGTTGTTGATGAAGGTAAAGTTCCTGTAGTTAAAATGGGTAAAAATGAATTGGATAATTCTCAATTTGGAGCTGTATATGGTACGTGTCGCATACCTTTGCCGCAACAAGATGCTTTAGAATATCATCCGAAATCTCAACATATTGCTGTTATTTTCAAAAATCATGTAAATATATTACGATTATTTATGTTAACAATTTATTTCAATAACTTTCCTCTCTAGTTCTTTAAACTGCCAGTTTATGATAAAATTGGTAAAATTTTAAACGCCAAAGTGCTGGCTCAACAATTACAACAAATTGCAAATTCGGAAAAACAAGCTGGTCTTCCCATTGGATTGCTTTCTACAGATAGTCGCGATAATTGGGCTGATGCTTACGCAGAGTTGATTAAATCCCCTCGAAATTTAAAGAATGTTAAAGTTATACAAGAATCTTTATTTACTGTTTCTTTGGATGAACATGTGTCATTTAATCAGGAAAGTGTTTACAATGTTTTGGGTCTTCAATTAATACATGGTGGTGGTACCAGCAAAAACAGTGGAAATAGATGGATGGACAAAACTATACAGGTAAACGCATTTAAATATTAATTAATATAAAATTAGCAGTGTATGACCGAAGACACTGTTTAGTTCGATAGCGAAGCCGAAGTTCCGCCAAATAGGCTAAATTCGGCCAAACCAACGCTGAATTTTACTAATCAAAATTCGCATCAGAAAATACTGTGACATTTTTGATATCAATTAATTTATTTACCATTAAGGCAACTTCTGCGATTGGAGTAAAACTGTCTAGATGATTTAAGCAATTGCGTGCTGGCAACACTAGAAGGTAGTGCAGACAGATATTTCATTGCTACTGCCGTAAAGTTGGTAAATTCACTTGTATTCCAATACTTAAATACATATATTAATGGTTCATGTGCTGAAGGACTTATTTACATAAATACGTAATTGCATTTCGAGCATATTTCCGTTACTTTCTTCCACTTCAATGTGAGAAATTAAGTCGTGCTTTTCCCATATAGAAGTTTTCACTTGTTTTCCTTTTTTCCTTTCCGATATTGTAGCTTGTTTACCAGTTTTATAAACAATAAAATTTTTCACAATCGAATTTAGAAAAAAATTGATTATTTCTGAATGGTATAGCGATTTTTTTTGTATATTTTGTGAGCCATTACTATTATTGCTTACATAAATGAATGTAAAAACTAACCTTCGTATGACTGACAATACGAAGGTTAGTTTTTTGGTGATAAATTGAAAATATTTCAACATTTGCGAAATCAATTTTTTGAAAATTGAGTTTTAAAATAAAATTGCAACTTAAACCTTAACATTCTACTGGATTTAGTCCAAATTTATTAAATTTTATTTATATACATAACTAGCTGACCCGGTCCGCGTTGCTGGCCCTAAGCAAACATTAGTGTTGTATTACCAGACGATTTAAATTGATCTTTAAACGAAATTTACGGCCTTTAAATAAAAATCCATAAAACCGCATTCTCTGGCAAAATTTCATGTCAAACTGCATGTTAAACATCGTTCATCCCCAGTTCTGTTTCATTATTATAATATTATAAGTTAAAATGTTGTTCATATACATATGTTTGATTTACATTTGATTTGAAAATACATATGGTTGTATGTATGTATATATATGCTGTGAATCTTACGAAAAGAGTGAGCGTAAAAATGGGCGGGGCAACATTTTCTTTCCGCAAAACCTAAGTTAGACCATGGCGATCATTTTAAAGAAAAAATCGTCCAAATCGGTCAAGCCGTTCTCCAGTTATGCGCTTAATAGAAAAAGTGGGCGTAAAAGTAGGCGTGGAAAATTTTTCTTTCTATGAAAACTTAAAGTTGATTAATACAAACATTTGAAAGAAAAATTAGTCAACTCGATGGAGCCGTTTTCTGATTTTAGGTAAATCGAAAAAGTGGGCGTAAAAGTGGGCGGGGCAAAATTTTCTTTCCGTAAAAACCTAAGTTGGACCATGGCGATCATTTTAAAGAAAAAATCGTTCAAATCGGTCAAGTCGTTCTCAAGTTATGGATTTTGCCACGCCCCTCCGCCCCCAGACCGAAAATCAGAAATCAGACTTCACAGTGTCACCCGCCTGAATATTCTGAAGATTCCCTGAAAATTTCATCAAAATCGGCCCAGCCGTTTTGGAGTCCATACGTTACATACACACATACATACATACACACATCCTATTTTATATATATAGATAGATAGATAGATTGAGTTTTACAAATGTTGAAATCTTGTGTACTTTTTCTTATACAAAAATTAAATTTGGCGAATCTTGGGGATTTTCAGCGTATTATTTGGCAATGATGGTTAAAAAAAATCTGACAACACCTCGAACCTATTCGAAAACCTATTATTGGACGATTACCAATTTTTGGTCAATACCGAAGTCGATTTTTCGCTCGGTCACTAAAAATTTGCCTTCTTTTGTTTTACAGGTCGTTGTTAATCCCAATGGCATGAGTGGCTTCTGTTATGAACATTCTCCAGCTGAAGGCCAACCAATTGCTATGATGGCTGATTATATTAACAAAATTTTGTAAGTTGTACGAGTATATTAATCAAACTTTGTTACAAGGAAGAACATGGAAGTAAAAATCTGGTACAAGTAGTTATTCGATTTGCTTTTTCTGACGTTACTTGAATAAACAAGAGGAAATTTGAAAATATTCAATAAAGAAAACATGCTTAAAATTAACTAGGACCTAAATTCTTTATAAAAGTTCTGATGATTTTTTTTTTTTTTTTTTTTTTTTGCATAGCCTCGAACCCAAAGAATTTGAAGATGGTTCTAACGATAACTATGAATTATATTCAAAACTACAATTTGATGCCGCATCGGAAACTTTGAGGCAAAAAATCGAAGAAGCCTCTAAGAATGTCAATAAATTAGCCGATAATTTACATCTTGAAATTTTACAATACAAAGGTTATGGTAAAGATTTCTTAAAGAAACAAAAATTAAGTCCAGATAGTTTTGTACAAATGGCTTTACAATATGCTTTTTACAAGTAAGTTAGTCGCACACTCTATTTAAAATTTAGTCTCATTAAGTGATACATTTTTCTATTAATAAGATTGCATCAATGTCCTGGTGCTCAATATGAAACGGCTCATTTACGTATTTATTTTGGTGGTCGTACTGAAACTATACGCTCCTGCTCCAATGAATCTGTAGCTTTTGCCAAATCAATGATGGATGCCAAGATTTCGGATGAATTGCGTGTTGAGCTCCTAAGAAAAGCTGTAAATGCTCATCGTGAATATACTACGATGGCGTTGCAAGGACATGGTGTTGATCGCCATTTATTGGGTTTAAAATTAATGGCTATTGAGAATAATAAGCCCATACCAAATTTCTATCAATCTCCCGGTTTTGTTAAGAGTTCTCATTATCGTGTCGCTTCTTCTCAAGTAGCATCACCTAATGAGGCTTTCATGTGTTATGGTCCTTGGACATATGATTGTTATGGTTGTTGTTATAATCCCCGTAATGCCGATATATTTTTGGCCTGCTCAGCTAAGCACTTAAATGATCAGACATGTGCCAAAAGATTTGCTAAAGCTATAAGTGAGGCCTTGACTAGCATGCATGATTTATTGGAAAGAGCAGGCGAAAAGCCCAAATCCAAATTGTAAAAAATTATTTAAATATTTATTAAAAGCAAAAGTGAATCTTTTAATAAAGAAAAAATGGTAATATTGTACAGCGAAAATTTTGAATTTTATTAGTATTAGTCAAGGCGAATTCATTCCAGGTAATCTCGGTAGTACAACAAGTACAACTCATACAAAAACCACAAGCAATTTGTTTTTGTAAAATCATTGTACAATGTCAAAAACCGAAACAAATCAAAACAAAATCAAAACAGAAACAAAGATAATAAGCAAAATTTTGACATCCAACAATTATAAAGCTAAAGAAAAAAAGTTACCAGCAGGGCTTTTAGGATCACCTGTAATCAATTCGCCTTGGTATTAGTATTTTCAACATATTATTTTTAAGGGCTCATCACAATATTTTTACATAATATAATTTTTACATACATATATACAAAGTTGCTACAAAATTATTTTGTGCAATAATAATTTAATCCTTTTTGCAATGATAACAGCTACAGGAAAGAGCAGACTGAAATGTGAGATTGCGCATGCCAACCATACATAATACACGTTTTTGAATCTAAATAGATAGGGAAACAAATAAAAAATTAAAGCTCTTCTTAAGCTGTACCCACCTCTTCTGATTCCATCATATTACAACACTGACCCACTGATACCACTGGCTTAGGTGGCTTGAATAGACCACCAACGCTGCCCCAAGGCATAGAGGGCACCGCATACGATTCACAGAAACCGCGACACGCATTTGTAGTTATATGAAATTCCACACAGTCGGGTATGGAAATTTTTCTAGTATTACCTACTTTATGGCAGCCCGGTCTTAGCCAAGTCTCTTTAGCCAACGACATAATGCAAAAGAACAATAACAATGAAACAACTTTCAAAAGAAACATGTTCTTTTTTTAATGCAAGAATATTAAAATTTTATATTTTCGTTTCGTTTTGTTGATTTGATTCCGTATTTACTGTGCTATTGTTGGCACACAACGTGTTTATAAAAGACTACTTGTTGGCTTAACTAAGGCAACGGGTTTTATTGCTTTTATTGAATAACAGGACTTCATTTTTTTTATTTGGCATAAAAACGTAATCAGTTAACTGAAAAGTTACTCTCAAAAAATTACGCCGGCTTAAATGAAAGTGATTTCCAATGGCTTTTAAACAGGTTTCAAAATTGTCGCGTAGTGTGCGGTCTTTCAAAGGAGTCTATGGCATAAACTCAAATGATACTATCTGTGCGTTTTACTATCTGTGCTGGGCATAACTTTGGGCCCGCTAAATTTTTTCAAAAGTATATGAAAATTTTTTTCCTATTGATTACTTAAGACACAAGGGAAGTAATTACATATTTTTGAGGCGAATTATTGGGTCGATTACGGATGGCAACACAACTTCAGTTGCGTTGTCAAAAAGCAGCGCAACTGACATTTTAATTGGTATCAGGTACGGCAACATTGTTTAGTTGCCAAAAATTTATCGATAATGCTATTTTGAAAGTTTGGCAACTAAAAATAAACATAACAAATTAAAAAAAAACAAGCAAAAAAGTGATTCAAATTGAATTAAAAGTTAAATAAAATAATATTAAAAAATATTAGTTCTGTGGATCTATTTTTCGCAGACTAAGAGGAGGCGGTAAACGTGGCATCTTTTATACATTATATAAGAGATATATCAAAGCCTCTACCGTTTGTTGTTGGCACTCGTAAGTATTTTGGAGCTCAGTCTCTTGTTCCAAAACTTCCAAAAAGTCTGTCCAAAAGGCATTGCTTTAGGATTAACTTACAGTTCCGTCTGAAAAAGCTTGGCTGCAGTCTGCTCAATCGGTGCCAAACTTATTTCCTCTGAAGGTTTTCCGCCGGTAGCGTAAACATTTTTTTTCTTTAATTTTGCCTTTAAATGTACCCACACTCGTTGCCGAAACTGTAAAATTTTTCTGCGATACGCTTCCTGTAGCTTTAGTGCTGGCTTTTGTTTCCCCAAAAGACCGAACACCTCGACCAATTTGACTTTTATTTTCTATTTCATGGATTAAAATTTCAAACTTTTTTCAAGTTGTAATTTTTACAATTTTCAAATTTAAAATCAAAGAAATATATATGTACATAAAATTGGAAAACACCAAACATTTTATAAAAAATATACTTACTTATTAGTTTTGTCGCCTTCGTTACTTTAAAAAATATTATCAGCAACTACAAGTTTGTGGTTGCCAATATGTTAACAATATGGCAACTGAAATAACAAGCTGTTAGTTGAGAGTTGCCATACGTAATATAAATTTTGCAACTAGCAATACAATTCAAGTTGTGTTTCCATCCGTAATCGACCCATAAATCTAAATACGAACATAATCAGCCTCGTTCAGAATGGCCATTTATCTGGAGTTTACACATGAAAGTACTTTCTTGCAAGTAGCGTATTGTCCGTGAAAAATCGAAGAAACAGGCGATAAAAGTTCAGAAATTGTGTGCGAGTTAGTAAAATAATTTAAGTGTATTGCGGCTTTCAAGGAATTACTTTCAGGTGTAAATGCTGGGTTACATTGGCTTCATCCTTAAACGTATTTACCAAATATTATTAAATTATATTATATTTGAAAACAAATAATAAGAAGAAAAAACCATACAACAATTTCAATATATTTGGATTTTTCTTATATTATTTTCACAAACAAAATTGGTTGTGGATAAATTTATTTCAAAGATTTTTATGAATCCTAAGAGGACCCTTTGGATGTTTATGAGACACAATGGAAGAAATTACCATTTGTTGATTGGAAAGAGTATTTTAATGGTAATGTTCTATCTAATATAAATCAGTTTTGGCCAAAATTTTATAGCTTTATTTTATATGCTTTATTTTATATGCTGATAATTCCAACTAGAACTGCTACTACATTCATATGTATATCCAATATTTGTTTAATACTAACCGAAAAATTCTTTTTTTGTTGCTATAAACTATTTTATGTTAAGCATTGTACCTTTTTTATGCTCACTAATCATATTTACTTTGTTCTTAGTAAAAATTAAACAAAATATATATCATGGCCACTATTTTTATTTTTTGGCGGATTTTAGCGATCCGGAACAAATTTTTTTTCGGATTTATAAAAAATATTCATAATTTATAAAACATATATTTTGTTGCCAAAAACTCGAAAATAAAGGCATTGGCAGTTTTGACGGTTTTTTACATTGAATTTGGGGAAAAAGCTTGAAATCAATCTGACAGCCCTGCTTTTCATTTAAAAAATATGGGAATTACCATGGTATAATCATCTACAAGGTACGCTCGATGCACCAGCTGATTATTTTGTTCTTAGTTTTTTCAGTGCTTTTTATTATTGTTTTGTAATAGGAACTGTCAGATGTTGTTTACACACACATATCATTGAATAACATAACGATGCCTTACTTTCTCAACTTCGTTCTTAAAAAAATACGGTTTTGACTTTTTCATGTCAAACGATTCATATTTTTGTGTTCTATTTCTGCAACAACTTATTAGTTCAATACTTTGTCTCAATTCTGTAAATATTAATAAATTATTGAAATAATAAGTTCTTGCAGTAATAGAACACAAAAATATCAATCGTTTGACATGAAAAAGTCAAAACCGTATTTTTTTAAGATACGAGGTTGAGAAAGTAACAGCCGTACCTAAATAAGAGCGGAAGGCGGAACGTTTTCTTCCGCGTAGCCTTTACGCTGATATGCCATATCTAAACAAGAGCGTCGGCGTTGTGTCTCAAACAGTAGTGTTAACGTTCGTGCTTACTAAAACCCTCATAAAAGAAATAATAAATGGAATTAAAACCGCTAGTTTGACCAAAAAATAGCTAATTTGCCATTATTTATTATCAAAAGATTAAAACAGGGCTGTAAAAACCACAATTATAACAACCCTGCTTATTTTAACGCGCTGTCAAAATCGGATTTTCCAATTGCAAAGCGTTGACGCCGCGCTATTTAGGGATGCTTCATACAAACTGTATGGGCATGAGGATTTTTGACAGCTAGAAAACGCGTTCCGCTCTTGTTTAGGTATGGCTGTAAGGCATCGATAAGCAAAATTTGACAGTTCCTATTACAAAGCAACAATAAAAAGCACTCTTGTTTTTTTTTATTTAAGCTTCGAGCGTTAATGGTAGATGATTGTACCATGGCAATAACAATATTACGTAACAGTGTTGGGACCTGAAAATTCCGAAATTGTACCGTCTAATGGCAAAATTGTACCGAATTGACATAAATTGTACCACATATTTGCTAAAAAATCAAAAAGCATACATGATAATTCATAAGACTTTTTCTTATTGAAGCTTCGAGCGTACCTGGTAGATGATTGTACCATGGCAATAACACAATTGCTTAACACTGTTGGTACCTGAAAATTCCGAAATTGTACCGTCTAATGGCAAAATTGTACCAAATTGACATAAATTGTACCACATATTTGCTATAAATAAAAAGCATGGTAATTTATAAACTTTTTTAATTAATGAAAATAACTAAAAACAAGTAAAAAAGTAAAGTCGGTCAAGCCCGACCATTTGATACCCTACACCAAAGTATATAAGTGATTTTAGGAAGGGCGCTTATTTGGAACCTGTGGCTAATTTTGGATCTACCATCGCAACATTTTTTATGACATAGTAGCTATACAAATAAGTATGTTGCAATTGTAATCTAAATACCAACATAGTAAAATGGTTTATAGACACAAATACTATTCCGAAAATAAATTTGTATGGGGGCTATGCAAATTTCTAAACCGATTCTCACCATTTTCAGAAGGCTTTGTCCTTATGAATTAAACCAATGTACAAAATTTCATCAAATTACCTTTAAAATTGTGACCTGTACTATTCGCACAAGGTTACATGGACAGACAACTAGGCAGCCAACCAGTACACGATCGGTATACTAAAAGGTTGGTCTAGGACTGCGATAGGCAACCTGTACTATTAAAAGTTGGGATTGCATGCGCTGTATGCATTTTACATATGCATATTTTTTGGCGCCCTATGCTCCAGTGGGAGTTAGAGGAACATATATATACAGCGCGTACGTTTGTGCACACGTACGTAATAAAAGAGAATAAAAAAAAGAGAAAACGCGGCTTATGGTCTAGTTTTTATTTTATAAAATATTTAATCTTTATTTTTCGAACAGAGTTACGAAAATTCGAAAGAAAAATAAAGATTCACTTTTTTATAAAATAAAAACTAGACCATAAGCTTAAATAAATAGAAATTAAATATAATACAATGGATGGCGAATAATTTATAATAATATATTTTTAGTGTTTTTTTTTATTTCAAATTAAATTCTACAAAAAAAACGAAAAATAATTAGTATTGTGGTTATTTTATTGAACTGTTAATGGGTTTTAATCCAAATTTAGATATTTTTAATTTGGCTTAAGTTCATTGAATTTAATTTTCATTAAATTATTTTTTATGAAGACAGGAATTTTACAACATGAAACTAACTAAATAATTTTTTTTTTTTTTTTTTTATAAAATAAACGAAAACTTCCACAAGGATGACATAATCTTTTATACAAATAAACTGTTGATATACCAAAAACACATAAAAGAAATGTTTTTAAGTTTCTTCGCCTTGTTAAATAATATTTGTTAAAATACATATTACATCATATTCTTAAAAAAACAATAGTTTTGCTTTGCTACGCATAGACGAGGCAACATTTGTCGAAATATGTGTTGATACTTATGTTTCAGTTTTTACCACAGACGATGACACTACAAACGGAACATCAATATTCCTTGTTTTTGGAATATACTACTACAAAACGAAAAAAAAATAATTTTTTTCTTATATTTTTTTTTTACCTATCACATTTTATGTCGTATTAATTCTGAAAATTAGTATATCCAATTAAAATTTATTTACAATTCTCATAATTTGCTATTGTTGCCATTTTCCGATTTCTTTCTTCATATTTTTTTCTCCGAGAATTACAAAAGCCCCGCACTCAGCAACTGCTCTCAACAAAATGAGAAAGAAAAAAGTCAACATCGTCACACACGATGAAACATTGTTTTTGGAAACATAATATATCAAAAAATTTTGATATTTGAGAAACCAAAAAGTTAACATGAATTTCAATTAGAAACATTACTACACACGTAGCAACATTTTGTGAAATATGCCCATGTTTCGACAAATGTTGCCTCGTCTGTTGGTAACTTTATATATAGCCGATATATATCGACTATTTTTTTAAATGCCGATATTTTGATATATCGATAATTATTGCCCATCCCGAAATGTCATAACATGAAAAAATATATAAATATTATTTGTAGCATCGGTATTTTTAATTTGACTAAATTTTGCTTAATCAACGAAATTAATTCATTTATTTTTTTTATTGAATATTGTAATAAAGGTAATTAATTATCTAATATAATATCGAAAGAAACACATGCATACATGCATAAGTATATTATGTACGAAGTACTAAAATAAAAGTTCCAAACAAAGTTCAAATTAAAATTTCTCTGTTGTCATACATATGTATATACATGTTTATATTTATTTGTAGTTTATATACATATGTACATATGCGGGCATTGTACAATAATAGAAGGTAGCGTCGAAGAGTCAGCTGGTAATTTATACCCTTCCCCATAGGTGGAAAAGGAATATATTTATAATTTTGCCATTCCGTTTGTAATTTATACAATATTGATGTAAGGCCCTATTAAGAATATATATATATATGTACATATCGTCGCATTTCTTAAATAACGAAAGCGCCAACTAATTTTTAAAAAAACAAAAAAAAAAATTAATAACTAAATGTGAGTTTAAAACCAAATTTTTTACAAAACAAGGCTTTGAAGGTTGTAAAATATCTTTTGAAAAAATTTGTAATTTACAAGTAACTGGACAAATTTGTCGCTTTCGTGTTTTTGACGCAAACAACAATTTGCATACCTATTAAATTAAATTTTAAATTAATTTTTTATTTTATTATTTTTGCTAAAAATTAAATCAGGTACCCCAATTTCTATTTATCCCCAAGATTATGACTTAACTTGAGAAAAATTATGTTATTTGAATCGCACCGTGAAAATGTTCTTTTGTAAAAATAGTTGGGGTCGGTCTCAGATATTAACCCCCCTTTGGGCACGTGTTAGGGTCCGAAAATGAATTTCGGATCAGAAAAGTTTTTTGTACGGGATAGATATCGAGATAGAGCTTTGGTACCTATACAGGGGAAAAAATATGACTTTTATTAGACTAATGGGAGCTCGAGGAACATTGTGCTGTATAGAATATATTGTTTTTGCTTTACTTGACGAACACTGTCGTTTTTACCGAAGGCGCCGCACTAAAAATGTTCCGATGGCTTGAAACTTTCCACATTTTTTTATTTCAAAAACAAAATATTGGTGGGTGACTTTAAATATAAAAACCATTCTATCTGGGTTTTCGCAAAGGCTTTAATTTTTTTTCACACAAAGTTGTCAAGGTAATAATGCAATCGGGTGGCAAAAGACCCCAAATATGATGGGGATTTGGTTGTTATATACATATATGTATATTTGAATGACATACATATAGTCCTGAATTGTTTGCTTTGAAATCCAGCCAGATCGGTCGAAATGTTTATCAGACAGTTTATTTTTGATTTATGGTCCACATTGTATTAAAATCCACAGTTGAAAAACATTTCTCAATTTGAAAATAATTTCCCCCTTTTTCTGAGAATGCTATGATTTTCAAATTATTAAAGTTTGTCGTTAGAGAAAAGGTGTGATTTCAAATCATTTTCAATTTGAAATCAAACCTCTGTGCTTGTTGGGTTCATTTGTTTACGAAAATGTGCATATATTGGTTTTATGCTGTAAATGCGGGGTTGAAGCTGGTTGGAAAATTATGCCAGCAAAAAACATTCTCCTCGCCTCAAGCTGTCATTTTGTGCCAGCACAATTATGCCCGCTTGTGATAGACCAATTACTCTAATATGTTAATGCTGTTTGATCTAGTAAACGTTATGCAAAATAAAACAAATGTTTAATAAACGTAGTGGTCATTCCGTGTGAAACTTTTTTAATGTTCATCTAACCTAACGTTTACATTTGCCAGTACTGGCAAGACAGTAAGAAAATACATATTAGTTGCCAAAAACACTACTTGCTGTCTTCGTGACGTAGGCGTCCCGACAGTAGTTAAGACAGTTCACTTTTAAAAAAAATGTCTAACGTGAATGTCGCAGTGCAAGTTCTAGCTAAACGTGTTTTATCGGTAGGAACTTAACAAATTAAAAATACATAGCATTTAACAACAATCTTTGTGCCCATAAATAACACTTAAGTAAAACATACAAAACCAAAGCATAATCTATTGATTTTCTTTTAATTGTTGATTTTTTTTTTACTTTTACGAACAAAACTTCAAATTACTGTCAGCAAATGTCAAATTACTGTCCATTTTACTGTATGCAAAATTTGCAAGACAGTAGACAAGACAGTTGGAAAAGTGTATATGTGTTAGTGAAAAAGTTTGCATGTATTGCAACTGTCTTGCCAGTACTGGCAAATGTAAACACCGTGTAAGACCCCATAAATTATAGATGTTGTTGGTCCTGGAGTAATTCCAAGTCGATTTACCCATGTACGGTTGTCTGGCCGACTGTTGAAATCACCCTCACTTTCGAACGACTAAAAAGAAAATACTAGTATTGTTGTCAAAATTCTTTCTAGGTCTCCTATGAAGGTTGGGATTAAAATCCAGAACAATTGGTTCAGTATAAAAAGAGTTATGAAGCCAAATGCGGAACAACTTCCCAAAATTGATAATTTTGTTACAAAAACTAACTTAAATAGCGAAAGAATGAATACATTAACATAAGATTTTACAAAAATACGTTTTATAGGTACGACTAGAAAATATACTATGTACTAAGGCCTCTATGACGGTTCACAACTCAACTCAGTTGAATTGTAATTTATTAATTTTTGTATTATGGTTTACAACTTTGGTATAATAGCTCTGTTTCTTTACTTACGAAAAGCGTTCCCGTGCTTTAAATTTGTGTAAAAGAGAGCGAGTTTGAGAGAATTAAATTCTTCTTCTTCTTGCACGAAACAGCCCATGTTATTTCAATTGTTTACACACCGATCAGCTGTTTTCTTGCAAGATTTCACTGGATACTGTCTACGTACTTTTTGAGATATTTTCAGCCGAAAGAGTAAAATTTGCCTTACTCTCCCAAAAAAACTTACTGAGTATTTGCTACTGGAAAAGTACCCAGACAGACCTATTAATTTTAAATATTTATAATCAGCGATGTGGTAAAAATCGATCGATTTTAAGGAGGTATTTCGAGCGATTTTAAAATCCATTTCTGAATTTTTAAAATTCAATTCAATTCAATTAAAATATATCTATATATCTATATATCTATATATATAAAAATGAATTATGTATGTTTGTATGTTTGTTTGTCGCTTTATAGACTCCGAAACTACTGAACCGATTTTCCTGAAATTTTTACAGTAACATCACGTGAGCCCTAAAAATAAAATAGGCTACTTATTTTTTCGATAGGGGCAGGGGAATTGGTACCCCCCATAGGATGCCAATATTAATTATCGCATATCTTAAGAGCCGCTGCACGCATTTTGCTGAACTTTTTGTAGTAGAATCTTCTAAGCCCCAAAATTTAAATAAAATAGTAGCGGGGGAAGTGGTTCCCCCCATAGGACGCCAATGTTTAATATAGCATATCTTAAGAACTGTTATAGTGAGAATGTTCAAACTTTGTAGAAGTCACTCTTATGGTATACTACTCTATTGAGAATAAAAATAAAGCGGTAGGCGCAGGGGGGGAAATACCACCCATAGGATGCATATATTAAATATCGCTCAACTGAAGAACTATAAAAGGGACAGTCTTCAAACTTGGTTAAAGCTACTATTATGGTAAAATATAAATTTCAATATAAAAATGGGCGGGGTTGACAGGGAAGGAGCAGTACCCCTCATAGATAGAAATATAATTAAGAGCCGCTGCACGCATTTTGTTGAACTTTTGGTAGTAGGATCTTCAGAGCCCCCAAATTGAAATATAATAGCAGCGGGGGAAGTGGTACCCACCATAGGACGCCAATGGTTAATATCGCATATCTTAAGAACTTTTATAGTGAGAATGTTCAAACTTTGCAGAAGTCTCTCTTATGGTATACTATACTTTTGAAAATAAAAATAAAGCGGGTAGGCGCAAGGGGGGAAATACCTTCCATAGGATGCATAAATTAAGTATCGCTCAACAGAAGAACTATTAAAGGAAGAGTCTTCAAACGTGGTTACAGCTACTACTATGGTAAACTATTAATTTCAATATAGAAATGGGCGGGGTAGACAGAGGAGGAGCAGTACCTCTCATATAAAGAAATATTAAATACCATATATCTGAACACAAAAGTTATCAACCTTTACAGGACAACTTTCAAAACAAAAAAAAAAGGGGGTAGGTGCAGGGGGAGCAAAAATAAATAAATTATACATTAAAAAAATACTGCAATTTTTTTCTTATTTATTTTTTTTACCAGTGTAGCGAAGCGCACCGGGTTAAGCTAGTATAATATAAAATTTAAAGAATCTAGACAGAAAAAAAGAGGAAAATGTATTAGAATTTAAATTTAAGATTCGTATCGGTATCGCCGATATTTCTTTTTGAGTATCGGTATCGTATCGACAAAATGGCGTATCGTTCTTCCCTATTTTAATTTTTTAAAAAAAAAAGTGAATAGTCCTTATAATGTCTGATCGATTTTATGTGGAAATTAAAATATTATTTTAAATTATTATACAATCTATACACTTTTTTAATATGGATCAAACATCATTTTAAATTATCTTAGAATTGTGTGGAGAATCTGAATTTACTGTACTACTACTTAGGCATAGTATACAACAGGGATTTCCATTTCTTTGCACAATTGTGTACACCACTACTAACACATATAAGAGTACTCTTCAATTCAGTCGCCGATGTCACTTCGACAAGCAGGGCTGTCAGATGTGGCGATTTCTCGCCAAACGTGGCGATTTTCAAACTTGTTTGGCGACCTAATTTTCGATTTGGCGACATGGCGATTTATAAAATAGTTGGCGACTTTGTTGGCTATTTTTGATGAGCCATGAATTTGTTAAATTCAATAGGAAAATATTAAATTTTTTTATTCTAGTATGTCAATGTATGAAATTTGATGCATTCATATGTTTAAAACTAAATTATATTGAAATGGCAAATGAAGATAATGAAAATCTTAGAGAATTTTTTTTTTTCACATTTAAATGTGCTCTTGAAGTAGAATTCTTTAAAAAATTAATATAATTAAAGTTTATGAACATTTTTCCATTATAAAATATGACAAATTATTACTGATAAAATTCGTTGTTGTTAAAGATATTTTAAAAATTTTTATGAATCCTAACGTACCTTTGGATGTTAATGAAACACAATGGAAAAATACCGTTTGTTAAAAGAGAATTTTAATGATGATATTCAATCTAATTTAAATCAGTTTAGGCCAACAATTTATAGCTACAAGGATACGGCAGCTTCGTACCATTTAAAGGAACTTGCATTGACTGTTCTTTATATGCTGGTTATTACAACTAGTAATGCCTGTGTTGAAATAATGAATACCACTAAAATTCGCCTTCGAAGTAGAAAGCGATATGAAGTTTTCGACACGTTTTAACGAGTTATAAGTTGAATGTAAACAGTACATGTTGCATTTCTTTTGTTCCTTCACAATGTATTCCAAAAAAAGAACACAAAAAGGGAGTCTTCTCGGGGAAGAATAGAGCGTTTTAGATATATTATAGAACTGGAACTACATACAAATGTATTGTATATCCAATATTTGTTTAATACTTACCGCAAAAATTCTTTTTTTGTCGCTTTGAGTAGACTACTATAAGATATTTTAAACATTGCATTTTGTGCTTACTAATTATTTATTACTTTGTTCTAAATAAAATTAAACAAAATATATCTTGGCGACTTTTTTTGAATTTTTGGCGGATTTTAGCGATACGGAAGAAATTTTTTTTTTGGGATTTATAAAAAAATATTTTTAATTATTCTAAAAATACATATATTATTGTCAAAAACTAAAAAAAAAAATGCTTTGGCGATTTTTGACATTGATCTTGGCGAAAAAGTTCAAAATCAATCTGACAACCCTGTCGACAAGTGTACATGTCTAGCGGATGCTATATTATTTTGTTTCAGTATGCACTCAAAAATATTGTGCGGTCAATAATGCTTTTAGTAACATCCAATGCCTTGCGTGCAATTTTTATTTAGAGTTTATATTTTAAGACTTAAATGTAGAATAATGTAACATTTCATAAGTTTACATGCAAAGCAAAGAACTTTGTAAAATGGTAATTATTTGAGATTTAAAAGCAATTTTTAATATTTCAGATAAAAAATTTCAAAATATCTAACAGTCCTATGTGGAAAATGCTGATAGTCACATTTATTATAGGTTTTGTTTTACATACGTATATGGATTCGGTTCTTATAATTTTACAGCACTTTTTGATTTTTTATTATGCAATACTAAAAATTATTATTATAAATTATTATCTGATCACTAATTCCACTAACACCGTGGTAATAGTTATAAAACAGATTACCCAGTTTTGGTGTTTAAAAATATTAATGGGTTCTTATAAAAAGAATTAAAAACTCTGCTAATTATTTTCTTGAGTGTGATTATACATTATGCTGTTAAAAACAATTATATATGTATTTGATGATACGTCATTTTTAATTTTGTAAATAACTTAAAACTATATAAAAATACATATGTATGTAACGTGAATCCTAATCAACAAAAATTTCAAATTTTCAAATAATATCTACATTGTTTTGCATTTAAGCTAACGATATGTGTTTTGTTTGTGAAAAAAATACTTTGATGCCTGTAAAAGGGTCCGTTTTTCTTTCGTTAAAAAGACGTACCTAAATGCAGAAATTATTAAGAAAAAAAATAGCCACAAGAAATTGTTGGTATTTTGTGCTTGTAAAAATATTTTTGTTTCTGTACCAATCGCGTCGGTGGGTTTTTTCCTTTGAAAACACTTTTCTTAAGTAAGTAAAAATATTTAAAAAACTTGTTAAAAAAGTCTTGTTTTCCTACAATTTATGTGTAAACCTATACACTTAAAAGCAAATGTGACAGCAGGTAAAATTTTTGGGTAAGAAGATGTATTTTATTGATGTATTAATGAAACTTTATTGTTTGGCACTATTTTTATTGGCGTGTTCTATCCTGAACTAAAAAAAAAATTCATTTTAGTGCCTCTCTTTATTCGGCACTACTTACATATGCGAACAAATTTTTTCGAATTTAATATTTATTTGTTCCAAGCAACGTAATAAATTAAGTTCATCCCATTTGAAAAGCATTCTACTATTACGAAACTGCCATTAAAATATAAATTTAGAAGATTTTATTTTATAAGTTGTATAACACAAGGGAACAAAATTAAACATTTTTTGTGTTGATAGAAAATTTGTAGCAGTTCTTTACCAATTCAATGTCGCTGATTTTAAAACTGCACTTTTTTTATATCAGCTGTGATTTGCGTGCAATATTTATTTTTTATGAATTCTTAAAATATAAAAATCTTTAATTTTTTTAAAAGTGTCTGATAATTTATTTGAAACTGATTTAGAGTCAAAAAGCTTCCGAATAAAAAAGGGCAGTTTTAAAATCAGCGACATTAAATTGGTAAAGAATTGCTACAAATTTGTTATCAACACAAAAAAAATTTTAATTTTGTACCTTTGTGTTATACAACTTATAAAATATATTACTAACATTTTATTTCGGCTGTAATTGAATGCATTCTCTCAATTTTTTTACTCTCTGGTACTCACTACTACACAACCAAAAAATTTTTGGAAATCCCTGGTCAGCGTTACCGTTGGATATTTTCAAAAAGTACCAAAAAAAAGGGATTTTTACAAAAAGAGTGGCACCGAAAATGAGATTTAAGAAAAAAAGGCGGCACTGTTTTATAATAGGAAATAGTACACAAAATAATGTTTTTGCACGTATTTTGTTTAATTTATTTAAAATTTCCAATAACATTTTTAAATGGTAAAAAAAATCCAGAAAAGATTATACCAGATGAAAGCAAAAACTTTTTTATGTGATTTTAATTGACCTTAGCTTGCTGAATCCAAATCTGTTCAATGATTGGTTCTATCAGGTCTGGTTTTTTAAAAGCCTTTGAGTCATTCAATTTTTTTATATTTTCAACTGTTTCGAAGTTATTAAGAAATTAGTGGCAATATATTTTTTGCAAAATTTGTACTATTTTTGTTTTCAGAAATTCATACAAAAGTTATAAGGACAAACATTTTACATATTAATCATTAATGTAAAAATCACGAGTACGAATAAAATACGGCATATTTCATTAAAATCGTAGGACAAATGTTAATTTTATGTATTATTCATTGTTGGGGGCATGATGCTAATATCGTTGGTCTCAAGTAGAAAGGCCCTAACTCAAATAATTGTAACTGTATAGGAGAAGGTAAAAACATAATTGAAACTGTATGTATCATAATGTAAACTTGCTCATACAACTGCTTGTAAAGCCGTTATTCTTTACAATATTGCAATGAATTTTTATGACGAGGTGTATTTGTGTAATATTTATTGGAATCACTGGAAAACTCAATTTCGTAAAAAATACGAGTTAGGGCCTTTCTACTTGAGACCATCGATATGTATATTCATCATGACTTGGGAGCGATACGTCCGATTTGGATGCTATTACTAGCGAATGATTTGGAATTAAATTCCCTTTTAGGCATCTTACCAATAGTTTTTTTTATTTTCAACAGTTTCGGATATATTAAAAAAAATAATGGGTAAATTTTAAAAAAAAAATACAAAAAAAATTAACGTTTTCAAAAATTTACAAAAACAATTATAAAAGCAAAAATTTTACATTTTTATTAATTATCGAAGCTAGGAATATAACGAATAAAATAAGCCATAAACCATGAAAATGTTTATTTAAATGTTAAAAAAAAACTAAATTTTGCGATTCTTGGCGAATTTTTCATAACAAAAATCTTAAGAAAATTACATGTGTCCAATTTTGGCGATTTTCGGTAGTATGCCGACTGGTGAGAACGTTCTCTTTTTTTTATAACTCTCATCACACATATAGGTTCTGTGTGAAATCAACACACATAAGAACAACAAAACCAAAACAAAATTTGAAATTTTTCAATTTAAAATTTTTCACAATATAACAGTTCATGTTTAATTTTATGACTTAAACACATAATTAATAATTTTTTTCAATACGTTTTGCTAATTTGCTTTTGCAAAATGTTTTTATTTTTCACAAACTAAAACTTTTTAAAAAAATTTTTTTGACACTAAATTTTTTCTGTTGTTAATATTATTAAAGCCAGCAGAGTAGCATTTTGAACGCGCTGTCAAAATCGGATTTTCCAATTGCAAAGCGTTGACGCCGAGCTATTTAGGGATGCTTCATACAAATTGTATGGGCATGAGGATTTTTGACAGCTAGAAAACGCGTTCCGCTCTTGTTTAGGTATGGCTGTTAGGTTAAAAAGTTTTACTTCATACAAATCTCTCCGCTTTTATGTATTTTTCAATATATTTAATTGTATTCGTCCTTTAATCTAAAATTGTATACGATTTAAATTCAGAATCGAAATTCAACGTATAACACCATTCTAAGAAATCTCTTATTATCATTTAAAACTCAAATAACATACTATAGTTGTAAGGAGAATCTAAAAAAAAGAGCAAAGCAAAATCTTCTTAAATTCCCTGTTCCTAAACTTGAGGAAACTATGCCACTATTTTTAAAATCTGTAAAACCACTTTTAAGTTTCGAAGAATTTGAAGACGCCAAATGTAATGTGAAAGATTTTATGCAAAGTGAACGTATAGAACTGCAAAAACTTTTAGAAGAAGTAGCCAACAAAGAAGAAAACTGGCTGGCACCAAGATGGCTCAAAGAAGCGTATTTAGGATATCGTCAACCTGTTACTGTTTATTCAAGCCCTGGCATGACATTTCCCATAATTAATTTTAAAGACAAAGATAATTTTTTCATGTATACGGCAAAATTAATAATGGGTCTTATTAAATTTAAAAAACTGGTAGGTAGATGATCGTAAAAATGAATTGAATAACTTCCAATTTGGGGCAGTATTTGGTACATGCCGTATACCTTTAGTCGAAATAGATGATTTGGAATATAATCTAAAATCTCAGCATGTTACAATTATACATAAAAATAATGTAAATTTAAATAGTTTTGTTTCCTAATTTAAATAATTTTTATCTAAAATGTAATTTACAGTTTTACAAACTTCCGGTTTACAGTAAAGCTGGTGACATTTTAAATGCTGAAGTCTTGGCAAAAGAATTGAAAGCTATAGCCAATAACAATGATTTCAGGATGCCAAAAGGTTTGTTATCAACTGATAATCGTGATAATTGGGCTCAAGCTTATGATCAATTAATTAAATGCCATACGAATTGTAAAAATATAAAAATTATACAAAAATCCTTGTTCACTGTTTCTATGGACCAGGAAGTGTGTTTTAGCGAAGCCAACAAGTATGTGGTCTTAGGTCAACAGTTAATTCATGGCGGTGGGTCGAAAGAAAATAGCGCTAATAGATGGATGGACAAAACTATACAAGTATTTTAAAACATTACTCGTAAAAACAAGTTTATTTCAGAATTACTACACAGAAATTGGTTTTGTCTAAAATAAACTTTAATTAAGATAGATTATACATACATATGTATGTCATATGTATGTATAAATATATGTACATATGTGTGAATATACATATAATATATTAGAGCGTCCATTAGTTTGAAATTTTTTTAAATGTTGACACGTTACCCGATAATTTTTTTTCTCTTTGACATAATTGTAATTTGTATGTTATTTTACACCCTTTCAACCGCGCCTTCCCTAAGCGACGAGGCCATAAAGAGAAGAATATGCGTATTTCATGATCGGTCTCTTTTTGGACCATAAAATTGTTATTGTCAATAAAAGGCAACACTTTAAACGCTTATCATATTATATTCCAGTATATTTTCTTTTTAAATCAATTTTGAACAATTTGGATACATTTTTCTTTGCAATACATATTGCCTTTGTTCTTCTTGCACTGTATAAGAAGTGAATGGAATTGTTATGTGAGGTTGGCTGCTCTTTCAGCGCAATCATTAACTGCATTCAAGTGTATGACTTTTGATTTTTCTTTAAAAAGGATGAATGCTTTGGCAAGGTGAGAAAATCAATAATTATTACATATCGCCGAAATACATTTTTGCTTTTTATTGAAACAAAGTCATGCATTTTTTTATCTTTACGAAACGAAGTAGGAAATAAGTATCAAGAATTATTAATAAGAAAATACATTCCAAATAATGAGTAGTAAGTACATGGCTTCTTTTGATGGAACATATAGCTTTGCATTTTTAAATTTAGTTTCGTTTGTTACACTAGCCACAATATGTATTAATTTTTGTTTCAATATCAACCATATCATCAAAAAGGGATAAATAAAGTAACGACTTCTTATGTTAAATAATAAAAATGCTGACAAATTTTGTTTAAAGCAGCATTTGATCTAATTTGGTCCACACATGCATACCAGAGAATGACAACAAGTACCCATTAGAAAAATATACAGGTAATTATAATTAAATAAAAGCGTGGGTATATGTATATACACACGCTTCTCAGAATTGTGTATGCACATACTTATAGAACTAATATATTTTTATAATAACAACAGCTATGGTTATGGTTGCAAATGTATATGTATTCCGATGTATGAGACAAAATAAAACTTCTCGAATCATATTCTAATAGCAACATTTTGTTGTCTTACGATAAAACAAATAAAAAATGCTAAATAAAAGTTTAAAAAAAGTCACATCTTGAGCCCGCGCCGGAACTCCTATGAATTAAGTGTTTTAAAAAAGCCATTTTTTAAATTTTAATAATTTATTAACTATAAATTTTAATTAAAACTGAACACATTTTTAATTGCACATAAAAAAATTAAAACTTTGGTTCCTATACAAAATAATGCTAGGAACACGAATTTCGCCCAACACGACGAATTTTTCCGTAAAAATTCGCTGAGTAAATTCGTCGTATGAAGCACAATGACGACGAATAGCCGGCAGCTTTTATAATTGAGAAAGTTGATCACTGTTTTTGCAAAGAGAGAGATATAGAGTGACCATATTCAAAAAAATAATGCTTAAAAATAAAAACATAATCAAAAACACAACTTAAATCTATTTTTATAGCAAAATACTTTGTATACTTATTTTATGTGTTATACAACAAAAAAAAAAAAAACAATTATTAAAGTAAAAAGTAACTTTATTTACTAAACTACTTTTTTTTTTTTTTTTTTTTTTTATCCCAAAGCCAAAACACCGAAGTGTAAAGAACTAAAAAAAGACAAAGTTCAAAACCTCACGCTACAGATAAAACGATATACCTCCTCATCGCGGGTTTGGAGTTTCTCGTTTTGCAACGAAATAAATGAAGACTGACTGACTGATTTGTTCGTCGTTCGCCGGCGTATGAAATAGAATTAAATTGATTGTGTGCATTTTCACATACACAAACGTCTGTTATTTTTGTCGACGAATATTCGCGGCCAAAAATTCGTCGTTCGCCCTAGTTGTGTTCCTAGCATAAAACAATAAAAACACGAAATTTTATAAGTTATTTTTTGGTCACAAAAGCTTGTATACTGTCAAATCTGGGCATTTCAAAAAATTAGATTGTCACTTCTTGACACTCAACTGCGGCATTTATTTCTTCAATAGTGATGTTCCGAAGAATTGGTGGATCGAAAAACTTTTGATTCCAATTTATAACTTCAAGAAGTTACATGCGTCAAAATTGATAGAAGGGGCCACAAAGACGCGAGGTTGCTTTCGGGTATGAGATAAGCTTCGTGCTTCATGAACACGTCTGGCTGCCAGTTCTCTCACTGTTTCACCCAACAACATCGACAGAAGCAAGTTTTTCGCAGTTTTCTAATAAGTTGCCAATAGGACCAGCATGCGAATATGGTTCCTTGGTAAAACCATATAGCTTGTTAAATAGATGTTTTAATGGCAACACGTTCAAACGTACATAATCCATTTCAGTGGGCGCTGAAGTCTTTTTGCAAATACTCTTATTACTCCGTTTAATTTCCCAGTGTTAGTGACTGTACTATCACAACCAATTGCTATCAAATTTTCTTTATTCATTTTTTTGAGACGAAGGAAGGGCAATAATGGACATTTCAATATTTTTAGAAGTACTTCGATCTGGTGTTGCATAGCCAACATAAACTGAATCTGGCTCCTTAACAGATAAATGTCTCTCAATCAGTATTTGTCTATATTTCCTAGCTCCCTTTTAAATAATATTAAGCGTCTTATCTTTTCGGCCGTCAAAGTATAAAGCTAGTAGGTCTAGCTGCTTCTGGTTTTGAATACATTCATTACGTAGTTTTTTTCTTTCCGGACTTATATTTGATTTATCAATTGGTTCACTGCTAGAAGAGATATCTTGCAATACAGACGAAGCAATAGCAGCCGCTGCGCTATCGGAAACACTGTAACGGTTACAAGTTTTTGACAATATAGGCAAACTAAAACTTTTTTCTTTCTTCCTTTGACGTGGAAGATGAATTAAAAGAGTCGTCACAAGAAGCACTGGAGTTACTTACATATAGCTCCTGCTGTCTTAAGTTAATTTTGTCGTGACTTTTATTTACGTTTTTTTCTGTATTTGGTGCTTGGGCTGCTCTTGTTTGCAATTTAGTTGGATGATCTCGAACAACTCCTCCAATACGCATCTTTCTCGCCCTCGCATCTCACTAAAAAAAACTCCGGTTCTTCTCTGGGTACCTTATATTGCCTTGGACATCAAAAAAAGCTCAATTTGTTTACATCTACGGGAACAAAAATGAAACAAACATTGTAGGAAGAGACGATTTTCTCCAAACGCATTCTATCCTTTGAGCTACAAGTTTTGCAATATCTAAAAACGATGGTTCTTTGGTAATATTCCTTGTTAATTTTAGTTGCTCCCTATTACAATCATAGTATTTCGTAACATATTCGTAACATAATTTTGGCTTCTGGTTTCCATAATAACGGTGCAATACAATGCTATTGCTGTTATATAACAAATTTAACAAAATGAAGACCAAAGCGCGGTCTCTTACACTAAAAATAAATTAATATTTTACAAAGGTCTAATGCAGACAAATATACAACATATTTACGCTATTAGAAGTTACGAGAAAAACGTTTTTTTTTTTGACCCACCCTATTACCTATATTTATGCACGGCAATATTTCACGCAACCACCAGTGTGGCCATTTTGGCATTTTTGCAGCTAAATTTAGCATTAAAATTTTTTATTTAGATGCAAAATTTTCATTTAGCACTTGGCATTTTATTTAGTATTTTTAGAAAAAGTTTGAAGTTTTTTTTAGCTTTTTAATCCAAATTTAGATATTTTAATTAGGCTTAAGTTCATTGAATTTAATTTGCATTAAATTATTTTTTATGAAGAAAGGAATTTTTACAACATGGAAGATTAATTAAAATTGTTATTGATAATTTTCATTCTTGACTGACCTGGGATTCGAAGCCAGGCTGTCTGGCGTGTGATTCGAACCCAGGCGGCTGGTTACCCTGACATGTTTCGACCTCAACCACTAGGTCTTCTCAAAGGGATTTGCCGTCTTACACTCGCAGCCATCGATGACTGCTGACGTCAGTAGTCAAACATCAATCCTTAAACCAAATTGTATTTTAACCTTTGGTAGATCGAAATTTGCTTTTTGAATGATTATCCATTTTTAATTGATCTCACATGTTTTTCCTTACTTCTGTTTTTTTTTAGCTTTATTTATTTTAAAAATTTGGACGAATAGTTTTATTTATTTACTTAAATTTTTTCATAAATTATAATAAACTAGCGGACCCGGCGAACTTCGCCTCACCCCAATTTTAAGCCTTCAGACAAACTTTAGAGTAATAATACAACACAAATATTTAAATTTTCAATGTGATTTATTTGAATGGAATCAGTAGAGAGCGATTTTATGAACAATGTTTTTCGATTTGTTTTCCGGCGCAAAAATTACAGTGCCAAAATGACACCTGTCAAATTGAGCACAGTTTAAGTCAATGTATAATGCCATCTATCGGATTTTGGCTGAAAACTTTTTATTTTTTTCATTTGGAAAGCCATTAAGGAATAATTTTACACAAAATTTCGTACAAAAAAATCAATTTTGGATTTTTCCAATTTTCCGACTTTTGCGGAGAGATTTTCCAATTTTCCGCATTTCGCATTTTCCGCAATTTTCCATGATTTACACTAAGAATTTTCTATTGTTTAATTTGGAAAGCCATTAAGGAATAATTTCACACAAAATTTCATACAAAAACTCGATTTTTCTAATTTTCTGACTTTTCCGGAGGGATTTTCCAAAATTTTCTTCCGTAAAAAATTTTACAGAAATCGGCGCAGCCGTTCCCATTTTATGAATTACTGTACATTTTTACACCATTTTTATATACATATATAGATTTTGACTAAAAATGTAGTATCCAAAACTAAATTTCGTATGGAAAAGGAGAATTCTTATGTTAAGAAACATCTAACCTATCTTGATAAAAAAAATTTAATATTCAGGGAATTACTTGCCCTTTTATATTAGGATATAAAAGTACTAGGAAATTTCACTTTGTATTTACATAGATAAAAATTCAATAGTGTAAATGTTTCAAAAAATTGTTTGCTCTTAACGGCTGAAAAAATAATAATTCTAAAGCTTCAACTTTGTATATCATTGAAATAAATCGTTTGAATTGCTGGCCCCTAAATTTAAAATTAACTCTCAACTCCCTGTGCTACATATTTATATATATCAAATGCCTTATCAAAATTTACCCACTTGTTTAAATGTAACCATTTATTTAAATTTCGTTAATAAATAATTCGAATAAAATTTTTTACTGGTTATAAATTTAAAAAAAAACCTTTAAAAAAATTTAAGCATTATTTTTAGCATTTTTTAAAATCATTTTTAGCATTTTTGGCCTCTCTAATGTCAGATTTAGCTGGCAACCACATTCAGTAAACTTTAATACATGAATAATATGCACATATTATTCAGTACCCATGAATGCGTTTTGGTTATCTGCAATACATATAAAATATCTATGTGTAAGAATATATACAGTGAGTACCTTTAGTATGTTTAGCACTACATACTGCGTAAATATTTAACCAATTTTTTGTATGAAATGTGGAACGCTAAGGTCAAAAAAGTGAACACACCAACCGCGATGAAGTTTTGAAAATTTTTAATTTTTTTTTTTTTTTTTGGTTAAGAAAAATTAATAATATGTTTATTTAAAACAAAAAATAGCTCAAGTATGAAATTTCATTAATATTTAGAGATTTCAAGAGATTTTTCCGCAAACAAAAACGTATCTTTAACCTTTTTTAACGAAAAAAAATTTAAAATGAATAAAAACACCGTATAAAATTATGAATATTCAATATTGCATTAAGAAGGCCTCGAAATAGTTTTAAATTATGTAAAATAATATTTTTGTTAGTTCAAGTCCGTGCTTTAAGTGTTCCAAAATGTATTTCAAGAAAAGTTTCGAACAAAGAAGTAATATCTGTGCGGAAAGTGGGATTAAAGTTGTTCAGGATATTTATAATTTCTGTAAATCTTCTCGAACTTTGAATCTTAAATTTTTATCTTTCAATAACTAACTCATAATTTTTCTTGTTTTTGTTAAACATATATGTAACTTTGAGTTATTTAAGAAATAATAAACTCTTAAATAATTTTAGTACACTTGTTTTGAAAAAATTACAGAAGATTATGATTTTTGTGGTTACTAGGACATGGTTGACCTCATGGTACTATGCCAAAAAAATTGTTATATGCTATTTTTAATATGTTTAGGTGTTATATACGAGTACATGTTTAGCTGGAACTTAATCTGCAACATTCACGTTTGACATTTTTTAAAAGCGAACTGTTTTAGGCCGTAATCATGTAAAACGCAACGCGACGCCAAAGAATTATATTGAAAGCAAAAACAAAGTCATAAATATTTTGTAATTTTGTTGTTGCTTTCTAAAATAACATATGAGTTACAATTATGTCAAATAGAAAAAAAGCGGGTACCGTGTCAACATTCCAAGCAAATTAAAAATAAGAGACACTCTTATATAGATATTTATATATGGGTAATTCCATGTCAAGTCGACCAAGAGTGGGACCCAACTCCTTTCGATTTTAATGAAATTTAGTGTGAAGGTTCCTTTCATCCTATAAGGAACATATATTAACGATATATATTTTTTAAAAGTTACGTCATATTTAAAATATCATAATTCGCCGAATTAGCCAAATGTGTTGAGCTTATTTTTTCCTATATCTCAAAAACTACTTCACATACGAAGATGATATCTGTATACCATTTTAAAGAAAATACTAATTTTAAAAAATTTTTCCGTTAAATTTTTTTTCGTGTTCCTTATAGGATGAAAGGAACCTTCACACTAAATTTCATTCAAATCGAAAGGGCTCGGGTCCCACTCTTGGTCGATTTGACTTGGAATTACCCATATATAAATTTTGTGTGTTTAGGTAATTGTAAATCCAAATGGCATGAGTGGCTTTTGCTATGAACATTCCCCTGCCGAGGGCCAACCTATTGCCATGATGACTGATTATATAACTAAGATTTTGTAGGTATTATTATTTTCTTTAACAAATGCAGTTGCTAAATGATTTTAACAGGCTCAATGATTCCGAATTCCAAGATGGTGCACAATATAACTACGAGTGCTTTTCGAAAATAGAAGTGACAGAACCATCGTGTGGTTTAAAAGATAAAATCAGATTAGCGGAAAAAAATATTAATAATTTGGCCAGTGATATGCAGTTGTTTGTTAGACATTACAAAAATTATGGCAAGAAGTTTTTAAAACAACATAAGCTAAGTCCAGACAGTTTCATACAATTGGCTTTACAATATGGGTTTTATAAGTATGATTAGCTAAGGAATATACTAAAATATTTATAATTCACTGTTCTCCATAATAAAGACTACATAAATCTCCTGCTGCTCAATATGAATCCGCACATTTACGTATTTATGATGGTGGTCGCACTGAAGCAATACGTTCCTGCTCTAATGAATCTCTTGCTTTCGCTCAAGCCATGTTAAGTCCACAGGGTTGTAATGAAAATCGTCTGATTTTATTACGTGATGCTGTAAATGGTCATCGTAATTACACAAATATGGCTATGCAAGGTCGAGGAGTAGATCGGCATTTATTAGGCCTTAAACTTGTGGCTATTGAAAACAAAAAACGTATACCTCAGTTTTACTCATCTAAAGCTTTTGTTAAAAGCTCTCATTTTTGATTATCTACTTCTCAAGTGGCCACTGCTAATAAAGCTTTTATGTGTTATGGGGCACCGGTTAAAGATGGTTATGGCTGTTGTTACAACCCCAGAAATAATGATATATTTTTAGCTTGTACGTGTTGGAAATCGTTTAAGGAAACAAATGCAAATGATTTTAGCGATTGTGTTAGTGCTGCCTTAGATGATATGAGGGAGTTATTAAACAAAGAAAGAAATTGAAAATGCTGATAAAAGAAAAATAGAGATATTAAACCAAATTCATACTCACAAAAATTATTTTTATTTTGCGATTTTTAAATTTAGTTTGTGAAGTTTTTTTTTTAAAAATTATTCAGATGTTTTATTAAAGAAAAAAAATTACTACATTTATATTATATCTAGCAAATTTTTATTTTATTTGTAATGATATTTTATAGGGTGTTTAAATATTCATTATCAATAAATCAGTGCTACCACTAGCAAAATTCAATACTACAGTTGAGATGACGCAAAATTACCCAATTTAAATAAAATTACACCTGATATCAAATTAACGTTAAATTATAAAAAAAAAAATTATGTTTAAAAATTTTTTTTTTTTATTGTATTGCTGGATCAATTATATGGTTGGTTACATTATGCTTTTGTCTTGCCTCTTCTTAATCCATATAAATTGAAAAACGTTATTATATTGTTCGATCGATATATGTCGAACTATGGATTAAGAAGAGGCAAGACAAAAGCATAATGTATAAAAAAAAAACTTTTGCAAAAAGCACAAATTAGAAAGTACATTCCGAACATTTTAAACCACTGTATTTACAGGCAAATTTTTAAGAGTGTTCCCTTGTTAGGTCCCATATGCAATTATGGACCTATTTAAATAAAATTATGTTACGAGTTCAAGTCATATGAATTCTTAACGTCGAATATTATCTAGATAACTACATCTATTTGAGATTTGTTTTCGTCTTAAAATGATTTATGGAAGGGGGCTTATATATGACCTACCTACGAACACAAGATTTTGTTATGACATACATAGGCAGTTATGCAATTACAAGCTATTTTCGTAAGTGGTATTTGTATGGCAGTCATGGTCAAATATGGACTGATTCCAAAATTAATTTCGTCAGATAATTTTAGTTGTAATAAAATATATTTGGCCCTAATTTTGTCCAAATACCAACAAATCGGATGGTTTATGTGCATAAAGACTCTCTTAGGAAAAAAATCCATATGGGGGCTATGTGAAATTATAAATCGGAACGATTGCCAAAATTTTCAAAAAACGTATTAACAAAATTTCATTAAATTATCTTAAAAACTGCGACATATACTCTGCGCAGAAAGCCTACATGGATAGACAATCAGCCAGCAGGACTGACGACTCAGATTCGGATTCTAAGTCGATCGATATACTACAAAAAATATTTGTATGTGTTTCATGTACCCTATTTATTTAAATAATATCATTATTAGTCATATTATTACGATTTCATATAGTAATTAAAAAAATTTACAAACAATAACATTAAAAACTTCGAATAAATTAAATAAAAACTTAAAATAATAAGTTCTACTTCCATATATATAGGGAAGGTTCAAAATATTCATTGCCGTTTCTTTGTAAACTTTTTTAGTAAATAAAATTCCTATAATGGTTTCAGTTTCAGTCATATGACAGCCTGTTCCTCAAATCAGTTCAACAAATGTCTAGGGCTGTAAATATTTCTGAACTAAAGCATTTTATTTGTTAAATCAAACACAAAATGTATTCCTTTTTGTAATATTGGAAACATATTTTCCCTCCTTTTTTTAGTATATATACCTTCTTTTTCCACTGAACTTCGGGTTCACTATGAAACCCATATTTATCGAAATCTAATTATCCATTTGGCGCCAATCACTAACAATCTTTTGCTTCATAAACTTTGGAAACCTTTTTTTAAATAAGCAGTGACTTTGGTTGCATATACTGTAAATTTTTTAGATCAATAATTTCTTAAATGGTATAAATTTTATCCTTATCCTTATATAATTTGTTTTAAAATGAAAGAATTTGAAATTACACCTGATCTACACCTCAAAGAAATTACCCACGCTCTACCCCCGAGTGTAAAAATTGCACCAAATTCGGGTAATTACGCACAAAGTGGCAACACTGCAATAAATGTTTTAAAAAGAGTGGGGAGAGAGAGCGATTTCCATCATTCTCTTTAAATTCGAAAGAGAAATGTTTCTTGGTTGATCAGTAGTTGCATGCACTTTATTTGCTTTTTTTTTATTTGTTGATAGATAGTTACGTACTTTGACTACGTGGTTTACTTTTTCTTTAATTGGATTGGTTTTATTTGTGTTTCTTGTATCAATTATTTTGATAGCATACATAGTAAATTCTGCAGCACTTAAACGAAAATTAATATCTTAATTGAAAAAACTTGCTGGTTAAAATAATATAGGTATGTACCTATGTTGAGAAATATAAAATAACAACTTTAACTTCCACAAAACCAGCGAAAACGTATACATACACATACCTATACTATATATATTAAAATACCTACATACAATAGGGTTTGTTTTTTGCTTATATTTAATCTAAACTAGCGATAGTCGGCTACATGATTATGTTTAAAAATCAAAGGTGAATTTTCAAATGTTTATAATTTAATTTTTAACTTACGAATATTAATAATTTATTTTTTAGTTACTTAGAAGTCAGTTTCAACGAAAATATGCCAATTTTAACAAGCAGAGTTTTACCTTGTTTGGTAAGTATTTGGAGATATTTAAAAATATAAGTAGGTATGTACATTCATACATAATCATACTAATAAGGAATGTGATCTTAACCGGTTGAAAAAAAAATAAGAAAGGTAACTTAATACATTTCGTTAAATTTTTCTTGTATAAAATATTCGAGAACGGATAACATCGAATCAATCTTTATATATATCTCATTTTTTGTGAAAATAGCTTGTTTAAATAATACATACCTAACTAAAATGCAAAAGCATAACTTAAAACTAAAAATCTTAGAAAAAAAATTATTTATACACAAATATAAAAAGATACATTTTACAATTTTTAGACAAAAAATGCCTTATATTCAACTCCTTTTAAACTATCAAGAGTCTTATGTGCTACTACGCTTCCAGCTAAAACGCAAACCTACAGTACCGAATCTAAACAGCGGCAAAATCTTTTAAAATTTCCTGCCTTAAAACTAGAAGAAACTTTACCGAAATTTTTAAAATCCATAGAACCCCATCTTACAAAAGAAGAACTAGCTGAAACTAAACGCATTACCGAGGAATTTCAGCAAAAAGATGGTGCCGAGTTACAAAAAATCCTTGAAAAAGTAGCTGAATCAGAAGAAAACTGGTTGGCTCAAAGATGGTTAAAGACAGCTTATTTAACTTATCGTGATCCTGTTACTGTGTTTTCTAGTCCCGGCATGACATTTCCCATGCAACAATTTAAAAGTGCCGAAGATTATTACATGTATACTGCCAAGTTAATTCAGGGTCTAGTGAAGTATAAGAAAGTTGTTGATGAAGGTAAAGTTCCTGTAGTTAAAATGGGTAAAAATGAATTGGATAATTCTCAATTTGGAGCTGTATATGGTACGTGTCGCATACCTTTGCCGCAACAAGATGCTTTAGAATATCATCCGAAATCTCAACATATTGCTGTTATTTTCAAAAATCATGTAAATATATTACGATTATTTATGTTAACAATTTATTTCAATAACTTTCCTCTCTAGTTCTTTAAACTGCCAGTTTATGATAAAATTGGTAAAATTTTAAACGCCAAAGTGCTGGCTCAACAATTACAACAAATTGCAAATTCGGAAAAACAAGCTGGTCTTCCCATTGGATTGCTTTCTACAGATAGTCGCGATAATTGGGCTGATGCTTACGCAGAGTTGATTAAATCCCCTCGAAATTTAAAGAATGTTAAAGTTATACAAGAATCTTTATTTACTGTTTCTTTGGATGAACATGTGTCATTTAATCAGGAAAGTGTTTACAATGTTTTGGGTCTTCAATTAATACATGGTGGTGGTACCAGCAAAAACAGTGGAAATAGATGGATGGACAAAACTATACAGGTAAACGCATTTAAATATTAATTAATATAAAATTAGCAGTGTATGACCGAAGTCACTGTTTAGTTCGATGGCGAAGCCGAAATTCCGCCAAATAGGCTAAATTCGGCCAAACCAATGCTGAATTTTACTTATCAAAATTCGCATCAGAAAATACTGTGACATTTTTGATATCAATTAATTTATTTACCATTAAGGCAACTTCTGCGATTGGAGTAAAACTGTCTAGATGATTTAAGCAATTGCGTGCTGGCAACACTAGAAGGTAGTGCAGACAGATATTTCATTGCTACTGCCGTAAAGTTGGTAAATTCACTTGTATTCCAATACTTAAATACATATATTAATGGTTCATGTGCTGAAGGACTTATTTACATAAATACGTAATTGCATTTCGAGCATATTTCCTCCGTTACTTTCTTCCACTTCAATGTGAGAAATTAAGTCGTGCTTTTCCCATATAGAAGTTTTCACTTGTTTTCCTTTTTTCCTTTCCGATATTGTAGCTTGTTTACCAGTTTTATAAACAATAAACTTTTTCACAATCGAATTTAGAAAAAAATTGATTATTTCTGAATGGTTTAGCGATTTCTCGCCATTCATGGCGAAACTTTTTTTTTTTTTTTTTTTTTTTGTATATTTTGTGAGCCATTACTATTTTTGCTTACATAAATGAATGTAAAAACTAACCTTCGTATGACTGACAATACGAAGGTTAGTTTTTTGGTGATAAATTGAAAATATTTCAACATTTGCGAAATCAATTTTTTGAAAATTGAGTTTTAAAATAAAATTGCAACTTAAACCTTAACATTCTACTGGATTTAGTCCAAATTTATTAAATTTTATTTATATACATAATTGAGTTTTACAAATGTTGAAATCTTGTGTACTTTTTCTTATACAAAAATTAAATTTGGCGAATCTTGGGGATTTTCAGCGTATTATTTGGCAATGATGGTTAAAAAAAATCTGACAACACCTCGAACCTATTCGAAAACCTATTATTGGACGATTACCAATTTTTGGTCAATACCGAAGTCGATTTTTCGCTCGGTCACTAAAAATTTGCCTTCTTTTGTTTTACAGGTCGTTGTTAATCCCAATGGCATGAGTGGCTTCTGTTATGAACATTCTCCAGCTGAAGGCCAACCAATTGCTATGATGGCTGATTATATTAACAAAATTTTGTAAGTTGTACGAGTATATTAATCAAACTTTGTTACAAGGAAGAACATGGAAGTAAAAATCTGGTACAAGTAGTTATTCGATTTGCTTTTTCTGACGTTACTTGAATAAACAAGAGGAAATTTGAAAATATTCAAAAAGAAAACATGCTTAAAATTAACTAGGACCTAAATTCTTTATAAAAGTTCTGATGATTTTTTTTTTTTTTTTTTTTTTTTGCATAGCCTCGAACCCAAAGAATTTGAAGATGGTTCTAACGATAACTATGAATTATATTCAAAACTACAATTTGATGCCGCATCGGAAACTTTGAGGCAAAAAATCGAAGAAGCCTCTAAGAATGTCAATAAATTAGCCGATAATTTACAACTTGAAATTTTACAATACAAAGGTTATGGTAAAGATTTCTTAAAGAAACAAAAATTAAGTCCAGATAGTTTTGTACAAATGGCTTTACAATATGCTTTTTACAAGTAAGTTTGTCGCACACTCTATTTAAAATTTAGTCTCATTAAGTGATACATTTTTCTATTAATAAGATTGCATCAATGTCCTGGTGCTCAATATGAAACGGCTCATTTACGTATTTATTATGGTGGTCGTACTGAAACTATACGCTCCTGCTCCAATGAATCTGTAGCTTTTGCCAAATCAATGATGGATGCCAAGATTTCGGATGAATTGCGTGTTGAGCTGCTAAGAAAAGCTGTAAATGCTCATCGTGAATATACTACGATGGCGTTGCAAGGACATGGTGTTGATCGCCATTTATTGGGTTTAAAATTAATGGCTATTGAGAATAATAAGCCCATACCAAATTTCTATCAATCTCCCGGTTTTGTTAAGAGTTCTCATTATCGTGTCTCTACTTCTCAAGTAGCATCACCTAATGAGGCTTTCATGTGTTATGGTCCTTTGACATATGATGGTTATGGTTGTTGTTATAATCCCCGCAATGCCGATATATTTTTGGCCTGCTCAGCTTGGCACTTTAATGATCAGACATGTGCCAAAAGATTTTCTAAAGCTATAAGTGAGGCCTTGACTAGCATGCATGATTTATTGGAAAGAGCAGGCGAAAAGCCCAAATCCAAATTGTAAAAAATTATTTAATTATTTATTAAAAGCAAAAGTGAATCTTTTAATAAAGAAAAAATGTTAATATTGTACAGCGAAAATTTTGAATTTTATTAGTATTAGTATTTTCAACATATTATTTTTAAGGGCTCATCACAATATTTTTACATAATATAATTTTTACATACATATATACAAAGTTGCTACAAAATTATTTTGTGCAATAATAATTTAATCCTTTTTGCAATGATAACAGCTACAGGAAAGAGCAGACTGAAATGTGAGATTGCGCATGCCACCCATACATAATACACGTTTTTGAATCTAAATAGATAGGGAAACAAATAAAAAATGAAAGCTCTTCTTAAGCTGTACCCACCTCTTCTGATTCCATCATATTACAACACTGACCCACTGATACCACTGGCTTAGGTGGCTTGAATAGACCACCAACGCTGCCCCAAGGCATAGAGGGCACCGCATACGATTCACAGAAACCGCGACACGCATTTGTAGTTATATGAAATTCCACACAGTCGGGTATGGAAATTTTTCTAGTATTACCTACTTTATGGCAGCCCGGTCTTAGCCAAGTCTCTTTAGCCAACGACATAATGCAAAAGAACAATAACAATGAAACAACTTTCAAAAGAAACATGTTCTTTTTTTAATGCAAGAATATTAAAATTTTATATTTTCGTTTCGTTTTGTTGATTTGATTCCGTATTTACTGTGCTATTGTTGGCACACAACGTGTTTATAAAAGACTACTTGTTGGCTTAACTAAGGCAACGGTTTTTATTGCTTTTATTGAATAACAGGACTTCATGTTATAGAATCCTGCGCAGTCTGCAACTCTTTTTTTTTTTTATTTGGCATAAAAACGTTTTGGCGTGTTTAATTGTTTAAAGAATAATCTTTGCTTAAATTTAAAATGTAAATTTTTTACTTTTTTAAAATTAACATAAATAAAGAGTTTAAAGAAATAAATGCGTTTTGTGTGCCATTATTTTCAAAAAATTATTGCAGCACTATTTCATCTTTTAAAATTAATGCGCCAAGTGTAATTAAATTTGAAAGTTAAATATTTTTTTTTTTTTTTTGAATTAAATCTCATAATGATCCAAATTTTTATTTTTTTATTTACTACAAACAAAACGTTTATTTAAAAACTACCCCTAACGTATATGTATTTTTATATGTATGTAATATTATATTTCACTTAAAACAGGGTATTTTTATTCCTTAAAATTTAAGGTCTTTTTTCTTCCGCCAAAAACTGAAATATATTTATGAAGAAAAAAAGTTTCAAGTACATATAACTTTAAAACCTGTTTCAGAAATGACAAAATTTGTATCTATAATTTTACTTCAAAAAAAATTTTTAACACTGTTTTTTCTAGTCTACACATAAAATTTCTTTAAAGCTTGTCAAAAATGTATTCGTTAAATTATTTTCCTTCTTTCGAAAAATTTTGATTTTTTTATTTAATTTTAATTATAATTATTTTTTAAGGAAAAAACAACGATCTTGCTTAATCATTTTATCGTATAACAGAAAAAAAAAATAGAATCACGGTGTAAAAAGTTTAATTACGCGTAAACTAAATTTTAATTTTAAAAACTTGTATCCCAAAAAAACATTTGAAGTCTTGTTAGCACATAATTTAACAACAACCAAATTTCAGTTAGTTTGCCAAATTCTTCGTATTCGAAATTTTCGGAATCCTTTGATAATTTTGTAATTATGCACAGAGTACGTGATAATATTTTGAATAACGAACCAAATCCCGACAATTTTCATGAAACCAATAATGAAGGCGTTTTAATTCCCCAACACGATGTTGATATGACTGATCATGATGAGATTGACATTGATGACAACATAATCGCATTAAAAAGATTAAAAAGTTCCATGAGTGATAAGGCTTTAAATACATTAAATGATTTACGATGCAATAATTTATTGTGTGATGCTGTTATATCTGTATCCGATGACTGTTTTAATGTACATCGGGCTATATTGAGTTCTTGCAGTTCATACTTTAGGTAAGTTCTGTTTAACAATTTAGGAGTGGTTTGTTATATATTTTAAAATAACGCACAAATCGAGATATAAAAAAAAAATTATAAAAAATAATCGATAGTTTCAATATGTACATTTAAAATAGAATTGCTCATGTCTGTCAAGAAATGTAGTAAAATTCAGATTTTAAATTTGAAATTTGCCAATAAGACTTTAAATTCTATTTAATAATTCGAAAGAAAACGTCCAGGCATAATTCACAAAAATGTTTGTAAATACTTATGAATGTACATACGTCGATTTGGGTTTTCCCTTTATCCTATTCCCTTATAATTAATTTTCAGAAGACTTGTTGTAAATTTATTTTAAAATCGAGTTGTGGAAATATAATAAAACCGCATTTTCCGTATTCAAACTAAATATTATATTTGTTTTAAATGTTTTTTCTGTTTTATATTGATTAAGAGCCCAATTTACTGGCTTTAATTTACCGGAAGTCAATAGTAAAACAGAAGAAACACATCGTGTTCACATACCAGGAATTAGTGGCAGTATTATGGAGCAAATTATTCAATATGCATATCTACGCAAATGCTCAATAAATGATGATAATGTACACGAACTCTTGATATCTGCCGACTATGTGGGTATAATTGGATTGGTATCATTGTGCAAACAATATTTAGCACAAATGTTAACACCACAGAATTGTGTCAGTGTAATGGGTTTTGCCAGGTAACACAAAAATTTCATTAAAAAGGCAAAGGATATAAGCAGAAGATAATCCTCTGCTAATTGATTATTATTTCTGTTTAATACGATTTTGATTATTTTATGTGCATTGCTTCGATTTAGATTTCGCTTTTTAGATGATTTATATGCCAAGGCCAGAAATTATTTATTACGTTTTTTCACTGAAGTGGCTGCAAAAAACAATGATATCTATGAATTGAATTTAAATGATTTCTATGACATCATAAGTGACGATGAACTGAATACTCGAGAAGAAGACATCGTTTGGAAATTGTGCATTAAATGGATAGACCACGATTCAGATAATCGCAAACAACACGTCGCCCAATTAATGCAAGGTGTTCGTTTAGGCTTAATGACACCCAAAGTTAGTGTTTTGGTGTAATTCTTAAATATTTTTTTAGAGTATCGAATGCAATCATTTCTTGTTTCAGTGCTTTATGGAAGAAGTCAAGGAACATCCATATGTTATCCAAAGTGAAGAGGCTAAGCCTCTAATTGTAGAAACACTCAAATTTATGTATGATTTGGATATAATAAATCCCTCAGCGGGAGAGGTATTATTTTTAGAAATATTTTCTTATTTGCAAACACATATACATACATATGTATATAACTTAGTATAACTATTTTATCTTTTTTATAACAGCTTACTACGCCTCCTTTGGCTATGCCACGTCTACCACATGAGGTTATTTTTGCAATTGGAGGCTGGAGTGGTGGTACCTCAAAAGGTTGCATAGAAACCTATGATACAAGAGCAGATCGTTGGGTTAATATACCAGCTGATGATCCCGCAGGACCAAGAGCCTATCATGGGACAGCTGTGATAGGCCATAAAATCTATTCAATTGGTGGATACGATGGTGTTGAATATTTTAATACTTGTCGTGTATTTGATGCGGTCAAAAAAACTTGGAAAGAGGTAAAAAAATATTTTTAAGAGTATGCATATCGTGCCGCAAAAAGCTAGTAACTATATTTTTTATTTCTTATTTAAGGTGGCTCCAATGCATTCACGTCGATGTTATGTTAGTGTTGCAGAATTGAATGGACTAATTTATGCCATTGGCGGCTATGATGGTCATAATCGTCTTAACACAGTGGAACGTTATAATCCGACGACAAATCAGTGGACCCTTATAACACCAATGAATATGCAACGCTCTGACGCAAGCGCCTGTACACTCAAAGGAAAAATTTATGCTACAGGTAACAATAATAATAATAATATCTATGTATGTACATATTCATCGAATTTCAAACCCTTATTTTAACATTTTTATGACAGCTTTTTATTGAGCGATTTAAGCCTACTTAAGGTTTAATAGAATTATTGGATCTAAAAGATAAACCGCCTTATTTATAAAAATAAAAAAATTTATAAAAGCTTTATGAAATGGATTTGCTATGAAAATTTGTTTAATAACCCCTTTATAAACCTATTTTATTTTTTATAAATAAGGCGGTTAATTTTTTTGTTAACAAAAATTTTTAATATTATGAACATACACATACATACTTAAACTTTCAATAAGACCCGCACTTGTTCAACAATAGTGTATTAACTCAAAATTTTTATTTTTGCCATTTTTGGAAAAAATCAACACGTAATTTCATATCTAACCGCTGTAAAAATATTGTGCTATGTTGTCTACCTTTTACTAATGAAACGGTTGGTTTAAAAATTCTTTTTCATATGCCTTTAATGTAAAACTAAAAATTATTTTGCTTGTACTGAAAATTTTTATATTTTGAGTTAATACAGTATTGTTGAACACGTGCGATATGTACATATTGTAAATCTACAATTTTTTTCTTTTTTAATTTAACACTTACTTTATGTGAATTTAATTTTCCTCCAGGCGGTTTTAATGGTCAAGAATGTTTATATAGTGCCGAATTTTTTGATCCAAATACTAACGTGTGGACGAGTATTACTAATATGAACCATCGCCGTTCGGGTGTCTCTTGTGTAGCATTTCGTGGTAAAGTTTATGTGATTGGCGGTTTTAATGGCACTGCGCGTCTCTCCACCGGGGAACGTTACGACCCTGAAAGTCAAACATGGTCTTTTATACGCGAAATGAATCATTCACGTAGTAACTTTGGTTTAGAAATAATCGATGACATGATATTTGCCATAGGTGGCTTCAACGGTGTATCAACAATATCTCATACTGAATGTTATGTGGCTGAAACAGATGAATGGATGGAAGCTACCGACATGAATGTTGTACGTTCAGCTCTGACGGCAAATAATGTTGCTGGACTACCTAATAAAAGAGATTATATACACAAAGAAAGAGATCGTCTTATGGAAGAAAGACGTCAACGCTTACTAGCCAGTGCTATGGCCCGTAACGATAATGTAACTACTTCAAATATGTCAGTAGAGACCCAGGACGCTGCAATAGATGATTATGATACACCCAACGAAGATGAAGATGCAGACGATGAGGAGGATATATTGCAAGATTTACCACAAATACCAAATAGACCACAGGTCTTATTAGACAATAATAATGAGCAAAATAGGCGATTTCGTTTGCAAATAAGAAATCAACGTCCGGGTTCTTATCATGAAATAAGAAGGCGGTAAAAAATCTAAGCTCCGTAAATTTAAACAAAACAATAAACTTAAAATTAATAAAGAAAGGATAGTGTAATTTTTATCAACAGCAAAAATTATGTTAACTTTTGTTCGAAAAATTAAGGAAACTTATACAAAATACGTTTTGTATAATAATGAAAAAATAAAAATTTTTAAACAGTAATATGCTTCTTTGAGTCAAATTTCAATTTTATAAAGCTTTTTGTAATAATCCTTTTCCCTCAATAGTTCAAATACTTTTTGTTTCAGCCAACCTTTCGTTAACATTGAATCTTCAGATATGTACATATGTACATACATTTAGAAATACAGTACTTTTAGTTTATAGCCACTATCGTTTTTAGTCACATTAGCGCTATAGTCCAATTTATCTTTATTTTCTACCGGTATAAGTAAATATAATAGAAAGTATTTACGTTATAGTCCATTTATCGATATAAGCACATTTGCATTATATATATTATCTATCAGCGCCTAGCGAATGCAAAAGTAAAGAAAATTAATTAATTATATATGTATATTAATTTTTTTTATTATTATTTTTTGTAAAACTAAGTTTAGTAGAATGATTGTAATTTATTTATTGGCCAATAAGGCTTTCAAATTACAAGTGAGAAATAAATTGAATTGAATTATTAGCGTTATAGTCAAATTTTACCAACATGTTTCAAGTTCCTTTTAGTTTTTGAAGCGACAAACCATATAAAACTAATCCACGATTTGGCTGCAACTAAAGGATGTGACTATAAGCGAGAAGTACTGTAGTTTAAATAATATACTAACAGTCCTGTTCTGAGAATCACGTGATTTCAAATCATGTGTGCTTTTAAAATCACACGTGTGGTGTTGTGTAAATCACACCGTTTTTGTGTTTTTCGGTGTGATTTTCAATTGTCGAAAGCACAAGCAAACACGATTGGAATGCCCTGTTTTTAACACCTGGCAAAACGTTTGTTCTACAAAATTATAGCTAATTTGTTAACGCTTTTTATGTTATTTTCCGACAATTTGTTTTTTTTAGCAATCTCAAATTAAAAATGTTGCATTTTTAGCCATGTTCGCGATAGAAGCGATTTGTTCCTGTAAGTTTTCTGATTCATTACACATTTAACAATTTGTAATAAATAGTAGAATCTGCTATCATGCCGCTGTTAGCAACTTTTTGCGTATTTCCGTTAATTTAGCAATTTTTACCGAATATTTGCCATTCCTTATAGTTTTAGAGACTTTTAATAATTTTATGGATTGTTTGATTATTAAAAAATTTCGCTATTTTGGCAAAATTATTCTTGTTATTTTCCGACATTTTGTTTTTAAATCCTTTTAGCGATTTTAAATAAATTTTAGAGTTTGATTACAAATTTACAATTTTTTGCGAATTTCAGCCATGTTCGCGATAGAAGCGATTTTTCCTGTGATTCTCAAGCCTGAAATCACAACAAAAGTCACAAAAGCAAATATCATTTTTGTAGTGTCGTCGAATTTTCTTAATTTTAACTGATTTGTTGTAAATAAAGCATTAAAATTAATAAACAACACATTGAATACTTGTTTAAGTAATTTATTATGATGGTCATCTTGAAATAGTCGCCGAAATAACAAATTGATTTCATAAAAATATTTACGTAGCTGAACGTTTTGAAATCACAAAATAATATACCCAGAACAACTTTCTTGTGATTTAAAATCACTTTGATAAAATGTGATTTTCAGAAAAGGCCTGTAAGTTATAAAAAAAATAAAGAAAAATTCCCATATTCTATTTAGGAGAAAACATATAATCATGGCCCAGTTAGAAGGTCTACTCGAAGCGCCTGCTGATTTTTTGGAGAGTTGTGTTTATTCGTGCAACTGTTTTTGACATCTAGTCCATTTTGTACACAAACAAATGCATTTGTTTTTGACAACTTTAACATAATTTACACAAACAAAATGCTTGTTGTTTTTTCTATTGTTGCTTTGGTTTAGTTTTGTGCAGACCTACTAGTTGGGCCATGATATAATTTTATTTTAAATTTTTATATTTTTTTATTTATTTTAAATTACTTAATATGCATATTAATATATTATTAATGTTGGCAGATAATCGTCACGAAGAAAATTTTAAGATACATAGATATGTATACAAATTTAAATTTAGTTATACATTTTCTTATAATCAATTAGGCATGTTCTGGAAATCGACTTCGAGTGAAACTTAAATCGAAAAATTTTCAAAACTTAATGATTCCTAAAAATATTCCGTTTTATATACGTCATACTTTAATTACCACCAAAACTACGGTAATTTTTAAAAAAAATAACTGAAAATTTTCGTCGGTTGGCAGAACATCAAAAGATCACTCCTTTTGAAGCAATGAGTTCTTTTAAGAGGATATCTCCTCGTACGTATACATTTTAATTGTTCCTTTGGTAGCATAAGAGATTATACTGTATTTGAATTCTGTTAATCGCTTCCGAAAAAAAAGTTATGTAGTTTTTTTAGTTATTTAGATTATTTTTAAACTTGTTCAGACAAACCGAATAGTATGCATCATCCTCGAACAAAAAATTTGCACTTTAAATCGAAGTTCCTACAAACTTGAAGTCAAATGTCGGCCATTCAATTTTTATTTTTAATAATAAAAATGAATTATTCATATTTTGTGTGTTTTTAGAAACAAATCAAAAAGTTTTTTTTAACAATCAAATATACAAATCCAAAGTTTAACTCCTTTAATATTCATTGAATATAAACATTATGCGCACACATACAGCAACAGCAAATAAACCAAATAAAAACTCAACCGTTCTTAGGTAATATGTATGTGCATACAGATGTACATATTCTTGTACACATTAGCAATGCAGTATACGGGATTGTCATATATAAGGGAAAAAATTAACGTTATCAAATCATATCGCGGATAAACGTTGAAAGGATAACACATTTACAAAGCGGTCATGCGTTTCCTACAATTGTAAGTAATAAATTAAAAATTTTTAATTTGCATTGCAAAATGTATGTATGCATATTTTAGGTTCTTATTTGCCACATTATGCTGCGGTTCATTGACTTTGGCACAAATTTTAGAGGTTCAACCGATTAATAGTAGTCCAACGGCTGCACCTTTGGGTTGTCATCGTCGACTTTATACGTATCGTGTAACCCAAGCTGATTCAAAAGGACGTGAATGTTGGGATTATGTTAGTGTAGCGGCTTGCTGGGGACGTTGCGATTCGAGTGAAATATCTGATTGGAAATTTCCCTATAAACGTTCTTTTCATCCAGTGTGTGTCCATGCTACCAGACAACCTGCCGTTGCCGTGCTCCGTAATTGTCATCCAGAAGCAGATGAGTTTGCACGCCGTTATGAGTATCTAGAAGCGGTTAGTTGTCACTGTCACACTTGTTCTACTATGGACACGAGCTGTGAAGCTCCAGCTAATAATATTTTAGATGAAAAATCAGGTGTAAAGGTCCTAGCTCTAACGGGTTCGGATTCGGTTGGCTTAGATTACTAAGTTTTGACTGGTCTACTTATTTGTGCTAATTTAAACTTAAGTTTAGTATACATATGTATGTATAAAATACGTATTAATTAAAACATTTATGTATATAAAAGAATAGTAGTGTAAATTGTGATTTTGTTGAAATATTAAAAATGTACAGCGAAAATTTTGTTTTTTTAGTTCTAGAAAATAAATTAAATCTTAAAATGCAAACGAAAAAAAAATTTTTCAGTTATAAGCAATTAAATTTAATTTTGAATTCATTAGTAGTTGGTAATGCAAAGCAATTATGGAATTCTTATTCCATCCGGCAACGATTTCACATTGCAAGCAAATTTCTGGCAACACATTGTTTACATTTTTGTTAATAGTGAAAACAATAATGAAAAAAAAACAAGTTTCTGTATTAAAATACTTTAAATTATCTAATCGCAAATAGCTTTAAAATAAACACCATGGCAGGATCTTGTAATCCTATTTGGAATTATTTTCATCGCAATGAAAGCACAGCTACTTGTGTTGTGTGTATGAAGGAGTTATCATTAGGCAGTCATCTGCCAAAAAACCAAACAGTGAGCAGCATTAAGAAGCACTTGGAAAAAGTACATCCCCATGAATATTCTGCTTTTCACACTATGGAAAAGGAGTATGTCCAACACAAATCTGAAAATGTTAATTTAAAAAGAAGAGCCAAACGAAAAAGACTCAAAGAGCGCAAGGAAGCAATAGAAGGACCTAAAGAACGCAAAAAACCTGGAAGAAAAAAGAAGACAGAAAAGTTTTCAGAATCGGAGGATACTGACCAAAAAAGTTCACATATTGAAATAGTGGTCGAAGACCCTTTGGTGGTACATGACCACGATGAGCCCATGATGAATATGGCTAGCTTTGACATGGACAATATAAAAATTGAACACTACAAGAAATTTTCCACAAAACCAGGAGAAGTCCCATTAAATAGAAGAATAGATAAGACAATATTAGATCTTATGGTTGTGGACTTATTGCCCTTTAATATTGTAGAAGGTGCGGCATTTAAGCGCCTGCATTTAGCTGATCCTTGTAAACCAAGTAGGTATTCAGTAAAGCCTATGGAGTATTACAAAAACGACCTTTTTCCGGAGACATATGAATCTGTAAAAAAAAAAGTTTTACAAGCCTTAGAACAAGCCGAGTGGATATCGTTAGCTACTACACAGTGGTGGCATCATATGAAATCCTGTTGCATACAGGTCATCAGTGGGCATTTTCTGCAGGAAAATCAAAAGCATATGGTTGTATTAGAAGTGGTCCCGCTCGAATCCCCCCAAATTGTATCAACAAATCTTTTAGATTTAAGTCGAAAATTTAACATTGTTGACAAGATTCATTTGAACATAGTAAAGAGAAGTGAAGACATTGCTGCCGATTGGTTTACCACTTTGGAATGTACAGACTATTTGCTGCAAAAAGTTATACAGGAAGCATTGTTTTCAGCGGATATTATAGAAATTGTGAAACAGAAATGTATTAGCATTTTTGAACATTTTGTAAATAATCAACAGGCAAACCAAAATTTACAAGAATGCCAGGAATTGTGTGGATTAAACCAACACAGCATGTCTTTAAGCACCCAAAAAACCTGGACGAAAACATATTTGATGTGGGAAAAATTACTAGAACAGAAACCAGCTTTAGAAATGTACGTACAACAGTACGCTGATATTCAAGTACCTACGGAATATGAGTGGCAACAAATCGAGTATTTAGTGCAATTACTCAAAATATTCTATCAGGCCTGGTTAGATATTAACTCTGAAGCTGCTTGTGTCTCTCTCATTATACCTCTTTTAACTATGTTAAATTCGAAATTAGAAGCAAAATTGACCGATTCCCAAGATTTTCAATTCTACAAAAAGTCGTTAAAATCACAACTTAATCAATATTTTACATTTGCCCATCAATCATCATCACTTATCATAGCCACCTTACTAGATCCTCGATTTAAAATGCGCTACTTAAAAGAACAGCAATTGTCCTCATGTCATGCTGAAATGACACATAATTTAAGACTGTCTTTAAATTTAGACGAAGATTCGCCTAATCCCTCTTACAATACTCTTCCAACCACCAATTATAACTATCACAATACTTCCGATCTATGGGAGTCGCACGATTCAACAACAATCACTGAAAATAATACGAACGATAGTGTTTTTCTTGCTTTCGAACAACAGTTAAGTTTTTATCTAAAAGAGCCTTTAATAGCAAGAAACGGTAATATCTATCAATATTGGAACGTAACGCCTTACGAATATTTGCGCAAACTGGCGTACAAATATTTAACTGCACCACCTACGCGTTTAGCTTATAATGAAACTATATGCCAAGTGGGTTCACTGTATGCGGAAAGAAGGCTGGCGCTAAAAGATGCGGATGATCAAAAACTTTTATTTATGTCTTGTAATATAAAATTGTTTAATTTTGAACATTAAATTACCCTACATAACACTTAATAATATCTGACCCGATTTATATTATTTCATAACGAGGTTGACTTATAATAAATAACTTGCACTTGACCAACAAGAGGGTATTAACTCGACATTTAAAAATGTTCACTTTTTGCGAAAAAGTGAACATTTACGATCTGATTATTTTTGTGATCTTTAAGTGACTGTCTTTATTTGTATGAAGAAAAAGGGAATTATTTTATGTTAGTACAAAAGTTTAAAAAAATCCATCATAAATTTTCATATAAAAGGTACTATTTTGAGTTAAGCCTATATTCAAGTAACACATTATTAAAATGTATTATTTAACTTTTGTTTTATTATGAGTTGATAGTCTTTTGCTACCAACCGTTTGATTACCAATAAGTAGACAAAACAACACAATATTTTTACAGCGGGTTGATCTGAATATTACGTGCCGATTTTCTCTAAAAAGTGAAAAAATAAAAATTTTGAGTGAATAGCTTCTTTATGATCAACATTTATTTAATTCGAATAATTTGTATATTTAGATCCAATTGTTTACAACAAGAACTACAATTTCACGTATATCTTATTTAATGACTTTAATTTTCCTTTTCTTTTTTCTATAAATTCTATACTTACACAGGAAAACTCGCTGCCTATTAATTAGGTACTTATTTTTTTCGTTTCCCATACATACTTTTAAGAAGAAAATACTAGTATGTATTGGTTTTTTATTTAAATGTATATTTTGTAGAGCTAACTTATATAAAATAATCAATCGCAACATAAAATATACAGAAAATTGAAATGAACGTTTCAGTTAAATTTTCGAAATTCCATTAAAATTTTCACATTTGTTTTTGTCTCAAAATATTTTGTGTAATTTGTGTTGTTTTTTTCGTTCAAGCTAATAAAAAACGAATGAAAAAAACATTATCACAATCTAAAAACTATAATGAAATCTTTAATTATAATTACATGGTAGTTTTACAGTATAGAGTAGCAGTTTCAAAGAATGAAGGAAAGTGATTATTCCTTAAGATTTGCTAAATAAAAAAGTTTAATGTCCTTTAATCGAGGACCAGAATTATATTTATATAATAAAAAATAGGTGAGGGAAATGACAAGTTGGAGGGGCCTTTTTTTATAGAAATTTCATGCCGGAATTTCCATTTGAGGCAGCATTCGTTCGCGCCAATTGGAATAGACAGTAAAGTCCGGTAACACCTAAGCCAACAGCACCGCCAAGTGCACACTTTCTTAAACCAGCTTAAATAAATTTTAAATAATTATAAAAATGTCGTTAAAAATAAAAATTGTTTCCTTACCAGTTGATTTGTACATTAAACCGGTAGCTGTACCAGCTAAGACCGTATTGTAGTCATCATCTTCGCCGCGGGCAAATTGTAAAAGTACACCAAATGATGAATACATCACAGCTAAAACACCCAAAGTATTGGCTGTTCCGGAACCTTGTTTCATTACATGATTTAACATTCTAAATAATAATATAAATTATTTGTCGATTATTTTTTCTACACTTCTAAAAAGAAAATTAAGCTTTTAACAAAAGCGAAACTAATAACACAGGTCTGCGATAAAAACTTGTTTACATACTTTCATATAAAACATGTTAATGTTGCAAATATAATATTTAAATTTTAATATTTAAATGTACCACGCCGCATTTATTAGCTAACGGTACATTTGTGTTTTTCGATGTATACTTTTGTTTTTTTTCAATAAAAACTTATAATCCTATAATAAAAAAACGATTTAAAGTTACTATCATGTATGCTACAAAAAACAGTAGTGGTTTTCACTCTTGGTAGTAAAGAACCATTGTAGACCTTGGTTATTTTATTAATGAAGTTATAGTACTAAAATTTACAACACCGCAACAACAAACGTTTGTTAAATTTACCAGAATAAAACAGTGGACCAAACTTTCTCTCTCCCTTTCTCTCTCTCTCTCTCTTTATCACTCTTTTTCAGCAGATTCGTAAATTTACGATACATACGAAAAAGACACTCACGCTTTGCAGTAAAAAATCATATTAAATATAAAAGAGTTGCACATTTAACACAAAGGGTGAAACCCGCTATTATTTGTTGACAAGTTGAATATTCGCGAGACCTGACTCAGCAAAATGATTAAAGATGAAGAATTTGAAAAACTGATTTTTTCGTGTTTTTTTTATTATACGACTTTTAGTTTTAATCCGATTTCGGTATATTATGGATTGAAATTTTTGTAATTAATAGGATTATGGATTCTGTTATTAATTGTGGTGCAAAACATCTTCCGAAATGAAAATAATTGGTGAAGAACGTTAAAAGTTTCATAAAATTTTAGCTTTGATATGAATAAAGTAATAGCCATTCCCGCCTTTGGACTTCTGTAAAGAACCCCGAAATGGAACAAGTGTGCATTGATTTTGCATTTAACCCAAAGACAGTTAAATCGTGCATCAAACATGTCCATTGATTGCGGGAAAGGGTACGCAACTTTTTTGGGTTTGTACATAACAAGACCCCGATGTAGATAAAAGAGGGATAGAAGTTGATATCCGGGAATCTGAAAGTTAAGTGGATCAGAATTTTCATATACCTCAGTTTCACATAAGGCAAAACCATCCGGCCAATGAAGACAAACATAAGCATATACAGAGAAAAAATTCATTCTCAGCCCACGTGTATTACAAAAGTTGATTCGAAGTCGATCTCTCATCACAACACAATGAAAATTAAAATCAAACGTTAGTCACAGTACGAATATTATTTATGCTAAAAGTCGTAAAAAACTTTTTAGTGATCAGTGTTATTCCTTCATCACCAAAACAGTTTAAGAAGGATTAACACACTAAAATAAAAAGGACGGTTGATGGAGTTACAAAATTAAAAATGACGTAAAAGGTGCCATAAAAGCCCCGATCTGGCCATTGTCGATAAAAAGACCATGGCAAATTATAATTTAAATAAGGCATACGAAAAATAATTTGTAAACCAACCGTTAGATTACAATAAGTTGACAAACAGCACAATATTTTTGCAGCGGGTAGATCTGAATATTACGTGCCGATTTTTTCCAGAGTGAATAGCCTCTTTTTGATCAAGTGCGACGATATTTTAACCGAAAAATTTAGAAGTAACTGAGCCAAAGTTGCTTTCTGAGTCTGCTAGCGTGACAGCAAAAAAGACGTACGTGCAAAAAAAAAATCGATTGTAGTGCAGAAATTAAAAAAGAAACAAATTGCATTATTAACATCAGCCTCCACAATAAGTAAGAACTTAGTTTTACGGTTGTACTTTGATTTATTGCAGAGTTTATAAATAAAAACCTTCTATATAGTTTTCTAATAATGGATTATTTAGTAAAATGAATGATTTTAATAAAAAAAAATAACGTTTATTAAATTCGAATAATTTGTCTATGTATTTAGGTCCAATTGTTTACAACAAGAACTACAATTTTATGTACATGTATCTTATTTAATGACTTTAATTTTCCTTTTATTCTTTCTATAAATTCTATACTTGTGGGGATGAAACGATACCTCCAGGGTATCGATACTTTTAAGCGCCCTGTAGTGCGATTCACTAACTCTTTTTACGATAATCGTATCGTTAAAATAAATATAACGAAAATATATCGAATTTGCTATTCAGTAACATTTTTAACGATATTCGCTGTCGATTAAAGTCAGCTGTTACTTTAAGCATTTTTTCGTTATTTTCACGACAATAATTTACGTTGTGTTTATTTAATCGATAAAATGTATTTTATGTTTAAAGTGACTGAGGCCCGACTTCTTACATACATACAAACATATGTATATATATGAAGAAAAACAAAATTCTAAATTCAAAATCTACAAAAAAAAGCAAATTATGAACAAAAACAAAACTCTTAAGCTGTGTTTTTGGGATCTCAGTTAAACTAGGTTTAGTTAATATGAAAACAGATTTGTGCTTACCAAATTGCAATTGCATACAAAATTTTGACTGAACAGCTTAGTTTTGCTTAAAATTTTGTTCTTTCATCATAAAACATCAAAAAAATCTAATTTCGCCGGAAAAATCCGAGTTTCAGGTTACGTTAAATTAAGTTTAAACTGAATCCACATCTCAAAACCCCGGCCTAAATGTAAAATTCGCAAAATAAACTATAGAAACAGTAAATTAAGCACAATTTCATTTATTTTTTCTTTATTGTCTTTTGTGCCTTTCGTTTATTGTAACATTTTGTAGACAGAGATGTTACAAAAACTACAGCTGTTTACAATCGTTAAAAATAAATTCTGGAATCACACTATCGTTACTGCAAGAGAATATATATGTCGACAAAAATTACGATTGTCGGATCGTTAAGTTAGTGAATCGCACCACTGGAGACTATCAAATAAACCCGTCATTCAGTGCATATATGTTAGTGTCGTTTTTTGACGCGTTTTCGGAGAAATTTGTATAAATAAATTTTGCATAACTAAGCCCAAATTTTATTCAATTTTTCCGCCAATTTTACAATATCAAATTAAGGCTTCCTTATACATGTTTCTATCGTAATGACTGCATATAAGCAAGTCTTTATATCTAACCCTTACTTGGTCAGTATTAACATTTGTAAATATTCAATTTTTAACATTTAAGGTTCTATGGAGCTATGATTTGGACTCAGTGACTTTTTCATGTTTTTGTCTTTCACAATAATTCGGAAAACATATAATAAAAGTACACTTATTTACAAATGTAAATGCTTCCCGAATTCGTAGTAAAATCGGTGCTCAAGTGAAGGCTAGCTAGATTCATAACTCGTTAAAATTTGCTTAACAATATAATATCATAAATTTCAAATTTTTTCCTGGAGCCATTTCCCGAAAAGCTTTGTTTGTCTCATATGATTTTGAACAAGTTAAACTGAACAGTGGTGAAACTTTTTCATTCACTAGCGGTAACACTGGCAAACACAAAGCAAATTAAATTAAATTAAATAAAACTATAGCCAATATATCCGTTAGCACTACCGGTCATCTAACTAGTAAAATGGCAGGTAGTCTTCTCGTAGGGCAGCCATTAGATAAAAAAAATCAAAAAATTTTGATTTTAAACAATCATTGCCGACAACATATACGTGTGCACGAAGAAAAAGTCTGGGCTGTTTCGTGCAAAATAATTTTATTCTCTCAAAACCGCTCTCGTTTACACTAATTTAAAGTACGGGAACGTTGTTCGTGCAAATTCGGATACCAAGGCAACCCAAAGTAGATTAAAGAAACAGATACATTATATACTTACACTTTAAAATTAAATTTATTAAAATAAGAGAAGAAAAATATTTCCGCTTTTATGTCACTGTTTGGTAGAGAGCTGACACTTTTAAAATACAAGTTTTATATGACTCGTCCAAAAGCATAATGAACGCTAAAGTGACGGTCTTATTAAGTACCCAAAGCAGCATATGTGTTAAACTTAACCTGTTGCTGCATTCACACAGTTATTTGTTTTATAATGGTATGACGCATTATATAGATGACAGGCAATTAAACATGGAGTTTACCTTTAATAAGGTCCACATAATTCTAGCATTAAGATTTCTTTGTGACGTATTTTTCAAAATATTTGAAGTGCATGGCCGCACTTTCTAGAGATTTCTATATAAAATACATTAAATTCGAATCCCAATGTCTATTAAAAGTTTTCTGAGTTTGTCGGATTAATTTCGCTGTTCTCACAATTTCTCTGACTTTTAAATGATATTAACAATTGCGGAAGAAACAAATACAGCTATTAACACTGGTTTGGATCCCAACCTATTTATTGTTATGGCGGTTCCAAGATTGCCCATGTGTACCAAATAGGGTACACCCTATAATATTTGTCTGCAAATACTGTGGTGTAGGGTATTAACTGGTCGGTCATGACCGGTTATTCAACTTGTATTGCATAAATATATTCAGGGGAGCTACTAAATATTGCGATGCGAATACAATTTCGATGCGAAAGCTAAATGCCAACTTGGTACTCTCTATTACTTTCGCAAAATTGTTTGAAAATGGCAAAATATGTAAAAAAAAAATTTTAATTGGAAAGTTTAAATGAAAGAAATAATGATGATTTGCGAAAAGAAGAAAATAAAAAGATGCGAAAGGCAAATACGCATCGAAGAGTACCAATCACTAGATTTGCTACCCCTGATTCCCCAAAAGGCACGCATTTTAATTTTTTTTAGATAACACTTTTGTCATCTTTTTGGTAGAAGATAGCCAAACGCTTAAATTGATAAGCAATTAATTTTGACCGATACTAGTACTTTTACTCCGATGCCTACTTACTATCGGTTGTCTAATATCGATACCAAAAATACTTGATATTTATATAAAAGTATCGAATATGTACCTGTATTTAATCGTATCGTTTCTTCCCTACTTACTGGCAGGCCCACAATGTCGACAAAAACATTTCTTTCGCACAGAAAAGAAATGTACTTGTCGATATTGTTGGCCAGGCAGTTAATTTTTTAAATTTAGTTTTATAAAAAATGAGGTGTCCCATTTTTTTTAATTTTCTTAAAAAACGTAACAATAAAAAAATTAAAAATTCGCGGTATTTAAAAAAGAAGTATTGAATTAGGTTTGTGACATGTATTTTAATTTTTTCCGATTTTCGAGTAATGGGTTAATAGTATAGACAAGCTTGAGAGGTAATTTTGCAAGCTTTCCGATAATACAAAACTCGCCTTATTAGGACGAGCAATTTTGATAAGATAATAATAAATATATCCGAAATGAAGAGACCCGAAAGTGGAAAAATATTGGCCGCCGCCAAAAAAACAGTTTTTTTTCGAACTCACAGCAGTTGTAAAATTTTAAAGACAATATCATAAGCTTGGTTAAACTAGATTCATGCCGCATTGTCATAAATTTTCCGTTTAGAAAAATTTGCTTGCAAAATGAATAAACTTCTTTCTTAAAACTTACTGTGTCCGCCATAATTTCCCTGTTTGTTGTAATGCTTTTGTTGTTCTTAGACCATTGTAAAAACCAGCTACACCCCCAATTCCTGCTCCTACCATCACTGAGCTGCCAATTTGTGAAAATGACAATTCAAACCGGCCTCTTTGTTTTGTTGCACCCTCGGGAAATATAAATTCAGGTTGAGCTTGTTGCAAGAAACGCGGATCATAGTTCAAGTATGGTGAAATAGGAGTACCAAATTTGCTGGAAGCTGTCGTACTATTTGAAGATCTAGCAGGTTTAGCATCATCATCTTAAATTCAAACACATTTTTAACACATTTTCAACTTATTTCATTCAAAAAGAAGCATGATGTAACACAAAAACAAGGAAAAAATGTTTAGTTCGATCAAATTCGACTACCCTCTGATATCCGTATGCAATTATGTTCGGAAACATCAGCTATACTTACAACCAGTGGAGCCAGTCAGCGATAAGGGTTTACTCAAATAATCATCACTCATGGTAGCGGGCAGGAAGTGTGGAACTTTTTGCGAAATTTCGAATTTTTATTTAATAATTCTTTAATACACAATCTGTTAGGGGAAAATCGAACAAATACACACGTGAGATTTCTTCTTATATTCTTTGCACACACAGCTTTACTCAAAAAAAAATAAATAAATGTCAAAAAAACAACCACAAATGTATTTAACAGAGTTGTCTTTTTAACATAACACTGTCAAACGTAACAGTACTTTCTCATCTTCAGGTGGCATCGCCACTCGAAAATTTTTATTTATACATTGTCGCCAGCGCTACCGCTGCGGTCAAAAGTGTCAATTTGAGCCCTTTTTAAGACTATTGCCACTTTTTAATCAATTGATAGTCCCAATTTACAATGTTGAAATTGAAAGGCAGACATTTTTCTTATTCTCTTTTGAACTTACCTAAACCTTTTACAATCGCGAAATTAATAGACAGACAGAAATTATTCGTTTCTTTTTTTCGTTCTTTTTCGCTGTTGACGGAGACGAACATTTAACAGGCAATGATATATAAAATTACATTGGTGTGAGAAAAATGATATGAAGCAACAACATGAAAATTGCGAACATTAAAAGAGAAACACGAAAAATGTCTAGTACAGATAGTCATGTACTACACTCTCTACCTCTACAACCCCTCGCCATCAAACTTCGTCTGTCTGCCTACCACTTGCCACTTTGTAAAAGGGGACATATAAGTTCATGGTACTATTTTCCACTGTCACGATATTGTTAAATTCAAACAAGATATACCTTATTTTGAATCTTTTTGGAACTCATATACATAATTGTTGCAACAGAGGCATTTGTGAATTGGTTAGTTAAAAGAAAGATTATTCACTTAATATAACTGAAGCGAAATGTTTTGGTTTGAGGCCGGAAATTTTAAAAATAGATTAGCGAAAATATTTATTTTTATGTATATAAATTCGTTGCATATATTATAATTCCACAAATATTCAAATTAATCTTTGAACGCTTATTTCTAGTTAAAGTAGCTAGAATTTGAAATAACTTACCAACTAATCTGAGAATGTTTAATAATTCAGTGAATATATTTTAGAAGAGACTTTATTTATATGTGTGTGAGACATTCTTATGTATTTATCTATATATATAAAATAGGATGAGTGTATGTATGTATGTAACGTATGGACTCCAAAACGGCTGGGCCGATTTTGATGAAATTTTCAGGGAATCTTCAGAATATTCAGGCGGATGACACTGTGAAGTCTGATTTCTGATTTTCGGTCTGGGGGCGTGGCAGAATCCATAACTTGAGAACGGCTTTACCGATTTGAAATTATCGCCATGGTCCAACTTAGGTTTTAACGGAAAGAAAATTTTGCCCCGCCCACTTTTACGCCCACTTTTTTCGATTTACCTAAAATCAGAAAACGGCTCCATCGAGTTGACTAATTTTTCTTTCAAATGTTCGTATTAATCAACTTTAAGTTTTCCCTACTTTTGTGCCCACTTTTTATATTAAGCGCATAACTGGAGAACGGCTTGACCGATTTGGACGATTTTTCCTTTAAAATGATCGCCATGGTCTAACTTAGGTTTTGCGGAAAGAAAACGGCTCCATCGAGTTGACTAATTTTTCTTTCAAATGTTCGTATTAATCAACTTTAAGTTTCATCGAAAGAAAAATTTACCACGCCTACTTTTACGCCCACTTTTTCTATTAAGCGCATAACTGGAGAACGGCTTGACCGATTTGGACGATTTTTTCTTTAAAATGATCGCCATGGTCTAACTTAGGTTTTGCGGAAAGAAAATGTTGCCCCGCCCACTTTTACGCTCACTTTTTTCGTAAGATTCACAGCATATATGTATATACATACATACAACCATATGTATTTTCAAATCAAATGTAAATCAAACATATGTATATGAACAACATCAATAAAAATAATATCCAATTAGCCTTAAATGCATGTGTTTCTTTTTTCATTGAACCCATATCTACACCATATGTAAGTTATTCTGTAAAAAAAACTTTATGATAGGTATTTCACGGATTTTTATTTAAAGGCCGTAAATTTCGTTTAAAGATCAATTTAAATCGTCTGGTAATACAACACTAATGTTTGCTTAGGGCCAGAAACGCGGACCGGGTCAGCTAGTGTATATATAAAAGTCATACACTTCTTCGCCTTTTGTAACATTTACTTAGAGGTCGGTATTCACTATCCTATTTAGTCGCACGATATGTCAAAAAAAATCCTGTGAGCTCATAATGTATGACAGTGTGGCTGAAAAATGAATATAGTGACAGATTTGTTTGACAAGTCTGTCCGATTTGGAAATGTTTATGAAACTTTTCTAAAATGATAGATACTATGCGATCAGAGTTGCATTTTCTTCTAAAGTAGCCGAGTCATTTGAGTTTGCATCTTTTTTGTGGGATAGTGGGGCATTGACAGCAGACTTTGCAGATATTTTCTTTATGTCGGATAGAATTCCGTCAGATTTTCGTGTGATTGAATCGTACGATTATGTAGGATAGTGAATATTGGCCTTAAGGTACATATTTGTCGCTTTAATGGTCTTCTTTCAAACTTTCAAAATTTATTTTTATTGGATGGGGGCTTCAATTCCTTATTTTTTCTTGAAAACTAAAATCTATCTATTATAGTTCAAAGTTATTTTTATATACTATACATTAATATGTATATGTATTTGTATATATGCATGTATATGTACATGTATGTTTGTTTATATTTAAGTATACGGATGTATACATGTGTACATATGTATATTTTTTTCTTTTATATATCTTGGAATAAAAGTTCTGTAGTAATGTTTTTCGAAAAAATAAGGCTTTTATTATTACTCTGTTGAAATAGAATTAATATATCGACCACTTTTTGCGAAATTATCGTAGGCGACATTTTGAAAAAAAATTATAGTTGAAACTAAAATTGTATAAACCTATCCATGTTTTCTAATTAAAAATAAGTATGTATGTCAAAACTGTTAATAATGTCAAATATATAAGGTGTTAGATTTGATCGTAAGTAGCGTTTACAATTTTTTGTAATACCAGTTGATCATAAGCCACACACAGTGGATTTGTAAAAAAATGTAAATAGTTCTGGCTTTTGTAAACGTTAAGTCCGATTGAAATAAAATTCCAGGTGCAAATTAAGGACTTTTATTCGAGCTTAAGTTTAGGATTTGTGCTCTATCGACATATCAAGAGGGCATCTATATGCTTCTCAATTAGGGCACCTAGGGTATTACAAAAACAAAAATACTTCAGAATTCTTAATTTTATCCCGATTTTAAATCAATGGAATGTTCTAGTCGAGTTTTACAAAAAAGTTAGCCACCTGAATATTTTAGTTCTTATAGTTTACGATATATCCGACTTTGAAATTTAACATTTGCTATTTTTGGCCAACCTTGTTCTAGCGTTGCAAATTTAAGATTCAAACTAGTTCCGATTTTTGAAAGTATTTTTGTATGCATTAAACCTCTGCACAAATGCATTTGAAAGCCGTTTCAAGACATTCGTTTGTTTTTTAAATACTGATTGTCGCTCACTCTTTGCTAACGAATCAAATACTATATTGTGCAAAACACATATAACAAAAAATAAATAAAAACACACATAAACGACGAAATAAGAAGTGTAAAGAGTACGCAATTTACTCCAAACAGCAACAAAGCAAAACACATCACACTAACTAAGCCAAGGCGAATTGACTAGAAGGTGGGGTCAAGTCAGCATATGGTTATTTTTTTCGGTGGTCGATTTGTCAAAGTTTGTATACGAACTAGTTTTTTTCTGTAAACAAACATTTTTTTACTAGCAATATTTTTGACAGATGGACCACAGAACCAGTGTTGTTGTAGAGTTGACCTCACCTTCTAGTGAATTCGCCTTGAACTAAGCCAAATAACACGAAAGAACTGTAGCAAAATAGGTGATAAGTATGAATTATCTTGTTTTTTTTTTCAATTATTAGGTATGACTAGCTAGATTTGTATGAAGCAAAAAACAATTAAAAATTAAAAATATTTTTATAGAATATTTAAGTTTTTATATTAATAACCTATTTCCAATGTGCGAAAGAATTCCTTCTTTCGAACAACTACATTTAAAACAAAAACAAATTCTAAAAACTTTGTTTTTGTTTTAAATGTATTTGTACGAAGTAAATAATTCTTTCGCACATCGGAAATAGGCAGTAAATTATTTTTTTATTACAAAAACATATTATCAAATATTTAATTAAAAGTAAAAAAAAAAAATTAAAAGTTTACCGTACATAACTGTGTTATAGACACAATTGTTGTGTGTTGTTTTTTCGTTCACATCAAATTATGGATTGAGTTGGTTTATTTTTTTTTTTTTTTTTTTATTATTCCTACACTAAATCCCGCGAAGCTTTTTGCTTGTCTGCAGGAGACCAGAGTCTCTGGTTTTTCATAATGGATCATTCGAGCTGATTTAAAAAAAAAATATAGTAGTTGACACAACAATAATTTGGTGTGGACAACTGTGTACAAGGAACAAGTGCATTCGTGCAGGGGTTTAGTATGCATTACCAGTATCTGGACTAATATTCCACAGAAAGAATTGTGAAAAAATCTTTTAAGATTGAAAAGTTATATTCGTTTGAAGTTAAAATAAATTTTTTTTTTGGAATTTCCTAGCTAAAATAGTATTATCATTTCTCCCAAATCCAAAGTCCTTAAGTGTCAATACATTGCGCAATGGTTGCTCTTCTGATTGCTTGAGCATTTATTGCTTCGCAATATTTTATCTGAAATTTCAGTTCTTTGTACGTTTGTTTATGCCAAAGTAATTTCACGTGTTCTTCAGCAATTATAGTTCAGAAATTATTGTTCTGCCGAGTTTTTGCTTGTGCCTAGCAAAAAAATTTGCTACGTGGAGACGCAGTATAAGATTAAGGACATACTGGCAGAATGCGATGAGGAGGACTCTGGTATCTGCTAAAGGCCGTCTTTCACTATAATACAAGCCTTTAGCATTTTGACGAAAATGCATGCCTGATCTTATTATTGTTTAAACATTTTCCAAAAACAAGTAATTTTCCTCAAAATAAGTAAGACTTGTGTGATGGTATAAGGTAACTTTAAATTCGTTCGAAGTTTTTGTATAGTTTTTTACATTTTTTAAATAAATATTTTTTTTCAACATTTTTTATTTTTCGAATTAATTCTTTGAGCTAAGCTTCAGTTATGTATTTTTAGCTATCCAAAGGATAGCTAAGGTAAAATGTAACAAGAAGATACAGGAAAATTTAAGGAATAGAACTATCACAAAAAACTTTATAAAATACATAACTGAAATTTAGCTCATAAAATAAATTCGAAAAATAAAAAATGTTGAATATAATAAAGTAACTTATGAGAAAGAAATAATTCATAGCTTCTATTTTTTTTATTTAATATAAAATAAATACACAAAATCTACATTGATGTTTAAGGTTCTTAAAAAAATAAATTTATAGCTAACATAAATATCCCACCGCTTTTCTCAAAAACTAACTTAATGAAAAAAATTTGACCGTACGCGCTATAACTATTGCATAATGTAAAGAAACTACAATTTGTTTAACTAAATGTCACGTATTAAACAAAGATCTAAAAAAATCTTTTCGATTTTTCAAAAAGATTTTAACGTAATTAAAAAAACATATCGTGTAAAATCCGCGTTTTAGCGCCTACGATCATCTTGCAAAAAGTTTTTTTTTACAAACTCTAATGGCGATTTCTTTTCTGAGAAAAAATGTTGCATAAATGGTACATGCTCTACACAAAAGAGATAGAGCATGTACCATTTATGCAAGATATTTCTAAGAAAAGAAATCGCCATAAGTGTACACTTGCGAATCCATGTATGAAATATAGCTGCAAGACTGGAGTCCGAGTGACGATTAAACGACTAAATATTTTTATTTCTTTAATGGTGATTTCTTTTCCGAGTAAAAATGTTACAGGATATGCATGTAACATTTTCTAATGTAACCTATAATCGTTCGAAGTGTTACATTTGTGCAATTTCAATAGAATAAAATTAGCTGCTTTTATTTTGTAGTGTATCCATCCATATATTTCATTAAATAATACATTTTTTTATTTGTCAACAAAATTTTTAAGACAGGTCAGTAACAAAACTAAATTACTGTACGTTGTCACAATCATAAATTCTTTTGAGCAATTTGATATTTTAAATAAACAGCGGTCAACGTTCGCATACTAATGTTGACGACAATAAATCAAAGTACATTTTTGCAGTTATGCTAAACTAGCAAATTCTTTTCAACACAATACACCACTACGCCCAATACACATTAATAACTGTAAATTACTCAAATTGTTTTGCCTGATACAATTTTGAAATTCTCAGCGGCAACGCTGATTTACGTTTGTTTTTTTCCTTGCCTTCTTTATCATTATTTTTCTCAGTTTTCTTATTTTGTTCGTTTAGTGTGGTGTTGTTTTGCGTAGTGTATTTTTCTAAAGGAAAATTAGAAAAAAGTACAAATATATGTGACAAAATTCTTTCAGAACTTCTTATAATAATTTGATAACGCTTAACTGAAAAATATAAGCCTAAATAAAACAAGATCAGCATATAAGAGAAACATAAACGCACAAAAAACGATTAGAGCATTTTTTTTTAAATAATTTTTCGTTGAAGAAAAATCATAACGTTACCAATGTCGGGAGGTGATGTAAATGTTAAATTATCGCGACTTCTACTAATGGCACATAAATTTAATAATTTCTATTTAAATGGTAAGTTATTGTAGTTGAATATAAGGTTTATTTAATTTTTTATAAAAAATAAAAGGTACAAAGCTTTGTGCCATTACTGCATTTTATTGATTTTTAGTTAAATGACATAAATGGGTGTGTGCATCATAAATTCAAGTGTTCGTATTGTATGTGTAAGGTCCTGTTAAAGGAAAAACTCAGAATAGAAAAGGAAAATACTAGAAAAAATTCAATAAGTAAAAGGTCATATAGCTTTATTACTACACATTGTCATCAATAACATAATTAAATTGTAATTTAAAATAAACTTGCAGTTATTTCAACCTTAGGTAGTATCCTAGCAGACAGCCGGCTTAAAAAAAATATACGTTTCAACTAATTATATTTGCTTTGTATGATATACATATGTACATCATATATGTATTACAAATGTACATTTCAAATGAACGGGTGTTTTCTTTTCCTGCATGAGAACTTTCGATATCGATAACTATGGTTTGATAACTGAGAAAGTCAAACTGTGTTGAAATTTTTGTTCAGTAAGGCTTGGCAAGTCTTCAGTAATCGTTTAACGCTAGAACAACGCTTCAAATTGTGAAAATAGATTTGGAAAATAAAACTGTTCGCAAAGTTCATAGAACACTGACTACCTATATTACGAAGCTCATTTCTGGTTAAATGGCTAAGTCAACAAGCAAAATTGATGTATTTGGAGCGAAGACAATTCCCAAGATTGGTGGGGTTGACTCGCTATTTCGAAATGAGCAAGGAGCTGCCGTTACGGTGAATGGCGAGTGCTGTCGAGACATGCTGACTGAATTTTTGTTTCCAAAACATCATGACTGAATTTCAGCAAAACATCAACCACATTTGGTTCCAGCAAGACGGCGGAACTTGCCATACAGCGCGCTTAACAATCGATTTATAGCAAAATCAATTTGGTGACTTTATTTCTAGAAGTTTGTTTTATGGGTTTATGTTGTTATTGGTTTATGCCGACAAACCAGCAACTCTTGAAGCATTGGAAGCCAATTTTCAAGCCACCATTGACACCATACTGCAGGGTTGCCAGTTTTGAAATCAGAGAAATCAGTACATAAGAGAAAAAAATCAGTACAATTGCATAAAAAACAGTACATATACTTTTTTAGTATAAAATTGTATATTAATAACATAAAAAGCTTTAATCTTTTTTATACCAAAACTTGAATTAGTTCTATAATTTGAACAGTGACAAAATTTAATTAATAAAACTAAATTTTTTCAAAACAATAATTCAATTCCGTACATATTTTTAGCGGGAATTCAAAGTGAATAGCAAAAAATCGAAAACACAAAAAGTTGTTAAAAATTCGATTCTTAATTTTTTGTTAGCTTCTTGGTTTTTAAAATAAACATTAGTTTTAGTAAAAGCAAAATTTGAGTTCATTATGTCTGAAGCTTGAAACTAAAAGGGCAAATGTCAATATTTTGCTGTTTGAGTTAATTGTTGCATTAGGTATTTTCTTAAGCTACGGTCATACCTAGCAAATATTTGATAGAAAAAAACGTGACCAACATGTGAACTAAAATTTTATTTCCTTTTTTGAACATAGGTCAACATAAAATTTAATAAAAGAATTAAATAAAATTAGTTTTTCAACATATATACCAGCATAATTAATTTCATTTTGCAATTAAAAGGTCATGCTGAATCTCTTTTCTTATTTAACCGAGAACAGCTTCAAAAAGGTTTTGCTAGCCAATTTCACTTAGAACTCTTCTATAAAAAACTAAAATTTAAAATTTCTCAAAAATAAATTATTTGACATTGGCATTTTTAGCACCAAGCTACAGATATAAGGACAACAATGTTAAAAAACCAATTCAACACTTGAAATAACGAAGCTTGTTATATAATTTAAAAAAATTCTAATATGCGTAAACGTTCTTCTTTTTCAATTTCTAATTTATTTAACTCCAACTTTTTATTTTTCTCTTCATATTCGGCTGCAAATTTTCTTTTATTAAGCTCAAATTCCCTTTTGAATTTTTCTTTTTCAAACTCTATTTTCATTTTCAAAAAAGAATTCCTTTCCCCTTGGATCAAAGAAAGTTGATCCAAAGAGCTTTTCGGCGCAGCTCTTTTTAGCTTTGCTGCAAACTCTTGTACAGGTTTATTTTTTGACTGAAGTTCTTTTTCAACTCGTGCTTCTTGGCGCAAAGTTGAAGTTTTAGAAAAAAACACGAAACCTGCAGATGAAGAAGGAACTTCGATGCAATCATTTTCTGTTGCTGCAGCTTCTGGTTCGCCATATTGTCTGATTGCAGATGAAGAGGGAACTTCGATGCATTTATCTTCTGTTGCTGCATATTGTGGTTCGGCATATTGTATGACTGGTGTTAAGCAGTACTCATCCAGACTTTCAAAAACCGCAAAATTCTACATGGTCTTGAAGCGATCTATCTGAAATAGTCGTGGAATTTAGTCCCAAGTTGTTTGAAGTGGCACTATCATATATTTGAAAAGAGAACTCAGAGTTTTTTTGCCCAAAAATTTGATTAAGTTCGTCGTCGAATCGACACATCTTTCTCAACTTATCTAAAAAAGTAATTCTTCAGAAACATCGTTTTAATAATATTACAAAAAAATATAAACCTTTTACAGTAGAAACGCCGTCAGTTTCAAGCAAACCTGATCCGGTGGATTTTCTCCATGTCTCTGCTTTATTGTAACTTGTTTTAAGGTTCTTAACTTTCCAACGTACAATATCCCAAGATGCGTCGATTGGTGCTGATTCCAATAACTTTCTGTAGAAAATTTGGGCCGTGGGTTTCTTAAATGTACATAAAAATCAATAAAAACATTAGACACTTAAAATAATTAAACTAACCTCAAAATCTGGATGCTCCTGCAAATATTCTAATAGCTGTTGAATTTCATTATCAGTCCACCTCTTATTAAAACTTTTCTCGCGTTTTCTTTTTAAATTAAGGTTTTTATCCATATTTTACTAAACTCGTTTAATAGTTATCGCAAAATTTAAAGTTAAAAATCAAACAAAATATTTTTGCCGGCAAAACGATCAGCTGTTTTATTCTGGTAAATTCACACACTTGTTTACTACTGCTTTTTGTGGGATTTTTCAACTACAGCGTAGTATATTTTAGTCTAATACGTTTTGTTGTTGCAGTGTTGTAAATGTTAGTATTCTTACTAAAATTATAATATTAACAAGGTCTACAAGGGACTTTACTATCAAGGGTGAATTCCGCTACAAGCGGAATGTATTGCAAATTAATGAATTTGCTGAGTGAGAGAAAGATACAGATATAGTTTTGTCAACTGGTAAATTAACATACGTGTTTACTACAGCTTTTTGTTTGATTTTTCAACCACAGCATGCAGAAATTTAACCTTACACCCAATGATCTCACGTATGAGTGAAGAACAATCGCATACAATTAATTTTTCTGAAATATATAATAACAGTACATTAATGAAAAAATCAGTACTTTTACGTACTGATTTGCTTGTAATGATAAAAACAGTACGAAAGTAGTCAAAAATTGGAATGCTCGAATGGACCATGTAACTTGTAGCCGTAGCGGACATATGGCGGAAATCATATTTAAAAAATAAATGCCATGCAATTTAATTCCAACAATATTTCTGTCTTGTATAATCATTTTAAGTTCTCATTTCACTTTTTCATCACTTTTTGTTGATAGTCTTTTACACATACTGTTTGTCAAAATTTACATAAATTGAAAGCTGTGACGTAGGCTGCACGCAATTTTTAAGCAATTTACTTTCAATATGTCATCAAGAAAAGAATTTATACTGACAAAAGAAAAATTTGCTCACTAAACTTCTAATCAGCTGTTAAATTGACCATGAAATTGCCAAACAAATGGATATACAAAATTGAGAGCAATCTCGTGATCAATTTAAAAAGTGTGAGTGTGTTAGTGAAAAAAATGAGAGTGAGAGCAAATTGAAAGGAATTGAAAGACAAAAATTGATCGTGTGGCCTCCAAGTAAACAAATGGATAGTTAAAATTGAGAGCAATCTCGTGATCAATTTAAAAAGTGTGAGTGTGTTAGAGAAAAAAAATGAGAGTGAGAGCAAATTGAAAGGAGTTGAAAGACAAAAATTGATCGTGTGGCCTCCAAGTTATATAAAAATTTGAAATGTCTATAAATGAAAATATATTTAAAAAAGGACTAAACTAAAAAAAAAACAGTGCATTAAAAAAAAAACAAACAAAATTATTCAACATAAAACGGCTGTTTATCACAAATTGGTAAACATTTGGCAGCTTGTTGACAAGAGTTTAGCAAATCGTTACCCAGAGTTTGGTAAGTGTATTATGAATAAACTTTGTGCTAACTTCATGCCAAATTTTCGTTATGAATACGGCTGTAAACCAGCGATGATAAATGCAAAACGTGTTGCATTTTTGAGTATTTTAATGTGGCATCATTAATATTCAGAGTTGATTTATTAAAAGTTAGCAGACGGATAAAATTTGTTATTAATAATCTCTATGACCCCTTTCAGACAAGCAAAGTTTACTTTGCAAAGTCTTGAGTTTATAGAAGAGAAGGGAAAAGAGCATAGCGGGGGAGTACATACTTTGCTGTCCTCATGGAGGAATAAGTAGGTGGCAGCGCTACGGCAACAAATACAACATTACAACAAAAAGGAAAAATAAGTCTCCGTATACGTCAAAAATTATATTAAGCTAAAATCAAATATTGCCGCCGAACGTAATGAAATAAATTAATTTTTAGCCAATTTTTATTTCACTATGGTTACTATATTATTTAATTTTAATTTAAATAATCAAAAACTTAAATACAATACAATAATCACAGCGCAAAACGTGGATTTTTGGAAACATAAACAAAACTTTGACATAAGCCTAGACAAACAATGCAAGAGCAAAAAATCGTCATCTGGCGTAGTAATGCCACCTGTTTATTTTATCATGGCTGTACTCACAAATTCGTTTATGGCGAAAGAAATCATATTTTGAAGAGGAAAATCTTAATTTTTTTTTTCTAAATTTAAACTTTTTAAAACAAGGGCAAAATAGTAAGAATTATTAATTTTTTATAAAAACATACTTCATATTATTTAAATTGAAATACATAAAAACATAATTTGTCAGTATATAAAACTTTATAAAAATACATTTTTTCTTTTCACAAATATTTTTTTTTATTAATATTCTAAAACTGCCTATTTCCGATGTGCGAAAGAATTATTTACTTCGTACAAATACATTTAAAACAAAAACAAATTCTAAAAACTTTGTTTTTGTTTTAAATGTAGTTGTTCGAAAGAAGGAATTCTTTCACACATTGGAAATAGTTTATAATATGCCTTTTTTAATATTTTTATGTCCAGAAATAATGATGCAATTTTGTGTATTATAGATACTGGGTACAAAAGTGTGCAGCACCAATGCGCATCAAGCTGATGCAACACTTCATTGTTTTAAAAAGTGGCTGTTTAAATAATGTGTATTTTGTATAAGCAAAATTAAAATAAAAATCTGAATTTCTAAAAATAAAAAATCATCAATTTGTCAAATTAAACTTTGTGTGTCTGAGCACCAAACAAAGTTTAAAAGAGAATTCAACAGACTTTGTCAAAGTAAACTTTGCCTGTCTAAAAGGGGAATATGCTAACAAGCTGCTAAGCTTAATCGGCATTCTAGTTGGCAGCTCGTTGTACGTAGTGTACAAACTGTGGCTAACTTTTTGTTATGAATACGGCTGTTATTTATTATACTCAGAGCTGCCGTTTTTCGGTTATTTCTAACCAAAATTGGTTACTTTTTTTCTCAATGTGGAGATGTGAATCATTTTTTCAGTTTGGATACTTTTTTCTAAAATATTAAATACCGATGAATATATTTTTGGTGATAGAATTGCAATTTCAGTTTTTTAAATTGTTTACGTTTTTATTTATGTACATGGGGGTATCGCGTATTACGATTCGAAAGAAATTATTTACGATTCGCATAATTTGTACTTTGCACCAGGGATGTTAAATGGAGTTTTAAGTTTTGTACCAACTTCCAAAAAAATGTACTTTTTGGACCTTCACGGTACCATTTTTTTTTAATTTATTAATACAACAAAAAAAGCACATAAAAATTCAATTGTACACAAATAAACAAAAAAGTAAAAATGACAAACATTGAATGAAAAATGGAGAAAAATTTCTTTCGCATATATTTGTTAAGTTAAGTAAAGTAGTACTTCTATATTAAAAAAACACAATACTGATGTTTTGCTTTTAGTGTCATCGTCTGTGGTAAAAAGGAAACAAAAGTAGTAACTCAGGTTAATGTTGCCTCGTCTGTGGGTACCATAAGTCCCATATGACAATGTTGCAAGTGAAAGGCAGACAGACGAAGTTTGTAGGCGAGAGAGGAAAAAAGTAAAGTATATTACGCATACAGCGTCGGCTCCTTACCAACAAACTTTGTCTGTCTGCCTTTCACTTGCCACTTTGTAAAAGGAGACTAAGCGCTCTATACACCACAATACTAGTCGCATATTTAAGCGCCCATTACATTAACGATTTGTTGTAAAACATAAATGCAATGAAAAAGAATCAATAATTTTTTTGCTATACTAAAAATTCAAAGAGGGGCAACTATGAAAAATTTTTAAATTGTGCCAAATGAGTCACGGTAGTACCACGGTACTTTAGAAGGTCAAAATGTACCTGATTTTAAGAGTAGTGAAGATAAGTATTACTAAAAGTAGAAAGTGCATAACATTGCATAACTCGGAATCAATTTCAGAACGTGACTGAAAAAGTACACAAGAAGATTTAGTGTTTCGAAAAACTTGCATATAAGTAAAATGTTCTAAATCAACATTATTTCTAGTAGTATATTTCAATATATACATAAGGAATTTTACAGATTTTTGAAAAATAATTTGTTATAGGTATTATCTATAATATTAGAATTTATGGAATTAACTGTAAGAAAATGGGCTTAATTTAAGAAATTTGAGATTTTACTTTCTATTACCTGCCGTTATGTATGTTAATTAATTGTTTTTTAGATAATGATTTGGCAGTATTTTTAGTGAATAAAAAATCCTTTAACTGTCAGTCATATACTTTTTCCCCATTGCATTTACGTTCTGAAATTCGAATTTGTTTATATTCGCCATAATATTATACAATGATCCAGAAAAAATTTTAAATAGAACACTTTTTAAACAGTAGTAATAACAATTACAAATTGAAAATCCGATTTACAAACAAGTTATTCCTATTTTTATAATATTTGAGATTTATGTATATTAGAAAATATTCACAAAAAATGCATTTCGCATATCGCCAGCAGCTTCCAATTTGCCAAAACAATCGCCATATTGCCAAACGTAAATTTTCATCTCCAAAAAAAATTAATAAATCGCCACATTTGACAGACCTGCCACTGACAGTTAAAAAGCTGAAAACAATTTAATTTTTCTTTTTTGTTATTTATAACTGTGAAGTATAAATTTCGTTTATTGTAAAGAAAATATTCAAAAAAATTCAATTTATTAACTTTCAATATACTGAATTTTGTATAGAAATTTTACGGGTTTAAATAAAAATATTTTTTATAAAAAATGTCTGAAATAAAAAAAAACTTATAATTTAAGTTTTTCGTAATTTTTTTAATGTGTACAAGAATTACATATCTTGTTTGGTGTTCTTAATTTGTCATTAATATTTTCTTATTTAGTGCAAAAACCCCTTTGTTTTACAAATCAACTTAAAGTAAATTATAATGTTTTTCTTAATTTACAAAAGGCATTTCTAATTTGGTTATTTTTTTCATATTTGGTAACTTTTTAAAAAATTTTGGTTGTAAAACTTTTATTAGTCGTGGCAGCACTGATTATACTATACATTTTAGGGCTTCCAATAATTTTTTTCTCCAAATATCGTTGAATTTTGGAAATAAAATCGTCCAAGCGTTATCTAATACTATGTTTCCACTATGAGCAAAACAACTTGTTTTGAGCAAAACTTGTCAAAGTGTTTCCATTATGTTAAAGTCGTTTTGGTTTTCGAATTTTCGAAATTAAAGTGACATTTATGTTGTAAACAAACATAAAAGACAAACAAAATATGTGTTGAACAAAAATATTTTTTTTTTAGCATAGAATTTCCTTGTTTGTTTTTAATACACAGATATACATATACATATGTACGAAATTGAACGTACATTGTGCGTGTATAAAAGCACATCATTTACTACCTTTTTATTATATTATTTCATTATTTTACTTTGCAATATAAAAAATCAGCTGGAAAGTTGCATTAACCTTTTTAAAAAGTCTGGCTATTTTGGTAAATATGTCACTTTTTCGAATTTGTCAATCATCAATAATGGATAACTCAGAGTTGTATTCATGATTTTCAAAAATTTTCGATATGTTTTGGAGCAAAACTGATTTTATTTGGGTTTTTCGAACATGAAAAATGTATGGGAAAACAAATAGCAAAACACTTGTTTTACAGCAAAACTGGTTTTGTGGCCCAAAACATGTAAGTGGAAACGTACTATAACAAATAACAATTTAATTAAAAAGAATAAAAACTACACACAAAATAATCGAAAAGTTAACAATATCTTACACATTTTTTGCCAATTGAAAGCAAGTTTACATATCGGCGTATTGTGAAGTTTTAAATAATTTAATACTTTGAACAGGTAATATGCCAAAGTTAATTTAAAAAGCAAAATATTTTTAATTTTTATATTTTATTTATTTATCTATTCACAATTTATGTAATATAAGCCTTTAAATGCCCTAAAAATTCAATTAAACAGTACAATTCCCGAGTATGTATTTACATATGGGGGATTTCATGTCAAGTGACCCAACTTTTGAAATCGATGTCTTCCGATTTGGATGAAATTTGCACCAAGGTTAGTCATATATATTCAACAAGATCGGTAAAAAAGTTTTTGAGTTAGAGGGGGTCAAAATTTAACATTTTGGCCAAACAGGTGTTCTTTCTCATCCATGTAACTTATTATCTATTGGTGTTAGCAAAATTTGTCCCAAACAAATTAGATAGCTATTTCTTCAAGCTTTCGGAAAAACATTTTTTTGTTTTTTTTTTTTAATTTATTTTATTTTAAATTTAAAACTTATTTTTTATTTTTTTTGAAGCGGGTATTTTTTTTTTTTTTTGCTCAAAAGAAAGCTTACATAAAATAAATTGTTTGTATATTCTTAAAATGCTTGTGTTATAAAATGTATTTAATCAAGTACCGATGGGAAAACAAGTAAGTAGTTAAAAGTGTAAAAATTATTCAACACTACATTTATTTGTCATAAGCTGTTCCCTAAATCACACATTTTTACAAATTTTCCGTTCGCTTACTTTTGTGGGTAACAGCTTTTTTCGAGAGTAATTTTTATTTTTCTCAGTAATTACTCATTTACTTCATTTTACTGTAAAAGTACTTGAACGCACCTACTGTTTCCCAATTTGCTCAGTAGTAGTAGTAGAGATATTATTAAAGTTTGACCAAATAAAAAAATTTAAACATTTACCCCCATATTCATAAAAACTATTTTAGGTTTATAGCAGGTTTATGAAACGAATTTTCTATGAAAATTTGTTTAAAAAACCTTTTATTAATCCAAAATATTTTTAATGAATATGGGGGTTATTATAAATTTCCATATTAATTCGATTATATTCTGTATTCTAAGTCAAATTACAATTCATAAAGCTTTTATGCTTTAATAGTCTTATTCCTTCAATAATTTCCAAGAAAATTTTGCTATGCACTATCAGAATTTTTCTTTGTATATTTCTGTTACAAGGCTTACTTTAGCTATCCTTTGGCTAACAATGAAGTAAATTGGACTGAAAGCTTATACAACTATTAGATACCATCATGTAATGAATTTTCTGGACCACTACGGACTTCGTCAGCATTCTTTGTATCCTATAACTGGATAGTGCTTATTGTAAATTTTGGAATTTAGAATTTGGGAATTTAGTTGTATAAATTTTATTACATACATAGAAAACTTGTCGTCGAATTTTGAATTTTACTGAATAGAGCAAAGCCTTCTGAAGTTATGCTTATTTATATATGTCCTGAAAATGCATTTATTTTTGATATAACGACATATCGCGAAAACTACAGTTGATAAAAAAATTCTAATTACACTTAGAAAATATGTATATCATACATAAGTAGTAGAATTCGCCGATTTAAAATTTTTTAAATATATCCTACCCAAGGTAAAATTGTACGCTTAAAACGATGGCGATATCATTAAGCGTACAATTTTACATCGGACAGGATGTATTAAAAAATTTTTAAATCGGCTAATTTTTTTTAACATACCTACTAAAAAAAAACCTAAAAAATTAACGCGTCAAAAAATTTTTCTATAAAAACTCGCCCAAAACCTAAAGCAACCCCCTTTTTTTGGAAAAACTGCTATCACCATCCTTTTAAGCTTACAATTTCACCTTGGGAAGGTAATATTAAACAAAATTAAATCAGCCAATTTGTTTATTACCTACTAAAGCCTTAAAAATAAAAGGTGAGTAAATGTCAAAAAATTAAAATTTGGGTGGTGGAATTTTTGTTTTCAAAAATTTTTCGATATCCAAAAGCTATCGAAAAACCGAAGGCACAATATGGACAAATTTTTGTCCTTAAAATCGGCCCACCCTAAAGAAAAAAATAAATAAAATATAAATATGTATGTAGATAGATAACATTACTTTAATAATAATTTTAAAATGAAACTCTTTATCAAAATATAAATTATCTTTTGAAATAACAATACATTTGGGTGTTCATGAAAGGCGGATTATCAGGTTATATGGATATTTATTTATATTCACAACAATAAAATACATTAATTTAAATTTTTTTAAATTTATTTTGTTTTTGCTTATATAATTACATAACCATATAACCTGATAGTCCGCCTTTCGTTAACAGCCCAATTAACAAAACAAAAATTTAAATTGAAATCAGGTCAGGAATTTTACGGCGCCATGAAATAAGTCCCCAGGAAATAAGTCCCAAAAAAAAGTACAGGGGGCAACAAAAATGTTATCTGGGTAGTTATATCTTGTTTTTGGAGGCTTATTTTGGGGACTTATTTCAAGATTGCCAGTAAATTAACTTGTTCTACAATTTTTTGTTAAATGGGTTTTTAAACCAATACTTGTGGGCAGTCGTGAATGAATCGAAATTATTTTAAAAGCATTTATTTAAGTGTTCACAACTCTGAAAAAATACTTTCGATTCGTTCAAGTGAAAGAATTAGAAATAAAATTGCAGTCGAATTTAAAAAGTTTTTTACTCATATCTCAGCCATATATGGTCCGATGGCAAACTATGAATATACATATGTGCTCTAAAGGCTAGTTTACACTATCACACATTTCATACGTATTCCATAATACTTTGTGAGATGGAAATCTAATGAGTTTTGTTGTGACTGTCAAAAAATCTAATGTAACATTCATTACAGTTTGTAGTCACACTATCACACATGAACATGCTTTTGTTAAAATGCAACCCTGATCCAATGAAAAGTATTAGCGTTTAGAAATTTTTCAAAAAACGATTAAGTCGTATGGGATGTCAAACTTTTTTCGTAATACTTGTGACACATTGCATTCACACTATCACACTTTGTCATATTACTTGAGTTTTTGACATGTATTAACACAAAGTATAATAGTGTAATCTAGCCTTAAATATATAACAAAAGTCCCCATCATATCTGGGGTCTTCGGAATGCCAATTTCAACAAACACGCGGACAGACAGACCGCTAAATCAACTTTGCAACTCATTAGGACCCAGAATATTTATACTTAGGCTTACATACATATGTATATAACCATTTCACCTGCGTTGAAAGGTATATTTAAAGAATTTGGGAAATAGTATCTAACCAATAGTAATACAAATAGTAAAAATTTATTTGCCAGAAATCATCTAATGCACATACAATGCACACGTCTTTAGAAAAAACAAAAATATGTTACCAATAATCAAACAAAATGTGATTTTTTTTCAAATATTCAGAAATTTGTAAAAAATTGTTAAAATTAGTTGCATCATAATTACAAAAAATTCATGTTAAATCCTGAAAAGTTCCTAATGACCTTGAGAACACGATTATATGAGGCAATAATGTAGAGCACAATATCTGCAATGCCAATTGAGAGCGTTTCGCGCTAGATTTAGTGCGTTTTAACTATGCACAGCGCGCTTTTTATGAATTATATAAAAGTTGTAAAAAGAAATAAAATGGCACTAAACACAGTCAATTCTTTAATACCAAAGATCAAACAAACGCTTGTTGTTAAAATTATCATATTCCATCAGATGTGTGTGCATATATAAGATCAAATTCCGCCAATAATACTTCGAAGTATTACATTAAATCGGTTTTGTGACCAGAAAATAAGTCAGATGGGTCAGATTTTTTATTGACGACGATCAATCTTAACTAATTACTTGTAACTTACATATGCTCCAAAGCTCCTTATTGATATTTTTGATCATTCTAACTGTTAAAAATATAATAATGATTAGAGTTTAATATAAAATAAAAAGGACTGAGGAGCTATTGATTTAATATTTGACTGAACATTACCACGTGAAATTTTATGTAATGTTTAAAACATAAAATTTTTAATTAATAAACCAAAGGAATAAACTATTAATGGCCAATTTTCAGGATTGACATTAAAACACATTAATGTTTAAAATCGTTTTAAATACAAAATTCTCTTCTTCACTAAATAATTAAGGCCCTAATCATATACAACGCAGCGCAACGCCAAAGAATAACATTGAAAGCACAAACAATGTCATAAATATTTTGTAATTTTATTGTTGCTTTCAACAGAAATTCATGTACCGTTTTAAAATTTTCAACGACACAAGCAATGGAGCGTTTGAAATTTTAAGACGCAATGTGAATTTCTGTAGAAAGCAACAACAAAATTACAAAATATTTATGACATTGTTTGTGCTTTCAATGTTATTCTTTGGCGTTGCGTTAGTTCTGTGGCGTTGCGCTGCGTTGTAAATGATTAGGGCCTAAATGAAACTTAAGTCACCGATGTGGTACATTTAAATTCAACTTAAGTTTCCATTGGATTAACTTAGCAAGGTGGCCTCAATATCACAACAATACAAAAACAACAGACAAAGTAATAAGAACCAGCTGTTTTTTGAGATCACCTTGTAAATAACTACACTTTTTTATGATATTTTTTTGTATTTAGTAGTGCTACCATACTTTTATCTTAATTAAATAAGACTTTTCATATAAAACTCAAAAAATCAATCTGTAATTAAATACGATTTAAGTTTTTATGCTAATTAACATAATTAGTCAATTCACAAGGTATCCTAACATGTCATATTGTCAAAATGTCCTAATATTTCACAATGGTTTAAAAATATTGTTGTTGGTTTGTTAACAAAAAGTGTCTTAAATAAATAGAACGTTGCTTGCTGTGTTTATTGTGCTGTCGTAATTAATCAGAAAAGTCCAGCGCTCAGCGGCTGAGCCGTACAACAATATTTTTAAACCATTGTGAAATATTAGGACATTTTGACAATATGACATGTTAGGATACCTTGTGAATTGACTAAATATAGATTTAAATACTATCCTGAAAATTGGGCATAAGTTTTGTTATGATTTTAAACTTCTTACATTTTGTTAATAGTTTTATGTATCAACTTTGTTTACCTTAATATAATTTAAAAACAAATATGTAGATAGTTATATATAGGTAATTCCCAAAGTGTTCTATTGTGACATATTGGTTGTATATAACTTTATGAATGTGACATTCACAAAATTATGGCAAATACAACAAATAGTCAATTCACAAGGTATCCTAACATGTCATATTGTCAAAATGTCCTAATATTTCACAATGGTTTAAAAATATTGTTGTACGGCTCAGCCGCTCAGCGCTGGACTTTTCTGATTAATTACGACAGCACAATAAACACAGCAAGCAACGTTCTATTTATTTAAGACACTTTTTGTTAACAAACCAACAACAATATTTTTAAACCATTGTGAAATATTAGGACATTTTGACAATATGACATGTTAGGATACCTTGTGAATTGACTAATAGTGTATGTTTGAAAAAATACGAAATACACGATACGTTTCTTTATCAAAATAATAAAATTTGAAATTAAATAATTTAAAATAGAATTTGGATTTTTCGTCGTCAGACATGTTTAAAAAAGAAATTAATAATCTGTATGCGGTGAAATGAAAGAATAAAGGCTTTCGCATTTGAGAAAGCAATTATTTATATGGTGGTCTCATAGAAACATAGGCTTTCCCAGATCCTTGACGCCGTTTTCTTATGTTACTTTCTCACAATTCAGCGTGATTTTAAATTATATAATGTAATGAAAATTTATTTTCAAATAAAGTAAAATAATATGTATGTATGTATGTATGTTTTCATTAGTGAAAGAATTGACGTATATTCAAACAGTCGTTGCACTAAAGATTTCTCCTCTAGGTAAGAAACGTTCCAATTTTCTTCAGTCGTAATGTATTCATAAATTTTGAAAGCAGTTAAAATTTTGAACAAGTATCTTTTTTTTTAAATTCCTATGCTAATATAATTAAAAAATAAATTTATCAAAAATATGTCGATACATTCATATAACGGTACGTTTAGTGTTATATTATTTAAGAGAATTCTTTATGTTTGATATTCCTATAATGCACTGAAAAGCTTTATTTTAAAAGCATAAGTTAGGCGTTTAAGCTGCCGTTCTCGAATAGGAACGGCAAACACTAAAAACTTTAGTTGTATGTATGTATTTTTATTAAATAATAATAAAGGTACGCATATAAGTTTTTGGACTTAAAACAATTCTTTGCGCTTAAAACTTTGTGATACTATTTCGAAATTGTATTTTTATTTATTATTTTTATGATTATTAATGTGGGACTGAAGTTGTAAAAGAAAAAACTCTAACGAGTAGAGTCAGTAAGTTGTTAACGAGAGGACGAATAATAAAGACGTGAAGACGAATCCTTTATTAATGTTTTTATAACAGCAGGCTGAGGTGGCTAGGTAGTAGATTCGTAGACAAATTGCGAGATGTCCCGGGTTGTAGGCTCGAGAATCTTACGGGATTCGTAATGGGAATGACCTGGCTGCGCAACAGAAGGCTGGGTACTGGGTATTCCGCGTCGACAATTTAAAAAGCACTTAAAACAGTGCTAAAAACACCAAGTTGAGAACGCTGTTTATAACACACGAATCGAAAAATAAAAACAAACTAGAAGAACTTTTTCTTTGTATTTGATCACAAAATTAATACAATACATTAAAAATCGTTGTCAAACAGCATTCCTCACAAAAATGTTGATGTGTTTGTTTCTTTTTTCTGTGTGTCTGTTTTTTTTTTTATTATTTTTTCAAGATAAAACACACACACCAGATAAATTGATCTTTGGCAACAATATGTACTTATGTATTATTGATGTTACGAATATTCGTATGCATATTCGAAATGCCAAATATTCGCCTATTTTGTGACATTCGTATTCGTATTCGCCAAGCTTAAGCTTATATTTCACGAATATCTTGTTAATACATTCCAAAAGAAATCTTTTAAATCGGAGCAAAGCATAGAAATAAAATCGCTTGTATTTTGTATACATCCTAAATTTGTTAAAATATTTCCAATTTTGAGATCCTTAATGAGATCCTTAAATTTATGTAGCTTTTAATAAAATTTAGTACTGTAAATAAATTGTTAGCAAAAATCTTGAAAAATTTTAGCATTTTCTAAAATAATTTTTGGCATTTTCTGGCCTTGCCTAATACAGGATTTCGCTGTAAACAATTTTAAGATCTAGCCATACTGATAAGTATACAAACAGTTCCTTGGAGTTATCTTAATGACTTCAGGTGAAGTAGGTATACAATTTCTCACCGTGTGGAATAATTTGCTTTATTTGTAGCCTTAATAAACTTCAGTAAACACTTTGGTTCCACATTAGACCCTTTGGGCCGCGGTGCTTATGGCTTTTATATAATAATAATAATGTTAGTATAAAAATTTTAAAATGTTCAGTAGTGCCATCCAGGTGCGAACTTTGTAATTTCATTTAGTAGTGTGCCAGTTGTTTTCTTGTTTATTGCTATAGACGAGAATAGGGGATTTTATCAGTCAAATCTTAAATATCGTGCGTCACTAAATTTCAAATAGGATATTCGTATTCGTATTGTTAATCGACAAATATTGCCGCAGATATTCGTATTCGTATTCGCGAATATAAAATATTTATATTCGTAACATCACTAGTATGTATGTATTCGTAGAGCTACTGACAGCAAGAACGAATTATTTATTTTTTAAACAGTTAACAAATTGAGAGTATTATATTTAAATTTTTTTATAAATTTTAAGAAATTTTCAAAATGCGTATATGTATGTATATCAAATTTTTATTTTACGATTTTTTTCAATTTTGCATGCTCTATAGAATTTTAATTTAAGCGAGTTATTTTTGACTGGCTTTTTTAATTTAAATGAATTTTTAATGTTGAAAATGTTGTTATAGGTATGTAGTGTAGGTTTCTATGCAAAAACAGTGTAAGAGATTGTAACTATTTCAAATTGTATTTATAAGATGTTTGTTGAAAAACAAACTATTCTCAACTTTTGCCGAGAAAGATGATTTCACAAATCCGTTTAAACCAGACCTGTAGTCAAAAATAGTCTTAGATACTTATGCCATGTTTCCACGACGACTTGAATCACCTGCTTCGCTCTCTGAATCATGCGAATGAATCATGGTGTTTACACGACTTGACTACTTGCTTCGATTTGACAGTTGTCTTTAATAAAAAAATCAGCGTTGGTAACTGTGAATTTTTGAAACGCGCCAAAATGAAGAAAAAGCACTTAATTTAAAAAAAGCAGCAAGTTTAACTTTGTTTTTTTATTTTGAAAGCTTATTGAATTAATTTTGCATAATAGTTGAATATTAAAAATACAGTATAATCGCGAAAAAGTTAATCTCACCAAATTTTAGCGCCCCTGTGCCGCTTTAAAAAGACCGAAATATAATGTGCTTAAGTTGGCTTAAGCAACTGTTCGAATACATGTATATCATATGGGTAAAACCATATTGAACCATATTTTTGTTAAGTTTTTTGAAACTGACATTTGCTTAAGCAAAGTGCGAAACCGATCGCACATTCCATAAGGAATCAAATGTTATTTTTTTTTGTTTTTGTTTTTTTTTTTTAAATACATTTTAGAGACTTTTTGTTAATTTTTGACAGAAGGTTAAGCAAGATTATGTTTATTATGGTTGGCCCTAAACTGTAACTGCTTGTTTTAGAACACGAGCGCACAACTCATTCGTTTGACTTACATTTAAAACAAAAAAAAAATAAAACAAAAATCTGAAATTTTGTTTTAGTTCCAAACACTTTTCTGAGCGAATTAATAAAAAATGTCAACAAATCAGGGCAAAACATCACAAATCAGATTAGATTTTAAGCAGAAAGTGGTACTTTTGAAGTAGCCATCTCAAAAATAAAAATGAAATGCCAAAAAATTCTCGACGCTATGGAAAACACATAGGAAAAAGCACACAGGAAAACATTACATGTACCGAAATTTTTTGATATTAAAATAATTTAAATAAATTTTGTATGTTATTTTAGAAAAATCTTTATTTATTATTGAATTTTTTAGAATAAAATACCGCTTAGAAAAGTTAATAATTCGAAAAACTATACAACCCCTGAAACATTTCGCGATTCTACTGTATAAGAATAAAACAGCCTTTTGCAGTTCAGGTTTTTTTAGAAAAAAGAAAAAAAAACATAAACAAAATAAACAAATTTGCTTGTATTCATTTGTATTAGATAACATATTTGGGGGATTCACAAGGTGTCATAAAGTCATATGTCTTAAAATAATAACATGAAAAATATACGACTGTTGTGAGCAACCCCTCATAATTTAATGTGCTATTAATTACGACAGCACAATAAACATAGCAAGCAACGTTCTATTTATTTAAGACACTTTTTGTTTACAAACCAACAACAATATTTTTAAACCATTGTAAAATGTTAGAACATTATGACAATAAGCCATGATAGCACACCTTGTGAATACCCCAATTATTTTTAATTGCATAAATTCTATACAAAACTTTTTTAAAAGGGATCTACGATTAATAGTACGGATTCAAAATTAACAATAGTTATCTATTTATCCTTTTATTAAAATAATATAACAATATAACAATACAACAGCCTTTGAAGATCAGAGGTGTTCTGGAAATCGAAACCGCAAAACGCAAGAATTTAAAAGTCGTTTTTTTAAAAAGATTTTTGTAGTAGAAGAAATTCCAATACAATACAATACAAATATTTCTCTTATTATACAGAATTCTATAAGAAAATTATAAAAAATGGGATTAAGAGTGTATTAAAAAGAACTTCAAAATACTTGCGTTTTTTCGATTTCCAGAACACCCCTGAATATATTTAGAAAAAAAAAATTAATAAAAAAGGTGATACATTTTCGTACATTCATTTAATAAATTCTGTTTAGATCTTTTTAAAAAAAAATCACAAATTTATAATAATTATTCCAAATTAATAAAGCTAATATTTTCATCATTATAAAAAATATAAAAAAGCACCAAAAATGGTACAAAACGTACCGAGTTGACAACGCTGACACAAACGATTTATTCAGCTAGTTCAGATAAACTTGCGATAAATATTAGAGAAGAGAGGAATTTTTCCTGCTTCGCAAGTAGATTCAATATGAATCTACCTGATTCGCTCTCAAAATTTTGTATGGCGAAGCAGGTTGCTTCGTTCATGATTAGGGTGTGAAGCATGAATAGAGAGCGAAGCACGTACCGTGGAAACATGGCATTAAGCGCCTTATCTTCGAGTTTGGGTATAACATGTCATTGCGCCAGTAAACAGTCGGATTTGCGTATCTAGAAATTTTAGGAGATCTAAGGTATTTCAAAATTCTTCTTTAATGAAATTAACAGAAAATAGTTAAAACAAACAAATACATAAAAGATTTAACAAATAGAAATCATTTCACTTAAATATGCAGTGCGACATTTCGGCCCTAACCCTATAACTATGTTTCTTTTCGTAAACCAATAAAACAAAGTACGTAGATGGTGTAGCTGAAGGCCGTTGCATTAACGTTTTGAAGTTTTTTTTTATTTTGAGCAAGTTTTTAATGCTCTTTGCATGAAATAGGTATATCCATTTGCATATTCTTCAATTTTTTTTTTTCAAAAGCATATGCCTTGCATATATTTGCATATTACGAAGGTTGGTAACAAACAAAAGGACTGCATTCGAATCAATGTGTTGCAATTAAAAATTAGAAATAGGTATATCGGTTATTTTCTTCATATAAATTTTCGCATATCATAACTTTAAACAAAAACTAAAAGAAATTACATCGGGTTAATTGAACAATTTTGGATATTTTGTTTTTGATAGTGGAACTGTGCACTTTAGAGCTAACCTAAAAAAACGGTTAGCACCACTGGATTTAGCGTACTCAGATTAGGTTTACCCGCCAGGTGCATTGGTACATTTTTAAATTAACAACTTGTTATTTGTTTGTGTGCATATTTTTAAGGTTTTTTTCGGTATATTTGCATGCGTATTTTTAAAATTTTTGTGCATATTCAAACTTGCCCTGATTATAACTGTCCGTTACTGTTACATAATTTTTTTATTTTGATGTGTGTTCCTCTTAGGCGTGCCAGACGAACTGTTTTTAGCAGTACATGGACTAATTTTTTTAATTGTACTGTTTTATGCACAACACCCAAAACAGTACGCAAATGTACTGTTTATTACAATTTGTACTGATTTTTGTACTGTTTTTTGTTTCAGCGTACAAAAAAAAAATTAAAATTTTTCTGGCTACTAAAAGGATATTAAGAAAAACCTGTAAAAAAAACCCTCTAGTAAATAAATAAAATAAAAATAGAAAACCCCTTTAATAATACACATTCGATGGTTTTAAATGGTATCCTAATATTTTACAATACTTGTTTTATAATTAACTATCACTACAACTGTCAAAAAACTATTGTTAACTAGCAGTTTTAATGATAGTTGATTATAGCTGAACTTGGTGAAATTAAATTGAAAATGAAAAATTGTTTGAAATTAGAAAATTTATTTAGAAAGCAACTATGTTTGTGGTGAAATTGCTTTAAATACCAATATGTTTAAAGAAAATCCTAGTTACACAATCAATGAGTTATTTATTTTCAGCAAAGTTAGGTTTTTATCTCTTTGTCTCTTTAGATGTTAGTCATTTTAAAAAACTTTTATAACAAATTCAAAGTAACATATAAATCAACATTTTTAAACATTATTAGTGAATTCACAAGGTATCCTAACATGTCATATTGTTAAAATGTCCTAATATTTCACAATGGTTTAAAAATATTGTTGTTTGTTTGTTAACAAAAAGTGTCTTAAATAAATAGAACGTTGCTTGCTGTGTTTATTGTGCTGTCGTAATTAATCAGAAAAGTCCAGCGCTGAACGGCTGAGCCGTACAACAATATTTTTAAACCATTGTGAAATATTAGGACATTTTGACAATATGACATGTTAGGATACCTTGTGAATTGACTATATATATTGGAACATGAAACTATGGCCAAATGCTTCGTTTGGGATGTTTGCTTAATAAACGCAAATGGTGTCGTTTCGTATACGAAATGTCATAAAATGCAAATCTTTCCTTTGACGTTATAATTTTTAAGCGTATTTCGTTATGTAAAAGCCTAAAATGTTTAATAATTTAAGTAAATATTTATGTTGTCGTCAAAAAAATGTACTGTTTTTTTCTTGATTGTATTGTTTTTTTGTATTCAATGTACTGTATTGGCTACCCTAGTTCCTCCACACATTGAAAAGTTTTAAATTTGTAATAATAGGGATTACGTAAAATTTAATAATTGAAAATCTTGGCCTAACTTGGTTGTGAAACTCATAATACATAAAAACTTGTCAGTCTTTATACTACTCTGTAGTAGGGCCCCTTGACCTTAGATTACACCCTTAACCTCAAACCTAAAAAAAATATATAGGTAACCCTTGATTTACGCGGCCTTTTGGGGCCGAAGAAAGCACGTGTAAATCATATTCGAGTAAAGCAAGGTATGGGAACAGAAATTTAACATATGCGTCTTAAATCAAGAACACATATAATTATATATTTTTTAATAATTTTATTTTTACTTTTTAATTATTAATGATATGTATAATAAAGGGCTGCATGAACAACTTCATTCATAAACATACTGAAATGTTTATCCAATGAAGTTTGTATTCAAATAAAATTCAGAATACTGAACAAACTGTTGTTTTAATAATGCTACTAGCAAACACATTTCGTTTCATATGGCAAACACAAAGACGTTGTTCAATGAAACCGTTTCTGTTTGACAGTTTTCACTCTCTCATTTTTTTTTATAAATACTCAACTCAGCAATGTTGCCACTTTAGTAAATTCATGTTATTTTTTTCTCTTTTGTTACCTTTATAATAATATATGTAATTTTTAAGACATTTTAAAATTTTTGGCTAACTACTTTTTAATGTACTTCCAAGCAAAACATATTGCTGAAAAATGTTTTTAAAGTTAGCGAATGGTTTTGAAAATAAAATAAAATTTTTTTTAATTTATAAAATTTACATTAAAAACAATTAATTAACATTGAAAACAAAGTCAAATTTGTGTTTTTTTTTTGTTACTGAAATATTAATGTACTTCATAATCTTGTTGCTTTTACTTTTCATGGTTATTTTTGTTTTTTTTTATCTTTCCTAATGTTTTTCTTTTCCTTCAACTGGCAATACTGGCTTTTAAATCAATGTGTTTTTCCATGAACTTATTCGACATTTATTCAGTGGTTGTTTTGTTTCAGAGTTGTAAGTGTTCATATTCTTTTATATAAGTAAACAAATTAACTTCATCTTACTCGTCTCTTAAATATCGAGTGTTTGTTGCTTTCGTTTCATAGTTATTTATCTTACTGAATACAAATAAAGCGAATCCAAAATTATAATGAAGGCTTCATGAACATCATAATTAAGTTTCATGCAGATGTTTAATGTATAAAGCTTTGTTTTTATGTTTTTATAAAACATTTGAATTAAAAAAAAAAAAACAAAAAAAAAAATAATTGAAACATATTCGCATATTTAAAATCAAAAATACATATTAGAAAATTATGTCAATCGTAAAATAGTCAAAAACAAACTAAACTAAGGCGAATTAGCTAAAAATCAGTAAAATTTTACTGGTTACTGAAAAAAATTTTCAGTAAGCAGTAACATTTTACAGTTTAATGAAAAAAATTTTAGTAACATGTAAAAATTTCCAGTATGCAGTTAATTTAAAACTTTTAATGCAGTATTATTTATATGATACAGTATGCCCATTTTAATTAATTTTTTATTGTTGGATAATATGTATGCATTTGTGCAGTTCTATTTTTCGCGTAAAATAAGGACTGATATAATTTTTTGAGAATGTTTTATTAAAATCGCATGAAAAAAGGCGTAATTCAAAAAAATGTTACTATTATTACCCAGTGTTATATCTAAATCCAGTGTTATATGTAAATCGCTTAAAAAAGTACAGGGTAAATCATGGGATGCGTTATATACCAGAAATTTTATATAAACGATAATATTATCAAAAATAATGTAGTTGACTTAAAAGAGTATCAAGATTTCAAAGACCGATGAAAAAATTTAATTCACCGATATCATTATTGAAAAGCTCAAACAATATGAGGTTTTAGCCAAAATATACTACTGTGCTATGGTTGCAAACTAAAACGGTTAAGAATTAAAAGAAAGAATTTCATTATTCTGTTTCGAATTAAAGCTCTGCTCTTTAATATTTTATTTCGCCATTAGTTGTTACGCAAAACAAGACTCTAATAAAAATGTAAAAAGTATCGCAGTATCGACAGTAAAATATCGCCGATATCGATATATCGGCTAACCTTAAGTATCGCCGATATATCGGTATTCGTTACGTCCCTACTTAAAATATTTACTTTAAAATTCTACAAGTAAGAAAACTTTGCTGTGAGTTCGAAATAAAACAATATTTTTGAGGCTTATATTATATTTCGGATAAATATAAATCTATGTAATGAAAATTTTTAATGAATGAAGCAAAAAAAAAACAATATTAATTGCTTCTTAACGTGTTAGTTTTTTATTTTTATGTCATTTTTAAGAAATTTAATTAGGTTTTCTATGATTTTCAAATTATCCTTTTTTAGTATAAGCAAACTGAGATATGTATGTTTCGATATTTCGGATGCCTAGATTTTATTTATTATTTATGGTTTCATTTAACTTTTTCTTACAGTTTCTACCATTTAAAAAACTTTTTTTTATAAACTTAGTAAACTACAAATTTTATCCCCTTTGTTCATAAAAACAGGCTTATAAAAGGTTTATTAAACAAATTTTCATAGAAAGGGGCTTTTTTTAAATTTTTTTTTTAAATGTGTGAACTTAAAGGAATAGGAGAATACAGATAAACTTTAAAAATGTAATTTTTATTTAACAACATTCCGGAACTCTATTTTAATTTATTTTTAGGCTTTCAAAAGGGAGACATACGTCCTTTTCTAGTCGAAGGTCAACAGGTTGGACTGATTAAATCTGATGTAATTAAACAGTTAAATAGATACCCTGAAGTATTTTGCATACGTGATTGCGAATATACCAAACAGGTTCGTTTAAAGTGCACATGATAAATAAGCAGAATAACAAAATTTAATTTATTTAGGGTATAGTTGAGCTGAATCCAGCATTCCGTGATTATTCAGAACGTACCGAAAAGCTTGACAAGGTGTTAAGAGAATTAAGATCGAAGGGTTTGTTTTCTGCCCTCCAAGGATGGAGAGAAGAGGTTGGTATTTAATAAAAAAATCATGTAAACAAAAAAATTTATATAATTTTTGGTAAAATTATCTAGTATTATGAAGTTAAAGCTGAGCACAATAGTTTATTAAAAATGGATCGTTCTGCTACGCCCTTGTTTGGCGTTAGAAAATATGGCGTCGATATAAATGGATATGTTAGACACCCTACACGTGGTCTATGCATTTGGTTACAACAACGTTCGAATACCAAAGAGACTTGGCCTGGTAAATGGGACAATATGGTCGGTGGTGGTTTATCGGTTGGTTATGGCATTAAGGAGACAGCTATAAAAGAAGCGGCCGAAGAAGCATCCATACCAAGTGAACTTGTTAAAAATCTCATTTCAGCTGGCTGTGTTTCTTTCTTTTTTGAAAGCGAGCAAGGTCTATTTCCAAATACAGAATATGTGTTTGATTTGGAATTGCCTTTAGATTTTGAACCCCACAATGCTGATGGTGAAGTTCAGGCATTCGAATTATTACCAGCCAAGGAATGTATTGAACGTATTTTTACACCAGACTTTAAAACGACCAGTTGCCCAGTAGTAATAGATTTTTTGATAAGACATGGGTTTATAACAGCAGAAAATGGTGAGTTTAAATATAAAATATTTGAGTTTATTGCAAATTAAAGAAATATTTTGTCTTTATTCTAAATTATAAAATATAACTTTTAGAATTTTGGTTTACACAAATTATTGAGTTATTGCATGTACCGCTGCAGTCATTGTATACGTACAAACAGCGTTTAGAAGGATGCAAAAAGCAAACAAATCAAGAACAGCAACAAAACAAACAACCAGATAAAATAATTAATAATAAAATAATTGAAAATGGACACACCAAACCATTAATAACAGAGGCAAATTAATTATTTATAGTTTTGTTTAACTTTACAAATTAACAACGATAAAATTAATTGTAATGCAGACTTCTCTTATTAACGTATAAAAAAGACTGCAGAAGACATTTTTGTTTTTTTTTTCATAAAAAAGATTAAATATGAAATAAAATTAAATAAAGGAATGAAGACATAGATAACAGCAGCATATATATTAAATTAAAGCTAATAGAAACTATTTTACACTTCAGGATTAATTAGTATGTAAATCGATTAGAAAAAATTGGAGCATTTTAACAAAATTACTAAAAAAAAATTGGTTTAAATCTAAAGGATTTTATTTTCAAATCGAGTTACTAAATAATTTCCCAATTCTCATTTACACAACTTAAATATTACTTATATCAATTGATCTGTATAATAAAATAAAAATAATTTATTACTAAAACAAAACTATAAACATTCATAATACATATACATACTGCCGTATTCATAAAAAATTTAAATGGATTTGAATTGTATTTTTAGAAAAAATTGTATAACAATTTTGCCTTAGAACACATTTCAAACTTATTTTATTGTTTATGAACACGGCAGATAGTATATACCAAAAACATATTTATCTATTAATATTAAATAGCTAAACCGATATTAATATTTTCTTATTAATATTTACATACATATAAAATTGTCTTTGTAGTATAGCTGTTAAATAATGATTCGATTAATTTGATTTTAAATGTAAAGGAAAGTATTGAATTGATTGAAAACGGTTACTTTTGGTTTTGCGCGATAACTAATTGAATACGATTGCAACAATTCCAAGAATCGTGTATTTCAAAAATTATTTAAAATTATTTTCGATTATTTTAAAACTGACAAACCATCCAAAATCATCAATTTGGAAGTCATTTGTTTGCGGCGGCAAATATACATTAAAATCTATTCATGTACACATATTCTTTTAAAAAACAACATTTTTAATTAACTGAAAAGTAAATAGAAATATAAGTATATAATTTGCTATGGTAAACGATTTTAAGTTGTGTCAGATGAAACCAAAAACGAAAGCAAAAGTTATAAACCTTCTGTATTAGTCAATTTTGACAAACATGTGCAATGACATATGGATTTTACATCTGACAAAGACACTGCAAAATACATGTGGTCTAAAAGATCTATAAGTTAGGGGACATTACATTTTTTTTAAACAAAAACTCTGGATAATGAAATTCCATTTCGTTGAATGGTAAAGTTGTTTTTTTATATTTTTAACGCTGATGCTGCCCTTTATTGTAAACATATATAAATTTTAATAAATAAAGTATTAAATTAAAAAGAAAGAGTAAACTTATCTTTGTTTTTAAAATAATCAAAATTTAAGTTAGTTATAAATTTAAGTTAATGAAAAACCGTGACTTCTTCTAGATTATTTGTAATCGTAATCAATTAGTACATAATTAAAAAAATATTATTTAAGAAAAATTATGTAAATGATTATTAATTGTTATTGCAATTCAACAGTTATGCTTTGGTAGTGCCTGTTTCCAATTTAAAATTTATGTCGAGATTTTTTTAAATCTTAACCATTTTTATTAATTGTATATATTTTTCTTATTATTTTTGTTTAGTTTATTTTTATATACATATAATTAACTTTATACACAGCCTTACATAAGTTTAGATACGAGAAACAAATTTCCGTTTTTTTTAAATATAAAAATGTTCTTTACATTTTATTAGAGTTTCGTACTTGAAGTAAAAAACGAAACCTTTTATAAATACTCTAGAATTTTTTTTTTTTTTTTTTTTTTGTACCGGTGAAAATCTTTTTGATCTTTGCTTTTAACCATCAGTAGAGCATGACATTTTAAATAAAGTGCGTATAGTTGTAAAACAGAAATTATTAAATGGAGTAAAATGGGTAGAGCAAAGAGATTTCTGAACCAATTCGAAAAATCGTAATGAAATTGAGGAAAGACAGTAGTTCTTCAAATAAAATTGGAAAAATATTTAATTAAAAAAGGCAACGGTGCTGCAAACAATTATAAAAAATTAAACGAAAATAGAAACTATGAAGGTAAGCCACGTTCTGGTCGTCTTCGAATTTTCGAAGATCGAACAGATAGGACCGTTATTTTATTAGTTAAATAAAACCATAAGCAAACTGTAGTCAAAATAAATCGCAAATTGAAAACTGAGCAAATGTTTCTGACCAGACGGATACAAAAATAATGGATACAATAGTCGAGTTACAAGAAGAAATTCCCTGCTCAGGCCATAAACATTCAAAACCCCTTGGAAAACGCGCAAAAGTATCAACACGTTCACATAAATAATTCAACCTTTTGGAACGAGTAATATTCACAGATGAATGTAAATTTATGGTTTTTGGAGGAGACGGTCGGCCCAAAGTTTAGCGAAAATATCATACTGATGCTGGTAATCTGAGGTTCAGAGACGGTACTATGAATAAGGCTAGGCACCTAGACATTTAAAAGCACAGCTATCTCTTTAGTATTGATATTTTATGTCTGGGGAAAAATTATATATTTCTTAAGGGTAACGATCCTAATCACTCGCGAAAGTAGTGAAAGAATGGCTACAATATAATGTGAAACACGAACTAGAACATCCACAATCCTACGATCTAAATGTAAATGAGCATTTATGGGATATTTTAAAAATAAACCTGAAATAAGTCATGTTACAATAATTTCAGCTTTGATGGAAGCACTAATAGAGGAGTGGAATAATAAAACCCCTCAAATAACCAAAACATCCGCCTCGTTTATCTGAAGTAATAAAAGCCAAAAAAGGTCATACAAAAAAATTTAATATTTTTTATTGAAGGAAAAATCCTTTTTGTTTAATTTTTTCTGTTCAACTTTTTAAGTAATATAAAAATTGTATAAAAGAATCCTATATTAAACTTTTATTAAAAAAGTTTTGTAAGTCTGTGTATACTTAAATGTAGATTGTTATGGTTTTTTTTTTTTAATTACAACAACTTATTTTTCATATTTTATATAATATAAAATACTAATAATATAATATCAATTGGATCTTATTTTAGTTTTTTCAAATTGAAGTTTTTAATTCTAAAATAATTTATAAAGATTTGTAACGTCGGAAGTGATAAATTTGGCACTTACCTATTCTATATACATAAAAAAAATGTTTAAAATTACAATTTTATAATTGCCTAATATTATTAATGGCTTACCTTTTACTATTCAATATTAATATCACTTATAATGTCTGTTGTATGTTTTATAAAACCAAAGTGCTCAAATTATGTTCAGCTAAATAATATTCGTACATTTTTGTTGTTTTTTTTTTTCAAATATATAAAACTGATAAACATTTTACATTAGGAGATGTTTTGCAATTGCATTACAAATACAATATATCAAGTATAATATAGTTAATATATACTCGTAAAAACAATTTCTTAAAGTGTTTTATTAAAAGTAATTTATTTTAAATTAAAAATGCTATCATAAACAAATCAATTACAGTAAGTAAACATTATCGATCGGGTACTCTGTATGTGGTCCTAACTCGCAACCCAGCAAACAAAAATAAATAATGAGTGATTCATCGTGAGGTTTGATTACCAACATGCTTTTTGTACAGATAATGCGTGACTCATATCAAACGGCTTTGTAATTTTTGTTCAGTATCGTTTTGCAAGTCATCATGGAAAGACTCACACCAGAACAGTGTATCCAAATTGTTCAGCTGTATTACGAATATCAACGTTCTGTGAGAAAGGAAAATCCGGTGGCTTATCGTGAAATTTTGTTCGGTGATGAAGCACATTTCTGGCTCAATGGATATGTTAATTAACAAAATTGCCGTATTTGGGCTGATGCATCCCGAAGAATCCATTAACAACTACGGTATGGTGTGGCTTATGGGCTGGTGGAATCATTGGTCCATATTTCTTAAAAAATGAGGAAAATCAGAGTGTTACCTTCAATGGTAACCGTTATCGCACCATATTAATGGACTATGTTCTTCCTGAAATACAAACGCATGGTCTTGTTGAGCTCTGGTTTCAAAGAGACTGTGCTACGAGCCAATCAGCGCGTGAAACAATGACCTTGTTGAACATCATTTTGGTGAGCACTTAATTTCACGTTTTGCTACGGTAAACTGGCCACTTAGATCGTGCGATATCACACCTTTGGACTATTTTCTCTAGGCATATGTAAAGTTGACTTATTCTTCAGGAATAAATCAACTACAATTGGCACTTTGGAAGCGAGACAACTGCCGCTATACCACCTCAGGCGTAGTCATGGCCAACATTGAAATGATATTTTCAAACAGTAAATGCCATTAATTGTTCTTTTAGGCCGGTTTTTTGAGATGTGTATTAAGCTTAAACAGTTTAACGTACTGTGAAACTCGGGTGTTTCCGACGAAATGTGATTTTTTTTATTTCATTTAAGAACAACATTTTGTGCAAAACTAAGGTGTTCCGTCAAAATTGTGTAATACCCACAATATGTTAATCCCAGGAATAAAATCACTTTCTCTATAGAGATGTTGACAAATTAAATTTTTTTATTTATTTGTAATAATAATTAAATTAATATAAAATAATAATAATAAAAACAAAAAGACAAATAATCTAAAAAATTTAATCTTAATCACATAAGTAATTTAATAAATTTCTTTTGTTTTCTTGAGTTAGAAATTATTTTTTTTATACATATCCCACTCGCAAAGGAAAAGACCAAGCTTTCTTTTGAGCAAAAAAAATAAAAAAAAAAAAAAAACTTAAAAAAAAAACAAAAAAAATTTATTAAAGGACTTATGTGATAAAGATTAAATTTTTTAGATTATTTATCTTTTTGTTTTTATTATTATTATTTTATATTAATTTAATTATTATTACAAATAAATAAATAAATTTAATTTGTCAACATCTCTATAGAAAAAGTGATTTTATTCCTGGGATTAACATATTGTGGGTATTACAGAAACGAGGGAATGAAATGCTAGTTAGGTATGTTATATATCGTCGGAAAGGTTAATTTGTCTAGTTTCTCAGCATAAGTTTTATTTTTAAGATTTTAGAAACACTTACACATAAAAAGGAAAAAAATTCAAAATAGTGCATATGCCAAAAATTGAAAAACCCTCGTCTTGAGTTAGCAACTATTTTTTTTTATACATATCCCACTCGCATCCCACTAAGCGACCAAAACTACCTAAAAGGAAAATACATAAGCTTTCTTTTGAGCAAAAAAAAAAAAAAAAAAATTAAATACCGTTTTCAAAAAAAATAAATTTTTAATTTAAAAAAAATTAAAAAAATAAATTTTTAATTTAAAAAAAAATAGATATTGGGAATTATTTCTTTTTCATAAGCAACTTTATTATATTCAACATTTTTCATTTTTCGAATTTATTCTATGAGTTAAATTTCGGTTATGTATTTTATAAAGCTTTTTTTGTAATAGCTCTATTCCTTAAATTTTTCAGAAATGACTTTATACACTACCAGACTATTAAATGTATTTTCCTGTTACATTTTACCTTAGCTTTCCGTTGGATAGCAATGAAGTATATTTATGTACAGAAAAATTTACAATTATTAGACACCAGCAGAATGTAATGCATTTTCTGGCCCGCTACGGCCTTCGTCAGCATTCTTTGTGTCACACTGGATAGTGATATTTTATAAATTGAATGTATTTAACTCAACTATTTTAACAAATAGATATTGGGAATTATTTCTTTTTCATAAGCAACTTTATTATATTAATATATGAATTTAAAAAAAAAATTTTAAAAAATTTAAAAAAATACAAAAAAAATTGTTTTCGAAAGCGTGAAGAAATAGCTATCTATTTGTTTGGGACAAATTTTGCTAACCCCAATAGATAATAAGTTACATGGATGAGAAAGAACACCTGTTTGGCCAAAATGTTAAATTTTGACCCCCTCTAACTCAGAAACTTTTTGACCAATCTTGTTGAAAATTTGTGTCTAAACTACTATCCAATAAGACTAACCTTGGTGCAAATTTCATCCAAATCGGAAGACATCGATTTCAAAATTTGGGTCACTTGACATGAAATCCCCCATATATAAAATCAGGATTTAAAAAAAAATTGAAGTGAATAATTTTTTTCTTTAATATTCTAAGTAATATTTAACACAATTTAATTTCGTTTCGAACAATTGAGTTGAAAAGTACACAAAACTGCGACTAATTTTCGCTCTGCACACCACGTTGAAAAATAGGCTTGACTTGATGCCATTTTACAGAACTTGATATTAATGGACTTTTTTTTAAAGTAATTTACTTTTGATATGAATTCAACTATTTTTCCATACTACCCAGTATACATTATTATTGTCCTGCAAATGCCTTTATTTCTGATATATCGCGAAAACTAGAGCTGATAAAAATTTTAATTATACATTGAAAATATTTATATCTATCATAAGTAACTAGTCAGCAACGGCTAAAAATTTTCCGGAACGCGTTGTACTTCTCAGCGTTGTTAAAGCTCAGTAGAGCAATATTGAATTTCAAAAATAAAAGTTTTGAAGCCTTTTCTCCTTTAAGACTATTGCGATTGGCTTTAGGTAAAAGAATCTCGAATTTTTCCATATTTGCTTTCCACCATGTAAATATAAAAATTTTAAAATATTCAGTAGTGCCATTAAGGTGCGAAGTTGATAATTTTAAATTCAGTCATCGGAATGTTTAATTAACTTAGTGTGACAGTTTTATTTACATCTTTTGTTATCGACGCAAACGAGAGATTTTTTTCAATTCAATTTAAAATATCGAGTGGCTAAATTTAAATAAAAGACTTCGAACTTGATCATAAAGAGGGTAATAACTCAAAAATTTAAAACTTTCGGTAGAAGCAAAACCAAATTTGCTTTCGACGGTGTAAATAATTTTAAAAACAATTGTTGAAAATGTAAGTTTTTGTTAATTTATTAGTTTTGGTGTGCAAATTCCACATTCTTAATTATTTTTGGTTATTTTATGCAGGTCTAAAGTCGACAGTAGTAAGCGGCAGTTGGAAAAGCTTGTTTCCCTTATGGAACAAAATCCTTTGTTGGCAAAAAAAATTTGTACAAAAGTTCAGGCTACAGGTACAGGCCAGTTGCAGTAAGCGTTCATCTTCATCAGATGAATCATCGTACCATAATTCCGTCGTAGCCATGATTTATATTAGTTTTATTTTTTAAATTTTTTAAAAAAAAATTTTTATTTAAAGTGACAGCTGATAGTATTTGGTACAAAAAGATTGGTTAGAAATGCAAATTTTTAAAAAAAATTTTTTATTTAAAGTGACAGCTGATAGTATTTGGTACAAAAAGCTTGGTTAGAAATGCAAATTAGTTATCAAAAATAAAAAGTAAAATTTTCCATATTTGATACATTCTGAATTTGTTTGTTTAAAACCTGAACTTGATTTTCAAAGGGTCGAATTTTAAGTTAGAATCCTATACATAGAAAATTACATGAAAATCATTTTAAAAAAATTATAAAAATAGTAGCAGACATACGTTCAAAAGAAGTTATTTTAAATCAGTTAGTCTCAGATTTGAAATGCTTTTTTTCCAATCCAAGACAATTTCTAATGTTATTCCATATTAAACCAAAAGATGAATGAAGTGAAATCGTAAAAGTTTGCTGCTAAAAATTTAAATTTTTAAAATTTTTTCCACCCTTGTTGTTCATTTAATTTGATAAGCACTTCTTTCTTTAATCAATATTACGGGTATTCAGTTCAGAATTTTTTTATTGCAAAAGAGGAAAAATGGAAAGGAGAAATGAAAAGTGTTAAGTTGTACATATTTAACATATAAAAAAAAAGTAAAACAAACTGCCAATCAAATGTAAAATGTGTTAAAAATAAATTGATTAAATTTTATTACAACATCGTCAATGGAAATAGATGACATTATGAAATTAATGGCAAAGGAAAAAACGCGTTAAAATTTGCAATGAGCTGGGGTAAGTACGCTTTTCATTCAGTTTTCAACAAAATTCCGCTCAACAAATTACACCAAACCAATAACACCAAATATAAACGGCAGTTGCAGTTGTAGAGAAGTCACTTTGTAAAGCATTTAGAACTTTTTGAACTCGTAGTAAAATTCGTTGCAGATTTAAAGTTTGATTATGCAACTGAACGTTGCTTTAAATTCTATGAATGTTATTGTCAAATTCATTTAAATGTTTTGATCTTACTTGGGCATAAAAGTTAAAAAAAGTGCTATTGTATATCACTTGGCAGCTGAGGCATATATGTTAGGACTTATATAAGACCTAGCTTTTATTTCAACCATCCATTCGTTTTATGATGATGCAATAAAAAATATTGAGGATGAAAAAGGGCTGAGTTAACAACATTGTTTAAACCAATTATAAGATCATTACACAAAAAACCATAAACACAATAAAGGCAAATAAAACCCCGAGGAAAAAAACACTGTGGGTTGGGTTTTCTTAAAAAAACCCGGGTTTTTGCCTGCCTTGTTAACAATACGCACCATCGTGGCAGAAACTATAATTCCGAATATCTTGAGAATGGCAACAGCTACAATTAACAAATTTAGTACAAATAGCTTGGTTATAAATGCAAAACATCTGTCGAAAAATGCGCATTATTAGATAAGTAGGCGTGGCACAAAATAGAGTTCTGTATATCTGAAAAGCGGTAAGTGCAAACTTTTCCAAATTTGGTACTAATAGAACAGTTATCAATACACATCTGTCAAAAATGGATGGAATTACAGAAGTAGTCGAGGCACAAATTAGATTTCTGAATACCTTAGAACGGCAATAGCTACAATTTATGAATTTGGTACAAACAGCTTGGTCAAAAATGCACAACATCGGTCAGAATGTGGGCTGTACTGCAGACGTACTAAGCGGGACACATTCAATACAATGACAATATAGATTTCTGTAGGGAATGGTAACAGTAAGAGTATTCAAACTGGGTGCAAATAGCTTCGTTTATTATTCATGAGAACTGTATTTTACTTTAAAGAGGAGAGCGAAGCGCATTGGGTTAAGCTAGTGTACATTAGTGTGTCCCATTAAAAAAAAAATTTTGGGGATCATTCTTAATTTGAATACTCATAAGGCTAAGAATTTTTGAGATTTTTTTCCGATTTTTCGGAGGTGGTTTAGAGGTCGCGCAAATTGATTTTGTACCAAAAATCGACCTTTTTGGGTTTTTTTTAATTTCGGTTGAAAATTGGTAAAAAAAATAGATATTTCTTCAGCTTCTGAGTCAATATTCTTAAAGAAAATTTTCCGATCTTTAATTTTATGTGCATAAATAATAAGTTTCGTCAGGGATTTTCCACATTTTGATACATTATATAACAGTTTTTCGTAAATTTTCAGCAAATATGAAAAAAAATGCTTTATAACTTTTAAAATTTGTATTAAGACTAAAAAAACTAATGATGCAGTTTAAAAGATTATGAAGTTTTAAATAAATTAGCAAAAAAAAAATGAATTTTCTCTCACCGTTCTCGAGTTATACCCTTTTAAAGCTTTGTACACATTGTATGAAATGTATAATACTATAAGGTGTGAACTAGGTTTGCATTGCTTTAAACTTTAAATAATTGGATTTAGAAAATGTTTTACAAATAAAATAATAGTTACTTACCAGTCATACATAACAATAACATATGTAATTATTACAAGAAGTCCCGTCTTTTTAATTAAAATATTTTGTTAATCTGAAGTTTTTTTTTTTTTTAATTTCGAGTTTGGTTTTTCTAGACTTACCCTTACATAACCTTGCCCACTTCGAGAGCAATATTATTATTTTGCGAGAAATATTGCATAGTTCCTGATTTGGATTCTACAAATCTCTCAAACTCTTTGCTATTATTCTGGCGATTTTGGAAATAGTGCACTTTTCCACTAAATGCAATTTAAAAAATCTTTGCAGTATTTGGTTTTTTGTCGGCGGTTTGGCAGTATCAAGGTCATCAATCATTTTCCCACACACCACACATTCCTTGTATTCGACAAAGGCATATCTATTTTAAAAAAATATTACCCAATATTTCTTGGACTACTTTATGATAATTTCAACTTACCGGAGCAATAAAACTTCAGATTAACAAAATATTTTAATTAAAAAGACGGGACTTCTTGTAATAATTACATATGTTATTGTTATGTATGACTGGTAAGTAACTATTATTTTATTTGTAAAACATTTTCTAAATCCAATTATTTAAAGATTAAAGCAATGCAAACCTAGTTCACACCTTATAGTATTATACATTTCATACAATGTGTACAAAGCTTTAAAAGGGTATAACTCGAGAACGGTGAGAGAAAATTCATTTTTTTTTTTTGCTAATTTATTTAAAACTTCATAATCTTTTAAACTGCATCATTAGTTTTTTTAGTCTTAATACAAATTTTAAAAGTTATAAAGCATTTTTTTTCATATTTGCTGAAAATTTAAGAAAAACTGATATATAATGTATCAAAATGTGGAAAATCCCTGACGAAAATTATTATTTATGCACATAAAATTAAAGATCGGAAAATTTTCTTTAAGAATATTTACTCAGAAGCTGAAAAAATACCGATTTTTTAGCAATTTTCAATAATAATTCAATAAAAGTCAAAAACGCTAGATTTTTGGTACAAAATCAGTTTGCGCGACCTCTAAAGCACTTCCGAAAAATCTGATAAAATTCTCAAAAATACTTTACCTTATGAGTATCCAAATTAGGAAAGATCTTCCGAGAAAATCCAAATTTTTATTTTTTTTGGGACAACCTAGTGTACATACATATGTAAGTATATTAAAAAAAAGGAAAGAAAATGATCATAGAAAGTAATTTGATGCGAATTCATTGTTGTCCCTCTCAACATACAAAAAAGAAACCTTAATAACTATTAACATTTTAATAAATGTTGAACATCTGCAAAAAGGAAAAAGTGAATGAGTTCTCACGGTCTAACAATTGACTGTTATTTTGCTACCCCTTGAATCTTAAACAATTTAAGGTCGTCTACATAACTTTACAAAAAACAAAATTTCTTCACCTTATATAAAAAAAAAGATAAAGAAACCCTTTTGTTAGAAAGTTAAGAATAAACATAGTTGTTGCTATCATGAGTAAGGATTGAATAAGGAGAAATAATGGTTGGGCTTATTGGTGAAACCGGAAATTCCATTTTTAATTATTGTTCTCGTAAAACTATAGCATAAGTAATCAAAGCATCATTAAGAAAACTTCTAGATACATACAAAGCCGATTATTTACGATGTTGCACAATACAATATATGTAAATTTTAATCTTTTTTATAAACAAATCCTTTTATGCATATTTTACTGCGTAAAAATCTCTGATCATTATTATTTTGTAAATAATATTCTTTATGAAATAGATACATCCTTACACACATACATATGTATGTATGTATGTAATATAAGTACATGTAGTCAAACTACATTTTTATTTTTTTTTTTACTGGAGAAGCAAACAACTTTACAAATTCAATAACAACAAGGTGTTCTTGGCGTTTGAATTTCTTTAATAAAGTTGCCAAATTTGATCGCAGGGATCTAAAAATTTGAGGAATTATGTAGTTTAATAAAACTAACAAAAATCAATGAAAAAAAAACTCAATTTCGAATTTTTGTGTTGTTCCGTCCGTTTTCATTTAAGGTGGCAATATACTCGTTTTTTTTTTATAAAAAATAAAAAAACACATTTTTATACATCTTTTAAATTTGTTTGTTTGCCTGCTTGTTTTATTTTGATACAAAAATTTTAAATATGCATATGTACATATGTAGTTAATTAAGTATAAAACTACTTACATACATGCATACTATGTATACAAAAAAGAAAATTTTCCTAACTTTATAAGAATGTTAGAAAGTTAATTTCGTATATTTTTAAAAATTACAATATATTATCTAAAAGAATACTCGTATAATTGTTAATATGAATAAATTAGAGTTCAAATGGAATTATATCTACGATTAAAATTTAAATACATATTTAAAAAGTACAATACAAATAAATGTAATTTTCGTCTCTTGCTCGTTTTTGCTTTTTGATATCTCTTAGACATTTCTCGCTTTTAGCACCTGTTTCTGTGGACTGGGTATATTTTCTTTGCCTGGAAACAATAGGGTTTTTTTTGGTGTGGTGCGAGGCGTATGTTTTGATGTCTTTGGAGTGCGTGGTGTGCATGGAGTATTTACGGTATTAACTACTGGCTTACCACCTGAAGACCGTACAGGTGTGGTGCATGTGCGGACTGCCTTACTATTTGGTGTAGTTGGCTTTAGGAGCTCAGCGATTTCATTTGAACTTTCGTTGCGTACACTCTTTTCAGTTGAGTTCAAAAACCAGCTAGCAATCTTATCGCATTCAGCCCTTAATTCAGAATCAATTAGTAAGCCCTCAATTTTTTCCATATCTGTACTGTTCTTTTTGACGGGAGTGGCAACTTTAATAGAACTTTCATCGACTTTTGACTTGAGCGCAATGTTTTCTAGTTTAAGTTGTTCGCATTCTTCACGAATTTTAATCAAAGTGGTATCCTTGTTGTCCATCTCTAGCTGAGCAAATTGTAAAACAGTAGCAAATTCGTCGAGAGCCTTTTTCATGTCTTGCATATACACTTCCCGTGTTTCATCCTTGTTCTTTAGCTCATTGTACATATCCAGGTATTTGGCAGCATCGCCATCAATGCGCTCCTGGAATGAAGAAGCAATCTTAGTAAATTTGGCCAAAGTTTCTTCTTCAGAAGTTAATATGTCATTAAACATGCTTTCTTTAATGAATACCTCTTTTTGTAATGTCTCCGATGAAGCTCGCAATGCCTGAAAAGCCGTCTCTGATTCCAACAGTTGCTTTTTAACCGTCTCCAACTCAGCTTGCAATGTCAGATAACTTTGTTCTAAAGCTCCTTTAGCCAACTGCAATGATTCTAATTCAGCCTTCAATTGTTCTACGTCTGCATCAGATTTCTTTAAACGATCCATAAGAATATTTACAGTGGAACGAGTGTTGCTCAGGGTCAGTTGGTAGTTGTATTTTTCAGAAATTGTTTTAGCCATTTCTTGTTTCAGATCGACCACTTGCTTTTGTAGATTATCGGTAAGTTGAATGTAATAGTCGATACCATTACGCAATTGATCTTCGTACTTTTGGATTTTATCATCACGTTCACGCAACATATCGTTTGTACTTTCAAGCATCACCATAACATCTTGTTTCTCCAACTCAATCTTGATAATCTCATTTTCAGCCAATTTTTGACGTTTCTCCAATTCTCCACGCCAATAAACCTTCTCCCGCTCCAGAGCATTTTCAAGATCTGATTCTAACTTTTGAACCTTTTCTTCGGCTTGAGCTTCGGCAAAACGCACCTTCTCTTCGGCTGTATTCATCAGACGTTCCTTCTCTACATATTGAGCTTTCTCGCGACATAACTGCCGTATTGTATCGCAGTGGGCATCTATTTCACAATTCTTATCTAGAATTTCATCTTGCAAGGCTTTTATTAAGTCACACTTACTAGCCAAATCATTTTTTAAAGTGTTACGCTCATTTTTCAAACACTCCAATTTATTTTGGGTTATTTTAGTTTCTTGAGCGTAAGACAAAGAATCCTGTTCAATTTGCTTCTTAAGTTTAATAACATCGCTAATTAACGATTCATTGACATTCTTTAAGTTTTCAATAAGTTCAAAGTTTTGCTGGGTTTTTTGCGCATCAGAAGCTAAACTTTCGCGTGCGTCTTTAATTTCCAGTTCAAGGCTATTGATCTCCGATTGCATTAATTGATACTTTTCCAATTGTTTTTTATTGTTTGCTTCTAACTCCTCGTTGTTAAACCTAAGCTGTTCGCTAATATCAGATAATTTTCCAACTTCAGCTGAATGTTTTTCATAAAGACTACGTAGTTCGGATTCCAGTTGAGCAATGTGTTCAACAAGCCGTGCATTTTCTACAGTTAGGTGATCATTTAGATCTTTAACGGTCTTATTCTCGGTGGTCAAATCATGTATCATACCTTCAGTTTTGAGTTGAGCAAGCGCATGCTCCTCGCGCAATTTACTTTCCGTCTCTTTAAGCTGATCTACATGACGCTTTAGTACTTCTATTTGGGTCATATAGTTTTCAATCAACTCGTTTTTGTGACGTATTTCTTGATGCAACGCCTCTTTGCCCTTTAAACGACTGGCAGACTTTGTCAATTCTTTAACTGGAGTGGTGGTTGCTGAAGGCAGCGGTGTAGAACTGGCCGTGGAGGAGGCCAAATTGTTGTTATTACTTACAGCAGCTGCAGTTACATCTGAATTTTGACGGAAACGCAAACGGTGTGGCAATGAGGGTGTACGGAATAGTCTTAAACCTTTTGATTTCTTATCCTTGTCTTCCTTCAGTCCACCGTCTTTGGGAATGGCGAATTCTTTGGCATCTTTGGAACTGGAAGCAAAACGTACTGCATCTTTAAAGAATTTTTCGATTTGTTCTTTACGTTCCGGATGGCCAGACGATGAGGATGTGGCAGCGGCAGCGGCAGCAATTGGAGTACCAGTATTATCGACACCAACCAAATGACGGGCAGGTGAACCACAAGCAGCTACATCAATATCATTAAATCGTTTTAGTTTAGCTTTTGAAAACGACATATTAATTCTTTTATTTTTATTCAAGTCAATGGTGATCAAAAATTTTTTTTTACACCAGAGCCAAAGTCCTTTTTTTCGTTACATTTATTCATGTACATATATATTTTTTTTCCTTTTTACTCTAATAACACTTCCAAGATAACAAACAAAGTATAAAACAAAAAACTTTGTTTAATTTTAAAAGTTAACAATTTTACAAATAAATAAAAAAATTCAAATTTAACAATTTTTCACAACTAACTACTTAATATCGGAAGGATACTTTCTTCTTTAAACGGAAAAGTTCCTACACGTTTTACTGTCAAAACCTAACTAATCAATTCGGCCTTTTTACAAAAGGTAACTCACTTCTTTGCTACGCTAAACTACACTAAACAAAAATCACCCCTAATTTTGGAAAATACCATCCATACTAAGAAATACTACCAACAACTTTTAAATAATTTCACACAAAAATACTTCTACTGTAGGTATATATATATATATTTGTAAATATTGGTTTGTACACTTAAGTCTGCAGTGCAGCTGTAGTAGTGGCCATATGGTGGTGGATTTGTCACACTGGGAATTACCTCGAGAAAAACAAGTCCTGTCTTAATGTATCTACAATGTAGATTCTACATACATACATATCTAAGTAAAAAAACATCTAACAGAACAATGAATAAATAACGATGTAGAAAATTTTTTCTTGTTTATGGCTTAAGGCTTTCTCATATGTACTATATATGTACATGCATAGCCGTTTGTTGTATGTAAGAAAATACTAAGTAGATTTTGAATTATTGCGCGTAAATTTTACATTGAATGGAACGTGCTTGTGTTCGTCAAAAGGAACGCGTACATGAACCGTAAATCCTATGCACACCTGGTGCATTTGCACAAAAGACTTACTACGTCTTTTCTTTTGAACAATTTCTTTTAAAGAGTAAAAAGTAAATCAAATAACGAGAGAGAAATTGAGAAACTATTATAACGAGAAATTAAAAAAAAAAAGATTTTTTTGGAAGGAACGATTGCAAAAAGTTGTTATATTTAAATTACAGTACATTAAATAATTAAAAAAAAACACAGTTAAGTTCTAACAAACCAAACGAATGTCGATGATATTTTTTAGCGTCATTACCCATTATACATACATATATATGAAAATACTTAAAATTTATAACTCTAACTTTAAAGTAGTCTGAAACTCGGGTTTTTCCGGGGAAATGTATTTTTTTATTATTTCATTTAAGACCAACGTTTTAAGCAAACTAAGCTGTTCCGTTAAAATTTTGTATACAAACTTAGTAATGGCGGCACAAATCTGTTTTCAGATTAACTAAACCTAGTTTAACTCAGATCTCAAAAACCCAACCTAAAACAAGTAAGAAAGTATAGTCGATCGATGCCTACCATATGATATCCTACACCACGGTATTTAATAACAAATGTTTGATTTAGATTGCAATCAAATAAGTTTGGACCAACGTTAATATAATAAAAATGCCAACATAATAAGATGATTTATGGACACATGTGAAATTATAGACAGATTCGCATTATTTTCAATAGGTTCGGTCCCTGCGACAATAAAAACCTTTGTACAAAATTTCATCAAAATATTTCCAAAACTGCGACCTGTACTTTGCGCACAAGGTTTACATGGACAGCCAGCCAGCTGATCTCTTATTTTCTGTCTATATTTTCTAAATCTTATATTAATTTAGACAAGTTCAGAAAAGGATTTTAAAATCGCTCAAAATTTATCACACCTTTTAAAAACGATCGATTTTCAACATATACCTGATTATTAACACCGATTGACACCAAACTTGGACAATAAATTATCTTAGTCGAGAGCTAGGTTTCTCTTAGGTGTAATCCCGATAAGTGGCGCTGTTGTCGTGATATTATTTTTTTTTTTTTATTTATGGTACGATTTGGCTGAAATTTACAAAATATGTATGTAAATAAGTTTACAAGATAGATAGCGCTAGGGTCAAGTTATTAAAAAAAATCTTTATTTTAGTCTAAGAGGTATGTATTTTTTGTGTATATATGAATGGACCCGATATGTGGCGCTATGGTGATGCTATTTTACTAAAACTCAGAATGTACATATTTATCTTCATGACAATTAGTTTTATGGACGTTCGAAAAAAATTAATTGTCAAAATTTTGAACCTTTTCTTACAACAAATTGTGAAAGAATTTAGGTTTTAATGAAAAAAAATACATTTTGAATTGCACAAAATTAAAATTTGTTTATAATATTTCCGACCCGATCTAGAGGAGGAAACATTGGTCAGAAGCTGATTTCAACTATTTTCGGGAGTGGTATTTGTATGCAGGCAATGGTGAAAATAGGACTAATTTTGAAAATATATAGTAATCGAGTTTGGAATTAAGCATTTTATGCGGAATGACTTCTAAGCTGGATAGCCAAATTAATTATTTTTGCAAGGCATGAGACTAAAACAATTATTTCTAAGAATTGATTAATTTCCTAAACTTTGAACATTAAAAGATGTTAAAGGTAATTTTTGTTCTAAATAATAACGTAGGTAATACAGAAATTCGTATACTTTACTTTTAATAATTACTTTTACAGTAAATATTTTCAGTCATTCTCATATTATTTGAAAAATTAGTTCTTTTACTACCTCGTATTTTTATGATCTAATGCAATGCGTTTTGTAATAGAGTGATCAATCTAATCAATGAAAAAAGAAGCCATTATATGGCAAGCCGTTCTTTTGATAATATGTAATTTTTGGCTGGGTAAAGCCTCAATGTTAACATAAGGTTGGTTTAAGCAAAAATTATATGAAATATTGAGAAAATAGGACTATTAAAAAAAGCTGTATTATATGAAATTTGACGCAAAGATGCTCATTTAAAAAAAAAGTTTTTTAAATAATGAAATATTTTATAAAAAAGAAAGAAAAATTCCCGCATTCTATTTAGTATATGTAAATTCATGAATATGTATTTCTATCAGGGACCGTAACGGTTATAAGTGATATCAAAAAAGTTATTTTTTAACAGTTATTTTAAGAATTTAAAAAAAAACTCAATCTTTAACAGTTATTTTTCAACGTAAAAATAAAAGGTCGAATAAACTCTAAAAAATGGAGTTTTATTTTGCCATCAAAAAATAAAACTCATTTAGGAGTTTTATTTTTTCTGTCTAAAATAAAACTCATTTTTGGAGTTTTATTTTTTCCGTCTTAAATAAAACTCATTTTAGAAGTTTTATTTTTTCCGTCTGAAGTAAAACTCATTTTAGGAGTTTTATTTTTTCCGTCTGAAGTAAAACTCATTTTAGGAGTTTTATTTTTTCCGTCTTAAATAAAAATCATTTTAGGAGTTTTATTTTTTCCGTCAAAAAATAAAACTCGTTTGAGTTTTATTTTTTCCGTCTCGTTTGAGTTTTATTTTTTCCGTCAGAAGCAATTTTGCATATTAATACAATTTATTTTGCACTAAGTTCATTGCAAAAATCTGATTTTTTTCAATTAATTAATTTGTTTTTGACATTTAAAAATATTTTCAAGCAAATAAATTTTCAATTATCAAACACCAGCAGATTGGTCCGCTCCCTGTGACGCTCCTGGGAATGCGGCCGGCAAAAGAATTGATATTTCCCGGGAGTACATTGGAGACAAGGGGTCTCAACAGACGGGAACAACGACTGTTGGTGGCTTATTTGACGGGCCACCATACGGTCAAGCACCACCTGTTTCGGATGGGCCTGGCAGAGGACAGGGAACTTACTGTGTGACTGCCCGGCGCTGACATGGGCCAGAAGGAGACATTTGGGGCACGGCGCGATGGGCGTGTCCCCAGTCGGTGCAATACCGGAAAAATACCTTCTTGGATTTCTCTGGGAGGCAGAGGGTCTTTTGGCCAACTAAAGTGGGGGGGGTCGCGGTACTGTCTCCGTTCGGAGAAATCTCCCCGCTCTCTCTCGAAAAAAAATTATTTTTGTGGTTTTCATTTGTACATATGCAGTATGATTTTGAAAGATTGTGGACATTTAAAGGCCCTTACATTATTAAAGACCCTTACCGCAGCATTTATAGAAGACTAGCTCCAATCAAAACATATTCTATTGCATATCGGCCACATAATGGAATTTATCCACAATATAAAAAAAAAGAAGGAAACGTTCAATATCATCTGAAAAATTATTGAAAAGTAGACATTCTGCTATAGGAATACGAATTCCGCGTTCTTTTTTTGTCTTATGTGAGCAACCATAGAGTATAGGAACACTCTTTTAGAATTTTTATCTAACTTTTTACCACATTTCCCGTTGCATCAAAATACAAAGTGTTTCTACTTAATTTTAGAAAATGTTTATTATAAAATTGAAGCATTTGAAGCAGTTTAGTGGAAAATAAATATATTTCTAAAGGAATAGAAATTTTTAGAATGAAATGAGACCAATCTTTTTCCTTTCTCATCTTATATAAATCAATGAACATTTTTTGGTCTCGTTGATGTGATTGCATTTGTTCGGATTTTATTTTTCTGGCAACGTCACTTGAAGGGACCTCCTGGTGGTACTTGTATAAATTGGCAAAAACTGTGCAATGTGTTCCTGCAACCCAAGTAAGCGTGGAAAGAGCATTCTCTGCTCTTAAGTTGGTATTGAGCGACCTGCGGTCAAATCTTTCACCAGAAAATTTGGAAAAAATAATGTTTGTTAAATTAAACAAATAAAAAAAAGTCTGTTAAAAAAAGTAAACAAATGAATTTTAATTAAGACAAAAAAATTAATTTCTTCAAAAGAGTTTTATTTTATGAAGGCGAAATGAGTTTTATTTAAGACGAAAAAATACGGAAAAAAAAGTACTCAAATGAGTTTTACTTTAGACGGATAAAATAAAACTCCACAGATAAGTTTTATTTTAGACGGAAAAAATAAAACTCCTGAAATGAGTTTTTTTTTAGACGGATAAAATAAAACTCCACAGATAAGTTTTATTTTAGACGGAAAAAATAAAACTCCTGAAATGAGTTTTACTTTAGACGGAAAAAATAAAACTCCTCAGATAAGTTTTATTTTAGACGAAAAAATAAAACTCCTGAAATGAGTTTTATTTTAGACGGAAAAAATAAAACTCCTCAGATAAGTTTTATTTTAGACGAAAAAATAAAACTCCTAAAATGAGTTTTATTTTTGATGGAAAAAATAAAACTCTTTTTTAAGATCACTACAGATTCTGAAAGAGCTCGTCAGTTCGAATCTATTGGTATATGACACTATAAGTCTCCGTTGGCGCTAACATGAAGAGTTTTTATATTAAAATTTTCCGGATAACTGTTATTTACGGTCCCTGCATTTTTCACGAATTGAGGTTATTGTCTTAAGATTCAATTATTCCACTTTATTAATTTATTCCACCTTTTCTTAACATATATATTTTTTTCTTTTTTTGTATGAAAATTGTTAAATCTTTGCCCGCATTTTTTTTAATCAAATTTATTAATGCGCAATGGTTGTTATTAATTTTGTGTTTTTTTTTATAAATTTTAAATGTTAAACGTTATATGACAAAGTGTACAAAAGGTAAATATCCAATACACACTCGCATATAGGGGCTGGGAGTAGATACAAATATACTACATATCGCTCATTTTATGCAACAACGTCATAAGTCAAAAATCGCAATTTTTGACTTAATATTACCAATTCATAGTAAATCGTTGTTATGAGATATTGTAAATATTTCTTATGAAGATGTTGTAAACTTAACTCTTGAAAGACAATTTTTCTTTTTCCATTATGTTGTGTGAAAATTTAAAACTTTAAAGTCGTTTTACATAAACCTAGTATTTTTTCAGTTATGACGATGTTGCGGCAAATGAGCGATATTTACATAAAGTGCAGCAAAAAAGTCTTGTAAATCAAAGCCTTCTCCTTTTAATTTCAGATATATCTGGAATCTTTTAAGATTCTGACATGAACTAATCAGTGATCTATTTAAAACTTTTATTTAATTATACAAATTCATTGAAGTACCAAAAATAAGCATACAAAATAATGAGTCCAGTCCAATTTCGTTTTTGCAATTTTTTTTCTCAAAATATTATTATTTGTGGTTATTTTCGTAAAAGTAACGAGAAACGATATTGATATGGTACACAGTATATTTGCGAGATAATAGTACCTTTGGGTTTTTCGAATGTACTTCTCTTTTAGGGGCCATCAAAACTGAAATGCTGTTTCGATTGAAAGGCTATGAGTTATAGGGGATCAAAGCTGTAATTTTATAACAAACTAGCTGACCCGGTCCGCGTTGCTGGCCCTAAGCAAACATTAGTGTTGTATTACCAGACGACTCAAATTGATCTTTAAACGAAATTTACGGCCTTTAAATAAAAATCCATGAAATACCTATCATAAAGTTTTTTTACAGAATAACTTACATATGGTGTAGATATGGGCTCAACGAAAAAAGAAACAAATGTATTTAAGGCAAATTGGAAATTATATTTATTGATTACTTCATCTTAAGGCTAGCGGATAGACAATGTTTTTTGTATTTTTATTTGGTGTAAAAACGTATAAATTTTTTGGGGTGCCAACTCGGGAGCAAGCCACATACAACTGGCCGTGTGAAAAACATGAATTTTCCAAAATTAAGCCAGCAATAGTCAATGATTGGCCTTGTGCTTTGTTGATGGTAATAGCAAAGGCAAAAAGTTTTTATTTTTGAATGCAATAGAAGAAAAGTAAAGAAAACATTGAGATTTTTTAAGATATTTTTGGTATTATTTTTACCAAAAAAAATTAATAACGTTAATTCGAGAAATTTCAAGTCTTGTCATACATTTAACATTTTGTATAGGAGCTACTATAATGAGCAGATATAGAGCTTTAAATACTTTTAAAGGATTGTTGGTTGTGCAAAAATAATTGGGGATGTTCCTGGAACTGAACCCTCTATGGGTAGGAGTTAGCCCCTTAGGGCCGAGAACAAACTTCGGCTCAGAACGGATTTTTGTACAGGAGCCATGTTTATATATCGAGATTAATCTTTGGCATACAGGAAACAATTTTCATTTAATAAATATAATGGGGGTTGCAAAGTTTTTGAGTTACTCGACGAAAAGTGTCGTTTTTACTAAAGCTACTGAATTCTAGAGCCTGGCGCCGGAAACTTTCCAGATTTTTTAAACTCAAAAACAAAATATTTGGTGCGTGAGGCTTTAACATTTCCAACTTTAAATATAAAAACCATTATATTTTCATGCAAATATAATTTTTACGGCGCTTACGAGGTTATCGAAACGGCTTCAATTTTTAATTTCCAACAAAGTTATCAAGATGAGAATGCAATCGTGTGGGAAATGTTATTTTCTACAATATAAAACAAAAAATTTAATTTCGAAAAAACACGTAAGCGGGCCATTTACGTGGTTTAGGAAGAAACGCGACCAGTTGTTGTTAAAATGTAAGTATAGGTTTTGCTGGGATATATGATGCACATCTGAGGAATAATTTTTCTATGACTTGTATGGTAGCAGTATTTGTTTTTATTTTTCATAACACTTTATAATTTTGTTTTTTGCACACCTTGACGTTTTCTTTTATTATCCTTTTGTAACACCTAATTGACGAATGCATCTTTTTATGTGTATACATTTTTGTCTCTTTTTAAATTTAACACAAAATCTTTAACATTAGGTTAAAAAATATTTGTGTATGAGTGTTTTAATTGTAAGAAATGTTTAATTGAAATCAGAGTAAAGTATTCAATTCAACTTGAACAGTTATAAAGAAAGGGGCCCGGTGTTCAAAAAAGTAAAGTCGTAATATTGAAAATTAAATGCAGATGCACATTAAAAATGTTTTTTAGTTCTTTGACATTGACATGTTACACATAAGAAATATTGTAACATTAGTACGCCCTTAGAGAGGTAGAGATTTTACAAAAAGAGTAGTAACTGGAAAATAATTTTCTCATAATATTTCATTTAATATACTACTTATATTTAAAAAAAAACTTTTACATTCGGAACCTTTTTGTCCAAAAATATCGAGCAAAATAAGTGCATATCGTACGTGACATAAAACGGAAGTAATTTTTTTGTTGTGGGCACAAATTTTTAAAGACTTTCTTAGTTTACAAGATCAACAGCCAGCGATTCATTAAGGAGTCTGTACACGGTCAAAATGCTTGTCATGCAGTGGAATTCACTCGTGTACGTGTGCTAACCGTTATTTTGTAATTTTGTTGTTGCTTTCTACATTAATTCATGTACCGTTTTAAAATTATCAACGCCACAAGCTATGCGGCGTTTGAAATTGTAAAACGCAATCTGAATTTCTGTAGAAAGCAACAACAAAATTACAAAATATTTATGACAATGTTTGTGCTTTCAATGTTATTCTTTAGCGTTGCGTTGCGTTTTACATGATTTGGGCCTTAACTTTTTACATTAAATCAATTATTTTCCTTTATAATCCGTAACTTAAAAAAAAAAATTTTTAAGATTATTTTAGCTGATTTCTGGGTAAATGGCTAGTCAATAAGCAAAATTTCCGTATTTGTAGCAAAGACAATCCTCAAGCCGTTAACGACTAACAATTACATGCATTGAAATTGACTGTTTGGTGCGGTTAACACTAGAGATGAGCGATCCCGTGATTTTTAAAGATCATCGTGATTAGTGAACGTGATTTAAAAATCACTGCTCCTTTAAACTGTTATTGTGATCACAGTTTATCAGTTTTTTGTTCTTTTATAGCAATTGCAGCCAAGCAATATGTACAATGCGCGAGCTTTCACAAGAGCTTTTGTAAGTACTTTGCAAAGAAACAACAACAAATTGTAAGAGCTTTCAAATCTGTTTACTTGCATATACATACATACTTGAACAAATAAACTTTGGCTTAAAAAAAAATACTAATAAGATAGAAGAGAGAATGAAAGGAAAAGCAATATTAATCGCCATTTCATTCAAAAAACGCTTTTACCCACACAAACAGTGAAATATCATAAATTTGTATATGTAACAAAATACAAAAAGAACGACTTAGAAGGTACCTGTTACTTGACAAATTTGGTCACAACTGTGATTCGTGATTTTTCAGTAACAGTGATTAAATTACAGGTACAGAAATATCGCTCATCTCTAGTTAACACGCTCTTTGTAAATGAGGAAGGAGCTGCCGTAGCGATGAGCCATGCTGACTGAATTTTTGTTTTAAAAAATTAATCAGCTAAACATCAACGACATTTAATTCCAACAAGACGGCGCAACTTGCCATACAGCGCGCTTAACAATCATTTTATTCCAAAATCAATTTGCTGACAAATTTATTTCCAGAAGTGGTCTTGTTCACTGGCCTTTCGTTCGTCCGATTTAACTCCTCTGTATTACTTTTTTGTGGCTATGTTAAGGCATTGGGTTATGCCGACAAACCAGCAACTCTTGAAACATTGGAAGCCAATATATAAGCCACAATTGATGCTATGTATATGACCGGGTTTATTGAAAAAGTAGTAAAAAATTTGACTGATCGACTAGACCATGTAACTCGCAGCCGCAGCGGACATATGCCGGAAATTATCTACCAGATTATAATAACAAAAAATTTTATTCCAACAATATTTCTGTCTTGTGCAAGGCGAATTCAACTACAGGTGGTGTCGATACTACAACAATCCAAAAACAACAGAAACAACACAGGGTTTTTTGCATTGCATTGCTAATGTTTACTGTCCAAAATGTCAACCATTCCTAACAAAACACTAACAAATCAAAACAAAGTAGCTCGAACTGTCAAAATCAGATGGCGTTTCGACACCACCTGTAGTTGAATTCGCCTTGGTCTTGTGTTATAATTTTAAGTTCTTATTCAGCTAAAAAACAACCTATTTGACTTTTTTCAATAACCGGTTTTCGAATATTACAAATAGTTTCTTTTTTTAAAAACCCGGTTTTCGGTTAAGCAATTTTTAAATAACCGGTTAACCGGTTTTAATTCGAATACTTAAAAACACAAAAATCAAATATGTTTTTAAAATAAAACGTTAATTTGAATAAAAACAAAACCATTTGCAACGGTAAGGAACCAACAAAATACATAGATATGACTTAGATCAGACCTAACAAATGTTTTACGATAAAATTCAAGAAAAGTGGGACCAGTAAATTGATCAAACTTTAGCTAAATTTTCAACAATTTTTTATTGATTTACTAAACTTTATTTGTAAGAAGATATTTGTATAATTTAATTTAGAAACTGTTGAATGACAAACGTTTTGAAAAAGCAAATAAATTATAGGAATTTTAAAAAGTTATTATTTGAAATATTCTCTCAATTTTTTTTTTAATGAGTTTTAATTTGTTGGTGGTTAAGCTATCTATGTATAGAAATCAGCCATATTTTTCAAAATTTGCAAACAAAACCTCTTAGCAAGGAGTATATATTTTAAATTATTTTTTTCAGCATTATAGAAACGAATAGTGAACTGAAGATTCTTTTTGTGTAAAATATTTATCAATTTGTCGAATACAATTTAAAACATTCCATGATATTGTTTGATTTCATCAATTTTGTTTTTTATTTCTTGGTGTTGTAATAAATAAAACTGGTAGAAAATTTTCCCATATCGTTGATTCCTCCGTAATGCTGTAGTTTTCAGCATGAAGAGATGCTAGAACTACTTAAGAGTTTTTAGTGCCTTAACGGGCATTTCGTCCTCGGCAACACAACGGGCTAATATTTCACCCAATGATTCATTTTTTGCAGCGTATTTTAGTAAAGTATTATTTGTCGTCTCCTTAGCACTACTTCGAACGGAGTTAAGTTTCATGTCTAGCATGTATACTAATTAAAGGTGATTAATAAGTCGTGACATGGAAGAACCTTTGTTTCTTATCATTTTAGCGCACTTCAAGCACCTAACTTTGTCTTTTAAATCGCGTTCGAAAAATATCTAGAGATAATCTTTATATAAAAATATATGTAATTTTTAGAATACTCTTGCACAAATTACTATTTACTTTTTAACTGCACACGTTTTTATAGTATTATGAATAGTTTTTGGTTTTTGTTTCTACAAGAACGCACGCTTTTATAAGCGATTTGTGTTTACAGTGTTCATAATTTTTTTTGACCTTTGTTACATTTTGTTATGACATTCTTCATAAAAAGTTTAAGTTTAGAAAATATTCAATTAGAAAATACTTAAATTACCGGTTCATCAACAATAAGAGTAAGGAAAATGTATATAAATTACACATTACTAAAATAACCGGTTTATTATACCAAAATAACCGGTTTATTCGATATTCGAAAAATGGGCATTTTAAAATAACCGACTTGGGCAAAGCTAAAATAACCGGCTACAACCGGTCGAATAATAACCGTTCGATCTCCCTACACCCTATACATGTTTTGCAAATAAAGTTATACAAAAAGTTGAAACAAACAAGTGAGAAAGTATAGTCGGTCAAGTCCGACCATATGATACCCTACACCACAAAACTTAAAAAAAATTTCGAGAGTGTACGCCATGTGGACCCGCCAGAACATAATTATGTTATGAGTTTAGTATCCATGTAAAAGTTCTTTGTTCCAAATATTATTTAGATATCTTCATCAATAAGATTTGTTTGCCTTAAAGATATTTTAGAAAGGGGGTTAATGTGGGCCCTAGGTAAATTTAGGATCTTCCAGCACAACATTTTGACATGACATAGTAGCTATTCTAAAAGAAAATGTCGCAAAATTTCAAGTCAGTACAAAATTTGGTAAGATGACTTAGCTTGCAATAAATTAAATTGGCACAAAATTTAATCTAAAAAAAAACATAATAATGCATTTAGTTACATTTGTAGTACTTATAATATCGTACGTGACAAACTTTAAACGCTTATAAAATTTGTATACCAATTTATAAAAAAATAAGGTTCATGCTTTGAGTTTTTATTTTAAAATACTTGCGACTAATCAATTACAAATGACGTAGACAAAAATTGTTTTTGCACCACGTGCGTGATATTAGAATAACATCCAAACCAAACCAAAAAATAAAACACTATTCGACCTTTATATTTGGTCTTTCCTAATGGATCGAATATTTTTCGTTTCGACAGCTATTTTATTTTTAATTCTTTTAGTCGCTACTGAACGAATCCAAATTATTTTTTCAGTAAATGCTTTACAACACTGAAAAAATAATTTCGATTCGTTCAGTATCGACTGAAAAATTTAGAAAAAAAATTACTTTCAAATCGAAAAAGCATTAATTAATTCGCCAGAAAAGTAAAAATACTTAAAATGAATCGAAGTAATAGTCAGTTTAAGCTTTTATTTTTTTCTATTTAAAAATAATAATAAGTACTATAGGTCCGCATCGAATAAATTTTTATTGTACACGTGAATCTCGTTTTTCTTTCGAATAACGCCCATACATTTTATCTTTCTTATCAAGAAAACTGAATTGTTGTTTTCAAATATTTTCAAGCATTGCAGCCACAGCCAAATAGTTTTCTAAAAAATTAAAAACATATTTATAGTGAACATTATGAACAAGGATGTAACGAACACCGATACCGATACATCGGCGATACTTCAGATTTCCGATATATCGGTACAGGCGATATTTTACTGTCAATACGACGATACTTTTTACATTTTTTCTATTACATATTTCTATGTTTATTTTTTGTATAACAACTAAGAGAAATAACGCATTTAAAAGCAGTGCATAAAAAACAGAATAATGAAAATCTTTTGTGTTAATTTAATTGAATTTCTATGTACACAGAAAAACGTGTTTTATCAATTAAAAAAATGCTTAAAAATTTTTTTAATTTAATTAATGTGATAATTGAATCAGTTATTTTTTTAGTTGAAAGAAAATTAAAAATTTTATTTTAGTTGTTGTGAAATAAATTTTCAATTAAAATTTTAATTAAATAACAAAAAATCTTAATTGACTTTTTTTGTTTAAAATAAAATAATTCAAACATGTAGATTTGTTGTTGGGTATTGTCAATATTTATTTAAATAAATTAACACATTGTTTGAAATGGCAAAGTTTTTTGATCACTTTTTTAATTTAAATCAAAAATACCATTTATTGAAAGTATTTTTTCAAAATTTTAAAATTTTTAGTAATCAATTAGTCAATTCACAAGGTTTAAAAATATTGTTGTACGGCTCAGCCGCTCAGCGCTGGACTTTTCTGATTAATTACGACAGCACAATAAACACAGCAAGCAACGTTCTATTTATTTAAGACACTTTTTGTTAACAAACCAACAACAATATTTTTAAACCATTGTGAAATATTAGGACATTTTGACAATATGACATGTTAGGATACCTTGTGAATTGACTAAATATAATCATTTTGGTAATAGATGCAAAATCAACAACTTGTTTGCTGGATATTATGAATTTGGAACAAATTTTGGTAATAATTTTTTCTGTGTAATACGTTTTTGGCCTTCATGGCTTTGTATTATAATATGGATTAATAAATAAATAAGTAACTAATTCTGAGCCGTTTAGCTTTGCACCAGAGCACAGGGGTATGTAGTATATTTCAGGTAAAACCTTAATTTTTTAATGTCATAAAATAAGCGAATATTCGACGATACGAATATTGGTTACATCTGTTACGTCACTAATATGTATATAATAGCCTATTTCCGATGTGCGAAAGAATTCTTTCTTTCGTATAACTACATTGAAAACAAAAACAAATTTTTAGACTTTGTTTTTGTTTTGAATGTAGTTATGCGAACGAAAGAATTCTTTCGCACATTGGAAATGGGCTATAAGTATATGTAATCATCAGAGAAGACCAATTTGCTTTTTTTGCTGTTTTGCTTCTTTTTTGCTGTTTTTGCCCATATTTGCTTTTTTTGCTGTTTTTGTTATTATGGTGCTTATTTTGCTTTTTTCCTATGTTTTTGCTGTAAAATAGCTTTTTTAACATAATTTTTACGTAAAAATATTTTTTTGAGAAAACATGAGAAAAAAAAATAATTGACAACTTTTTTCTGGGTTAAAACAAAAATATGTTAGTTGTGGACTCAACGTTTTTGGGCGCTTTATTACAACTAAAATTAATAAACTTACCATCCCAAAAAAACAGCCATGTTACTTATTTGAGTTTAAAACAAAATAAGTAAGCCGGCCGTTGTGAACGAAAAAATAATAAAAAAAAATGCCGAAAGAAAAGTCAGATATGTTATTTTTGCTAAAAATGGTAAAATTGTATCCTGAAGTTTTTAAAGTTGAAAAAGATTGGCTTTTTTGTAATGTGTGTTCGAGTAAAATTAATAGCGAAAAAAGTGCAATGTGGAGCAACATTTTAGTACAAAAAACACAAATTAGCTGCTTGCCAAGAAAATCGTCCACAAAATCTTATAACGGAATTTCCTGTTACTTTTACTGCTAATATATTTCACGAAGATATATGTAAATTTTTGTTGGAGACCAATATACCAGTAAAAAAATTAAGCCATCCCAGTTTCAAAAACATCTTTCAAAAGTACGCCAATTTTTCAGTTCCAAGCGAAAGTTCTATTCGAGGTAAATACATACCTCAAATGTATACGGAAGCTATAAAAAAAGCTACAAACAGTTGGGTTAGCTATTCACGAAAGTGTAAATATTGTGTCAAATGTACGAAAAGCTCTTGAGAATCTACATGAAAAAATATATATGAAGAAATTTAATGCAGTATGTATTTCAAAGAAATCCGGGGTTCAAACAAATTTTACAAATAAACAGCATTCTTCAAACTGGTGCTAAACCTGATGACGAAATGAAATTTTGAAATATAAATTTGCTCCAACAACATCCATTGACGTGCAAAGAAGTTTCTTCTTATACAATTCACTTTTAACAGAAAGACGAAGAAAAATGACGTTTACAAATATAAAAGCCCACATGATTGGTTATTGTAACTGTTTTCACGAATCTGAAGAAATAGAATAACTGTAATTTTTTATATTTAAATGTATATATTAAAAAAATAAAAATGCTTTTTTTGCTGCTTTTTTTCTAAATTTTTGTGCTTTTTTTATATATTTTTTTTGCTGTAAACACTTTGTTTTTTGCTTTTTTTTGTCTTCTCTGGTAATCATCGTTGGCGTTGTGGTTACTTTTAACCAAAATTGGTTACTGTCATTTTCAATGTGTACTTGTGTACTTTTTTCCATTTTGGTTACGATTTTCATCTCAAAAATAACCAATTTTTAGTTTTTGTACTCCCATTACCCGCTCCGATTTTCCAGACCTTTATAATTGTGTTTGTTTATGAATTTCTAAATATGCATATAAACGAGAAAGTAATTCACTTTGTATGAGGGGGTAAGTTTTCTCCAGCTTCAAACAAGGCAATTTTAACCCTGGTTTTTTATTATTTTTTCGTAAAAGACCAAAGTAATTTTAAGTATGCTAATGCAAATTAATAGCTTATTAATGCTCAAAAAAATTTGAAGATCTAGCTTCAGTTAGTTTTTTAAATAAATTGGTTACTTTAAATAGGGGGTAATTTTCCGGCATCACCTATCGACTCAGTCTTATTTCTGGTAATGCAGGTTGAAACCTAATTAGTACTCAATTGGTTTGAAATGTTATCTTTTATAGTTTTCTTAGTAAGTACGGGGAATACATTTCGTCCTTTACATCTACCGAGGCAATACGAAACCTGAATTCTTGCGTTTTGCGTTTTCGATTTCCAGAACACCCCTGATAGCTAAATCCACTTCTCCACTTATAAATACCAAGAATAAACATACATATGTATGTACTTTATATGGTCCAATATCAATATTTCAGAAATTACAAACGGAATGACAAACTTATGTAGCATTCTACCTTCGGTGAAGGGAATTATTAAGCATAAAAACATTAGAGTAACTTCAGGTAATGTGGACTCCCGCTTTGTATTTTCCAAATTTTTTCCACAATATACATATGTGTACAAATAAATTCGCAAATGTATTCCCTAATTGTTTTTATAGTGGAAAATTTTTTACGTCAAAGGAGTAAAATTTTAATCGAAAATATTTTAAGGAATCCAAAAACCAGTATTAAAATATTGAAGGGTAATGTGGACTAGTATGTGCGGGCAATGTGGAATACAATAATCTAGAGTCCACATTACCCGAAAGCGTTTATTTAATAAAATCCATTTACCAACCAAAACAATTTTTAATAAATAAATTAAATTTTAAATAACTGTTTTCATTAATACAAACTAAATGGACACGTTCTTGGCATAAAAAAGTAACATAAGAAATTCAGAAAATAAACTACTTTAAGTGGTCCACATTAGATGAACTTGGGTTACGGTGGTAAAAAGTTATTTTTACCTATTATCCTAAATGTGGTTTAATACCTACCAAATATATGCAGAACTACGTGTCCACTTTAACTGTTTTAAATAACCAAACATTAAAATTTACCGTGCAACTGTACCAAACAAGTTACAACTTGAGCCGAAAAAAAGTTGACCAGGCGCATTGACTTTCCACATAGACTGAAAAGCCCAGATATCAAAAACTTACAATAGAACATGTGCAATTGTAGTTTCAAGCAAACGGTAAAATGTACGACAAAGCAGTGTAACCAAACCTTCAATAGTTCCTGAAAAAATACACTGGTCCACATTGCACGCATAGTCCACAATACCCGAAGTTACTCTATAAATGTGTAGAATTTGCTCCACTATAATCTAATACTCAGCTCTTATGACGGATTTGACATTAGTCCAAATCAGGGCAGCGTGGCCGAGCGGTCTAAGGCGCTGGTTTTAGGCACCAGTCCGAAAGGGCGTGGGTTCGAATCCCACCGCTGTCAGAAATATTTTTGTCGGTAATAGCTTTTATTGTAATAATTATTTTTATTGCGAAGAAATTTCTTTTATTTACTGTAATAATATAAAATAATGTAATAATATACAAACCTAATTTTCTCTTTTAAGAGTTTGTGTTAATTTACATTATTTTTTGTGCTTTAGAATTTTGAACTGCATTAACCATTAGAACTATATTATAAACTGCTTTATCTTATTAAGAATTGTGTTTCAGTGATGGTTTGCAAACGGATTTTAATTTTGTTTTCAAGTGATGGTCCGTAAATATGAAATCAGTTTGAAGCAATTGTACCAAAACAAAATTTCTTTGAATATTAAGAGCTGTAAAAAAATTATAAAGAAAAAACATTTTTAAAAAGGTTATAACAACAATTTTTTTTTTCAAGAAAAAAGTAGCTCAGCTGTGTTCGAATCAGCGTTGCCATAATTTTTTTGAAAATAGCCCAAAGAAATATATATAATTTACCTAATTATTATATTATATTATTAACGAATATCGTTACTTTGTTGGCTAGATGAAAGAGAGTGGAATTAAGAAGGATACACAAGTACATTGCTGCAATAGAAATTTTACAATGAAAACTCAAGTGCAGCTTTAAAAAAGAAACAACAAAAATCACAAAATGTAAGCAGGGACATAATTAAAATTTCTAAAGTAAAGGCAAAATAAACTTCTCAAACGGCTTGGCAACCATGTCAAAATTGTACGTTTGTACAATCCTTTTGTACAAACTTTTTTTTTTACAAAAATCGAAATGTTGCATATTTTCCAAACTTGTTGCGCTATCTATTACTAAATTTATTCATTTAAGTGAAAATTTTCAGAGTCAAGAAGGAAACGACGAAGCAAAAAAAATTAAATATTAAAAAATTTTTGATTAAATTGATTGCAAAATTATTAATGAGATTTGTGTGGTTTATTTGTTAACGGAGAGTGCGTATTTCCCGAGCCGTTAGTGTTTTTTGTTTAGCTCTTAAAGCTTGCCTCTGTTATCGAGTATGCTAAGCAAATTAGGTAAGATTATGGCTTAAGAAATAAAAAATAATATAACAGAATTGAAAATAAAAATATTTTAATGCAAAAACTGCAAAATCTGCCCAATTTACAAGAAAAACTTATTTTTTTAATAAAAAAACTTCAAAACTGTTCAATGTTTGGATAAACTGCAAAATGCAGATAAATCTGCACATTTGGCAACGCTGGTTCGAATTTAATTTCTCTCGAATTCGATTTCTAGGCTAATTATTTTATAATGTTATATGATTCTATTATATCATATAAGACATTTTAAGCAAAAATATCACCATACGTTTGGCGATTTGATTTTATATATAAACTAGCTGACCCGGTCCGCGTTGCTGGCCCTAAGCAAGAAAAAATCGTTTTAAAGAAAAAATCGTCCAAATCGGTCAAGCTTTCTCCAGTTATGCGCTTAATAGAAAAAGTGGGCGTAAAAGTAGGCGTGGTAAATTTTTCTTTCGCTGAAAACTTAAAGTTGATTAATACGAACATTTGAAAGAAAAATTAGTCAACTCGATGGAGCCGTTTTCTGATTTTAGGTAAATCAAAAAAAGTGGGCGGGGCAAAATTTTCTTTCCGTAAAATCCTAAGTTGGACCATGGCGATCATTTTAAAGAAAAAATCGTTCAAATCGGTCAAGCCGTTATCAAGTTATGGATTTTGTCACGCCCCTCCGCCCCCAGACCGATAATCAGAAATCAGACTTCACAGTGTCATCCGCCTGAATATTCTGAAGATTCCCTGAAAATTTCATCAAAATCGGCCCAGCCGTTTTGGAGTCCATACGTTACATACATACATACATACACACATCCTATTTTATATATATAGATTGTAAAACAAGTACTAATCGTTTGATAGTAATATCCAACCCGGTTGTTTCATCACTATTTAAGTATCGTTTGACAGCTGAATTCAATTTGTATTTTTTGTTTTATCGATTTTGTGTTGCTTGGATATTTATTCGTAGAGTTCAGTAGAAGCGGCTGTGTTTGTGTAAAAACAAAAACTAAAAATATACATACATATATACAAAAGAAGCTTTTAAAAACTTTAACAAAAAGAAGAATGGTAATCATATAAAGTGTAAAATTTATAAATCAAGTACTAGAAAGAAGGTAAATTGACATACAAAATAACATTGATAAAAACATAGGAAATATTCTGTTTTCAACGAAATACATGTAAATACGTGCATATATATGTACATATCGCACTTGGTCATAAAGAGGGTATTAACTCGAAATTTTTAATTTTTTGGAAAAATCAACATGTAATGTTCATATCTACCCGCTGTAAAAATATAGTGTGCTATTGCCTCTTTTTGGTAATGAAACGAAACGGTTGGTGCCATGCCTTTAATGTTAAATTCAAAATTGTTTTGCTTCTACCCAAAATTTTTAAATTTTCAGTTAATACCCTCTTTATGATCAAGTGCGATATGTATGTTCATAAGTATTTACATACATACATATGTACGAATTATGTACATACATGTCCGTAAGTGCACACTGATTAAACTAATGTAAACAAAGCAAAAAGGGTTATTTTCGATAAGAAAATTGTGTATTGAGGAATTGGAAAAAAATATAATTTTGATATCATCTACAATACCTACCCGTAACAAGAATATAGTTTAGCCAAGCTAATTAAAAAAAAAAAAAAAAGGATTTTAGAAGGTAAACAATATAAATTTGAACAAAAAAGTAAGTGCACCAATTAGGACTAGAGATGTAACGAATAACGAAACCGATATATCGGCGATACTTCACGTGTGCCGGTGTATCGGTATTTGCGATATTTTACTGTTGAAACGCCGATACTTTTTTATAGATTTTTTTGAACAAACAATTTAAATTATTAGTAGGTACTTATTTTTTGCAAAACAAGTAAGAGCAAAAAGTCAAACAGTATATGCGTTATACGCGTTTGCTGTGCAACTTGTCAATACAATTTTACACTACTACTTTTTGGACTGATTCAGAAACGCATTAAACGATTGGTTTGGAGCTGCAGCAGTATTTTCTGCTAATTTTTAATGATTTTTGTGAAAATAAAAATCACTTCGCTACAACTTTTTATGGTCTCTATTTCGAAGAGACCATAAAATTCATAAGCAAAGTTACTGCTTCATTTTGTGACGCTATTTCGCTAGTTAACCGTCTTCAAACATTATTAGAAAATACGATTAATGTAGGGTAAGTGCACCTAATGTCGGCATGTACCAGTAGTCGGCATCTTTTGCATTTATACGTGAATAAATAAGAAATGCGGTTTTTATATTCTTAAATTGTTTCAAGTTTGTCAAGAGAATTTACTCATCTTTCTATTTGCAATATTTAAATTGGAGTAAAATGAGTATTTTTGCCAAATTTTATAGCCTTAAGTGACAAGTGTTTGAACATGAGCGGTAGTGCTTGTTTTTTCAAAAAAAAAATTAGTGATAGAGCCAACTTAAAAAGGTAAATAACCATATTATTAAAGGGAATTACTTTAACAATAAGGTCTGTAACTGTAGAAAATCTTTTAAATTTTGTCGTAAAAGTAAAACAATTTACAAAATATATATATTTTTTTAAGTAAGTTGTGTGCCGAGATTAGGAACAAAAATTTACAAAATTTCCTAAGGTCGGCATTGGCTGCCGACTACTGGCAAATCAGTATTTTTCTCTGATTAAGCTCAAATTTGAGTAAATTGCTCATCAATCGCTCCTCTTGCCTATGGGATAACAGAAAATGAGATAAAAACGAGTTTACCCAGTAGTCGGCATGATTTCTTTTGAGTATCTTATAACCTGCCGACTATAGGATAAATATTGTCCTAAAGTCGGCAGCACATGACCGTGTTGCAGAAGGTCCTTAAAAATAGGTCCGCAAACTGTTTAGTCAAATGTTAAAAAGAAAAATGTTAAATTTGATACTTGCTGAATTTAAAAATTATCGTCCTGGAATCGGTATTTAAGCTTAGCTGCTTAGATAGCCGAGGGAATTAGTAAAGTCGAGCTATAGTCACTGAAGAAGGAATCAGCAAATGTTTAACTGATTTAAAAACCATATAATAAACAAAATGATGTTGATATTATAGATGATCCGTCCAGAATATTTAATGGCAATAAGAGAAGTCCCAATGGTTGAATTTCCATATGATAGATTTTAATTTGAAATCACACAATAAATTTTTCGGATTTGATTGTAATAAGTTTTTTAATTCAATTTATGTATTAATTGATTGCAATTAAAATATTGCATTGAAATTCAGTAATTGCAATAAAAATAAAATCAGATTCAAAGTTTTCGTTTCCTTCAAATGAAACTCCTTCTAGAAATAAACCTGACTCTGATGATTTGGAAATGCCAACAATATCAATTTTTGTTTACGACCGATTTATTCTAAGTATATAGGCATTATTTCGTTGGACTTTCACTAGTTGTTGTATTTTTTAGAAAAATGGGTTGCACTCGCAAGATTTCAGTAAAAACTTGATTGCAATCGAATTGATTGCATTCAATGATATGTAAAAAGAATGAATTAAAAAAGATTGCAATTAAAAAGTACTGTAATCTTACAAATGAAATTGAAATCAAGTTGGTTGCAATCAGTTTGATTGTAGTTTTTACAGCTCTGCCTCCAATAAAAACTAATTGTCATCGGTGATTTTGGTTAAAATAGTCCTCCATCAAGAAGCCACAACCACATTATGGTTGCCTTTGAACATGTTTTGGGTAATAATAACAAAATTATATTAAGCACTTATAATAGCATGGTTAATTTTCAACCATAACATGTTGATCTTGGAAAAGAGGAAAATACTATTTAGTTTATATTCAAAAAATTATTGGTGGTAAACAAATTATTGTCATATATAACCATTAGGTTAGGTTAGGTTAAGAAGGGTTATGCGCCCAAGGTCGCTTATCCACTCGGAGATCAATGAGGTTCATTGTGAATCCCTTCAGTATAGGAGAAAAGAGGAAAAAGAGAAGTAAAGACGAAAAGTAGAAAATAGACCTAAGGTAAATAAATACCACGTAGGACAAATCCCCCTTATGGTCCCCCAACAGAAACAGCCGTCCTATTTCCCTGACAAACCCCAGTATATCAGTTGGATTACATCCAGCGATACACCCCAGTTCGTGAAATCTAGCCCCTAGCCATTTCTGCCTGGGGCCGTACATCCTAGGACAGTGGCACAGTACATGCTCAACCGTCCCTAGTTCCTCGGCATCCCCACACAGCCAGCAGAAGTCCGGTATCGCAATGTCCCATTTATCCATAAAAGCCCTAACAGAACAATGCCCCGTCAGGAACCCTATAAAGGTCCTGAGACTACTCCTATCCAGTCCTAATAGAACCCTGGTTGCCCCTGCGTCCAATCCGGGCCATAAGGCCCTCGAAACCCTGTAATCCGTCCTATATATATAACCACTACATTAAAAAATATGGTTGTGGCGACAACAATATGGTTAAAATAACCATAGTAGGTTTTAAAATTTTTGTTTAACATGGTTTTGTTGGAGGTGTCCATACTGAATTTTTTTTTTCTCTGCGTGTAGTTCCTATATAGACGTACAAATGTACATTTTAAGCATTTAAGTAAGTAAAGAGCATTAATTTTCAATAAATGAACAATTGCATTCCTGTACAAATTGATTTTTTCTTTAAAAAATAGCCATGCCGACAATAGGATCATCTCATGTCGAAGACTGGTACATCGTATGCCGACTACTGGCAAATGAGCTATATTTTAGAAAAGAGTAAAATTGCTCAAATTTAATAAAAAATTAGTCTAAAAACTGTTATATGAATCGAACAAATACACATTACTGAACTGTAGTGAATAGTTGCCATCCCAATACCACGTTTATATACGTAAGGGCACCAGTTTGAAAATGAAAAAAAAATTAAACTGCCGACTACTGGTACACTTACCCTATAAACTGATAGGTATGCAGAATAATTTAGAGTCCCAAAAAATGCGATTGACGTAGCATTAGCTCTGAATGAAATATTTGAGTGTAAAGAGAATAATGAAATATATTGTTTAACTAGAATTCTTTACCTTCGATACAAAGCTAGAAAATTTCAAAGACAATAGATCGAAAAAAGGTCTTATTGAGCTACTGAACATGACTCTATATTCCGAAAGAGTTGAAGACACGGTCACCCATAACCTAGTAAAAGTTCTGATAAGTCTACAAGAACTGATTTTTGGATCGTTTGTGCAAATCTTAAAAGTAAATTTGGAGAAGGATGATCCTCTGTCGATCCTACGCTGTGGCTCAGCTTAAGAAGAAGTCTAGATATACATACCTTAGATCTTCTAATTTTTCTAGAGACGCAGATCCGCTTGTTTTCTGGCGCAGTTAAATGCTATACTCAAAAGACCATGGCGCAGAAATACTTGAGTTGTCAAATGAGGTCAGCCACATCTGTAAAGACGGTTTTTTACTGCAGGTCTCCGTCAAACGAAGTTGCCAAATTTTTAAACAAAAATCTTATTAATAATAATTTTAATACTTATAATCTCTTACACTTTTTTTTTTTTTTTTTTTTTTTTTTTAAAATAAATATATTTTACCATGAATTTAAACTAATTTCGTTGTTTTTAAAATCTTATTAAAATTAATTTAAAATATTAATAATCTCTTACACTGTAATTTTGTAAAGGGTCCGCCATCTTACGTTTTTTTTCAACTAGTGCTTATTTTGTGAATGGTAACACTTAGCTCATGTCTGATTTGACAGATAATTAGTTTTATCCTTCCGCTGAACGAATATGGTTGTGTATACGCTTGAACAACGCTGGGAAATATTGCGACATTACTTTGAAAATCATGGTAATGTTGCAGAATGTGTGCGAAAATTGCGTACGGATTTTGGAAGAAGAGAAGCACCGTCAGCTCCGTATTTTCGTTATCTTGTGAAAAAGGTGAAAGAAACTGGCATCCTCATCGATAAACCAAAGCGTGAAAAGCCAAAAACAGGGCTTACACCCGAGAATATTGCTGCTGTGGCAGAAAGTGTGCGTGAACCGCCATCAACATCAATTCACCGTCGTTCTCAACAATTGAACATTTCGGAGACATCATTAAGACGAATTTTGCATAAAGACCTTGGTGTGATGCCCTACAAAGTCCATTTGGTTCAGGAGTTGAAGCCAACTGACCATCCAATGCGTTTTCGCTTCGCTAAGTGGGCCTACGATCGACTTACAGAAGATTCCGATTTTGCCAAAAAAAAAATCATCTTTTCAGATGAAGCTCATTTTAATCTTGGCGGGTATGCAAAAAATTGTCGCATTTGGGGCACAGAAAACCCGCATGCATACATTGAAAAGCCGATACACCCAAAACGAGTCACTGTTTGGTGCGGATTTTGGTCCAGAGGCATAATTGGGCCATTTTTCTTCGAAAATGAGCAAGGAGTGGCCGTTACAGTCAATGGCGATCGTTATCGGGCCATGTTGAACGAATTTTTGTTCACAAAAATTGAAGAGGAGGATATTGGCAACATTTGGTTTCAACAAGACGGCGCTACGTGCCACACAGCCGAAGCTACACTCGATGTTTTGCATCCTGTTTTTGAAGATCGCATTATCAGCCGCAGAGCTGATGTCGTTTGGCCACCTCGAAACTGCGATTTGACAGCGTTGGACTATTATTTGTGGGGTGCCGTCAAAGATAAGTGTTACGACACAAGCCAGAGACAATTGACGTTTTAAAGGACAATATTCGTGAAGCCATTGGTGAAATTCAGCTGCACACAAACGATAATGTGCTTAACAATTGGACCGATCGTGTAGGCTACTGCATGCCGAGGCAGCCATTTGAATGAAATTATTTTCCATTATTAACCGGAAGGATTGTACTTTCAAATAAAAAAAAGAAAATTGAGAAAATATTCAGTAGTTTTCTTTATAGCATTTTCAAAAAAAAAAAAAAGTTATTTGGCGGACCCTTTATAATAAAGAATTTACTCTATTTGAGTTTTGTTAATTTTACCTTGAATTTAAATTTTGTATTCGTATCGGTATCGGCGATATTTCTTCTCGAGTATCGGTATCGTATCGGCAAAAGAGCGTATCATTACGTCCCTATTCATCCCTAATTCATAGCTAATGTGGCTATATCTAATGGGATCTATCTATGTTTAAAATTTCATTAAAATCTTTTAGATATGTAGTTACGGTGAGGCAGAAACTGCCCCCTATCTCCCCTCGTGGTCTTATTTTTAAAAAAATGCATAGCTTATATGTCGATATAAATATGGATCTATATATGCTTTACATTTCAGTAAGTGATTCTGAGTCGATCGATATACTTCAAGGTGAGGGAAGGGCCAATATTTTAAGGTGTTACACACATCAGCACAAATGCGTAATAACCTTCTCCACTATTGTGTTGTTGGTATAGAAATCGCGAAATTTTTTAAAATAATTTTTTATTTCAAAATAAATATGTATTATGTGTCTAAAAAATTTTATGATAAAACCCTGAAACGATAATTCAGCTGAACACCAGATAGGTTTTTATATAACTTTTTAGTAGTCTTAAAAAAAGTTCTATGAATAGGTGTTTTTTCGCTCCTTAAGCTTCGTACAGACGGTGCACAGTTAGTTCGATGTTACCCAAAGTTGCGATTAATTCATAGACGCCGTAGTTTTAAAATATTATATAGTTTTATTAATGAGTTATTATACATGCCTGTTCTGAAAATCACTTTTATTCAAATCACGGGATTTCAAATCACATGTGCCTTTTAAAATCACACGTTTGATATTTTTGTGTCCCGTTTTGTATGTTTTTTTTTCGTGATTTTCAACTCCTGAAAGCATACCAAGAAACATAAAAATGAAATGTTTTTCAGAACACCACAAAATCACACGCGTGATTTTAAAAGCATGTGATTTGAAATCACGTGATTTTTAGAACATGCCCGATAAGCTCATAAAAACACAGCATTTTAGAAAAAAAGTAAAAAAAATAGTTTAACCCGTTAAGCGCATTATTGTTTTTTGGAATAAAAGAACTTAGTTCACAATTTATGCTGTAACTTTGGAATGAAAAGCGATAAAATAATGAATACAATTGGAAATTAAAGCATACTTAATTATTAAAAAATTTTAACAATAATTTTATTATATGTATTTATACTAGTGTAAATTTAATTTAAAGTCCAATTTTTGTTTTTCACAAAATTTTATAAAAATAAAAATATACAAATTTTTTACAAAAAGTTACAAAAGAGAACATTATCATTTTTTAGTAATGAATAATCATAAATACATAAAAACACAACTTCTAGAAAAAATGGTAAAATTTTTTTTTTACCTGTATTTTGTTGTATGTAAAAATTAATCTGAATAAATAAAAAATTTAAAACTTTTTGGGAAATCTTTGTTTTCGAGAGTTTTTACACAAAAATGAAAATAAAAAAGGGCCAGACATTTTCTAGACTTTTTTTTAATATAAGCTGATATCCTCTACTTCTCTAAAATCAATAAAACTAATTCCAACTCTTACGAACTTAATTCTTGTGGCCCATTAAATGCGGAAATTATCCCAATTTTGGACCTTTTTAAAAAAAATATTTACACATAATTTTTACAAAACAATTTTAAATTTTACTATATTCTTTAATACCTGATGTTGAAAGTTCCATTATAAAAGATTTACTTTTAATAAATTTAACACTAATAATAATCTCTTGAATTGTAAAATTTTTATAAAAAACAGCAATCATTTGCTAACTTAAACCGCTCACTAAAAAGAAAGTAAACAACTCAGTTGATTGATTTTTATAGCTAGTGATGCAGAATTTTATTATAATATAAATTTATTATAAAAACTTTATTTCTAAATTTAAATTAATCGCCACTTTGATACCATTTGAACCCAATGTGCTGTGGTCAGATCTTAAAATATTGTAAGCTATAGAAATATTTTTCTGACAATGGTGCCATTGTAAAGATGTTGACTTTATACGTTGTAGGGTCTGCAATTTTAAGAAGAATTTACTTGATCAAAATTAAAGTAAAGTATAAATCAGCTTATGCACTGGTGATGCAGCATATTTTTTATGGACTTGAAGTTGTGTCTGGCTCTCATTATAGCTAGATTGAATCGTATTGTTAACACAATTGTGCCACTAACGTATGGTGTTCGATGTCGTACTCATATTTCTGGTTATGTCATTTTCTTCGTTGTACTATTAAAAAATTTATATCTTATCGTAATTTGTTACTATGTTTTAGTTTCTTCATACATTCAACTAGAAAACCACATCTTTTTATTCCTAGAATTCGCTTTAGTTGTTTTTAACTGTCGTTTATAGTTAGAGTAGCCCGCTGTTGGAATTATTTACCAGTGGACCTATTTATAAACTCTTCGAACAACGCATTCCGATTAAAAATTATGGCATACTTTTATATTCATTATTAGGACTTTGTTTCGATTCCGCCTATACACAATGTTCTGCAGTGGTATATCTACATGACTTATTTTTTGAATCTTAACTAATAGAATAGAATAGAATATTAATTGATTAATAAATATTTTTAAAAATAATTTCCAACAATTCTTCCTTATCAACCGTGGTTTTTTTCGAAATACGGTTGTCGTTTTTTTTCTATATACATGTTGTTCTTGCCTCTTTTTTTTTTTTTTTTTTTTTTTTTTGTCAAAAAGAAAGTACTGAAACATGCAATTAAGGCTAAACATAAAACGTTATAAAAGCATCTAAAATGATTTCGACAAGTGCCAAAAATGCCTGAAAGTCCAGACAGATTATATAATATTTTGCTCACTATATGCCCAACAAGCAGATTGAGTGGAAGAGCATCTTCAATGTGTATTTTAATAAAAATCAAAGGAAGAAGAACTGATTACTTTCATAACTTTTTTAAATTTAAAAGAAGTTAGTAGTGAATTTTTTGTACAAAATAATAATGTAGGTATTGCAGAAATTCTTATAATTTCTTTTTAATAATTACTCATAAAGTCAGTATTTTCAGTCATTCTTATATTTCTTAAAAAATTAATTATTTTCCTACTTCGTGTATTATGATATAAGTAATGCGATTGGTAATCGAGTGATCAAACTTGGCGACCAAAAAATAAGTAATTTAAGGGAAAGCCGCTCTTTTGGTTGTTTGTACTTTTTTGGTGATTTTTTTTTTGGAAGTTAGTTTTTTTATAAACAATATTATCTGTAAGTACATCTTATTTTCTCACTGAAGACAAAAAGTTTTTTTTTTCATGAGCACAAAACATCATTCTATATGAATTGGGGAGGTCGAACGGGTATTATTCGACCGCTTTAACCCTTTTTTTTTTTTAGTTTTGCTCAAGACGGTTATTTTAAAAGGTCCATTTTTCGAATATCGAATAAACCGGTTATTTTATATTTTATTATTATAAACTGGTATATTAATAATGTGTAATTTATTTACGTATTCCTTACCCTTAATTAAAGTATTTTTATAATTGTAATATTGGGCAATCTAAACTTTTATGAAGAATGTCAAAACAAATATATTTAAATTAACATAATAAACAAAAAAAAAATACCATTCAAAATACCATAAAAATATGGTCATTAAAAGGTCATTTGTTTGGGAGTATTCTAAATATTACATATATTATTATCAAAGTTGTTTTTGGGAATACAAATATTTATTAAAAGATGTTGTTTGTTGTGCTTAATTTCCTTTTTTAATAATTGATAAAAATACTGAAATTTATTGTTGGAGGATAAGCTGTTCCTATGCGCATTTCACTGGTTGCTTAGGCCAGATCGTCAGGAAACCTTCTCCTAAATAATTTTAGAAAAGCCAAAGCTATCAGCAAACAAAACTACAGTAGGAATGAGAATTACCTACAATACCCTCAAAATGTTTTATTTGCAACGATATCAAAGCTTAAACAAAATACCAAACAATAAAACAGTGATGAGTTTTTATCTTTTCAACCAGTGAAATGCGCATAGGAACAGCTTATCCTCCAACAATAAATTTCAGTATTTTTATCAATTATTAAAAAAGGGAATTAAGCACAACAAACAACATCTTTTAATATTACATATATTTTTATAAAGATGTCATCTCTTTGTCGATTATAAAGACAAAGTAAGATGTACGAACTCCCCCAAAATAATAAGTTCACGTTCATCGACGTCACGACTTATTAATCACCTTTAATTATGCCACAAGCTAGAATTAAATGTGCGCCAAATAAAACTTGATTCCAAGTAGGTACAAAGAGACTGCAAATAATAATTTACTAAAATACGCTGCCAAAAATGAATCATTGGTTAAAATATTAGCTTGTTATGTTGCTGAGGGCGGAATGGCCGTAAAGGCACTTACAAATCTAAAGTAGTTCTAGCATATATTCATGCTAAAAACTGCAACATTCCGGCGGAATCAACGATATGTGAAAAATTCACCAGTTTTATTTATTAAAACACCAAAAACTAAAAAAAAAATCATTTGAATAATATAATCTTGGCTTAGGAACTTCTGAAAAATAAGGTTGAAGTCTACTGATGCATATAGACATGCTTAACCACCAACAAATTAAAATTTATTTAAAAAAAAAATTACGAGAATGTCTCAAATCATTTATTAAATTCCTATAACTAGTGTTTGCCCACTGATCGAAATTCGACCATAATTATTCATGCACCATATGAAAAAAACATAAATATAAGTAAAAATTAATTTGCATGTTTCGATTATTTTCTTTTTATTCGTCTTAGTGGATCGATTTGGAGAGGGACCAATCTCCAGTCCATATGTACTCTTCCACTCAAGTCCGTAAAGGTTAATTGTAGTTTTGTAATACCAATAATTTAAAAAAAAATCAGAAAGAACCAGTTTAAAAATAAAAGAGGACCAAAAAAGTCATCTGTAAGATAGTTTCTTAATCACTCTGGACTCTGCATGTTGAATTTTACGTTTCTAGGTTCAGTATTAATAATACTTCAAAAAGTACCAGTTGTAGAATGAAAAAGTACCAAAAGGCTCCCTCTTACACATTCTTTTTGACTTAAAACCATGCATGCTTAATTTTATGTTTCTGGTCCAATTTTAACGAAAAATCAAAAAGATCAGTTGAAGAGCAAAAAAGGTCCAACATTCTTCATCTAATTCTAAGCTCAATATTAGAGAAAATTCAAAAATTACTACAAACAGCACGAAAAAGTAAAAGAAAAAAAGTTATTTCCCATATTTTCCCTTTTTGATAATTTTTTCTCCGCATTGAAGTACCAAAAATTTCAATATTGTAGTGGTAGCCCATAATTTAATACGTATACATATGTCAATACATAGAGAAAAATGTGTTGAAAAGAGTACCAAAAATAGGTACCATTTTTACCCCTTAAACGTTCGAATTTCGAAAAAGTACCAAATTTATACTTAGATAAGTAACGAATTTGATATAATCTTTAATTTCTGTTTTTCTTGGTGGAAAAGTAAAATGGAGCGACAAAGATGTTCCAAAATACAGGTTATACCCGTTTACTCCCCAAAAGGGCCAAATTTCAAAAAAGTACCAGACACCTTTTTTTAACGAACAAATTTAAGTATTAAATTTTTTTATCTCTTAGTTTGAAGACCCGTTTTTACCCTTTTAGCCCCTCAGATTTTAATAAAATATATATTGTACACTTCTGTAATGAAGTACCTCTCAAATTGTGTATTTTTTGTTCAACTCGGTTGACAAACAGCGGAGGAAAGTATTCTTAGCTGTTTTGCCTTTGCCGATTTATATATAGATTTTTTAAAACCGAAGTTCTTTAAAAATTCGTAAGGGCAAAATAAACTACACAAATTGTTTGGCCAACATGTCGTAATTTTACGTTTGTACAAATAGCTTGTGCTGTCAATTGGTGTTTTCGCTGTTGGAACAAACATTTGAAGCAAGTTATTCAAATAAAACTGGTTAACCGCTTATTTTATAAATGCTTAATTGAAACCCGGTTTTTTTTTAATAGCAACTATTTGGTATATTTAAATAAAATATTTGCAAAAAGTCGAATATTCGATCTCCCTAATATGTATTAAACATCTGCATGAAACCTAATAATGATGTTCATGAAACTTTCATTATAATTTTGTATTTGCTTCGTTTGCATTCAGTACAATGAATGAACTACGAAATGAAAGCAACAAACACACGAAATTTAAGAGACGAATAAGATGCAGTGTTTTTGTTTACTTAAGCAAGAGAATATGAATACAAACAACTCTGAAACAAAACAACTACTGAATTAATGTCGAATAAGTTCATGGAATAACACATTTATTTTAAAGTCAGTATTGCCAGTTAAAAGAAATGAAAAACATTAGGAAAAATAATCAAAAACAAAAATAACCATGAAGAGTGAAAGCAACAAGATAGGGAAGTACATTAATATTAAAATAATAAAAATAATACAAATTTGACTTTGTTTTCAATGTAAATTAATTGTTTTTAATGTAAATTTTAGAACTTCAAAAAAATATCATTTTATTTTCATAAACATTTTTAGCAATGTGTTTTGCTTGGAAGTACATAAATAAGTTGTTAGGAAAAAAAAATTAAATTTGATTTAAAAAATGCTTTACAAATTACATATATTATTGTAAAGGTAACAAAAAAGAAAAAAATACATAAATTTACTAAGTGGCAACATTGCTATTGAGTATTTATATAAAAAAAATGAGAGAGAGTGAAAACTGTAAAACAAAAGTCGTTTCATTGAACAAAGTCTTTGTGTTTGCCATATGAAACGAAATGTGTTTGCTAGTAGCCATGAATAAAACAACAGTTTGTTCAGTGGTATGAAGTTTGTTTGAATACGAACTTCATTGAATAAACATTTCAGTATGTTCATGAATGAAGTTATTCATGCAGCTCTTTAATATGTATACATATACAAAAGCGTATAGCACCAAAATCAGGGGAATCATTATGTTAGTATTTCGATTCGAAAAGAAAATTGTTCGAAGTTATATATATGGGAAATTTCATGTCAAGTGACCCAACTTTTGAAATCGATGTCTTCCGATTTGGATGAAATTTGCACCAGGGTTAGTCTTATTAGATAGTAGCTTAGACACAAATTTTTAACAAGATCGGTTAATTTATTATTTTATGACACTTGACTTTATTATTAGTAATATTTGGTTGATAAATGTACTTTATTATTTAACATGCGGTTAACCTACACTAAGCCCTTATTGACCCTCATAAAAGATTTAAGACACATTTATTAAATTGCACTCCCTATATTATCTTACATAACTCACTCGCGGTCCACCCGCTTAAAAAAAAATAAAAAAAAGTTTTAAGTTTAAAAAAAAAATTTTAAAAAATTAAAAAATTGAATTGAAGAAATAGCTATTTAATTTGTTTGGGACAAATTTTGCTAACGCCAATAGATAATAAATTGCATGGATGAGAAGGAACACCTGTTTGGGCAAAATGTCAAATTTTGACACCCTCTAACTCAAAAACTTTTTGACTAACCTTGGTGCAAATTTCATCCAAATCGGAAGACATCGATTTCAAAAGTTGGGTCACTTGACATGAAATCCCCCATTTATATAAGCAAAAATTAAGGAAAAATCAGTTATATACGTTTTTGGCGATGCAATACATAGAAATCTGATCCAATATTTGAGTATACCGACAGACTCAGAATCACTGTTTAAAGTGATCTAACGATGTCCATCCGTCTGGCTGGTTGTCTGTCCATGTTAACTTTGTGTGCGAAGTTGCAACTTTATAGATGATTTTGTCAAGTTTGATAAATACATTTAATTTGTACTAAGGACGGACGAAGCCTATGTAAATGGTGAGAATAAATTTCACATATTAAAACTTCTTTCCAAATTAGACTTTTCGTGCCCGTAAACCATCTAATTATGTTGGTATTTTGGTGAAATTCGGCGCAAAAATATTTTATTGCAAACTCAAAGTTCCCATCTATAAATAGCTTTGACTTCCTTTTTAATGTTAACATTAATAAGAAATTTAGCGATCGTCGCTGAAATCCTTTTAAGACAAAAATCTCATATGGATGTTAATATTTAGATAATATTCACCACAAATAACTTATATGAATTTTAATCTCATAATATAACATTGTTTTTGTGAGACCATCGTTTTCAAATAGGGTAAAACTTCGAAAATTCGTCAGTAAATACTATGGTGTTTGGGCTTTACCGATTATAATTTTATGATGGCTTTCTTAAATGCAACTGTTAAATTGTTGAATATCTTGTTTTTAAATGAGCAATTTTTGATTTTTTGGGACATAATTTTAACAATTTTAAGGGTATATTTTCGAGTTTTTACTGCATATATAATGCGTATTGAAAAACCTTTACGCATCCGCATAATTTTTTTATACTTGTCGCTGTCACATGCACATAGCATAGAGAGGTGACACGAGACGGAAGATATTGTTTTTTATGTATGTAAGTATTTGTATGTTGTGCTAATAAGAAAGAGTGTAACCGTCACTCAATACATTTAGACGCCGTTCTGTAACGATTTATAATTCAAACGTTTATTTTTATGTTTATTTTCGCATAGTTTTTGCAGAAACCAAAGTAGTTCTCGGTTTAAAAATAGCGTACTGCCGCCTCAAAAATTTTTATTTGTGCCGTAAGAGTTAAATATACTAGCGTTTGCCTAATGGTCAAAATTCGACCATAAATTTTTATGTAAATATGAAGACATGTTTTGAGCATTTATTTGTTCCGTCTTAGTTGATCGATTTTGGCGATGGACCAACCTCCGGTTCATATTTTATCTTCCACGTGATTTAATCTAATTTAATTTTTATGTATGTAGACATACATTGGCACTGCTGATGTTACAAAAAAATTTATTTTATGTATCAAAAAAAATATGTACATAGTCCCATACCTGGCTAGTGATCAAAGCACATTTTTGCTAAAACATTTCATACAAAAATGTTTTTTTCATATTTACGCAGTAGTGCACAAAATACTGAAGGTACCCATGTATATTTTCTTACACAAAGATATTTTATATGTATGGCAGATAACCAAAACGCATTCATGGGTATTGAATAATATCTGCATAACATTCATGTATTTAAGTTTACTGAATGTGGTTGCGTAAAATATTGCCGTGCATAAGTATAAGTAATACACATATTTTTTGCAACGCACAACCATAGCTGTTGTTATTAGCTGCGTTCGAGAACACAAAAGTTTTTACTATTTTTTACTGAACTTTACTGCATTTTACTAAATTGCGTTCGCGTACACAAAATACAGTAAATGAGAACACAAATTGAGAGCGTAAAGTGACAGTTCTTGACTGAGTACTTACAAATTTTTACTGCAGAAATTTTTGCAGTAAAATTTAGTAAAACAAAAAAACATATGTTCCAAAAGGTAAACAAACAAAAGTAGCAAACAAAAGGCATACAAATTGTGAAAAAATTATTTAAAAAAAGAAAAGTTTAAATAAAACTAAAATAAAAACAAAAAATTATTAAATATTAATTAATTAAACTTGTTTGTGAAGAATTTATATGGCTAAATACCAACTTTTGAAACTTTGTTTTGTTATGTTAATTTTTTGGAGTTGTAAAAGTGTCAAGTACTCGGGTACTTAGAACAAGCCTTGTTTTTAAAGTTATTAAAAGTAAAAAAATATTCGTGTACTATTGATCAAATTTAGCCGGACACAAGTTAGCAAATTCAAATAAAATAAAAACAAACAAATATGAAAGATTACATAAAATAATTTGTTTGTATTTTCCAAAAATATTCGTGTTATAAAAAGTATTTAATCGAGTACCGATAAGAAAACGAGTTAAGTAGTCAAAAGTGTAAACATTTTTCAACACTTCAATTATTTGCCATCAGCTGTTGCCTTTATTTTACGAAATTTTACAAATTTTGCGTTCGCGTACTTTTTTGGACAACAGCTTTTTGTGAGAGCAAATTTTTAAGTTTACTCATTTACTGCATTTTACTGTAAAAGTACTCAAACGCACCTAATATTTGTGTTATAAGTATGGATATACACAATAACGTATAGCATGGGTAAATACCTCTGTATATTATTCTTATGGGTACTTGTTGTCATTCTCTGCTGCATACCCAAAAAATTCCGTAAAGATCCAATTGTAATTTTAAATTCGCTTTCCAGAAGCCTTAAAAAACCTTCAATTTCATTCTCATTACTGCCTATCAGCAAACCATCAACCGCATAAATTGCTACACATAAAACACTTGTGAGGTTGATTTTATAAAATACACAGGGATCTGCTGTACTTATCTTAAAACCAGCTTTCGTCATAAAATCAATAAAGCGCCTAATCCAAGCCATAAAGACTTTTTTAACCGGCAAACACGTTCCGTATCATCCTCGAATCCCTCAGGCTGCTCCAAGTATACTTAAAATGCTGTTTTTACATCAATTTGCCTCATTTTCATTTTCTTAATTGCGGTTATGGTCAAAAAAATGCGTATAGAGTCATAGCGAACGACTGGGCTGAAAGTCTCGTCGTAATCGATTCCATATTTCTGCTCAAAGCCCTTAGCCACTAATCTGGCCTTAAATCGCATTTCCCCATTTTATTCAGGCATCACACGAAAAACCCGACTGTTTTTTAAAACGTTCTTATTAGCAGGTACAGGGCGCTGTACAAGGTCCCAAGTTTCATTTTCCCTTAGCGATTCTAATTCTTCGATCATTGTGCTTTGCTCCATTGGAATGCCTGTTATCTTCAGATTTATCAGTGACACTACAATTTGTTTCTCCTGGTACTATAGATTCATTGTCGATAACTGTACCCTGATCTGAGTAGCTAATAATACCTTTATCTGATAGTAAACAGATTTGCAACCTTTTGGCTAGAAATCCGTTGTTGTAGGCTTTTCAACGGAGTTGAAAAGCAGGAAAACCAAATCATAAAGAAGTTAAATTTGGTAAGAGGTAAGTTCTACTCACGGTTCAACCAAGGTTATATTCAAGAAAACTCGAAGTGATTACACGTTATAAGCCTTTTATTTGTACGTAAAAAAATGTAGAAAAAATAGAGCTAGTGCACCTGCAAGTAACTTTGTACAATGCTAAAAAACGTCACACCACCCAACAACAAAACTCCCCGCCATTAAGGCGAATCCCCTCTGTCAAACTGCATTCACAATAGTAACCTACAGCAGGGGCTCGATGTCTAGATCAAGAAAGTCGTCCTCCTGATCTAACATCATCTCCTCAGAGGGCGCCTCAACAGATAGTGTGCTATTTACTTTTTCGGATTTGAACAATACATCATGGGTACATACTATTTTATTCTTCATAGGAAGCCATACTCTAAAACCGTCTTTCTCATTTACGTAGCCAACCATATGGCCAAATTCTGCCTTGTTCTCAAACTTTGATCGAAAATGTTATGGAACATGTACATAACAGTCAGTACCGAACACCTTTAAGTGATTCAAATTTTTTACCCGTCATTTGTACCAAAGTTCAAATGGAAACATATTTTCAACTTTACTTTTACCCGTAAGATTTAAAACGTGTACAGCTGTACTGCATGCTTCAGCCCACAAATTTCCTGGTAAACCACTTGCACTTAACATAGATCTCGCAGCTTCTACTATGATTCTGTTGAGGTGTGTAGGGTGGTGTAACTATGTGTCGAATTCCTCTCTGGTTTAGCAAATTTGTAATTTCCTTATTTACAAATTCTCCCCCTCCATCAGATCTAAATTTCTTAACAGTATGACCATTTGCCTAAGCCTCATTTAAAAATATTTCAAGTTTCTTGCTTACTTCGTTCTTATATTAAAAAAAAAAAAAAAATTCCTGGACTTGGTGAAATCATCCTTAAAACAAACAAAAAATTTAGATCCTCCTAATGAGGTTGTCTGCATAGGTCCATTCACATCAGCATGGATCAACTCACCTTAAATGGCAACCTATGCATCTTTCTCAGCGCACATTCATCACAAATGCTGTCTTGATCATCCTCAATATAAATGTTCATTCGTTGTAGTATTTGCTTTACCTGTCTTTTATTTTGATGAGCAAAACGTTCATGATACAGTTGCAAGCTTTTATTTTCTGATGTGATGTTTACTCGTTTAGGTGGTGTCGAATTGACAGCACGCATGTTCAAAATATACAGTTCATCACTTAAATATCCTGTTGCTGCCAGTTGATTATAAGTTTTTTTTTTATTATTTTTACTTTGCTCCCATCAAATATTGTTTTAAACACATTTTTCGCTGCTGCTTTTACCGAAAAAAGATTCACGCTAGCATCAGGTACGTACCAAACATTTTCTAGTACTGCATCTTTCCACTTGCCGTTGCATAATACTTTGACATCAATATTACCATACCCATAGGCCAACATTATAGCGTTCCGTCTGCCAAGACATATTTTCTTTGGGATGTCAAAAACTGTGTAAAATTTAAAATGATTCTCACTCGGACAAATATGTCTAGAAGCGCCACTATCACAGCACCAAACATCTGACGCAGTGCCATCGTTACATCCTGCCTTCAGACTGTACGCTAAAAAGGCACCTGTTTTTGCTTTAAAATCAGTTATTTTTCCATTGATATTCATCGCCGCTGAATTTAAATGACATTTATGACAAGGGAACTTCTGCTTTACTCGAGCCATTTTGTCGGTATTTTTATTTGTTTTGGGACCTGATTTATTTTTTTCGTTAACATTTGCAACAAACGCCTCTTCATTTACTTCACCCTTATCTGTTCTTAATTCACGTGCTTCTATTGAACAAAGTTTTTCAATCAAGAGATTCAGCTTTTGTTCACTCGTAAATCTTTAAAATTGTCATATACTTTTCCAAGTGTGGACAGTATTCTACCATTTAGCATTCTTTCCGACAATTTTTTGTTTTCCCAATTCGCTGTTTAAATCAACAAATTATTTCTGCAATTTTTCGTCCCGCTTAGCCCGGAAAAATGATTCAATCAACATGTTCAAACGTTGTGTACTGCTTTGTTCAAAACGAGTGCATAATTTATTCCATATGGCAGCTGCATGTGCATCACGCAGAGAAAAAATATGGTTGGGCAAAAGAAATTAAAAAATAAAGAAATTGTAGGTACATGAAATAAAAAATTGTAAAGTGTCACAAAATAAAATATAAATGCTAAAAAAAATTTAATATTGTTTGAAAATGGTGCAAAAATATTGTCCATTGTTTTGTGTTATTTTAGAGAAAAAAAAATAAAAATTCAATAAAATAATTTATAAATAATTGCGACCTACGACAAAAATTGGTTAAAAATATTAACGTTGTATCATATTATGATGTGAAATATCTGTAACAGTTTTACGTTAAGGTTGCCAGTAAGTAAATAAGCATAAATATATACATATTAAAAATATTTTTCGGTTTTAGATTTAATCTACATATTATTATGATTAACATGATAATAATATGATTACTTCTTAACTTATTATGACTAACATGATAATAATATGATTACATTAAATTATAATATGATGTAATAAGAACAAATTAGGATTAAGGGAAAAATATTATGATGTACTATGAATATATTTGGTCATAATATGATTCAATAATAATCGTAATATGTTGACTACAATCATGAATCTTATCATAATATGTTGCTCTTAGAATATGTTTACGACAACCATGTTTTTTCTTTGCGTGCTATGTCATCGAACACCGAACACCATTTTGGATGAACCCACTTTTCTCTGGAACGGAAGGTTGATGTTTTTTAATCTTTATGCCACTTTATTTCTAAAATCATTATATCCAAAAAATTCCTTCATTTTTAGTTCTGGTGTTGCCACTAATTCCCTTCATTTTTTATTTCCGCCGTTGCTAACTTTCGTTGCTATCTTGGTTTAACAGGCAGGATTATTTATTTAAAATTTTTTTTTAGATTATTAAAAACAATGATAATAAAAACTTTTATGCAAAATATCAAGAAATTTTAATTTTAAATTACATTCAAATTTACAGTTTATAATTTTTTTCAGTGTAAAAACGTTTCATATCCACAATCGCGATGTAATTTAAAACGTTTTTCAACTACGCAACCGGATTTCAAAACATTATTCCACGTTGCAAATCCAGTTCGCTTGTATATCAGATGTTAGTAACTTACAACGTTCTTCCACTGGCTGACTCTTTGTATCACATTTTGACGGCGTTCAGGTGCATAAATTTGGGTGATTTGATGTTTAAATAGTGTAAGAGAGTAATGTTAACGTTGTGGTGTGGCTTTTACAAAGTTATTCGCGGCTGTGTTTCAATTATTTAGACAGTAAAAAATATTGTACGTTTTAACGGCATGAATGTTAACAAATAAACCTAAAACTAGTGCGAAAAGCCTTGAAAATTTTAAAATTTATCCCGAAACAGTGCAAAATGTTTTTTAGACAACATCCGTATTTTTTAAAAAAAAAAGCCATTTATTAGCGATGTAAATATAAAAAAGGGCTTTTTTATTACTGCAGACAAGCTTTTTGACTTCGCGGGACTAGATCTTTTACTAGAAATATTTGTAAATGAATTAATTATGAATGAATAATAATAAATTATAAACCCATATTTATATTATTCAGGGACATCAAGATTTTTTGCTAAACAAACTTCTTCAGTCTTTGCCTGTTTCAAAAGAAACAAAGAAAATATAACAAGACCCTCCCTGCTTAGCAATCTAGCTAAATGCATTAAATTTTATATAAAAATAGTCAAGTAAAAATAATAAACACAAAAAGAGAAAAAAAAACTCCATGATAGTGTATGTAGGTTTTTTTCAAGTTGGAAGAAGTAGACCTGTTGATATTTAAAATACTTTGCTTTTATTTGCTTGTGCTGCTGCTCGCTTGTTGAAAAGAAGCTGAAAAACAAAACCTCCAACTTGAATACGTTTTAGTTTGAGCGCGTCTGTCAAAGCGTGCGGTTGCTTTAAAGTTCCATATTTGAAAATAAATTTTACTTTGTGTATACATAATTTATGTAAAAAAATTAACTTTTTCTTAATTAGACATGACTGATTACGTTGAATTGCACAAAAGTTTGACGCAAGTTGGACAGGAGCACTTGTTAAAGTTTTGGGATGAATTAACCGCAACTGAACGTGAACAGCTGAAGCAAGATATAGCTGGATTGAATTTAAATGAATTAAAGTTGTATTTTGATCGTGCTACAACTTCACTAACACAAAATGTTTTAAAATTAGACGATCGTTTGCAGCCTATACCAGAGTCTAAGGTTGTTAGTATTGCCCGATCTTCAGAAGCGACACTAGGCAATTATCGTGAAGAGGGTTTGAAGCAAATTTCTTTGGGACATGTTGCTGTTTTACTTATGGCAGGTGGACAAGGTAAATGTATTTTTATATTACAATATATTTTCTTTATTTAAAAGTTCATTGACTTTTACATATATTTTCATTTAGTTTGTATACATGTTGCTTTAAGTTAATTTCAAGCAAATATAAATCCTAAGTAATTATGTAGTTGTGCCTGTAACAGCTTAAATATGAACATTTTTTATTACTTTATAATTAATTCAAACAAAACCACATTCGGAACTGCTTTCAAATCATGTATTAAAAAGTTTTGGTGCCGTTATTGTATTTTTACTTTCAAGTCACGCCTTAATTGAGCCATTCTTTGCTTAACATTATTTAAAAATGTAATAACTTAATAAATCTTTGTCTGGCATGCAGCGTAGACAACATTTCTTATCTTAGAGTCCCTTTCTAAAAGCCTTGAACCTAGTTGTTCACTACATATACATATGTATATACGCCAGCAAAAATAAATATTTATACTAAAATAAACACTAGTTAACAATAGCTGCGTTCGAGAACACAAAAGTTTTTACTATTCTTTACTGAACTTTACTGCATTTTACTAAAAGCCCAACCATAATGTGCTTAAGTTGGCTTCAGCAAATGTGCGAATACATGTTAATCATATGAGGCAAACCATATTAAACTTAAGGAAACGTTTTGTTAAGTTTTATGAAATTGTTATTTGTTTTTAAATACATTTGAGAAATTTTTGTAAATTTTTGACAGTAGGTTAAGCAAGGCTATGCATATTATGGTTGGGCCTTAAATTGCGTTCGCGTACACAAAATACAGTAAATGAGAACACAAATTGAGAGCGTAAAGTGACAGTTCTTGACTGAGTACTTACAAATTTTTACTGCAGAAACAAAACAACATATGTATGTTTCAAAAGGTAAACAAACAAAAGTAGCAAACAAAAGGCATACAAATTGTGAAAAAATTGTTTATAAAAAGAAAAGTTGAAATAAAAACAAAAAATGAATAAATATTAATTAATTAAACTTGTTTGTGAAGAATTTATATGGCTAAACACCAACTTTTGTTTTGTTATGTTACTTTTTTGGAGTTGTAAAAGAGTCAAGTACTCGGGTACTTAGAATCGCCCTTGTTTATAAAGTTATCAATAGTAAAAAAAAAGTATTCGTGTACTATTGATCAAATTAAGCCGGACACAAATTAGCAAATTCAAATAAAATAAAAAACAAACAAATATGAAAGATTACATAAAATAATTTGTTCGTATTTTTCAAAAATATTCGTGTTATAAAAAGTATTTAATCGAGTACCGATAAGAAAACAAGTTAAGTAGTCAAAAGTGTAAACATTTTTCAACACTTCAATTATTTGCCATCAGCTGTTGCCTTTATTTTACGAATTTTTACAAATTTTGCGTTCGCGTACTTTTTTGGACAACAGCTTTTTGGGAGAGCAAATTTTTAAGTTTACTCATTTACTGTAAAAGTACTCAAACGCACCTAATAACATTTTATATATATGCAATGTCTCCAATCGAGCACTCTAGTACTGTTGTTAAAATTATAATTTGGTTTTTACAAATGTGAATTTTACTAACAAGAATAATATGTTATATTTACATTCTTAATTGCAATGAAAATATACAAAAAAAAAACATATGTACATACCTACATTTAATAAAAGTGTTTCACAATTAAAAAACTGTCTGTGAAAATAGTAAAATTCAGTATGTATTGAGTTCTCTGTAGAAGTCTTTGTGTACTTATATTTAAATTTCTTAAATTTATATTTAATTTTCATTATTATCTTTCTCACTGCTTACCACAGCTAATACTAAGCAATTTTTATTACATACTATGTACTTTAATAATAAATTAAACACGTATGAAAAAGACACCTACATACATACATCTAATTGATAAAAAAAAATAACAAGATTTTTAGTTTTAAATTGCAAATACATATTTTAAGTTGAAATTACTTTACTTTTTTTATATAAAATTCACTGTTATTTATAAAAGCATAAATGGGCAACAAAGTAATATGCAAAGCTTAATCCTCAATATACATAGATTTAAAGATAAACAATTTTTTCAAAAAATAAAAGAAAAATTTAAATGAATTATATTAACTAATACAGGTAAATCTCGCTTAACACGTGCTTTTTATTCGACGACTTCGATCTAAAACGATTTATATTTTGCAACATGTTACTGCTAAACAAGAAAAATCCCTCGTTTTTATACGGATGTTATAAACTTTTTTTACCGTGTCCTTTTTAACCATAATATTTGACAGCGGCAAAATTTAATCAAATTGCAACGCCTTTAATTTGAAATAATAAAAATTTTCGGCTTTATTGCAGTAGGTTTTATAAAGCATTTGTTTATACAAATTTGGCAATAGTTTGTGTTCCAGTTATCATATTTTCTCTTGGTTTAATTTAACAAATAGTTTTAAAAGATTTAGTAATGTAGGTCCACATCAAGCATTCTACGCTTTTTTCGCTTCAGGTGTCACAAGAGTAGAATCTGTGTTGTTTTACGTAGCAAGTTACAAGTACGGCTTGAGGCGTTGAATGCGAAAAATAGGTTAACTTTCTACTTTTATTAGCGCTACAAGCAGCGATCGAACAAATCTCCTGGTTATTCTTTAAACAAATGTACGTGTTTTAATTATTTAGTTGACTTTAAATTCTGTAGAGTAATTTCTGGTATAAAAAAACTTAAATTAGAATAAATTTTAATACAGCAGTGAAATTAGATTTAGAGTTTACAGTGAATTTCAGAAGGCTGCTTGCTATGGGATCTAAGCTAAATAATGGACCGTATAACATAAAATTGCAAGACATTTTTTCTGGACAAAGGAAGCTAAGTTAGAACAAATTTTACCGCAATATCTATATCTGCTTCGGTTTTAGGCGTATTTAATTAGTTATTGTAATTTCTAGTCCCATAAAACTGTGAAGTATTAAATTTTCGGCAAAAGTGCACTTTACGGGGCGTACGGAAAAAAAAAAAAAAAAAGTTGGACCCCCTCTGGAATAAAAAAAGAAAAAAACCAAAATTAAAATTTAAGGGGGCTGAGGCCCCTGGGACCCCATGGATCAAAAAAAGCGTCCCGCCCACTTAGTGGTATGTGTGGGTACTCAAATTAAAGGTAATTGTGTAAAAAATACGAAATTAATAAAATTTAGGTCGAGCGGGACTTCTGGGTCCCTCTGGGGGTAAAAAAATTGCCCCTCCCACCCTTATAACTATGTGTGGGTACTCGAATGAAAGGTATTTTGCTTACGATTGTAAATATTTTGTTTCTATTTTGCTTTTTTAATGTTATACCTATGCGCTAAAATTTTCAAATGAGTTTTATTATTTTTTTATTTTTTTGTAACTAAAGCTTCTTTGTATAGCCGGCCTTCGGCCGGGCGCAAGGATTTTCACCTCTATGGTATAACAAAGACCGGCTTCGCTAACTAAAGCTTTTCTGTATAGACGGCCTTCGGCCGGGCGCAAGGATTTTCTCCTCTATGGTATAACAAAGACCGGCTTCGCTTACTAAAGCTTCTCTGCATAGCCGGCCTTCGGGCGGGCAAAAGGATTTCCTCCTCTATGGTATAACAAAGACCGGCTTCGCTAACTAAAACTTCTCTGCATAGCTATAAAAGATACATAAATTAACCTAGAGAGGAAAATATTAAACGAATACAAAAACAAAATACATATTTGCAATCGTGAGCAAATTACCTTTAATTTGAGTATCCACACAGATATACATAAGTGTTATGGGGGACACTTTTTTTGCCCCAGAGGGCCCTAGAAATGCCGCCCACCCAAAATTTTATTATTTTCGTTTTTGTTGCACAATTACCTTTAATTTGAGTACCCACACATACCATTCAGTGGGCGGGGCGGTTTTATGGACCCAGGGGTCCCCACGGGCCTCAGCCCCCTTAAATATTAATTTTGGTATTTTTTTTTTTTTAATTCTGGATCGGGTGGCATATTTTTTATATTTTTTTTTCGTACGCCCCGTAAAGTGCACTTCAGCCAAATTTTCTTATGATAGCATTGTTTATTACTGCTTTAAGCTTACTAAACTGTTTTCCGAGAGTAGAGTTTATATGGGGCCTAAAGTAAATTATGAACCGATCTTCGCAAAATTTAACAGTGGGATTTCTAGCTCTATGAAACTGTGACGTACCAAATTTTATTACAATTGTATTATTTATTACGTTTTAAAGCGTACTAAACTGTTTTCCAAGAGCAGGATTTATATATTGTCAAGGACCGATCCTTACAAATTTCAAATTTCACATTGTGTTTTCTAGTCCTATAAAACTGCGGCGTACTAAATTTTATTGCGATAGCGTTATTTATTACGGTTTTAGGCGTACTAAACTGTTTTCCGTGAGAAGGCTTTACATGACCCCCTTTGGTATATTATGGACCGATCTTCACGAAATTTCACAGTGTAATTTCTAGTCTTTAAAACCGTGACGTACCAAATTGTATTACAATTGCATTATTTGTTTCGGTTTAAGGCCTATGGTAAATTATGGACCGATCTTCACGAAACTTTACAACATGATTTCTAGTCATATAGTACGAATTTGTGCAAAATCTTATATACTATTTATGTTAGTTTTTGTAACAAAACTATCAGTTTTTTAAGGGTGTTGGTTCCACAGTTTGATTCATAGCTCTGATCCTACTGAACCGATTTTGCTGGATTTCAATCCCAAACTGCTTAGGATAACTACAAGTAATATGACACTATGTTTGTTTTTCGAAAGTGAGCGTGTTTTCAACAGACGGACTGGCAGACAGACATCGCTAAATCGAATTAGAATTACTCAAGGAGCCAGAATATATATACTTTATGGGGTCTGAGATGTATAATAAAAAAGATTCACACGAAATGACAAACTAACCACTAGTTGTGGTGGAAGGTATTAAAGCTAAAACAAAATATTTAATAACGTCTTCAGTTAAAACTAGTTTTAAAAGTCAAGAGAAACTGAAACTACATACATATACAGAAAACTTAGTCTTCTAATAACTAAATTATATTAAAAAAAACTGCCTTATTGCTTAAGAGTATGATCTTTCATAATTTAATACTTAATGGTCATACTTAAAAAAATATGGATACATACATACATATTTATTTATTTATATAGCACTTATTATGTATACATATCTTTTTAGGGACCAGATTGGGTTTTGCTTATCCCAAAGGCATGTATAACGTTGGCTTGCAATCACAAAAAACTCTTTTTCGTCTGCAAGCTGAGCGTATATTAAAGTTGGAAGAGTTGGCCTTCGAAGCCACCGGCAAAAGAGGCATTATAACATGGTACATTATGACGTCAGAACACACTATACAACCAACCTTTGATTATTTTGTGGCCAATAACTTTTTTGGCTTAAAAAGAGAAAACGTTGTATTGTTTGAACAAGGTTCATTGCCCTGTTTTGAATATGACGGTAAAATTATATTGGATCAAAAGCATCGTATTGCTAGAGCTCCAGATGGAAACGGAGGTATTTACCGCGCAATGAAACAACAAGGTGTCTTGGATGATATGACTAAAAGAGGAGTGCTATATGTACATGCTCATAGTGTAGATAATATACTAATTAAGGTAGCCGACCCAATTTTTATTGGTTACTGTGTTCAAGAAAATGCTGACTGTGCCGCTAAAGTGGTAGATAAATCTTCCCCAACCGAAGCTGTTGGTGTGGTAGCGATTGTAGATGGTAAATATCAAGTAGTGGAGTACAGTGAGATATTAACGAAAACTGCCGAAATGCGTAATTCAGATGGTCGTCTTACTTTTAATGCCGGCAACATTTGCAACCACTTTTTCTCGACGGCATTTTTACAAAAAATCACAAGTACTTATGAGCAGGAACTCAAATTGCATGTAGCAAAAAAAAAAATATCCTTTGTAGACAATTCTGGAAAGCGCATTACTCCAGAAAAGCCCAACGGCATTAAAATCGAAAAATTCGTATTCGACGTCTTTGAGTTTACACAAAAGTTTGTTGCCATGGAAGTGCCCAGAGAGGAGGAGTTTAGTGCTTTAAAGAATGCTGATGCGGCGGGAAAAGACTGTCCTGCTACTGCCAAAGCTGATCTTTATCGTTTACATAAGAAATACATTGAGGCAGCTGGTGCTATAGTCCACGGCGATGAATGTGAAATATCCCCACTTGTTAGCTACGCCGGAGAAAATTTGACTTCTTTGGTACAAGGAAAATCGTTCACAACTCCTTTATATTTGCGTAGTAATAGTGACAATGAAAATGGTCATTTATAAAATGCACACAACAATTTGTAAAACATTTTACTTGTGTGGGTTTTAGATAATAAGCAATTTTAAACCACAAGTTACTTAAAATTCCATATACTTAAAAAATCATATTACTTTGTTATTTAGGGAAAAAGTTGATGTGCAATTATTAATTATTTTATAAAATTTTGTTTGTTTTAAAAAGAAAACTAAATTGTTAATATGTAGATTGTAAACAATTAATGTACACATATACATACATATATACATATGTATATACTTATAAAAAATGTTATTAAAAAAGAAGAAAATCTCGATCTTTTTATGTATTGTGTATTTAAAAAATGTACCCTGCCGGAGATCGAACTAGTGCCTAGTTAGTACTACACAAGTACAAAAATCATCAGTACTAGTTCTGGACTGTAAACTTTTATATAACATTTTAATGCTCAAATTAGCATTGAGTGTGCTTGGAAAATCACTAGAACTAGCTCTAGATGTGCACTAGTGCACTTGAACCCTATTGGGTGCTTAAGAACCAGTTCGTTACTAGTTCTTTGGTATAGGAATTTAAGCAGTATCAAAATACAAATATGTTCGCGAATTTTTGTTTTAAAACAATTAATTACACAAATATTCTATCAATATACAAGTGGTGCCCTTGTACTACATCAAGTACTAGTACAATAAGCACTAGTGTTTTTACATAAAAACTCTAAACCCGTTAGTACTAGTGCAACTTGTTCTAGTAATAGTACTTGTGGCTTTTGGACAATTAACGTTTAATCTCCTGAAGGGTAGGTATGTATTCCATTTACTTATAAAAAAATAAATAACAACTATTTTCTTGTTCATGTATGTACATATGTATTAAGTTTATGGAAAACAGAAAAATATTAATACTTAATATGCAAGGAAAATTACGAAATATTTCCCACGAGAAGCGGTTCTACGCACCGGAACTACTCGGAGTTCAACGAACACCGACCAAGGATTGTCCACTCAGCAACAGCTGTTATTCAGGTCTCGCTGCTAAAACAAGAGTTGGAGTTTTAGAATAAACAGAAATATTATTTTATTTGCACATTCAAAGTTTTTTTATAATTAGATAAAAAAATTAGTCGTTATTTTAGAATTCAATTAAAGTGGACAAGTTATTTTTTCTTTGAGAGTAAATACTACAAAATGTCAAATATATGTACTATGTGTCGTTTATTGTAAAAGTGGTGTAACTCCATATTTTTAATAAAAACATATTTTTGTAGAATAGTATCACATTTAGTCATATCTTTCGTAGTAACAGTGAAGCAACTGCAATATTTGCACCAAAACCCCATAGATGACGTTACTTGTTTACTCGCAGAAGTAAAACTGCAAAATATTCACTATAACAACTTTGAGTTGATTGGTATTTCTGAAACGTGGCTAAAACCTACTATTCCTGACACAGCTATACATATATCTGGTTATAATATAGTTCGAAATGATCGTGTACGTAATAGAGGCGGTGGCGTGTGTATTTATATATCAAGAAATCTTAAGTATAGAGTTGTGCATAAAGTATCTCTTTATAGTTGTGAATCTTTGTTTATCGAAATTTCCTTTAAAAATGTTAAAACTCTGTTTGGTGTAGTGTATTTACCTTATGGAGATATTGCTGAATTCGAAAATTCCCATAATGAAATTTTTTTACGTTACTCGAAGATTATTGTCGTTGGTGATTTTAATTGCAATATGTTTAATGTATATAAAGCTTATTTGTTGCGTTTAATGTGTATCAGATGTTATCTTTCGGTTATACACAATTCAAAGCCAACTCACTTTGATATGGCTCATGGCACTACATCTTTGCTAGATTATTGGCTAGATAGTGATGACTCTATGGTTTGTTATTCTGACCATATTTCATGTCCCGCTATTTCCCACTATTCTTTCATATTTGCGGTTTTTTGTTTGGATGTCGTAAATGCGGATAGATTAATTGAGTATAAAGACTTTAATCATATTGACTGGGAGGGTTTATTTTCCGTTATATCGGAATTTGACTTTACTACGTTTTTTAATTCGAGTGACGTTGATTATCAAGCTTCTATTATTAAATTTTTGCTTAACGCCCTTTATGCTTACGTGCCTACAGTGAGGAAGAAAGTGAAAGTTGATGATAACAGTTGGTTCAGATCTAATAATATTTTATTGGCAACGTCGCTTAGAGACTTGTCTTACTTAGCTTATCGTTTAAATAGGAATACTTGGAATTGGAATGTGTACTGCAGATACCGAAATAAGGCTAAAAATATACGTAAAGAGAGAAGAGCTTATTATTCTAAATTATTTTGTGGCCTTGACCCATCTGGTATGTGGAGAATTTTAAGAAAATCTGGTCTAACTGGGGATAATAGTTGGTGTAATGAATTTGATGTTGATAGTATAAATGATTATTTTGTTAACTCTTCTGATTCAGTAAATGATAATGTTGATTTAAGCACTTTTATTGATGTAAATGGTTCTTTTTCCTTTAGTTGCGTTAATGAGGATGAGTTATTTAATGCGATCTGTAGGGTTAAGTCCGAATCTGTAGGTACTGATACCATACCAAATCGTTTTATTAGGATTATTTATCCTTATGTATCTAACATTCTTATTCATCATGTTAATTACATTTTAACTACATCAATATTTCCTAAGACTTGGAAAATAGCTCGGGTTGTTTCCATTCCAAAATGTAGAAATGTTCGGACAATTAATGATCTTAGACCGATATCAATTCTCCCTTCATTGTCCAAAGCTGTTGAACACATATTAAAGGACCAAATATTATATTCTGTTCGAAGGCTTATTGTTCCATCTCAATATGCTTTTCGTTGTAATCACAATACTACTTCTCTCTTACTTGATATGACTGATAATATAAGAAGGAATCTAAATGATGGTGACTTATCTCTACTAGTATCTCTTGATTTAACTAAGGCCTTTAATTCGATAAATTATGCTATTATGATTAAAAAATTGAAAGGGTTATTTAAATTTCCTACCACGGCATGCAAGCTTATATTGTCTTATCTTACTGACAGATCTCAATTTGTAAATGTTACAGCCCAATTATGAATAAAAATTCCCTGGGAGTTTTTTCCCTTTTCCCATTTCTACAATTGAATTAACATAGGAAAAATGGGAGAAGGGAGAAAACTCCCAGGGAGTTTTTCTTTCATAATTGGGCTGTTAATGATCTGAGTTCGAATTTACTTGCAATTACTTCCGGTGTGCCTCAGGGATCAGTTTTGGGACCACTTCTTTTTATATTATATATAAATGACTTACCAGCCCAATTAGATTCTGAATGCTGCAGGTCATTGTTATTTGCTGATGATGTTATGTTCCTGTTTAATGGTAACAAGAATGATGTTGACATTTTTAACCGTAAAATTAATTTTCACCTTGGTCGCCCTCATCATGGTCATCTGCTAATTCTTTGGTTGTTAATACTACTAAAACGAAAGCCCTAGTATTTGGTTCTGGTGATTTATATTTGCACAGCCTACGCATTTCTATATCTGGTTCTACAGTTTTATTTGTTGATAAACTTAAATGTTTAGGAATCTATATTGACAAACGACTAACTTTTGATAACCATATTGACCACCTCTGCTGTAAAATTTCTGGAATATTACTTAAACTGTACTCAACAAACATCTACTTACATTTTCGTATAAGATGTAGTCTAGCTCATTCCCTTTTAATTTCGAATATACTATATGGTCTTGATGTTTTTACGGGTACATCTTCCTATGTTATTTCTAAATTAAATAGGGTAGTTAATATGATCGTTAGATTTGCTTATAATATTCGAATATTTCTGAATATGTTAAACTTTCTCTTGGCTGTTTCTTCCATAATTTCATACAACGTCGAAATTTGATATTTTTTTTTTTTTTTTTGGGTTATTAGAACTGGGTTGCCTTCACCACTCTGCTCTAAATTTAGCTTTTCCCGTTCTACTACGAACCCGCAGGTTTTGATTCCGAGAATTAATAATGGATTCTATGAACATTCATTTGTAATAAGAACTGCGCGTAGTTGGAACTGTTTGCCTCTGGAACTTAGAATTTTTTCGCACTCTAACAATGCATTCCGCCTAAAACTTAATAGAATACTTTGTAATTAACTTTAAAGCTATTTCTTTGGGCGTGTTACTGAACAGACTGACCGTTTTATTCAATGGGCATTTAACTTATTTATTTAAATAAATAATCATTTGTTTATATACACATTTGTTTGTGTATTAAATATACATTTACAAGTGTATATTGAACGGTTATATATTTTTACGATTTTTACACTGTTGGGATCTTTTCTGTGCCTTCCTTTTTTATTGGTTGGGGAACCAAAGGAGTAAATCGCTTTGAGGGTTAATTTAATTAATTAATATAATTTTTATTTTCTATTTATGTATATAAGTGCTTATTGTTAAAATAGTTTTTTATAATGCTTTGTAATATATATTTTAATTGGCCAAGAGTGGTTTTTTATGTTATATTTAATGAAATAAATAAATAATAAGAGTGAAGTAAAGGCTCGTTTTCTCGAAATTTAATTACAAGGAGATAATTCACTGTTACAATGAACGACACATATTTCTTTTGTGTTCATATTTATACCAAAACATTGATAAGAATTATATCGTTTTTATACAATTCATTGACATAATGCATGTTGAGAAGTATAGTGTTAGTATATTTATTTTTGTTTTTCTACAAAGGTTTATTCAAATGCAGATGGATATTGTTATATATATTTTTTAATAAAACTACTCACTTATGGCCAATTTCACCAATTCTATTTAAATATCAATTCATATTTAAAGCGCCCTAGAGACTATTAAATAAACACATTAATCACTTAGTTTTGTGCGTGCAGTCGCTGTCGGCAATATTATTTTATTTTAATTTGGCATAAAAAACGAGTTTTAAACATAAACTGATATATAAATAAATTGGTTAAATTGGCCATTATTCAAAAAACATATTTTTTTAGATTTATAAAAGGCTTATTAAACATAAACACATATTACGAATAGTTGCTATTATAAAAACTCGGTTTTCGGTTAAGAAATCTGTAAATAACCGGTTAACCGGTTTTAATTCGAATACTTAAAAACACAAAAAATCAAATAAGTTTTTAAAATAAAACGTTAACAAAATACATAGATATGTCTTATATCAGACCTATCAAATATTTTACGATAAAATCGAAGAAAAGTGGGACCAGTAAATTGATCAAACTTTAGATAAATTTTCAACAATTTTTTATTGATTTACTAAACTTTATTTGTAAGAAGATATTTGTAAATTGTAATTTAGAAACTGTTGAATGATATTTGATCTAGACATACGTTTTGCAAAAGCAAATAAATTATACGAATTTTATAAAGTTATTATTTGAAATATTCTCTCAAATTTATTTTGAATTAGTTTTAATTTGTTGGTGGTTAAGCTATCTATGTATAGAAATCAGCCATATTTTTCAAAAGTTGCAAACAAAACCTCTTAGCCAGGAGTATATATGTATTTCAAATTATTTTTTTCAGCATTATAGAAACGAATAGTGAACTAAAGATTCTTTTTGTGTAAAATATTTGTCAATTCGTCGACTACAATTTAAAACATTCCATGATATTGTTTGATTTCTTCAATTTTGTTTTTTAGTTCTTGGTATTTTAATAAATAAAACTGGTAGAAATGTTCCCCAAAACGTTGATTCCGCCGTAATGTTGTAGTTTTCAGCATGAAGAGATGCTAGAACTACTTAAGAGTTTTTAGTGCCTTAACGGGCATTTCGTCCTCGGCAACACAACGGGCTAATATTTCACCCAATGATTCATTTTTTGCAGCGTTTTTTTAGTCGTCTTATTAGAACTACATACTTCGAACGGAGTTAAGTTTCATTTTAATGTCAAGCATGTGATCCATACTAATTAAAGGTGATTAATAAGTCGTAAAATGGAAGAACCTTTGTAACTTATCATTTTAGGGCACTTCAAGCACCTAACTTCTTTGTCTTTTTAATCGCATTCGAAAAATATCTAGAGATAACATTTATATAAAAATATATTTATAGCCTATTTCTAATGTGCGAAAGAATTCTTTCGTTCGAATAACTACATTGAAAACAAAAACAAATTCTAAAAATTTGTTTTTGTTTTCAATGTAGTTATACGATTTATTAATATTTAGAATACTCTTGCACAAATTACTATTTACTTTTTAACTGCACACGTTTTTGTAGTATTTTGAATAGTTTTTGGTTTTTTTTCTACAAGAACACACGCTTTTATAAGCGATTTGTATTTACAGTGTTCATAAAGTTTTTTGGCTTTTGTTACATTTTGTTTTGACATTCTTTATAAAAAGTTTAAGTTTGCCCAATATTCAATTAGAAAAATACATAAATTACGGGTATATCTACAACAAGAGTAAGGAAAATGTATATAAATTACACATTATTAAAATAACCTGCTTATTATTCCAAAATAACCGGTTTATTCGATATTCGAAAAATGGACAATTTAAAATTACCGACTTGGGCTAAGCTAAAATAACCGGTTAAAACCGGTCGAATAATAACCGTTCGATCTCCCTAAACCACACAACATCCGACAAAATGTGTGCGGGATTGGATTGGCACGAATTAGATTTATTTATATCTAAAGAACGTTTTACTATATACATACTAGTATATACTATATAAAAAACTACAAACAAGTATTACCAAAAGAATTAAAATAAAAAATATTAATAAAATAAACAATAGAAAATGTTGAAAAATGTAGAAACATGCTTGAATTTTATATTCATATATGTATTTATATGTATTTATATTCATTTATGTATTTATTTAAACTTTTTTATATATTGTTTTGGGGTAGAAATTTGGTTTTAATTGTTCCCGTACTTTTGTACATTTTTGTCTTTTAGAGAGAGAAATTTTTGTTAATTCTCATTTAACCGAAAGTTACCCAAAAAGTACGGGATCGCACCTATTGTATATATTTGAAATTAAACAATTATTCACATTAAAATGTTTATTTTTTGGCCTGTTCATGATAAATAGTATGTATACAATTAGGTGGGTCGAAAAAAAGATGGGCCAACCACCTCCTAGAATGAAAGCTACATATGTATATCAATGAAGTTTCTAAAACAGGAAAACATTTTTTGCAACGCCCCAAATTACAGCACTTTTTGTTTTTATATATAGCGCCGACATTTATCCGAAAATAGCGAAACTATACAGAAACATTACTTACGGTCTGTTTAGAGATGACCCCTACCAACAACGACGACCCTGCCTACCAACAACTTGTTATATTTTATTTTCTTTAATCTGCATATTCATATTCATATGTAAACATTATTAAGTTAAATTGTTGTTACATTTGCACTCAGTATATACCGTTATATTTAGTACAAAACTTCTTTTATAATTTGTGACCATTTTTGTATATTGAAAAATAATTTAAAGTCAGTCGATCAGAAAATATTAAACAGTAAACAACAAACAGTAAAAATACAAAAACAAAACATAAATTGTGAAATAAAAATACAAAAACATAGGTAGGTATGTAAAATAAATAAACAAACAAAAAAGAAACAAAGTGTAACTAAAACTAAATGAATTTAAATATTAAAATTAAATAAATAAATTGTTAAATTATTAAAACCTAAAAGTGAACCGTGTTTTTATTTAAGACCCATTCTTAAACACGGTCTATAGAAGATATGTGTAAAGTTCTGTGAAAATCAGTGCAGTCGTTTTCGAGTTTATCGCTTACAAAGAAACACGTCATTTTTATCTATTAGATTCGTTTTATAAACCTGATATATTTTTTATGAATAATTTATTTTTAATCTAATTACATAAGCTTTTAGAAAACTTATATAGTTTTTATAAAAACTTAAATTTTAGGGTTGTAAAACTTTAGTAGAACATATTTTCTTAAAAACTCGGAAAACCCGGCTCAGATAGAAAAATTATGGCCATTTGCGGGAACCATGCTAAGTTTTATAACCCAGGTAATAGGTAAATTTCTTCTTTAATATGTCGGTATATAAATCGGTTAACAAAATGGCAGAGTTATGAGAAAAATACTCCAAAAATATCAAAGTTTTAATAAAAACTAAATTTTGGGGATGTTATAGAACCTATGGATACGTTTTATATATCAAAAGATTGGATATTTTCAACATTTCCCAAAAAGGTCAAAAAATTCGGTCCAGAAAAAGAAAAGTTATGTCCAAAATATAAATTTTTTTAAAAATACCCATTTTCGGGAAATATAAATCTTTTCGACTACAAGTTTTATAGCCCAAGTAAATGGTTAATTTGTTTCTAAGCACGTCGGTATTCAGATCTGTCGAATCGTTGAAAAAATACCCGAGCTATGAGCAATATACTGAAATCCTAAGTATTATTTTTCTAAAATCACGTCCGTTATTATAATTAAGTTCGTAAAAATATATATGACTGTTGCTTTTACAAAAAATTCTTATATAAGCATCGTTGCCAAAAAATTCTCACATAAACATCGCTCCAATTGCTAAAAAAAAAATACAGAACTCATTTATTAAAAACTTAATTCGCTTAATTTTAATTAAACATTTACCCCCTAATACATAAAAAATATTTCAAGAATTAAAAAGGCTAAATTAACAATTTTTCATAGAAAAATCTTTTTATAAACCTTCTGTAAACCTAAAATGTTGTTTTTTAATAATGCCTTAAATTTATAATTTCATATCCGAAGACAGTAAATTGATATTGATGATCTAAATGTGCATGCCAATAAGTGAGTTTTCGAGCTAAAAAGATACATTTTAAAGGTTTCCAGTAATGAGAAGAGCCAAATTCGTTGAAATGCTATCCCAGTTCAAATAGAGATCATTAAATTCAATACAGAACAATTTTACGTTTTTGTTTTAACTTAAAAATAATTCAACCGGAACGGACGGTTACCGTATATGCATATGTTCATATCAAACGATTGTGAAGGGTAAGATTCGGCATAACCGAATATAATACTATTACTTGTTATTTTTCGAGTCGTGGTTCACATACTCATGGAAATGCCGATATGTGTAAAGATAAATAAATTCCAATAGAAAACAGTCTTTGCTAAACACCAAAAGCTTGTAAGACGGCGGATAATAATACAAATTCCTAAACACTCTACTTTGCCGACTATGTCAAACTCAAAACCGACTACAACACTTTTAAACGTAGTTTTTTTACTTTCAAACAGTGTTTAAAAATGCTTGACTATTTTTAATGTTTTTGTAATTGCTTAACTTAACTTAAGAAAAAGAACACAGTAAAAGCAAAAAGCAAAAGCAAACGCAGAAAAAGTGAGAGTAAATAATTTATTTATTCTCACCATGTTTATGTTCTCAGCTTAAAAAGCCAGCCAAGCAACCACTTGAAAAAAAAAATTGCTGTTGCTGTAAGTAATAAGTTTTTGTTTTTTTTTTTTTTTGCTTTGGCTTAACTGTAAATTGAAGTGCTTAAATTCAGCGAGTATTAACTTCTTTGCTGTTTTTGACTTCATTGCTGTTGCTTGCTGTTGCAGGCGTTAGTTTTGAAAAAGTGTTTGACGGTAAGAACTAAAAATTATGGCGCCGCGTGTAAATCGAAGAATGATTGAAAAATATTTTGAATTTGATAATGACCAAGCTGTGTGTAAACTTTGTTCATATATGTTAAAAAGTGATAGAGTTTTTAATCTTAAAACTCATATAATTAAAGTGCACAAAATTAAAGAAAACGAATTTTCAAACGAAGGGAATATTGCGTGCGATTCTGTTACCAAAAACAAAAACACGGAAAAAAATTTAGGAAACACGTTGTCAAAATCGATGTAAGTAAAAAACATTTATGTATGTATGTACCTATTTATTAAAAAAAAAAACGCAAAATACCAAAAAAATTCGAAACAAATTCGTTCATAATATATTATGTTCCAGCAACAGCAAAGAAGTTAACTTGCTGACTTTAAGCGCATCAAAAGCAAAAAAAAAACAATCAAAAACTTAATACTTACAGCAACAGAAAATTTGTTTTCTTAAGTGGCTTCTTTGCTGACAGATTTAGCAGAGTACATGCACATAGCGAGTTTAAACAAATTATGTATTTACTCTCTTTGTTTTGCTTTTGCTTTTTTGCTTTTGCTGACTCGTTATCAAAGAGTTAAGTAAACACTTAGACACACAGTTTTTTAATTTGCTGCAAAAAATGTAAACAAAGCAAAAATGTGCGACTGTTGCTATTTTAAAGCAAGCAATTTAAACACTGCTTTCAAATACCTACAATAGCTTTATTTTTAAAGTACATAATTAATAATTTAGCGCATTATAGCAAAAAAAGAGTGGACCCAATGCAAAATCTTGAAAAATACCTCACATTAAAGGAAGCAAATCGGAATGAGAATCATCAATATCTGCAAAATTAAAAATGGTTGCTTGATAATGAAAAATTTTGATTTAAATCAGAAGCATACGATCACTTAATAATACTGCAAAAAAATTAGTTAGTAATTGGTATTTTTTTTACTAGAAGTAAAAAAGATTGAGTGGTGTTGCAAATTGTTTCACTACCACTAACGGTGCTTGAATGAATAATATCTGCACTCAATTCAAATAGTGCAAAATTTTAAATTGCAATCAAAAAATCTTATATGCAGCTCACTCATTAAACTTTAATAAATGTAATTTGGTACGTGCATGCTATTTGATTTTTGTGATATGCATAAGCAAAGGAAATTAAACAAAATTTTTGTCAATAACGGAATAAAGGCCATGTCAGATAAAACTTTTGCTTCGCGTTGCGTTACCGATTCGCTTTGACATCTAAGATAAAATATACATATTTATACGAAACATGTCACATAAAGTACTTTCAAAGCGGAGCGAAGCAAAAAGTTAGCCAACTCTCATCTTTTTGCGCGCTTTGACAATTGGCTAGTATAATTTTCTTTTGTTTTTTAATTTTTTTGCCAAATTCAATTCCAAAAAACCGTCCAATTAAATTTTTAACTTTTATTTTTATAACAAATAATTAAATGTACAAATTACCAACCGCTTTTATAAGTAAACAAACAATGCGTGAGTGTTGTCTAAGTTTTCATTGTGTCATACACCTTTTGCTTTGCAATTTCTGCCCAAAGTTAGAAACGTCACGCAAAGCGACAAAGTTGTATCTGACACGGCCTTAATTCTTTAATAATAATTTGTCAGACATGTCTGAATAGACACCGTGTAAACTCCTGGCATTTACACGGAGTCTTTTCAGATATGTCTGTTTTATTCATTCTCTTTTGAACATGCTTCCAAAAACCTATTGTCTTTTCACGATGTCTTTGCAACATGTCTGTTTTCATGTCTAATTGTCTAATATCCATATACTACATACATCAAGAAAATTCATAAAAACAAGCAAGAAAACTCTTGTTTGTTGGCGATCGGGTTAAAGATGAAAGAGGGGTTGTCAAACAGACACGAAACGAGTTTTCATGTTTTTAATTTGTATTTACATATATGCATATTAGAGTTTTCTAGAGTTTTTGTAACACGTACCCGGTACAAACTTTTTCTGATACATTATAGCACCTCCCATACCATCAATAATATACTGTAAGTTTTATAAAGATCGGTTCAGCGGATACAGGTTTATGATATGGAATATAAAGATAAATCTAAAATCGCCAACCAATTTAAAAATTATTTTGTCAATAGTATTAAGAAAATTAGAGATACAATAGAAAACGTGCATATTATTTATTATACTGTTGAAGAAGTTTTACGCAACTTATTAGTTTTAACGGTAAAGGGAGCTATTAATCACACGTGAATGAATGTGCTATAAAGTAAATTTATTTCTAATAGATTTGGCAGCACCTGGAAATAGTCACGTGAACAAAAACGTGTAATAAGTATGAGAAAATAAGATGGCAGTACACTATTTCGCAATTGTCGCTTTAAAAGATTAATAAAAAGAGTAAAGATATACTCTTAAGTCAAATTGGAATTGGCAGCACTTTGACACGAACCACAAGTGCACTTGATTTTTTTTCACGAATTTGTTTCATTCAATTTTTAACATCGGTACATTTCGCTTGCGTGTTTGAAAAGTTTTTCCAGCCCAATTAAATAGTTGGAGGAATAAATTCACTTTCTATACGAACGTTTAAGTGGAAAGTATAATTAGGAATAATTTTTTATATAGAAATCAGATTAAAAATCACAGCAAATAACAATGGGAAGTAAGTTAGCAACGTCAACAAAATAAAAGTGGATAATTTCAACATAAAGCAAAAGTTAAAAGAAATTTAAAAATTACAATGAGACAAAATAAACATGAGATTTCCAAGTTTAAAATGAGTTTCTTTGCTTACGTATACATATGCATGTACTTATGTATATAGTTTAGAAGTTGTATGCCGGTGTTAGATTTTTTGGTGTTTTTTTTATCAAAATATAAAATTGTGGTTATTTAAATAAATTTAAGCAAATCTGATGGTTGAAAGCAAATAAATTGTGACGTGTTAAAGTAAATAACTTCTTTTTTGCTTTCCAGTTAAATTCCTTGAAGTCATAAAACCATTCTGCAGTATACTGCCAGAAATCGCTAAACCAGAACGCAAGGTAAGTTCCAATAAATTGCCTTTAACATAATCGTTAAAAATAAGACAAGTTTAATTAATGAATTCCAAAAAAAAGTGTTAAAAATAGTTAAAAATTAAAATTTAATAAAACTGCCTTATTTCAATTCAATTAACAGATGTAAAAGGTTGCCACACATAACTTTCTAATTGTCACATAAGAAAACGAAACTAAAGGAAAAAACAATAACTTTCACAGTGCATTAAAAAGAAAAGCCACGAAGCGTTGTTATTAAAAAAAAATTTGTTATATCGTGATGAAACATATTCAAATATTAAAAAGGATTATAACTTTTCAAATATGTTTTATTTATTATTTTTGCTATAGTACATACATATGTATGTACATGCTTATTTTTTCTTTCGTATTTTTGACATTTCTCTGTATTCGTTCTTTTTTTTTTGGCAGTTGTAAGAGCGTATACAACGTGTACAACTTGTCCGAATACAATTCGTTTTATTTCGTCGCTAACGTTTTGCTTGTTAAGTTGTTGCTTGGTATATTTTCGTAGAAACATTCACTGATGATTGTTGTTATGCTATTTTGCTTACGTAGCTTGATAGTTATTAATTATTATGGCTGATTATAAATTCAATATTTTGGAAGGTAATAAGACTTCATAGGAATGTCAATAAACAATTTATAGTAATTTTGATTTAAATGATCAAAATACAGTAGATACAAAAAGTTTACAAATTTCTATTTTAGTTTTGCAATAAAAGAAAATGTTTATTAATTTTGCAATTCAGACGAACCTATTTTAAATTATTTATCTAAATACATATGTATTAATTTATTTTGTATTAATCATTTGCAGATTCAGTTCAGAGAGAAAGTGCTATGGACCGCCATAACGCTATTTATCTTCTTAGTTTGCTGTCAGATTCCTTTATTTGGTATTATGAGCTCCGATTCAGCTGATCCCTTCTACTGGATTCGTGTAATTTTGGCATCCAATCGTGGTACTCTTATGGAATTGGGTATTTCACCTATTGTTACATCCGGTTTAATTATGCAATTGTTAGCTGGTGCAAAAATTATCGAAGTGGGTGATACACCCAAGGATCGTGCCTTGTTTAATGGTGCTCAGAAATTGTTTGGAATGGTGATAACTATTGGTCAAGCCATTGTCTACGTTATGACTGGCATGTATGGTGATCCATCAGAAATTGGCGCTGGCGTTTGTCTGTTAATCATTATCCAATTGTTCGCCGCAGGTTTGATTGTTTTGTTATTGGATGAATTGTTGCAAAAAGGCTACGGTTTGGGCTCCGGTATCTCACTCTTTATTGCTACCAATATTTGTGAGACAATTGTGTGGAAGGCTTTCTCTCCCACAACTGTTACTACCGGACGTGGTACTGAATTCGAAGGGGCTGTCATTGCCTTATTCCACTTGATGGCAACACGCAGTGATAAGGTTCGTGCTTTGCGTGAGGCTTTCTATCGCCAAAATTTGCCTAATTTGATGAACTTGTTGGCAACAGTACTTGTTTTCGCAGTCGTTATATACTTCCAAGGCTTCCGTGTTGATTTGCCTATCAAATCTGCCCGTTATCGCGGTCAATACAGTAGCTATCCCATTAAGCTATTTTATACCTCAAACATTCCCATTATCTTGCAATCTGCTTTGGTTTCTAATTTGTACGTTATTTCGCAAATGTTGGCTGTTAAATTCCAAGGAAACTTCTTTATCAACCTTCTCGGTGTATGGGCTGATGTTGGGGGTGGCGGCCCAGCTCGTTCTTACCCCATTGGCGGTCTCTGTTACTACCTGTCGCCACCCGAAAGTGTTGGCCATATTTTGACTGACCCTATTCACGCCATTCTTTACATTGTTTTTATGCTGGGATCCTGCGCGTTCTTCTCCAAAACATGGATTGATGTATCCGGAAGCTCTGCCAAGGATGTAAGTATTTTAAATGTTGCTTAAAACAAAACAAACTTATTTAAATAAATTTGTATACCTGTAGGTTGCTAAACAATTAAAAGAACAACACATGGTTATGCGTGGCCATCGTGAAAATTCTATGATCCATGAATTGAACCGCTATATTCCCACAGCAGCTGCCTTTGGTGGTTTGTGCATTGGTGCGTTATCCGTGTTAGCTGATTTCTTGGGAGCCATCGGTTCTGGTACCGGTATTCTTTTGGCTGTTACCATTATCTATCAATACTTTGAAATTTTTGTTAAAGAACAATCTGAAATGGGCGGCATGGGCACACTGCTATTCTAAGCTAAGCGCATTCAATTCATTAGTTAAGAGCATGTCAAGTGTGTTTAGGTACATAATATGTTTAGTTCCATAAGTGAAACTCAAAACATTTTACGTTTTGGGATTTTTATAAGTTTTCTTTTTAATAACTTTTTTTTAACAAAAAGAAAAAATACTAGTTTTATGTTAAAATATTTTTTTACGAAAATTGTATAAAAAGAGAAGAGAAAGAAAACAACTTTACAAAATAATTAAACTTTATAAACTTTAAATTTTTAATATTATTTCTTTAAATGAATAGTTAAAATTTTATTTCTGAGACTGTCCAAATTTTCATAACATTTGTTTAAGCTTTAAATTATAATTCTAGAAATAATATTAAGAGTTACAAAAGTTTTAGATTATTTATATCAAGAACGAATGATTGTGAAATTATTGAAGTTGTAGAAGGGAAATGCAAAATAATTTAGAAAATCAACTTAATTCTAAAAAATAAGAAACTTGTAAAAAAAAATTAACAAAATAAAAAAAATTGTAAAATTTAATATTTTTTTAATTAGTAAATGCCATTTTTATTTTCTATTTATCATTTTGCAGTATATATGTATGTAACAGCCCAATGGGCTCCAAATATCAAAAAGAGGACATATTTTTAACAAACCGCCTGGATACGTTTAAAAAAAATGTTATTTTGGGCATTACTGTTTTATTTTTGGCAAAAAACTTGCAGGGTTTTCGGTAAATATATTCTGCTAAAAATGTATAAAACATGTTCATATGTTATACCAGAGCCCTAAAATTTAAGTATTTTCAATGATGTCTTTGTACGGGAGTTACCATGCCCACTTTTCCAATCACGCCCATATTTTTTGGGATGCTGTGTATTGATAACCGATATGTTTGTACCTAATTTGAGAACTTTAGCTCGTTTCGTTCTCCAGATATACAGAAATGTATAATGTCTTTGTATGGGAAGCGCCACACCCAAAATTATTTAATTCAAGTCATCGAGCATTTTCACAAAACGCATCCAAACTCCAACAAAAGCACAATTTTAGCAAATTTGAAAAAATAAAAAAACCAATATGTTCTTACTTTATAATGTATTTATGAAATAGAAGCAAATTTAGAAATAAACAACTTTACTCATTTCAACTAAAACTGCAGTTTTTCTTAACAGAATGCTACTGTTATTTACACCGAAATCTTTATTTTAAAATTTCCTACCATACTGCATTTACAGGATATAAAAGTTTTGCCTCGTTCAATTTTTATATATGAAAAGCTAAGAAAAATTTAAAAAAAATGTTAAGTTTATATTTGAAAATCTGAATTTATAGTGCTATAAATAAAAACCATCGAACAAAATGGCAATGTTGCTTTAAGAAACAACAAAATTTAGTAAGCTTTCTAATGCATGTAATGATGTTCAAATCCATTCAGAACTACTTGAGTTTGAGCCAAATTACTAAATCAAGATTTTTTTTATTTTTTGGAAAAAAGGCATTTTGCCTAAAAAAATTAAAAAACGATTTGAGAGACCACTTCCCGTTCATCAATATTTAAGTGTTATACATCAAAATTCTTGGTTTTTATAGTAGATAAAGAAATGCGATGTTCATAAAGGAATTTCGAAAAAAGTATTAAAACTGAGACACGGTCTAATATACATAGTAAAACATCTAGGTCAAATCCTAACGTACCCGTAGATTTTTTTATTTTTGGCCTGTGAACGGAGAATTAAAAGAAAAAAAGGGCGTGACAATAGTTAATATTTAAAAATTTTAGCTTATATTAAATTAAAGGCCACTAATAACATAGGAAGCGGAAAATTGCCTAGTTTTTTTTTATAATTTTACGAAACTTGAAATCTATGTTCTTTCGCATAAAGGCGAAACAATATAATAAATACCCTATCAGGAGAGGAGATTTTCTAATACGGTTCCAGCATTTAAATGCATATTTTTGGCAAATTTGGGAGAAGCTATTGATAATGGATTTGTTGTGTTTGATTAATCCTAAACTATTGCCTCTCATAATTAATTTAATAATTTAATTTTTTGTCAGCTGTTCTTGACTAATTTTTCTTGATTTTTCATAGAGTCCATTTCAAGTGTGTGCAGATTTTAGGTTTTCCCCTATAATAATAAGTAGTATTAATTTTTAATTTTTTTTTTTTATAATTACCGAAAATCATATTGTATTGTTGTCTAGCCAATTAGGCCCTATGGGCTTGCGGCGTCTTTTAATTCAATAAAAAAAAAAAATAAGTTTCATTAAAATTAATTTAAGTTTTGCAAAAATAAACTTTTGTTTTTTTTTTTTTAATTCACCCATGTAGCAACTTTTGCAAAATAAACATCAGACTCATTGCGCAGACCTACTGGATAGGCCTTGACAAGGTTGAATAAAATAAAATTTATAAAAACAATGATATTTTGAACTTTTGATTCAATATGCAACAAGAATTACATATACATTAGACCGTCTCACTTTTCATTTTTTTTTTTTTTTTTTCGAAATTCCTTCATGAACATCGATTTTCTTTATCTACTATAAAAACCAAGAATTTTGGTGTATAACACTTAAATATTGATGAACGGGAAGTGGTCGTTATTTCTAAATAACCGATTTTTCAGAGTTTTTCAGCAAATATGTTCTACTTCGATCTTTTGATATATTAGACGTATCCATATGTCATATAACAGCTATACAATTTTAATGCGTTTTAGCCCATTTTTGGAGTATTTTGCTAATAACTTAACCATTTAACCGGAAAGATCTATTGTTCCCGAAAATGGGTACGTTTAAAAAAATGTTATTTTGGGCATTACTGTTCCATTTTTGGCAAAAAACTTGCAGGGTTTTCGGTAAATATATTCTGCTAAAAATGTATAAAACATGTTCATATGTTATACCAGAGCCCTAAAATTTAAGTATTTTCAATGATGTCTTTGTACGGGAGTTACCATGCCCACTTTTCCAATCACGCCCATATTTTTTGGGATGCTGTGTATTGATAACCGATATGTTTGTACCTAATTTGAGAACTTTAGCTCGTTTCGTTCTCCAGATATACAGTAATGTATAATGTCTTTGTATGGGAAGCGCCACACCCAAAATGATTTAATTCAAGTCATCGAGCATTTTCACAAAACGCATCCAAACTCCAACAAAAGCACAATTTTAGCAAATTTGAAAAAATAAAAAAACCAATATGTTCTTACTTTATAATGTATTTATGAAATAGAAGCAAATTTAGAAATAAACAACTTTACTCATTTCAACTAAAACTGCAGTTTTTCTTAACAGAATGCTACTGTTATTTACACCAAAATCTTTATTTTAAAATTTCCTACAATACTGCATTTACAGGATATAAAAGTTTTGCCTCGTTCAATTTTTATATATGAAAAGGTAAGCAAAAATTAAAAAAAATGTTAAGTTTGTATTTGAAAATCTGAATTTGTAGTGCTATAAATAAAAACCATCGAACAAAATGGCAATGTTGCTTTAAGAAACATTTAGGAAATTTAGTAAGCTTTCTTATGCATGTTATGATGTTCAAATCCATTCAGAACTAGTTGAGTTTGAGGCAAATTACTAAATCAAGATTTTTTTAATTTTTTGGAAAAAAGGCATTTTGCCTAAAAAAATTAAAAAACGATTTGAGAGACCACTTCCCGTTCATCAATATTTAAGTGTTATACATCAAAATTCTTGGTTTTTATAGTAGATAAAGAAATGCGATGTTCATAAAGGAATTTCGAAAAAACTATTAAAACTGAGACACGGTCTAATATACATAGTAAAACATCTAGGTAAAATCCTAACGTACCCGTAGATTTTTTTATTTTTGGCCTGTGAACGGAGAATTAAAAGAAAAAAAAAGGGCGTGACAATAGTTAATATTTTAAAATTTTAGCTTATATTAAATTAAAGGCCACTAATAACATAGGAAGCGGAAAATTGCCTAGTTTTTTTTATAATTTTACGAAACTTGAAATCTATGTTCTTTCGCATAAAGGCAGAAAACAAATAAGTTTCATTAAAATTAATTTAAGTTTTGCAAAAATAAACTTTTGTTTTTTTTTTTTAATTCACCCATGTAGCAACTTTTGCAAAATAAACATCAGGCTCATTGCGCAGACCTACTGGATAGGCCTTGACAAGGTTGAATAAAATAAAATTTATAAAAACAATGATTTTAAACGCAACTATTTGACAAAATTGGCAGCACTGTTTTCAATGGAGCGGCAGGGATGTTAAATGGGGTTTTAAATTTTGTACCAACTTCCAAAAAATATTTTTTTTAATTTATTAAAACAACAAAAAAAGTACATAAAAATTTAATTGTCCACAAAAAAACAAAACTTAACATTAACTAATGTATGAATAAAATAAGGTACATAAAAGTCTTATAGTTTTATGAGATCAAAATCAGGCACTTATTTGTTTAGTTAATAAACTATTTGGAATTTTTACATCACAGCAGCATTAATTTACTCGTATCGATCATAACCAATCCTTTTTTTGTATGAGACTTTATAATTTTGGCACATGTAGTAATTTTCTTTCCTAAGTTTTTGTTATATTTTGAAAAGAAAACACTCTTTCCACATTTGCATACGAATCTGGAATGGATCAAATTCCAGTAACGACTCTAGAAATGTGAGGAAACATATGGACATTCAGCTCATTTTGTAAATTAGCTACTGGAAAATTTTCTTTCGCATATAAGTATTTCTTAAGCTATATTAAAAAAAACCACAATACTGATATTTTTCTTTTAGTGTCATCTGTCATCGTCTGTGGTAAAAAGGAAACAAAAGTAGTAGCACAGGTTTTGACTAATGCTGCCTTATCTGTGGGTTCTATAAGTCCCCTTTTACAATGTGGTAAGTGAAAGGCAGAAAGACGAAGTTTGTAGGCGAGAAAGGAAAAAAATAAAGTGTGTCACGCACACAGCGTCGCCCCATTACCAACAAACTTCGTCTGTCTGCATTTCACTTGCCACACTGTAAAAGGGACTAAGTCTTTACACCACAATACTAGTCGCATTTTTAAGTGCCCCTTTCCTTAACGATTTGTTGTACAACATAAATGCAATGAAAAGAACTCAATAATTTATTTGCTATACTAAAAATTAAAAAACTATGACAAAATTTTAAATTGTACCAAATGAGTCACGGTAGTACTTTAGAAGGTCATAATGTACCAAAAAAAAAGTACAATTGTACCAACTTTAACATCCCTGTGGATAGGTAAATAAATTACATGACATTTATTTATGTACAGCAGTAACCACAAAAAGTGTTGACAGCTCCAGCTGGTGGATAAGCAAAGGAATTTCTGGTTAAAGCCTAGTCGGTTTGCTGTTTAAACAAGTGTTTCTTGTTTGTCAAAGCGTTCAAGTAACAAAAATAACAAATTGTATGATAAACAAGTGTAAGACTTAAAAGCAAAAATTTTTATAAAAAACAGTGACAATGTCGGCCACAACACATATTCTAAACAGGAATATGCCCTATTTGAAACAGCAGTTTTCGGCACTGCTGCGTAATACCTCACCAGTTATTACCCTTATATGTCTGGTAACAACTGTGGGATATTTGCTGTCTTTTAGCGAAACAGCAGTATTATTTTTAACTGTAACGCCAGGCTACATCTTGCCAAATGCAGAGTTTTGGATATGGACTGCATTTACATTTTGTTTTATAGAGCTTCATTGGTGGGAAGTTTTAGTCGATGTTGTGACGGTTGGCTTGTGTGGAAAAATGATAGAACCTTTGTGGGGACAGATGGAAATGTTTAAATTTTTTGCTCTAAGCAATTTTGGAGTTTCAATATTGACAACAATTTATTATTTGTTTTATTACATGATTACAAAGAATCCACAAATATTATTTGATGTTCACATACATGGTTTAGCTGGATATGTTGCGGGAATTTGTGTGGCAGTGCGACAAATAATGCCGGATCATTTAATTTTTAAGACACGTTGGGGCCGCTTAACTAATCGCAATGTTCCTTTGACTGTTCTTATTTGGTCAATTTTATTATGGGCTTTGAGTTTGTTAGATGGTACATATCCGGCTATGTTTGCGTCGGGGCTATTGGTTTCTTGGGTCTACTTGCGTTTCTATCAACATCATCCAAATGGACGAGGAGACAGTTCGGAAAGTTTTACATTTGCTAGTTTCTTTCCCAATGTTATGCAGCCAATAATTGGTATTTTAGTAAATCCCATTTATGTTTGTTGCTTAAAAGTGGGTGTAGTTAAACCGCCAGCTCCACCGAGAATGGCATCTGCGGCCAGTTTATCTTCCGTATCAATTTCGATGGCGGGTGTTGACCCACATGATGTTGAAAGAAGACGGTAATTAATTCAAAATAATAATTTAAGTTTAGTTATAAAATTTTATATTTATGCAGGCAAATTGCTTTAAAGGCTTTAAGTGAACGTCTTAAATCTACTGAAACATCGCGTCACACACAACTGCCCAAATCGTTTCCTACTGTAACAGTAAGTGGCGGCAATAGTCATAGTCACTCTCATGGCCAGCACCAACTTAAACATGGTCATCATGGTGGTCATAGCCATCATCATGGAGGATCGCATGCTCATGGCGCTCATAGTAGTATTGGACATGGTCATTCCCACGCCCACTCTGTGGGAGGTCATGGTGAGATGCAAACACCTCCATTCTTAGCGCAATCAACTAGTTCCGCTTCTCCTTTATTACCCATCACAACAGCTCGGTCGGAACCACGTATGATTAGCACCATGAGTCCAATTGCAATACCAATGCCAGCGCCGCCTCCCAAATTAGAAAATTCCACCAAAACTACTAGGGAGTTAGATGATAGCAGCGATAAAGCGTTGCTCATCGATATTAATAACGACAACACACAGTAATTGTAGTTTAATAGCAAAAAATAAAATTAAGAAAATAAAATAAAATGAAGAAAAAAGTTATCATCTAGAAAAATTAAGTAGATGACGACGATGCTGCTGTAAGGCCAAGCAGAGATGTTAATTTATGTATAATACAATAGAAATAACAACAAAACAAAAATTTAGTATGTAAATTTTCGTATTTTAAAATTCAAATTGGCGTTATATTTTTATTTTATTTTCAAAAAGTTTGCCCACATCTATTTATTTAAATAACAAGATTTCCTCTAATGTTGTTCAAATGCAATAAAGTGCTTTTAGAAACAAAAAAAAAAACAATAATAGATTTTTAAATGTATGCATTCGTATTCAAAATAAGATATTTAGCTGATGGGAAATATTTGTATGGAGGTAGCAAAATCTTTAATTTACATAAGGGAATAGTTTCAACTGAAGACAGAAGAGTTTGAGAAAACCTTAATATGAACAGCTTGTTATCCTAAACGTCTATCTTTAAATAATTTAGCAAAGTAACCATTTTTGTCCGTTTTCGATGATATATTTATTTAAAATTATGCTTTATTAAATAAATGAAGTCACATTATAAAATGTACAAAAATCCTTCTTTCTTTTCTAAAAACCAAAATTGAAAAATGTAATTTATGAGCAAAATTTGTTCGTCGTTTTCAATAAATATTAATGTTAAAGCAACCAAGTTTTTATAAGATAGATGGTTGGTATAACTTTTTTGGTTTTAAATATATTAATCATTTCTCTTTATATAAACTGTTATTATTAACATTAAAAAAATATATATTATTACTTGAAGTTACTAAATGAACATGCGACAAATCTTTTACACAAAAAATTCGAAATGGGCATTTTATTAAGTGTTTTCAATTCATTAATTATATATGTAATGTATGTTATTTTAGAAGTTTTGTTTTAACACGACTGATTAGAAGAATAACGTTATTCCTTTTCTGTTTTATAAAAATGTTTAAAATGTAAAAGTAAACACCACCTTCTTTATATAAATTACTTTGTAGCCGTGTTAGAATATTTCCATACATATTTCCGCAATTCTCATCTGTAGTATTGCTGTTGCTGCCAAGAACTTTGTCCTCCTGGCTGGTTGGAAGTATTCCCTGAAGAAGATTCATAGGGAGGATTGTTACTTGAAGACGAACTTGCTCCTGCACTTCCAAAAGAATTTAAAACACTGCTGTAATAAGAAGCGTCCGCAACAGACTCTGAGGGCTGATGATGGCTCTGGCTAAGTGGAGTTTTTTTAAGCGATTGGTGCAAAGCCACTTTTCCTTGATGACAATCTTGAGCATTGGCATTGTTAATGCGTGCCAAATTGGCTTGTGTTAAAGAGGAATGAGTTGCTGCTGGTTGCAGAGTTGAAGATCCTGGAGGAGCGATTGAGCCAATATTACTAGAAGATCGCATGGGAACCCGCTGTGTGAGCAGAGTAGAAGGAGCTTGAATAGGTGTGACAGTGACTGAGGATTCGGACAATTTTCGTTCCGGTTTCATATCTGCTGTTGCTGATATAGGTGTTGGCGGAGGAGGCGGAGGAGGTTGAGTTACATGGCGATGGTTAATGTGTGCCTGCAAATCTCTTTGAGACAAATATGTCCTTCTGCAACCTGTATTTCCATATCTGCTCCCGCTATGCGTACACATAAACACTGTACCAAGACCAGATTGCTCTACTCGTACAACTTTATCATTGCAGCGAGGACATACCTTGACGGGCTCTGTTCGAGCACATTTCAAACAAAATACATGTTTGCAAGGGATCATACGACCATAATGTAAAATTGGTTTGTCACATTGGTCGCAAATGTGGATCATGGGATTTAGTACCTTTTCACCAATCAAATTAACTTTGTGGTTCCATTTGAGACGTAACATCGGTTCTGGAGGACCTCTACAAATAGTTGTAAATGTTGGTGCCTCAAGTTGAGATATGTCGGCTTCCATATCAACTAAAAATATGGGTTCTAAAAATTGTATCAATAGAAAAACTATTTATAAGAGAAAACTTACTGGTTTGTGCAACAACAGTGTTTGTTGGTTGCGCGGCATTGTTAACTAACTGTTCGGATTGTGTAGTGGTTGCGACAATATCTGTATTCGTCGTGTGGCTATTTCCTCCATTTATTGCATTAGCAGGAACTTCTACCGCATTGTTCTCTTTAGTCAAGTCGTTCATGACAGCATCTTCACTTGTTTCTAACAATACATTTGCTCCACTTCCTGCTAAAACATCACCATCTTCTACGACAACACCAGAGCTGCCATCAAATAACTGGTCTAATGAAATTTCTTCATCACTAGATACAACTACAGCAGCTTTTTTTCCTCTACCACGACCGCGACCACGGCCTCGACCACGAGCTCTGGAACCCCGCCCACGACCTCGACCCCTTTTACTAACTCCATCCTCTCCTTCCATTCTAGCGCATATAATTACAGACAAATTTAAATATTTTTATTGAATTTACTTTACTTTCAGTTGCACAAATAATTTGGTTTTATTAGCACTAGGGATGGGCAATAAATATCGACTTATAAAATATCGATGTTTAAAAAATCGATATATATCGATATGCTTTGCATATGTGCATACAATGGTTTTACACTGCAGCCACACGATCAAGTTGTTCTTGATAGTCTTTTACATATACAGTTTGTCAAAATTTCCAAAAATTGGAAGTTGTGACGTAGGCTGCACGCAATTTTGAAGCAATTTACTTTCAAGATGTCATCAAGAGAACAATTTATAAAGACAAACGAAAAATTTTCTCACCAAACTTGTAACCAGCTGTTTTCTTGAACGTAAATTGATACACTCACTTGAAAGAGAATTTTAAAGGCAAGTTTGCTTCAATTTTTGAAAGTATGAGTGTATTAGTAAAAAAGTGTGAGTGTATTAAAACTTGATAGACAAAACTTGATCGTGTAACCCTCAAGTAATGCTGCTATGGAACGTCTACTTTCATAATCTATTAAGTTTTTTCCTTGACGTTACCTCTAAACCCCCAAAAAAATTAATCCCAGATTTTACTGACCAATTTGGATGAAACCAGATTTCTGGAAAACTGCTCGATGAATTTTTTGCACGGAAAGCTTTTTATATTCTATGGAACGTCTACTTTCATAATCTATTAAGTTTTTTCCTTGACGTTACCTCTAAACCCCCAAAAAAAATTAATCCCAGATTTTACTGACCAATTTGGATGAAACCAGATTTCTGGAAAACTGCTCGATGAATTTTTTGCACGGAAAGCTTTTTATATGCTATGGATCGTCTACTTTCATAATCTATGAAGTTTTTTCCTTGACGTTACCTCTAAGCCCCCAAAAAAAATTAATCCCAGATTTTACTGACCAATTTGGATGAAACCAGATTTCTGGAAAACTGCTCGATGAATTTTTTGCACGGAAAGCTTTTTATATGCTATGGATCGTCTACTTTCATAATCTATGAAGTTTTTTCCTTGACGTTACCTCTAAACCCCCAAAAAAATTAATCCCAGATTTTACTAACCAATTTGGATGAAACCAGATTTCTGGAAAATTGCTCGATGAATTTTTTGCACAGAAAGCTTTTTATATTCTATGGAACGTCTACTTTCATAATCTATTAAGTTTTTTTCTTGACGTTACCTCTAAACCCCCAAAAAAATTAATCCCAGATTTTACTGACCAATTTGGATGAAACCAGATTTCTGGAAAACTGCTCGATGAATTTTTTGCACGGAAAGCTTTTTATATTCTATGGAACGTCTACTTTCATAATCTATTAAGTTTTTTCCTTGACGTTACCTCAAAGACCCCGAAAAAATAATAGACCGTATTCGGTTTTAATAATTTTAATGTGAAGATACTTCATCATTATATTAATCTTTTTTTTTTTTTGTAAAATGTTTACGATTTGTTTTTTTTTATGATAACAAGTCTTTTTTATAGTAATTAAAAAATGTTTTTGTAATTATAAATACATTTCTTTCAATTACTAATACATTTATTTTAATTATAAATACATTTCTTTTCATTATAAATACAATACTTTTAATTATTTTAATACTTTTCTGTATATATATATTACATTTTTATTATTGTTGATTACTTATTTTATTTTATTTTTGCGTAATTATTTGCTTAAAATTACAAATTCTCATTTTTATTCGAACGCCCTAATATTTTAAATTCCCATATTTTAAATTCCCAAATTCAAAACTCCCATTATCGTTTTAATTCCTAAAAGCATTAAATTCCCATTTTCAATTGAACCCCCCAAAAGCACCAATTCAATTTCGCGTTTTCGTGGATAACTATCGACGCTATCTTGGCGCACGTTTGATTTACTTATGTTTGCCCTCCGTGTTAACATAAAAAATACATACAAAAGACTTTTGTTCTCTTTTTTAAACACGGAGAGAATTTCATAATATTTTGATTCTACAAAGTCGTAATACATTGTATTACCGTGTAAACTGGCCTCTATGCGGGGTTGAAGCTAGTTTACACGATAATACAATGTGTTACGAAATGTCAAAAAATTATGTAGAATGAAAAAAATCTTATCATGTAAAAGCAATATGCAGACGAGGCAACATTTGTCGAAACATGGGAATGTTTCACTAATTAGAAATGGTTAAGGAAATGAAACGTAAAGAAATTAAGGAAAAAATTTAAAATGGTCACTGACAACGATGAATTAGGCTTTAAAGATGACGACTTGGAAGAAGATTTTGATTTAGATGCTCATGACCGTACCATGAGCCGTATTATTAACTGCAGAAAGTGAGAGGGATCGCGTGCGAGTGACAGGTTTAGCCGTTAGGAATTTGCTATCATCGATTCTTTTTTTTTTATTTCTGCATTTGTTTCGTTAACACTCACTGTGATATATGCGTTTCTATCATTATGTTGGATTATTTGCACTGATAAGCGTTTTTATTTTTTACTTTACTGTTTACTAGAGATAAGCGATACTTCTGTACCTGTGATTTAACCACTGCTACTGAAAAATCACGAATCGCAGTTGTGACCAAATTTGTCAAGTAAAAGGTACTTGCTAAGTCGTTCGTTTTGTTTTTTGTTACAGCCAAAAATTTATGATATGTCACTGTTTGTGTGAGTAATAGCGTTTTTTGAATGCAATGGCGAATAATGTTTCTGTTTCTTTCATTCTCTCTTCTATCTTATTAATATTTTTTTAAGCCAAAGTTTATCTGTTCAAGTACATATGTATGTATGTATGTATATGCAAGTAAACAGCTTTGAAAGCTCTTACAATTTGTTGTTGTTTCTTTGCAAAGTACTTACAAAAGCTCATGCAAAAGCTCGCGCATTTTACATAAAGCTTGGACGCACTTGATATAAAAGAACTAAAAACGGACAAACCGTGATCACAATCACAGATTTAAGGAGCAGTGATTGTTAAATAACGTTCACTAATCATGATGTTCTTTAAAAATCACGCGATCGCTCATCTCTACTGTTTACAGTTCTGCTCTTTTTATTATTTATTGTTCCTCAACACGAATAAAAACAAAAAATATTTTTGCTCAAAATATGTATGCTTAGGTATGTACATACATACATATATTTTTTTATTTTTCTTATATTTTCTTTTTTTTAATTTATTATAAAAAATAAGCCGTATGCCGAGCTTAGAGAACACGTCTATCCTCAACGAGCGCGACCGACGTAAGATGGCCGGTGGCATTTTTTGAGCGACTTTGTCATCTATGATTCTATGAAAATATCGAAATGCCGATAAAAGTACGCAACAACGACACTGCTAAAGAAAGTTTTGCAGACATTTTTATGAAATATTCAATGTTTAAAAGAAAGGTGAAAGTAAACGACAATGTCTGATATAATTCGATATAAAGTTTCCCACACACGAGGCAACATGGTAATGTTTTGACAAATGTTCTTACGTGTGTGGGGATGTTTCTGGTTGAAATTCTTGTTACCTTTTTGGTTTCTCAAATATCAAACATTTTTGATATTTTATGTTTCCAAACGAAATGTTTCATCGTGTGTGGCGATGTTGACTGTTTTTTCTTTCTCATTTTGTTGAGAGCAGTTGTTGAGTGAGGTGCTTTTGTAACTCTCGGAGAAAAAATATGAAGAAATAAATCGGAAAATGGCAACAATTGCAAATTGTGAGAGTTGGAAAGCAATTATAATTGAATATAAAATTTTTCCAATTTTTTGGGACCTAAAATATGTTATGTATACAAAGAAAATAAATAATTTTTTTTTATTGTGTTTTGTAGTAGTATATTCAAAAAACACGCAATATTGATGTTTCGTTTTTAGTGTAATCGTCTGTGGTAAAAACTGCAACGTCTGTGGGTACCATAATGATGAACTCTGCTGTAATTTGTCTGCTACAAGTATTCGTCAATCGTAGAAGAAAAAATAACGGATTATTAAATATATGTTTGTTTTGAAGAATATTAAATCTTAGCGACATTGTCTATAATGAGTATATATAAAGCTGCGTTTGTCTGTTGTTCATAAACAATTGAAAAAAAATATAACTGTTCTTTTTTTTAAATTTGCTTCTTTTTCTTTTTGATCATTGTCTTTTTTGTTCAGTTTATTAAAGTTCTTTTTTCATTAATGAAACATTAGTAAGAAATTTCTCCATTGGTCTCTAGTATGACGACATATAAAAGAAAAATTCACACAGAAGGTAAAGTGATTTTGTCTGCTACGAATTTCTAGAATGGCGACGAATTACATAAAAACTCATATATGAATATCGATGATTTTGCCTGTTCGGACTCAATAATTCGCGGTCGCCTTCCGAACAAAACCAATTAGGGTCATCTACGATATTTTGGACAATTGCTTAAAAAATTCATGTATGACGCCAAAGAAAATTCAGCATGTCATTGATGAATTAACATTGTCAGTATCTTTCATGATGAATCAATATGACGTTTGCCACCGGGTACATGTAATTTTTTTACTAACCAGCTCACACTTTTAAATTGACCACTAGATATACCGTTTGTCCACAATTAAAAATTGGGTGTAATTGACCTTTCCATTTATATTGCACTTTTACGTTCAATTTTAAGATCTGATCACATATTATTAAGTCTTGTTTCAATTCCAAAAAATTTGTGTTTTTGTTCAAGAAACTACTACTATGTGTAAATTCAGTGTTTGTAAATTTATGTACAGTAAAGACTAGGCTTTACGACAAGCTAATGTTTTTCTTCATAAAATAACAAAATTTTAAACAAAAAAATGAAAATCTGTTATTAAAACAAAACACAGAATTTCAATTAAATATATAGCATAGATGTATATTTTGACTTTTAAACAAGTAAATTCACCTTTACAAAGCGAAATAATACAGCACTGTTTTACTCCACTTTTTTACAACTGCCTTTGTCTACCTGGCTGGGGTTGTGGTGAATTGTGGCAACTTCTTTCTTTTTCTCGTAACGCCATTGCAGGCGTGTAGTGTTTTATAAAGTTGTCCAAGAAAAATCATTAAACATCCAAAATGGTAGGTGAAATTTATTAAAAATATTAAGAAAATCGAACGAAAAAAGAAACAAAATTCCAAACTGCATTAATATTTCAAAAGTGAAAATTGTTCGGAATACATATATGTTAAATTTGATAATTGTGACGTCAACGAAGTGCTTGTGTGATGCGTTTTAAAAGTTCCGAAGTCTGCAACGAAGATTTCTATTTTACATGGGTAGAAAGTAACGAGTAAAAAAATGACGTGTGCATTTTTTCTTTTTGTCATACAGTGTCTTATTGTTTTAATGGCCTTGGAAAGTTTGTTGAAAATTTTCGTTTTCTTGACATTTTTATATTGTGAAATTTTAACTAATATGTACATATATTTGTTGTTTGTATGTGTAATCAATAGGTCAACTTCACCGTCGATGAAATTCGTACCTTGATGGACAAGAAGAAGAACATCCGAAATATGTCCGTCATTGCTCATGTCGATCATGGCAAATCCACTTTGACCGATTCTTTGGTGAGTTATAATATAAGTATAAAGGAGAACACGACCCCACCCAAAGTGACAAAACTAATTAATTATTGCAATTGTTTTTGTTTTTAAATGGGGATTGTAGGTTTCCAAAGCCGGTATTATTGCTGGTGCCAAGGCTGGTGAGACCCGTTTCACTGACACTCGTAAGGATGAACAGGAACGTTGTATTACCATCAAGTCAACGTAAGTGCTTGAATAATGAATATTTTAATATTGAATCATAGTGGACATTAGTATTGCTTAGTTTTGTTATTTGCTTGTTGTTTTCTCTATTGTTCTATTGTTTAGTGCCATCTCTATGTACTTTGAAGTCGAAGATAAGGATTTGGTTTTCATCACCAATCCCGATTTATGTGAAAAGAACAGCAAGGGGTTCTTAATCAATTTGATTGATTCACCCGGTCACGTTGATTTCTCATCTGAAGTAACTGCTGCTCTCCGTGTTACCGATGGTGCTTTGGTTGTCGTTGATTGTGTTTCTGGTGTATGTGTACAAACAGAAACAGTATTGCGTCAAGCTATTGCTGAACGTATCAAGCCAATTTTGTTCATGAACAAAATGGACCGTGCTCTGTTGGAATTGCAATTGGAAGCTGAAGAATTGTACCAAACTTTCCAACGTATTGTTGAAAATGTCAACGTTATCATTGCTACCTATAATGACGATAGCGGTCCAATGGGTGAAGTGCGTGTTGATCCCTCAAAGGGTTCCGTAGGTTTCGGTTCCGGCTTACATGGTTGGGCCTTTACCCTCAAACAATTCTCTGAAATGTACGCTGAGAAATTCAAGATCGACGTTGCCAAACTAATGAACCGGTAAGTAAATTATACAATTAAAAATTGTAAATGCTTTTAGCACAATTCGTGTTGTTTATAAAGCGCTGAATTCTTTGGTTTTTAATCAAGTATTCTGGGCTTAAAGACTAAGCAACAAGTGCACATAAAAGTAGAAAAAAAAAAATTGAAGACCTCGTAATAATTTTTTTTAAAAGACGAGGACTTCAGTTCGTATTATTGGGTTGTAACGCTAAACAGTGACCTCTTTCTTAATGTCAAATCTGTTTATGCTGTATATTCAATAGAACATTCAAATCGTTTAAGATATACATAATTTATTTCCAATTGTGTTTTATATTTCACTTGTGTTTTTAAAAATTTACTGCATTTTAGAAGTTCTAATTACATGGCAGAAAAATACTAATAAAAGGTCACAATTTTGTAATTACGTGTCAGGTCTTTGCATTTCTATTTTAGAATTTGTAAACCATTTTCAGAAGTTTTTTTAACTTTTGTTTAAGGTCCCTATAACGGTTCACAACTCGACTCAGTTGAGTTGTAATATCTTAATTTTTGTATTATGGTTTACAACTTTTCTATATAGCGGTGTACAAAAACTTAAAAAAAATTACAACAACACATCACAACCAGTTGTTTTAATTACAACTCAACTGAGTTGAGTTGTAAACTATAAAAGAAGCCTAAATCGCAATTGGAAATGGTCGAAATCGTTACTGGGATTTGGGCCCATATTATGAGTTGCACTCAACAAACGATTTTCGCTGGCTATTTAACGTGGACAATCGAGAGGAAAATTTATATTATGAGTTGATGGTACTGTCGAAAGTATCGTTGTTTGCCGAATTTTTTAATGAAAATAGTTTTGATTTCGGTGGTTGCAAAAAAAGTTTAAAAAACTTGTTGAAATTGTAAAAATTTGTGTTTTTTGGATCAAATTACACTTAATTAATTTTGTTTGTATTTTGTCGTAAACAGCTATTGGACATGCTATTTTGTTTTCGATTTGAAACAAAATACAATATTAGCAAAACAAATTGCATAAAAGTTCAGCCTGTAAAAAAGAGGAATGAAACCCGGCAGAAGCTAAATTGCTTGGAACCCATCATGTCATGTTTAACTGCAATATTATTTTTGAATTTGTAAACAAAATATTTGGCTTAAATCTAGTTTATCGACGCAGCTCCAAATAAAAAAAATACCTAGGGTGATAGAAAATTAAAAAATAAGAAGAAAAAATTAAATAAAAAATTGGCACAAACGCTGTTTTCGAGTTACGGACGTTTCAAATTTTCATATAAATATGCCATTTTCCACTACACTTCCAAACGTAAAAGGCTAATATTGGTATTATTTCAAAGCTTTTCACTAGATCTTTCTGGACATAAAGAATTTATTTAAATATTTTTAGTTTATTAAGAAGTGGCACGAGTTTGCAAAAATACAAAAGTTTTTAGTAAGCATAAAAACAAATTTATTAATTTTTTTTCTAATTATTTACTGTAGTATGTATATACTACATAGTAATTTATTTAAGAATTTTAACTAAAATAAGGCCGGCTATGCAGAGCAGCTTAAGTTAGCGAAGCCAGTGTTCGTTATACCATGGAGGAGAAAATCTTTGCGCAGAATCTATGCAAGAAGAGAAGACAATGCTTGTTATACCATATAGAAGTAGATCCTTGCGTCGGGCCAAAGGCTTGCTATGCAGAGAAGTTTTTTTTTGCGATGCTGGTGTTTGTTATTTTATAAAATTTGTATTACACTTTTATTTAAATTAACTACATTCTTTCCAAGTGCAATTCCGTAAAATTTCGATGAATAAAGAAAAAAAAGTTAATGTGAGCTAAAGAGTAAAATTTTGAATACGTTTAGAATTGTAGTGGAAAATCGCATATTTATATGAAAACTTTTAACGTCCATAACTCGAAAACTAAGCGTTTGCGCGTTTTTTTTAGTTTATTTTGTTTTCCTATATTTCCATTTTCTATGACCTAGGCACTTTTTTTTATTTTGAGCTGCGTCGGTAAACTAGATTTGTTCCAAAATTTTTTTATTTAAAGCTGATAGAAATATAACACTGCGAATAAATTGAATTACAATAGTATTCTTTTTTGTCGAATCTGCGCCATAATACCAATTAAAAATTCGTTGGATCAACTAGTAAGACTGTTGTAGAAAATCGAGTTCAGTTTATAATAGGCACCTAATATTATTACTTACTTTATTATACTTAAAACCCAATTATTTGGATATTTTTATTTTTTAGTCTCTGGGGTGAAAACTTCTTTAACGCCAAGACCAAGAAATGGCAAAAACAAAAAGAAGCTGATAACAAACGTTCTTTCTGTATGTACATCTTGGACCCCATCTACAAGGTCTTTGATGCCATCATGAACTACAAGAAGGAAGAAATTCCAACTTTGTTGGAAAAGATCGGCGTTGCCTTGAAACACGAAGATAAGGATAAGGATGGTAAAGCTTTGCTGAAGGTTGTTATGCGTACGTGGTTGCCAGCTGGTGAAGCTCTGCTTCAGATGATAGCCATCCACTTGCCTTCTCCCGTTGTTGCCCAAAAATACCGTATGGAAATGTTGTACGAAGGTCCTCACGATGATGAAGCCGCAGTCGCTGTTAAGAACTGCGATCCCGACGGTCCTTTGATGATGTACATATCCAAGATGGTACCGACATCGGATAAGGGTCGTTTCTACGCTTTCGGGCGCGTATTTTCCGGTAAAGTAGCTACTGGTCAAAAATGCCGTATTATGGGTCCCAACTACGTTCCAGGCAAAAAAGAAGATTTATACGAAAAGGCTATCCAACGTACTATTTTGATGATGGGTCGTTACGTTGAAGCCATTGAAGATGTTCCCTCTGGTAACATTTGCGGTTTGGTCGGTGTTGATCAATTTTTGGTTAAGACTGGTACTATTACCACTTTTAAGGATGCTCACAACATGAAGGTAAGAGTGAATAACAATTAAAAACAGAATTTAAATATAAACCTCTGATGATATTAAACACAGACCTGTTCTGAATTCACACCTTTCTTTGAATGATCTAACGTTTTCTGAATTTTCAATCCCATAAATGGGCATGTGTCCTGTGCAAGAAATTGCTTTAATACCTCTTGTTTTTTATTCCCGGCTTCTATAGGTCATGAAGTTCTCTGTCTCACCTGTCGTGCGTGTTGCTGTTGAACCCAAAAACCCTGCTGATTTGCCTAAATTGGTAGAAGGTCTTAAACGTTTGGCCAAATCCGATCCTATGGTACAGTGCATCATTGAAGAATCCGGTGAACACATCATTGCAGGTGCCGGAGAATTGCATTTGGAAATTTGCTTAAAGGATTTGGAAGAAGATCACGCTTGTATTCCTTTGAAGAAATCTGATCCCGTCGTATCTTACCGTGAAACTGTTTTTGAAGAATCGAACCAAATGTGCCTCTCCAAGTCTCCTAACAAGCACAACCGTTTGCAAATGAAGGCTTGCCCCATGCCTGATGGTTTGCCTGAGGATATTGATAACGGTGACGTTAGTTCCAAAGACGATTTCAAAATTCGTGCACGTTACTTGGCTGAGAAATACGACTACGATGTAACTGAAGCCCGTAAGATATGGTGCTTTGGTCCTGACGGTACTGGTCCCAACTTCATCTTAGATTGTACCAAATCCGTACAATACTTAAACGAAATCAAGGATTCCGTCGTTGCCGGTTTTCAATGGGCTACCAAGGAAGGTATATTGGCTGACGAAAACATGCGTGGTGTCCGATTTAACATATATGATGTAACTTTGCACGCTGATGCCATCCACCGTGGTGGTGGCCAAATCATTCCAACCACTCGTCGTTGCCTGTACGCTTCTGCCATTACCGCTTCCCCTCGTTTAATGGAACCCGTATACTTGTGCGAAATCCAGTGTCCCGAAGTCGCTGTCGGTGGTATCTACGGTGTATTGAACAGACGTCGTGGTCATGTCTTTGAAGAATCCCAAGTTGTGGGCACTCCCATGTTCGTAGTCAAAGCCTACTTGCCTGTCAACGAATCATTTGGCTTCACTGCCGATTTACGTTCCAATACTGGTGGCCAAGCCTTCCCTCAATGTGTGTTTGATCATTGGCAAGTCTTGCCCGGTGACCCATCTGAACCCTCCAGCAAACCCTACCAAATTGTTCAAGATACCCGTAAACGTAAGGGTCTTAAGGAAGGTCTACCCGATCTTACCCAATACCTCGACAAATTGTAAACACTCTACTTATGTGTCATTCTTAACTAAATTACGAGAAAATACTCTGCTGTTGTAACCACGAAAATCGATTTGTCAGATTACATATCTGATCAATCATTCTTCTGGCTACTTTTTAATACTTTATATTCATCAAGCAGTAACAAACAACAAAAATAAAGTAGCACTTGCATATAAAAAAAAATGAAATGATAGAGAAAAACAAAATAAAGATACATACATGATAATTACCGTATTAAAAATGAACAAAAAAAAAGATTATTTTTATTGAGTTTGGTGAGGAAAGAACCTTGGCTGTTATACAGCCCAATTATGAAAGAAAAACTCCCCGGGAGTTTTCTCCCTTCTCCCATTTTTCCTATGTTAATTAAATTGTAGAAATGGGAAAAGGGAAAAAACTCCCAGGGAATTTTTATTCATAATTGGGCTGATAATCTTCCAAAGTATATACATATGGGGGATTCACAAGGTGTGCTATCAAGTCATATCGTTGTAATGTCCTAATTAATATTTTTTAATTGCTTAAAAAAATATTGTGTTTCAAACAAAATAAAAATTTAATGCTGTGTTCATTGATTCGTCATAACTGTACATTAAAAATCTTAATTATAAGCGGTTGCCCACAGCTGTCATTATATTTCTTGTAATTATTTTAAGACATGACTACACTTTATGACATACCTTGTAAATTACCCAGAGCTGTAAATGACTACTATCAATTTTATTTTTTTGATTGCAATCAAAATAAAAAATTGATTGTATAATTTTAATTTCAAATCGTACAATTTTCCGATTTTGAATGCAATCAATTTTTTAAAATCAATTTATTCATTAATTGATTGTAGTACTTTAATTGCAATCAAAATAAAATCAAATCATATTTTTTTTAAATTGGATTAAATTAAGTTATATATATTTTTGGAATATACTAATATGCCTAAAACCGCAAAGAGTTATAATACTGTGAGGTCAGTTTTTATAAAGATTGGTTTATCAACTTGTAATAGATCACACCCACTCCTAAAAAATTCTTACTTGTTTTAAATAAACTTGTTTTTTTTTTTTTAAAATATTTTATAAATCATCATTTGTCCTATTGATCTCGTCAATAAATACGTGTTTCTTATACTATTAAACGTTTGCTGTCAAGTTGCTAATAAATAAATTTTTCATGGTTAAAAGTAAAAAATAATTATCAAAAAAATTGTTTTTAATTTTTCATTAAAAGATTTTGTTTGTTGTGCTTAATTCCCAATTTTTATAATTGATAAAAATACTGAAATTTATTGTTGGAGGATAAGCTGTTTCTATGCGAATTTCACTGGTTGCTTAGGCCAGATCATCAGGAAACGTTCTCCTAAATAATTTTAGAAAAGCCAAAGCTATCTGCAAACAAGACTATAGAGGGAATGAGAATTACATACACTCAAAAAGTCTTATTTGCAACGATATCAAAGCTTAAACAAAATACCAACAATAAAACAGTTTATCTTTTCTTACTTTCCCCACTACAATTAGTTAAAATTCTCCCAACATTAATTGTAGTTTTAAGTGTGTTAAGAAAAAACAAAATTAAAAACAAAAACAAATTGCTTTATTGTTTTCGCAAGAAAATCAAAAAGTAATTGCCAGTTCATTTTTTATGCACGTGCACTTGCAAATTTATTATCAAAAAAATAAGTAAAAAATAAATTGTTATCCCCGCATACAATATCGAGTGAAATAGATCAAAATTTTTTATTTTGGTATGACACTCGATATCGAATGAAATGTATCGTAATTTGAGATGATAGATTTCGATATCGAGTAACTAAGGACATTACATCTCTCGAGTTTTCATTTGATACGTTAGTGTATCGTATGCAGAAAAATACAATAGTTTACTCGATATCGAATCTGGCGATTACACCCCAGAATTGTCAGATACATATCTGATGATTTTTCGCCCGATGATAATGAAACAAGTAGAGTGCTATATTCGGGGATGCCGAGTCTTATAAAGGGTGTGTTCGGAAATTCATCACTGTGCTGCATCTGATGCGCAGCGCGTTCGATAAAGCATGACTGCAAATGTCAGCTGTTCGAAAATATATAACAAAAGCAGCCGATGCGCAAATAAATCTAAAACACGCATCACAAAAATGGCTGATACATATTGTGTTCAATAATATAACCACATATTACACATGTGTAATGTGTGAATATAACCAAACAAACTGATGGAAAGCTAATTTTCATGAGCATCGCAAACTAATCAAACATGCGCATCAGATGCAGCGCAGTGATGCATTTCCGAAGTCCCATACTAATCTTATGTTCTTATATCTCATCTTTTAACCTTATATAGCTATATTCCAATTTCTTATTTTGCTGGACTTTCCCTATAGTGTGAAATTATTGCAATCAGATGATTTCAATTAAAATTGGATTGAAAACAAATTGATTGCATTCAATGATTTTTAAAAAGAATAATATTGAAATGATTGCAATCACAAAGTATTGCAATCTTGTGATTGCAACAATCGTTCCAAATCTGAAATCATTTTGCAACAAAAATGAAATTAATTTGGTAAGAATCATTTAGATTGCAATTTCGATTGCAGTTTTCTATTTGAATGAATGAGGACTAAATTAAAAAAAAAATTTACCAGAAAATTTTTGGGAAAGTGTGCTCCGATTTTTTAGTTTTTTCTAAAATATTCTTTTGAACAGATGTAAAATTAAAATAGGAAAAAACAAGCAAATTTGGCGTCTGCTTCAAAATTTAAAGTTTAAAACGTTAGGAAGTGCCAAAGCGGTTTCAATGGTGAACTCAATAATGAACGTGTCTTCTTCAGTCAATACAACTGGTATACCAATCCGTAATAAAAGTTCAGAAACAACAACCACGAAAATGATCAAAAAACAAGAATCAATCGTTATACCACCAAGAACACTGTCTAGTATTTACAGGGCCAAAGTATTAGACGCCTACAAAAACCGCCGTATTTTCTCTGTCTTTGGTAACTATAATACAATAAGGCGGTCACTACTTAAACGGGGATGGTTGGAAAAGTTGCCCCCGGGTCGATATAACAAGCTGCAAGGACTTTCGGAAGATGTACTCCTACATCATGCCAGAGGAGGAAACGAGTATGAAACAGTGGCCATTAGCAAAATAATTAACCATTTACCTGCATTTTTTATATGGCAACCGAAAGGACAACGGGACTTATACATGGACGTATATCCGTATCGAAATCGCATAAGAAGAGCTCAAGCTGTAGACTTTTCTACAAAAGTCGGACTTATTGGATGTGCAGAGCAACAGCATTGGTTTTGTCAAGATGGCGTAGCTAGAATGCTTTATCCTCGCTTTTTTCGTTTGGGAGCTAATCAAGAAGATCAGCAGACCTTCATAAATGAATTTCGCATTACACAATGTTGTAGTTTGCTTCGTTATATAATACTGTACCATGATAAATCCGAAGAGATAATAAATTATGAAAAAGGCATTATCTGCCCAACTATTGTGAATTTTGCTTTAGATCGAATTAAGCGATACATAGAAGACTGGGATAATACTGGACTTTTAGATATCGAACAATCTCTAGTACCCGAAGAAGAGTGGTTAGAATTTTTAGATAATTCTACTAAAATTATTAATATGCGACACAAAATTAAGTGTACATTTTGGGAACTGTCAGATTTTATAAAAATATCGAAAAATCAGTTGGCGAAAATGGAAGAGAAACAACCTGATTTAAAATGGGACGGATATAAAAATTTGTGGATATTAAAACCTGGTTATCAGAGTCGAGGTTTGGGTATTGTTATAAAAAACAACTTAAATGAAATACTTAACTGGTGCACGGATCATTCTAATCGTCGTTACATCGTTCAAAAATATATAGGTAAGACGCGTTTTTTAAATTTTTAAAATTAAAAGTGATAAAGTTTTCATAACCTAAAATGTTATTAATATTTATTTTTAAGAGCAACCCCTTCTTATTTATAATTCTAAATTCGATATACGCCAATATATGCTGGCATTTATACGCGAGTCTACAGTTCAAATTTGGCTATATACTGATTGCTATTTGCGGTTTAGCTCGCAAGAATACAGTGTTGATGATTTGAAGGAGTCTATACACTTGACTAATTATTCAGTACAGAAAAAGTATAAAAATAATTCAAACCGAAATGTAAGACTACCAATACAGAATATGTGGTCATTAGATAAATTTAAAGAATATTTGAAAACACAACATGTGCCGGAAGACATTTGGGAAAAGCGCATCTTTTCTGGCTTTCGAGAAAATCTTATTGCTGTAGTATTGTCCAGCTTAGATGAGACAAATTTAAGTGAAAATTCTTTTGAATTGTATGGTTGTGATTTTATGCTGGATGAACAATACAATCCTATTTTAATCGAAATTAATTCCACTCCTGATTTATCTCCCTCAACTGATGTGACAGCAAGAATTTGCCCTATGGTCATGCAGGACTGTGTAAAAGTAATAGTAGACTTACCACACAATAATCGAGCCTCAACAGGACTTTTTGAAATGGTCTATGAAGTTAACTACAAATTTAAGCAAGATCTTAGTGCTACAGAAGACTTAAAAATCAGTGGCCAATCTATTAAGTTCTGTAAGCGTACACGCATCCCCGAACGGCCCAAATTTGTTAAAAAGACTAAAATTGAAAATAAGCAGCAAATTAAAAGGATTCCAGGGAAAAAGGTATGTATGTTGTTAGTATACAAATTTTAAAATAAGGAATCACTAAAAAATTCTCAAAAACGACAAAGGTATTAGCAGCATCAAACGGGAACTCTAAAACCAGTATAGTAAACAAAGAATTGAAAAGCTTAAATGCCGCAGCAAAAGAAGCTTTAGCTTTGCGCTATACAATGCCAAAATGACACGTAAGAAATATGCTCAATTTTTTTTATCGGAACACCAAAAACGCTTATAAATTTATTTTTTGTTTATTTCACAATTTTAACTATTATATATGATTTGTAACAATGTTTTAGCTTAAAAAATAAAAAGTAACAGTTAACGGTTTTTAAATTTTAAAGAATTGCTTTCGGACTGATTTGCTGCCCTTTGTTATTATTCCAGCTGCATATACTTTTTCCAATGGCATGTATTGAATTGTTACCATTTTCGCTTTTATCCGCCTTTGTTTTTAATCCAAAACTTAACTGCGATCTTGAGTTGGTTGGGTTTTGTTTGACTGGTATCGTGGTATTAAGACTTTTAGTAGATTCCAAGGCTTTTTTAAGTGGACTATATAATTCTTTAATATTATCCGCAGATTTACTAATGGTTAACATAGACGTATCTAATAAATTTGTCTTCTTCACCAGCCCTACATTTCTAGATGAATGTAGAGCTTTTTGCTGATTATGGGACGCCACAAAAAATTTAGATTTTTGAGCATCTTTACAGCAGTTTGTTGTCAATCTGGGTCCACAACTGCGATGACGTTTTAATGTAGAATAATTAGAAGAACAGAAAGTAGTTTTAGGACTTGAAATTCTAGTTTGGCAACGAACAATTGTAGATACCATTAGATTAGTAAACGATTTTCTGCGTTTATTTGGGGTTTTAATTTGTCCCATAGAATCAAGATTTTTTTCACTGATACCCGTTAAAGAAGATACACTTTTACTGTGGGGACTGTTTGCTGCCATATTTACAATGCATTTCTCTATGTATTCAGTAGCGTTGAAAGCGGGCATGGGCTTATGTACTTGCGATACATTTGTTATACTTAGAGTAGTACGTTGCTTATAAAATTGACTTGTCTGTAGTGATTTTTCTTTGCGCTGAAAACCGAGGTAAGAGTGGTGACCATTGGAACGATTCGAAATTTGCTTGCCCTTAACGATTAAGTTAAGTCCCATATAGGCAGGTGTAGGCGGTATATTTTGACGATAAATCAGTTCGAAATTTCCCACATCGGCTTTGGCATCATTACGACGATCGATCACAACTAACAAAAAAAAAAAAAAAAGGTAAAAATACTTAAGTAAAACAAGCCAACAAATACATAGATACATACATACATACGTGCATACATACATACATGCATGCATATATCATACAAACATACTTATAAAAACTTACTTTAAGCTTTACTTTTGCTTTCTTTCATATATCAAATTATAGAATTTAACGTTGCGTTTTCATAGGAGCCCAATTAGTAATTTTTTATGCATTTGTATAAAAGTTTAAAAATAGTTGCTTTATTTTAAAACAATTCTAAGCACTTAACCCCTGGAACCAGAGAGAGAATATTAAGAAAACTTCATTTAAATCTTCATTGTCGTTTTTCTCCACTACGACTTTTTGGCATATGCCCCAAACCAATAATGAACTGACGATTTTCTGCCAGTAGCTTAAAGTTTTGTTCGCAACAGAAAAAAATCAAAAAGTAAGAAAATAAATATATTCTCCTTTAATTATTTATGTTTTAGTTAGGTAATAGCTGCCTTACACTATCACACAAGTCTTACGTATTTTGAAAAAAATACAAACCTGTCATAATAAGTTGTTATTGTTTTTTTTTTAAAATTTTCAAACAATAATTAGATCCGGAAGCATTTTCGAAAAATACTTAAGACTTTGTGGGATAGTGTATAACGGTCTTTGGTAGTATTTTTGGTAATTAAATGTATTTTCTTACTGTCATTCCAGTACTGTCATATGTAGTCGCTGTGTAAAATTTTTTTTTACAAAAACTAACATAAATTATGGCAAAATGCACGGAATGATATAGGATTTTATACAAATTCATTCTATATTATTGGAAATCATACTGTCAAATTTCGTGAAGATCGGCTTATAATAAGGAAAACAGTTAAGTACGCTCAAGCCCTTGACAAATAATGCCACTGTACTTAAATTTGGTATGGCACAGTTTTTTAGGACTAGAAATCATACTGTAAAATTTCGCGAAGATCGGTCCAATTTAGCTTCACATAGCAAGAAATAGTACCATGCAATTTTGTGATAATCGATCCACAATTTACCTTAGGGGCTCTATCAAGCAACTTTCTCAAAATCACTTAAAAACTATAAAACGCTATAACAAATTTCCCTACTACTTATATCGAAATTTGTTCTAATTTAGAGGGCTTAATACCAGAAATCACTCTACTGAGTATTGTAATGAATGGTGCATATTTCACCATGAGTGTAATATAAATTCCCCTTTCGAAAATAATTTTAGTTCGGCTGAAACTGTTACAGATCATGAATTGTTCAAATTATGTTTTATAAAAAAAACTTTCATATTGTCGGTCAGTTATGTTACATAGGCCTAAACCGCAAACAATTTCAATACTGACGTCCGTTTTTATAGATCCCATATGGGGTTCACGCCTGAAATATTCTTACTGTCAGTGCAGGGCAACAAAGATTCGTCACAGCCGAAGAACTTGCACTTTCAAAATAACACAAAAAACTATTTCTAACCGTCACACAAAGTTCCATTAGGTACTTAGAACCATATTGTTCCACATGCATCTGCCTTATCGTTGAGCACCAGAGTTCTATCTGTTTTTTTTTGAGATTTGATTTGTACAAAAACTAATAAAGTAGCATGGACAGTTTTAAAAGATTAATAATATTTTAGGACTAAATTGAAATGATTCAAAAACTGTTTTTCAGTTAATTGAAAACGAACTAAGTAAAGCGATTATCAATATTCAACCTTAGTTTCCTCAAAAGTAGTGTTTGTGCAAATAAAATCATCTTGTCCTTAGCTCTCGAGTTGTCTTTTAATTTAGAAATCTCTTTACTTACCAAATTAAACTTTGATTCTACGTTCCCACTAAAACATTTTTTTATTTTGCGAAGCACTAATGGTACATTTTAAAAAATAAGCGCACAGTTTTGCGCTATGCAATAAGGCATACAGAGATGCAATGAGGTAAGTGAACGAATTCTTAACACATTTTCTAAAAAATAATAATAAATAAATTATAAAAAAAATTTTAATCGCTTAACCGATCAATTACAAAATTAACCGATTAAACCAAAACCTCGGTCAATTAATCGAGCTATTAACCAATTAAAGCAAAAGCTCGATTAAAGGAATACCCTAATGGGAACAAATAACTTTAAAGCTTATTTACTCTGAATTTTGTTTTTTGCACATGTACCCCTTTCCTTTTTAGCCCCACAATTGTGTGATTATCATTTTTATAGGTGCATTTAACTACATTTAGATTCGTTGTTTAAGGGCAGTATTGCATTTACAACCATGTACTTTCTTTTTATATTTTATTATACTTGTAATTTAACAAACAATTTAATTACTTAATATTTTAAATGTTTGTTTTACTTAATAATACTAACATACTTTCGTTGATGATACGCCCTTTGTTTCAGAAAATTACAAATAAAAATAACGCTACACACCTTACTAAATAAATAACAATAAAGATAATGTTTTTTCTTCAAAAATATATCGGTTATCGTATTTTTATCTTAAATATATAAAAGGGCTTTTATAACTCAAATATTTGCCATTTTACAAAGTTTTTTGCTTCTGATGTAAACTTATGAAATGTTATGTTACATTAGGTGCGTTCGAGAACACAAAAGTTTTTGCTATTTTTTACTGAACTTATTACTAAATTGCGTTCGCGTACACAAAATTCAGTAAATGAGAACACAAATTGAGAGCGTAAAGTGACAGTTCGGGACTGAGTATTTACAAATTTTTACTGCAGAAATGTTTACAGTTAGATTTAGTAAATCAAAAAACCATATGTTTCAAAAGGTAAACAAGCAATAGTTAACAAACAAAAAGAATAAAAATTGTGAAAAACTTTTTCAATAAATGAAATATTTAATTAAAAACAAAAAGTGAATACATATTAATTAATTAAACATGATTGTGAAGCATTTATATGGCTAAATATCAACTTTTGAAACTTCTTTTTGTTATGTTAATTTTTTAGAGTTGTAAAAGTGTAAGGTATTTGGGTACTTAGAACTGCACTTGTTTTTAAAGTAATTAAAAGCAAAAAAAAAAAAAAAAACATTCAAATTAACTAAAATAAAAACAAATAAGATTACATAAAATTATTTCTTTGTATTTTCCTTAAATGTTCGTGTTATAAAAAGTATTTAATCGAGTACCGATAAGAAAACGAGTTACGTAGTCAAAAGTGTAAAAACTTATCAACACTACATTTATTTGCTATCAGCTGTTCCTATATTATACGAATTTTCCGTACGCGTACTTTTTTGGGCAACAACTTTTTTTGAGAGTAATTTTCCAGTTTACTCAGTAATTACTCATTTACTGAATTATACTGTAAAGGCACCTATTATTCTGCATTTAAGATGACGATATGTGCATTTCTTTTAGTTTTTTTTTCAATAATATTTGCCTACAAAAAAAATCCAACACACACACTTTGGCTGATAAAGGTAACCAAAAATATTTTACAAAAACAAAATAAATTTCGGCCTGCAAACTGCCGAGCAACAACAACAATAATAGGAGCGTAACTAAAACTTTTTGTTTCCTCATTCTTCATGAGTAAAGAAAGGCAAACATTTTTTATTCCTCACCTTCATGATCGAATAGGCGAAAAAATTATCAATTCATTCATGAATGTGAAAAAAAGTTAACCATTTAAAATTCTCATTCATGAATGGTTAAATATGAGCGATAATTTATAAATTTTTCTGAGCTCTGCTATTTACTCGTATATCCTTAACGATTGGAAAAAAATAAGCAATAATCTGTGGTTGTAATAATGGTAGAGCTGCTTTAGTATAAATGCAACTTTGAAAGGAATATAATTTGAAGCATTTGAGCAACATAAATTTTGGAAATGACAAGTTCATGTGATTAGGGCTATAAAATCGATAATATGTATAAACACTTCCATTGAAAGGATGCAATATCAGTTGACTCATCCTTTGTGCTTATGGACATTAGTTTAAAAGTAATTTTACATTATCAAAAATATAAGTAGTAAACAAATTGTTTTTTGTTAAGTATCCTCAACGACAACCCAAAATAAAAGCTTTTTTCATTTTCAACAACAACATTTTCTCTTATTTGGAGTTAGATACCTAAATCCGGTTTATGTTGTTGATTAGGTGTCAATTTTGTTGCAATAACACAACCCGTTCTTTGATACATACTCTCCCACAAGTGGTGAAAAATTAGGCCCTGAGTTGGATTTTCAGGATCTTCCTTCCACAACGTGATCCCCGAATATATCTTTTCAACGGAACAGTTGAACCCCCCCAAAGATAATCTTCCTGAAAGACAAAAAGCATTTCTTGCAAGAATCGTACTAACGGGCCTTCAACTAATAGTCAGTCCAGTGCCAACTCACCGGGGCCAGCCACGATCGCCAGTGATCGTCAAGTTCTCTTGAAATCTGTCAATTTTGAATTTTTGCCGAATCCCAGGTATTTCCTGCACCATAGGTGAAATATCCTTAAGATGATCCCTACAGGGGGGACATACATACATACATTCATACATACAAACTTACATAGGAAATTTTACTTTTTCATTTACCTTTTACTACATCTTCTAGACACTGAGGACACATTCTTGCCGTTACACTTGTAGAAGCAGCCAAATCTGGGTTGGAATTAATTTCTATAAGCCAAGGATAAAAATTTTCACATATCATAAAATCGGCACCAAACAATTCAAATGTGTTTGGTGTTCTTTCCATGTTATCTTGAGAAACTAATACCGCTGCCACTATAGCTTCGCGCATACCTGGATAAATACGTTCCAACCAATACTCTTGCTTACCAATCTGCCTTAAATACGCCTGAAATGAATACGAGTCCCACATGTTCTCACTTGGTAAACGTTTGTCTCGCTTTCCATTATTTGTATATTTTTTTTGTATAGCATGGTTTGTTAAGTGCACTGATTCATGATGATTGGTCAGCGTATATTCCTGACTGCTAAAGCGCAAATAACATTCTTTGTACATCCAAACCATGAGAGGATGTATACTGGAGATTAAAAACCACTGTCGTATATCAAATTTTGTCTGGTGTATTATTAAAGGACGTTCTACAAAGAAATTTAAAAAATTTGATTAGAATGGTTTCGAATTAAACTATTTCAGCCGACAGAACTTTCAAAGTTCCAAGGTTTCTGAACAAAATAAAAAATTGTTTTTTTTTTAAAAGCTTAAGTTAATAAATTTTAGCTGACGGACTGCATCTATAGAGTTCTAGATAACATTGAAATTAAGTAGAGTTAACATTAAGAGAGAGCTACATAACAACTACCATATATAAAAAAAATTAAGATTTGAAACCTACATACATATTTTAAAACTAATTATCATACAAAATTTCCCTAAAATAGATTTCAAATAAAATTTATGGCCTGTTCATCGATTTTAAACACAGACTTCGTTCGCTTAACTTACAAGTAAAAAAATACAATATTTTATAATTTGTTTTGGGTTTAAATGTAAGTATAGCTAACGAAGTCTTCGTAAATCTTTATACATACATATCGTCACCTGAAATGCAAAAGGAGCGTAACAATAAAAAAAATTCGAAATAGAGTTTTTGACCCATTTTTGTTCGTTTTGTTAAACTACATGTTCACAAAAATTTTAGATCTCTGCGATCAAAAGTGGCGACTTCTTCGTTACAATATGTACATATGTACATAGTTGTGTTTTTCTTGCTCCAGTCAGCAATTGGAAGATTGTTTTTGAAAATATCAAAACGAGCCTTTTAGACCCTATACATGACCAAAATCTGATTAATCAGATTTGCGGACATTTATAGGGTCTATGTGACCTCCTCCGAGAAAAGGGACCTAGTGTGTGAAAATGATTTTTATAGATTTTCCCAAGTTCTGGTACCTTTTAGGTACCAGAATCCACTCTTAAGTTCAAACCCGTTTTTTGACACACGAGGTCCTTTTTCCCGGAGAAGGTTGTATATATGTCCAGTATTTGTCAAAAATAGAAATCAACCCCAAACGAATTAGAGGAAGCTAAACAAACAACTTCTGGAAAATGAAATTCAAAGTTATTTAAAAGAAATGTTTACTAATATTGCTTAATTTAAAGCAGCTTATAGATTATAATTAGTTTTGGATTTAAATATACATAGATTTGAATATAGCCATTTTTATCGAATTTTTGCCATTCCTTATGGTTTTAGGGACTTTTAATCAATTTGATGGGTTGTTTGAAATCTCATAATTATTTTTTGCGAATTTTAGCTATTTTTGCAAATTGTTTTGTTTTTAACCGATTAAGCGAGTTTAAACAAATTTTAGGGTTCATTTCCAAGTTTGCAATTTTTCGTGAATTTTCGCCATGTTCGAGATAAAAGCGATTTTTTTCGTGTGATTCTTTATAGCTTTAACCATTTTTAATAAGTATTAAATTTTGATATCATGCCGCAACCACTTTTATTGAATTTTTGCCATTTCTTATGGTTTTAGGGACTTTTAATCAATTTCATTGCTTTGAAATAATAATTTTCGCGATTTTTCGTTATTTTTGCAATTTTCGCGTAGTTTTGTTGCTCTTTTCGGTTTATAGAAACTGTATATAAAAAATAAGACCTCAAGCTCGAAAATTTAATCATATTTATATTCAATTTTCTTAATTTATTTTGTATCAAACAATATAAAACAAATAAAAAGACTGCAAAAAGTACAAATTGTACTATGTATACATATAATTTTTATTAAATATAATAATTATATATAATTTTTATTAAAAAAATTTTAAAACACAATTAAAAAAATTTGTTAAAAAGATAGTCATTAAAAAGTTAGTAAAATACGATTAAAATGTGATTTTAAATGGTTTCTCATATGATTGGTTAAAAAAACTCACAATTAAAATCGATGAAACTACAAATAACACAATAATATCACTTAAAATACACTCATAATTGATTCCCAAATGATTGCACGAAAGTCTCTAAAATAAGTCAAGTCGTAACGGTTTAGACAAATAAAAAAAAAGAGTTTTTCAGAAGAGTTGCGGCTAGTACAATTTTCTCCCTACAGAACAGTATTTTAAGGCTCAAAAGCGAGAGAATAATTAATTATTTTAATCGCGCATACGAGTCAAAAAAGACTCGAATTTGATTAATAATTTTCAAAAAAGCTGACTGGGTCATTATTGGTTAACAAATATTTAGTTACCACTTGTTGCTGACGATTGCGTGTTTTTATGCTTTAAGCATATAAGAGCGCATAGTTGTGAATGTATTAAAATGTTTGTTATTTGGATATTTTTTTTTACAATTTTAGCTTTCAAGTTCTTTCTGGCTCTGATAGTAAGAAAAAAGTAGGTCTATTGTTCCATATTGATACTATTTTTGCACGAATTTTCTTTAACTGAGTCAGGTGAAACATACATCTGTTATAATACATACTTACTAAATTTGTCGTGCATATGTATGTTTGTATGTATATCACTAGGGTCATAACTTTTATTTTTGTAAAATTTCTTAATAGCATCACGCTATTAGCAATGTTGTACTGATAATAAAAATCACTTTTTAAGGTCAAAGATCCCGCACCGAATGCAATTTCTAAACCTCCCCCATTAAGTTGTTATTTTTTATTTTTTCTTACAGAATTTCCTTTTTATGTTTATCATATATACATGGGCATATATGGTAGAATTATATATATTTTATATATATTAAAAAAAACTATGTTAAAATTTTAAATAACTATGTTTTTGGGTTTAATGAATAAGTTCAAGTTTTAAGAACGAGTTGTTATACATAACGGAAATACATATATTTTCGACTATGCAATGAGAGCGAACCATGTTGTTTAATTTTGAAACATGCTGCGAAACAGAAAAAATGTACTTTCATTATATATTAATAGGCAAGTGGATTTCTTTGGATCCCTTTTACGCCTAAACTATATATTGTATTTTAACAATATATATATCATTCGAAAGATATTTTTTGGTAGACTCTGTTAATGTAAATTTTGGTTCAGTATTTTACGAGTTATATGCGTTAGAAAGTGGTACGAATACATTGAAACAATTCACATACGTGTGAGCAAAAACAATGTAAACATATAACAGAAGCAGGCCTGCCAGATAATTTTGATAAAAAATCGGCATATTTTCGAAAAAAAATCGGCATTATCGGCACTTCAATTAAAAAAATCAGCAAAAAAATCGGCATTAAAAATTTCAGCATTAACTTACATATAACCCATACAAAAACATAAAAATTAATAAAAAAAATGAATATTTTTATAAATAAATTGTAGTTAATTTAAAAAAATTTTGTACATTAGGTTAAAATTGTTTTTATAGTTGACAAATATATTTCAACATTTTATTTTAACAAATATTTTATAGATACATATTTGAGTTTCATAGTTTGATTAAACCCATTTTAATATCAACATCAAAACAGTTTGCATTATCAAATTTTTAGTAGTCTTTAGAAAAAAGAATTCCTTGAAAGGATTCATTTTCCAGGGAACATCGAAATTTGGTTTTATTAAGGTTCACTTAGCTACAAATTCTTTCCACGTTTGCGGAAGAAAGTGGAAGGCCCATAATTTCTTGTACAAACTATGACAGCACTGGAAATGCATCCGTAGAATCCCCACGTTTGCCAAAAAGTTTGCAAATTTACTTCAATTCCCTATAAATCTTCTTAAAAATTTAAAAATTTTAACGCTATATATAAAATTTGTATTTCTTTTTCAGAAATAAAGCTGGGGAACTCTTTCAGAATTTCCATAAAAGAAATATTTTCCTTTTTCATAATATTGTTAGGGTTATCATATTTAAAGATTTATAAGATTTTTGTTTAAAATCAAAACGTTTTAATATTTGATTTAAAAGTTCTATAAAAAAATTAATACAGTTATTAACAATTTTGTTAATATCGCTTTTGTTGAGTTTTGATTTTAAAAGTAACTCATTAGCCAATAAGCCCAAATACTAATCATTAAAGTTCAAAAAATGCTTTGTGTTCATAAATTCCGTTAAGTAAATTTAATTTTCCAATCGTTTTTTTTTTTTTTTTTTTGTAAAATTAGTTAATACAGTTTTAAACACCATTTGGTTGGTTGTAGAGGTAATGACAATTGCTTTAAAGTTGCCCAAAATTAATAAATTACACGTTGACAAGCAAAGTTACCGTTATTTAAGTTTATATAAAAAAATCGGCATTTTTGGAGCAAAAATCGGCCAATCGGCACTTTGCTAATTTTAAGGCAAAAAATCGCCAAAATGCCGATAAATCGGCAAATTTGGCAGGCCTGAACAGAAGCAGTATGCTTTGTTTTTGTGTTTACATAGTAAAAAGAACAACAACATGCCGAGTTCTATGCTATGCATTAAATTGGAGAACAGTAGAGATTAAGAAATAAAAAGAGAAAGACAATTTTAAATATTTTATTTTCTTTTTGGGAGAGTTGTTGTTTTTAAGTGTTACCGATAAGTGTTATGAATAATTTTAATGTAATTGTTACATTATTAATATGGTTACATTGTAAGAATGTGTTTATTGCATTTTTTTTTTAAATAAAGTGCGATCTTCTGATGGGCTGCGATTTTATATAACAGACACTACCGATCATGGTCATTTGTTATATGATAATCATGCATTTACAAAACATATATATATATAGAGGTTATAACAAAATAATTCATCAACATAATAAATATAAATGGAAAATATATAAAAGCCTTTGTTATAAACATTGAGATTAAGGAACTTATGTTATATATACATTTTTAGAAAAATTGTCACTAAATTTCATATGCCTAAAAGAAATACATATGTCTCATAAAATTAAAAATTGTTCTGCTCTACTGAGAATTATTACATTTTGAGTTACTCTGTTTATAATCAAGTGCGATATGTTTTTTTAACATTAAATAAATATATTTCTACATATGTATATACATATTTAATAAAGTTTAAGATTAAATAAATATTAGAAATAACGGTACAAATAAGTTATTTCTAGATTGCAGTCGATTGTGTCGACTGATGGCCCATACTAGTGTAAAATTAATGCTTCAAAAAAGCTTTATTTATTGATAAATACATGCATAATAAGTCTGGCAAATTTTACTACTCTTCATTACTCAAGAATACTCAATGCATTTCTTTTGGGTACTCATACGACTTAATACTTTCAAAGGTTGTTACTTAAGTTTTTAAGCAACGTTTCAAAACCAAACACTGATTTTCTATTAATTTTAATATCTTTTGTGAAACATGATGTACTTTCAATCAGAGTTCTATTTTTAAACAAAACACGTTAAATTTTCAATTGAACTTTGTTCAAAAAATACAATTCTGAAAGTATAGAGTAACTACTTTTGATTAAACAAAACGCATGTTGTGGTGGATCATGCATTGACATCATTCGTTTCTTTGATGTTCAGTGATATGCCATTCTTAACTTTTTTTTAAAAATATAAATTTGTTATTTGAGATTTCAAGCACATCTTTGATTAACATCAATGAAAATTAACTACTGAGCTTGGATCTATTGCCCAGGGAGTTCTTGTGGGATCATCTAAAGACCCTGGCCCCTAAGACTCACAAGTATATGTCGGCGATTCAACTTATTAAAATTTTTGCAAAAAGCTTATTTAATAAAAAGAAATTATATAAATATTTAATAAAAAATATTCCGAACTTTCACTATAAACTCTTTTCACTAATCCTAGCGTTACAACTGACACAAAATTTCGCTCTTAAGCGCAGGCAAAAGTGTAGACGGTTTGTTGATAGCGTTACCATAATAATCGACAAATTTGGCGACTTGGACCCAATTAAATTCAGGTTTCATGTAGGGTACGTACATATTTATATCTATTATTCAAAATTTAACTAGATTAGTAGATTAATTAGAAATCAAAATTATGAATTTTTAATTATTCGATTAATCAGAAATTTGATAAGTCAAATTCTTAATTAATCGATTAATTTTTTTTAAGAGTAATCAAAATCATGATTGATCACAAATTTTAACAATTGCATGAAATGAAAATTTGTCTCTTTTTTTATAAGTTTTTTTTTTATATTCTGCATTATTATGTTGTACAATATAAGTGGACTATAAAAAAAAGTTTCCCTTGGCGTTTAGTGAACTGGATTTTGTAAACCTTTATATTATTATAAACTGCAAACGTTCTTTTTTGTGTAGAATATTAATGAGGTAAAAGCCAGTGCCAATGCAAATGTTTGTAACACCTGACAATTGAAGTATGCCGATCGACTCATAATCACTTTCACGATCTAACGATGTCCGTCCGTCGATTTTGAAGACAATTTGATGCAATTTTGTACAAAGGTTCTAATTGTCAAAAGGACCAATCCTATTTATATTGGTGAGAATCGATTTATAACTTCACATAGCCCCTCTACAAAGGTAGGCCATAAACCATAAACCATCTTATTTTTCTAGTACTTAAATTAAATTTGGTTTCATTGCAATCTTAATCATCTAACCAAATTTTATTGGAATCGGTCCATATCTGACTATAGCTCCCATTCAAATAGTACTCCCGAGAATAGTTTTTAAGGCCATTACTTTCTTATAAATGTTGGTATTGACATAGGAATTGGCGATTTTAACTTTTACGATAGCTACTATGTCAAGACAAAATGTTGTGCTGGTAGGTCCAAAATGGTCCAAACCCCCATCCTAAAATCACTTAAAGATAAATAAATCTAAGATGAATATATATAAATATTCGCCATGAAGATCTATTATATGAATCTCAACCTCATAACATAATTTTGTTCTGGCGGGTCCATGATTATCCATGGGCCCCAAATAGGGTACACTCTCGCAAATTTGTTTTAATACTGTGGTGTAGGGTATGATATGGTCTATGACCGACTATGCAAGTTAATATATGGCAAAACATATCTTAATAAAAAATATTAAATTCTTTATTACACGCGCTGATATTTTGTGCTGACGTTGGCGTCTGGCAAATTTATTAAATATAGTAATCCAAAACCCTTTTTGCATTTATGGGAACGGAATTTCATTTGTTTATTAAAATGCAACATAATGAAAATATAGATAAATAATATTATTATTGATTTTAAAAAGGTAGTCTTTTAGCAAACTTAGAAGAATTAAGTTGTTTTGTTAATAAATAAAAAATAAAAAATATTTTTTTTAATGAAAATATAAAGTGACTAATTAATTTGCACTTGCACTTGTTTTAATTTTTTTTTAAAATTATAGCTTCTTACGATAGCGTGATGACTTCGGCGCCACGTTGTATATACATATGTATATAATTTAATAACCTTAGCAAACAAACTTTTATTTACCGGAGTATACATTTCTAAAGGGTTTCGCGATGTATTTGCTTAAAATAAAAAACAAGTTTTTCGCTATATTCAAGACGTTAAACTTTGCAAATTAATCCTTATTTATTAAACCTTATATTTCGTCTGCAAATCCTTTCAATCACCTTTTAAATAATTGCTTAACCTTCGTTATTTTCTTATAATTTGGCTTAATTTTTGTATTTTTTTGAAGATTTTTTTATTTTGCAACTTCAAGCGAAGGTATTTTATAAGTGTTTGCATTTTATATTAAAAAAAAGTCACCTTACCCATATACTTTTGCACCACAAAACGACTTTTTGTTGCTATAGATGGATTAATAATATTCACAATTTTCTTTAGATTGTTACTTAAATGTATACCACGTCCGCGGCATTTATTTGCTGGTTTGATAATCCAAAGGTTTTGATATCCATCAATGGAATATTGGGGCCAATAGTATCGAACATTGTCAAGTATGTGGGAACCTCTTGTGATAACACTTTCTACTAACTTTTCTGGATTAGCTAGAATTTTAAAACCTTCATGTGTCATTTGATAGTGTTGATGGAGGAAGGCATCCCAATCGTGTTCCCAAATACGTGCTGGATCTTCAACATCAATATCATTGTGTTGGCAATTATCCATGTACTCCAAACAACGTTTAAATGCAAAATCAATAGAATTAAAAGGTATTTTACCGGTAGATGCAAAAACTGCATCAAAACCACCTTCGTAATATTTATCTACTAACCAATGGATAAATGCAAGGCAGGCGGTCAGTTTAAAATGATCTAAAAACTCGCTTAACTCTTCAGGTAACCATACATTGAAACATCTTGGAAATTTAATATCAGCTACTCCCTCCTCATAGAATGCAGATATATCACGCAGAAAAGCATTCAAATTTTCCTTATTTGTAAAGGGAGCTCGGTTAAACTTATTGATTAGCATATTTGGGTTCTTAGACTGTTCAATATAATCGGCTTTTTCCTTATGGGGCGTCCACAATAAATCACATTGGACATTTTCTATATAACGAGACATTATGTTCCTTTCCACTTTTGCTATAAACTGTCGCTGAGTTTCACCAATTTTGCGTTTTGGTAAGACTTGTGATAGATCACAGATGGTAATTTGATTGGAAGGTATAGGGCCCGACTTGCGATGCATCTCTAATTTTTCTACCCAACCTCGTGACTTAAGAGCATGACGCACTGAATTGTAGTTACCCCGTATGGTAAAATTTTTTTTTTGTTTCACAGCTTCTTGTGCATGTTTGCGCAAAGTATTTATTTGATCGTTATTCAATATAGTGTAGACGCATTTGACCTTTTTAAAGGGACCTGTCACTGATAATTGCTTGTCAATTATAACACTACCCTGAGAGACTATAGAACAACCATTGCCTTCATTCGGGTTGAAGAGTTTTTCCTTAGAGCTGACTAGAGATTTTTTAGTGAGCTTTTTTAAGGCATCGGTAACTAAAATCTCCGAGTTTTTCTGATTATCTACAAACTGTTTTCGCTTTGTAACTTTAGAGTATTTTTCTATAATTGTGTCTGTAGTAATTTTTAAATGTCTTACATTTCTACTATAATTATTATCTGTATTGGTATCGTTGTTTTTTAACGTATTTTTCAGTTTGTCTCTTTTTAAATTATTTTGAATTTCACTGGCACATATCTCAGTTGCGTTTATATTTAGAATTGATTTTTCTAACAGTCGGTCCTGTGACTTTGTAAATTCCCTTTCAACAGTTTTAGTTACTATCTCTGTTTGTGTTTGAGTTTGAGTTTGTTGGACTACCTCAACAATATTTTTCGTAGTCGTTGTTGTGGTTGCTATTTTTTCTAATTCTTTAGGCGTTTGATTTATTTTTTTTATTTTCTTTAACATATTTCAAAATATTTATGCAAAACTTTTCTAGTATATGCTTTTAGTTTTACCAAAATATTTCCGCTAACCGTTATAAAATACGTAAAATGTAACGAACTGGCAAACGTTTTACTGATAACTAATTCAATATAATTTAGTAACTATTTCGTGTTACTTTCCATTTTAATTTTTTCTTTATTTTATTAAACGCTTTAACATACATATACATAAGTACATAGAAAATATATGTGCAAAACTCCTTTAATCCTTGAAAAGACAAACTATTATTAAAGAATCTATATATCGTCATATAATTTCAAAAAAGCCCTAAGTTACATTGGAAAAATTTTAAAGGAGAAGCAAAAAAACTCTTTAAATTAAAAACTTACAAAAATTAATTTTTCTAAAATTAAAAGATATGTTTCTTTTTTTTCTAAAAAAAACATGCTTATGTTTTTCCTTATGACATAACCTATATACATATGTTAACACAAGCTGACTTTTTAAAGTGTACAATTTCGTTTCAAAACAAACCAGCTGTTTTGTTTATGTTTGCCACAGGAAAATAGAGCGTGTTCTAATCGAAAAAATTACATATGTATTTCCACATGTATTTTACACATGCAAAATTTCATATGTATCACACGATGTGTACAACTTTTACAGATCGAAAATTTGACAGTGCATATGTTAAATACATCCCGTGTGATAGCACCTTAAGGCTTTAAATCACTACACAAAATTTGGTGAAGATCGGTCTATAACTTATTATGGGCCCCATATAAAGCCTACTCTTAAAATATTATACCGGTCGGTAAATGGTACCAAAGATTCGGCATATCCGAATATAACACTCTAACTTGCTTAACCTTTTTTGTAGTCTGATTTTTTTTTCTGGGAAATAAAACAGAGTTTGATACGTTTCCTTTTTTTCTTTTTTTGCAAAAGAGGATTTTCTGGTAATGTAAATTAAGACTTAAATATTTTTTATACAAATTGCTGTTATTTAAGGTTTGATTCATTTCTTTAAATTAAAAAAATTTGAATGAGTTTAAATTGTTTATAAAATATATTCCGTAAAACGATGGGTTAATTCACTATAAATATGTAAAAACATAAAATAAACATGAAATGAAAACTATCAAGGTTTATGTAGAAAAACTTTACTTCATTTCGTTAAAATGTAAGAATGTATATGTTATTTATTAGGGTGTTCACTTAGAAAAGTTTATTTGTAAGAGGGTGCAACAAAAACTTAGAGATGTTTTATTAAGATTTTTGTGCAGCAATTTACATATGTATTTTAAATATAAATAAAACTTGCATAAAAGCTTAATTTAAAATGGAAAACTTTGAAAAATTATTGGATTAGTTATGTATATTTAAAACATAATATTTACTGTGTGTACTTAATGTGTTTTATGCGAGTTTAAAATTTTTAATCTAGTTCCCTTTTTAAGGCTGAGCTAGTTTTTACTTTTGTTTAGATATACAAATTTCATACAAATGTGAACCCGCTAATGTTTATTTATAAGAATGTAAATTGTTAAAAAAACCTTTGAAGAATGTTTAGTCTGATTGCCATCTGTGGCAAATAAATAAAGAAAATCCGCTTATTTTGTTTTTTTCAATAGTGAATATTACATGTGAAATCTGCTTTCACCGAGATTGTTTCATAAATTTTTACAAATTTGAATGAAATATCAGTTTAAACAAACAGGTAACTTAAAAAAAAATTATGTGTATCGTTACCTTAGTCGGAAAAAGTGCTAAGTCCAATTTTCGTCGAAATTGAGATTTTGACGTAGCTTGCTAGTATAATTCAAAATACATCATTTACAAGCAAAATTAATACCATTATTTTGTTTTTTCTTGCTGGAATGCAGTGGTAGGAAAATATGCTAAGTCAAAAAAAAATTTTAAAAAGTAAGAAAATATGCCAGGTCCAGTTGAAAGGAACAATTTTTTTTTTTTTAATAAAATCTTTTCTTTTCAAGTTGGATTATAAAGAATAACAGCAATTTGGCAATAGCTGCAATACTAAATATCTACTTTGCATTTCATATAATTCGTTATATCAAAGTGATTACAGTTTTAAATGCTTTTGCATGCATTGAGAATTTTGGTAATTTTCAATATTTTTTCGCCCTTGTTATAACCACACATCTAAATACAATCTTAAGTATTAACTGTCTTCAGTCGAATTATATACGGGTTTGTGAATTTTAAAAAATATAAGATATTGCAAAATACCATAATTATACAGTTTGTTGACGCCGAAGGTAACTATTTATTGTATTGTATTACTTATTGGCCTGGACGAGGTAAAGGAGATCACAAGGTAAAGGATATTCGTGCAATTAATTATACACCAAATTGTGAAATAATGTATTAACTTCGTTTCACAGAAGTGTGAAAAAATTTACCATAGAAAATAAATAAAAATATAACACCTATTCATTTTTCGAGTTTGGAACCACTCTATAACGAAAGAAGGAATGTAACGGCAAGAAAATATGAAGACCTGCAATTTTTAAGACTGACTTTACCCAAGGACCATCACCGTTTTTATGATGATATACCTCATCTATGATTTGTTTTTCTAAACATTCTGTACCCATTATTTTAACATAGGAAACTTCCGCTTAAAATAAATACACTATTGAATTCAACATAATCGTATAATTTAAAGCAATTGGATATTCCCTATATCGCAAAAATATACCTTTTTATTATTATTTCTTTCTTTTTCTTTAAAATAATAATTTTATTCTTATTTATTGTTAACCAATAAATATTTTGTTTATCAACACCAATAAAATAACTACATTCTTGTAAACACCAAATACATTTACTGTTTTAATAGTTTTATTGAGCTTTTTTGGTTACAGCGAATACCGCTGTAACGAATTATGCTTCATAAGGTACAATTCCTTATATTAAATTCCAGAAATAAAAGAAAAAATATTTAAGGTAAATATGCTAAGTATAATGCAATTTCAAAGAGCAAATGTGCTAAGTCCAAAAAAGCCTATAAGTCCGCAAATGATTTATTTTAAAATCTTACGACTACTGGTAATTTAAGAGGATGGACTAAAGAAGAAAACTGCATTTACAGACTTTTAAAAAGTCTACTAAAAAAAATATTACACAGTTTTTTGTCTCTCCTGAATAATTTGAAAAAATGGACTTAGCACTTTTTCCGACTAAGGTAACGATATACTTATTTTTACTAAGTTTGTATTTGACCTTGTTAAGTTTAATAAATGCTTATTTTTGTTTAAGCTTTAGGTCTTTTATAAGGAGGCAAGAAACGATAATCCAGGGATAACACTAGAACCTAGAATATACAAATCGTTAACTTATATATCTAACATATCGGAGAAGATTACAGGATCAAAGATCTTTGACACAGACAAATATAGAGTGGCATATAAGGCTTACAACACATTGAATAGTTTATATAGCAAGACTAAGGATATAATTAATAAATTGGATATGTCGAACATTATCTACAAAATTCCCTGTAATGGAAATGATAATGACAATTGCGACAAGTCTTATATAGGTACAAAGAAAAATAAATTAATGACTAGAGTTTTAGGACATAGATCAGATCAAAAACATAGAATCATTAACTCTAAAAAGCAGCATTATCTCATCATTGTTATGAATTGAATCACTATCCAAATTTTGAAAATGCATCAGGGTTAAACAATGAAACAAACTACAAACGCAGATTTATATAAGAAATGTTACAGATAATTAATACACTAACAACGCAGAATGAATTTCAAAGCAGACACAGAAAATATACATAGCTAGTAATTATAGAAATTTAGTTATTAAGAGATATTTAAAAATAAAAAATATAAAAAAATTTAAAAAAAAACAAAAAAAAAATATTTTTCGAAAGCTTGAAGAAATAGCTTTCTAATTTGTTTGGGACAAATTTGCTAACACCAATAGATAATAAGTTACATGGATGAGAAAGAACACCGGCTTGGCCAAAAGGTCAAATTTTGAACCCCCCCCCCCTCTAATTCAGAAACTTTTGACCGATCTTTTTAAAAATTTGTGTCTAAACTACTAATCAATAGGACTAACCTTTGTGCAAATTTCATCCAAATCGGAAGACATCGATTTCAAAAGTTGGGTCACTTGACATGAAATAAATACAAATAAAGGTGCCCGTACACTACATGCTTTTTACATCCGACTTGTCAAATTTCCCACTGCAAAGTACGTAAATGTCGTGTGTTACCTTTAAAACATTGCATCTCTTAAAGTCAGACGCAAAGTCATCTGACAAAATTTCAATTAGAGCGTGCTCTATTTTCTTCTGACAAACCATCTGACATCAGCTGTGTCAGAAATCTATGCCGGGAGGGAACCGGAAGCGACGGATATGTATGATCATTTCACCACTGAATAGAAATTATGTTTCATTACAATGTCTGAAATTGGTTTCTTCGAATTTAAAGAAAAAAAGTGTTAAAATAGCTGAACTCTTTTATGGCACAAATAGAAATATTTGTTGCAGAAGCACGCTATTTTGAAACCGAGAACTATTTTGGTTTCTGCAGTAGCTATGAGAAGAAAAAAACATAGACAATGTCAGCAGCCAATTACATGTACGTTTGTGACCAAATATTATAAACCTTTAATAAAACAGCAATTTTGACAGACATGCACAATTACATGTGACTTGAAAAGTTGACAAGTCAGATGAAAAAAACATGTCGTGTACATTACCCTTAAGTTTAGTTAAATATTGTTGTATGTTATAGGAATTTTTCTTTTAGTCAAAATATTTTTTTATTATTGTAAATATGGTTCTGAATTAGGTTATAAATAAGTCATTTTTTCCAGATTATATGAATTGTTATACTTTTGTTATATTTTTTTTGTTAAATTTTTTAAAATTTTTATGGCAAATAGGTTTTTGAATTTAATTTATGACAAACATTTTTCAAAAAATTTTTTAAATTAAATTTAATTTCCTGAAGATGCTTACCAAAGGTTAGCGAAATATTGTAAATAAATTAATAAATATTGAAAAGACCTAGAGCTTAAACAAAAATAAACATTTATTAGACTTATTTTTATTTTTTTTTTTGTGAAACTATAAGTTTTTGTTTAATAAAATAGATATTGCTGAAAATACAGATTTGAACTTTAAGTAGACATACCGATTAAAATTAAGATATTGCTAAAAGTTACCTATCACTACGGTGACCATATTTTTAAAACCAAAATATAGAACACAAAAATTAGATTAATTCATGTACCGTTTAAAAATGTTCAACGCCACAAGTATGCAGTGTTTGAAATTTTATAACGCAATGCCCGTATGTTTTCCGCGAAAATCTCCACTGATAGCGTGAATCTAAAGCGCTTTTGACAAACTGAAATTCTGTTATCACCAACTTCTAAAAAATAATAGTATGAATTCGCTCTGCTTCGAGGATTTCTTTCGTGTTTATAGTTTTCGTCTCTTGAATTTCAATTAAACCAGTAACATATGACTTACGTAAGTTTTAGGAGTGTATAAATGTGTATAAATTGATGTACCTTATGTGTAATTCTATCAGCGTACCTTTTCCTGCAAGATTCCAACGGCCGCACAAAACGAGCAGGAATAAGTTTTCTAACTTTTTTGCGAAGTGTCTGAGGATATCTTTGGCACCACTGCATTTGCAACATTTGTAAAATTTTCCTTTTGCTTTTTATTTTAATAATAACAACAACAGCCGTTCAGCAACTAACCAGCTAATCAAGAAGAAAATATATGAAATAAACACGCACAAAAACAAACTTAAGTTGATTTAAAATACCGTTATCGTCAAACGAGCATGCTGCAGAGCATTCTAAGTAGACTTAAGATGTTTCGAAGAACCACATATTGTATCTATTTGATCATTTAAGGGATGAAAGTCTGAAAAATAAATGACCAAGTAAATACAGGATGTTTACTTATATTAAATTTGTTAAAAATAGTCTTGTTTATATTAAATTTACATTAACAAAAGTTTTTATGAAAAAATCTGTAATTACCCTAAAAAGATATTTTAAAAAACCTAAGTTCACTTAAGATATTTTTCGTATGAAATATATTCAAGAAGTATGAACGTTGAAAAATTAAACGTGATAACTTTTTTGATAACCGGATTGTAATCAAATGTGGATTGAAAAAGAACGTACCATAATTTGAAATTAGCTCGATTTTGACTAAACTCGCCTTAAGATGTAATTATATATTGCGTATGTATAAAGGGTGCTCCATCGTGAAATTTGATTTTCAATATGCTTTTTTTACAGATCACACGTGACACATATAAAACTGCCTTGTGATTTTTGTTCAGTATCGCTTGGCAAGTCATCATGGCAAGATTCACTCCGCAACAGCGTCTCCAAATTGTCTCTGGAAGGACTCAAGGAAAATCCGGTGTTTTATCGTGAAATTTTGTTCAGTGATGAAGCACATTTCTGGCACAATGGATACGTTAATAAAAAAATTGCCGTATTTAGGCTAATGAGCAACCCGAAGATTACCAAGAGGTACCATTACATCCATTAAAATAACGATATGGTGTGGTTTATGGGCTGGTGGAATCATTGGTCCATATTTCTTCAAAAATTAGGAAAATCAGGTTGTTGCCGCACCATGGTAACGGATTTTGTGCTTCCTGAAATACAAGCGCATGGTCTCGGTGAGTTCTGGTTTCAACAAGCCGGCGCTATGAGCCATAGAGCGCGTAAAACAATGACCTTGTTGAGAAATCATTTTGGTGAGCATTTAATTTCAAGTTTTGCTACGGTAAATTGACCACTTACATCGTGCGATATCACCCCTTCGGACTATTTTCTCTGGCGATATGTAAAGTCTGAGGCCTTCAGGAATAAGCCAGCTACGATTGACGCTTTAGAAGATAACATTACTAGTGTTATTCGCGAGATACCAGGCTCTATGCTCGAACTAGTCGCCCAAAATTAACCCTTTCGAATGGACCACCTCAGACTCAGTCATGGCCAACATTTACATGATATCATTTTCAAACAGTAACGGCTAAGTTCACCAAATTCAGTTGTAATTAACTATCAGTTATAACTTTCAAAAACATTTTGTTATCTGGAAGTTAAAGTAATAGTTAGTTTCAACTGAACTTGGTGAAATTGGCCGTTAATACCTTAAATTATTCTTTTAAGAGAAAATAAAAATTTGAAGTTAATTTTCAAATTAATGTGTTTTATTTTACATTATAAATCAAACCTCATGCTGAATCACCCGTTATATATATATATATATATATATATAAATTTTATAACAATTATCCATTAAAATAGCACAATAGCGCAAATTACTTTTGTTTATTAAAGTTATTATATTTAACATTCATTATATGTTATACTTTCTTATTTGTGTTATTTGAAAAGTTAATTTGTTATTTTAATTCACCTTTAAGTGAATAACTCTTTGAGAAAAAAATGGAAAGTTAACAAACAAACCTTGAAAATGTTTAAAACATGTATAAAGTTATTTACTACTCTAGAAATATCAACATTTTATTGTAGGCCTACTAAGCGTATGAGTTATGTGGGGCAAACAGTTAAGAACCAGACAGAAATAACTTATACGCAACATATGAAACAAACATACACACATACATTTTCATATATACATCAGTGATGGGATTTCAACGTTTTAATTTTGTGCCAAATTTGTAACGAAAACGGACCAAATTGACTGAAAAGAGGCCAATTCCCTTTACTAAAAAAATGAAACGTTGAAAGTTTAGCTTAAATTTTGCATTTTTAATGGATATTTATTATATTTTATAAATAAAAGAGGCTTTAAGGTAACAATGGTTTAAACATTAACAAGTTAGAGTGCTATATTCGGCTGTGACGAATCTTTGATACCCTCCACCGACAGGAGTGGGCTCTATATGATAATTAAATATATATTATTAACTAAGCTTTACAAAAACGAACGTCAGCATTAAAATTAGTTGCGGTTCATGATTCGTAAAAGTTTTAGCCAAACAAAAATAATTTTTAGGAGGGTTATTTGTATTGGACCTATGTTAAATTATGGACCAATCATCCCAAAATTCTAAAGACTGATTTCTGCTATTATAAATATTAAAATAAATTAGAATAAAATTGAATACAGTAGTGTTATTAGTTTTAGCGTTAACAGTAAATTTCACAAATTTGCATGATATTTTTTTTGGCCATATGAATTTAAGTAAGAAATTTTAGGCGAATTTAGTTATTTTCCCAAAGTGGGCTTTATTTGATTTTAGGCGCAATAAACGGTTTTCCGGGAGTAGGGTTTATATGGGGCCTAGTGTAAATTGTGGACCGATCTTCAAAAAATTTTACAGTGAGATTTCTGGTCTTATAGAACTGTTACGTACCAAATCTTAGTATGCTAGCGTTATCGATTGCGGTTTTAGGCGTACTAAGCTTTTTTTCGGGAGCAGGGTTTATATGGGACCTAATGTAAATTATGGACCGATCTTCAAAAAATTTTACAGTGTGATTTCTGGTCATATAAAACTGTGACGTACGAAATTGTAGTATGATAGCGTTATTTATTGTGGTTTTAGGCACACTAAACTGTTTTTCGCGAGAAGGGTTTATATGAGGCACATAGTCAATTATGGACCGATCTTCACGAAATTTAACAGTTTGATTTGCAGTCGTATAAAGCGATTTCGTGCAAAATTTTTGATCCTACTGAACCGATGTTGTTGAATTTCAATCCCAAACTGCTTAGGATAACTACAAGCAATTTGTTCTTTTCTTTTGCATTTTTCGAAAGTGAGCGTGTTTTGAACAGACAGACATACAGACATGGCTAAATCGACTTAGAATTACTCAAGAAGCCAGAATATACATATATACTTTATGGGGTCTTAGATGTATTATAAAAAAGTTTCACACGGAATGACAAACTTAGTATACCCTCATTCACCACAGTGGTGGTGGAGGGTATAAAAATCAAAAAATGATTTGTTTGTGCTTTTATTTTTAATTTTTAGTTTTTATAAATATATTTATATTTCATTAAGTCAAATACATACTTGCATACAACGAGCTGTACATTATTGTTACATTTATTACATATTAAGAATTTTATTCTCAAAAATTATATGATTTGTTATGTCATGTCAACTCAAACAAGATATTATGACATGGTATGCCAATTCAAACATACTGTCTTATCATATCATTGCAATTTAGCTAAGCTGTTGTACGCTGTTCTGTTCCATAAGATTTTTAGCTTTTCCCTATATTTATTATATTTTCGATATAAAATACAGCTGGAAATTGTGAAAAAGAATTTTTCAGTATAACATATAATGTAGAATTATGAATTATATAACAGTGAACGTTCAATAGTCCTTACTTTCGTTTTCACGAATTTCCAGTAGAACGAAAGTAAAATTTTTTCATTGGCAGTTCTTTAGTAACACTACAATATGAATAACTGTTTTTTTTTTATAAATATACTTGTTTTAAGTTTTATTTGGAAGTTTTTTATTTTATTTTTGCTGCAGTCAACCGCCAAATAGTCAGTTGGTAAAAAATTGAACTGGATGTGAAGCCATTGCCAAAGGCACAACATAATGATGCAATTAAATGTTTTGACATATGAATTCAATGGGCTGTAAAAAACAATATTGGAACATGAAGGAAATGGCAAAATCAATCGAAAATATATATGTGAACCTAAAAAGAGCCAAAAAAGTGCGCAGGGGTAAAAGCCAAGCAACATGCAATAGTGCCAAAAATGACCCAATTATGGCATAAGTGCCATCACCGATATACATACATATCAACAACAATATAATGAGAGAATGAAAGTCTAAGAAAAATGCTTCTATTTCTCTCTCACTGTTTTACCCTAAGAAGAAAACAGAAATTTAAAAACGGATTGAAGATATAAAAATTAGAGATATATAACACGTAATTTTATTGTATTTTAAATTTTTTTTTTCAAAACTTTGATTTTTTTGATGCTGTTAAGTGTAATGCAATTATTTTGTATACATATATTCTATGCAATTTACTTTACCATCTACCAATAATATGTTTGAGAATAAAGAAAAAAAAATAATTGTTTACAACAGAGAACTAAAAACCGGCGACCAAAACTACTCTCTGTATCTCCCAAAAGAGAGTCAATTAATTTTTCGTCAGCCAATAGAAATTTAAAGGCGAAAATGAAAAGAAAATTCGCTTTAAGGTTATTTGCTTTTCATGGAATTGAGTATTTAAAATGACTTTGCTTGGAAAATTTCAAAACATATAATACGCTTGTCTCCTTCAGTTAACACTAACGGAAAACAATCTAAAAAAAACAAATCTTAACACAAATAAAATTACAGTTTGTGTATGATTTACGTTTTGCTTTAATTAAAGAAACAAAATAAAATATTCCTATAAATATTTTTTTTTTTAAAAAATACATAAACAAATAACGAAAAAATACTTTTAGACATAACCATTTAGAAAATAAAAAAAAGAAAAAAAATGTTTTTAAAAAAAGTGTGAAAAAAATTAAAAGAAACAATAAAATATCTGCGCCAAAATAAAATTAATATTAGTATATTTAATTTAAAATTAATCGTGCAAAAGTCTTATTAAAGTTATTTGAAATACTGCAGCTGTGAGTTCGGACTTGAGAAAGGGCCAAAATAATAAAATCTTTGTTTTTCTAAACTCGGAATATTGGAGAAAGTATTATCAGCCCTTTGCAATTTAACAAAATGGGAACTATTGGTAAGTAATTTTTTTTTAAATTTGGTAGCAGCATTTAAAATATAATATTAAGTAATAGATTAAAGTTATTTATATTCGATCTTTCTCGAGCTCGAGCTCGTTATAAAAGCATATTTATTTATATTAAGTAATATATATATTCAGGTATGTGATCAGAATCTTTCGATTTTAAATCGATAATTTATAAAAAGTGTGATCAATTTCTAGTGATTTTTAAATAAATTTTTGAATAAAAGTTTTAATTTTATGTTTCAAATACAGTTTAATTAAAATATTTAATATAAAATTTAAGAGAATATATACAGAAAATAAGAGGGAAATATATTAAAAATCAATTTTTAATTATACTTAAAACGACGTTATCGGCTTTAAATCGATTCGTTTGTAAAATCGATTTTCATCACATACCTGATTATTTCTGTGGCTTGGTGCTAAAAGGTCCAATGTCAATATTTTGCATTAGGTGTCTTTTCATATCCTCTTTTATTTTGAAGAAGCAGCCTATGTCAGACCAGCTTCATACGCGATGTGCTCGTCAATATCACTAAGAACTCTAATGTTTATAAAAAAAACTTTAGTTTAAATTTTCTCAAAAGTGAATATTTTGACATCTGAATTGATATATAGTTAAGACATTTAAGATACAAATGTCTGTCTGTTTCTGCTTAAATATTTTTGAAAGTGATTGATTGCAGTTCGAAATTATAAAAGAGAAAACAAAATGGAACAGTTTACTACGATTCGAAAGAATAATTTACTAGTTCGAACAAATTTGTGCTTTGTATTAGGATTTTTGTATTATTTGGTTCGAATTAACGGCTGTTTTTTTTTACTTTATCGAAAAAAACCCTTTCAACACCAACAGCAACTCTCTATTACGAACAATAACTTTTCAACGAATTTCCAATTTGTTTATAAATATAATTCTGCCATCGTTTCGATCAAGTACGAAAATCATAATACACAGTTCAAATTGTCCGAACTCGTAAATTATTTCTTTTGAATCTATATATGCGGTAACCACCCGGATTCATTTAAAAGCGATATAATTTTTATATTTTGAAAACTATTAAAATCGAAATACTTAAGGGCTTTAAAATTTCACTGAAGCTACTAGGAATAAAACCAATACTAAATGTCCTTAAGGAAATTGGCCTAATTCAAAGATTCAGTTAAATTATTTTACTGTAAAATTTAACAAAAAAAAAAAAAGGAAAGTATTTTTGCATTTTTTTATTCATTTAGTTAACTTGAAAAATTTATTGTATTTATTAAAAAAATGGGTAAAAGATATTTTTATTCATATCGTCCACTAAATCATAAACAGTCACAACTCAAAGTTTATCAAAATCGTTAAGTTTTACAAAAACCAGCTCACAAATCAAATTTTGCTTGCGTCACTGTCTTCGTAAAAATTTGTGGAAATCGATTTGATTTAAAAGTTGCAACCATGTTTTTGAAGCCAGTTTTTTGCCTCCCTGAACATTTTTTGAGTTTGAGTTGTGACTGTTTATGATTTAGTGAACGATTTATTGCGCGATATATAGACAATACATATCTCATTTATAAATATATTACTTTTATTTAAATATAATTCAGTTCCAGAAAGTTTTGAAATTGAGGATTAATAATTTTATGGCAAATGTTAACATTTTTTGTTGTTAGACGTTTAACATTTCGTTTATAAATCTAATGACGTCATTGTCATGGGTCGTCTACCTCTTCGACTCGAACTGTTACGAGTTGTTTTTATAGTTCGTCAAAGTATTTGTAACAAATAGAATCCTGCAAGTGTGACGTCAATATATTTTTACATGGTCTGCAGATGAGTGTGTAAAAATACCGTTATACAATACTTTTACTCACCACCCACAAAAAATGGGAGCTTTGCTCTTTTTTCTTCTTTTTTGCTTCTTTTGTTGCTATTTTTATGCCACATTCGATTATTACAACAAAATACTTTTACAATTTATTTATAATTCTCTTGATGTTAGTTTGTTTTTAGTAAATTTTCTTTTGAATTTTTTTACTACAAAAATTTCTATTTACTTTTTTATTTGTAAATATTTTGTAGGGTTTGAGGTTCTAAAAAAAACTTAAACAATTTTTGTTGTTGTTTTCAATGACATGTATGTTAATGGGGTTTTTATGATATTCTTCTTTTTTTGTGTCAAATGCGTGTATGTTTTTTGTTTCATATTGTTTTTGTAATTTTTGTAACAAAAATAGATTTAATTACAGAATATTTCTTTAATACTTAGAAATGGGTTCCAAGAAATTTCTGGAAAAGGCAATAATAAGCTTGATAGAAATTTTTTGTGTTTTTTTCACAAAAAAAAATATAATAATAAATATTTTTTAAAACAAACGTATGTAATTTAAATAATGATGGTCGTATTTTTTAATTAAATACAATCTAGATACAGAATTTTTATTAATTTTTTTAATATACAATTTTGTATTTGTTAAAAAACTGTAATTTCTATTGCGATTAAATGCTTCAAAAGTTTAACGTATAATTAATATTTATTACATTATATAAATAATATCAATCATACGCAATTTTTTTTTTTACCAGAAAACAGACTTAAAATTCAATTAATTTTGTTTTTAAATTGCAAACAAACAATTTTTTATTACAACTTATCCTTAATTAAGTATAAAAAAACTAAGGCACACTTATAAGTTCTTTAAATGCATCCTAGAATCCGAGAAAGTTACATTAGCTGTCAATTGTTTTTTTTTATGGAATTTTGACATTTTTGGCAAATTTTACAAATTTTATTTACATATAAATAGATATTTAAATATTGTTTTTCATATATATTTATTTTTTTTGACTTGGTGAAATTGGCCATTAGAGTAACTTAGTTCATATATAAAGAACGATCAGTTTAGTGTACCCTAAAAACAATTTTAAAAAATTTTAGTTTTTATATTTAAAAATTATTGTCGGCTTTTTATTACATCTACTAATTATATATTTAAATTGTTTTATATATATGTATATATTATTTAACATATTGCACAGCATGAAGCGTTTTGGAAATTGTATAAAAAAAAACTAAAAACAAATCAACCATATAAAGAAACAGCTATTTTTATGATCTGTTTTATTTGTAATTTATTTTCATGTTTAAAACAGTTAAATAATTTGCATCTATTTTATAAGATGCCAACAACAGGCACAATGTTATAAACTTATGTAAATGTTGATATTACAAAATATTAATATATTAAATGGATTTATGCATACTATTAACAAATTTTAAACAAGTTTTTTCTATTTTCCAAATTAATAAAATTCCGATATTGTATGCAAACGTAACAAAATTTCAAACTGCCAGTATAATTTTTTATATATTTTCTTTTAAACTTATTTTTTTTTCTGAAAATAACACAAACTGCGCTTGCTGTTTTTAAATATCGTTTGTACGATAATTTAAATGAATAAAATAATTTGGCATAATATTGAAAACGAATGAAGAAAAGCGATTTACCAAAAATGATTGAATCTTTAGTTTGTTTATTACACATCAATATTTTTAATTTTTTTTTAAGCAACTAAAAATTTAGCAACGCCGTGACCACACTTGGAGAAAAGATTTGTTTTAACTAAACGTTTACTTAAAAATTTAAATAAAATAATTCTTAAATATAATTAGCTTCATTTATATTCTGTAATGAATCTCATATTCTCTTTACCATGGTGCAATAAGAACTGAAAGTGATATTAATACAGCTCTATAGATATAAAAGAGGTTGTGTATTAATAACCCATCTATGTGTACCAAATTTGGACAATTTTTCTTTTACCGTTCTTAAGATATAAATAAATCTATTTTATGCCATGCCCATTTCTCCACTCCCATCCAAATTTTGTCGGATGTCACCTATTCATAGCCAAAATGCTTGTTACTTATTTGGAAAGTGGGAGTTGTCCAGATTGTATAGAGAAATCTATAATGCCTTTATATGAGAGTTGCCACGTGCACTTCTCCAATCTCGCCTACATTTCGTCAGATATTGTGTATTGATAGTTAAGATGCTTGTACCTAATTGGCTTTTTGTAAACTTTGCCTCTTGCCGTTCTCCAGATAAACAGAAAAACAACAACAACAAGGGAATAATGGGTAAAATTAGGGGCAGTCGTGGTTTTTTGCTCATATCTTAGCCATTTGTAGATAAGGCTGAAATTTAATAGCTAAATTTCACGGACTATATGTAACATAAGTATATATCAACCAACACTGTATTATTTCTGGGTCTTCGGAAAACCCATTTCAATAGACAGATGGACAGACGTACATCGTTAAATCAACTTCGCCCCGCATAAGGAACCAGAATATATAACTTTATAGGGTCTAAGATTAATATTGTAGAAATTTCAAAGGGAATCACTAACCTTCGGTGAATTGTATAAAAACAAAATAAAAAAACATCTGATTTAACGAAATTTTTTGATTTGATTTACATGTATTTGCTCAAACCAGCTCATACACATAATGGTTGGTCCTTTATTGCTAAATAATAAAATGGAAAAATCATTAAGCAAAAAAGTCTCTATCAGCCTCTTGTCATATGGAACATTTTATTTGTTTAGTTTACAATGATTTCTTCATACAAAACGACTAGAATAGAAAGAAAGAAAGAAATAAACCTAGCTCAGCTTTCAAAACAGCCTAACTATATGATTGTGTTAGTAAGAAATGTGTTGCTTTTTCTTGTTCTAATGCGTGAGTATGCAATTTTAAGAGAAACATGTTTGGTTATGTCATTAAATTTGTTTTTTGTTTTAGCTTATACGGCCTGAAGTTCTTTATGTAATTAAAAAATGCATTTAATCAATATGTGTCCAACGTATCGTGAATGTTATGTCCACTATTTCAAGGGATTCGTAGTAAGTGAAATTAATTTTTTATATTACATTGAACAATAATTTGTTGTAAACAAACATGAAAAATTAAATTAAACACAAACTTAAAAATTATATTACAGGTTAGTTATGCAAGATATTGATTGCAACACAGTTATGTTACGTCTTTTGAGAAACTTTACCCTCTATTCGTTTCTTCTAGGATTTTTTAAAGTTATTTTTGGCATAAAACAGGTTCTTGTTTTCATTTTTATTTCTCCCACCTTCTTTCTTTTAAAGCTGTTTAAAAATATTTTTTTTTTTACTTTTCTCTCAGTGTATGTTTATCGATTTGTTTATTGCTTGTTTAAATTAATTAATATCATATTTTTATTTATTTTTACTTTGGGACATCTTTACACCAGAAAATAAAATAAAATAAAATAGAAACAACCACTACTCAAAATATTTTGATTTATTTTGGTGTTGAACATACACATTATTTAGCCAAGAAAATAAACAAATGCAAAATATTATTCTGTAGTAAATTAATAAATATTAAATTATGAAAAAATGATGGGTCAACAAGGCCTCGTTAAAATTAATAACTATAAAGTCTTGTTGATGTCAACGTTTTCGTTGAGTTTTCATTTCTTTAATACAATTTTTATTTGTTGTTATTGTTGGTGATATTGTCTGGTCTGACGTACAATTTGCCATTGACATATAATAAAAAAAAAATATTAAATAAAAACAAAAACAAACAGACAGACTAAAACCAAGTGTGTGTAAAATTAAATTGAAAGAATAAATTATTACACATACTAACAATACGATAATTATTAATGTTAAAAAACAATTATTAAGATTTCCATATTACCAATAATGACAGTATCGACAAAAAAGGATAATAATTAAATAATTAAATAAAAAAAAAATCATGATAAGTTTAACCACCCCAAGCAAAACAGTTTATAAAGATAAAAATATTAACAAGAAAAAAAGGAAAAACGCTGCGATTTACTCAAAAAAGTCTTAACTAGACTTTTGAATGTATTACAAAATTAAAAATCATAAAAAAATAAATGTCATGGTACTTTATTTTTTTAAATACATACCAACCCCCTAATTTATAAAAAATAAAACCTGTTTATAAAGGCTTTATTAAACAAATGTTCATATAAAGTCCATTTCATAAACTTTTTATAAACCTGTTTAATTTTTAATAAATAAGGCCGTTAGTTTTTAACCAATACACATTTTTCTCTAAATCTAAATAAAAGGAAAAAATAATGCGACACATGTACATAACCCAGCAAATACAGAAATATACCATATGCATTGCCACACGTATTGACTGGATGAAAAATATTATTTCGGCAATACTCGATTACGTATTGCGGAAGATACATACTTCCTTCGGGTAGAAAAGTGTCTCGATGGCAATAATCCTAAGCAATACGAAAGCGATGATAAACTAGCAATATCGCCAGACAACCAATTATATGAAAATAGGAAGGTATCACCAAAATATCACTAGGAAGATAAAAAGAATATTTTGAATTTTGAAAAATATTCATTTACATATACACAGCACATATTTTTATTTGAAATCAAACTTTTTCAAAAGTACTTACTTAAACTCTCCATCGATTTTATAAGAATCACTCAAATTATTATCAAATTGATCTTGTGGTGGAAAGCCGCACAAACACTATCTTGATTTATTCCATGTTAGAAACTTGTGTTAAATCTCTCTTCGTTTTTCCTAAAAATTTCGTCAATAAATTTTGTAGCTTGTTTTTTTCTAAGTTCTCTTATAGCTTAAAATTTTATCATTATCGTGAAGATAACGCTCTTTTTTATACATATATTATTTTTATATTAGATACATATGTGCATCTGTATAATACATTTAAATTTGTTTCTGTCTATATTGTGTAATGTTCTCAAAAATTGTACTCGGGAAAAAATTACTTGAATTCTTTTCTTTTAGATGATAATTTAGGGATATTGCCCAACTTTTGCCTTAGAGGATATCTTCTATTTGTTTGCAGGGATGTATGTATATCAAACATACATATATTTTTACAGTTTTTCTATAAATGTGTGTTTGTGTGGCATTTGGTTTTGTTATTATTATTTTTTTGTTGTGTTTGTTTACAAATGCATTATAAAAATAATTATAAATACTACGCTTTCTACTCTATACATAAACAAGTTTGATTTTTTAAATACATTTTTGTTAAATACGTGGGCGGTTTTTATAAAAAAGTAGACAAATACACGTTTTGATTTTGATTTAAATTTATTACTTATTTTATTGAAATTTGCTTTTTATAAACATACATACATACTTAAATTATATTGCATTATACAAACAAACATATATATTAAGTATTATATATATATATATATATATATATACATGTATATATATCTATATATACATATATATATACATACTTATATACATATATACATATATATTAGAGCGACTCAAAAGAAAAAGTGATTTTGTTACCCCTCTGAAAATTAAGGTTGATATGTTTTATGATGTTTCCCAAAATATTTTTGTTCTAGCGTTGACCATCCGTGAGCTGGACCATTTTTAAAAAAGTTCTTTTTTTCAGTTTTTCGAATTTTTTTGTACTTTGCTCCAAGACGACATAAATAAAATTTGGTATCATCGAAAAGCAGCATCCAATGGTATATAAAAGTTGACCACTTCCGACCTACTAATTGAGATACAAAGCTAAATACATGTTTTCGTTTCGGGTTTTCATTCAAATTCTATGTATGTGGAAGTAATGTTCTGCGTTTCAAATTGAATCTTTTTTAAATTATGTTAATTTACTTTTTTACGCGAAAATCACGATATATATTATCTATTTTATATTTTTCATATATAGGCAATATGGGTATCAAATTGTTTGATTTTTTAATTATAATAACCTGGTATTAACCAAAAGATCCGTTTTTAAACCCTGGATGCTGTGAGCTAAATTTATGTTCGTAAATATTAATTTTTTTAATAAAAATATATTAATCTACTAAATTACAAAAAAAAAAGTAAATTAACATTATTTAAAAACAGATTCAATTTGAAACGCAGAACATTACTTCCACATACATAGAATTTGAATGAAAACCCGAAACGAAAACATGTATTTAGCTTTGTATCTCAATTTAAAAATGGTCCAGCTCACGGATGGTCAACGCTAAAACCAAAATATTTTGGGAAGCATCATAAAACATATCAAGCTTTATTTTCAGAGGGGTAACTAAAACACTTTTTTCGGCTCCATACAACTTGAGTCGGTCTAATATATATGTATAATTATATATTATATTATATATGTATATTATATATAGATATATAATATATAAAAATGATAATTTAAATAAAATATGTAGTACCAACATATTTGGCTTCAAAAAAAGGACATTTTTAGATTTTTAACATTTGTATATTTTCTCCCAAGATGACATATACTTATGTACATGAAGACATATATACGTGCCTACAATCAGACATTCATTCACTGCAAACAATTTCGATCTAAAAATAGTCTAAATAGTTTAGCAAAAATCTATCGCTTTTACTATTCAATTCAATATAGTTACATCGCTCGGGAAGAAGTGTCCTACTATGGTAATATTAGTACCAATTTAATTTAGTAGTATCGCTCTTGGCTCTAAGAAGTACTCTTTTGAAGTTAAACTTTTTCTTATTGTTCTTTATAACAAAAAGTGGGCCGTTTTACTGTTTATTTTTGTTTGTTTTGTTAGGTTAGTCTGAGTAAAATAAAAAAATGAAATAGGTAAAAATTTAACAAATGTTAAAAACTCTACAGTACATTTAATCAAAATAATTGTTAATGTTTTAAAGTACAAAAAACCTAATAGGGAAAAATGTTTTTAAAAGATTTTACAGAAAGTCACAAATTTGTTCAAACACTCCCCAGTAAAAAAAATTTTTCTTTTTTAAAGCACTTAAGAGAAAAGGTGCAGAATCGAGCGCTTCAGTAAGAGAGCTTTTATACAGCAGTAAATGACAACGAATAAAATATACAAAACAAAGCTGCTATTTTAGTGCTGATAACGAAGAAGGTTTTAAAACGAAAAAATAAAAATATATTATGAATTACGAAAATGCTCGAAAAAGGCATTTAAACCAGTAAAAGCAAACAATTAATGAATATGTTTATATAGTAAGCCCTTAAAAAGCGTTTTTGGAGTGCTTTATTTGCATGTTTTATTATGTTAAATGAAGCGCTTATTGTCCTCTAACCGGTAGTCCTCCTAACCGGGAACACCCTATACAAAAATCAGGCATACCATCAGCAGGTTTGATGCGATTTCAGGTATGAATTCATACATAAAACCTGCTCCTTTTGGAGGACATTTTTTACTGGGCCCCTTTATAAAAGCTTCAACAAATTATAACTAGCATATTTTTTTTAATGCTTTACAAAGTTTATTTTACAATTTTTTTTACTGATAACGTTGATTTTCACTAGAAAAATGAAATAAAAACACTCATTTCCCGCAAAATTTTTTAAAGTCATTGAATAAACAAACAGTTCAAAATATCACTTATATTCTTTAAAAAGCAATTATCAATTGCTTAATTTTAATTTTCTGTTAATTAGCTCTAAAAAAATGTATAAATGTATATGGATGCGCTTGCAATTTTTCCCACTGGGAAACTTTAGCAATAACTTGAAGTTAATGTTAAGATAAGATTACGCCTGTTAAAGTTTTAACATTGTTGTTAAAACATTTATTTTGCCAGCTCTTTTATAACATAAATTGGCGATTGCGTTGGACAGCCCGCTTTTTTGTAGTTTCTTTTTTTTTATTTTTATTTAATTTGTCAGAAGGGAATACTTTGCTATTTGAAAAAAAAGCTGTGAATGTTTAAATATTAAAAAATAAACATATCATTACAAAATAAACTTGTATTATTTAAAAAAAAACTCACTTTCTTGTAGCGGCTACAAACTGAAAATAATAAAAAGTTATAATTCTAGGAATTAAAACATCAAGTCTTAACTTCATGTTTCAACTGTAGTTCATGTTAGGTGGAGAACTAGAGTTAGAAAAGGTCTTGTTGCATTTAATGACGAAAACATCGTGTATATGCATGTGCCAAGTCTCGCGATATTTTGCGATAGGTACAGTTTGGGAATAAAATATTTAAATTTTACTTGGTTAACGTCAAATTTGATCAAGTTTATTTAAAACTTACTATTACTTTAACTTCAAGTTAAAACTATGTTTTTGACAGTTATAACTAATAGTTAATTTAACCCGAACTTGGTGAAATTTACCGTTAGTTTTTTTAAAATTTAAATTATTTAAACTTTATCTCTTTTAACATCTAAACTGTTTGATAAAATAATTTGTTGCAAACATGATCACTAGGCATATAACTAAATTCGAAGAAAAACTTGACATACTACATGGTGGCAAATATTGTAAAAGTAATGAATATCAATTTTTAGGTGATTTGAGTTAAAAAAATGTTCAGCACCAAAAGTGATTTCCAAAAAAAAGACATATTTTTTTTAAATATTTTTATTGTAAGACACAAATGTTTTCAATTGTTATATAAAATTATTTTTAAATTTAAAGTATGTACCGATTTACACAATAGCAAAATGTCTTGCACAATTCTGATTTCAAGTTCTACGCAGAACTTCCTGAATAGCTAATGGGGTTTTGACCCAATGTCTGAGAAAACATTTATTTGTTTTGTAAAGGCCGGCTAATAATTTTTGTATTATGGCGAAATAATTTTGTTGATAGTATGTTCAGAAAACCAGGCTTCGCTCCAAGCATCACATACAAATTTACAAATCAAAACGTAAAATTCCAATGGATATTCCGGAATAAGTGTAAAAGACAAAACTGCCAGAATAGCTCTAGAATTCTAACGAGCATACTGAGTGCTGGCATTGGAAAATATTTATTTTTTTTTAAGAATTTAAAAATTTGGACCAGTTCATATAAGTATTGCAAGTCACACTTATGTATATCACTTTGTTTTTAACATTTTTACACAAATATTATTTATTCAAATTTCTGAATTTAATGATGAGGCAAATAGCTAATTGCGTTTGGCGCGGAAACTTGTTTGCAATTTCTAAAAAAAAAAAAATAAAATGGGTCTTTATACTTTTTTTATGCTTTATTCGACTATGCTGTGCCATTTTTTCCAATTTGAAAAAATTATAAAAAAGCAGGGACAGAAAATTACAGTTATTTTGAAATTTTAAAACAAAAAAAGCATATAGAAGTAAATGCTGGCAAACTGATTCAAGTATACCATAACTATTGATCCTTATGAATTCATTTGTGATAAAATATTATGATTTTTAAGGTTTTGATTCTAATATTTTCGATCAAAAATTATATTTATTTTTTGATTTATATTTTTTTGGACAAAAATAAAAGTTATTTTATGATTTTTATTTTTTTAAACAAAAATAACAATTATTTTTTGATATTTATTTTTTCAAGCAAAAATAAAAGTTATTCTTTAAAGAAATGTACGTTTTATAATTATTGAGTTGTCTTTAAATATTTCTTTAAATGTGTGATCATCATTGGTATTTCTTATGCGCATTAAAATAAATATTTAAAGTCATCTAAATAATTATAACACGTACATTTCTTTAAAGAATAACTTTTATTTTTTCTTGAAAATATAAATATCAAAAAATAATTGTTATTTTTGTTCAAAAAAATAAAAATAAATAACTGTTATTTTGGTTGAAATAAATAAAAATCAAAAAATAACTGTTATTATCTGACTTTTATGAAAAAATGAATAACTGTTACGGTCCCTGGTAAAAAGTTTAATGCCTAATGGTCAATATGTAAATCAATTTTTTGTATCGCTGTGATAAAAAATGGAAATAGATAAATTTTTTGCAAAAAGCAAAAAGTTATATAAATTTTGAGTAATCTAGTAGAAAGGTGAATTTACTTTTTAAATACTATAAAATAAATAAAGCACTAGTCCTAAACTTTTTTGCGAAACATTTGTTCTGCTTTAATTGGTAAATGTTGCGTTTTGTTTTGCTATCCATACAAAGTAGGGCTAATTTAACTTTCATAAATACCGTTTCATGTTAATAAATTTTTACCAGTTTTCTTTCATAATTTTTGATACAATGTCTTAATAGCATCGCGATTCCGTTTTCGTAGAATCCTTTATTTTGTCCAAGAGATAAACAGCGATGGTCCCTTTAGATACGTTGGTACGTTGAAATATATCGCGCAAAAAGTATTTTTTTTGGACCATTCTAATATATAAATACATTTTTATACATACATGTATAAGTTCAATACTTTTCAGTTGGTCTGGTTTTAACATTTTCTACGACATCTTTTGCTGTGAAATTTTTTTTATATAACTGTCTGATATTTTTTTATTATTCTTTTCTACAAAAAGAAATTTAAAATACTAAATATTAAGAGTTTTAAACGACTTTAGAAAATACCCTATAGTTGAGGAAAATAAGTATCTCCTAGCACTTAATAGTTTGAACGAAGTTTATATTTTAGTTTTTGCAGATGTTATAAAAATTTAATTACTCTTAAGTAAACTTTCTTTAATTTAATGACCTTTAAAAATTGATTTTTTTTAAAGTGTAAAAGGTATATATATTCAAAAAAGTTTATTTTCAAATCAAAACGAAAATAAAATTGTATTTATTTTCCTTTTTTTCTCTCCTACGAAATCCGATTTGTAGTAGGAAAAACTTTCTTAGTGTAAACACAGTCAAAAGACACAAAAGCGTCAAGGCAGCGACAAACTTTGTTTTTTACAATGGAATTTAGTTATATCAAACTAGTTTCTTAGATAAACTTTAAGCAAATTCAAAACTAAATCTGACCAGATCTTTTTGCCTATAATTTTATTAAAATAAAGCTAATGTCACATTATTTACTTAAAAACCCACAATGATTTCTTGAACTACAGAATATGAAGACGCACGTATAATATCTATATACTATATGTATATATATTCTTAAATTTTGTACCTTCATAAGTATTTATTTTTGTTTTCTTATTTATTCATTTAAATACGCAGTTTTTTTAATGATAAAAATAAAGAAAAAAGTGTGTTTTTTAACAAGTACTAAATCAAACAAAAGAAAAATTGGAGGTAAAAACAATATATCAAAAAAATTAAACATAAAAAAGGAAGAATCGCAAAATCAAATAGTTGCAAAGGAAGAATAGTTTTTTTTCCCGGGAAAGCGGGTTTAATTTTTCAATTTCCCGGGAATCGCTGCTTAATACAAAAAGATGAAAAATGTAATATATTTAAACAAAAAATAAAATAAAGGTTCATGAAATCTATTAAGGGCCTAACTGTGTAAAACGCAACGCCAAATATTTCATTGAAAGCAAGAACAAATTCAAAAATATTTTATAATTTTGTTTTTGCTTTTTATAGGAATTCATATTAAAATTTTGAATATCAAACACTTCAAATTATGTGGCGTTGAACATTTTAAAAAACAATATGAATTTCTGTAGAAAGCAACAACAAAATTATAAAATATTTTTGAATTTGTTTTTGCTTTAATTGAAATTTTCGGCGTTCCGTGGTGTTTTACACAATTAAACTCTAAATAAGCTTATCAGTGCATTAAAAGTTATTAAAATAAAAAATTTCAGTTCTTTATATGCAAAGCCAACAGCATTGAGATAAAACCAAAATACATAGTTAAATTAGTCAAACAAAAAATTACAAAATATTTCTTTGAAATGAGAATTTAAGCTTTTGCTCCTATTTTTTATGTCGTTATTATCTAGAGCATGTAAATTTCAACATGTTTAAGAAATCAGCTGCCGGTTTTTGCCAAAACACTTTATGTCTTATCTTTAAGTTATTGGTCCGCTAAAGACATAAAAAAAGGTGATACAATTAAATAAATTGTATAAAAAGTATTTAAATTTAATTAATGTAATATTTAAATCAATTATTTTTTTATTTAAAAGAAAATTAAAAATATAATTTTGATTTAAAAAAAATTTTACCTGTTTTGAAATAAATTTTTAATTAAAATATTAATTAAATATTAAAAAAATCTTAATTGACTTTTTCGTTTAAAATAAAATAGTTTAAACTTGTAGAATTGTTGTTGGGAATTGTTAATATTTAATTAAATAAATTAACACATTATTTGAAATGGCATATTTAAAAATATAATTTATTGAAAAAGAAAAAAATATATTCATAATATAAATAACAAGGTCGAAAAACAACTTCATCTATTTTAACTTAATCTATGTATTCATAATTTTACAATTTTTAGTAATCAATATAATCATTTTGGTAATAGGTGCAAAATCAACAACTTGTTTGCATGATTCTATGAATTTGGAATGAATTTGGTGATAAGAGAATATTTTTAATTTATTTTGTGATTGTGAAAACTACGACTTTAAAAGTAAAGTAAAGCAAACCGCTCGAATTTTTGTTTGCAAACTGTCAAAGTAGTGGATGCAGGTACATCGAACAAATAATATTTTCGAGTCTACTTTTAAATGTTGGTTGGATGAATTTTTTCTCTTTCCTACTGAAGCCTCTTCGATGTTTTTGAAAGAAGACTCAGAGGATAGACCGTCCATCCAAACCGTTTTTAAAAGGAGGGCAAAGATCGACACAATAAAATATGAAGCCTCTTGTGAACACTTGCTTCCTAGAGGAGTTAACATTTGCTGCTGCAAGTAATATATATATATATATATATATATATATGTGTATTTTTATATATATATTATACTGTTATTATTGATGAACAAAGTGAATATTTGGGAGTTACTTGACTCTATAACGCGATTATCTTTAAAACGTCACTGATATTCAACCCAATATTGTAGACAATGTCATAAATTCCGTTCTATTAATATTAAGGACATTTTCAAATGATTGACCAAATAAAACTTCCTTTTATGAATGCCTTGGAATTCTTCTTCCATTATAATATAAATTCCAAACTTTTCTTTAAAAAAAAAAAATGGTAAATTAAATAAATTCCGATGACCCGTTTTCATAACTTATCGATAGGTAAATAGTAGGTTCTTATCGGCCGTATAAAAATTGTTTTATTATAACAACTTAGCTCTTACTTGCCAGATAGGATAAACCTTCCTTTAACTTATCGCTCACTAAACGTAAAAGTAAAGTTGTAATAATGAAACACTACGGACGATTAAATCCCAAATTAAGCTTCAGTATTCAGTTTATTTTATAATATTTCATAGAATAATAGATTGTACGCAAGACCTTTTTGGTACAAAATCACGAACGATTTCGTACAATATCCTACAGTTTTCTCTGACATATTTAAATATTTTGACTATACGAAAAAAAAATGATTATACGGCAAAAAAATGATTTTGCAGTTCTTATGTCAGTTTATTTTATATAGAAAATTTCACGGTCACTCAATCGAGTCCGCCCATTTTTGGCAAGAGATCGTGCCCCACCAAGTCATTTGCTTTCACAAATTTCTATGCTGTCAAGTACTTTAAAGAAAGAGTAATGACTTTTTCGCATTAAATTTGGCATTGAGACCACTGTGTATCGCCAGCGTAGCTGAGGGTTGACTTGTTATAAGGCGTAGGAGATTTTATTTACATATTTTAAGGATAAGCACAATCAGTAGTGTTAACGTTACTAGTATAAATATTTCAACAGTTGGTGGAATCTAAACAAAAAACACCAACAAAATTATCGACCAAATTAAATTTTTGTTATTAAACATTTGAATTATCAAAAAAAAAAAAAAAATTCAAATAATACCGTTCATATACAGTTTTGTTCATACAATAGTATAATGACGTTTGCTTGCATATTGTTCGTTGATTTAATGTAAACATTTATCAATTTATTTGCATTTCACGTATTTCCTCTCTATCTTATAAAAACAAACATCATTATTATTGTTATTATTGCGATGAATGTTGTCTATTATAATTGGTTTCACACTAAAGTGAATCATTTCATATATTGGTTTCCAAGAATTGTTTTCTCCAGGTTCAAATTAAATGCTTTCCTTGCTCTTTTTATTTTCAATATTTGAATATTTGCATTCGATTTGTTTTGGCTTAACACAGTTATTTTAATAAAAGTCAATTGGTGGGTGTGTGATTACGTTAATACAAAAAATTAATACAAAAATTTTTTTTTTTAAATTTTAAATTAAAATTAAAAGAAAAACCAAATCCCTAATCAATATTACACAATTATCAATTATAATATTGTGTTGATATTTCAAAATAATAGTTCCGCCCTAGATTTGTTTATTTTTTACTAAGTAAAACAAAAATTTTTATAGCTGAGCAAATGCTACTAAAGGCCGGTATTCACTATCCTATTTAGTCGCACGATATGTCAAAAAAATCGTGTGTGCTCATAATGTATGACAGTGTGGCTTAAAAATGAATTGAGTGATAGATTTTTTTGACAGTCTGTCCGACTTGCAAATATTTATGAACATTTTCATAAAATGATAGATTCTATGCGATCAGAGTTGCATATTCTTGTAAAGTAGCTGAGTCATTTGAGTTTGCATCTTTTTTGTGGGATAGTGTGGCATCGACAGCAGATTTTGCAGACATTTTTTAAGTCGGATAGAATTCCGTCAGATTTTCGTGTGAATGAATCGTACGATAATGTAGGATAGTGAATACCTGCCTTAAAGGCCATGATACACTATCACACAAGTCATACGTATTTTGAAGAAAATACAACAGTGTCATGGTAAATTGTTATTTTTACTTGAAAATTTTCAAACAATAATTGGATCGTAGATGCATTTTCGATAAAATACGTATCATAGCCTTAAAAAAATAATAATTGGAAATTATATTAAATCAAAATCGCATTGTTTTTGTGTTGTGTTTTTTGTGCATAAGAAAAATTAAATTTAATTTTGTTCTTTCTTCCTTTAAATGTTTATTTCAATTGAGAAATAAAGTTGTATTTATGTAGATACTCGTAGTTGTGCATTTGAATGTTGTATGATCTAAGAGATTTTTTAATTTATATTCCATTTAACTTCGTTTAACATGTTTTGGTTATACATTTAAATATTTTTGAGTTATAAAGCTTTTAAAATCAGTTTAAGGCCTGGAACAGAATAAAGCATTGTAGCTGAAGCTGACGAATGCCCTGTAGCGCAACAAAGTTCAAAATTTCGAACTTTACGGTTAAACTTCAACTGCAACGACTACTACAACTACATATTATTTTGGCACTACTTTCAAACTGCAGTTTTTAACTTTTCACAGCTTGCAGAGCTATTCGTCAAGTTGTACTACAGCGACTATTCTGCTTGTCCGAATTAACATTATACATTTTTTGTCGTTGCGATTCTTACCTTATAGGCGAGAGGGGAGAGAGGAATTAAACGGAGTATACAATTGAGTGTACTCTTCGACTCGTTTTGTTTATCCATTCATTTGTAGTGTCAAAATATATGTATACACAAGAAGTTGTAACGAAAAAATCGTACAATCTAAACATAAGACCGACTTTAAAGAAGAAAGGATAATAATCACAACGACAGAAATCATATAAAGTTAATTGGGACTTTCTCACTAAAGCAGGAATGTCAGCATCATACACAATTGTGTAAGCAAAACTCACATGTACGCTTACGCTCTTTTATTTTGCGAGCGTAAAATATAATTGTTTACTGGAAAACATTCTCATTCAGCGGGAAATATCGCACGGTTTCGAAACTGCAATGTAAATTTAGAAGATATTATTGGTAAATAAAAGTATATTTTTATAGGCTAGTAAAATCTTCTCTTTTTATAATGGTGGTTGATAATTATAGAATATTTTTAAACTTAATGGGGTTATTATTTGCATTAGTATGTGCAAATGAATTTTCATTGTTGGCATTCGCAAAGGTATGTTGAGCACAAAATTAAAAATATTGGAAAGAATTATATAAGGTTGTAAAAAGACTTCAAATATTGTCAAGTGCTCAATTTTTCCAAAAAATAAGCAACGTTTCTGCGAAATGCAGGTTCCAAATTAAATTTATTTAAATAATAACTGATTGTGTCTGTCCATAACTCAACATTTTTCGATAATTGAAGCACAGCCGCGAATAACGTTGTAAGTTACAAAATTATTATTTTTCAGGAGAGCAAAAAAACGTTTTTAACAGGCAGGATTATTTATTTTTTTAATTTTTTTGGTAGATTATCAAAAATAATGATATTAAAAACTCGTATGCAAAATATCAAGAAATTTTAATTTTATATTACATGCAAATTTACAGTATATAATTTTTTTTTAGTGGAAAAACGTTTCATATCCACAATCGCGATGTCATTTAAAACGGTTTTCCACTTCACAAGCGGCTTTTAAAACGTTATTCCACTTTGCAAAACCAGTTCGTTTGTATCATTTTGCTAGTAACTTACAACGTTCTTCCACTGGCTGACTCTTTGTACCGCAATTTGACGGCGTTCAGTTGCATAATTTTGGGTTATTTGAGGTTTAAACAGTGTAAGAGAGTTATGTTAATGGTAATCTGCAAAAAAACAGTTTTTGCAAAAAGTGGCGTTTACAACGTTATTCGCGGCTTTGCTTCAATTGTATTATTATTAATTGCTCTAAAGTCTTCATAGCAAAATATGTATGTTAATATAGGCCTCGTAATAGGCCTCGCAACCGCAGATTTCTGCCGCTGGGAATGTAAGAGACAAGAGTAATCGCACCAACACAATCATAATTGACACCACTACACTAAAGCTACGATAGGTAACCTCCCTGCAAACAATTTCAATCGAAAAATAATCTAAATAGTTTCCCCATTTAGCAAAAATCTATCGCTTTTGCTATTCAATTCTTATTGATGTAGTTACATAGTTCGGGAAGAAGTGTCCCACTATGGTAATATTTACTTTAAGAATCCACTTAGTGACTATATTTTATGACGAATTAGAGTGCTTTGGAAGTTTAATATCAATTAAATTTAGTAGTATCGCTTTTGGCTCCAAAAAGCACTCTTTTGAAGTTAAATTTTTTCTTATTGTTCTTTATAATAAAAAATGGGCCATTTTACTGTTTATCTTTGTTTGATTTTGTAGGGGAAATCTAAGTAAACAAATATTAAAAAATCTACAGTACATTTAATTAAAATAGCTATTAATGTTTTAAAGTTAAAAACCTAATGTGGACAAATTTTGTTAAAGGAAATTACACAAAATCACAAATTTGTTGAAACACAAACTTTTTAAACTTTCATCATATTATAACTAGCATTTCTTTTTATTGCTTTACAAAACTTATTTAACAAATTTTCTTCACTATTAACGTTGATCTTCACTAGAAAATTTTAACAAACACACAAATTTTAACACAAAAATTTTTAAAGTCATTAAATAAACAAACAGTTTAAACAAATCACTAATATCCTTTAAAAAAGATTATTATCAAATTATTATTTTTAATTTCATTTTCATTTGCTCTAAAAAATTATGCATGAGAAATTATTAAACATTTAACCAATCTAACCGAAGATTAAGTTTGGGCTGTTTTATGCACTCATTTACAACTTTCGTAAACAAGAACACTTTTCGGTAATATTTTGATTCCGCGGAGTCCTAATTTTAAGTACAATACTATAACTATTTCATTTTTCCAATATTAAAAATTTCACTTTATTTTACATCATTTTATAAATTTATATTATTTTACACGCACGTAGCACTGATCACATGGCAACTTATATACAAACTGTGCTCTTTTACGCATTTTGCTTTTGTAATATTCACTATTAAACAGCAACTCGTTGCGAAGAAGTCTATATAATATGGGAAATGTTCAATTGTGCCATTGTTGCAGTTGTATAACTGTTAAATTTATCTGAACAACTCATTAAAGTGACGAAAAAGTATAATTTAAGAACTCATACTTTGATTCTAACGTATTTTGTTGTTGCTAAATTCCGAAAAATCTACTGTTTAACTACCAAATGTGACGATGTAGTTAAAATTCGTAGATAATCGAAAAACACTCTACTAATTGCTTGGAGGGCTATACTATTATATTTTTCGATTGTATGCGCCGTATGCTTTTTACATATGTTGTTGTTTATTGCTTAATTCTCTTCAGTATGTGTGCACACGTACGCAATTAAAGAGAAAAGAAAAAACGCGGGGCCTTGAATTTGCCGATCGCAGGTTTAAAGCAACCCTCTTCGTTTATATTGTTTGGTTACAAAGTAGATCCGCTTACACAAATGCCAAGGCGAATTCATTTATCAGGTGGCGTTGAAAGCACAGCTGTGCTCAATTTTTTCTTACTTAGAGATATAGATATGTCAAAAGTTACTTGTGTTTTTGACATATCGATCAACGAAAGCAACAAAAAATACATTGTTGTGTTTTTGGTGTTGTAACTTGTTGTAGTATCGACACCACCGTATACATGAATTCGCCTTGACAAATGCCATCATTATTCATTAAATCGGAAACGCAAAAACATCAATCAGTGTCTAATTACCTTGCAACACAGAAGGAAGGGTGAAATATCTGGTTTTAAACAATACATACACTGAGTAAAAAGGAGAAAAAAACATGTAAAAAGCTTTAACATGAACTTTAACTTCATAACATAATTTTGCTGTGTTGACAGAACTTGATGACTAAACAAAATAACAGAAACAAATCATTTAGTAATTTTTTACAATAAAACTGTAAATAAGAGATCAATTCGTTACAAAGAAAAAATACAGAAGTAAAATATAATAAATCGTCGATAAATTTGATGTCATTATTGTTCAGTTACTAAAAACTGCTAAATTTTGAACAAAAGAATTACTAAATATTAAATATTAAGTCAAAAATTGGTAAAAAAAATTTTTTACAATAAAATTAAAAATAAGAAATGAATTTCTTTATACCTTAAATTTTTTCATGACAATAATCAATACAATGTAATTTTCATTGTAATTTTAAACGTGTGTATGAAAAAAAATTAAGATAAATTCTATAATACATATTTATTTTAGCATTTAAAAATACATTCCTCCCTTTCCAAAAAAACAAGAAAATTTTAATACAGAGTAAAATAACATTAAAAGAGAAAAAAGTAATTAAAAAAATGTCTTGCATTAGTTGACAGGAATATGCCCATACTTATACAAACACGTGCATGTATAAAAATTTCAAGTTGACTTAAAAGCTCTTAAACCCTGCAAACAATTTCGATCGAAAAATAATCTAAATAGTTTCCCCATTTAGCAAAAACCTATCGCTTTTGCTATTCAATTCTTATTGATGTAGTTACATCGTTCGGGAAGAAGTGTCCCACTATGGTAATAGTTACTTTAAGAATCCACTTAGTGTCTATATTATATGACGAATTAGAGCGCTTTGGAAGTTTAATATCAATTAAATTTAGTAGTATCGCTGTTGGCTCCAAAAACTACTCTTTTGAAGTTACATTTTTTCTTATTGTTCTTTATAATAAAAAGTGGGTCATTTTACTGTTTATCTTTGTTTGATTTTGTAAGGGAAATCTAAGTAAAATATAAAAAAAATGAGCTTAAAGTTAAACAAATATTAAAAAATCTACGTTACATTTAATCAAAATAGCTGTTAATGTTTTAAAGTTAAGAACCTAATGTGGACAAATTTTGTTAAAGAAAACTACACAAAATCACAAACTTGTTCAAACACTAACTTTGTAAACTTTCATCATATTATAACTAGCATATCTTTTTATTGCAAATTTTTATTTACAAATTTTCTTCACTCAAAGTTATTGTTGATCTTCACTAGAAAAATTTAACAAAAACACTAATTTTCACACTAAAATTTTTAAAGTCATTAAATAAACAGACAGTTTAAAAAAATCACTAATATCCTTTAAAAAAAGATAATTATCAAATTATTTTTTTTTAATTTCATTTTCATTTGCTCTAAAAAAAATATGCATGAGAAATTATTAAAACTTTAACCAATCTAACCGAAGAATAAGTTTGGGCAGTTTTGTGCACTCATTTATACGTGAACATATTTTTTTCGGTAACATTTGGATTCCGCGGAGTCCCAATTTTAAGTACAATACTATAACTATTTCTATTTTAAAATATTAAAAATTTCACTCTATTTAACATAATTTTATATATTAATATTATTTTACACGCACGTAGCACCGATCACATGGCAACTTAAATACACACTATGCTCTTTTACGTATTTTGCTTTTGTAATATTCACTATTAAACAGCAAATCGTTGCGAAGAAGTCAATATAATATGCGAAATATTCAATTGTGCCATTGTTGCAGTTGTATAACTGTTACAATTATCTGAACAACTCACTAAAGTGACGAAAAAGTATAATTTAAGAACTCATAATGTGATTCTACCGTATTTTGTTGTTGTTTAATTCCGAAAAATCTACTGTTTAACTACCAAATGTGACGAAGTAGTTAAAATTCGTAGACAATCGAAAAACACTCTACCAATTGCTTGGAGGGAAATATAACGTCTGCACTTTTTTGTATGTGTGCTTAATAAATAATGCTGGCAACTTAAAACCATCTCACACTCACCTGCACTTTATATTAAAATAAAAAAATTTCACTTTATACTCGTGTTGCAAACGATTTTCTTTTAATTTTTTTTTAAATTCAATCTGACGAGAAAACAAATTCATTATTATTATTTATACTATTTTTGTAACAGGATTTTCATTAACTGTTCAATTAACACCTACGAGACATACAAATACACACACTCACATGCATTTTTTTGATTCTCTCTTTCACACTCCTATCTATAGTATTTAAATGTATTGATCTTGATTTTTATTTAAATTTCAAAGGCGTTGACAGTTTAACTAGTAGGGCGCCTTCTGGAAAATTTCCCATACCCCAACCCGTAATAAAAAAAAAAAAAAAAAAAAAATGAATAATTTAATATCGTATTTGCTTAAAAACAAATATAGAAAAAGAAAAAAAATTATAATAAAACGTAACAGAACTACTTGGACACAAAATGTTTGTACTTTCCTTCTAGTACATAAATAAAACTATGTACTCATTTAACAATAAAATAAAACATTTAATCGATTTGTTCGAAAATAATTATTGTATTAGATAAAAATAAATATTGATTTTATGAGCAACATGTTGAATTAAAGAAATATAATACTAGACATTTCATTAATGTTTTGTATAATAGCTGATACTAGAATATAAAAAAACCAAGAAAAAATAAAAACGTGAGCAATAGTTTCAGTTTTAAGGGAACGCTCTCATAAAAAAAATAATGGATGGTAAGTCAGTTTTTTAAAGGGTTGCCAAGACGAACTGTTTTATTGTTTTAGTAACATGAAACTTCTATCTGATTTCATTATTTAAATACAAATGGAAATATGCTGGAAATCATATTAAAAAAACAATGAAATTATATACCAGAATATAATAAAAAAATTACATTCCAACCATATTTCTGTCTTGTATTATAATTTGAAGTTGTCATGCAGCTATAGCTTGCGTTACACTATCCTATTCAGTCATACGATTTGTCAAAAAATTCGTGTGTGCTCATAATGTATGACAGTGTTGCTTAAAAATGAATTGAGGGGCAGATTTTTTTGACAAGTCTATCCGACTTGAAAATGTTTATAAAAATTTTCAGAAATGATAGATCCTATGCGATCAGAGTTGCATTTCCTTGTAGAGTAGCTGAGTCATTTCAGTTTGCACCTTTTTTGTGGGATAGTGTGGTATTGGCAGCTGAGTTTGCAGGCATTTTTACAGTCGGATAGAATTCCGTCAGATTTTCGTGTGAATGAATCGTACGATTGTATAGGATAGTCAACCCCGGCCTTAAAAAACACCGTTTACTTAAACTGCGAATTGACAAATTTATTTGTGCGAAAATAAAATTCAAAGTGATATCGTTTCGAATTCTCGACTAATCCAATAGAGAAACAACTTTATTTCAGAGAAATTACACCAAAATTGAGATGATTTATTTTTGTAATAAAAACAAAGCAACCCACCGAAAGAAACCCTAAAGTTTTTCAGAAATTAATCTTTGTGTTCGTCTATGCGTTGGAGTGTGCAAGTCTATTTTTTACGAATGCGTACGTCTAGCCAGCCATAAAATTAAAAGATGCGAGAGTGTTAAAATGAAAATCATAAAAAAATATACAGGGACAGGCAGGGGTAAATACTTGGATCAATGTTTTTTTCCCGTGTATTCTACTTTTCTGCTGTTTGTTTGATTTCCATTGACGTCAGCAATGCCCCCAAAGTTGCTTAAATTAAAAAAAAATATACATTCAAATTTTAAGTAGAAAAAAGTAAAACAAAACAACGTGGCAGGCAGGCAGGAAGGCAGATTCAGATCTTTTCACTACACTACCAAGAGGGGAGGATTTTGGGTAGTGTGAATAGATGATGTGTGATGAAAATTATTTTATTTGAAGGTGCGTGCGTTAATATAAGTCGTTGCCATAATAAACAAAAACAAATTTAAATAACAATTAGAAAATTGGGAAAAGGTGAACAAATTAAGAAGAAAAGACATACAGTATGTCAAGAAAATGTTTTTACATAGAAAAAATAGTTTTGTTTGATCTTTCATCATTTAATAAACTACATCTATTAAATTTTTAATATATTTTTTTATTAATTAATTTTAGCCAAATATGAACTAACAAATAACGGCAAGGAGAAAAAAACAAGAGATAAACATTAAGAAATAAGATCAAAGAGAAAAGCAACTCCAGTCAAGAAATTGTTTATATAGTATGAAAAAAATTAGGTGAATCTTTTACTATAACTCCTCTTTATGTTATTTGTTAATTAATATATAGATAAATCGATAAAATAAAAAAATTTATTAAACAATAACATATACATTTTTTTTTTGTTATGATTAAAGTCACAACATAAGCTATTTTCTCCATGTCAAAACATTTTCTTGACATACTGTATGTATTTAGTGCACGCAGAAAAAACTGGTCGGAGGTAATCATATTCTAAGTGCCAATATACTATGGTTCGATTTAAGTAGTGTTAATGTTTGAATAATATGCTAAAATGGTCAAATATGAACGTAATATGATTAAAATTAACTATAATTTCCACGAAATCAACCATATTTTCGTCGAAATTAACCACTATTTTCTTCATATGTAACCATATTATGATGGTCAGAATTAACAATAATATGGTCAACATAAATAATCATATTATGGCTTATTTATTTTGCAATTTATTCAATTTGCATATTGAGTCAAGTTGTTATTTGATTTCGTTTTTATTCCTGTTCCTATTTTTTGTATTCCACTTTTAGAGCTAAGCCGTCTGCATATGCGCACATTATTGTCGACCGTGTAAAAATGTATCTTTCGCTATTTAAAGATGGTATTACGTGGTTGAGACAAAAATAAAAGATTGTTGTTGATAGGGCATCACCTTGTCTTACAGCTGATGTTATACTTAACTCTTCCGTGAGTTTGTTTTGTTAAGCAACTTTACATGTTTTTTTTTTTTTTGAGTACTACCATTCCCGTTAATTTTCCTGGTATTTCCATGCTTATAAATATCGTGACAATAGTAATGTTAAAAACAACAAAAGTTTGTTTGTGGTCATTGCCATAATATGGTTTTTTAATCATGTTTTTCTCTGCGTGTAGATGAAAAAAAAAAATCATTTCAATGAGGAAATTGTGTTTATTTTTAGATAATTTTATAAAAAAAATGGAATATACAATGCGTGGTAAGGTTTGTGGTTTATTTAGCTTTTTTTTAGCTCTACAATTAACAAATTTAAGCTAAAAATATAAACGAAAAATTGATCAGACCCCCATAGAAGTAACAAATTTATCATACACTCACTTACTATCTAACATTTACACACATGGAGATACGGACAGGCCACCTTAAAAGAATTAACTTTTTTCTTTAATCATAATAATTTTGTAAAATTAAATAAAAGAAAAATTATTTGATTTTAAATTTATTTAGTTTATTTTTCATAGGAAAATTATACTATAATAAATTAGATGTATAAAATAAACACAAAAAAAAAAAAAAAAAAAATTATTTGACTGACATCATGTTTAAACATAAAATTGCTCAAAACACAACTAACACCATAACTAATAATAAAACATTTGTCAAAATAAACAATAGATTTTATTTGATTTTTTAATGTTAAATTTCTAGAACTCTTCTTCGGGCTATACGAAAAAAAAAAAACAATTTCGTATAAACGAAAAGACTACGGTCGATCGATCACGTTTGTCTTTAAGTCAGTCGTCAGTTAGTGTGGCTGTCAGGTGATTTTCATTTATGCGGGGGTGTGTTTTTTTCAAAGCAATTGACGCATTGGTTAGACACAACGGCGTCTTTTATCATTTCATTTATTTTCTTTAATTTTTTCGCAACTTTTTAGAGGTTTTCGAATTTTTTTTGTATTTCATTTTATATTGGCTGTATTGGTTTAGCACAGCTTTGGGATCGTTGGATCACTACTTTATTTGTTTTGTCAAAGTGTTAATTTTTTCGTTTTATTTCTTTTCGTTTTCTCTTTAAACATGTGTGTTATAAATTATAATGAATGCTTTGCGTGTATAATAAAAAAATAATAAATGCGTTTTTGATTTTTAGTTTTCGTTAAAAAAATTAAAAAAAAATTAAATTTTTTTTTAATTAGAAATTGAAGAGTTTTGTTTTTAAAAAATTAAAATCATTAAAAGAACTATAAAAAACATTTAGGTCGGAGATCATGATGTTTTAATAAATCACAAAATCAAGATCACTTTTATTTTTTTTTAAAAATCGTATAATAATTATCTGTGTCTGCTTCAAGGTGAACGTGGTTCGTCGTTTCATGTAGCATTCATTAATTATTATTCCCAAAGACGCTAACAATTAGTCTTGTTGTATAGTGAAAATAGTTTGCATCTTGACAATTTTACAATAGATTTTTAATAATAAATACGAAAAAAAAACATTTACACATTTACTAGATATTTTACTGGTAATTTTAAGAATAGTTTGACTTAAATTTTGAGTTGCGTGCCTAAAAGAAGTCTTTGGAAATCATTATACTTTTAACTATAATTTTATTATATTTATTAGTAGTCTTTCTCAAAACCTGAGAAGTTTGTTATACTGCAAAACAATTACATTTATTTATAAAAAACATTATAGTTTTGAGTTTTCTTTGTAATTTGACCTTAAATTTTTTCCCGTGTATGTTTGTTTTAAGGACTCAAAAAAAACTTAACTTAATTTCTATCTATTCCTAAAACTTAAATAAAATTTATTCCAGAATTTTAGTGTTTGGTTGTTTTGTAATTTGTATATGTATTGAGCCAAATATTCTTGAAGTTCGACCTAGAACCTCTGCCTGAAATACGCTGCATTTGTCTATATCATCTTCCAACCAAAATCCTCAATAAAGACCCCGCCACCCGTACCTTTCATCCTCGAGCCATCAGTAAAAATAGCAAATCTCTCATACAATCTGCCTTGACGTGACCAGCTTTACCTAAACGGAAATTTTACCCTTGGTAAATGCGCAATAACCACCAATGCCAATCTCGTTCCAGATGCGCGAGCGATATATCGCGAAATTTCCTAACGGTCACAGTTCTCTCAGTCTAAAAAGGCTTCTGGCTGCCATTCCCATCACAAACTGCTTAATAGGCTGAAGATGTAGAATAACATTTGCAGCCGCTTGGGAAGTACTTCTCGTGGCCCCTGTCGTGCTGATCGAAGCCTTAGACAGAAGGTTCCTCCGACTTGCCAGCCTCATTGCCTTCCAAAAAACATTTGGCTTGAATTTTGACGGTACAAATTTAATGTGTGTCTATGCTAAGGAAATCAAATTATTACTAACACATACAAATGAAGCTGTTTGATGAGCGGTTACGGCGTTTTTAAATTTCTGTTATTTTAACTAAAAGTTTTCTATCCAATATGTAAGTGTGTACATACATATGTATAATGTGAAAGAAGCTCTGCATTCTGAAATTGATCTCAGACTAGAATTCAAACGTCAGACAAGTTTGAAAACAAATGACAACCGCATACTGAAATTTTCCATGGTTTTACAATATTAATCCGTTTAACCGGGCAGTCCCAGCGTAAAGTCTACTTTTTGTTAAGTAACGCCAGAAGTAATTTTAATTGTTTCTCAATAAATTGTATATGTATAATTTACTTTTTTATATTTTGGTGAAAAGCGATACCAGCTCTACATTAAGTTACAAAAAGGATAACATTTGAACAACATGGTCCTTAAATACAAGCTCATTTGCTTTCTGGAGTTACATTATAAAGAGTAGACTTTTTGCTGGAAATTCCCATATGTACCTTAAACGAGCGTGGATTTTTCAATTACTTGAAAAATAATTCTTTATAAGTCCAAAGCTTACTGAAAAAGGTGTCTTACAAAAAGTCTTGCTCAATTCGCAGACTTATACAATTTTGTAATACAAGTCAAAATCCACTTCTATTTTTTGTAAGGTCACGCCAGTGCATATTTTTGCTTATATCTTGTAATTCTTAGGGTTGTAAATTTTCTGCATATAGTACAACTTCCTTATTAATGCAAATATAAAAAACCTTTTTGAAAATTTGACTGCTTTATTTAATTTTTTACATTTTGTTTTACAAATATCACTTCACGTTGCAATGGAAATGCCCATGTACATATGTACATACATATGCACATACAAAAAAATGTATGTATGTATAATGATATTCATATTGGATCTTTAAATGGATGCCATTATAACAATCGTTTTAAAAAAATATATTTATCATAATTTTTAGAGGAAAGATAATAAATGAATTATAGTTTTTATTTTGTGTTTGAAGAAAATAATTTTTTTTATTGAAAAATGACACATTAACATCAAAGTTGGGAGCAAATGCTTAAGCATAAATATCTATACGAGTATAATATCTGAATGTGAAATCTTTTCCCCATTTCCTATTATTCATTTCAAAGAAAATGACCGCTCATAAATTTTAACAATAAAAAATATATAAATTTTTTTTTTCTACATAACTTCTTTTTTTTGTGCATATAGTCGATTTTGAATAAATTATGATAAGCACATACAATATCTTATGAATTTCAAAATAAATTATCTTTAAAGACCTGGCAACTAGAAAATAAAATTTTCTTAGGAAAACTAATAAAAAATGTTTCATAATACTTTGAAAGATCAAGTCATTTATAAAATTTTAACTGGATTTTAAAAATAAAAAATAATTTAATTTTTTTTCTTCGTCTTTTTTATTTTATTTTAGAAAAACGTACATTTTCATTCCGCTTGAGAAGATCGCGTGCCGGTGATGGGGGCAGCACAAATTCGCGTAATAGCAACAACAATAGCAGCACTTGTACTAACAACAATCGATGCAATTCACCCTTGACCCCAACCAGTGTCAGCATGAAACTGGAGGTGCCCAATTCGGCCTCGGTGAGCCGGCGCAGCAGCATTTATAAAAAACCCGACAAAGATGATAGTGGACTAATACATATCATCCGTGATATAGACTTACCTTTAATGTCCTTTACGGATCAATATAATATTACAAAGATCTTGGCCGAAGGTTGTTTTGCCAAAGTTATGCTGGCCATGCATAGACCAACCCAGACTGAAGTTGTTTTGAAAGCTGTACATGCTGAGTTGACCACAACACAGGAATTTCAAAAGGAGTTTCACTTCAATTACGAACTTTCTCACCATCGCAATATACTGAGTGCTTATAATGTGGCTTTCCAGACCAAAGACTATTACGTTTTTGCCATGGAACATGCCGAATTTGGGGACTTAGCCTCGAACCTAGGACCAAATGGTTTACATGAAAATGCCTGTAAAATAATCACTGAGCAATTAAGTTCGGCCTTGGGTTTTATGCATTCAAAAAATTTGGTACACAGAGACTTGAAATTGGAAAATGTTTTGGTTTTTAAGCCAGATTTTAGTCGGGTAAAATTGTGTGATTTTGGCGCTACAACCAAAAAGGGAGTTTTGGTTCACAAAGTCAAACATACTTGGACCAGTTTCGTGCCTCCTGAAATTTTGGAAATTGTCAAGAATGAACGATTTACTTGCTTGCCTTGCAGTGACTCATGGCAATTTGGAATTTTAATGTTTCACATATTAACGGGCAGTGCACCATGGAATGCAGCCGATTGGGTCAAAGACGCCAAGTACAGCAATTTTATGAAATATGAACAACGTAAGACTACCAAAATTCCCGACAGCTTCAGAAGATTCTCGGCCAGACTTATGAGATGTTTCCGTAAATATTTATCATATGACCCCGAAGATAGATGCAAAGTAACGGAAGTTTCCAAGTATATGAAAGACAGATGGGTAGAATGTCGCATATCTACTTCCAAATCTGCAACTCTTATCTCTCCCAACCCCGATCAAGATTCCTGCATTTATTTAAATCAAAAAGAGGGTCGCAATTCAGGAGATGAAGGTAAAACACGCCTTAGACGAATAATGTCAAGTTATGGTTTAGAAAATCCTCTCGATCAAAATGCTGTACGCAAGAGGGTACTCGATTGGCTGGCTACCTGTGACAACAACTTTGATCCAGAAATTGAAAGCCTAGTGGTGGTGGATGTTGCAAAGTAAATCACAAATTTAAAAAGCTCATTTCATTAACAAATGAGAGGACAAAGAGCTACATGTCAATTCCGACAATAATGTTTACACGATTTTAAAAGTATTTCTTCTTAAGCCAAAGTATCTTTTGATCTTAAAATACTCGAATTGAAAACGAGCGTAGAGCAAATATTTTATTAGAAAGGTTTTAAGAACATACAAACATTTTGTTAAGCTTTAATCAAAGCTCATGAACGAACACTAACGATTGTTAGAATTATAGTAATCGGAATTCCGAATACACACACTATACTTACATATACATATAGACTAAACAAATATCAGTATACATTTAATACGAATTAAGATGTTGTTGAAATTTTTGAATGTGTTGTTTGGGATCTTAAACAATTTTGACTGACAAACCGGTTTTGTTAGATCTACACTGGTTTTGTTAAATAACTTGATTGAATTAACTGCAACAATTCATTTAATGATAAACTACTATTGTAGTTTTTTACATAAAACAGAGCTGGTATCTATACAATTAGAATTACATATTATTACTTCCATTAATTAGTTCTAAGTTAAGTTCTAAAATTAAACCAATAATATTTATACTACAACAGGAAATTTCAAAAAAAAAAACCAAAAAATATTTTATAAAACGATTTTGTTATGTTTCTACTTATATACTTATTAGTAATTATTAATTAATTAAAACAAAAAAGTAATTGTATATATGAATGTATGAGTAATTTTAATTAAATATAAACGTTTAATACAATATTTTCAAAATAAACAGTAGTAAAATCAAATTATATACAAAAAAGCTGTTGAAATATGTTTTTGACTTATATTAAAAAATCAAATCAAAAGTACAGAGAAGTATAGCTTTTATAGTTGTGCATAAAAAAGTTTATTTTTTTAATAAAATTTGGTTAGAAATTAGTAAAAAATTCATTCTTAAGGTGCAAATTCGAAAATAGCATTTTTTTTCTCTAATACACAATTATTGCGTTTTAACTGAACTCAACTGTAATATTTATTCACTAGTCTTAACTTGGAATAATTTTTTTTTGGTTGTACAGAAGGTGGGTAAAATAAACAAAAATAAATAATTTAAAAATATAACCATATGAAAACATTTCTCAACAAAAAAAAAAAAAAAAAAAAATGTTGAAAAAATTAAATTTCAATTAATAAATAATATATGAAATATTAATTGAAAACATTTGTTCCATCATATAAATATGCATAAAGGCAATTATTGCTTAGCTTCTTACATTTGTTTAAGAGGACAGACCAATTAAACAACATATCTGCAACAAATAATATATTTTTAATATTATGCGTTAAAATTGCAGAGTGCAATATGGGCACAATAAATACAGGCATAAAAATATTGATTGCCAAATTTATAGGAAAAATTAAGATATTTATAATATGCAAAAAATCATCTCTAACATCAATTCAAATTTTTAATTACCAGTTCAATTTAATTATCATTTTCATTGTCTTTTAAAAACAAGTCGGCTGTAAACAGGGGATTTTATGACAAAAACTATAGAATCGTAGTTTTTTGCTCATATCTCAGACGTTTCTGAAACGATCTGACTGAGTTTTAATAGCAAAATTTAAAGGAGTGTATTTTTGCAGAAATATACAACAACCTAGTTACATTAATTTCTGCGGCATATTTCAACAGACAGACTTTCAGACGGACATAGTTAAATCAACTTCGCTTCTCATAGAAGCCCAGAGTATATAAGTAAACTTTATAGGGTATATATATACCCAATGTAAACTGATTTAAATTAATTTTTTTTTTTTGGCCATAAATGTTTTCTATCCATGTATGTTGTTTAGCTAAATTTATTTTTATTGAGCACACAATGGTTTTTATTGCTAAAAAATGAAAAAAAGTAAATAAAAAAATAAGTTTTTTTGGAGCTTCACACAAGGAACAAAAATTTCTTGGGAATTCTCGTGAAAATATTTTGGTCATTTCAGGGAATTTTATTTGGGATATCTATTTATAAAATTCTATATAAATCTTTATTATCAAAAAAGTTGTTTTTGGGAATACATGACCTTTTTCATTAAAAGATTGTATTTATTGTGCTTAGTTCCCTTTTTTTAATTGATAAAAATACTAAAATTTATTGTTGGAGGATAAGCTGTTCCTATGCGTATTTCACTGGTTGCTTAGGCCAGATCATCAGGAAACGTTTTCCCAAAAAATTTTAGAAAAGCCAAAAATATCAGTTAATAAGACTACAGAGGGAATGAGAATTACAAACACTAAAAAAGTCTTATTTGCAACGATATCAAAGCTAAAACAAAATACCAACAATAAAACAGTGTGTTTATCTTTTCTTACATTCCCCACTACAATTAGTTGAAATTCTCCCAACATTAATTGTAGTTGTAAGTGGGTAAAGAAAAAAACAGATTAACAACAAAAAATTGCTTTTATTGTTTTTCTAAAATTTTTTAGGAGAACGTTTCCTGATGATCTGGCCTAAGCAACCAGTGAAATGCGTAAAGTATGCCGACTAGTATGCCGACTCTTTGACATGTACATCACTCAATTGTCCTAACTTATGTTTGTATTAGAAAGATTTTTTTCAAATGTATTGGTATATAAAACTATTTCCACCACTAAACATAGTTGCATAAAATCGTATAGATTGTGGTAACAATTTTTTTTTCCAAAATAATATTTTCTCAGTTTAATAAATTTTTAATTTATTGAATGCTGGCTGCATTTCTAAACTTTTAAAAACAATGTTCGTAAAATTTTATTCTGCAATATCGGAAAATATTTAAATAATTTATGATTTCAAACATTATATTCATACCACAAAATGCTACTCTGCTGGCTTTAATAATATTAACAACAGAAAAAATTTAGTAAGTATCAAAAGAATTTATTTAAAAATTTTTAGTTTGTGAAAAATAAAAACATTTTGCAAAATCAAATGAGCAAAATGTATTGGAAAAAATTATTAATTATGTGTTTGTGTCATAAAATTAAACAAAAAGTGTTATATTGTGAAAAATTTTAAATTGAAAAATTTCAAATTTTGTTTTGTTTTTGTTGTTTTTATGTATGTGGAATTCACACAGATCCTATATGTGTGAGGGGTGAACTAAAAAATTGAGAACGCTCTCTCGAGTTGGCATACTAGTTCTATACTATGCCTCGTGGTTAGTGAATTGTTATTCACCTCAACAGTGTCAACATTTTTCTTCCTACCGTTTCACATACACCCTTACAGTAAATTATTGAACGGTCATCACAAAGTTTGTAATATGCCGTTTACATTAGACCGATATCTAGTAGATTTCATTTTAAATATTCCTCAAAATCTATTGCGTTTACATTGTACTTTTTGACATTAGCGAGCTTTTGTTTTCAAAACAAACACAGCTGACTGAAATTTTTTTGTGTAACACATATAAGGAAATAGGCATTTAAAAATTCGCATTACCTTTAATTTATAATAATAATCAACTTCATTTATTTTATCAATATTATTTGTCTCTTTAATTTTTTTTTACTATTTTCTAATAATTGTTGAATTTTTAAAAATTTTAACAAGTCATCATTATTGTTTTTGTTTTGTTTTTTTATTGAAATACATTTTTTGTCTTGTGCAGGGAAGTAATTTTAAGTGCTATATTGAAAAAAAAGAAGATTTTATTTTGTATGGGAAATCTAGTCAAAAACAACTAGATTTGGCTCGAAATTTCGTAAGTACTAGATTTCGTTGTAGTATAAATGGGCTATAAGTGAGATTTATTGTCATTGAAAACTAAAAAAAAAAACTAAAATTAATCCCAATAATTGAAGCAAAGCCGCGAATAATATTGTAAGTGACAAAATAGTTATTTTTTTAAGGAGTGCAAAAAAACTTTTTTAAAAGCAAGGTAATTAATTCTTTATTTTGGAGATTTTATTTAAGATTATCAAAAATAATGACCATAAAAACTTTTATGCTAAATATCAAGGAATTTAACTTTTAATTGATATGTAAATTTACTGCTTAGAAGTTTTTTTTAGTGGAAAAACGTTTCACATCCAAAATCGCGATGTTAGTTAGTTAAAACGTTTTTCCACAACACACAGCATAGTCTAAAGGCTTCTAAAAAGTTATTCCGCTACTCACTGGGATTCATGGGACCCCTCAAAAGGGATCGGATCAAGGAAGTACAATTTGCCACCACCAGTACTGCTACTACCACATCTTACATATTCCATGTAGATTGCATATTTGTTTTTTTAGTAGGTATGCTCTTTGATATCCTTCACCATTTGTAGTTTCTACAATATTGATGTTAGACCCTATAAAGTATAAATATTCTGGATGCCTATCAGCAGCGAAGTTGATTTAACATGTCCGTCGGTCCGTCTGCCTGAAATGATGGGGCCTAGGTTGTATATATAAATATATGTCACATATACCTCCCAATTTGTTTACTATTGACATTCAGCCAGATCGGTCCATAAAAGGCTGAAATATGAGCCAAAAACCACGACTGCCTCTAACTTTTTCATAAAATAACATGTTGTTTTTGTTTTGTACTCATCACAGAAAGTTACAAGGTTTATTTATACCTTATATAAGTTGGTTTTATTTTTTTTTTTACACAAAACAAATAAATCGCAGTTGGTTTAACGACGTCCGTTTTATTTTCTGTATATATGGCGAATGGAAAGAGCAAAAGTTCCAAAATTAGGTACAAGCATCTTGGTTATCAATAGAAAACATCCGACAAAATGTGGGCGGAATTGGTAAAGTAGGTGTGACACTTCCCATACAAAGGCATAATAGATTTCTGTTTATCTAATGAACGGAAAGAGCCAAAGTTTGCGAACTAGGTACAAGCATTTTTGTTATTAACAGACAACATCAGAATAAAATTTGGGCGGGAGTGGATAATAGATTTATTTATATCTAAAGAACGGAATTTATATAACTTTCTGTTCTTATCGCACGATGGTGAAGGGTACTTTTTTATTTTATTTTATATGCATTTCAGCCAATTTTCAACATTTTATTTTCACTGCCTTTTAGACTTTCCACATAAACTTTTATTTTCGTGCCACTGTAACACATATCAGTTACTTTCAACAATTTCGTTTGAATCATTTTTTAATTAAGTTACAACGTTCTTCCACTGCCTGACTCTTTGTAATTGCATTTTGACAGCGATAAGGTGAACAATTCTGGGTAAGAGAGTTAAATTAACTGAAATCTGCAAATAAGAGGTTTTGCAAAATTATATTTAATAACGTTATATAACGGCTTTCCTTCAATTGTACCCATTTCGATCTTAGGCGTATTAAACTGTTTTCCGGGTGCGGGATTTATATGGGATCTATGGTAAATTATTGACCGATCATCACATAAATAACAGTGTTTTCTTTGTGTTATTGCAGTATCACAATTCTTAAGCGTTTTAGACGTATTTAACAAACTTATGCAAAATTTTTTGACAATACCTATTTATGATTTTTTATGCAAAGGTTTATTTTTTGGCAGCGTAAATATATACATAATACCTAGACATCTTAATGCTGTAGCACCCAAGTGGTCGGATCAAAATGTTTATACACTTAATAAAACATTAAAGGTGTGTTCATCAATTTCGAGCATTAACGTTCACATATAAACTTACACTTAAAACAAAAACAAATTTTAAAATTTTGATGAAATTTTCAAAATTTCCTGGTTTAATACGCTAAGCTTAAAGCCCAACATTAATATGCATAAGTTTGCTTAAGCTTCTGTCAAAAATTAACAAAAAGTTTCTCGAATGCATTAAAAAAAAACAATCGGAAAGTGCGACCAGCTTCGCACTTTGCTGAAGCAAATGACAGATTCATAAAACTTAACAAAAGTTTGTTAAACTTAAATATGGTTTGACACTAATGATTAACATGTTTTCGCACAGTTGCTTAAGCACACTTAAGCATATTATAGTTGGGCCTTTACCCGTAAACACAAACAAGCACTAAAAGTTACTTATATAGTCGGTCGGAAATGTATCATTAAAGAAAGATTTTTTTTTAGCTCTAAGTAGCTTATTAAGACTGGAGTCCCACAAAGAAGTATCTTAAACCCACTATTATACTTTATTTAGACTTCGGACATGCCAACGAACAACCACACTCAAACTTCATTCAGCTTTTGCTGACGACACAGCTTTCCTTAGATTACACGAAAACTGCTATGAAGGATCTCGATACTCACAGGACCATTTATTTCAATATAAAACAATGAAGTTAAAACTATGAAAGTTAAAGGTCAATGAGCATAAGTGCGTACAAATAGTATCTCAACATTCGAATGTAATATATTTCGGTGTACCGCTATCTAGACGTTTAAAGTGGAAATGCCATGTAAAGACAAAACTAATTTTAAATGAAATTTAGAAATTCATAGGCGTTAAAATAAACTGCTTCGAATAATCACAGCCTTCCCCTGGTATATTAGAAACTCAAATTCATAAGGATCTTAATGTGCAATTTGTAAAAACTATGATCACGAAATAGGCAGTAACATATTTAAAAAGGCTTAAATTGCACCAAAATCCACGATCTCGAAATATTTTAAATGATGGCGGCCACAATCGCTTTAGGAGAAGATATACTGCTGGACTTATCCGAGTAGAGCGCTAAGCACCTACATATGTGGCAGACTCCTTCATAAAATAAAGTATTAGAATAAGATTTTTATTATTGGAGTAGTCACTTGCAAACATCGCTAAGCTAAAAAAATAAATTCTGTTAAGGCCGTCATATAATTTGTTTTCTTTTTAATGCCTCCATAAGCCATTACCAAAAACTCGGTAAGTCATTGTCCACACTTGCAATTTTTGTTGCTGCAATTTTTAAAAATTCTTCTTTGAAGTTGCGTTAGTCTCCAGATTATGAATTTTTAGTTTTGCAATTTTTTATCTTATCTATCTTCTTCTTCTTTTTATATATTGTATATAAATACAAATACACCTTCAGCCAACTTCAAGTCAAAAAGTGTGACAATTACAAAACAAAACAGAATTGCTGAGTACATGAAACTGAGTACCCCTCCCAATCTTCTCACCCCTCTCATGATTAAACTCAAGAATTTCTGCAACAAAAATTGCAAGTCTGGACGATGACTAAGTAACGCTAAATTCCTGACTAAATATTCAATACCCCTGCAAAACTCTATATTGCTTGGCAGTTCACTTTCGAAAAACTGTTTAATCGATTTTCTTATATTTTTTTTTAACTAAGCCGTGTTTGTTAGTGGACGATTCAATTATTGATTGTGTATATTTAAAATATGAAGATTTAAAAAAATATTGAAAAAAAAACCTTTTTTTCTGGATCATTGTTAACCATTTGCCCTAAAGTTTCTAAAGTTGCTTCTAGCCTAGTTGAAGAAAGCATTCTTTATAAAGGATCTTCGACGGTTATTGTAATGTGTTACAAACGAAATAACAAAATCCACATAATGGGTATTTTTGTTTAGACGCATAAAACTTTCGATAGCGATTACCGAAAAACTAGCTGTCATACTTATGAAGTGTGTTTGGTTTTTTTAGTATACATTGGCAAATTACAATGCAAACATTTACATTGAAAATACCAACTTTTACAAATGCTAGAAATAAATTTACAAAATTCGCGATATTTTCGCAAAACTTCCAGAGCCCTTCTTTCTGTTGCCCATAAGGGACCATCTGAGCAGCTATTACGTAATACTATGGATCGATTAATGAACACATTTACTCTTTAGGATAATATTCATCCAAATCGAGACCGTACCATACATACACTCATAATATTATTACAGTAACTGCTTGTGGGCTATTAAATTCGTTTTTCGTACTGTTAAGATTGAATAAAAATTAGTTCTTTTTGGATTAGCTTTATTTTTTAACAGTTAATTTTCACACAGGACTGCGTCGATACCACATTTTCCATACAATTTGACATACAAATTTGTCGTAAAAAGCAGTCGTGAAATAAAATGTATTTTATTTTGAGAACGTTTTTGGATTGCTCTCACATATAGACACTTATCTCCCAACAATGCCACCATACTTTCATTAAATTTCATACATTTTGTAAACATAAAATGAAAAAAAATTAGAACAATAAAATGAGAGAGAATTTGAAGTTAGTGCCGACATTTTAATTATGGGCTTTAGAATTTTTGCCTGACGTTGAAGACTTCATTCTGTTTGAACACTTATGTTTATTATTCAAAAAACAAAACTACCACAAAAATAATGTTTTTCCGTTATTACATATATTGTTATGTAGTTTGATTTTTTGCCGGATAAATTATATTTTTTTAAAGCAGCAATAGTTTAACTTACGGTATATTCTGTCAAATAAACAAAGATTCAAACTATATGTATGTAAAATTCATTTATGTTGAGGGCTTTTATTGAACATCCTATTTTTTGACATTAATACAGTAAAGTAAATATTATCTGTAGTATTTTCTTCATTTCGCAATTCTTATTAATTTGAAAAAGAAATGCATAAACGTTGCTATACCTTGTGATAGATATCGATTAAAATAATTTTTAGCACATACACTTTTTCAACTTAAGGAGACAATTCCTCTCATAAATATCTTTTACTTCCCTAAATTCCTTATTAAGTGACAGGTGTACAATTTTGCAAATTTTTTACGATACTTTATGATTATCGTTTTATAAGGGACCACAGCTGCACTTTTAAATTACTTATGATCTCAAAAATCTCTACAATACTACAATCAAAAAATCAATCAATTTGTATGTTAATTTATTCGGACAATATAAATATATTTTTAATAAACATGAATTTTACTTAAAATTAATATATGAGAAAAAAATGGTAAAAAAGACAATCCCATAACACCTTCCTAATCCGTAATATCCAAAGGAATATTTTTTTGTATAATCTAAAAATAAAACTTTTTCAATATTAATTTTTACCATATAAAATGATTTCTTAAATGTATACCTCAGTACACATATTTTTATAAATTTCATCTGTATCCCAAGGTCCACGTTCTGGTAATGCTATGCCACGACGTCGTAACTCTTGAACACAATCCGTCAAATCGAATATGGGTAAAGGATCTATTTTCGCTTTGGCCACTTTGGCCGTTAAATATTCCACGTAATGGGTGCTAAACGAAAATTATTTAATTAAATGAGACTATTTAAATCAGAAGAATAGTATGACCTACCGACACATTCCCGCATGTTTCTCTGGTACATCACCGTTACATTTGGTATCAACCAGACCAGTAGGTGTTTCTTTTTGTATGGGTATGGGACAAAGTAACTCCTTCTTTTTCGAAGAACTTGGTTCGTTATCATTCTCGCTATCTGGCACTTCTATTGGATCTACCTCGAAAGATTCATTGTTATTTTTCAGTAGAATCTGGAGCTGTACTGGCAGTTTGTCACGCAAATAAAATAAGCAATTGCGAGGATGATGGGCATGAAGACCTAATTTAGCACAATATGGCGAAATGGTACATTTAGCTCCCATCATAAACGGTTTGGCGCATCCATAACAAAATTCATATTTGCATTGAGTGCAGGTAAAATGCATGCAGCCACCTCTAAAAAAAACATTCCTTATTAATTAATTTTTAAAAATTTATTATCCTTCAAGGTATTTACCTGGTTAAAGAATATCTAAATTTACATTTGGGGCAATCGATGCCATTTTGTTCTAAATGCTGCTTAACTCCCTTGGCTTGAACCTCGGGATCATTGGCTGATTCCCATTCTGAAAATTGATCACAGGAAATGCCTTCATGTTGTTTTTGCCACTGTAAAAATTAATAAAATAATATTGTAGGAATATTAAATAAAAAATATCCTTTCACCCTTTTCCGACATTGAGCACATGTTACAGAACCGCAATCGGGACATATGAGACGTTTTTGTCTTGGCCTAGCAAAAAATCCAGACGAACATTGCACACACCACTTGAAATTGGGATCTTTGAGTAACGTGCGATCTCTTAATTTGCGCTGGAATAATTCATGTACATCCGGCTCGAGTATGTTTTTTAAAAATATATCCAAATTGGAGAAATATTCTAGGTATTCATCTTCGTGCTCGGTTTGATTATGCAGTTCGGGTAATTTGCAGAAGGGGCAACTACAATCGTTAATACTGCGTTCAGTTATCTAAAATATTTTCAATTGAAAAAATAAAAATAAAAGATGCCTAGTGTCTTCAATAATATGGAGGGTAACTTTTTACCTGTACGGTAAAATAAGTTTTGACACATTGCTTGCAACATTTGTGGGTACACTTAAGCATGGATACAATTTGATTGAGAGCATAAGTACCACTACAGAGTTCACATTCTTGTTTGAGTAAGGAAATAGCATGATCAAGGTCACTACACTCCTTAGCAGCCCATATTGAAACATCTTGCTGAAATTTCATCGAAACTAAGGCAGCAGCAATTTGAGCTTCTGCAATAGTCGTGGTTAATTCGTCCCTCATGAATTTTTGGACAAGATCCTAAAATTGAAATAAAGACAAGGATCATTTAAAATTTTATAGACTTTGTGAAACAGTATAGGCACCTCTGTTTTAACTTCCTCTGGTTCTTGTACACTAGGATAGGCTCTGAAAACCGGTACGCTGAGTTTTCGTTGTCTTACTTCTAGCGTTTCGATTTCTTCTTCTGATGTTGAAGATTCATAGTCATCGTCCGAGAAGCAAGTTTCGTGGTATTTTTTCTTTGGTATACGTGGCTGAGTTCTTGATTTGAAGATAGCACTAATAGCAGGATTTTCTGTGCTTGTAAATGGCTTATTAAGTTTATTTATGGCTTCCACAATGGAGGACTTTCTTGCTACGGTGGGATAGTTTTTGGGTGTCGTTAATTGTGTTGTATTTTGATATGGACTTATAAATTTTTGACTTATAGTTTTGACAGATGCGATGCCAATTGGTGTTGGTGGTCCAGAAAATGATTTTGATCTGGTGTATAATTTCTTTTTGAACTCATTTTGTGGTTTTGTTGTTGGGGTTTCTTTTGGCTTGGGTTCCTTAGGAGTCTCTTTTGGTTTTGGTATTTTACTTGCTGCTGGTGATTTTTTCACAGGGGTTTTTGTATCGTTATTTGATTTTTTCTTATTTTCAAAGGATTTGGTACCTTTGCTAGTAGAGATTACATTGTCGGCATTTGTTTCAGATTTCCTTTGCTGGGTATTTTGCCCAGAAGTTAAAGACAGTTTTTTAGCAGTGCTTGTTGTTGGTAAATCTATTTTCGTTGTCGAGGAATCATTTGCAGAGATATTAGTAGAATCAGTTTTCACATTTGTGGGTAAAAACTCAGTTTTAACTTGCGATTGGTTTATCGATTCCGTTATCATCTTACTTGGGTCTATTGTTGTATTCTGTTTACTTGTTGATGGTTGATTTGCATCTTTAATTGTTTCTTTTGGACCAGTTGGTAGCTGTTTCTTAGAAGATGTGGGTAACTCGTTTCCAGTTTGTGAGATTTTTATATTTGTTTGAGAATCTTCTAGTTTCTCAACATCCTCTAAGTCCTTATTATCGGTTGAAGTGGAATCATTGTTTGGTTGCTGTATTTCACTATTTGTAGCAACTATTTCCACTGGTAACTCCGGTATACTATTCTCTGATTCCAGTTCATTAGATATAGAAATGCTAGCTGAAAGTATATCTTTTAAGCCACTAACTAAGGCCGTTTTGTCTTTAGAATAGTTTTGAGTATTTAAATGATCTTCTGTTTTGACATTTGACAGAACAGTTTCTGCAGATGTTTCCGGAAGGCTATTTGATAATTCTACGAATTGCATGAAAGGTTGGGAATTTTCAAAATTGTTTTTAAGTATTATCTCTACGGGCAGATCTGGCAAACTATTTTCAGTTTCAACAAATGCAGCAGTTTCATCAACATTATTGTTTTGTGAGTGTGTGTCATTACTTTTCTGGGTTGTTAGTTCGTCCTGTTCAAAATGATCGGATAGTAAAGGTTGGGAATGATCGGATGATTCTGTTATATTTGATAAAGCAGAACTATTATGTATCTCTCTGGGATCTTGAGATTCTTGGCTTGGTGGGGGGGACTGAGGTTTGCTTAGGGAATCTCCTTCAACACTAATCAATTCATTTTCTTCTGTTATTTCTTCAGTAAGATCATCATATTCTTCATCGCCTTCATATTCATCTTCCTCCTCTTCCCATTCTTCTTCCTCCTCCTCCTCTTCTTCTCCATCACCATACTCATCAGAGTATTCCTCTGAATAGTCATCATCGTCTGTAGAAGACTCAAAATCATCTATGCTTATTTCATCTTTCATTTGTTTTATTAGTCGTTGCGTGTCTTCTACTAGTTCGGTAAGATTTTGTTTTGATGGATCACCAGAAGGTATGAATTCTGTTGGAGATTTTAAGCCAGATGACTGACTTATTGTGGAGTGCAGTGTAGAACTACTTGTAGATGGTGCAATAGTACTAGTATTTTCTGATCCTTCTTGTTGTATCACTAAGAACATTTCGCTAGCAGGTCTTGGAGACTGAAACTGGTCTGCTCTAGAGGTAACATTAGTTGTGGATGATTCACTTTCTATGCTATTAAGTTCTTCTTCTGATTCTTCCTCAGTTAAAAGACTATTTGGGATTTCTACTTCAAGAAGTGATTTAGGAATTCCATTTTCTCTTGTAGTTATTGGTAAATTAAAATCTGGTGTTTTTAGATCTTTGTTTGAACTAGTTTTTGTTAATATTGTGGCGTTGTTTATTAAACTTTTATTACTGAAAGTTCTCCTTACAGGTATTTTCGATATTCGATTTGATATAGACGTTAGAGTTTCGTTGGACGTTACGTATGTTTCTAGAGTGGAAAAAGGCTTGTTTGAAATAGTGGATGTTTGCAAAGTACTAGCGGTATTTTCAGTGATTTGGACTGACATACTTAAATTTTGTGAATTATTGTTGTTATTATTTTTATCTGATTCCTCTGGCTGCTCTTGACTATTGGGAGAATTAAAATCTTTACTGCCAACTTCTGGCTTTTCGAAATCATTCTCCGAAGCAATGTGAACAATTTCATCATGGCTACCAACATTCTTAATTTTTGTCTCAGCTCTAGCTTGTTTTAACTCTTCAGAAATATCTTTTACAGTTGTGCGCTTGTATAGATTTATATCTTTAGTTCGAATCTTAGATTCCTTATTAGGTTTAGTTTTTTGTGTTCCTGAATTCGCATTTACTTCTTTCTCTACGGACGATTCTCTGAAAGTTTTAGCAGATTCATTTGTAGGAATTGTTTCAGGAATTGTATTATGTAGTGATGATGTCGATGAGACAGACGGCTCGTCATTCGTTTGTTGATAATTTTGATTCACGATTTCCTCAACTGTTGCTTTTGTATTAGTGTGTACTTCAGAAAAAATTTCTTTTTGAAGGTTATATTCCCATTGCGATGTACTAGGAATTTTATCATAAATAGTTTGAGTACTCGCTTTGCCTACATGAATGGCTCTGACGGAGCTTTCGTTAAATTCATCTGTCAAAATTTCGACGTTTGTTTCAGAAAAACCCTGTAATGAGTTGTTATCTGAAGGTTGGATCTCTTTATTATATTCTAATAATTCATTGGGAGTTTCGGAGATTGTTGTTTTAATTTCAGCTTCATCTATGTTTACCTCATCCAAAGTTCCTAAATTTTCAGTTTTAGTTCCCCCCAATTCAAAGTTTTTAGAAGGAGTTGGCATTTCCTTGTTAATTTGTACTTTCGATTCGGTATCTAAAAATGCAGATGTTTCTATATTTGCTGAATATTGTTGAAAATCAGATGAAATTTCATTTTTTATTTCTGATTTTATTACATCAGATTGAGTTCCAAGAGTAACAGGAGCTTTTGAAGTGCTAAATTGGGGTTCAGATGAAATCGCTTTTTGAACTTGTGTTTGCAATACTTCGAACTGTGCTTGAAGGGATATTGGCACTTTCGCATTTGAAGAATCAGATTGAGGTATAGACGAAATTAGACTTTGATCTGGTGTATATGTTAAGTCAATTTTTACTTCATGTGTCGTCTCTAATATTTGACTCGTAATATTTTCATCGCCTCGAACGATTTGAGCTTCTGGTGCCTTAAACATTCTAAATATTAACTTTGAAGCATCTTCCATTGTCTCAAGTTCGAATTCATCAACATGTATTCGTTCTAAACCCCTATCAAAAGCCATCTGGAAAGTTGCTATTTCAGCAGTATAAACATAGTGTGGAGGCAGTTCTTCTCTTATTAGGGCACTTCTTATATTTGGTTTTATTACTTCCTCCATAAGAAATTCATCCTGGTCTATTGGAGGCGGTGGTGGTAGGGGAGCAATTTGTTTTGGCTCTGGAGTAATTTCCCGTTTTTCTTCAGGTTCTTCGTTATTTTTTAGCTTTTGTTCGATATCTTCCAATAGTTCCATTTCAACTTGATGAACCAAATTAGGTACAATTTCCTGTATATGCTGCCAAACAAAGGTTTTTACATCGGCCTCATTTTTTAAGTTGCTCTCTTTGGGTGTAGTTTTAAGTTTAGGTGAGTTTATGGGACTTTTGGTTAGTATTCTCATTGATTCAGAATCGTACTCGTTTTCGGTTTTCGGTTTTACATTGATAATCATATCATTAGCTGATCGTATAACTTGTTGGTTTTGGTTTTGTTGATTGTGTTCTATATTGCCAATCAGAGTCTCAAGATCCTTAAGAACGTTCTTATTGCTGAGTATCGATTCGTCTAAGGGTAGCGGGCTGTTGGTGAAATCTTTGCTGTCTGCACTGTAACTGGATGTATTATCGAGCATATGATTATTGCTATCGAATGGAGAGTTTAATGAGACAGGTCGATCGAATGGTGATGGCATCTGATTATGGGAAGAAAAAGCACCAGTAGCATTTGGCTTTTGCATGCATTCTGAAGCATTAGCACTGAGGAAATTATGGATGTCTACAATGGGAAAATGAAAAGAAGGAGAATCAAAAAAGTAAAGAGTCAGTGAAATGATATGCTTATCAAGATGTTCTGTTAATAAATCTAATGCTAACCTTTATTCATGTTGTAATGTGTTGATTGTGATGAGTGTATTGTAGGTGGTAATGGCTGAGAACCACTTTCATTTTCTACACCTCCCGGAGAACCCCAGATTCTCATAAGAAATGGTTTAAGCTGTGTGCGCCCCAAATCCATTAAAGCTAATTCAACGTTGCCTTGATGTGTGGTTAGAGCAGTGACAATGTCTTCGCGGGAAAAGTTTCCTTTTGCAAAAATTTCTCGATATTTTTTTTGTCTTTGTTCAATACACTCCGATACTGCTTGCCATATGTTGCCAGTATGCATGCGTAATGCTTCTCTAGCTTCCATTTGCGATATCGTTCCTATAGTATTTTCGGCTCTCTCCTGTCCATACTTCGTGGCCAAGCTTTGAACTGTTTGTATAAGTTTTGGCCAATTGTCGCGTAACCAAACTAAGGGATGCATATCAGGACCACAATATTTAAGAGCAGCGTTAAGCTCTTCTGTGGTGTGCTTGTATATGTCAGATTCCTGATAAAAAAAATATTTGAAAACGTTTATTTATATTTAAGTTTATGAAGAGGCTAAGCCAATATCTTTAAAATACTTTATGATTTACCATATCATTTGGTCTGACAGAAGAAAGTTCACGATAGGGTAGATCATAAATGCTGCCACCAAAAGGTGAATGCATTTGAGAGGATGTCTTGAAATGAATTGTAAAGAAAAATTCATGAACAAAAAATATGCTTAAGCTGAGAAAAATGTGTATAAGAAGTATTTACTTTCTGCAACAGCATTAATTCACTTATGGATGGTTGCCGTCTTTCCAAGCCATTAAATGTCTCAAAATCCATAGACATTGTATCATCCATACGTAAATCGTTATTACTGCGATAACGTTCACGGTCGTTGTGTGAGTACATGGAATGATGATTCGCATGATGATTATGATAATGAGAGGGTACATGACTAATATTATGTATATTGTTTAATACTTCGGCTTCGAAAGATTTCAAGTCTTGTATTTTGGGTGATGAGGGGAAATTTGTATGCTATAGAATAAAGTGAAATTAGAAGAAATAACAACAAAGTGAAAGACCTTGATCTGGAATTCCTACTTACTTGTATAATATCATTATATATGGGCTGCGAGGGTGGTTTAACAACTGTCTCTTTCCTAATTTCTGACTTAGAGGGAGGTAAAGTATCATAAGTCTGGAGTGAAAATTGGAAAAACAATTAAGTTAATTCAATAGATTTTATAGTGGAAACCTACTTGTGTGGAAATGCTTTGTGGTGGTGGTGAAGTACCTATCTCTCTGGCTTGGGATTTTCTTGAATCATTATCTCGCAGTTCAACACTAGCTGACCCGGTAAAAGTACCACAAGCGGTAGATATTTTCGCAGGTTTTTTAGATTCAGCCTTACGTGTAACCTCATGAGCTGTATTCTGAATATTTTCATCCAATGCAGCCCATATATCCTCAACAGATTCTACAAAATAGTTTTTAATTTTCATTAATAAAACAACATTCGTGTAGGGTTTTATGATTTGAGGATGTATTTAAATAATTAGTTAATGAAAATCCAAAAATTAAGTACAGTAAAAAATTTTATATTAAGTAATATAAAATGCTATGAGGATCATTTTAAATTAAATTAACAAGTAAAAAAGGTATTAATAAATGGTAGTGTTGGTTTGTTTGGACTGTGATTTTGTTTGTCAATTTACATTTGGGTTTTAAAAAAGTTTCGTGCCTTCCAAAAATGAAATTTTCCTACGCCTACCTTTATTTTTAAGCGTATTTGCTGCGAATTCATTGCGATCCTCTTTATTGTGGGCAGAGTAAAATTTCGTTGTCTGTATGCTATCGGTAGCTTTTAGAGTGTCAGTGTTATTTATAATACCATTTTGAGTAGTTGATGGTTTTGATGATGACGTTAAGGGGGTGGTTTTGATCGTACCACTTTTTATTTTAACTGGTTTATTTTCTTTCGTAGTCTCTTTATCTTTTTCGATCGGAGTTATTTTAGTCTGTTTGGGAGGTGATATAGATTTAAGGACTTTCTTTGGTTTAATACTGGGAGTTTTACAGCATATTGTGCAGATTTTTATATTGGCTTCGTTGACAAACGTACAAAATTCGCATTCCCATTCATGGTCAGGTGTTGACGGTGGAGGACCCAAATCATCGTCCTCTATTTCATTCTCTTCTATTCGCTGGGTTTGTTCATTTTCGTCTGAAAATTCAGATTCTTGGCTTTGCTCACTTTCACTTTTTTCTCTTTCGTCCTCTTCTTCCTTTGTTGCTTGTTTTTCTTCGATCTCTTTAGATTCTTCCTTTTTGTTTCGCTGATCCCAATTTTCTGCTTCACTTTCTGATGGTGCTTTTGGTTGTTTTGAAAGTTCTTCAATCGGGGTTTCCACTTTTTCTGATATACTAGAATGTTTAACAGGTATTGTTTGTGCTGCTGAACTTGTTTTTTGGGGTGGTGGAGATTGGTTTTGTCTTTTAGATTTCGACTGTTTTTGTTTTAGAGACTCTTCTTTTAGTTTTTGTTCTATTTTAGCCTGTACTAGTGCTCTGGTCCCTGAACCTTCTGAATCTAGATCAGAATATATGCGCGAAGGTTTAAGAGGACTATTGAAACCCGAATCGGCTGAACGATTATTATTGCTTGAAGATGTTCTTCGCCCAGGAGCCCAGTCGTTATGAACGGACTTGGCAACCGAATCTCTACGTTGGTTTCGTGCTCGATTACGATTAAGTTTGACCTGGGATGAATCAATATTATCGTCAGGTTGAATTTGGGAAGCACTAGACATGCGTCTTTGTCGTGATCTGGAAACACCAGAACGGGCTGATGTTATGGAACGACGATCGTCTTCATCGGAATCTTCATCATCCGTGGCTTCATCGTCGATATAACTGGAACGTTGCTTTCGCCTTAAGGTGACAGACTTACGACTCATTGCTGGTGAGGCCATTCGGGAACCTGCACGAGAAGTTGACGGAGGCATAGCCATTAAACCTAGAAAAAAAGGTCAATTGAAATTAGTATGAAATAAGTTTAGATATTGCATCACTTCGAAAAAATCACACCTGGATTCATAATAGGCATTCCTCCTATATAAGGCTGGGTATACATTTGTTGCATCAGATTTCTTTGGTTCATAAATGTTGGTGGTGGATACATGCCATTCATTTGTGGTTGCATCATATAGCCAGAAGAAACATTAAGGGACATATTGGAACGATTCAAATGTTGTTGCGATGTTAACTGATTGCTCCAGGGATCCTGAGGCATATGCATGTGATGCTGCCTGGGACTGTTCCATTGTGGTTGATGCTGTGCACAATTGGAACAATTTAACTGGGCTATAGATTGAGCCTAAAATAAAGCAACAGTTAAGTATATTTTCTTTGATTCTTTGGATCTTCAACACACCTGCTGCAAGTGATTATTCATCCATCCATTATTTGCCAAAGGTTGTTTACGATTTGTATGGCTTAGATTGAATACAGAACTGGACATGCCTCGTTGACCTAATTGGTTGGCCCTTTGCGCGGCTATTTGATGATGCTGCAAAGCTATTTGACGCTGATGGAACAAATTGAAATTATTATCATCCGTTAGGTCTAGATGAGATGAATTTATACCCGACGAAATGCTGCCAGAACGAAAATGTGATGGCGATTGTGAAATGCTTGACCATTGATCGAATGCTGACAAATTCTGTTTACAGTGAGACAATGACACCACAACGATACCAACATCAATATTTTATGGAAGGATTACACATGATACAAACCATTTAGGCAGAGTTAGGGAAAATAGAAAGAGGGTAAACAATGGAGACATTGCGAACGAAACGATTTTATTTACATACATGAAATTTTAATGAGAGGAAATTACGAAAATGAGAGAAGGAGCGATTGGATACTCTTTTCAAAGTTTTTTAAAAGAAAACAAAAAGTCTTAAGCATTTTCTCTAGAGTAAAACAATATACGACTCTTTCTCTCAGTTGACCAAGAAATTGCCATTCATTTTTTTTTACCTGATCTGTTACCGAACCACTGCGTTCTCTTTCCATTTGCTCTTTTTGTTGCCTATAACGTTGTTGCAACAACTGCATGCGATCCAGAGTAGCATTTGCTTTATTTTTGATCTTCTCCAACGCAACCGAAGGGGGTCGTTGTATATTATCGAATACTGATTTAGGCGTCGTTGAACGTGACGACTCACTGGGCGTCTTAGGAGTTTCGGGTAGCGGACGATTTAGTAAATTTAAACCTCTTGGCAATGAACCGAAACGCTCTTGCCAAGACGAACTCTTCATTGATGGCGTGGGTGATGAAGGTACAGGAAATTGTCCCGGCATAGCATTACCCTGAGATTAAGTTTAAATTTAAGGATGATCATGTTTTAAGGACTCATTAAACATACATATTCATAAGTAGGAATTTAATAAAACTTTTCAAATTTTGATTTCTTTCGTTTTGAGTTATTTATTATTGAATATACTTGATAAGAAAAATGTAATTTCTTTAAAATAGCAATAAATATAATTAAATATGTAATATTTTGAGTAATAATATGTATGTAGAACAGTAAAAAATAATTAAGCTTGTACAGTAAATAACAGCCTATCAGCATAAGAAAGCAAGCGTAACTATAAACAAATTTTAATTACAAACGTTAATTAACACAATTTTCGTATTTAAATTCATGAATAAAACTGTCGGTAAGTCTAAGGAATTTTCTTTAGAAAATCGTGCAGAAGCGTACCTGATCCTTGCGTTGCATTATGGGTGTCATTAGGCCGCGTTTGTTGCGTCTAGGTGGGGCCACTGGTGGTGCAGGACCAGGTTGGCCGGGCAAAACCTTAGGCGGTAGAGGAGGACGTGATTTTTCAATGGACTGTAATATAACGCAGATAAATATAAGCGAATTTATGGATTTTATTTTATCATTATCTGTACTACACCTTTCTTTGGTGATTTTTTCTTTTTGGATGCTTGTGAAACATGTCATCACAAGAAGCACAAAATATTTGTTGAGCACATTCCTCACAAGTAACCCAGGGATTGCCAGAACCGCATAAAGTACATTTAAGCTTATTATCTGAAAAATAAATACAGAAAAGTATAATTAATTGTTGTTTTTAGAGTGATAAGTAGTAAGCAAACCTGGAGTCTTTGAGCCTGAGCTGGCGGAGTTTGGTCTTAATGGAGCATTTGAGTACTGTTGATTAGAGAATTCAATAACTTCATAATCTGGTTCCGGTTGCTTAGTTTTTGGCGGCAAACTTGGTTCTTTTGGTAAGACTTGACCATTTTCGGGTGTTAAAGGAGGCGGTGGTGGCCTTGGGCCTATGCGATCACTTTGTTCACTCTTTATTGGCATTGTAAGAATATAAATAAATAAAATAGTTATTTTAAAAATAATTTCCATTTAATTTTTTAAATGGTTATTGGTGTGTTCTTTTCTACAAAAAAATACCACCTTGTTAAAAGGTGAATGTATAAAATGCCTTGCCAGACCTGTTATAATGCTATTTGTTATTTGTCGAGAATTAAGCACAAGTAATCAAAAAGTGGAATGCCCTGTTTTTAACAGCTGACAAATAGTTTGTTTTTTAAAACTTAAAAAAAATAATTAAAATTGGTTTTTATTGCATAAATAACAAAATGAATGACGAAATTCCAGTTTGCTTGAAAAGAGTTCAATGTAGGTAAAAATTAGATTTAAAATAGTGTTGGCAAAGCTAGACGCTTAGGTGAAAATTTAAATATAATTAACATTTCATCCTCATCAGATGACGAGGATGAATTTAATAATGCATTTATTGTCATTTCTGCACATATAATGTTTGCAGTAATATCAATATTTAAACTTTTTCCTTTCTGTTTAAAAATACTCAAACATTTTCTTTAGTTTTTTTTCATAATATATGTTAACATGAAAATACCGTTGCCAGATTGCCGATTTATCGACACCAAGCATTAAAGATTTTTGGATTGTAAGACTTTTTATGAGAACAATTTTATAACACCGAATCCAGTTAGATTTTATTTAACTGACAACCTTCTTTTAGCAATCTAATGCTTTGTTATGACTTTCTATAAAATAATAGAAAAAATAACTTTATAAGCTTAATTTTTTACTGCCCTGATTCGAAGCGATTTTTCCTCAATTTTATCTGGTAGCCATATATGTAAACAGAAGTGAGCTGTTTTACAGGGCATTATAAACACTGTCGATTTATAAAGTGCAATGCCTTAGGCCATTATTAAGGGTGACATTTTTTAAGAGAGCAAAACATTTTTAAGAAACACACATCAAATTGCATTTTTTAAATAAAATTTCACTTTTTTTGTAGAAAAGAAAACACCATAAGTTTAAATATTTGGTCATAGTTTGTTATCTTTATCTTCCAATTACTTACCACCCATTTTGGCATAGAACGTTCATTTCGAGTGATCAACACCCCTCCATTTCTATTATTTGCCTGTGAGGTCATTATTTATCGTCTAAAATTTAAATAAAATTTTACAATATTTTCATTCTTCTAGAGATATAGATATTGTTATCTACTCAGCAAATACTCGTACAACTACTGACGACGAACACGAAAAACTACTGATGGCAAAAAAGAAAATTTGAATATATTATTTCCATATTTTTTTTATTCTGTGCTTATGGCATCTGAATCAAATAAATTGTGTGGTACATACAAAAATAAAGACAAAAAATTTATTTCCAAATGTGAATCTCATTTAAGGCGATGACAACTGTTAATGAGTGTGCAATTTTGAAAAACTGAGAAGTTTTAAGAGATGAAAAATTAAAGCCATTCAAAATCTCTCGTTATTAAGGTAGCATTCAATTATAAATTTTAATAATTTATTAAATTTACGAAAGGTTTTTATTAAATACCACTCGTATTAAGTTGTAATATTTAAGTAAGCATAGTTCTATGGGACATAATATAAGTACATTCATGGGACATAATATAAGTACATTATAGTCGAAATTACGATTAAGAAAAATAAATCGAAATCTCTTTTGAGACAAGTCTCAGCAAACCCTTTTCAAATTTCTATATGCAACTCAGGTGTCATGGTGTCTTTGCTAGCCTCGCAAGTTTTTGAAATTTTCAAAACCATATAATCTTTTTAGCATATGTATATCATATTTAATTAAATCTTTGTTAAGCTGTGTATTTGGATTTATTACACATATGGGCATTTCCATGAAAATGTCAAACACGACTCAAAAAGTATTTTTGTTAAAACGGGAACTAGCGCGAATTTAAAAAAAGCTGACACCCGTATTTAATTAAATCGACTAAAGATTACAATATGTTAATTTGGCATTTTTATTACCCACAACCCCGAACAAAAAATTCAAAAACCGTTCTTTTTTACAGAATATGATATCACATTTTTATATAAGTAGATGATTTAAAGTAAAATGCTATAAATCCACCAAACTCTTAACATGATGATTAAAAATTTAATACACCATATAAAAAAATATTTTAATATGAATTCCATTGGAATTGTAGGCTTGATTTATGTTGTAATTATAGGCTTAATTTATACTTGCCTGCAATACTTGAAATCAAGTTTAATTATTACGTGTTTGAGACTGGAATTCCACTTTAATTTAACGATTGAATTTCACTGTTTTAACATTGTTATGTTCGACTGGACTTCTAGTATCCGTTTTGCTGGAGTATGCTATTGAATTCCAGTGTAATTCAAGTATAATTCAAGGCTTGAAAATGGAAAACAGGGCTGGAATTAAATTTGATTTATAATTGAATTCCAGCAAAATTGCTAATTGTGTAATATCCCGTTGTTCATTATAAAACCATCCAGAAACATTTTTTTTCTTTCCAATTACGGATTATAAAGGAAAAACTTGAGGTTTAATGTAAAAAATTAAAAGCAGGAAAAATACCTCCCACAATTCGCAGATTTTCGGATTTTTTTACATTAACCCCAAAATCATTTCCGTTTTATGTCACGTACGATATGCTCCTATTTTGCTAGATATTTTGGACAAAAAGGTTCCGATTGTAATAATTTTTTTTTTCATATACAGTTACTACGATTTGTGCAAAAACTTTTCGCTCTGAAGGCGTACAAATGTCACGTACGATGACATGAAAATGCCCATATGTTACATTTGTTGTAGCCTATTATTAAGGGTGAATAACATATTATTTGCTTTGTCTGTATTTTGTTGTTTCAATTTTTTTTATGTAAACATGAAAGCGAACCTATGGTTTTTATTTGAATCGGATCTTCAAAGAACTTCAAGTGTGTGTTCAATTGGCAAAAATACGTTCGTTACTGGCCTGATCAACAAAATCAAAATCGATATTGTCATTAGATATGATATCACCTAAACTTTCTTTAACCCTAGAAAGATAATCTGCGTAAATTTTACGCATGCACTTTCGAAATATTGCTTTTTCTTTTTAATTAGCAGAAATACGTTGTTTTACACTTCAGGCATTTCATATATAAACATATTTAAATTTTCGGCCTTTTTAATTAATCAAATAATATAACAATATAGCAGGTTAAAGTAATGCGTTATTTTTACATATGATTATCTTAAAAGTATGTCTTGATATGATTATTTTTTTAGGGTTAATACAGTCTTAAAACAAAATTATTATACTTCCCAAATTTGAAATAATATAATTCCAGAGTTTTGGCATCTAATAATAACATAAGTTCCTTTTTCTGAATTTTTTTTTATAATCTTTATTATAGAAAATTTCAAGATATTACTCCAGTATTTATACACAAGATAATTGTCATATTAAATACCATATTCGTCAATACAATTAATTTTTTAATTGAAAAGGCACCACCAACCAAATTTTTAAATATAAAAAATAGTTTTGCTAAATCAAATTGTTAATATTCAACAAATATTTTTAACAATGAGTTTGTAATACTGAATAAAATATTTGTTAATAATCAAATATTGTTTTTTGTTCCAAGTTTGTCATATTAACAAAATATTTTGTTGCTAATTTATTTTTTGTCTATTCAAAAAACTACATGCACATAAAATATTATTAAATTTTTATTAAAAAAAAAAATTAAAAATTGTATAACAAATGGCATTAATACTTATTATTCATAAAAAATATTTTTGATTAATCAAAGGCTTATTAAAAAAATTTTCATTGAAAATTCTTTGCATAAACCTGCTAAAAACTTAAAATATTTTGTATGAATATGGGTATTAGAGTTTGAAAGCTATACTGAAGAAAATACCCGCTGAAATTTATATACGAATCGTAAAATGTGTAAAATATAATGCTTACTATAAATATTATTTCACTTCTCGATAACCTCCTATGGTTTGTTCTTTTACCCAGCAAAAACTTTACTTACCTGGTAAGTTAACAAGTAACATTGGAGAAAAATAAACACTACTTATTTTTCGGCTGAATAACTACTTATTTTTGTTCGAGGTGTCCACAGAATTCAGTACTTACAATGCACTTACTAGAAGACACAAAATATCTAGTTATTATTTAACTACCAGTAAGTTGAATTGTAAGTACTTCCAATATACTTACTAGAAGCCAAAAAATAACTAGTTTTTATTTAATTGGCGCTAGTTAATAGACCTAATAAGTAGTTATGGAACTAGTTACCAGTAAGTAAATATTCAGTACTGAAAACAAGACAACAAATAAGTAATTATTTAGCTGATTATTAGTAAGCAAATATTCATAACTGAAAATAATAGTAGTGAAAAGTACTTACTGAGGTCATTACTAGCAAGTACTTATTGAGGTTTTCAAAATAATGACAATTATAATGACAACTACTTACCAGGTAACGTATGAAATAACTATGACCTATTACCAAAATTCAAAAAGTTTTTCCTGGGTAGTGATTGTATTGTAAAAATATTTAGTTTTTTTTATATATTATTTTGAATTTTTTTGACATAAAATATTTCTTCAACTGAAACAAGTTGTTAATATGACAATTTACAAACATGTTAATTCAGAAGATGTTTAAACCGTCATCGCGTGAAATATTATTCGATTACTATTAAACGGTGCGGTTAATCGCTATTACGATAATAATAACCGTGCAGGCTCTAGCATATACTTTGTATAAATGTAAATTTGTTACATGAGGGCCTTATGTTTATTGTCAATATATTTTTGAGCTATTTAAAGACAATTTCCAAATATCAAGGATAAAAATATGTACGTATGTATGCATATGTTTATATTAAATCATTCTGTACTAAAATACTATAATTCAAATATTAGTATTTTATTGAATTTGACAAAATATTAGAGAACTAAGAATTCTCTTAGATCTTTGTGAGAATATTTTTCTCTAATAAGAGACACAGTGAGCAATATTTAAGTGCATACTCTTTCACATTCTCTTTCTCTATGCAAAAGTTAATTATTTTTGCATTTTGTTTTTACCTTTGAACCACATGTTGAGTGCTCCGTGTAAAATGTTTTTGTTTTTATTTTTATATTTTGATTCTTTGTTTTGTTCATTTTCTAATCATACTTTTTGTTGATGAAAAAATATGTGCAGTTCGCATTTATTTATTATTTTCTTAATATCGAATGTTCTTTTTCAATCTCATTATAAATAAAAACGAGAGTATTTTATCGCTCAGAGAACAGGAAATTATTTTATTGGCTTCTGCTAATTTTGGCAATTTTAAACTTTATTAACATATGTTTTTGTATTGCTCAAACATACATTTGTGAACTGAGCGTTCCAACCGGCAGGCGAACCCAGTGATGCCAGTGGAATTAAAAAAAATCCCGATGAGCCTAAAAAATACAAAAAGATTTCGTTATATTTCTTATAACAGCTACGATATATGTACTTTAGCCGCTTGAAATTGCGACAATGGTAGTTTTAATAGTTAATTTTTTTTTTAATATAGAACAAATTTCAAATTGTTTGGTAAGGAAACTTTTTATAAAGCAGCGAAAGGGAAAGATTTCGTTTCTTAATATTTTTTTATGGAAATTTTGACTATGTCATGTTCAATTTGATATTTGGAAAAAATGTTAAATGTCATATCCCTAATGTACCTGCTATACACACACATATGTATAAAAATTCAATTTAAAAAATAACACTGTCTGACAAATTAAATTATTTTTGGCTGCGTACTTGAATTTTCATTTCCTCATCTTTTGTCCTTTTGAAAAGACTTACAGCCCGTTCATCGATTTCGAACGTTAACGTTCGCATAGAAAATTTGTATGAAAAACACTCAGTTTTAAAAATATTTTACATATAAAATTCTATGCGAACGTTTACGTTCGAAACTGTTGAACAGGCATTTAGTTTTTTTCAAGAATACTTAATTAATATAATTTTTTTTTAATATAAGTATATACAACTTATTAGCAGGCTCGATACCAAATAAAAGGGAAAAAATTTAATTTCTAAATGAAAATAATAGACAGAAAAAATTTAAAATTTTATTAATCTCCAAATATAATATCAAGCAAACAAGTTGTTTATTTTACCAAAATAAAATATTGATTACTAAAAATTTTAAAATTTCGAATATATTTTTTAAATAAATGATATATAAATTTTAATTAAAAAATCATCAAAAAACTTTGTTAATTTATTTAATTAAATATTGACAATTCCCAACAACAAATTTAAATTATTTTATTTTAAACGAAAAAGTCAATTAATATTTTATGATATTGAATTAATATTTTAATTAAAAATTTATTTCAAAACAACTTAAATATTAATGAAATGAAAATCATATTTTTAATTTTCTTTCAACTAAAAAAATAATTGATTCAATTATCACAATAATTAAATTAAAATACTTTTTAAACCATTTTTTTAATTGATAATAAACTTTTTTCTGTGTACGAATAAATTTTTATTTTAATTCGAATGTGTATTCTTAGTCAAATTACAATTTATGAAGCTTTCATACTTTAATAGTCTTAGGCTCGTTTTCACGACTAACCGATAGCTAAAGGTAGGATTTTATCGGCCGTATAACAAGTGTTCCATTATTCCAACTTTACTTTAACCTTAAGTGAACGATTAGTTAAACGAACGTTCATACTACCTGATAAGTTAAAGTAAAGTTTTAATAAGGGAACACTTTTAATAACGCCGATAAAATCCTACCTTTAGCTATTGCTAAGTCGTGAAAACGGGGGTTATTCATTTAATATTTTCCAGGAATATATTCTATGCACTACCAGAATTTATTTGTTTGTATATTTGTATATTTTCGTATATATACGTATTTTTGCACAATATATTAAAAGGAGATACAAATAAAAAATCTGTCTATTTTTCCCTACGCTTGAAATTTTCCTTAAAATTCCCTACAAAAAAGGAAAATTCCCTACTTTTGGCATCACTGGTCGAATCAATAAATACATACAGTCAGGGACTAAAGCGTAATAAATAGTACTTTTTACTTTAATTGGTTACAATAACCAAAATAAAATATATTAAATGATAATTGTTAATAAAAACCTTTATATATATAATTCATCAATATTAGTGGTTATATATGTATGTTTTTTTTCGTTTCTCTATTATTACTGTTTTGAATGAGTATTTAACAGGGACCTTAAATACACATTCAAAATTTAAATTTTAAGAAAATCTATAGTTTTTTTTCGGAAATTTTGCAATAAGAAAATAAAAACTCAAATGAAAATGGCTAAATATGGTTGCTTACGTAACAAAAAATATTAAAAATTTTGTATGCTTAAAAATCATGAAAAATCCAAAACGGGAAAAAGGTAAAGTCTTATTACTTTCACGTAAAGTAACATTCTTTATGAGCAATTGAGGCATATAGGTATCATTTACAATTAGGTGAAGGTACCTCATTTTCAAGTGAATGAAAAACGTCCATAAATAGAACTGCAGCATTTCATTAAAACACATTCACATTAAAAAAATTTAATTTTTGTAGGAAACCGCGATTTTTATCAATTCAGTTTTCTCATAAATCAAAAGTTGTGCACCGATTACAATAAAATAAAGCTCGTTTTATTCGAAATATATTTACCTAAATGCTTTTAGACTAAAACTGTAATTTTTGTCGCATTTTTATTTTTTATGAATTTTTAAGGAACAAAAAATTTTTTTTTTTTTAAATTTTTCTTTTTTTTTCAATACTTCAACGATACTCGCATCTTAGAAACTAGTGGGCAAATTTAAATCCAATGTAATCACGGTTTTAAGATAATATTGTTGACGAATTTTAAATTTTTTTTAACTAAATATGGTAAACCGTTTTCAAGTTATTCCATATATATAGGGCAAGTGCATTAAATTTGGACGTCCCGAATTAACCGTAAAAGCGGCATTCCGTTCTTAATCAACAAAAACATTTTTTAACAGAGAGTCTTTGAAATATTTTCGATCTGATTTAGTCTACTTACATACCAGGGAGCAAAGAATTTTTTATGGCCTTTGTTTTTTCTTCAATCAGATAAATGGCATCTGATTACCAGGGAAACCGGAAATATACTCTAAAAAAAGCGCATTAAATATGCAGTAAAAACTTAAAAATATGCTACAAATGTATTAAAAATATGCAAAAAACCCAAAATCGCTTATTTGAAAACAAAATATTTAACAATTTAATATGATTTGTATTAAAAAATAACAAGTCAAAAAGTTAAACGACTACGACTTCGACACCACGACAACGACTTATGTAATAAGGCTGACTATCTAGATACTCATCTATAGATTTTTGAGATTTTTTTGTCATAAAGCGATTTTTGGGTCGCCAAATTTTATATTAATATTAACATTTAAAAGTAAGACAAAGATATTTACGGATGGGATCTATGGCCAAATGTGAACCGATTCCAAAAGGAATTTAATTTGCAATGAAATATTTCTGGGTTAAATTTAATATACATAAATACAAACATATTTGGAAGTTTTATGGACACAAAGAGTTTATTTTGGAAATCAGTTTGTGTCGGGACTGTGTGAAATTTTAGACCCATTTTCATCATTATCATTGCCTTCGTCCTCAGTACAATTAAAACATATTTAACAAATTTTATCAAATTATCTACACAAAAAAGAATTCATTTCATTTAAAAATACTTTTAATACACTTGATTAAATGACTAATTTACTTGATTTAATTTTTAATTACAACTGATTTTATTTTTGGTTAATGCTTTAATTGTTGAAAAACTTTGGAGAATTTTTTCTGTGTACAAAATTACCACTTTTACTTTGCGCACAAGGTTTATATGAACAGATCTGAGCCGATCGCAATACTTAAAATTGAATTTAGATTTCTATGAATTAATGATTAGATAAGAACAAACGTATATAATTGCTTTTTCCTTATTTTATGCTTATGTATAAAATTTGACAGGTTAAAATAGCAGCCATCTTCAACGACAGCCGGCTTGTAAGCCAAATTTTAAAGTGAAAATTAAATGTAGATGGCGAAGTTGAAGCAACACGAGCAGCATACAGATAGATATTAAATATAGTAAAGCCAAAGAATGAAAAAAAGTTTTTTTCGATTCATTGCAAAGGTACTGCTAGGCATTTAAAAAAAAATGAACATGTATCCAAACTATAAACTTAAAAATCCTGCAAAAATTTGCTTTTAACTAAATTATACAAAAAAAAAAAAAAATAATAATAATAAAAAAAAAAAAATTCTGCAATCGGTGAAATATGCAAAATTCAAAAATCCAAAATTCAAAAACAGACTCTAAAACGGATAAATATGTTGTTTCTGCCTTCATTGGTATTAAATTGCATATTAAGAGTTTCCCAGCTGATTACCATAGCACCATATTCGTTTTAACCCTTAAGTGGATACCTGTGCCTGACGAGGCATTTTTGAACTTTATCTTAATGTTTTCATATTAATTATCAATTAAGGTGTTCTGAATGGAAAACTCAAGATAAATTAAGTTCTTTGTATACATATATATATATATATATATATATATAATATTTTTCCCATTGTTTCAACCATATTTCGAATTGTTTAACGGTCCTGTAATTATTAAGATGCTTCGTAGCGGCTTTTGTGGATGATTAGAAAAGCTATATCATCAGCAAAAGATGATGTGTAGCTGAAGTTATTAGTTGGCATGTCTGGAGTATATGTATATAAAATATAATAAATACATATATATGTTCCTTTCACTCCACGAGGGAGCATAGCGCCATATATAAAATACAATAGAGGGCTCTAAATTGCCTATTTCTGATACTCCATCATCAGACGATTTCGAAACTTTTTACAACCAGCATTTTAGTATTTTACATATTGATGTCATTTAATTTAAATTTAGCCAACAGAATAAAAAAAAAAACAATTAAATTAATAAAAAAAAATATACAAAAAAATCCATTTTGTTAACCAGGAAATAATCAACAAAAATTTTTGTTTCAGAATCTCTGTATTTTAGTTCAAAATGCCTTGTCTTGTTAGTTAATGCACCATTTTTAACCAAAATAATTGCACTTTTTTATATTTATAAATAAAAATAGTTTTCGTAGCTCCAAATTTTCTTCTCTCAAAATTTTCATTGGGAGGGAAAATATTAAGAAATTATAATGCAAAAATTCCATTTTTGTGTGTTCTATATACAAAAAATTTCTTTTAAAATGCTAATATTTGTGTATGTTGCATATAAGAACACACATACATTTATATTCGTAGTTGTGTATTTTGGCCAAAAATAAAATTGTCAGCATTAATAGTGAAAAAAGAAAATAAAAAATGCGATCGTCATTTTCTTCGGATGTGAGTTGTTGTTGGTGTTCACTAGAAGTGCTAATGTTGTACGAGTATGTTGCTGCTAGAAAAGATAAGATTGCTATTGCTAGTGATGATAAGGATGATGATGATGATGCCGTTGCTGATGTTTTTAGTTTGCAAATGTTTATGACGATGCTTTTGCTACTGCTGCTGCTGCTGCCGCTCGTGTGTAAGTCAGCCCAGGGAGACGCTGTTGTGTTATTTTTGAAAATTTCAACAACTATTTTTAAATGCCGCAAAACACTTTTATCATTCGTATTTGTGTGTGTCTGCTTTTAAGTTTTAGTGCTTGTAAAGACAAAATTTGTATTTATTTTTAGAAAGTTTTATATTATTTTTACAATAATTTCACATACGGTTTTAATATTTAATAAAATTTGATTTTATTTGCTATATATAGATTTTATTCAAATCTTTTTTTTTACCCTTTTATGATGGCAGAGGCGTTTTCTTTTACAACTTTTTCTATTTTTTTTAGCACTTCCTGTATTTTAATACAATAATTTTTTTTTTGTAGATTTATTACTTTGTTGCAAAACTTTTAATTTTAATTTCAATAATTTTATTAACAATTTTTCTTTTTTATTAAAAGATTTTCAGATTTAAAAATATATTTTTCTTTACATACTTTTTATTTTTTTTAATTTAATTTTAATGTCGGCCTAAATATTGCTTACATAACTCGCGTGCCGTTTGTATTGTCGCCTGTTTCCGTATTCGCACAAATTTAAAAATTTTCGTATTTATCGTTTAACTTCTGCTCACAAACTAAAATTTTTAGTTGTCGCCGCATACGACACGAGTGTTTAAATTGATTTCTCAATATTTATGTTTTTTTGAGTTTGTCTTTTTTTGGCTTTACTTGGAAATTGGTAAAATCTTATGAAGAAAATAAATATTTAAAATTTTCTTTGAAACTTTTTTCTAGTGATCATTTTATACTCTATATAGTGGAGGGTTAAACAGACGTTTTGGTGACATTTGGTATGTTTTTAAAATTTTTTTTTACTAAAAAATTAAGAAAATCATGAATGAATGTATTATTGAATGTTGCAAAGATACATAGATATTATAAAATAGATATTATAAAATAAAAGATAAACGGAAAAATGTTTGTTAAAAAAAAACATTTTAATTTATTGTTTCCTTTAGCAGAGCAAAAAATCATCTTTGTTTTGTTTTTTTAATTCAATTCTTTGCGATTTTTTATAATTGAAAAAGATTTTATACCTTTTTGCGATATCTCATTTAAATTTCTCTCTTTTTAAAATTTTTGCATCGAATATTTTTAAGAGAAAAATTTTAACACTTAGCTGGGGTTTTTTTTTAAATCCCTTCACCTTGATTTTAAAAATTTTTTAGTTTGGAAAAATTTGTATGGAAATATTTTTCAAGAGAAGTAAAGTGTTTTTGAAAATAAGGGGGTTAATAAAAATATCGAAGTTTTCAAATATATCAAACTTTTTAAGTTATTTATATATAATGTTCTTGTTATACTGTCTTATCTAATAAATAATCTTTCTTATTTATTTTTTTCGTTATTACAAAGCTTTTGGCAAATAACGAAATTTCTATGGGCTAAAACACGACTCTATGGCAATACTTATTTGAAATTAGTGAAGAAAAGCTTCGAGCAAGGCGAATTCATATACAACACTGTAAAATACTTTAACGTTGTGTCAAAATAATATAACACTAGGTCTGTCTGGGTACTTTTCCAGTAGCAAATACTCAGTAAATTTTTTGGGAGAGTAAGACAAATTTTACTCTTTCGGCTGAGAATATCTCAAAAAGTACGCAGACAGTATCCAGTGAAATCTTGCCAGAAAACAGCTGATCGGTGTGTAAACAATTAAAATAACAAACGTGAGCCAAGATAGCGTTGAAGAAATAGCGTCTAATTTGGGAATTTAAGAACCGGGAAACCAAAATACCCAAATAATGAGTATTTACAGTATAAACAAAAAGTTACGTCGAATTTAGGAATTTAAAATTGGGAAGTACAAATATAGGAACAATACTAGTTTACCGACGCAGCTCCAAATAAAAACAAAGTACCCAGGGTGATGGAAAATGGAAAAATAAGAAGAAAAAATCAAATAAAAAAGTTGGCGTAAACGCTTAGTTTTCGAGTTATGGACGTTTAAAGTTTTCATATAAATATGTGATTTTCCACTACAATTCTAAACGTATATGGCCAATATTGGTATCATTTTAAAGCTCTTGAACAGATTTTTCTGGATATACATAATTTATTTCAAAATATTAAACTCTTTAGAGCACATTACAGTTTTTTTTCATTTTACGTCGAAATGTTACGGAAGTGCACTAGGAAAGAATGTAGTTTATTTAAAAAAAGTGTAATACAAATTTTATAAAATAACAAACACTAGCATTGCAAAAAAAAATTCTTTGCATAGCCAGCCTTTGGCCGGACGCAAGGATGTTCTTCTCTATGGTATAATAAACACTGGTTTCACTTACTAAAGCTTCCTTGCATAACCGGCTTTCGGCCGGGCGCAAATATTTTCTCCCCTATGGTATAACTTATACCGGCTTCGCTAACTAAAGATTCTCTGCATAGACAGCCTTTGCCCATGGGCAAGGATTCGCTCCTCATTAGTATAACATAAACATAAAGAAGGTTATACTTGTATTTTAATTAAAATTCTTAAATAAATTAGTATGTAGTATATACATACATTAAAGAATTAGAAAAAATTAATAAATTTGTTTTTATGCTTACTAAAAAACTTTTGCATTTTGGAAACTCGTCCCACTTCTTAATAAACTAAAAATATTAAAATAAATTCTGTATGTCCAGAAAGATCTAGTGAAACGCTTTGCAATGATACCAATATTAGCCATATACATTTGGAAATGTACTGCAAAATCACATATTTATATAAAAAATTGAAAACGCCCATAACTCGAAAACTAAGCGTTTGCGCCAACTTTCTTATTTTATTTTTTCTTCTTATTTTACCATTTTCTATCACCATAGGTACTTTTTTTTTATTTGGAGCAGCGTCGGTAAACTAGATTTAAGCCCAAATATATTTATATTTTTTATAAAAATACAAAAAATAGATATTGGGAATTATTTCTTTTTCATAAGCAACAGGCTTTTGCACGGTATAAACTGTATATTTTCTGAAAGTAAATAGTTTTCTGGACAAAATGAGCGATGTGTGCAATAAATCATTTTGTCCAGAAAACTATTTACTTTCAGAAAATATACAGTTTATACCGTGCAAAAGCCTGTGGTAAATATTTTTAGTATTTTTATTAAAATATAAAAATATTTTTACTTCCCCTTTTTAAATTCCTAAATTCGACGCTAACTTTTTGTTCATATACTGTAAATCCCCATTATTTGGGTATTTTGGTTTCCCGGTTTTTAAATTCCCAAATTCGACGCTATTTCGTCGACGCTATCTTGGCACACGTAAACTCTTTCATTCAAACAGTATATAAAAACAGCTGTTCAAACTAGTTACAAAATCTTACCAGAGGAAATTTCTCCAGTAACATTTTGCAAGTTCTCTAACTTTCAACTGTCAAAAAATTCTCTTTTTGGCTCTCACGCTGTAAGAGATTTGGAGTACGCAGACAACATTTTGCAAGATTTTGCGATATTTTGTACAAAATTATGCAAAATATGTGTACGCAGACAGACCTACTGTAGTAAACAAATTAGCTGTGTGTCAAAAGTATATGCTGTCACATTTAATTTTGTTTTTACTTTTAAATTGTGTGTTTTGAAATGCAATAATTTAAAAACGTTTTAAATTTCATAGTTCTAAGTAAACATTATAGAATTTATCTAAGAATTCCCCAAGCCACCAGAACGGAAAACTATTTTGACATATGGCGAGTTTAAAGCTGTTGCTTACGTAGCAAGCTAAGGTCACCTGGTCTAAATTCGCTCTGCTTCGTACAATAATTAAAGTGACTAAAATAAAATATTTCCATAAAAATTGTTTGTCAATATAGCCACAATAAACCTAAAATAACTTTTTAATTACATCAAAGGCCCGATTTGTATTGGTAATAGGGACTGGGAAAATGCGACGCTTATCGAATTACGTTTTTCTATGTAAATGTATAAATTTTTTTTTATTCATTGGCCCCCAAATTTAAATAATTAGTAAAAACTCTATTTTTGATGAATAAAGTAATATGGATATGTGTTTCATATAGATTTCAACAAGTGTTTTAAATTTTAACCCATAAATAGTTCGAGAACAGCCACATTCTCATCATCAGAATTCTTTGTAGTTTTACCCCTTCCGCCCATGCGATGGCTTACAGTGTATAGCCAAACATCAATCTTTTAACTAATCATGAAAAATTATTTAATGCACCAAATTTTTCAATTAATTTTTAAATTATTTAGTTAGTCTTATAATCAATATATGTTTCAATGTTTTATTTCTTATTTAAATTTTCATTATGTAAAAGTGTTATTTCAATTAAAGCGCTTATTTCTATGTTAACAGGTTGCTTGCTGTTATTAACACAAAGCTTTACTGTTCGATTTGTTTACACCCTAAAGTATGCTTTAGAAAAACACATGTTTATGTTAGCAATAAAAACACAAAGCTCACCATTGCGTATGAGTATTATCTGCAGCATTTCTCATTCATGCAAACATAATGGATTTTTACAAGCAACCAATAACATCAAAATTAAATATTTAAAGTTAAATTAAAAAAAAAAAATTGTACAGAAAAAAAGGAACTAAATGTTAAATTAGGCAGATAATTATTGTAAATAAATTATAATAGCTAAACAATTACAAAAATTAAAACAAAACAAACAAAAAAGTGCCTTGTTTAACAAATTAAATTTACTACAAATTAATGAATTTTTAACAAAATCTGTTTAAAATCACAAAGAAGACATTCAAAAAAACAATTTTTCCTAAGAAATGTGCACAGTGAAGTTCAAGGAATTCTATCAGTTTTTTTGTTATTTGGTTTTTAAAATTTCATTGCACAAGACGGTGTAAAAATCAATAATCATGAACGCCACAATCACACAAACAAGCAAAAAATTATATATAAAAAAATATTAATTTGATGGCCAGGAGACATATAAAAGAGGTGGTCAACAACACATGTATAAACTGGGAAACATATTCTTCTTAAACATGAGGACGAACATGAACTCGGAAACAATAGAGTGTAATCTACTATAATCGGTTAAATTGCGGGTTTTTCTTTTTCGTTGTTGCACGCTGTTGGCTGCAGCCTATAAAATATTTGCGTGCCACCACAGCGGCAGCATTATTACAAATACATTGTGATATTGTGACCAGTCAAGTGTTATTTTTTTCAAATGCCAACAACTATGGCATAATATATTGGAAATCAATTAAAAGTGTGTTATATGATTCTTGTTGTCATGTAAATAAAAAAAAAATAAAAAAAGGAAACAAATAAAAGTTCAATAGTGACATTGAACTTAAAAAGATGTCTTTGTTATTAGCAACAACATCATCGAAATACAATTTGAATGCTGCATTTTAATAAACAATCTCGAATAACAGCTGAGTGTATAAAAAAATAAATTTAACGATTTTGTTTAAAGAAACTTTGGCTTTAAGAGACATTACTTATTATTGTCATAGGCCACGAATATACGTTTACTCTTGGCTCTGTTACTATTATTTTTGTTTGTTTGATTATAACACACACACACATATAAACACAGATGTTACAATGTTTAATTCATCACCATCGCAACCAGCCACTCCTCCACCAGTGGGTGAAACATCGCGCATTAAAAGTTTTATGGGTCGTACTCCGACAATTGGTATATTGAAATCGAAATTTTTAACAGTTTTAGGAAATAGTAATGAATTATTAAATGGTATATCGTCAAAGGTATGTATTGCCATATGTTCTAAAATACTTTTAAACATTAAAAACCACATTTTTGTTGTTTTTACATTTTTGTTACTATATATTTTTTATCTGTGTTTGTAATCATTTTGATTTTGACCTTCAAAATATAATAGTGAGACAGATTTGTTGTTTTTTTTTTATTATTATCATATATCTCCAAGAGGCTTAAATTTAAAAAACATTTTTACAAAGTAACAATAACAATAACAATTACAAAAACAGCACATGTTTCAAGGTTTAAAAACATCAGCAACAAAACTTTCACAGGGTTGTCAGATTATATTTCAACTTCATCGCCAAAATGTATATCGAAAATCGCTTACATTTTACTTTTTTTGATTTTTATTAAAAAAAACTTCGTTAATTAGGAGTTGTATAAAAAGAAGTATACAAGAATTAATTTTACTTTAAATAAGAAAAAAAGAAGGTAAAATGCGTTTAAGAAATCGCCAACATTTTCATTTATCGCCATGTCGCCAAACACAAAATTTTATTGCCAAATAGGCTTAAAAACAACCATCTTTGAGGAGAAATCGGCACATACGGAGGCCATAGCTGCCATTTACAATTCGTTTAAAATCGTAAAATTTTGCGGAAAAAACGCCAAACCCCTGAAATTGGCTTATATGTACTTCGTTTTTACATAGCCTATTAACAAATAAATATGATTGTGTATGCTACTTTTCTTACAGAAAATTCTTTTTTGTATGAGATGCCGGATAGAAATTAATTGGTAGCGCTATTATTAGAGAACATTGTATATACATATCGTTGGTCTCAAGTAGAAAGGCCCTAACTCAAATAATTGTAACTGTATAGTAGAAGGTAAAAACATAATAGAAACTGTATGTCTAATAATGTAAACTTGCTCATACAACTGCTTGTAAAGCCGTTATTCTTTACAATATTGCAATGAATTTTTGTGACGAGGTGTATTTGTGCAAAATTTATTGGAATCACTGGAAAACTCAATTTTGTAAAAAATGTGAGTTAGGGCCTTTCTACTTGAGACCATCGATATGTATGTATATAAACATTTGATTTGTTGAATACCAGCAAGCATTTTGTATCATAATCGAATCTTTTAGACATAAGCTTCAAGAGCAAACTCACCGCTTATGATCATAAATAATAAGTGATCTGAAAAGTCTCATTTACGTGATTTTTACAACAAATGATTAAAAATTATTTTATATTTGTAAATTTTATTTTCACAATTTTGAATTAATTTTAGTTTTGTTATCATATGGATGTGCCACGTCGAAATAAAAACTTAAAACGGTTAAACGTGTGGCAATTCTTAAAATCTTATTTGCAAATTTTATGAGTTTGCTATTTGCAAATAAAAAATTTATTCACTTTTTTTGTGGCAATTTTATCTACTTGCAATATATTTATTGGCGAATAAGTCCTGCGTATAAACTTAATATTGGTAAATCGTCATTGTAAAATAACACTAATAAGTGTTATTTTTTTTTTAATTTGTAGCTATATTCAATTTGTTTTAATTAAAATAAAAAAAAAAAAATAAATAAATAAAGTGAAAAAAAATACAAAAATCTAATATATTTTTAAACAAACGTTAAAAGAGTTGCTTACCAATAACAAAGAATATCTAAAAAAGAATTTTTTTTGAAACATTGGTATAATAAATAAATTCTCGAAACTTGTCGACAGATGACTTTACACGCTTTGTATTGTTAAAAATGTCATACATCTGAGAAGGGTACAAAAGTTTGAAAAACTAGAATTAAATACATGACTTGATAAAGAAGAATGGTCAATGGAGTTACAAATTAAAAAAATGGTTCAAAAGTATTAGCATTTATAAAAAAGTAAGAAAATTGGGTGTCAGGTCAACTGAAGCCGACAGATATCGAATACCGATTTTTCAAATAAGATATCCTGTTTCAGCGGTTCACCTTGATAGATCGAAATTTGCTTTTTGAATGAATGATTATCTATTTTAATTGATTTACATGTTCTTCCTAACTTCTGTTTTTTCGTACTACCAAGGTGAAATACTATTTGGTTTAAAGATTGATGTTTGACTATTGACTTCATCCGGCTGAAGAGATTGTGTGGTTACAATCGAAACTAGTCTGGGCAACCTGTCTATGAAAGCCTGGGTTAAAATCTCAGCGCAGTCAAGAATGAAAAATTATCAATTAAATTTTAATTGATTTCATGTTGTAAAATTCCTGTCTTCATAAAAATAATTTAATGAAAATTAAATTCAATGAACTTAAGCCTAATTAAAAATATCTAAATTTGGATTAATACTCAAAACTTTTGTTAATTTGTGCAACATTTGTCATTTAAAAAATAGTCAAATTTAGGGCATACATGGGCAATTCGTCAATAGTTTATGGACTCAAAATTAATCTAAATGGCGATAAATCATAAAGTCTGGCAACCGTGCTGACATCCCTTATGTCCAATTTTCAGGATAGTATTTAAATCTATATTATGTTAATATTAATATAAACTTAAATCGTATATAAATACAGATTTTCGTTTGAAAAGTCATATTTATTTAAGACAAAAGTATGGTAGCACTACTATTATTATTATTATTAATATTTATTTAATGCAAATTTAATTTACAGAAAATGTATAAAGAGAAAAGGACTGGCTGCCAAGGCCTCCGACTACTAAATTAAAAAAAATATCATAAAAAAGTGTAATTATGTGTATCAAAAAACAGCTGACTGTTATTGGCTTGCCTCTTGTTGTTATATTGAAGAAGAATTTTGTATTTAAAACGATTTAAAACTTAAATGTGTTTTAATATCAATCCTGAAAGTTGGCCATTATATACATATATTCACACTCATCAGGATTGTCATTTTAGTGCTAGATCTAGAACTATTTACTAAGTTAGCACAAACGATTTAAAAAAATGCTAAGTGGCAGCTTGGCACTTTTTTTTTAAACTTTTAACATTTTTTGCATTAACATTAACATTTTTTGCATTCTTTTTTTTAATATTATTTATTTGAAATTTGTTAGTAAATTCAACATCAGACAAACTTGTTTACTGCCTTTTTAAAAACAGTGGTTAATGAATTTAAATATCAGCTTCCGAAAAATATTACGGTCTTGTAGAAAATGTCTACATTTTTGAAATTGCAAAAGCTTTAAAACAAATAAAGTCTTCGATTACACTTATCGCAGAACAAATGAATTTTAGTTCGGGCAAAACGGAAAAAGTTCAAAACCTTTGGAGCAAAATTAACAAAAATTTGGGAAACCAATATAAATACAATACAGTTCATAGCAAGGCGAATTAATTTTTCAGGTGGCGTTAAAAGCACAGGTGAGCTACTTTTTTTCTTACTTAGAGAAAGGAAGTTCCTTGTGTTTTGACATATCGACCAACGAAAACAAAAAATTAAATAAAATATTGCGGTTTTGGTGTTGTACTTGTTGTAGTGCCATCGTTTACATGAATTCGCTTTAGTACATAACTTAAGAAACTTAATAATAGCAAATCGTTGTGAGGAATTATCAGAGTTTTTATTTCTACTTTTCTTAAACACTGGAGTAGAGCCTTTTAGTTTAGTTGGATAATTAAAAGCTCCGAGTAGGGTTACAACTAGATAACGTATGCTGCTATACTATTAATATTTCGGATAATATTGTGGATAAAATCGGTTTATCTGACATGTACCAAAATAATTAGTGTGTGATAAAGATGATGCCATTGTAATTTAAAATATTCTTTACAATTTTGTATAAGCATTTAAGTATTTCAGGGTAAATAAATAAATCCATACAGTTTTTGTAATCAAGAACTTGAATAATTAAAAAAAATTCCAATGTAAACATTAAATTGAAAATGTTTACTAAATTTTCTAATTTTTTTTAATAAAAAAAGGTACAAAATAAAACTACCACTTTTTTAGCTGTAGAACATTTAAGTGCTTCTTTTCGGCAATAACCACTTTTACTCTTTCATCGTATGGCAGCACTGTTACTAATTCACTCTCTCTCTCTCTATAAGACATGTTCATGTTTTTATTTTTGCTTAGCTTCTGTTAAGTTACAAGGATGTTGGCGTGTAATTAATTGTAAAAAGAAAATGCTGTCAAGGGCTTTGAAATTTAAACCAAAAAAAAAAAAAAAAAAAAATTAATTTAATTGTAATAGAAAGCGCAAAAAAGCCTTGTTTGTTAGGTCGGAAAGAACTATGGCAGTATCCGCCAATGCAATTTTATTAAAAGAAAAACACAGTAAACTATTACAGAAAATATATAAATCATAAAAGAGTTTTAAAAGTCGTTTAGAATTATTGTTTTTAAATAGAAAAGATATATAAGGCAAAATGGAAATAAGATAGCGATAACGTATACAATAATATTGCAAGTGTATGGGCTTTAGATATTGTGTGCATATGAATCGGTAGGCAAATCATTTTTCTTTCCTTTGTTAAATTACAATAGTTTAGCATGTAAATTTTCTAAATTAAAAAAAAAAATTAAAATGCAGCTTGTTTAGTATAATTGTTAAACCCCGTCTTTTAATATTATTTGGAATTGAAAGTCCAATCTATTCATTATTGGCTGTAACCCTTAATTTTGTAATTCTTATAGAACTCTGTGTTTGCAAAAGGTATTGAAAACAGTCCGACCTGAACTTTTAATGCCAGACAAATGTCTATTTGCTACAGGGTTGTCAGATGTTTTTAAAATTTCATCCCAAATTGTAGACTTTTATCCCCAAAAATTTAAAAAAAAAAATGATTTTTTCATCCCCAAAAATCCCTACTAAATGCTCTTTAATTTTGTCTTAAACTATTTTATTTATAATGCATTTCATTTTTATAATTATATATCAATTTGTTGGCTTAGAGTATAAGGCTGCTAAATCCATTTTTTAAATTTTATGACATTTTAATACCGTTCGAACGATGAAGAGGCGCCGCGTCGTCTAAAAAAAAAATACACTTTAGTTTGGCACTCTATAGAAAATATACAAAATATTTATAAGTTTGTTCCTTAAGCTAGAAATATAAAACTTTAGAACCCAGTAAAAACTCCGCCAACAAAATAATATGTTGAGCAATAAGAAAAAAAGGAAAAATACGACTTACAATTCTACCGAAAGCACCAATGAATTAATGTTAATTTGATTTAAAAAGTCATAAAGTTCACGATCAAATTTATCATACTGTTCAATGATGAAAAATAAAGTGACCCATCTAGGGATATCCTAGGCGCTGCAGGGGCCAAATTTAAAAATTTTATTAAACCGCTATATTAGTTTGGAAGGCTCCCCCCCTAATGGATGGTGATAAGGGGCAAGTATGTTTCGAGAAAATGCTAAGGACAAAAAAAAAATAAGGGAGGTCCGTCGTATATTTTATCCCGCTACGGGCGAATCCTAGGCAGTTATGGAACTTTTTCTTCAATATATATGAATTATATCCTTCATATAATAATGGCGGTTTAATGAGGATACTCCTAGATGTGTCAAATGTATGACTAACCCCACTTTTTTTCAACCCAACCATTTATTTCTAAAATAATTATCCGCTATATCCATTTATTAGGGGCGTTCCCATATAAAATTTTCATTTTCAGACATTTGTTAAATGGAAAGATTGTTTGACGCTTATGTAATTTATTGTCCAAATTATAATGCATATAAAAAAAAAACAAAAATTTCAAAATGTTGCCAATAAATAATTTTTTTGACCCAAAAAATTAAGTTTCTAAAACGACAGCACAGATTAGAAAAAAACCTAGCCTTTACTTAAAGGTACATAATTTTTTTGCAGAGTTTCGGTGTTTCTAGTGTATTCAATAAACGAAACCCTTTTAGAGTTACGCGAATATATGTTGATGAACCTCCCCTATTTACAAAATAACGGTATATCTCCAGGAAAAAGCGATAACCTAAAAAAAACGGTTAGCACCACTGGAACGTGGGTACCCCGCTTGACAGTTTTTTCAACTAGCACAGTGTTATAAAACGTATTTATTGGCGTAAAAATTGAAAAAAGGCAGAAGTTACTGCCTTTTTGCTAAGCACGACAGTATAGTTTCGAAATGATTTGATACACATTGAAATTGGACCAATGCAACCAACAATTAAAATTATCGGTCTTCAGTTTTGTTTAATTCCATAAAAAAGTTACTTCGGATTTGTGTTCTCCTCTTTTTGTTAAAACTTTTAAAATATCAAAAAAGGCTCTTGTATTTTTATTATCTTTTTAAAATCCCATTGTGTCTTTGAAGCGTACAAAAATTGAATATTTCTAAAATTAGTTTTAATTCATATTATGTTATAAAATTCCTTTCTTCATAAAAATAATTTAATGAAAATTAAATTTGATGAACTTAAGCCTGATTAAAATATAAGAGTTTGAATTAAGTCAGCCGTGTTAGTTTAGGGTACCTCACACTATCAACAAATATTTTTTTTTTAACGCTTTCATGATTAGTTGTTATTGCTTCTTGAAAAATTTTAAACAATAATTACACCGCGTTACACACATTCTGTCCTATGAACCAAATATACTTTTTCGGAAAGGGGAGAAAAAAAAATACACGTGTATCGGCGATTTTCATGTTTTTCCGAAATTGAGCAGCGCAAAGATTCATGCAGGTATTTTTTTAAGAAGTCATTCAGTAACTTTATTTTTTAATGATGTGTATGATTTAAGGTGTTTTCAATGGTCCGTAGATAAAAAAAATAGTTGCAAGTTATGAATTTTCATAACTTGTAGTAGTTCCGAGTTTTCTATTACTCTTAGTGGTAATGATATTGAGTTTGTTGATCGTCCTAATTGTCTAGGTGTAATTCTTGGTACTAAATTATCTTTTGAAAGTCTTGTTAATTTTATAATATCTAAAGTGAACTTTTCTTTATGTAAATTGTACAACACAGATTTAATGTTACCAACTTATGTTAAAAAACAAATTGTTCATGGGCTTATAATGCCAGTTTTTTTATATGGCTTGGAGGTGTATACTGGAACAGTTGGCTATATTCTAAAGAAATAAACATTGGTTTTCAATCGAGTTATGAGATATCTTTACTCGTTGAGGATAAGACAGCATGTCGCACCCTTTGCTTTAAAATTTTTTGGTTTTCCATTTGTAGAGTTCATAAATTTTAGAAATCTTGTCCACTTTTATAAGTCGTATAGATTGCATACTCCTGGATATTTGATTCAGTTATGTGATTTTTGTAGATCAGCGAGAAATAGACAGTTAATTATACCGAAATTATCTGCCATATTGGAGCGTTCTTATTATGTAAGAGTTGCACGATCTTATAATAAGTTGCCAAATTTTTTGAGAACTTTTGTTGTGTCTGCTAGCACATATAAAAAAAGACTCTTTATAGAACTTTCAAGAAATCATTCTTCTATATAACTGTTGTATATTTATATGTTCATATATGCGTTAGTTATTATATTCATGATATTTAAATATTAAATTCGTGAAGTTTGTTGTGTAGTATTTTCTTTATGAATATAAAATTAATGCCTATTTATACTTGAAAGTTAACAAATATCCGCTTTATATTTTTTCTGCATAGATTTAACTATTGGAAATGTATTCATATGTGTAGATAAATATGAGATTTACATATAATTTTCGGAATTGTTCGTTTTGGGATTTTTCATAGCTAGTATTCTTACATTATTATTAAGTTATCTTACCCTTTTGTAATTATACACATACATAGGTTCATATATTATTTTATTTATAATTATTAGTAGAAATTTGTAACCGATTATGGCCTTTAAAGGCTAGGTTATAGTATTGTGAGAAATAAAATAAAATAAAATAAAATAAAAATTGAATGCTATCGAACAACGTGCATGGAAAGGCACAGTTGCCGTTATTAAACATTTTCTTGGCAACAAACGAGCTGCCAATTATAAAAATATTGTCGCAGAAATGATTTCGGCATATGGCGAAATAGGCATATTAATGTCGCTAAAGATTCATTTCCTTCACAATCATTTAGATTTTTTCCCTGATGATTTAGGAACTTGTAGCGATGAGCATGGCGAAAGGTTCCATCAGGACATTGCGGCTATTGAAAAGCACTTTAAAGGACAACACATTACGCATATGCTTGGCAAATACTGTTGGTCTATTTATCGCGATACTGCGCAAATGCTTACAAACGCAAAAATAAAAGGCCTAAGTTTCTTTAAAAGCATTGCAATTTTTAATGTAACAATTTTTAATTTTAATATAACAAACTTAATAAAAAAATTCGGTTTTTTAACGAACTGACACCGTTACAAAAAAAACCGATAACCATTTTATAAAAAAAAATTCAGGAAAATCTGAGAATTGATAAAAATCTATTTTTTTAAAAATTTTACGTGATACAGACATTTCCACGAGTCTGCCTGCAAAAATTCAGCTCGATTGGATCACGAAAAAAGGGTTAAAAATCGATCCAAAGTTTTCACACAGGCAGACAGACGGACACTGCGAGCTTTATATTTTATACATAAAAAAAAAATTCTGACGTGTACATGAAAATCGACGATACACGTGTATTTTTATTTTTTCTCCCCTTTCTGAAAAAGTATATTTGGTTCATAGGACATAACAAAAGCTCGTTTTTGTAACGCTGTGTTATATCAGGCTAGCAATTTCGTCAAAATACTTCAGACTTGTGTGATAGTGTTAAACGAAACGGCCTTAGGGCCTAATTGTGTAAAACGGAACGCAAAGCCGAACATTTCATTGAAAGCAAAAACAACTTCAAAAATATTTTATAATTTTGTTGTTGCTTTCTACATACTGTTTTTTAAAATTTCCAACGCCACAAAATATGAAGTGTTTGAAATTTTAAGTTTCAATATGAATTCCTGTAGAAAGTAACAACAATATTAAAAAATATTTTTGAATTTGTTTTTGCTTTCAATGAAATTTTTTGCCGTTGCGTTTTACACAATAACGCCCTAAATTAATATTTTTTTTTTTAATTTTTAGTTTCTATTGAGTATTATTATAAAAATTCCAAGCACTTTCATAATAAATTTAAACGTTATTTTAAACTATATTTAATAAATACCTCTTAAATCTTCCTTTCTATACAGTTCACCCTAAATATAAGTTCAAGTGATTCGGACTATTGTGATGATGATGAAGAGGAGATACCCAAGTGTGAGTTTTTTCAAAAATTATATTAAAAAACTTAATAAAGTTGCGGCATTTTCGCTCTTTATTTCAGTTGATGAATCCATTGATTATACTAAAATAGACTATGAGGCTCGAAGAGTTAAGGCACGAAGAGCCCACGAAGAAATCATATCTGGTCGCTATAGGCAACCGAATTTAGCACCAAGTAAAATTCATAATAAACATACATTCTTTAAAAAATTTAATAAATAAAACAAAATTTCCTTTCTAGGACCCCGCTTGGATGCTTTACGCAATAAGAAACGTGAAAAATCACGTTCATCTTCATCATCTTCCTCCTCCTCTTCATCATCTACCTCAACCTCGTCAAGATCATTTCAAAATAATTTCCAAGATAGATCCCATGTTAGTAGCACTACACGTTCTGATTCCATAGAATCCCGACATTCGGGTGGCTACGAACGTGCCCGAGCAATACCGGGTGCCAGGCGAAGTGAATTGGATATGCAAAGGGACCTAATAAGAATGCGAGAAAGTGCGACAGCCGGTGCTACAGCAAGTGGTCCAGCGCCTCATATTGAGGTTCAACCACCTTCCTATGAACGAGATCTTAGTAAATCATCTGTAGTTAGTATAACTGCCGCTCCAACTCCATCAAATCATTCCATACGAGTTCCTCCTGTTCGACGTAAAAATTCTAATAGCAGCACTTTAACCAGTTTGCGTGATGACATGGAGTGTCAGGTTAGTCCCAGCGTAGAGTCGACAGATTGGCGCAATTTTATACGTTCGGAATCCCAAAATTCGGTGCCTTCTTGGGCTTCTTCGATCAGTTTGGATTGTCGTACTGGCGAAGAGCCCATCAAAGAATTTATGAAACGTTTTACCGACACTATTTTCGCTAATGCAAATGCCATTGATTTGGAATTAAAATCAGAATTTGGTGCCATGACACGCCTTGAAATTGGGCGTCAATGGTTTGTAAGATTTTTGATGGATCATAAAAATAAGGTGAGGGTGGTAAATGAATCTACCTTCCATTCGTTAATACAGCATTTCGCCTTGGTTTTGTTCGAATGTAATGAATGTGAGCACTTTCCACCAGCTGCCATAATAATGAATTTATGTTTTATATTTTATCGAGAAAGTAAGTTAGAAGGTGAACATTTTTTTTAAATTTAATTTGCACTAAATTAGATCTATTTCATTTTGTTTTTTTAATCAGTTGATGTTCCCGGTTGTAATGCCTACCGCGAATATTTATTTACCTTTATGCGTGAACAACCCATATGGCTGTCACTTCGATTTTGGAACAGTGCATTTTTCGACTCAATACAATCGGAGAAAGATCATCGTGTCTTGGCAAAGCAAAAGAAACAAGAGAGACGCAAGGCCAGGCAAAATACCAAAACCGAAGTGGAACCAGAAGAAAAGGCTCCACATAATGAAAATGAAGAAACAGCTTTAAATAAAACTGAAATTTCCACCTCAAGTTCTTCCCATCACAGTTTCACCAATAAAATAAAAAAAGAACGCTCCCCGAAAACAGTTAATGAGGCTAAAAACGATGTGGACAAAGAAATGGAAAATATATCATTTAGGCAATTAACGTAAGTCTGTAAGGCAGGGACCGTAACAGTTATTTTTTGATTTTTATTTTTTTGAACAAAAATACCAGTCATTTTTTGATTTTTATTTTTTCGATCAAAAATAACAGTTATTTTATGATTTTAATTTTTTTGAACAATAATAATAGTTAATTTTTTTGATTTTTACTTATTTGAACAAAAATAAAAATTATTTTATGTTTTTTATTTTTTCGAGCAAAAATAAAAGTTATTCTTTAAAGAAATGTATGTGTTATAATTATTTAGTTGACTTTATATATGTATTTTAATGTGCATAAGAAATCCCAATGATGATCACACATTTAAATAAATAATAATCAAAAAATAATTGTTATTTTTGATCTAAAAAAAAAAAAATCAAAATTTTAAAAATCATAATATTTTATTATAGAAAAGTTCATGAGGATCAATATGGTATACTTGAATCAGTTTGCCAGCATTGACTTCTATATGCTTTTTTTGTTTTAAAATTTCAAAATAACTGTTATTTTCGGTCCCTGCTTTAAGGTGTTTTTTTTTTTACAAATCGGATTTATTTTATTATACCAAATATTTTTTTTAGAACATTTACTTGCAACATACACGCCTTGGGAGCTCCACAAAATATGTGTTTGGAATTCTTCAAAAAACAACAAATAATTCTCAGTCTACCCAAAGAGAAATCGAAATTGATACGCGATAATATCTATCGCATTTACTATGAAACCGAAATGTGGGGCTCCAAACAATCTTAAAAAATAAAATATTTAAAAGTTTAAGGAGCAGCAACAACAACAACTTTCGTAATCAAAAATACAACAATTTTTAAAACAAAGTTTTTTATGGTAGTTTATTAAAAAATATTAAATGAAATATAGTGTTTAGTTAAAATATATATTAGATTATTTACTTAAAGTATAAACAAATTAAGAAAGAAATTTTTAACTTAAACTAAAAACAAAAATCGTATTGATTTATATTTGTTTCAAGGAGATTTTAATATAAAAAAAGAGAAACATCAAATATCTTTAAAAGAAGTTATATTTTTATTTAAATATTGAATATTTTAAAATGTGATAAATTGCATTGTGATTTAATAAGAAAATCTTAATAAAATAAATTAACAAATCAGTAGTGTTAACTAAATCTTATTGATTATATTTTCCTGTTAAAAAAATAAACTTTTAACTCTAAATATATCTATATCTCTTTTTCTCTTACCTTGAAAACATTCCACTCGTAAATAGTTACTAAAGATCTTAATAAATATTAAATACATAATAAGATTTAGTTTGTATATGTTAATAAAAAAAACATTAAATTAAGAACGATGAATTAAATACTAAAACGAATGAATCAATTTCTTCTTTCGAAATGCCTCATACAACAATCCGTCAAACTTTAAAACAAAAATCAAATAAATAATTAAATATGTATTTAATAAAACTATCATTATTTTGTAACACTGTTTAAAGCGAAAATCAAAAATAAATAAGAAACAAAGAAAAGAAAGAAAAAATAAACATATAACAAAAGTTAACAATTAATTAAAAACAAAAAACAAAATCCATCATACAACCAGTAAAAGTGCTATATTCGGCTATGTCGAATCTTTAACCACCTAAACCACTCACCAACTAACACACATTATCGAACAGAATATAAAAAAAATTAAAAATTTGAAGTAAATTTTTCGTATAAAAGCAAAAAAAAAAAAAAATAGTGAATTTTATAACAAAAATTAGAGATAATCTTTGTTGTTTCCCTTATCTCAAAAGATCGATCTGGCCGAATTTCAATAGCAAAATTTAACCGAGCATATGTGATAAAAATATATAACAACTTGGCCCCCAAATTTTTGGGGTCTTCGGAAAACCCATGCCATACATATCGCAATCTAAATCATAATAAGGTACAATTCAAAATTTAAAAATGCCAAAAAAGAGGCAGAAAACTGACTTCAAAAACATATTTGCAATTTTTCCTCATCAAATTGAGTTTCACAAATGTTGACGAAGAAAAGTTAAAGGAGACATTGAAACAAACGAAATTTTCGTGGTCGCTATAAAGCAAACGGTTTTGATAGATTTTGAGTTGAGCCTGTGCGATATATACTTACTGGGATCTTCGATCAATATTGTAGAAATTACTAACGCAATGACAAACTTGTATACATACCCTTTCCACCTGTGGTGACGTGTATAGAAAACTACAAAATATGTAATAAATTTAACAAAATTGGTTTTTGTTTTAAATGTTAGTTAAATAAGTCAATTTTGCGTTTGCGTTCTTAAAACAGGCAGTAAGTTTTAATTACTTTGAACCAAAAAGATATTAGTGGGACTCCACAGTTACATTGAATCAACACTCACTAATGTAAAAAAATTTTATTACAGAAATAAATAATTTGTTAAATTTAATTTTTCAAATTAATGTGTAATTAATGCTTAATGAAAGCATTTTCCAATGCAAATTCAAAATGTAAGACTTTTTCAATATTTTCAATAAATTTTCAAAAAAATTTGCGATTTTTTAAATTTTGCGATTTTTGTTCAATGTCGTGAAAAAATTATTTTTGTATAAATTGTTTACATCATTTTACTCTTCTAGCATGCAGCGTGTTTTATAAAATGTTGCCTTATGCTTAAAAGTGTTGTAGATAAAAAAGCGTTTTGTTAAATTTTGCCAAAATTAAATTGTATTATCTACCTTCTGGCCCACAGTATCGACAGGAATATTTCCTTTGCTTATTTACATTAAAAACAAAAATCAACTTAGGATTTTTCTAAGATCAATATCTTAGAAATATCAATATTGTAGGTATACAAACGGAATGACAAACTTATATACATACCCTTTCTTCCACCTGTGGCGAAGGGTATAGAAAACTACAAAATATGTAAAAAATTTAAGTATTAAGTACTTTGAATAAAAAAATTGTTAGTGGGATTCCTCAGTTACATTAAATCAACACTCACTAAATTAACAAATTGGTATTACAGAAATAAAATATTTGCAAAATTTAATTCCCTTAAAACTTAAAAAAAAGTTATTATATTTATCTTTGTGAAATTAACAATTTTTTTTTTTATATTTTTATAAAAGAAAAAATATCAAATAAAAATTTCATTATAAAAATTTATAGTTTTTGAAAATTAAAAAGATCGAGACTCTATGATCAGCGTTGCTGTTGAAAATTTTCTAAATATGTCATAAAAAGGGGGTTTTCCAAAAAGGGGTCACAAAAACGGTATTTCAAAGTGAAAAGGTCAGGTTTTTTCTATAAGCACTTTTTATATATAAAAGAAAAAAGTAAGACCAAGGGGTTTATTAACAAATAGATTTATTTTAGGCTGCTTCTGCTCAAGAAACTGAACTTTTTTTATTTATTAATTTTTAAAGTCATTCAATTATTAAATAACATACATATGTAAAAAAAAAAAAAAAATAACAAATGAGCTATGAGCTATGTTTTTAAGGAAATTGTACTTTTAATTTTTAATTGTACTTGACTATCGAATCATTAATTTAGAAGTGTTACAAAATGTTTTAACAAAAGCTTTTACGCATACTAACTACTTTTAACGAACGTGCATTCCATATTTTGTTGTTAAATATTCTCTTCAAGTGCATTTTTTTAGATCCGTTTCGAAAAAAATAAGAGACGAAGGCATGGAATTGCAATTTCTTACTTTGAATCTGTTCCAAAGTATATTTTTAAGCCATGCTAATTTCGAAAACACTTGTTTACCTATAGCACTACTTTGGTTAAAAAAAAACATAATAATACATGCAACGAATTTGCTTATGTTTGTGTAAATCATTTCGTTAAATCTTTTTTAAATTTCATACGTTTTGTCACTTATCTTACTATCTTGAAACTTAATTTAGTTGACAAAAGCCTCTGCCTTAAAAATTATGTCTTAAATTCGCAAACAATTTCAAGCAAATATATTTCTGGTTTGGATTTTATAAATACAGATTCTCAAAATCTTAAGGCATTTCAACATTTTTCATTTTTCGAAATTATTCTATGAGTTAAATTTCAGTTATGTATTTTATAAAGCTTTTTGTAATAGCTCTATTCCTTAAATTTTTTTTTTTTTTTTTTTTTTTTTTTTTTTTTTAGAAATTACTTTTTACACTACCAGACTATTATATTGTATTTATAAGTAATTTCTAAAAAAAAAATTTAAGGAATAGAGCTATTACAAAAAGCTTTATAAAATACATAACTGAAATTTAACTCATAGAATAAATTCAAAAAATGAAAAATGTTGAATATAATAAAGACGTACACAATTATGAAAAATGGCAGCAGGACTAGCAAACTACTTATATTGAATTGTTTTCTAAAAGAGTCTTAAAGAAAATGGGCAAAACAGGAAAGTGATATTGTTATTTTTAATTGTATTTATATTTTTATTTAATTATTCAGCAAAAAAAAAAAAAAAAAATCGTTGTAATAAAAATGAAAAATGTGACAGCTCAATTCAACTTTTGTGTATAAATTGCAAAAAAGTGGCATTTCAGTTCATTTTGTTCTCAACAAAAATTTAAATTAAACGCATTCAAGAAATAAGTGCCGAACAAAATAACTTCTATCTCTCTCTCTATCTCAAACGTAAGACGTCAAACTTAATATAAAAGAAATTGTGTCCGGGCAAAAATATTGTTCGGAACGCATGAATGAATCGGGCTTAAGATATGTGTTTACTTTGGTTTAGTTTTGCGAGTAATTTTTTGTTTTGTTTTAAGAGTGTTTCTTCTCTAGGCGACTATGCTAAGAAGCATTTGTATGCCCATAGTCTAATATACTACAACCAAATAATCTAACCATAGTACACTATTCTAAACCATGTGTTTATTATTTTTCCCCCACGTAAATAGAATTTAAGCGAAAATAATATCCCTTTTTTTGTATGAAATCAGACAATTACTTTAACAATTAATAAAAAATAATCGGGCCTGTTCTGAAAACCACGAGATTTCAAATCACGTGCTTTTAAAATCACACGTGTGATTTTTTGGTGTTCTGAAAACCATTTCTTTTTTATGTTTCTCGGTATGCTTTCAGCAACTGAAAATCACACCAAAACACACATAAAACGGAACACAAAAATATCACACTTGTGATCTAAAAAGACACATGTGGTTTGAAATCACGTGATTTGAATAAAAGTGATTTGCAGAACAGCCCTGAATATACAGAAACCTAAAACATAAGATGATATTATTTCCATACTAACCCAGCAAAAACTTGGTAATGACTTGCAATCACTGAAAAACGTACTTTTCAATGACTACTTCATACCATCTGCATTACATAGAAGTAGTTTAGTAATGGCTGACATATAATCTGATACGTTACTTGTTTATTAGTTGATTTTTGAAATTTATAATTAATTCATAACAAAATGCATTTAAGGTTTTATTTGTACAAATCTAATACAAATTGATTTTAAATACATATTTGTTCTTACAATTTGTTTTTTTTTTTTTATATATTAAGAAAATTTTGTAAAAGATTTCAATATAAAAAATTTAAATACTTAATTGATTTTAATATGTATTTTAAAATTAAAAATTTGAATAACAACTACACTACCCAATCAACCAAACGTTATTATAACGATATCCTCTAGGTGATATAAATTATAATATATGATATTGATCTTGTATCATAAACGATAGTATTTAAATTGTACCTTTCCTTATAATATCGTTTTTTTCCATGAAAATATCGTATCGTTTTTTCAATCATATCGTTCTCTGGTTTATTGGGTATGAATATGTCCTTAATGCAGGATAGTAAAATTTTGCATTAGAAAGTATATTAAATTAAGAAACCAATTTTTTTGACAAATTCAGTTTTGTTGATACCAATATGAAGTACCTATTTGTAAGCGTAATGACTTATTTTACTTCCTATTTGTAAGCCAGGGTGGGAAGTACTTGCGTCCAATAACATCAACGTTTGAATGTCAATGTATAAGTAGTGAAGAGTAGTTATTTAAGCTTTTTAACTCATTACTTTGCAATGTAAGTTTTTGCTGGGAAGCTTTGAATATTGGAAAATATATGCATTTTTAAAAATATACATATCGTACCCTTAGGACAACAAGGTTCTATTTGCTCCTAAACTACATGTAAGATAGAACCTTGTTATCCTAAAGTCGCATTATATTTATGCCCATTAAGAAAAGGTGTCCCTAAATATTTGATGTAACATCTTAAGAAATACAATTCAAACTATTATTACTGGATAGAAGAAATTCTATTAAATATCCCTAATTTTAATTGACTTTTTTTAATTAAGAAAAACTGTGTCTTATTCCTTTGTATTGAAGATTATTTTCCTTTATTTCTTTAATTTGTTAGTTTTAATATTAAAGTTTTTTTTATTGAAAGAGTGTTAAGCAAAGACGCCTGACGTCAGAATTCTGTTTTATCATCATTGGAATGACTGATGCAGCTCATTAGAAAAAGGAAAACAATATTATCATTATTTAACTTTAAGCTAATTAAGTTAATTAAAAAAACATGAATTTTTTATTTAAACACATTAAACAAATTGTTAGCAATAACAATAAATAATAATGATAAACAAATATTTGACAAAACTAAACAAAGTTTACCAAAATGTATGGTTTCTTTCCTGAAAGTATTAAAACAAAAACAAAACAAAAACAAAAAAAATATTAAATATTTAAATCTAAATTGCACTATTTATTTAAAATTTCATCAACCTTGATAACTAAAATAAAAACAAAATACAACTATTTTAATAATAAATGAAATTTAAATTAAATTCAATAAAAAAGAAACATGAAACGAGAAATGAAAATCCAATTTGAAATTGTTTTTATTAACAAATTTTTATTTTTATTTCTTAAAGGTTTTTATTAAATTTAATAAAAAGTTTAATTAACTTAAATGATGTTTAATTATTATTATAATTATTTAGGTAAACATTTTGTAGATATTGTATGATTTTGCTAACAAATGTTGCCAGGTATGTATTCTCGTAATTTAAACAGCAAATTTTGAATTTAAAATATAAAACAAAAACAAAAAATAATTAGAGTTTTTGTTGTTGTTGAAAAAAAAAACAAAAAGGCCTAACAGGGACCCAGAATACTGTAAAAATAGAAATGTCAATAAGAAAAAAATGTTTGAATATGGATGATATTTAGCTATTAGAGTTTTTGTTTAATCTAAATTTAAATGGATTAAAATAAAGAAACATGTTTTTTTGTTATAAATTTTAACAAAAAAATTGGTTTGTAAATTTACAATTTTTTTTTAGTTTTTGGTAAAATACAAATATAATTACATAAATAAACAAACGGTTTTGAAACATTGAAATGGCTGCACTTTTAAGTTAAAAAAATACAGTTTATTCAACAAAAAGTTTTCGTAAAGACTAAAGGTAAGTCTGGGTTCACACTATGAAAGTTTTCTTGCAGAAATTCGGACTTTATTGTTGAGAAGGGAGAGCAAATAGCATATTCCCCACCCCCTCTCACAAATAAAAACTTACCTACTTACAAAGTGTGAACCCAGACTAACAGCAAAAGAAGTATAAGAAGAAAGAAAATTAATTTAAAATACAACAAGGTGTAACTTTTAGATACGAATACAAATTTTGCTAGTATTTTCTTTTTTTTAAATTTTATAAAATATTTTTAAGATTTTTGCTTATGGTATCTATAATCTGTAACTTGTTGTTTGAAATTATGTACATTATACACTTAACACTTTTACATTTCAATTAAATAATTAATTAACATTAAATAACACATTAAATAAACATTTTCTCTTATGGCCAAAGAAAAAAAAAATAATTAAGAGAAAAATTATTTATAAATGTAACAAAGAAACAAACAAATAGGCAAAAATTACAAACTGCTACAAAATTTTAAATCATTTAATTCTGTTTTAGGTTTGGTTTTTTTAATTGATTTGATTAAATATGTTATTCTTTTTTTTTATCACTTGTGCGTTTGAATTGATTTTATTTTGAATTTCCTTTTCTAATTAGTTAAAATTGTTGTTGGTTATTGTTGTAATAGTAGAATTATCTATAAAACAACAAAACTACTAGAACCGACACGGTTCAATAAAAAATTTCATTACAAGATAAAAAAACACAAAAACAATTTGTTTAGATAGAAAGATCTTTAGATAGACAGACGGATAGATGGCTACATAGACAGATACATAGATAGTAGATGTAGCTGGGAGAGTGTATGGTTGTGTGTGTGTTTGTGTCATTGTGAGTTTAACTTAAATATTTTAAGGGCTTAATTGTTGCAGTTGTTGGTTGATTTTTATTAAAAATTAATAATAAAAAGCCATCATAGCAAAAGTTTATCAAATCCCTAATGCTGCTTAAAAACGAACACGGTTTGGTCCCTAATCTATGAAGATTTGGAAAGTAACGGAGCCCTTACGATCACGTAGACTGCCGCTGTAAATAATATTTTTCGCCCAAGCACGACATTCAATGTTAATCATTTTGTTAATGGCCAATCTTTCAAATTGTACAGCAATCAAGGGACTCAAATAGCCGGGTTGGTTAAGATAGGGATAATAGTAGGCGGGGAAACCTTGAGAAGGATAGTACTTAACTTCACCCAAGTTTTCTCTGTCTTCGGCATTGGTGCCATCACAAGAAACCCAGACTTGTTGAAGCTGCAAGCAATCAGGAAAAATACCAGTTTTTCTTGTAAAAAAATTATATAAAATTTATTTATATAACTAAAATATTACCTCCAAAGGATTAACCTTTTTAATGTGAGCCTTCAATTGTGTTGGCATATCTTCGGGCAAATCCATTGGATCATCATAGAATTCAGGAATCCATCTAAAGATCTTATTCAATTTTAAGAACACACATGGACGGGTTTTATTATAACCATAGGCGTTTTGGGGAGAACAGCCTGCGAATTGTTTAATATCCACATTGCAGACATCCTTTTCATTGTGGGTTTCATTGAAAGTGCAAATTTTGCCAATATGACTGCTTTCATTGTAGTCTGTTCAAAAGAAGAAATATTTATAACTTAAAAAAGTCTGTTCTAGCCATAATGAATGCCAACAACTTACGTTTCATATACTGATCTAATAAATTAATCCAATATTTCTTTTCACCATCTTTTTTAGAATCGAATTGTATAACAGAGCCACGTTCGGTTTCATCGCTTATAGGACGGAAGCCCAAACCGGGATTTGTACCAATTAATGAGTTACTCAGTTTCCATTTGGGCTCGTTATCTGTTAATGTGGCCTTCAAACCTTCCATACATATTGTAAATAAACCAGCTAATACAATGTAAAAAATACCATAAAATAACATCAGTTGACCTGAAAAAAGGACAAAAAGTTTATATTAAATAAATTTTTTTTAAATAAAATATAAATAATATGAATTTTTTGGTGAATGGTGTTATCTAAACAGTGAGTTTTTGATTTTGAGATTAAGCCAGGATTAACAATTTTATTAGTTTATCTTATAATTCAATTAATCTTACTTTAATCCTCCTTTAAGTTTTTGAATTGACAATAATTTTATGAATTAGTATGACAAATTTTAACGAATGTCAAAAATTTTCATCAACTTATGGCTCCTAACGTGTAAAAGAGTAAGATAAGGTTAACAGTTTTGTATTGTTTTAATGTGGAATATTAAATAAAACTTGTTGATGTAAACAAGGACACCAATTAATGTTTGGTCAATCGGAATTCTTCAACAAATTCTTTGTCGTTAGATACGTTTTTATGATTTATAGCCAATTTTTAGGTTTGATTTTAAATCACATTTATATTTAAAATCATTTTGAATACAAAATGCTGTTTTTAACTAAACACTTAAACACTTGTGTTAAGATGGCTTCAATATCACAACAAAACAACAACAACAGACAAAACAATAACAGTCAGCTGTTTTTGAAACCACATTGTAAATAAATACACTTTTTTGTTATATATTTTTCTATTTAGTAGTGCTAAAATTGTATCTTAATTAAATAAGACTTTTTAAATAACACTGAAAACCCCAAACTGCATTTAAATACGACTTAAGTTAACATGAAAATTAACAAAATAAAGATTTAATAACCTTCCTTAAAATTGGACATTTGGCATGATTTTTGCCCTAAGCTTACTAATAATTGACATATTTAAATTTTAAAATATTCAAAATTCTTCCTTATCCCTTCAAAAGTCTATTTTAATTTTCCACAAGTGTGGATCTTAACCACTTGGTGACCACTGCCCCTGTGCGTGCACAGATACTTCAGAAGCAGGTAGCAGTTTTGAGTGTATAGTCCGACAAAAATTATGCACTCCCCCATTTGTTTAGGGGCTGGAGCTATCTAACATACACTGATATATTAAAAATTCCGCAGCTTCTGTCAATGATTTGCTTTCACAGATAGAGCTCTCCTGACGTTTCATGACACCCATCTCCGTATCTCCCATCTCGAAAGTATCTCTTCGTCAAAAAGCTGCCTTTCGTTGCACACTTTTGTTCCTTGATAAAGGCACTATCCCGTCCGAGTTTCTTAATTTTCTACAATAGTATTTGCTTATTAACTTTCATAATTTATATTTCCTTTTTTTAGCTGTTCGTACTTTGAAAGTTCTGTCGCAAGCTTAAACCTCCATTTTTGGACTTTTAAGCTAGAAAACAATATAAAATAATCGACTTCTCAAAAACGACTTTCAAACATTAATTTTAATCAAATCCCTGATATTTAAGTCAAAAACTGACTCTTATTGTTTAAACTGCGTTAGTTGTATAGAAATTAACTCAGATTAAACTTAAATAAAAAATTTTGGGATTTAAAAAGATATAGTTCATTATTAATACTTTTTGTAGAAATTGTGGTTCTTTTCTAAGGAACTGTTTTTGCAATGCACAACTTCCATGTCGTAATTTGCTTTAATTTAATTAAATCAAATATTTAAGCAACGTTTAATAAACAATTGGTTTTACGTATTTTTAATTAGGCTAAAGTTCATTAAATTTAATTTTCATTAAATAATTAATAAAAACCTTAAAACATTTCAACAAAATAACCACAATACTAATTATTCGGTTTTACTTTAAAACTGTACTTTAATTTTGAAAAGACAAATATGGCACTTTTTTATATACTTCTGGAGAAATTTTGGTACTATTTTAAGGAATTATGTTAGAAATGCAAAACTTCTATATCGTAATTTGTGTTAATGTATCTTAATTAATTATTTTAATCTGGCTTTATTAACCTTAGCTTTTACTTTAAAACTAGTGTTCAATTTTTAAAAAGACAAATATAAATCTTTTTGTTGGTACTTTTCTAAGGGATTATTTTCGTATTGCAAAACTGCCATGTCTAATATAAGCTAATCATATATTTAATCAAGGTTAAATAAACATTCGGTTTTACTTTAAAACTGGACTTTAACTTTTAAAAAGACAAGTAGCAAATTTTTGAATACTTTTTTATATAGTTTTTGTCATACTATTTCAAATCTTTTATATTGCAATTAGTTTTTATTTAAGTTTATCTAATATTTAGGCAGGGCTTAATAAACTTTCGGTTTTACTTTAAACCTAGACCTCAATTTATAAATAAATAGAAATACAGTTCTTAGTTTTTATATAAGCTAATCTTATAATTAAATTTGGCTTGATTTCTTTTGGTTTTTACTTTAAAACTAGACCCTCATTTATAAAAAGTTGGGTAGCGGTTTAAAATATAGTTTAAATACATAAAGCAAAAAATTTTAATTTAAATTTATAAACACAGTTTTCATTATTTTTATAGCCTTCCACTTTAAAACTGACCCTTTATATTGTATTTAGAATTCTGCTTCTGTAGGTTATTAAGGTTTTCAGGGAAGAAATAAAAATAGAAGCAAAAAGACGAAAAAACACTGTCCATATAAAAAAGACTTGATCAGTGTCGTAAATTGTACTTTACAAAAATTATAAATTAACACGTTTCGTATACACACAAAGTCAACAACTTAAATATACAAGTTTATTATATTGGCAAATAAGGAAATTACGATTTTTTTTTTATAGATTTTAGTATTAACTGCGCGTAGAGGCATTAAAACATTATTATAATTGCAAATAGTCTCAGGTTGTGTCATGTGTTAGCAGCAATAAATTGTATAATGAAATAAATAATAAAATATTTTTGAAAGGTAAAGTTGGCTGAAGTTGGTACTGGGAGGTCCTACCCAGAAGGTAGTAGAAAATCTAGTCACTTCAATGAATTTTCGCTCATTTAATTTAATAGAATTATAAACGGGCTTGTGAAAAGAATTGACATTTTATTTTTAATAACTGCGATTAAGTTTAGATTAAGCAAGTTTTTTAAGCAAGTCTGAGTTTTGAGTAGATATTTGAATAAAAATTAGTACAATCTAGTTTTCTTATAAGACGAAAGTTCAAAGTCCTTAGAGCTGCCTGGAAATCTAAATTGCCCACTGTAAACTAGATTTTAAGAGAAAAAGAAAACGTTTCGACTTGAAAATTTATATTACCGTCTTAGATATTGTAGGGGCAGTGAAAGTTATGTGTTAAAATACAGCAATTCGAATAATAATTTCATCTCATATTTTGTGGTTGAATTTTTTATATAGAATTTAAACGCAAAATTGTATAGAATTCCAATGCCAAGGTTGCCATTTCAAGTTTAAAATATATATTTTATATCAATTTAATAACCTTAATAAACAACTTGTTATAACTTGTTCAAAAATGCATTTTTAAAAATTGTTCTGTTACTATACAGAAATACTTTCTTAGCCGTTCAAGTGTAAAAAATTAAAAGTGATGGTTTATTGAAGATGTAAAGAAGGTCTTTTATTATAAAAATGTTTCTTATCATTTCAAAAGAAAAATTTGATTAAAAAGGCAATAAAAAGAATACCCAAAGGATGAAAATAAATAAGAAATTTGCCAAAAAGAAAAAAAAAAAAAAACAGTTGTATATGATTAAAGCAAAGTTGTACATGTTTAGTAATTTATTTAAAGGGTGTTGAATTTTAAATTTTTTACAAAAGTTTAAAAAGTTGTATGAACTTAATTTGAGCAAATTAATATAAAATGGTTATTCATATGTTTTCTATCTCGCTCTCTCTCTCTCTCTCTCTGTTTTCCTCTGCATTTCGAGGACTACAAAAGAATTGAGGAGTAAGCAGTGGTAATTCCTTGAATGAAAACAGGGATGTGACGATACGCCTTTTCGCTGATAGAATACCGATAATCAAAAAAAGTTCGGCGATACCGATACGCATATTAAATTTTTAATTCAAGTTAAAATTTAAATAAAAACTCAAGTAAAGAAATTTTTTCATTATATAAAATTACAGTGTAAGAGATTATTAATATTTAAAAATTTATATTAATAAGATTTAAGAAACAGCGAATTGAATTTGAAGTCATGGTAAAAATAAAAACAAAAATATATGCATATTTTTTTTTAAAATTTTGTTTAAAAAAACAAAGTATTCGCGGAGATAGATGATTTAGCAAATCCGTTTAAGCCGGACCTTCAGTTAAAATTAGTCTCTCAGATGCGACAGAATTTATTTAAAAACTTAGTATTTCTGCTTCAGTTTCTTCAAGTTTGGGTATAATATGTCATTGCGCCAGTAAACAAGCAGATCTGCGTTTCTTGAAATATTAGAAGATCTTTTGACTTCTTCTTAAGCTGAACTACAGCTTAGTACGGACGGAGGCTCATCTTCCACGGAATCTCTTATAAGTTTTTAACAAACGCTCTAAATGCCAGTACTCGTAAACTTATAAGAACTTCTACCAGGTGTCGAGGTGACCAACACTTATCATGTTAAGTAGTTGAATAAGAGGTTTTTGCTGATACAATTGAACTCGACTGTCTTTAAAAAATTTCAAGCTTCGAATCAAGACTCTAAGCCCTAAAATCTATGATTCAGAGCTTACGCTAAGTTACTGACAAATGTTTGGGGCTCTGAACTATTGCTCATCTCCGTTGATTAATTTTTATATTTTCTAATAATGTTTGAAGACTGTTAACTAGCTGAATATTGTCAGTCTATGTAACAGATTTCTTTGAAGAAATCTGATACTTTTCGAAGTATCAAAATTTAAAAAAAAATTTTTTCTAAAGCAAATTAATTCCTTATTATATTTTTAATTGTTCTGCTTGGATTAAATTGTCGAAAGTTAGCGAATCTTCTAAAGTCGTTGTTAGCGTTTAAAAATGCTAAGTAATGCGTGTGGTATTCAATTATAAAAAAGTTAAGAGGGAGCAAGTGCACAGTGTAAGATTAAGCCATTCTAGTAGAGTTGACAATTGAAAACAACACAATTGAAAACAACAATTTTCAATTGTTTTCCATTCCCGCTTTACCGGGATCTAATTGCGGGATTCCCGGGAAATTTTGAAGAACATCTTTTTTCAAACTTTATTAAATTTATGTCGGACTGGTGTCTAGAATGTGTTATTAGTAGTTTAATCCAACTTAATTTTACCACAATATTTAAATTTGCTACAGTTTAAGGCTTATTAAGCTAATTTTTGAGAATGGGCCTTATATAGGGCCTATGATAAATTATAGACATATCCTCCAAAATTTGATTTCTGGTCTGAACAAACTGAAGTGTAAATTTTACAATAATATTATAAGGTTTTGCGGTTAAGGGCGTAGTAAAGTGTTATCCTAGATTGTGCTATATACGCGGCATTTCAAGTAATTTTGAGTCTTATGAAAGTAGATTATGCTAAATTGCACCACAAAAGCAATTTTTGTTACGCTTTTAGCCATACTTACATGATTTACCAGATTAGTCTAAGCATGGAGCCGTAGGTAAATTATGGACCGATATTCACGAAATTTGGTGCCCCATAAAACGAATTTGTTGAAATTTAATGAAAATAGGTGTATTTCGCCACAAATTTGTGTTAGTTTTTGTTGAGTTTTTAGATCTAGAAACAATTTGACACCCATATGGCGAAATCAGCTTAGAATAAACGAAGGACTTACAATACAAATACTTTATGGGACCCTAGATGAATATTAAAAAAAAAAGATTCACATGGAATGGCAAACTTAATATACCTTCATACACCACTGCTGATTAAGGGTTATAAAATTGTAAAAAAATATGTTATTAAATATATGTAGCAAATAAATTTTCGCCTTCCTGCTGAATTTGTTAAACGGTAAAATGGTTTCAGAATTCCTACTTCGTAATGTTATGCTTTCAGTTCCTTATCGCCCTTCCAGAAATTTTATTCCACTAACGGCAAATTTCACCAAGTTCAGTTATAATTAACTACCAGTTATAACTGTCGAAAATATATTGTTAGCTGGAAGGTAAGGTAACAGTTAAGTTTTAACTGAACTTGATGAAAATGGCTGTAAGACTTCAATTCTTTCATTCTAATTATGCAAGTGAGCTCTGAATTTTACAATGTATATACGTATATTGATTTCTGTGATCGTATTGACATAAAAATAACCTCTTAAGTATCTTAAAATAATTTTAATCTTAAATAATTTACATTTTTGTTATATAATAGATACTAGACTTAATTATTTTAAGCGTAATAGTCAGTAAAAAATATCAGTTTTATTGGAGAAATAAGTAAAGAAATAAATAAAAAATTTTGGGCGGGAATCCCGGAATCTCGGGAATTTGATTTTTATTTCCCGCTTTCCCGGGAATCCAAAAAGTGCGGGAATAAAAAAACTCTACATTCTAGGGAGACAAAAATAAATATCTTGGAAAAAATAAAGCTCGACTTATGAATTTTGGTACAAGGTGTTACTAGGCTACTTTGTGCCATTGTCGAAAAAATGGGCGAAATTGGATCATGGCCACGCCCACCTCCCATATAAATGCAAAAATTTATATCTGATATTATTCGCGTTGGATAATCAAAAAGTAAAAAAGCGGCGATTATGCATGATAATGTTTAAAATAAATAATAAAGAGGTAGAAGTAATAATAAGTGTTTAAGTTTTCTTCATTAATTTAAAAAAAAGAATATATTTCATATGTTCAACATTTTTTATTTTTTCGAATTTATTCTATGAAAAAATAAAAAATGTTGAATATAATAAAGTTGCTTATGAAAAAGAAATAATTCTAAATATATATTTCATATGTATATATAAATTAAAGTAAGAATAAAATGTTAAAATTAATGGTTTTCTTCTGGTATTGCTGGAGATTGCAATAAATGTAGTACTTCAGTACTTCCACAAATATGGTTTACGGAACGGTCAAGCCGTTCATTTTCGGGTGTTTTAAGCCATATATCAAAAATTACGTGGTATGTGGTATTATCACTCATTATTTGTTTCTTTTTTTTTCGGCAAATCTCGGCAGATAATTTTTTATGTGCCTTAAAGTTCAGACGTTCGTTTAAAACTAATTTGGTGTTGAAGAGTTATGCAGAAAAGAATTTATCGATTATAGAATTTAGTTTTTTTTTTCTTAACATAACGAAAAGAGTAATTGTTTAAATGAAATAGCACTAAAAGAATTTGCCAGTTCTTAAAATAAATTCTCACGATATTAACCGCGAATAAGTGGAGCTTTGAAAACAAAAAAAGAAGTGTTAAAAAATTCCATTCCAATAAAAAGTTACACGCTTATAAAAATGAGCCATTTCATGTAAGTGTTTTTGTTGTTTTTAATTCACTCAAAAATACTCGTATTCAAGTTAAGAGTAACGTTATATTGTTATTGTTGACAAATTAGGCAAATTTTTTGCATTTTCTTATTTTATAACAAGTGCTCTTTCATATTTGATAAATAAATTTACTCAAATTTAAACTCAAAAAAACGACTTTGGTCCAGCTAGATTAGCAAAATCTTACACTGTGAAGTGTTTGCCCTTTGATTTGTTCTTCCTTTAAATTTTTTTCAAATGTATATCCTTAAAATTTTTTTTCTAAAATATTTAGTTTTTAAAGCTATTTTAACAGTTCGATTTGTATTCACTTGTTGAAAACTATAAAACTTTTTTTGTAACATTGTCAGCATTTATTAAAACTTAAAATTATTATCAGTATTCTCATCAGTAAGCAAACAACTACATAATTGGTTTTTTTTCAAACATTTTTAGGTGACGACATCTAAATTATTTATATCAAGTTGAAATTTTATAATAGTAAGAGATTTTTCTACATACAAATTTTGTATATTATGAACCCAGCAAACACTGATATATAAAAATGATTCACCAAAAGTAATCCTTATATGATTCAAAAATGTAAAAATATGCTTAACGAGTTATCCGTTTGAAAAGTGAAGTTAAATAAATCGTAGATAATGCTTTGATTTCGGAGAAACTTTTATTGGCTTGGAGCTTGCCATTACGTAGGAAGTACATTTGAATGACCGCTTCTAGATTGGTTGCAGCAGTCGATCCTTTTGAGGAAGTTTTTGATCAGTTTGTCACATATTTCGTGCGGTATCTCGGCGATAGCTTGACGAATGTTGGGTTTCAAATGCTCCAACGTTAGGGGCTTATCCGTTAGGGCGTCAAATCGCATAATCTTGATAGACAATTGATGTCGACAAAACGTGAAATTACGCGTTCTGGAGACTTTCCATGCAGTAAAGTCAAAAGCGGTAGTGTTGTGTGGCATGTGGTGTCGTCTTTGGTTCAGTTCATAATGTTCAATTGCAGGCCAAAAAAGTCGGCTATCATACATCCATAGCCAGAATCGACAAATTCGGATTATACGCCAACCATTCACATTGCGATGATGCACATGCCTGACCACGAATGTAGTGCTTCCAGTATTTTCAAATTTTTTAATACTCTTGCCAATTCCTTATAAAGTCGGACGCTTATGACGACCATAATCACCCCGTAATGCTCGAAAAGTGACCACGTTTGAACCACCACTTCTGCAGTAAGCTTTAACTATTTTTTCGCTTTCTTCGGTTGTTAAACGATCCATATTCATAAACGGGAAACCTTTCACTAAATAAATGACATTTGAAATGACAGATATTCATCAACTGACATCCTTGACAGACCGGAGGTTTTGAAACCATGAAATGGATAACCACTTATGGATGATGGTAGCCCCAACACCAGGATCGGACGCAAAGGTCTAACCAGCTGTTCGTCTTGCACCTCACAGGTTAGTGAAACGGAAACAAATATACGGCCCTGTGCTCCTTGCAAGATTAAAAGAAAGCAAAATATATATAATCTATATCCCAAGACAAAAAAAAAAAAAAAACAAAAGGTAGAGCAAAATATTTTCCAGGCCTAGATGATTTATTAAAAAAAACTTACATTCCAAAAATTAAAAAAAGTATTTTAAATTAAAAATTAATAAAATTTCGAACCACCAATACCATTGGTTAAAAGATTGATGTTTGCCTATAGACTCGCATGCGACTGGCATCCCGTGATCAGTCAAGAATAAAATAATCAAAACAATTTCAATTCATTTCATGTTGTAAATTCTTAACTTCACTAATAATAATTTAATGAAAATTAAATTTGATGAACTTAAGGTTAATTCAAATTTCAAAAACTTTAAATTTTTTTTATAACTAGATTGATATGGTTGGCTGGTTAACGTGGTGGCACGCCCAAAGCTAGGCGTGCTACAACATTGACTCCGTCTTGACACCACACAATTCGTCAACAGTAGGAACCCCGGATCAAGAGTGACCTATGGCAATACTAAGGTGTCTAGAGCCAGCCCGTTGCGTTGAGATATTTCACAACATTGCCGAGTTTTACCTGCGATATCTCAGAGAGTCCTTGTATAAGTCAATTCCCAAATAATCCATTTTGTGTTGAATTAAACACTGGGCAATCACATTGGAGATTAAATACTGTCTCCTCAGTTCCAGGTTATATAGATTTATATAATCGATTTATTATCTTTCCTACTGTAAGTATAAGGAGTGTTATTCTTAAACACACTTCCACGTAGTGATTGTGTGCTTAACGCACGTGTTGTCAATTCAGCAATTTATTAGTTATATTAAGACATTTTTTATCTTGTTAAGTCATTAAAAATGAATTTTTAGCCATTTTTAGCAGATAAGAGTTGGCAACACTGCTTAACAAATTATAGAGGATTTTAACCCTCCAAAAATTGTAAAAAACACTTTGAAAACTACGCATAAAGGAGCGGTTGCTGGTTAATGGCCTCATTGGCGCCAAATAAATATATAGACTTGTTGGCATTCATTTGTAAACAACAAACAAATGCTAATATAACAACAACAACAAACTATGTTACACATTCACAGGTCTTTTTATGTGTTTTTATGTGTTTTTATAATTTTTTCTTTTTACTTTACTCCCCTTTTCTTAGAAGAGAGCGGAAAGGGTGGAAAATTGTATGCCAATGTTTTAATACAAATCGAAAAAAGAAAAAATAAATGTTGATTGTGTACAGATTTAAGCACCGAGTGTCTAAAAATGTTCTTTAAGAAACGCTTAACAAGTCATCTGTATCGAAATTAGGACACATTCATAAACGATTATTAAATTTAAAAAACGTTTATTAAGGAATATTTTGATAGAAAATTTCTTTTTCAAACCATTATTAAATTTAAAAGACAGGCATTTATGTTTTGATTTTAAATTATAAAAGCAATGCAATGAAATGCAGAGAGTAAGAAGTAGCGATGCGGAGTAATGTAAGCAGTAAGCTAAGTATTGTATTAAAATATCATTTAAAGGCTTTACAATAAATTGTTTTTAATAGATTGCTCTAGGCCTAATGTTATTCACTATAATATTTTTTTTACATCACTTTCCTTTATTAAAACTTTTACCAAACTTTTGTATCAAACTATAACTTAAACGTGAATTATACATATTTGCATTACTAAGCATCATTAGTTTCAAAATATACTTTTTTGCTTTTTTTTGTTTTTTTTATAAACATATTCAGTAACTTTAATAAAACTTTTTTCTTTACCATTCCCAAATTATAAAAAATAAATAATCCATGACTGGGTTTTTATATGAAGGCCACTGTTGCCAACTTTTGTCAAAAAAATATCGCTAAAACATAATAAAAAATTGATAGAAAATAGCTAAATTAAATCGCTAAAAAATCTTTTTTGCAAATAAAATATTTTAAATATTAATATATTTAGCGATAAATCGCTAAAAAACGATTTTATGCAAAAATAAACGGTCATTTACGTAAAATTTTATAAAATCATAAATGAAAACAATCTGGTTGTGCATCAGCAAGTATAATTTTTTAAAAAAAGTATTCAGGAAACACGTAAAAAATACACAGGTAAATAAAAAATTAAGTGATCCAGCCTAAGCTAAAGGCCTTGCTGAGATTAAATTGTTATTTAAGGTATTACAGATACAACCTTTAAGCCTAAAGTAATCATTAAAAAGAACGATTTCTTAGGATTTCTTAGACGAAGATAAGCTCTCTTCTCCGATTGAATTTTTTAACGGGCTTTGAACGGCGGAAATGTACAATTGTTTTTTTCAGTTCAATTTAAAAACTTTTATAAACGGCATTTAGAACTTTATATACATTTTTGTGACCCAGCTTTTCAATAAAATTTGAGTTACATTTTTAAAATGTTTAGAATTTATATGAAACACTCAGAAAAAGTAAGACACATGAAAACTGCAATGGCTGCTTTCATTGTGAATGAGGCTTTAAAATCAATAATTTTTTTTTAGAAATAAGTTCTTGGCAAGGCGAATTCAAATATCAGTTGGAGGCAATGCTGCAACAAGTACAACAATAAAAAACAAAAGTAGCTCAGCTGGGTTTTCAACACTAACTGTAAAGTGACTCCGTCTTGAATTTTAAGGGCCAAACTAACGTTACAAGCAGTTTGACAGCAACAACAATATGATTGTGTGAATATTAAATATGTTCATTATTCACATAAACATGATACAAGTTTTTTTTATACGTTTATGTAACCATTTGTGTAGTTTATTTGGCCCTTCAGTTTATTTCAAAGCAACTCTATAAGAATCTTATCAAATAAAATTAATTTTAAACGAACAAACCAATAATAAAAAACCGCAAGATCTCCCGCCAATAGCTAAATAACAATTTTTCCCGCAAAAATTTATTAAAAAAATCGGTAGATTTGACGAGAAAATAGCTAAATTGGCAACAGTGATGAAAGTCCATATCGCAGTTAAGTAAATTTTTGTTTTAAACTTATTCAACACAAACTCTCTCTCTCTCTCCCTTTTTCTTGGTTAGTAAAACTAATGGACACATATATACATACATATATAAAAAAGGTTTATTATTGCCCTTTTTTGTTGCTTCGAAAGACTCATATTTCTTATAAATAAAAAAAAGTTTGAAACTAAATAAGTAAGTCTGTATGAATGTGTAAAATAAAAACAAAAACCCTTAAACAAAACTTGACCCATTTTGGAAAAAAACTTGTTACATACAATATTAGGTCACGAAAAATAAAATAACATAATACAGAACAATAACAACTAAACCGAAACAACCCCTCAAATATTTGATTTACCAAAACAAAAAATCATTTCAAGCATCTGGATTGAAATGTCTAGAGAAAATTTTATTTATGTAGATAAAACTTTCGTTTGCAAAATTTTTGAAAAATAAATAATTAGAAGTTTTAAAAAGTACTAAAGGAATAAAGAAAATGTTGGACAGATATCATTGAAATAATTTTTGTTTTAAAATTTTCTATTGTGAAAACTTTTTTCTCGGTTTTGTATTTTTAAAATTTCAAAATCACTTAGAAATATACATTCGAAAAAAAAACATGATAGACAAATGACGTCATTGACTATTGTCGATATAAGATAAAGAATGAAAAATGTAATAAAAATTTAGACAAATTTAAACATTTGTTCTATATTCTAGTGAATTTATTTGTTTGTTTATCAGTGTGCGAATTTATTTACGTTAATACTTTTTCAAATTTATGTATATTTATAATTTAACGACCAAAGCAAGTTTTTAAATGTCCAAGCAATTTTAAAGAAACAAGTATAAATATTTATTAAAATTTTATTTGCAATAATAGAAAATATTTAGTTTTGACTTTTTTAATAAAAATTAGCGCACACTGATCAAGAGAACATATCGAATATATTAGTTTCATATCCTAATTGGATCCATTGGATTTTCTCCCTTAGTCTTAAAAGGTGTTAAGCCATATTTTCTTTAAGGAAATCTGTGCTAAAATATGAAAAACTGCATTTGTCAATGCAAAAGGAACAAAAACAGATTTTCCAAAAAAAAAAAAAAAAAAAAAAATTGAGAAACTTGCCCTTATTTACTAAAACAAAAATATATATACATATTATATTTTTTTTGTAGATTGAGAGAATCAAACAAAAATTATAAACATTCATACATATAGAAAATCAGTTTTTTTTTATTAAGATTTTGAGACACCCTAATAAAAATACAATATTAAGAAAACTTTTTCGTTGGTAAGGATTTGGAAATACAATTGTACACCGATGACTAATTTAGTACAATTGGGGGAAAACTGTAGCCCGACGGCCCAACCACGTTATCTATCGTGCGATTCTTAAAACCAAATCTGCACAATTACTTGGAATAAAAAAATCCAGGATTTTAAGTTTCAAGCATGTGACCCCACGCAGAAAAAATTATCAGTTGTTTTTTATCAATTAAAAATTGTTTTAAAAGGTTTTTCAATTTTTGAACTGTGATAATTGAATCAATTATTTTTTTTGTTCAAAGAAAATAAAATATATAATTTTGATTTAATTAAGATTTTAGTTGTTTTGAAATCAATTTTTAATTAAAATATTAATTAAATAACAAAAAATCTTGATTGATTTTTTCGCTTAAAATAAAATAGTTTAAACTTGTAGAATAATTGTTGGGAGTTGTCAAAACCTGAGCTATATTTAAATAAATCAATGAACACATTGTTTGAATCGGTGAAGTTTTTTGATAATTTTTTTAATTAAAATTAAAAATATCATTTATTGCAAAAAAATATACACAATTTTTACAATTCTTAGTAATCTATATAATCACTTTGGTAAAAGGTGCAATATCAACAACTTGGTTTCTATGAATTTGGTATGAATATGGTGATAAGAGGCAATTTTTAATTTTTTCTGTGCAACCCAATTTCTAACATAACCCATTTTGAGTTTTTTTATATTGAACTTTTTTGCTGAAAACATTAATTAAAATATTTAAGGGGATTTTCATAAATAAGATTAAGGGGCATATTTTATTTTAATTGCAGGGCTATTTTTCATAATTTTGGGGTGACATTTCATTAAAAAAAAATTGTGCTACAATGCATAATGAAAAAAATCCTAAATTTGGGGTAAATTTTCTTTTGCTTTTTGGGGCCATATTTCCTGGGCCACATTTCGCAGCGCCAATATAATACAAATTATGGAAAGTTTCGAGGCTTATGAAACTTAGAGTAGAACTCTTTTTTTTTTGTATGTAAATAATTGTTAGGATCTTAAATAAAATGTCGGTTTTTTGGAGTTTGTGTTTAAATGTAAATAAATTTTTAAGATTAAATAAAACAATACTAATTAAATAAAGAAGATTAACACTCTTTCAATATCTTAAAGAATTTAAAAAAATTTTTTCTGCATCTGTATTTTCAATCCCATACAAATTACAACAAAGTTCTGGGAACCTTTTAACTTGTTTTAAAAAATCTTAAAGCCCTATTATTAAATTTTAAACTAGATGTCTATTTAATTTTCAATAGTTTTTTCATTTGTTAATTTGTTATGTAAATTTTTCTATTTAAAAATTAAACCAGTTTTAAAATGTCTGTTTTTTTTTTGACTGGAAATTGTATTTAATTTTTTGAGATTAATTCAAGAGAAATATACAGATATTAATTATTCAAGACTAATGATTATTCAAGAATTATTGCTTAAGACGAATATAAAAAAGTATATATGTATTTATTAAAAATCCCCATTTGGGTACAAAAACGTAATTTAATCGTGTTATTTCATTTAGAGGTTTTTTTTAAATGTTTTTATTTATTATTGTTTACCAGACTTGTTGTTGTAAAGCGGCACCGGGAGGGGGAGCGGGGTGGAGGGGATAAGATATAAAAAATAATGCGAATAAATGTACTTTAATGTGTTTTTAGAAAGATTGTGTCTGTCATTTGCTCCAAAAAGTATGACTGTTTTTATTATTGTTTGTGAAGTTTTGTCTATATGCCTAACAAACTGGCTGTTTGTCGTTCCTTTCGACTTTATGCTTCATTCAAGTTTATTAACAGCAAAACTTCTGTATCGGTATCTGTAATATTCTCACTTGTTCGAGTTATAGCCAGATTTGTCTGCGCCAATGCAGTTGTATACTTGTTTTGGCATGTTTTTTTCAATACGAGTGTAAAAATAAACGTTTTCTTTAAAGAACATGATAATTGTTTAAGCTAAATATCTGCATATATTTGTTTGTTCGGTAAAAAAAAAACATATTAAAAAGGAAAACCATATTCGAATAATCTTTGGGATTTATTTAACACTCTATTAAGTGAAGTAAATCGTTTGTTATTATTAATTCTCACCGTATTGTTAAAGTTAACAGACTTTAGCAATCTTAGCGAAAACGTTTCAAAAATGTTTTATTATTTAATGTATTTTTCAGTTTTTTTAATTGTGTAAATAGATAATTTTAATTTCAATTTAATATCAATGGTATTTGCTGGGGAGCTGCTTGTGCCAAGAGTGTTCTAGCTTCACGTTTTATTTATTATATTTAAAGCTAAATCTGCTAATTTATTTAGAGATTAACATAAATTGGCGAAATTTGAACATTTGCTTTTTTAATTATTATTATTTTTTATTAAAAGGCCTTTGCTTTAGGTTTTAAATAAAATCGATTTATTTTTAAAGGTGAGTGCTCTCGTTTGGAGATCAGGGTTAAAGTTGAAGAGAAATATTAAGGGGTTTATTTGTCTGAATCTTTTCGGTAAAAAAAAACTTTAATCTATAATTGTTTTTGGAGAAACTGTGAACATTTTGTTCTTGCTAGTTTCTAGGAGCAAATATATGTATGACATCCATATAATTAAAAAATTTTAATTCTATTTGATTAAGACTTTTGTATATAGTTTCATTTAAAATCAGCTAGATATTATGGTTAGATATTGTGTTTTTTCTAGAAGGCTTACAAATTGTTAACTCAATAGTACTTCTTATCTTCTTATTTAATAAGTTTTGTAAAATTTATAAAATTTTACAATCGGCTAATGAGGAATCCTATTTCATCCATAGCCATTAGGCTGAGGAGTAATTTTTTAATTGATTTCTATTTAAAAAAAAAAAAAATTAATTAAAATAAAGAAGAAAAAGAAATTAATCGAAACATTAAAACTTTATGCTAAAATGAATTTGTTTTGATATTACTATTTTATTTCTGGTAATATGTAATAGTATTTTATATTACCCACCTGGGGGGTTCCACAGTACCCTCCAATTTTTAAAGACTGCTTTGAGGAACTTCAGATTTTTTATGTACGAGTATTACATTTTTTATTATTAAGAAAACATAATTTTTGAATAATGAAGTTCAATACAAAAACTATATTTTCTTAATACTTTTTTGAAGATCGATAAAACAGAAATATGGGTTCCACAATACTCAAAGTTATTCTAGCATTTTTAACAATAGTAATAATATTCGAAAAAAGATTTAATTAAACATTTGATTGCTAAAAAACCGATCAAACGATTATATTGTGTTTGCTGGGTTGTTGTTATTTTCCCGCAAAAGCCTAACAGCTTGAGCTGGTACGTCAAATGTTGAAAAACGTTTTGGACATTGATTTAAGGATAATTGCATTTATACCCACGCTGAGTGAAGAGGGTATTATGCGTTTGGGCAGATGTTTGTAACACCTTAAAATATTGGTCCTGAATCAACCTTTTAGTATACCGATCGACTCAGAATTATTTTTCAAGTCTAGCATAAGATGTCCGTCCGGCTGATCGGCTAGCTGGCAGTCCATGTAAGCCTTGTACGCAAAGTACAGGTTGCAATGTTGGCGATTATTTGACGACATTTGGTACATAGGTTCTAATTGTTACAAGGACAAAGCCTATTGGTGACAACCGGTCCATTATTTCACATAGCCCCTACACAATCTCCTTTCCGAAATAAAGCCCTTGTAATCATAAGCCATCTTTATATCATGGTACTCGTATTTAGATTAAATTCAGTCCAAACTTCCAAATCAGCTTACCAAATATAATTGGAATGAGTCCATATTTGATTATCGCTCTCATATAAATAACTTTCTCGACTTTTAATGCAATTAATTCCTTATTCTTCCTTCCGACAGTAACTTTGACAATAGCTACTATGTGGTGTGAAAATAATGTGTTGGTAGGTCCAGAGATGAACATTGGTCCTATATGAACTCCCTTCCTAAAATCAATTAATGAGAAGAAAATCTCATATAGATGAATATATATAAATAATTTTCTTTATTAAATAATAACTTTAACATGAATCATAATTTTGTTCTGGCGGGTCAATGATTGCCCATGGGTCCCGAATAGGGTACACTTTAGAAAATTTGTCTCTTAATTCTATGGTGTAGCTTGTCATATGGTCAGACTTGACCGACAATACTTTCTTACTGGTTTTTTTCCATTAAAAGGAAAATTTTTTCTTAATTAATAGTATTCGATAATTTTATTACTTAATATATGATATTAAGAGACAAAAAAAACCAATTTTGATTTAAAAAAAACGGAGTTGCCTCGAATTATTGGGTACAAAAATAAAAATATTAAAAATTAAAATCGAAATTGCTTTTTAATTTAAAATAAATGACCTCAAGCCGATTCAAATATAAACCATAACAACAAAAAAGGTCTACAATACATTCTGTTAACGAGAAAAAAAACTTTATTTTGTAAACGTTTACTTTGCTTTTATTGTGTTCGTATGTGTGGGTGTGTGGATCATAGTAAATCGATAACAGACAAAAGTTTTCAAAAGAGCTTAAAAAGTAAATGCTATTGATCTGTTTCTTTTGTGGTTTATAAGAAAAAAGTTTTACACAAAATGTTGCTTATTGTTGGATTCAGGATATCTCCTTCAGTCTTTCCGGAAGCGTTTTAACAACTGAGAAACCCCCGAAAATCGAATCTTTAGTTCTAGCTCAATTCTATAGATTTTACTTTAAAGTAATTCGTCCAAAGCACGTTTTTCATAATTTTTAAAAAAAAATCATTTTTAGTGTCCTGAAACGTATTTTTTTTTTGTAAAATTAAGTGTTATTTTCTTATCTGTGTCCAATATACGATAATACAAAAAATTTGATTTATACTTCAAGTATAAGAGAGATGGCGAGCCAGAAATAAAACAAAATTAAAAAGTTAAGATTACGTATCTTTAATTGGGCTACGGGTATGTGTTGCTGCTTACACACCTCGAATATAATACAAAATTATCTTTCCTATTTCTTTTATTTTTAACCAACAACTTATTAATTTTAAAAATTTTAAAAAACTAATCTTTAAAAAAAATTGACGACGTAAATGACGTTTTAAAGTATTAAAAAAATATAAGAAATAAAATAAGCAAAAAATCGTGACGTTGTTTAGATTTCATTGGAAATATATAATATAAAAAGAGACGAAAAAAATTTTTTTAACACGTTTTTCAATTCAAACTAAATCAGACAGTTTAGAAATGAAATTTAAATAATTTTTGAAGGTACAAAATAATTTAAAACACAAGGTTTGCTTCTCTAATCAAAAGTTGATTCCCACGAGATTTAAATGTTATTGAAAAGAATTTCAATTATCGAGAGAAAAATTTTCTTTTTCGGTTTTGAGAGAAAGGTTTTTTTTTTTTTTTTTTTGCAGAAAACATCCAAAATTATTTTAAGGTGTTAAACAATCAGCTGTCGACAAATTAAAATAGATATTGATTTAGTTCTATACAAAAATATGAAATGACGTCTTTTGCGATAAAAAAATGTTGTTTTTATAGTTTTCAAGGCACATTCATAAGGTATACGCATCAGAGCAAGAGAAAGAGTCATGCTAGCTGTCAATTTATTTTTGTATCAAGTTTTGACGTTTAAAATAACTAAGTTCATATCAGTATTACCAGGGGAAGAATAAATAAAAGTTACGCTTTTCTTTCAAAAAAATTAAGTTTTTTCGTCAAAAGTTATATTCTGAAATATTCCTTAAATAAATAGGAAATATATGTGATCGCTTTGCAAAATGGAAGTAAGTTTACTATTGGTTCGTATAAAATACGACAAAAAAAGTTCATTTAATAACTTATATGTTACAACCCATCTAAAATAGACATGAAATGCTTAACATTAACACAATTCTGATTTTATGATATGATATAATTGATCATGTTAGAGTTTTTCTCATGTTTTAACACGGCTGTTAAAATATGGAGTTTTACAACGCTTTAATAACATTTAATGTTTAAGTTTTTTCTTTGATAACACTATTTTCATTTGAAATGTCTATACCATTAATTTTTTTTTTTTTTTTTTTTTTTAAATTTAACATCATATTTTAACAAAAACTCATGTCTGTTGTGGAGGGGATGTTGACAAAAAACTGCTTCGGAGAAGAGCATTTCTTATCTTAATAAATGAATCAAGTATTTTTTTTTTATAATTATAATTTCGTGCTGTAACAAAAGTTACCGAAACTTGGCCAAATAAAACAAAATTGTACATGTGTCGTTGGGCCTTCAAGTCATGAAAAAAGTGACAAATGTAACCAAACGGCGTCACTGGTTCATATGTAGAAAACGACCAGCTGGACTGATGCCATAATATGGTTGTGGCTTTAAAATGGCGGACTTAGTTAACCATAAAATGGTTGCCGGTTACAATAATATGGTTAAATTTAAATTATCGCTCAAAATAATTATGTTGTAATTTACGATATTGAAAAATGTCTTATCTCTTCGTGTGTAAACGGGTTGTAAGGAAAATTTTATTTTATTTTTATTTTTTGTACCAAATATTGGAAGAAAAGTAAAGAAACAAATCTATTATAAAAAACCATTTGTTAAAATAAGGTTAATTATTTATTAGAGTTTGCTTGATTTAGAACATTTTATCCGAAGATGATTTCATAGTTTCGATGTCAAGGAAGTGAGACTCCATTTACTTCTTAACTTTTTGTAATAAAATTGTTTATATAACTGATAGTTTTAATGTTGTTATTGTTTTTGTAGATTTTGTCAATTTATATTTATTATGACATCACACTGTTGTTTCATTTAATTGTTTGTCTTCATGTTTTTCATAAAAGGCGATGAAAGCAGATTACAGGCAGGGCAAAAGGAAAAATTCCATAGTTTTTCATAGTGTTAAATGAATATTGGTGCCAGTTTTTCTTGTTGGCTTATTCCTTGTGGTCTTATGGCCAACCTAAATTGTAATAAAAAAAACCTCCCGCCAAGCTATAATAACCCCACCCTTAATAAACCAAAAATAGTGCCAGTTGTTAAAATATTTTTTGTGTAGAATATGGTCTATATTCGTTTTAATTCTTTATGTTTAGAGACGGAAAGGCTCTTGGTAATTATTAACTGTCTTTTGGGGATTGTGTTAAACACCTGTGCCGGTTTATTGAATCCCTGTTTTAGTCATTTTTATGACATCAAACATAAATGACCTTAACGAACTCTTTGATGAAGAACTTTTAAATTAAATTTAACTTTTGTTAGAGTTTTTAGTTTATAGTCAGGTATTAAATTACCGTTATTATTCGGTTATTTAATGTAGGTTTATATTTATGTTGTATCAACAGGTAAAATCTAAACAAAACCTGTCAATATTTTGAAATTTTAATGGAACAAATTTTTAATGATGGATTATAAATAATTTTTATGATTTGGTTATTCATAATAAAGCTTAAATAAAAAATATAATAAGGCAATTTACAAAGTGTTCTATTGTGTCATATTTGTTGTACTTGCTATATTTTAATTAATGTCACATTCATAAAATTATAAAATGTACAACCAATATGACACAATAGAACATTTTGTGAACTGCCTAAATATTATGTTAAAATGTATCATGATGATGGTGGATATATCTTTATAATATCGGAACGGTTGCTCAACTCAAAGTTGAGAAATTATTTCTTTTTGTAAGAAAATCATATGCAATAATGATTTTGCCCACTGCAATTTCTCCACTCTTTCGCCTCTTTGTGATAAAGGAGTATGTATTTAAAACAAACAGGTTTTGAGTCTTCTGCCCTAAAGCCGAAAAATTCTGTAGATATATTAAGAGCCGAAATGTCTTTAATACTTTTAGAACGAAATCCACAGAACTTATAGCTGAGAGTATATAAATCCTACAAATGTCAATTTTGAACGATGAAGCATCGAGAGAATATATTATAGAGAATATTATATTACAGGTGATTTTTTAATGAATCTTTTGAAAATTTGCTATGAATACGTCTGATTTTGTAACGTCATTAAAAAACTAATTGCAAATCATATAAAAAGTACCTGTTAGCGTGTATTAACACTTTTTCTTCAAAGTAAAACCCATTTACCTTGCGAAGTCAACATAATTACACTTATTTGCATTTTAATCATTTATTTTACTAAATTTAATATCTCACTTTTATCGATTTCGTCTAGTTGTTTTTAGTTTAATCAAGCTTTTATACACCCAGAAAAAAACTATGTTTAAATATGGTCACCTCCAACAAAACTATTTTTAAAGAAAATTGTAAACATATTATGGTTAAATTTAACCATATTATTATCACCGACAACCATATTATGGTTAAATGTGTCCTCCATCAAGAAGGCACAACCATATTATGGTTGCCTCCGAAAATGTTTTGGTCAATAATAACTAAAATATGTTTAACACTTATGATAGCATGGTTGGTTTTTAACCATAGCTTGCTGCTCTTGGAGAAGAGGAAAATACTATTGTTAATTTAAAAACAAATTATTGTCATATTTAACCATAACATGTTTAGAGGCAACCATAATATGGTTGTGGCTTCTTGATGGAGGACACATATAACCATAATATGGTTGTCAGTGATAATAATATGGTTAAATTAAAACATAATATGTTTAAAATTTTCTTTAAAAATAGTTTTGTTGGAGGTGACCATATTTAAACAAGTTTTTTCTTTGCGTGTAGACTTGATTAAGTGTCTAGTTTTCTGTTAATTCAAGCGTAACAGAGTCACAGTTTTTTTTTGTTGGTTTGAAAAGTTCATTGTTTCGGTAAATTCTCACATTCAATTTTATACCAAATCATTTATTTTGGGTTAACAGGGGGTGCTACAAATTGTTTAAACGTTTGTCACTATTTAGAAAACGTTAAAAATAAATTCATTAGTAACGAATTCCAAACGAACAATATTTAAATCTAATTTTTAAGAATACATTTTTTTTTTGTTTGTAATGAGTCTCAATTTAATTTTTTTACAATGTTTGCTGGGTAGATGATATTTAATTACAGGTGCTGGTTTTTTGACAGATAAACAGACAATTAAGTACAGGAAATTTTGACTAGAATTTACGGAAGATTTTTATTTTTAAATTTGCATTTTTAAACTAAAATTTTGTGTTTGGTTTTTTTTTCAATTACTACAACCCTGAGCATTATTTATTTCAAATATAAAAAGTAATCGATAAGTTTGTTTAAGTTATCAATGAGCTTAATGAGTTTTGCTTTTAAGACCTTTGCCGCGGAAAGTTTTACAGATTATAGAAAATGTTTTAAGAGACCGTCTAGTTTTTTTGTGCCAATTGATTATTACAAGTGGTTTCAATTTGAGAATAAAAAAAGTATTGAAATTTTGTTTTTACAATTTAAGTCGTTTTTATAAAAAGTACTATAAAAGGTACTTATTGTAACAACAGAAACCAATTATTATTAAAACAAGAAAATTAATATTTTAAAATAACTTATAGATGGGCTTGTTTTACGGAATTTTCCTTAACTCTAAATTATGTTTAACCGACTTATAATTGTTTGGACTTAGTTAGTCGATAAAATCTTTTTAATAAATGTATGCAAAATTTAAAAATTATTCACAACTTATTGTTTCAAAAAAGTCCTATTAGAAAAAATGCCACTGAAACTCTCCCCAAATGGGAAATTTGAATAAATTTAACAAAATAATTAAAAATATAAGGATGCAGCATTAAAAGCTGCCTAATAAGGTAAAGGTAAACAATTTTAAGCTATATCAACAATGTTCCGGCAAGTGGGCTTTGGAAAGCCAATGTTTTGTTATGATACCAATTGTGATCCAAATCTTGAAGTTAGCCAAAGTAGGATACGTCGACTTCAGACCACATGTATCTGGCAGTTTTTCGTGCTATTTCAGGCCCAATATAAACTCCTTGAAGACTTTAATATAGTGTATCCAAATTGGACAAATTAGGACCCTGCTGACTGCCAAATTAAGTGCCGAGCTTTGTCGTGCGAGCTTGTAAGCAATTGTATTGTCTTTGACATCGGAATTAAAGTTAAATTTTTATACGTTCCCATTAATGGATACAAGTCTGGAAAATTAGGAACCCTAGTCGTTTAATTATTTCAAGTCTCATTAGTAAATAGAATATTGTGATAATACTATTTTCCCAAGCAATAGATCTCCTCGCAAGAGGCTAGTCAGAAAAATTATCTGATTATTCTATAAGTGAGATAAAAGTAAAAAAAATATCTAAACCATTAGATTTCCAATATCTAAAAAAAAGAAAGGTATTTTGCAAAAAAAATTTTTATCGCATAGTTTTTTCCCTCTTGTTTTATGGCTAGAAAACGTTATGATAAACTTAAAGAGCGATGGAATAATAAAACAAATATTTAATTCTATTTTTCTTTTCGAGGTAAACAATTTTATTTTTGTATTAGTTTATAACTTTGAGGTTTTGGTTTGAAGTATTTCAATATAAAATATTAAAAGAAAAAATAAATAAGTATTACTATTTAATCATCATACAATAAGATTTAGTCACTCGAAAAAGTTCCAATCGAAAAAGATTCTGGCAAGCATAAAGTTTTAAAAGACTTTTTAAACAACTATATTAACACTAATAAAAGAATTATAAACAATTAAGCAATTCACAAAGCGTTCTATTGTTTCATATTGGCTGTATATGCTATAATTTTATAAATATGACATTCGTACAAATATAGCAAATACAACCAATATGACACAAGAGAACACTCGGGATTGCCTTAATATCTGTTAATAAGTAACGGTTCGAATATGTTTCAAAGAAGAGAAAAATGTTAAAAAAAATTATAATAATAATAATTATAAAATAGTAAAAACGGCCAATCAGTTGAGTCTTTGACGAATATAAAAACTTTGGTGGTTTGTGTCTGTACTTAATATTTCAAAGTTACATATCGTTGGTCTCATGTAAAAACTCGACGTTTTTATTGAAATTGGGTTTTTTTTATTGAAACAACTACACTTCGTCATAAAAATGTAATCCGATAGTACAATTGAAAAAGTAATTTTACATTTTGATCCATACAGTTTCTATTATGTTTTTACCTTTTCCAGTACAGTTGTTATTATGTGCGTTAGGGCCTTTCTACATGAGACCAACGATATAACTTTCAAATGACAACCTTAAGGATTTTTTTATTAAATATTTATTATTAATTAAATGTTTTTAGTTTCTGTTATTTCAAACTATATGTTTTGCTATTCCAGAATTAGAAACCTAAACATTACTTTTACTTTCATTTAGTTAAAAGGTTATAAATTCAATTTGTTATCTAGTCTAAATAATAAATGATCATCAATAATAGAACACACCTAATGTACGACTACCTCTAACAAACGAAAAAAGGCATGTTAATGACCTTCGCTCAATATTGGAAAATAATTAGAACAATGTGTAGCCCAACACATATCAAGCAAACATTTTCAACATTTTACCTCGCATTTTATGAAATAAAACAAGAAAACAAATCATAAACATTTATTGAAAGGAGTGGAGAGAAAAAATAAAGGAAGGTCTACAGGAATTGAGGATAAAAATTAATGTTGATGCAAATGCTATAGCAAAATAATAATAATCCAATGAAATGAAAGTATTTAACTAACAACATAAATAAATAAGTTTGTTGGATGCCCCGGTAGGCTTGTTGGAAGTTAACTTGACAGTACGAGGATTGCGGGTTCGATTCCCGCCAGAGACTCTGGTCTGTTTTACCATGACGGGCTAATGGTCTACGTTACTATTGATGGGTTAATAAAGTTAGAATATAATTTGCTCTTGGATTTGTAACTCTTAATAAATAATATAAAAAATTGATAAATTTGTTTTCTCAATAATTATCAATACAAAAAAACATTGTATTCAGTTTAATTAATTCTCGTGAAACCAGTTTAAACCAGTTTAAGTATTTTGTTTTTGTCTTTTAGTTTTTGTTTATTAATTTCTAAAACAAATCGTAATTAGTAATGATTTTTATTTATTCATTATTTGTTCAACTTGAATGTTAATTAGTTGAAACAAATAACTGCCTAAACACTTGAAGAAGGGAAAATGGCGTTACTTCATTAAAACGGAAATTAACGGACTTTTGCAAAAAGCAAACTAATTAGAGATCATTTGTAGCTATTTTCCCTTTAAGTTCTCTGAAATATTTTACATGTTTGGACTACTCAATTGTTTGTTTGGATGTATGTAAATATTCTCTCTTAGACAAAGTTAAAATTAAAATAAATAATAAATATTCTAATCAGTAAATAATAAATAATGAATTGAAAAGTATTTATTAATAATACACTTAGAAACAATTTATTGAAATTGAAATGTTTGTTATTAACAAATTAAAACAAAGAACAAAAAATTATTATAATTCCCAAACATACACACATACAAAAATTTTCATTTTAAATTTAATATAATATTTTTGCTAATACTTTAACAATTTTTCTTTTCTTTTTTTCAAATTAAACAAATAAATTTTTTTTCTAAATGACATTGAATAATAAATAAAATATTTTTAGCTTTTGTGTTAAAGTTTTCAAAACAAGTGACAAAACTAATGAAAGTCTACGAATGCTTATGAATTTAAAAATGTGTATCGTTTAAATATATTTAAAATTTTAATTATAAGAAACCAAAGTTTTAAAAATATTACTAAATATTTTTTTTAAAAGAAAAAAAAAATGAATTTTGAATAATTAAGAAAAACTTTTATTTGAAAATGATAGCAGATTTCTTGCTCTGCTTGCACAAAATTTAAGGAAAGAATAAAAAAAAGCGTTTACTCCCAAAAGGGCCGAATTCGAAAAAGTACCAGACAACTATCCGATTATATATATTATTAAATTTTTTGTATCTATTTTAGCTAGAGGGATATGATGTTAGTTAATTTACACGTTTTAACCATTTTAACAAGGGATACGCCTTTTTGCCGAAACGATACCGGTAATCAAGATGAAATATCGCCGATACCGATACCGATACCGATACAACTATTTAATTTAAATTAAAGGTAAAATTAACAAAACTCAAGTAAAGAAATTTTTTTGTATTATACAAAATTACAGTGTAAGAGATTATTAATATTTAAAATTAATTTTTATAAGATTTTGAAAATAACGAAATTAATTTAAATTCATGCTAAGTTAATTTATTTTTTAAACAAAAAAACAGTAAGGGTTTTCATGATATCGCTTAAAAGGCTCGCAATCTGTGCATTTTGCGTCTCTCAGAATTAAATGAACCCATTTGACAACATAAGTATTTCTGGGCCATGGTCTTAAATTTTGAGTATAATATTTAATAGCGCCAGTTAACAAAAGGATCTGCGTATCTCTAGAAAAATTAGAAGATCTACGGTTTATCAAGACTTCTTATTTAGCTGAACCACAGCGTAGGATGTACAAAGGATCATCCTTCTCCAATTTTTTTAAGCAAAGGTAGTTCTTGTAGACTTATCAGAACTTTTACTAGGAGTAAGGGCGACCGTGTCTTCAATACTTTCGGAATGTAAAGTCATTTTGAGTAGCTCAACAAGACGTTTTTTACAATCTATTGTCTTTGAAATTTTCTAGCTTTGTATCGAAGGTAAAGAATTTTAGATAAACAAAAGATTTAATTACTCTCTAAGATCTTTCATTCAGAGCGAAAAACAAAGCGGCTGATGCTGCAGGTCCACACCAAGCGCTCAATGCGCTTATGCCCAAAAAGTCGAAGAACAAAATCGTATTGACAAGTTACACAGCTAACGCGGAGAGTAGGATTACTTTAGCATGCGTCTCGAAAAAAGGAAAAACGCGTGGCGTGGACTGACCTCCAGCTTAAGAATCCAAAGAAACAATTTATTTTTCTGTTAGATGTTTTGCTATTAGTTGTTATGCAAAAGATAAGCATTGAAAATTCAATTCTTTGTTCAAAAAAACTAAAGAAAAGTATCGGCATATCGACAGTAACATATCGCCGATACCGATATATCGGCAAACGTGAAGTATCGCCGATATATCGGCATCGGTATCGGTATTCGTTACACCCCAAATTTTAACACCTTAAAAGTGGATTGATTTGGTAAGAGACCAACCTCCGGTCCAAATTTCAACTTTTTAGATTCATTATTATCGATAATCGTTACGAAAGCGCTTTATGGTTTGAATTCGTTATAACTTTTTAAATTATTATGTTTTCTTTGCTTTTTTTTAGCCATTTGTGCAGAAGACTTGGAGAATTAATTATGAATAACAATACAATCGAACAACGAGCAAAAATAATTTAATTTAATTTATCAAACCAACAATATATATTAAACATGCGCGTTGCACCCACAGCGTTAGCAAAACACCATTTGATTGGGAATTTTCATCAACATGGGTCTGAGGGAACCCTTTCTGGTGCGAAGAGCACTTACATTGCTGTGTCCCATAGACACAAATAAAAAAGGGCCTATATTGTACAAAAAAATTTATAGATCGATAGATAACAATATAATTGAAATGAATTTTAAAGAATTTTTTAGATTTAACTATTTTTGGCGGCGCTAGAGGGTGCCAAAGTCAATGAATTTGAAAATGGTCAAGGTTTACATGCTTCAGGGAAACTGTTGTTTAAAAATAATTTCTTGGATTTCTTTTGGGTAGTAGTTAACTACATTTAGAACTAACTGTGAAAACATTTGATGTAAAATCTTTGTTATAAGTATTTTTTTATTGGTTTTAAAAATGGTTATTATTCACTTAAGATCTAAAATTTTTTTAACTTTGATGGAATATTAAAAAAGAAGAAAAACTATGGTCTATTCGGTTTTTTTCTGTTTTTAAAAATTTATACTGTTTCTTTAATAACTACAAGAAAAAAAATTAAAAAATTTTAGCACAACATAGAATTTTTCTTTTTTAAATGGCTATTTTCGTGATTTATGCTCAAATTTCCATAGTTTTCAGGATTTTAAAAGGAAAAAAACAACAAATACTGTTAAATATAAATTCAAAATAATACTGTTTATAAAAAACAGAAAAAATTAAAATATGTATAAAAAAGTTTTTGTGTTTGTCTGTATTTTACGGTTAAGAGGGCGTTAAATCACAAATGACCTTGATATTTTATTGTTTCAAGAAAATAAATGTAAAAAATTCATTTTTTGGATTAGGAGATTCCAATTTTTTTCTTTAAATCTATATTATAAACAAAGTGTAAAAAAGATTTTAGGTGAATTGTTGTTTTCCTATACATATCTTTTATTGGTTCTAAAGTTCTAAAAATGTTTCAACTTTTTCATGGATTATTAAAAAATAGGAAAAATATGTTATATGGAATTTTTCCTGTTTTCGTAATAATAATAATAAAAATAAAATTTTACTTGAAAAAAAAAATTATTTAAAAATTGTTTTTCGCGATTTTTGCTCAAATTTCCATAGCTTGAATTAGTTTAAGAGAATAAAAAAGAAATACATCCAAATAAATATTATTGAATTAGATAAATTAACAAGATAAATTAAAAAATAAGTATACAAATTGTGTCTGTCGTTGTGTGACGTTGGTTTTTCATTGTTTCAAGAATGTTTTCAAAATGTGACTTAGTGTAGTTTACCTAACACCTACCTTTTTACCGTTATTTTTTTACTTAAATTGAAGTTGGGACAGATATTTTTTTTGACAACAGCCTTTATTTGTAGTAAGAACAATTTTTTGGTGGAGTGTTCGAATTTTTTTTATTTTCTATTTTTATAAATAAATTTTAATTTAATTTGGCAATACATTTGTTAACTATATAAAAAACACCATACCGAATTAAATGAAAGTCGGATAACTTTTGTAAGAGTTATAGCTTTTTTACGAAAAAGGATATATGACAAGGCCTAGAGTCCTTACGTCAATCTCAATAAAAATTCCCTCACAAGTTAATAAGACGGGATGTAAATGATCTACGGATTGTAACGACTTTCTGTGCAGTTATGTAGCAAATATTAAAAATTTCGCTCTTACCATATATGGACGGTAAGGCGCGGCCTTTGTCCGTTATTTCAAAAAATTTAATTTTTCTTAATTAAAGTATGATGATGACGATGACAAAAAAAACCTTTAAAGAACTGAAAAGAGTTTATAATGAAAGTCATTTCAGCTCATTTGGTGAACATTTTGTTCTTGTAATGTTTTAATATCAATTCAAATATCAGCCTTTTACGCAATATTTTTGTTCTTGCCACATTGTGACCCCCAATTTTTCAGAGCCAATATTTGAATACTGGCTGCCACGAACGTTAGACGTTATATTTGTTAAAATTTACTGCCCCACATTTTAGTTTTGAACATGGATTTTTCTTTTTTTGTAGATTTTGTTTGGTTTAGCGCTCTAGCTCACTGAGCTACGCGCATATCGAGCCCTATTTGCGATTATATCGTAAGCGACAAAAGGCCAATTTTACAGTTGAAGGGTTTTTATTACTTTTTTTTCTTACTTAGATAAGCTTTATCTCACAGCATCTCAAATTCAAAGTCTATGAATATGTTCGTCATTGTAACGAGTACTTATAATCTATTTGCAAATAAAAACACGTTTCGATAAATTGTCGCTTACGATATAATCGCAAATGGGGCTCGATATGTGAATTATTGTGTCAATAACAATACAGAACTTTACCAATTAGTGCAATATAATGCTGCAAAAAGCAATTAGGTATGAAGATAAAGGTAGTTGTTAATAAAATGTAAGTGAAATTTTTGCTAGGCCGCTTACAATTGCAATAATTTGCCTAAATAACACGAATTTTTTTTAAATCTTGTAAATTCCGATATACAAACATAAACACAAGCAAAAGCATTTTTTAATTATTTTTGTTTTTAAATATTTTACAAAATTTCCTTTTTCTTGCTTTTTCTTACTTTATAAAAATATCACCTTTAATTAAATATTTGGGGGATTTAAACGTTATGCTATCAAGCCATATTGTCTTAATATTTTACAATAGTTAAAAAAAATTTAAGGAATAGAGCTATTACAAAAAGCTTTATAAAATACATAGCTGAAATTTAACTCATAGAATAAATTCGAAAAATGAAAAATGTTGAATATAATAAAGTTGCTTATGAAAAAGAAATAATTCCCAATATCTATTTGTTAAAATAGTTGAGTTAAATACATTCAATTTATAAAGTATCACTATCCAGTGTGACACAAAGAATGCTGACAAGGGCCGTAGCGGGCCAGAAAATGGATTACATTCTGCTGGTGTCTAATAATTGTAAATTTTTCTGTACATAAATATACTTCATTGCTATCCAACGGAACAAATCTCTACTTAGGTTTAATAGGAACCAAATCAGGACCATCGTGTCGGTCATAACTGGACACTGGCCTGTTGGGACTCATGCTAGAAGAATGGGTCTGGTATTCAATGACTACTGTAGAAGTTGTCATGATGAGGAGGAAGAGGAAACTGTGCTTCACTTTCTCTGTCAATGCCCTGGGCTACGGGGCATTAGGGAAACATACCTGGGAGAACCGGTGTTTTCCTGTTTAGAGGATCTATCAAAAATAGAACTAAGATTGCTTCTTCTCTTCATTAGGAAGACGAATTGGCTCAACCTTGCAGTGACGCCATCTGAATAACTGCTCTTCGGGATGGGCATTGGCGCTGGGTATCACAAAGGGACCGCTAAAGGACCCAAGTGAGCTGTCTCTCGATGGCTGCCCATGGAACCTAACCTAACCTATCCAACGGAAAGCTAAGGTAAAATGTAACAAGAAAATACAATATAATAGTCTGGTAGTGTATAAAGTCATTTCTAAAAAAATTTAAGGAATAGAGCTATTACAAAAAGCTTTATAAAATACATAACTGAAATTTAACTCATAGAATAAATTCGAAAAATTAAAAATGTTGAATATAATAAAGTTGCTTATGAAAAAGAAATAATTCCCAATATCTATTTGTTAAAATAGTTGAGTTAAATACATTCAATTTATAAAGTATCACTATCCAGTGTGACACAAAGAATGCTGACAAGGGCCCGTAGCGGGCCAAAAAAAGCATTACATTCTGCTGGTGTCCAATAACTGTAAATTTTTCTGTACATAAATATACTTCATTGCTATCCAACGGAAAGCTAAGATAAAATGTAACAAGAAAATACAATATAATAGTCTGGTAGTGTATAAAGTCATTTCTAAAAAAATTTAAGGAATAGAGCTATTACAAAAAGCTTTATAAAATACATAACTGAAATTTAACTCATAGAATAAATTCGAAAAATTAAAAATGTTGAAAAAAATTTTGTTGTTATTAAAAAAGGGTCCTCAAATAATACAACTTTCCTCTCTGTGTTTATTGTTTTTGTCATAAATACGAAGTATAAATCTAAATTATGAGGGGCTTCATACAGAAATTATATTTTTTCGAGTTATTATTTTAAGGCAAATGACTTTATGACTACCATTTGAATAGCCCAATTGTTTATAATTTTTAAAATTAAAAAACCTGTTGACATTTTTAACGACGATTTGAATTTTTAAGATATTTTTAAATTTGGATCCATTCAACCAATTCTACAACCTCTAAATCATTCGAAAGTTTGCTTCAATGTATATAAACTTTCGATTCCAAAATGTTTTATGTTGTACCGTCGTTAGTAAAACTGTTCTGGGTAAGGAAGCATTTTGCGCGTCATTTCAGGAGCCTGTTTGTTTGTTTTTCCTTCGTGCCTTTTGCCTTTTATTTCGTATTGGGGAATGTCATGGCTTCGTGTAACTGTACCGAGCTATAGTTTTTTAACAACAACCATACAGAATTGTGTTCAACCCTTCTTGTCAACTTTGACTTGGTGGAGTACCATACTCAGACTAATTACTGGTGGTGTACCTCACAAAACTCAGATTGATTACTAGTAGAGATCAAAATACTAAGGAGCGAATTCAGAAAGTTTCCGCCTACCTACACGGGTACTAAGGTCAAACGATGGCTTTGGATGAGACTTCTTATTTGTGGTCAATATAATAAATAGTTAGTAAAAAAAATGTGTCGTTATTTTTTATTTAAAATACGTATTTGTAACTTCCTAATAATAAATATTTCTATAATTTCCGAACAATCATTATCGGAAAAACCACAATGCGAAATTCACCATCCCTGAGTATTGAAAAGTCTAGTATGAGTAAAAAAGCAAAAACCTCAACTAGAAAAAAAAAATTTAATACTGATAAGAATAATGCTTGATTTCTATATATAAAAAAATATTATTTATTACTCATAAACACATGGTTAGAAAATAAGGGATTTGTTTGCTGAATTATATTATTTTTTTTCTGCTCTAAGCCAAAATTGTGTCGTAGTGGATTCGTGTTATAACTTAATACTGAATTGTATAATAAGCAACATAAATTGTATTTTGCTGTAAAATAATACAAATCGTTGGTGTCACATTGAAAGACTCTAACTCACATAATTGCAACTTTGCAGGAAAATGTAAAAATGTAATAGAAACTGTTTGTATCAAAATGTAAATTTGTCGTTATTTTCGATACTATTGCATTAAATTTTTGTGACGGCTGTATCCGTGAGAAATATTTTGGAATCACTAATATATCCAATTTGGAAATAAAATCGAGTTAGGGCTTTTATATATGAGACCAACGAAATATAATATACAACTTGATTAAAAGAAATCTGCCAAACCTTTTTTTTTATGATTTGACAAGCTTTTTATTTTGTGGGTGTAATAAAAGTATTTTAATTATGTTGTTATAATTATAATAAAAAAAAAAACAAAAAATCTGCTACTCATGACAATAATGATATGAGTTTTTTTTTAGCTCTTCTAGGTATTTTTGATATGACAATTGTATGTATTTATGTATATACATTTTTTTTTTAACTGTGGAAACTTACCCCAACTTTTAGGTGTGCGTCCAAAATATGTGCCATCTTTGCTGTTGTATATGAATTGGCCTAGGGTTTGTTTTTCCTTGGGAGAATAGAATTGAAATTCTGTAGGTACATACGTTGTTTTACCACCATTTGATTTTGACATTTTGGCTTAGATTTATTTGTTTTTTTTTAAGTTTTTTTATTTCTTAGTAAGAATAAATATGTCAAGCAGGCGGGTAGTTTTTTTTTTTGAAGATTAGTGGAAAACGCCGAACTTAAAAAAGAGATATTGGCCTCTTTCTGCTGTTGGTTTTTGTTTTGATTTGATTAGATTTTTCTTAACTTTTGATATAAACTCAAACAAAAAAGAATTGAAATGGACTAGATAAGAGCACGATCCTATAAAAATAGAATATATACAGAAACACATTAAAACAAAAACAAACAGAGGGGGAAAAAAGAAATGCACTATTTTAATTATGTGAATAAAATTTTTGTTTAAATATCAAAAAAACATTTATGTAATATTTGGTATTTTATATCGCTGTGTTTTTGCGAGTGAAATTTACCAAAATTGTAAATCTTTAAATTTATATTTGCAAAATCGTCAAAATATTTCTATATATTTTGTTCTTGCAAAAAAAAAAACTAGATAAGAAAATCCTTTAAAATTTCCAATTTCGACTTTGTGTTAAAGAGAAAATTAATTCTACAAAAAAAAAAAAAAAAAAAAAAATAATTTAATGTAAAAAGTTGCTTTATTTTTTTTCAATATATATTTTCGTTATTTTATTATCTATTGTTCTGTGTCTGTTTTTCAAAATTTAATTTTTTCTTATTATTTTTGTTTTTTGAGGTTATTTACTTTATATTTTTACAAGAGTAGAGCGTATATTTTTTTCATTTAAAATTGTTGTTTTTCTATGTATATATTTTTAAAATTTTTTTTTTGTATTTTTAATAGTATTTACTTATTTGTATGGATTGTGATTAAAAAAAAAACTTAGTTCCGTTAGTCCCAATACGCGTTGTTGCGTCCACGGCTAAAGATCACTGACTAAACTCTTCAAGAACTAGGCACTTGGGCTAATATTGGAGGAATTTTTGTAATGTATAGTTTGTTTTTTTAATTTTGCTGTTTATGTCTGTCATTTCGTCAGAGTGTTGTGCTCTGCTCTTCAACTTACTCTCACCAATTTGTGCATAAACAATGTGTCTACTGTAGTGCTTAGTTTGGCTCTTAAGGCTCCAACATGTTGGGGTTTGCTTTAAGTGGAGTGATAACTGAATTGTGTTAAGAATAAAGAAAATTAAATACGAAAACTTGGTTCATGTCAACTCATATTCATTGCAATTTGCTCTTATTATTTTTTATTAAAGAAAGAGTAAATAAAATATATTTTGTAAACTCTTAAAATCGTGTATGTGTAGTTAAGCTTGTGCCCAGTAATAAGGCGAGAAAATGTTCAGTAACGCAACACAAACTTTCCCACTTTAAACTGCAAATTTTATTTAAAATAATTTAAAAGGAAAGGGTATATAAAGATTCAAATATGTATGTTATTTAATATAAAGTCGGTTTACAACGGAAACTCTCTAAAAATTTTATTGGCACGTGTTATCTGTTGTTGTTTGATAATATGTAATAACAAATTGGAAAAAAGTTTAAGTAATTCAATTCACTATGCTTGAAAGGTAATACCAATATATATTTACATATGTACATATATGTATTTATAAGCTTTATCACAGAACGAATTTCCGAAAAGGGTTTCAGTTTCAAAAGTCGGGTCTTTAGAAAACGGAAATCGAAAAATTTCTTCGGCATGGTACAACTTAAAATTTTTGAAGTGGGACTGCTATTTTTAATAATTTGTTAAACAAATATGTTAATAAAACTTAGCTCTGTTTTTACAACTTACCGATAGCTAAAGGTAGGATTTTATCGGTCGTATAAAAAGCGTTTCAGTATTACAACTGTTCTTTTCCCTACAGCTCGCTTTAGGTAAAAGTAAAGTTATAATAATGGAACACTTTTTATATGTACATAAGATGTCGATTAAATCCTAACTTATGCTATCGATAAGTCGAAAAAACGGGGCTTAGTCGAAATGAAATAGTATGTTTGGTTATTACATTGATTTGTTAGGAATTTGGCTAATATTTACACATACATACATAAAGATTTTAATTTCTTCAACTTGTTGAGAGAAACAAAACAAAATAAACCGATGGTTTTTTCAATCGAAGTATTGCCAAATTGTTTTTGTGCAAGCCACTTGCTTTTGTGGTTTTTTATTAACTGACATTGTTTTTTGTTTCGTCACGCACAATACTGCCTCCATACTTTATTTGGAAAGCTGAGATCTTATAATTATTGGGAAAAAATACAACCGCTCGGAATCTGAAAAAACTAAAGGCCCAATTATGCCTTAGTTGGCTTATATATGCATAAGTTGGCTTGAGTAACTGTGCGACTACATGTTAGTCATATGTGTCAAGCCATATTTAACTTAAGGAAACTTTATGTTAAGTTTTACGAAAATGTCATTTGCTTAAGCAAAGTACGAAATTGTTCGCACATTCTGTACGAAATCAAATGCTTTTTATTTGGTTTTTTTAAATATATTTGTGAGGCTTTTTGTTAATTTTTGACAGAAGCTTAAGCAAGCTCATGCATATTATAGTTGGGCCATAAACACATGTTTTACCAGGAATTATAGAATACAATCTTACATGATTTCCTAGATGACGTACATGGTTTGTCTCTTGGCAAAAGTTTGACAGTTCTAAAAGTTTCTTAGATTCGGGAATTTTTGTATAACACAGGTATGCACTTTATAACAGCTGGCAGCCCTGCAATCGAACAACGACTATATTGAGTCTGCCAGCTTGAATTTATTAGCCAAAAGGAATGCAGTTCTTGTGACGTCATTTGTGCAACATGCGCAGAAGATTTCAACTCTGTCTTTGCGAGGGCGTAATCTTAATTTCTGTCAATCTTGTTCCTTACTAACCCATCTTCATATTGATGTTGCCCTAACATCAGAATTGTGACTTCAATGTTATTACAAATGGCATCAATGAGGCAAAACGTGATATCAATCCAATGACGAACGTCATCCTAAAATGTTTTCATTTTATGCGTCATCTACGCTATGACTACAGTGACATCAATTCGACGCCTTATTTTGTGTACACTGATAGAAAAGGCGTCATAACGCTGATGTATTTTGACATCAGTACAGACTTACTGTCATCAGTGAGATGACATAATATATCATGTCATCAGTGTGATGATAAACGTCGTCAGTGCGATGAAAAAATATATCATGTCATAACATATTATTAACATTATTTTCATGTTTAAAAAGTAAAATTAGAAGCAAAAATTCCCATATTCTGTTTTTTTTTTATTATTTATTTAAATACATCAAATTCTTAAAGTAGAATTATTTCGAAACCAAATCGGGCATGTTATAATTGAGAGTTCTTCTATTAACAAAGGGCGGAATACAATAAAAGTGAAACAAACGGGTAAGTAAATAATGATATTCTCCCAATTAGACTTAAGGTCAATTGCAATATCTCAATTTGAAAACAGTTTGTCATCGCACTGATGACATGCTTTATAAAACCGACTCCGATTCATCTTTTCTGTGAAGCCGATGTGTCATCCAATTGATGACATGATATAAATGTTTGACGCTGATGATAATTTGGCCAAGTGATGTTAAGGCTGACATGTCAGTGATGTAAAGTGTCATGGGGTCAAAAACGAAGTCACTTGTCATAGTACTGATGTCAAAATACATCAGCGTTATGAAGTATTTTCTATCAGTGTATGTCTTTCTATCAGTGTATGTCTTTCTGGTCAGAAAATTTGCTGCAAAAAATTTAATATTCTTTGTAATTTTTAAATTGAATACATTAAAATTAAACATATTAAAATAATATCACTCTACTAAAAAGGATGGGCAAATATACATCTGAATTTTTTTGACACGATAGAAACAAAATCAGTTTTTATTCGGTTCGTAAAAGATCGAAATATGCGTCAAAGGCCCGATTAAATTTATTCTCGTATGTTTGTTTAGGAGGTATTCCTAGATCTAGTCTCGAAGTTTGGTCTCGCATTAAAAAAGGGGCTAAGTACATAATCCAGGCTATGATATGCTGGAGTTTCAATACGTAAATTTTATACACAGTTGTTCGTTGACGCTTTATCACATAAAAACATAATGAAATTTGAATTAAATTCAAGGGTTACTGAACTTCCAACTTGTTGCAATGTGTTACTTAATTTAATGTAGCGCAATGTAAACCGATTCTACAAATTTTCAAAACGAAATGCCAAAAAACCAACTTCTCTTATGTGTCTCTTAAGGCTCTTTTCCCCTATTCTATGTGTATTTAATTTTATTTTTTTTTATTACTAGACTCCAAATATTTTTTTTTGGATTCACTCCAAACTGTTGCTTTTCTTCAGTAACACAATTCGAAAAATAAGAAATTTGTGCGTTTGAAAAATAATTTTGGGGTTGATTCGTGTGGGGGAGTTAGTGATTGTGTGTGAGTGTATGAGAGTGGCATAGGGAGAGGGAGCAGTAGATATTTAGCTTTCATGAATTGTTTGATGTTGTCTTTTGTATTTGGTGGAATTTAGTTTGCTATTGTTGTTGTTATTATTAAAAAGTGCTAAAAACGTTAGAAGACGCATGCACAGAATACGTGTTACTTTACTTTATTTTACGAGTATGTACACACTTAAGTTTGCGTCTCATTATGCAGAGTAGAACATTTATGAAACAGTGTTGCCAGAAAGTGAATTTCATTGAATGATAAAACGGTAAAAATTTTGAAATGTTTTACAGAAGAATGTTTAGTTATTCTGTACTGAATATTAATGAAAAATTAAAAAAAAATTTTAAATTCAATATTACAAGGTTGTATGTAACATTCTTTATGCTTTTTAGTTAGTAATCTTTTAGAGTTGTATAGGATAATTTACAACTTTAAGTGTTGATCCATAGACGGCAACAAGTTCTTGGCGACCTTGTTTATTTTTAAATATGTAGAGGAATAAAAATAAGAGTTTATAAACTTTTCCATGTTTTCGCCAACGTTGCAATATTGAGCCATCGACATGTATACATTAAGTTACGAAACACATTTCCTTTAAAATGTTATTTTAAGCCCCTTAAGGTTCGGAAATCTGTTTAATTAAGAAAACCAAAGAGAACTGTAAAGCAAAAGTTTGAAATTATAATTTTTCTTTAAATAACAAAGATATTTTCTTAAAAAAAATGTACTACCATATGTTTTAAAAAACTTAGCAGAAGCTAAGTCTAACACTGAAAATGTTTAACTGGCATCACTGATATAGAGCATGTATATTCATGTAGAGTACGTGTTTTGTTTTTGTTCTACTAAATCAATGAGTAAGTAAGCGTAAGTATGTACATACATATGTATGTTTTTCGTACATACATACATACATAAAAAAAAAAATAAAAAAATGAATGCCAAATATTGTGTTTTTAACAAAAGGCCTTTGACGTTTAATTTATTTATTTATAAGTCTAATTGTTGTTATTGTTTTTATATTTTGGAAACAAAGCAGACAAGAATGTTAAAAAACAGCCCGTAACAACAACAGCGAGTAATTGAAATTTCAATACAAACCGCTAAACGACAAAAAAATTATAATTGTTTTTCAACTTATTTCGAAGGTGCTCAATCAGTCAAACATTATTTCACTTTGTGAAGAGGGTATACTAAGTTTGTAAGTCCGTGTGAAACTGTTTTTATATTTCTATAATATCTTAGTACGCCTTAAACTGTAACGGATAATGCTATTGTAATGAAATTTGTTCTGTAATAGTTTCATTAGACTAGAAATCATACTACTATATTTGGGAAAGATTGGTTCAAATATAGATAATATTGTGCTAAAATTTGTTCCAATTTTGAACAGATATCACTCTTCCCAATTAAGTAATGATCGATCCATAACTTACCAGATGTAGAATCCCTTCCTCAGAATCACTTCAATATGGCTTACACTGTTAAGTACCATCATATTTTATTCAAATAAGGTCAAATTACGTTTTATATGACTAGAAATAAAAGCATAAAATTTTCTGATGGTCGATCTATGTATAATTTACTATGGGTCATAAAAGCGTACTTTAGACATATACCTTAATATGGCTAACACTGTAAATAATTATTTATTATACTGTGAGTTTAGTTTTGGCAAAGATTGGTTGATAATTGAGTCGCTTATTTCAAAAATTAGGCAAGAAACAAAAAATACAAAATTTAAATATTGCTCGTTTACTATTTTGTAAAGGTTAATATATCGTTTAATGCAAAAAAAGGCCGGAAAAGTGGCCCCACAATATCAGTTTTGTAAAAATAATTTTCCAATTGCTAGGAAGTTTTCTTTGATTTACACAAAGTCAAATATTGTTCGCTTGAACTAAAAAAACCTACTCTTGTAATATTCTAATTTTCGGCTAAGTGTATCGAAAATTTGGCACAGCCGAATATAGCACTCTTACTTGTCTTATTGTAAATCGTGACTTTTTGTTGCTGCTATTAAAATATTAAATTCTCCTGTATGTCATATTCCGTTGATTGTATTTGTTGTATTTGTTTTTAGTTATTTGCATTTTATATCAAACAATTTGAGAGGAATAAAAGTCGACTAAAGCAACTCAGATACTAAGAAAACAGGTTGCCATTAAAATTGTCTAAATAATAATGTCTATAACCTCTTTTGATTGAACGCAAACGGTCTGCGTCACTTACACGTGGCAGACATTGTTTGAATTCATAATGCAACAAAAAACATTTTAAACATTAAGATGACAGTAGTTAATGTAAAACATATCAAAATCGTTACGACTTTAATTGAGTAATAAGTAAATAACAAATAAATACATACACTATGTAACAAAAATCTACAAACGACAATGGATTTTCAGATTTATTTATAATTTATATTTTTTATAAAAATACTGAAATTTATTGTTAAGGGAAAGTTTTTTAGTTTCTATGCGCACAGAGGTTAATTAATTTAACAATTTTAAATAAATGCTTAAAATTGGTTTCTATGTAGATTTTTGTTACATAGTGTACACATAAAACAAACTGTCTAGTAGTTATAATTTTTTTTGCATGCCCACGCAGGCTTACAATTGATGAGAAAAGTTAGTCAAAACTGTGAATGATTTGAATCTATTCCAATAAGAGATTCAATCTTCACTGCTCTTGATTACATATTTTGTTTTATTAGTCCCACTATGAAAGTTACCCAATCTCAAGTAACACCTTTATTTGAAATTGTGCAACTTGAAAAGCTTTTAATTTTAAGAGTTAAAAAAAATTGCGTTTCTCAAGATTTGTAAGAATTTTACAATTAAGGGGAATATTTAAGGAATATTTTGTTAAAATTTTAAAAAATGCTTAATTTGCAATATTCTGCAAAAAAGTTAAATTTCTTAAGGGGTTTGTGGGTAAAACATAGAAAACTTTTTTTAAATTTTCTTAATGTTCATAAAAAATTGTTAATGATTTTAAATACATTTTACTACTGTACTTGTATAACTGATCAATTTTATGCATTTCAAATCATTTTATGGTTGCACAAAATTCGAAAAATTAAAAAAATTTTAATTTCAAACATGATTTGTTCTAATATATTGTTCAACAAAGAATATTTTTTTTTAGTAATTTGTTAGATATTTTAGTAAGTAACTAAGCACTTTGTTTAATTACACAAATAGTAGCGGATTTCAGTGGTTGGCGGAAATGGTTATGCGAAAAAGCAAGTGCATAATATCGGGCCTATTCGGAAATGCATCACTGCGGTGTATCTGATGCGTAGCGCGTTCTTAAAAGCATCATCTGGTATCACTGCTAATGCCAGCTGTTCGTAAATACATAACAAAAGATGATGCTCAAACAATTCTAAAAGAGGAAAAAGTGATTAATTCGACTTAAGCAAAATTTGGGTTTATGTTTAAAAATGCCCATGGACAAAGTTTCAATTATTTTGTACCATTTTTTTGGAAGTTCTAACAAAATTGCTTTTTGCTTATTTTTTCCAATGTGCAATTTTACTTCCAATCTGTGATGCTTGTGATATTAACATTAAAAGACAATAACCGAAGAGAAGTGATAATTGTATTAAAACAAAAAAATATTTTCAAAAAACCCTTAAAAGTTCTTACAAAACTAAAAAATTAGATTCAAGCACGTTTTCCTTATTGCCACAGATATAACCAATCTGCGCAGCAAACAGGCATCGACATCAGCTGATTTGCATGAGCACCGCAAACTAATCCCAGATGCGCATCAGATCTTTTATGAATTAATTTGTTCATTTGCATGAAACACTGAATTCTGCTAATATGTATGAAAATATTTAGTTTCAATGCAAATTTGTTCAAATCGTTTTACTTTATCGGGGTTTTTTTTCACATATGAGTATTTGCAGTTTGCCATGCTTTAGCTCTACAAACTGTTAATTTGAACAAATTAATGTATCCGATTAAAAAAAAAATTTCCAAAAAAACATTAAAAAGTCTTATGACTATAACTGACTGAGAATTTTTTATAACCCAACTATTTATCTATGTATGCCCACACAAACCCACCCATTCATTATCGTATACTACTGCCCCTCTCTTATTGTCAATCCTCTTTTTCAGTATTTTTAATCTATCCCTTATTGTCATTACAAAAATGTACAAATGTCAATGATCATGGTTTTATTGTGATGTAAATGAAATGTTTGTCATATTGCATACGATTACTTTCAGTTAATTCATTTGATAATAGCTTACAAGCATTAGGGGGATCACAACTTTTTTGAATAAAAATACAAATAACGATTTATTTAAACGATCGATTTTAATATAAAAAGCCCCTAAGTTGAGCTAGCGAACAGTATAAGAGTAGTCGTAACGTATCTGGACCATAGCTACCAGACAAAATTGGTCGAAAATCGTCAAAATCATTAAATTGTCTAAGCTCAATCGTCATTATAAAAAACCACTAACTTTTAATAAGTTTTAAAAATTAATTGTTATGTTTAGTTTCCGTTGCTAACAAAATTTTAATATATTCTGCCTGTTTTTAAATAAAAATAAACATTTTCTTTTAGAAACTTATTATTGAAGCAACACAATAAAAAATTTTTCAAAAGTATTGTAATTCATAAGAAAAGTAAAAAAAAAATTAACTAAAACCAAGAAATATCAAACACCTTTTTTACACGTCAAAAGTCCAGCTCCTCCTCTTCCCCTCTCACTAATAAACTCAGACCTTCTAAAGGAAAACTTTCATAGTGTAAACACAGACAAAAGAGAGTCGTTGTAAACTGGATTTAATAAAGCTATACTCACTGATCAAATAGAACTCTTCCAAATATGCATCGTGCTAAACAAAATCGCATTTTATATGATGAACAGCTAAGACAAGAAAACAACGGCTAATCAAATTAACGAAATTATCTAAGAAGCTAAAATAAAATGTGAAATTATATTAAAATCGTTTGTAAATTTGTACAACATTTTTCATTGAAAAATCGACAAATTTAGGGTATAAATCAAAATCATCAAAAGACCATTTTTGTAGCCAAAAATCGTCAAATCTGGACTGCCTAAAAAATATTTCACTGATTTTGCTCTTGGACTCTCTGAAAAATTTCGGGATTTCTTAAGTATAGAATCTGCGCAGGGCTTAGTTGTTTATCCTCCAATGGTCTCGTCTTTATAGGTTAAAAAAAACTAATATATTTTTTAATTGTGGTTGCAAAATCTATAATGCTGTAAAAACTTTAGAGCCTAGATTGGAGGTCTACAACTGAATTATTCGATTGCAGATACAATATCATTATTTGGACATCAATAATGTTTGTGACTATAAGCCCGTACTTATTTTGTGTTATTTGACACTATTTACTGATAAAAATTTTATGAAAACTATATTGACTTCTAACTAGTCGAGGTCATCTTGCTGGTTAAATTGATATATTAAAGTGAAATTAAATTAATTATTTAGTATGATAACTATATATATTTTTAATTAAAAATAAATTTGTTTCCTAAAAAAATAAACCGACAAAAAAGCAAGGATGGCAACCGATACCGATTTTAAAAATACCGTTTTAAATTGACTACCGGAGCTTATACCGATACCGAAATAACAAATAGTTTAATACCGGTATTGATTCCGATACCGAAATTCGTTATGGTTGCCAACAATCGTATTTTCCATAAGCACAAGTGTGGATAAATGCCATTATGTAAAAAATGTGCCATCTAATTCGTCAATTCGCCTTCTTTGTTTTCTTTATATTCATGTTTGGTTTGATTAATTAAAACCGATATAAATTTAACATTTCTGTAACGTTATACCGTACCGATGTAATTAAAATACCAATGCCCAAATTCATTTCGGTTGGCAACAAAAAGTGATTTATAATTTTCTGGCCTATGGCTGACTGACCATTCGTTATGGTCCGTTTACACTATAATACTCAGTATAACGATGTGTCAAAACATCATATAAATTTAAAATGTATAATAGAATATAAAAAATTCATTGAACAAATTTGACAGTATGGCTCTCGCCATTTTTTAAAATTTTTCTAAACGATGACATTTGTCATTCTATTAAAGTTGTATTTTAATGAAACAATAAAAAGAAAATCAGGGATGGAAAATTGTAATTTTTTTTTCACAAATTTTCACTACTATTATTCTCAAATAAAACATCCAAAATGATTAAAATAAATATAGAATTTTAATTGCTTTTATTTAAATTTTTTTTATCATCAATTATATTTGTTGTAAAAACTAATTGAATACGGAACATTCGTACCAAATGTCCTACCTTTAATGAAAATAACAAAAACAGTTGTTAGTATCTCACTTTTATATAATTTTTGATATCTGTTAAAATCACGCCAAAAATGGAAGCACTTCCAAAACAAAAATAAAAATATGTATTTTCTATACTGAACAGCTGTTTATATTCTAAAGCGTTTTCAGACCATTAGAACAAAAATCATTTAATTTGGTGAGAGCAAAAATCTTAAGACTTATAGAATAGTGTAAAAGTGCTTTAACTGTATGCATGTATTTCAAAAGAAATATATATTTTTTCTCTTTCAAACATTTTTAGTATCATGACATAAACATCATGTTCACCTATGATGTTTTAATTATTGCGTTATTTAACAAAAATTTAAAATTTTTTTTTTAATGATTTTAATTTTTGAATACAGGTTGTGACAGACCCAAAATATTTTTAAGAATTGTGAAAAACAAATCATGGTTAGTCTTAAGGGATGTAACAAAAATTACATTTTTGATTTCTATGCAATGTGAGTCGGATTGTGCTAGACCTAAAATATTTTGAGAGTCATAACAAAACAGTGGTGAGCATATTCTTTAACTCTCATGATACCGTGCTAGATAACAAAACTTTACTTGATTTACACCGCCATGCATATACAACAAATTAAATAAAACAAGTAAAAGCGTTATATTTGGCTGTACCGAATCTTTGATACCCTACACCAACAGTGAGAATATTTCAGGATTTTCGTTTTTCTGCAAATAAAAAAACTAATATTAATAAATTCAGAAGCCATTGTGCTGGATTTTAAGTCCAAACTGATAACGATAACTGCAATAATTTTGACACAAAATTGACTTAGAATTACTCAAGGACTCAGAACATATTTACCTTATGGGGTCTTTGATGAATAATAACATAGTTTCTCACGGAATGAAACACTTAGTATACCCTCATTCACCATTGGTGTGGGATTTTCTTTTGGTTTTTTGTTGTGCTCTTTCAGCAAATCTTACTCTGCTTTACACATACAGTTCATCACTGTTTTAAGAAAGTAGGGGTGTAAAAATTACTTTTATCCTGTCCTTAAATAGTGTGAGTCGGTATATTTTACAAACATATGTATGTATGTATGTATGTTTATAAGTATATCATTTTGAATTACATTTTTTTATACTTATAAGAATCTGTTAATGATGTTATTGTCTGGTTTGATTAAGGCCTTGGCTTTCATTAGGTTTAAAAGAAAATTTCAAATTATTAATTTTAGTTATCGTAGGCTGTTTAAATGTTTTTAAATAGATAGTAAAACTAGCGACCTCATGTACTCAACATTCGAAATTACTGAATAATTATTAATTTAAGAGAAACTTACCGCAAACTGTAATAACTCAACATGAACAACCGATTTTTCAAACAAATATAGATGATTGTGTTTCATTTTATTAGGGTGTTCCCTGTATCAAATAGTCAAACAAACATCTAAGGTTAAGTTCCAAAACTTATACAGAACAAGAAAGAGCTAGCTCGAAGTCTTTTTTGTAAAACAGTTTTTGTTTTAAAAAACATGATTTTTGAAGCTACGCTTATTTTTGAGAATTGAGGGTCACTCTTATAGATATATGTATTCGGTTTCTTTAGTTCATTGTTCAATGTCCATTATAAATACCAATTGCCCCAACTAAGATGAGTCGTCTGTCGTATTATGTTACATTCACATTTACATTGCAATTGCATTTAAAGTTAATTAAATACTTCTGAATCACTTTGTCCACAATCATAATCTACACATCCATTAAATTTTATCACCATGTAGGGCATTCTGTCCGTGTTGTTATTTCTTTTCTTTCATGTTACTTATTTATATTTTTTTTTTTTGCTGATATAATGACGATAATGGCGAGGTCTTTATTAAATTATAGTAATACTTGTACTTCTTCATCTTTATCATCAGCATTTTTCTTTAAGATTTAGCAGATTATTGAAATGAAGAAAAAAAAAATAACACATCAATGATGTTTTTTTCAGTTCTCTGTCTCTTGATAGGGGCAGTAATTCTGTTTGTAAACTTCGCTAAAGAAATAAGAGAGTGATATTTGTTTGTTAGAGGGTTGGAATCAATTATCGGATACTTTGTGATTTTTTAACGCTTAACCCGATCAACACGATAAACAATAACGATTATTAAGAAAGTTCTTTAGGTCTTTCAAAACAGGTAAAATATAGACAGGATGTTGAAAATACAATGGTGCTTTAAAGCAGAACCTACCGAGATAATAGTCTTGTTCTAGAATTTCAGCGACAATCGTTGCAAAACTGTTTCGCCGATTTAAAAACTTTTTGTCTAGATTACGTTTATTTTGCGTTGGAAACAGGGGTGGAAAAGTTTTAAAAACTTGCAATTTTTTTCTTGCAACAGTTAAATTTACTTGTATTGAAAACAAACAAAAATTTGAGTTTTTTTCATTGTTGTTTTAATGTAAAATTCCCAAACTTAAATTTTTATTTAGATATCAGGCAGTAACTTGAGTTAAAATAATCCAATGTTTGTCTTTAGATATGGAGGAAAGAATGTTCCGGAAGCCATAATAGCAGAAATATTCTGGCGCGCGAAAAATATATTTAAAAATTCAGGTTTCGAAAAAAGGACAAAGCAGATGGAGGTAGATGAAGAAGAACAAGAGGATTCAGATGATAATGGTATATATGACTTGAATATGTGCTCTGATTTTTCTAATGAAAATTGAGTCTTAATTGTAAATTTTTCTGTATAGACAGAAAACTTCATTGCTAACCAAAGGATAACTAAAGTGTAACATGTAACGGGGAGTAACAAGATAGTCCGAAAGTGTATAGAATTATCCCTTAATATATGTACACAGAACAAAATTTAAATTGATTTCAATTAAAAAAATTGTGATATTAATTAAAAAATTAATTTAATTTGCACCAGTTAACAAATCAATAGTATCAATTAAACGTTTAGTTCACTTGATCAAATGTTTAATTTACTTGATTAAACGTTTAATTGACTTGATTACATTTTTAATTAAAACTGATTTCATTTTTGATTAATACTTTAGTTGGTTAAGCTATTGGAGAATTTTTTCTGTGTATATATCTAAAGCTTTAATGTTAACCAAAGGTTGGCTTAAGCAAAACAGTATGTGAAATATTTAAAATATACCGAGTAAATAAAAAAGATCAACAGAAAAGTGTGCACTTGTGAAAAACGACAGTTTGTATTATACAAAGTGATTTCTTTTAGCTATTTAGAGTGCAGATTGCATTGATATGTTCCCAAAAGGTGTTTAGCTTTACTGTGGCTACAACTTTGATAAATGTTGTCAGTGAAAAATTAGGAGTACCTGTAAGTTATTCCTAGGAAAGTGAAAAATGTTTTCCCACTTTTTTTAAAAGTACGCGAAAAACCTATTTGGCAAAGAGTGTTAACAAAATTTATTCGGCTGTCTCTTAGCTATATTATTGCCATAAATAGTTAAGAGGTATCACCAAGTCGGAATTAACTTTTGGCAAAAACTAATGAAACCTTTTTTGAGGGCCCACTGATTTTCAGAATTTTTAGAAGCCCCTAAAAAAAATTGGTGACCAAAATCGCCAAACTGAGTGCAGGATTTGACTACCGGTTGGTAATACAATTGAATCTATACTGTTTATCCGTGTCTTTTTCCAAAAGTCTTAATTTGTCGCATACTGTTATCGAAGAGCGAAAAGGTAAAATAATATAACTTAGCAGCGATTTTAGCACTATATCTTAGGCTACGATTAATTTGAATATGATAGACTAGAATATACAGACATGTTTAATGTATATTTAAGTAACCACAATTCAAAGAATGCCGTGCTTTCCATCGTCATATATTCTTGAGATCATGGATGTTCTAGATTTTTACGAACGTTTATACAAACATTATAGACAATAAAAGTGTTGGTACAATGAACTTTAGTTTTAGAGAACAATTTTAGAAGAAAATTTGATCCATTTCAAAATTTGTTTTGCCATTTCTGGTTGGATGGCAATATTCTCTAGCATAATGTCATTAATTGGATTAAAGCTTAAATATTTTTAAATTATTAATTTTCCTTGAATATGTACTTATGTACTGTTAATTGTAGTCATTTCCAAAGAATATTACTTTATTTTATCTTTGAGTGTAAAAACAATATCAGCTATTTGTAATAAATAAATCACCGTTCATAAATCAGACGTTCAAACATACAAATACTTAAACGTATAAGGGAAAAAACTTTCAGTACTTTGAAAACCGAATATAAAACTTTAAAAGATTCCTGTTTAACCGGTTCTACCTGGTGTTTCAATTTGCTAAGATTCTGTTGTTATTGTCGCTTGTTTAAAATTACTGCTTTGAAATATTAAAAAAGAAAATATGTATATTTTTCATTACAAAATACACACACTCTGTATCGCTGGCTTGAGGGCGTATCAATTTAGAAAAAAATGTAGTTAAACAAAATCGTGATTTATAATTTAAAACAGAGTTAAATTTAAAGGAAATCTTGTTCAAAATAGTTAAAACTAGTTTTGGCAGCAAACATCTTGAGAGCGTCAGTCAAAAATGCTCTTAAGTTTAACTATCCTGTAGAGATAAAAAAAACTCTTGAAGAAGTTTAATTAAAAACAAAAACAACACAAAACAAAAGCTACAAAACCTCAATAGAGTTAAAGTAGGTGTACAACTTAAAGAGATATTTTTCTTTCGCTCATTATATACTCTTGTATCTTTAAGTAGAACAAATAACATCTGTGAGATATTATTGTTCTTTTGTCTATCTGTGAGATATCTTTTACTTATTGTTCTCTTGTATCTCCTTCTGCTTGCATTGAACTGAATTTTGTATTGACTTAACGCAAATTGTTAAACCAGACAGAGAAACGGAGAAAAAATATATCTTGTAAACAATTTGATAAGAAATGTAAACATTCGACTGACTACAAATTTTGTTCAAAATAAACCAAAATTTTCGAATAGATTTATTTTTCGTAAAATGGAAACAAACTTATTTGTCTCGATGAGTGCTTTATATAACTCGAATATAATAATATGAATTAATTTTATTTGTTTGTTAAAATCTTTTATGTGTTAATTTGATTTCTATTTTTTGCAAATTAACGTTCCTAATGGGGCACGCTTTTTTTATTAACTCCTTGCGTTTGGCAACCTCAATTTACTTTATTCATTATGAACGCGCTGAACCTCAAATCACTTTTAAGACAAGCGTTAGGTTTTAGACACTTTAAAATATTGTTTTCGGTTTAAATAATTTAAATTCTTACGTCAATCCTTTTTTTAAGTTGATACAAAAATTTGCATTTCACTTTGGTTTGTAATAATAATTGTGTTTTTCATATTAAAAATATTTTTAGAAGATTTTCACACTTACCTTTTTGCATCAGTAGCAACAGAGAGAGAGAGAGAGAGAAAGAGAAAGACTTAGCATGAATTATTTACATTCATATTCAGTGCTGCCAAGCAAATTTTAAGAAATAACCCCAAATGAAGAAATACCTCCTAAATTTGCACTAAGAAAAAAAAAAAAAAACCCAAAAAAATAGAATAATTTCTTAAATATTTTTTAAGCATACATATCATTTTATTTAGTACTCATAAAAAATACATTCAACTGCTGAAGTTGCCAGGTAATTTCTTATTTTATTTTTTATAATACTAAGCATTAAGACATTGAGAATGCTCGCTCGACAATTGCGTTCGAAAATTGTAGTGCCAGTAACGCAGATGCTAGCCTACAAATATAATATCAACCATGGTGAAATAATGCAGGTGGCATCGCTACGGCAACAAATGGAAATTAGTCCCAGCTGATGTCAACAATTATCTTAAACAAAAAGCGTGCTGCTGACCATGATAAACCATATATGTGACCTTCTCCGAGAAAAGGGATCTAGTGTGTCAAAAAACGGGCTTGGACTTAAGAGTGGATTCTGGTACCTAAAAGGGTGTAGAATAAGATGAAATGAGTTAGATTTCTGATGAAAATTTATGTACCCCATAAAAACGTATAAAATGAACTTGGGAAAATCGCTAAAAATGAGAAAAACATTAAAATTTTAAACTTTAAATTCGTTTTTCTTAAAACTTAATTTTCATACACTAGGTCCCTTTTCCCGGAGAAGGTCACATATATATATTTTTAGTCAATTTTTATTTCATTATTGTCAATTACTTTTTTATTTTTAATTAAATTTATCAAAAACTTTAATAAAATACACTAGTCACAACAAAAAACGTGGCCTTTTTGTAAACATAAACAAAACTTTGACAAAGGAAAGAAAAGGAAATGCAAGATCAAAAAATCGTCATCTGGCGTAGTAATGCCACCTGTTTATTTCATCACTATATCAGCCCTAAAATATCCCCCAATACAATTTTTACACACTAAACGCAAAAGAAAACCCTAAATTTAGGGTGAAAATCCTTAACTTGGCAACACTGTTCATATTTCTAAATTCACAAGCAGCGTTGCCAGAAGCTGTGGGCAGAAAATAATCATTTTATAACAGGGGCAAAAATGTAAATATTATAATTTTTTTATAAAATCATGCATCTTATTATGTAAACTATTTCAATTGAAATACACCCAGCAAAAACTTACATTGAAAAGTAATGAGTTAAAAAGCTATTATAACTACTTTTCACTACTTATACATTGAAATTAACTCGTTGATGTTATTGGAGACACGTTACTTACCACCCACGCTTACAAATAGGGAGTTAAATAAGTCATTACCACATTCACTTACAAATAGGGAGTTAAATAAGTCATTACCACATTCACTTACAAATAGGGAGTTAAATAAGTCATTACCACATTCACTTACAAATAGGGAGTTAAATAAGTCATTACAACATTCACTTACAAATAGGGAGTTAAATAAGTCATTACCACATTCGCTTACAAATAGGTACTTCTCATTGGTATAAATAAAACTGAATTTGTCACACAAATTGTGTCATTAATTTAATTTTCTTTCTAATGCAAAATTTGACTACCCTGCATTAAGGACATCAATTAATTATTTAAATTTTCCATACATAGAAAAAAGTTTATATCAATTAAAAAATTGTTCAAAAAGTATTTAAATTCAATTAATATGATAATTGAATCAATTATTTTTTTAGTTGAAAGACAATTAAAAATATAATTTTGATTTAAATAATACTTAAGTTGTTTTGAAATAAATATTTAATAAAAATATTAATTAAATATCAAAAAATTTTAATTGACTTTTCCGTTTTAAATAAAATAGTTTAAACTTGTGGAACTGTTGTTGGGAATTGTTAATATTTAATTAAATAAAATAACACATTGTTTGAAATGGCAAAGTTTTTTAAAAATTTTTTTAATTAAAATTAAAAATATGATTTATTGAAAAAAAATATTCACACTATAACAATTTTTAGTATTCAATACAATCATTTTGGTAATAGGTGCAAAATCAACGAATTGTTTACTTGATTTTATGAATTTGGTGATTAAGGAAATTTAAAATTTTTTCTGTGTATTCAAATCTATTACAAATAGTTTTTCATTTATAAGAAATAAAAGAAAATGTTAAAACAAATATGTATTTAAAATCAATTTGTATTAGATTTGAAAAAATAAAATTTCAAATGCATTTTATTATGAATTAATTGTAAATTTCCTTAATCAGCTAATACGCAAGTGCTTATGTATCACATTATATGTCAGTCATTACTAAACTACTTCTATGTAATGCAGATGGTATGAAGTTGTCATTGAAAAGTAAGTTGTTCGGTAATTGCAAGCCACTACCAAGTTTTTGATGGGCATGCATACATTATATGAAATCTTATGGGATCTTAAATTAAATCTGTGGCAATAAATAATAATGGCTTCAGCCGAAATTTCTTGTTTTGAGTTATTAAGGGTTTTGTCTAAATAATAATGTTGTGTTTGGATTTTATATAAAATTTTTAGCCACATTTTATAAGAAAAAAAAGTTTTATTAGTTAAATTTGTTGTTTTTTAGTTAAGATGTTATGAAAAAATCCATTGGCAGAAAAATAAAAACTAAGGTGAACTTAAGCTACTATTTTGAATGGGTAAACTAATTTTTGTTGATAGTAAGTCAAGATAAGTGCTTTAGGTTAAATATAAGTTAAGTTAAATAGTTAAGGTTAAACTTAGTATAACATAAGGTTTTTAATGAGGAATAATTTGATTGAACTTAAGTGTATACAAGTTTTAATGCTCAGACATTTTAATATTGCTGCATATACCTTCAACAAATTAAGTTGAGTGAAGCTGTTATGACTTATGTATTATTTTCCAAAAAGACTTAAGTTAAGATATAAATACGTATAGTTTAATTATTAATGACATTTTATACGTGAAATTTAGCTGAGTAGTATACATTGAAGAAGAGAATAAGAATATGTAATAAAATGAAAAAGCACTTATGTCAACTTAAGCCATTATTATCTATTGCTACTTTTGTTTACTGTTTTTGATTCGCAGGAAATTTGAGAGCAACATTAAAAAGAATCATTGAATAAATATGGATTTTCTCTAAATAATTTCCTAATTGGTGGACCGTTTAAAAGATATTCTTAAGCATTTATAAAATCACACTTTGTTTAAAAATGATCATAAAAATGGAAGATGAAATTTTCAAGCTAAAAACTTCTTGAGCTCCATTAGTTTTGCTTTTGGTACTAAACACTTGAACTTTTTTGTTCTTAAATATATGAAACTTTATAAAAATAGATTTTTTCTTTTCACAAAATAATAAAACTAAACAGCCACTAATCTAATTTTTTTTTTAATATTTGGTAATATTTGGAAATAATGATGCATTTTTGTGTATGCTAGACACTGGGTACAAATGTGTGCAAAACCAATAAACAACATGCTTGATTTTTTTTTTTTTAAAATTTACTGTCTAAAAAATTTTAAAATAATTATGTCATTGTACAAATTAAAGTAAAAAATCATAATTTCAAAAAATAAAAAAGAATCGAGAAAGAGCTTAAATTTATTTTTCATGTTTAATGTTCATATGTTAATTATTTTCAAATTATTGTTCAATGTAATAAAAAAAATTCATTTTTCTTACTGCAACTCATAATTAATTGTTGAAAAATATTTCTTTTAAGATTGTTAAATATATTTTCTTTAAATTAAAGAGATGAATTTCTTAATAAAGTGAACACAACTTTCACGAAACGTTGGAAAATATGGATTAAACGGAGTTTCAATTACATATGGGCATTTCCTCCGAATGGTCAACCAGGATGGAAAAATAAAATGTTGATAATCATCGTATTTTATTGTTCATTATAAAAAAGTCTATGTTTTTACTTGAGGAAATTGGGCTGGAAGCCTGAAAATTTTATATTTTCTTTTTAAGTTACTTCCAAAGACATTTTTATATTTTATTATTTTACATGTAAAAAATATTTTCTGTTTGCGCTCTTTCTTCAAAATCTCCCTATTACAATTAATTAAGAAGATAAAAGTGTAAGGAGAACAAAAAAAGTTCGATTTACGGTTATTTAAGGGTTAAAACATATCGTACGTTCGCGACCGGTACGTTCGCGACCGGTACGTAAGCCAATTAAACAAAAACCAATAGAGATATTTTATTGTGTTAATACTGGATACACCCCTACATTAATACACTTTTCAAATAAATTAATCACTTTTGAATTTTCCATTCCATTTCGCAGATTTTTACATTTCACAACTGTCAGCCAAAGTTGATTTCTATTTTGCGTACGTTCGTGACCACACGTTTGTAACCATCATTATGAAAACTTAAACCCGATGAAATCCAACTTTTGCACTAAACATAGAGCTACCAAAATGTTATCGAATCCCAAAAAAAAAAAAAATAAAAATTCTAGGAAAAGTTTTGTTTTCTATATTATTGGTACATCCAAAGCGTACGAACGTACAGTCGTGACTCCAGGAAATGCACATATAGAACTTTAGGCCATATTAGCTAAAATAAAAACAAAACCAAATTTAATGAGCAACTACATTAGCCAAACAACAAACATATAGATACAAAAACTTCATTTGGGAAAAAAAATCAAAAAATCATATTTTGATCAGCATCAAAATAAGATCAAATCATCGTTCTGGCAACGTTGTTCACAAACATGATTTGCTCACGAGCAGACTTCAATGCACCACTACATTAAGTCAAAGCAATTAAATACATACATATGTAATTAGGTTTCAGAAAAAATATATATTTTTTATTTTGTTAGACGTCAACAAAGTAACTAGTTTTATAAAAAATCATAATTTATTCAGATAAGACTAAAATGCCATTGATCAGGCATCAACTAGTTTGATAAAACTTTTTTGCTAATATTTTATTTTATTTATTTATCTGTCGTTCCATACAAAAGACCAAAGGTTTCATATTGCAGTACAGAACTAAGAATTAGCAAATTGTTGTAATGTTAAATCTTAAAACTAGTTAGAAAAATCAAAAATTTATATGTAATAAAGAAATTAATTTTAAAAAAGTTATAGATTGAAAACATTAATCAAAAAGTATTAATTTTATCAAAATCAAATAATAATAATTATTAATCAATTAAATGTGGAAAACAGGCTCATTATTGACTTTTTGAACTCTAGTGCTTTACATAAAAGTTGAGAACTATATGGCATTGAGTTCCAGAAGTAAATGGCGTGGATAAAGAATTGCCACAATGATATGAGGCTATAATGTCTATATGGTATTAGTCTTTTTCCTCTACTTTCGTAATTCGAGAAATTGAGTTTTTCATATAGATGTTCTGGCTGTTTCATGTAGATGATTTTGTGCAGAAAAATAAAGATACGCATTTTAAGCAGATCTTTAAAACAAATGCAATATAATTTCATTGACAATGTTGAAATTCGTGCTCGACGTTTTAATACATAGAGAAAACGAATAATATTATTAAATGTTACCTTTAGTTTGTTTTCACTTATTGTGTCACAGCTTGCAAAAAGTTCACACCTGTACAATAAAATTGGTATTATGTACGTTTTAGCGAGTAGCATTCGGATTTTTATTGGTGTTAAATATTGAGTTCGCCAAAGTGTTCTTACCAATGAAAACGTTCGACCACATGCATATTTTATGTGGTCAGACCATGTAAGCGTGTTATTAAAAATAATTCCAAGGTTTATGGCTGTATTAACAATTTATATACGTTAATTATTAATGGAAATATTGGGCATAAAGTTAAATTTTTGTGTTGATTCCAAGACCGTTTGCCTTTGTCCACAAATAAATTTTATGTAGTTCTTTATTCAAAGTAATGACACACTGATCCAGCGATGCTTCATTACAACTGAGGTAGAGTTGAACATCATTCTTATCCCACAGCGCGTGAGAACAATAGGGAGATCGTTTGGGTACCTTGCAAATAATAGTTGGCATAAATTGATCCCTGTAGAACACATCTTGTAACAGGTAGTGAGTGATTCTGATGTAAATATCATTATTATTATTATGTTTTTTTTTTGAAAGTTATTAATTGGTATCTTGTTGCATTAACTACATATTGTCACCTAAAATCCACAAGGCCGTAAGCGACAAAAAAAAATTCAAAATCGACTTTTTATTTATTATGATGAATTTAAGCAAAATACATCAATACAAAAGTAAATATAAGACTGGCGTGGCTTATGACATTTTGGATCTTAGTTTACGATATGCACAATATTTTCTTGATATTTGACTTCATATAACATGACGCCAGCATGGCAAATAGTTCATTGTTTTTTGATTTCTGACATTTATAATTTAGTTTAAAAAAAGGCCTCACTCAACAGAGCAGACTCAAATAATATCCCAGAGTCCCAAGATTCTTAACTTTAATCTTAACTCAATAAAGTACTATGACCCTACTTTATTGAGTTAAGAGTTTGATGTTTGATGTTGAATTAAAGCGATTCATTTCTGAGATTATCCACTGGTCAAATCGAAGGGAACAAGTAAGTCTTCATTTAGTTTTACTATTGGTATCTACCCAGCAAAAACTTTACTTACCTGGTAAGTTAGCAAGTAATATTGGAGACATATGAACACTACTTAGTTTTCGGCTGAATAACTACTTATTTTTGTTCGAGTTGTCCACAGAATTCAGTAGTTACAATATACTTACTAGAAGTCACAAAATAAATAGTTATTATTTAACTACCAGTAAGTTGAATTGTATGACATTTTGGATCTTAGGTTACGATATGCACAATATTTTCTTGATATTTGACATCATATAACATGACGCCAGCATGACAAATAGTTCATTGTTTTTTGATATCTGACATTTATAATTTGGTTTAAAAAAAGGCCTCACTCCACAGTACTTACAATATACTTACTAGAAGCCAAAAAATAACTAGTTTTTATTAATACTAATAAGTAGTTATGGACCTGGTTACCAGTAAGTAAATATTCAGTATTGAAAACAAGACAACTTATCAGTAGTTATTTAGCTGATTATTAGTAAGCAAATAATCATAACTGAAAATAATAGTAGTGAAAAGTACTTACTGAGGTCATTACTAGCAAGTACTTATTGAGTTTTTCAGAATAATGATAATTGTAATGACAACTACTTACCAGGTAACGTATGAACTACGACCTATTTCCAAAATTCAAAAAGTTTTCCCTGGGTATGTTGCAAAAGAAACTTTTAAGGCATCAACAAATTTAATTAAAAAAAAAACATCAGAGTGATGACGAAGATAACTAATAAATATAACTAATATTTGCGGATTCTGATTAAAATTTTTATAATGGAGTCGGTTTTTTCTTTAAAATGACAGCTCTCCACTGGCGGATCTCTATGCGTTCTGTTATTATGCAACAAAAGTTTCCGTTATAAAAACATATGGAAGGGGAGTTTCTAAATCAGTTTCTAAATGCTTTTTGATTTAACGAAAGTAGTGCAAAATCAAAAAAATTTTTAATAAAAATTGTGGTTATTTGTGGGACGTCAAATATTTGTTAAGTGTGACCATAACTTAAGTAACAATTATAAACTTCACAATTTTTTTTTATAACTGTGTATTGTTTAAATATTTATATACTGCCATAAAAATTAAAAAAAAATTTTAACTAATCGTATTTTTGCATTCTGCACGCATTTCGTTTATTGTCCTGAATATAAATAATTTGTTAAATTTTTCTGGTTTAAAGAATTCCTGATAAGTTCATTAATATGGCAATAAATAGGTTGTGTGTTTAATCATTTATTATTGTATTTTTTTTTGTTATTTTCCTTTCATTTTATTAAAAGGAGAAAAAACGCTTTAATTGTGTTATTGGAAATATTGTGAAAGTTTTTATTTAGACAAACACCCAACAAAACTTTATACTATAAAGTTTATCCTCCGTATTTAAAAACAATTTTTAAAGTTAACAAACGTTTATTAAGGAACATTTTCAAAACAAAATTTGTTTTGTAAACCTTTAAAATTAAAATTTTTTTTTTTAATGAATACAGGCATACAGCTTTAACAGATACTTACGCTCTGCATCACTTTGTAACTATTAAAAACTAGTAGTTTAAGTTGAGGTTTGGAACTTAGCTAAGTTAAAGGTTTTTATGCATAATACAAAATAGCAGCTTTAAAATAAAGTGAGGTTTATAAAAGTTGTAAGTCGTGTATCCCATAAACTTTTACTAAATCGTGTTTTTATTTTAGTAAAACACTTTTTATACCTACACCACAATAGTGAAGAGGGTATTATGCGTTTGTGCTGATGCTTGTAATACATTAAAATATTGGTCCCACCTTTCAGTATATCGATCGGTTCAGAATCATTTCTTATGTCGAGCTGATCTGATAATTTGAGGAAATTTGCTATCTAGGCTCTTCTAGGCTGCCACAAGGGCCATACATATTTAAAATGGTAAGAATTAGTCTATGATTTGACATAGTCCCAAAACAGGATGTTTTCCGGAATAGAGTCTTTGTTACCATAAGTCATCTTGTGATTATTTGACCATAGATCCCTGACAAATACCGCTTTTAAAAAAAAAAATTGACAAAACATGTTAGTGCTGGTTCACACTCTTCAAGTCTTAGCCGTCAAGTCTTGAGTTTTTAGGGGAGAGAGGAAGATAAATGACATTCTCTTTTCCCTTATCTCCAAAAAGCTTAAGACTTGACGGCTTAATCTTCAAGAGTCTGAGCTAGCACAAAATTAAGCCATAAAAATACAACTCTGTTCTACAAGCACAGCAATTAACAAAACAAAACGGTGAACAAAAAGTATAGAATATAATTTTGGTAATAATATTTTATAAAACCATATACTTATTTGTATTATTAGTGGTACTGTTTTGATAAATATATTTATAAAAATATATCTAAAATGCCTCTGTCGACAACCACAACGCAAGTAACTGATTTTGACATTTATGGTCGCAAAATATTTTTCAGTGGGGCGCAAATTTTTGAAATCTATCCCGTTACCGTTTACTTGCTTTATTGATCGATATCTCGAGCTGAAATTAATAAGTGGGAACCAGCTGTTTGTCGTTGAAAATGGAAGCGAGCGATAGGGGTCGACATCGTGGGCCAGGCTGTAAGATAATATTCAGTATAAAGAACTCTTGTATGAAATTAAACTCATAATATAATTTTGTTCTGGCTGGCATATCATTGACCATGGGACCCAAATTTGTATCTCTAAATTCCGTTTTTAAAATAGTTCAGTTTTATTTATATACTGCCTTACACTTATTTCTACAATTATGGAAACTGAGAAAACTTCCCAAACAAATAAATAGATGCGTTTTATATTATTAAGTTCAACTTAAGAATTATATATTTTTTTATTCTTAAACTTAAATAGTAATTATGTACTTGTACCATCTAAAAATGTATGTAGTGTATTCGCGGTGCGACCACTTAGCATATTAAAGCTTTTTCGCGCTTTGTTTTATACCCCAAAATTTGCAGTGCGGCAATTTGAAACACAAATATTTGTTTTTTTGCAGTACATTAAAATTCATTGCGAATTCAGTGATGAATAAATAATATTTACAAAACGTAATAAACTGTTAAAGATTTATTCTTGATTTTGAATAAATTTATTTTCTTTCCATCTTTTTTTGTTTTCTTTCAAATGAAACAAAATTGTTCATTACAATTTAATTATGTAAAAATTTTTAAATAAAGTGAAATGTTTGCTTAACATCATAAACTGGCAATTATAGGAAAGTATTAAAAGTGGTTTGGCATTTAGAGTGACATATTTTCCATTGTATATTTTAAATGATGATCTAGTTCTTTTATTTTTTGTTGTAGTCGTTTCAAATTTATTATTCCCATATGAAAAGTATTTGCAAATGACTGAATAACACACGGTGTGTGTGTTAATTAAACTAATTAAAAATTTTTGCATTTGATTTTTAATGCCTCTTTCCTCCAAAAATTTTATATGAAGGAATAGAAACTAACATTAATTTTAAATATAAAACTTTTCTTTTTTAAAGAAAATGTTGAATTAATTTTGTGATAAAATTTTGTTCCCATTTTTAATTAATTTCTAACTTAAAACCAAACACTCACGTACATTTCCAAATATGATCTCTAACGTCATCAAACGATCGATTTTTTTCTTTTGATTTTTCGGATGCCGTTGGCCTTCAGACTTTTACATAATACTGTATAACATTTATAAAATTTCTTTTTAATTTATCCCTGATGACGTCACACAGCTGATAAATATAAATAAAAATAATTCATATTATTTATGATATTTAAACATTTTTGAAATGATTGAAAAACTTAATGATAATAAATTAATAAAAAAATGGTAACCAACCTTTAAAACGTGTTCGATTTTATACATTTTTTTTCCTTTAGCCCAAGTACCGTGATAATTTTTCTTTTATAGATTTACGTAGTTTTATTTCAAAGATTTTTATCTACATAACTTGTATTTAGTGATGTTTATTTTGATTTTATACAATAGACTACGTAAATAAACAACAAAAAATTACTTAAATAATCTGAAAAAAGATATTTTTTCCAGTATCTTATCAGTACTAAGATTTTACGTGTACTTTTTATGTGGAATAACAAAAGGCATTTTTTTTAAAAAAAATGGTAATGTAATTTGTGTGTTAAAAAAATTGGTTAGTATTGGGATCACGTTTTACGGTTTTCATCATTTAAAATTAAAATAAATTCATGCATCCCTAACAATAGAATAACTCTGGATCTTTTTAATCAAAAAACGAAAATTTTCTAGCCTTTTTTTTTTTTTTTTAACAAATTTAATGATCTTTTAACATTATAGGTGGTTTAAAACACTGTGTATTTTACAGTGCGCTTGTCGAATTTCTCACGCAATCTTTATGCACAGTGTGTAAAAGATAAGAAAATTTGCATCTGTAAATATCAGCCCGCATTAACAGTATATAAATTTTCAATTAAGGAGTGTTTTATTTTGGACTGACAAAGCACCTGACATCAGCTGATTTGACAGTCATTTATTTGTGAATTGGAAATTATATATAAATTAATGGGTACCCGGTAGGCTAGTTGGTAGTGAGCTAGTCTATCAATGTGGGGGTTGCGGGTTGGATTCCCGCCAAAGACACTGCTCTGTTTCACTACAACGGGCGGAAGGTCTAAGTTTCTATTGCTCGGGTAATTAGGTTAGATTATAATTTGCAATTGCAATTGTAACTGTAACTATTAATTAATATGTATTTATTTATCTATATTCTTTAAAGAAAACAACCAGTTTAATTAACTGAAATACAATTAAAAGTAAAATGAAATAGAAATCAGTTAATATGCTGTTGTGAACTATTATAGGTTATGTCAGATGAACATTAAAACGTATGTGTGAAACCGTCTGTAAATTGTCAATTTTGAAAGACATGCGCAATTAATGTTGTATCGTAAACCTGACAAAGCCACTGTAAAATACATCATGTTTAAAAAAGCTTAAGTATAAGCTTAAACATTTTATTAATGTATTTTTTTTGCATTTTATAATTTGACAGATATTTCGGTTAGAGGAATCTGAAGTGATTTTTGAAATTTATATTTTTTTATCTGGAGTTGGTATTTTCTACTTTTGCCAATAACTTTTTGTAGACCTTATCAAAATTTATTCGCTTCTGACTAAATATTATTGAAGTTGTTCAATATTTATTGTTGATCTGTGTCGATTATGGAAGTTAAAGAAATTGGAAACAATAACCTTGAGATCCCTCATATCGACATTGAAATAAACTTTGTTTTCAGTAAACAAAATAAGCAGCATTTGTATCATCACTCATTCATAAAAATTCATCTATATCACGTTCTATATAACGTTGAAATCAATGGTGTTTTTCTATGTAGAGTTTTACAAGAGTTATTCGAATCATTTATTTTTTCCTTAAAATTAAATAACACAGGCCGGCATTGAAAAAGGGGGTTTCACTATTCCAACTTATTCTTATATTAATTGGGTTAAAGCCGAATATGATACTGATTATTATAGAATTTTTAGTTTTAATTCGATTTCGGTCTACAGAATAAAATTATAAAAAATATAGATTTTGTTATTGACTGTGATACAAGACATCTTCCAAAATGACAATAATTTGTGAAAAGCGTTAAAATGTTTATAAAATCATATATTTGATTCGCTATAAGTTAAGCATTTTTACCCGATCAAAGTCAATTAGTCGGGTAATTTGGTAGCGCTTCAAAGAACGTTAACTAATTTTAGTTGAAGCGGACGTTTACTCTGGATGACAGCTAAAAGAGAATTATATAGTGAAAATCACATATGTACCCTTATCTGATAAATGTAACGTAGTGGAAGAAAACTGAGTTCATAGTCGGCTTTAGCATTCCCAAGAACATAAGAATAAGGTCAAATGGTAAACAACTTTTAAAAATTTTAAAAATGTCTACCTGTGTATTTAATATACTTTTCCAAACAAATATTGTCCAAATTTTTTTTAACCTCCATATCATATAGAATTGAAGACCATTTGCTGTTCACTGAGCTACCTAAACGGTACTTTACACTATTATACTTCGTATTATGACATGTCAAAAACTCAAGTAATATGTAAAAGTGTGATAGTTATGGCTAATAAATCAGTGAATGCTTTAATGCTGATTTAGTTGAACTAAACTTAAATTTATATGTAGTTTAAACTCAACAGCTGTAAATCAGTGGTCTATGTATTATATGTAATTTAAAATATAATATGGGGCAGCACTACGATAAATATTGTAAAATTCATATGATCTGTATTTTAAAAATGGTTTATATGTCTACTGACTTATAGATTTGCTGGTTTAAACACATTTTAAACCAAAAAGAGAGTTTTACTTGCACTGATTTATTATAAGCCCTTTGTGTGAATGCAATCTATTATGAAAATGACAAGTAAAACGAAAACAAATTGGGATTCTATACGACTTTATGGGTTTTTAAAATTTTTCTAAAAAATAATACTTTTCATTTTATCAGGGTTGCATTTTAATAAAAGCAAAAAAAAAATATTAATTCATGTGTGATAGTGTGAATATGAACTTTAATGTTAAATAAGGATTTTTGTTAGTCGCAACAAAACTCATTAGATTTCTATCTAAAAAAATATTGTGGACCCCGTAAGACTTGTGTGATGGTGCAAGTTTTTGTTATGTCAAAACTTCTTATTTTTATACAGTTTATACGAAGCAAACCCGTGTAGAACGTGAACTCATTCGATCGTGAATTTCATTTATTAAAAAATGTTTTGGCAATAGAATTTTTCGTTTAAAAAACGCTTGTCGCTCTTGTTTAGGCAGTTCAGCTAGAATTCATTGGACAAAAAAGGAATTAAAATAAAAACTGAAAACGAAAAATATTTGAATGTGTATGTATTTATATATTAACATACCTGATAATCTAACGTAATAAGAAATATTAAAATGGCTTTAACAGCAACAGTTTTGGCCCGATACAGACCCACATAAATAAGGGGTCGGCAGATTATACCCTGTAGAATTTCAGTAACTAAAATTAGCAAATGGCTCAAAATAGTCAGATGGGATACGCTCTTTTTTTTTGTAAAAATTAATTAAGCTTCGTGATTTTTTAAAAAAGTATTTTTTTAAATAAACTATTTCGTGAGCGTGCTTGATGGCAGAACTCTGAAAATGATTCTTGAACGAGCGTGAGTTATAACAAAAATGTTGTTGGTGATTAAGCATGATCGTGACATATTAAGAATTCGTCGTAAGCCTGCGTGTTAACATTTCCTTTCCTTATGAGTGTGCATGATGATGAGTCAAAAATCACACATACGCAAAACTCTAGCCCCGATAGCTGGTAGTGAATAAGTCTATCAGTGCCGGGGACTCTTGCCTACTGCAGACAAGCGAAGAGTTTCGCGGGACTAGCGTAGGAATAAAAAAAAATCCATTGATGCCAACTCTTGGGACACTAAGCGCGTATGATAAACAGGCTTAAAAGGGCTAAATTAAAATGTATACAAATATTTTCAAAAAGCCTAAAAAAGGGGTAAAATATATTTTTTTAAGTACAACTAAAGCTTCAAGCCGTATTTACAACCTCTTAAAATTTGTCACTGTTAAATAAAATTTCAGTTCTTAATTATTCTTTATGATATTTAAATTTTTTGTATGTATGTTTCGTTAGAACTAGTTTTTAAGCATAAAGCGGCAGATATTTTGTATCTTGAACAACAATGATGATCGCGTTTTAGATACTAAAATTCCTTTAGACTTTAGCATTTAATAAGGGATAATAATATATTTATAGCAAAACCATAAAGTTTATTGCAAACTTATCCGCTTTTCTATTCTATATCGATTTCTATCGCAAGGTTTAAAAATTGTAAAACAGTTTGCACCATACCCAGAGCAAAGCAAAAAAAGATTATATTAAAATAATAAAAAGGGTCGAAAATGTGCGTTTATAAGTTAAGGCCTAGAATCTAGCTAGAAAAGAGCTAAGTTGGCATCACAGTTGTTTGAGATTTGAAAAGATCAATAGCACTGGATTTTATGATATAATTTATGATACGATATAATTGGCTTAAAAATGAAGAAAGTCATGCTATCTTGGCGATTTTAAAATAAATTAAGGTTATTTTTAATCCACAAAATATCAATTTTGGTTTTATATAAAAATGTTTCATAATTTAGAAAAAAAAAATAAAAGCCTATTAAGCAGAAAAAAAATAAAAATTTTATCAAGATAACATTTATATAGTGAATATTTTTGCAATGAACTTATGAGTTTTGGTAGTTTGGAATTGATTAAAGCACTTTTTTCAAATTAAAAATAAAAAATAATTCCGATAATACGATTGCTTTAAAATATTTTGTTATTAGTCGGAATGATACAACACTATTATGCTTTTGGAATCTAGAACATCCAAATATTTTTAAAACTTTCTTGGTATTAATAAATTATAATTAATTAATATTAAAACTAATAATTAGTAGAGTAATTTAAAAAAGTTTTGATTTTCATTAGCTTGACAAGATTTGTTATTATATTTAAGCTTAAAACATTTAGTAAGTAAAACAATAAAATTTTTTATTTTGTTAAATTTTTATTAATTCAAACTTAAAAAAAGTTAAACGATAATTCTGATAATATTTTTCCTTAAACATTCAACACTAATTGAATTTGTTCATTTTATCGTCAAATTATAATTCTAGATAAAAGTTATGCATTTAGGGGCTACTTTATTTAGTAAAAAGGGAGATGGGTGTATGGCTTCCCTTTATGGGGGAGATTCCATTTTGGAGGGTGAGGCTTCTTAGCAGGTTTGAGATTAAACTAAGTTGTACATTGCTAGAAACTTTAATGACACTATAATTTGTTTAAATTTAGGTAATTTAACTTAACTTTTCCATTTTTTTGTTTATTTTAAAATTATAGAGAGAGAGAGAGATAGATAGTTAAAGTAAAATAATAGTAATTATAATTAATAAAAATTATATGACTTTTTATAGTCACTTTTTTTTAAAATATACAATAACTTTCTATGTATGTAAATTTTACATTTCAATTTTATTTTGTGGGGTAAATTACACACACACACACTCAACCACTTGTGTAGATAATTCTTTACATTTGTTTTATTTATCTCTTTTATGCCCGTTTAGCTTCTTTTCTTTACATGTCTTTAGTTTATTTCATATATTTTTTTTATCTTTATTTTTCAACTTATCTTCATAAGGCAACAATAATTTGCAATAAACTCGAAATAGAATTAAAAATGAAAATAATGTTTATAAATAATTTGTTATAATTTTTTTCCTTTTATGGATTTTTATTTTATTTGTGTAAAATTGGATTGGTTTTTGTTAAATATTTTTGGTGAATGGCAGTTTACTTTTGAATAAAGTAACAACAATTAATTAATTATGTTTTTTTTCATAATTTTATTTGTAATTAAATTAAAATAAAACTGTGCTTGGTTTATTTTGTCTTCTTAATTCGTTATTGTTTTATAATAAAATCTTGCGATTTCTAACTATTAAAGTTTGTGCTTAAGCGAAAAAAATTTGAATTTTATAATTTTTATTTTTTTTTTGCTGAATTGTTCGTTGGTAAAATTTAAAATAAATTAAAATTAATAAATAAAAAGCTTTCCTGTCATAAAGACTTCTTTAATCTATTAAAAGTTCAAAATGCACCGAGCCTAATTTTTCCTTGCGATCGTGAATGATATTGCGAGCCCAAGCTTTGCACTCAACATTGATTATAATACCGCCTGAAAGAAAACAAATAATTTAGCATAAAATATTAAAAGAATATGTACAAAATATAATGCCTGAATAGAGTACACAGAAAAAATTAATAATTTATTTATACCAAATTCATAAAATCAAGTAAACAATTTGTTGATTTTGCACCCATTACCAAAATTATTATATTGATTACTAAAAATTGTAAAAGTGTAAATATTTTTTTTATCAATAAATGATATTTTTAATTTTAATTAAAAAAAATTATCAAAAACCTTTGCCAGTTCATACAATGTGTTAATTTATTTAATTAAATATTGACAATTCCCAACAAGAATTCTACATGCTTAAATTATTTTATTTTAAACGAAAAGGTCAATTAAGATTTTTTGTTATTTAATTAAAAATGTATTTCAAAAAAACTAAAATGTTCATTAAATTTTTAATTTTCTTTCAACTAAAAAAATAATTGTTTCAATTATCACATTAATTAAATTTAATTACTTTTTAAATCATTTTTTTTTAATTAAAAAACACTTTTTTCTATGTAATTTTTTTCTTATCGACGCCATTTAATTGTGTATAGAAATATTTGAGCTGACTTTTAGAAATGTTTTGTTGAAATAAAGAAAACGTTTCTTTCTAAATATAAAATTTTTGCCTAAAAAATGCAGACATAATTTTGCATATAGCAACACTTCTAGCTGAATAACTCTGCATTGACTTTATGGAGTTTTGCCCGAATAGAATTGTGTCTCTGTTATCCTCTCCAGGAGATGCAGCGGAGAAAATTTGGTACCAATGGCGAAAATGTTCAAAACATGACATTGACAGTCATGTTCTAAAATTGCCACCACTGTGTTACCCCCCGGATAAGATCACCGTGCAATGAGGTCGCAGTGGCAGACGCCAACGTTAATTCTAAATATATTGGTTTTTATATAAAGAGAAATATTTTATTTACAGAAGCAGATAAGTTTAGGATAGAGTAATTTTGTTGAATAGGGAAACAAAAATAAATTTGTCGGAACAAAATAGATTTTTCTGTAAAGAATCTGCCGAAAAAACTGGGAAAAACCTTTTTCAATATAATTACCTCCAACAAAAGTAATTTTACCCCCTTATTATGTAAAACATATCACCTCACTTAAAAAATATTTTCATACAAATTGTCGAAAATTTAAAAAATTTTATATGAAAAATTTCTCAGTGCAAGATGAAGTGAATAACCCCCTTAGTAAAAAAATGTTATACATATTATGGTTAAATTTAACCTGATACAATTATCAGGCAACCGTATTATAGTTAAGTTAGTACTCCATCAAGAAGCCACAACCATATTACGGTTGTCTCTAAGCATGTTACGATTAAATATGATAATTATTTGCTTACAATTAATAATTGTTTGGTTATAAATAACAATATTATTTTCCTCTTTTAAAAAATAATTCCCAATAATTGTAGCGGGAAATGTAAGAAAAGATAAAACTCATCACTGATTTATTGTTTGGTATTTTGTTTAAGCTTTGATATCATTGCAAAAAGACTTTTTGAGTGTTTGTAGGTAATTCTCATTCCCTCTGTAGTCTTGTTTGCTAATAGCTTTGGCTTTTCTAAAATTATTGAGGAGAACGTTTCCTGGTGATCTGGCCTAAGCAACCAGTGAAATGCGCATAGGAACAGCTTATCCTCCAACAATAAATTTCAGTATTTTTATCAATTATTTAAAAAGGGAATTAAGCACAACAAACCAAATCTTTTAATAAATTATAGTATTCCCAAAAACAACTTTGATAATAAAAGATAAATTTATTTTTTTATTATGAGCCATAACATGGTAGGAGGCAATCATAATTTGGTTGTGGCTTTTTGATGGATGGCAAATTTAATCATAATATGGTTGTCAGTGACAATAATATGGTTCAATTTTGCATAGTATGTTTAATAATTTTCGCTAAATATAGTTTTGTTGGAGGTGACCATATTAAAACATGTTTTTTCTCTGGGTGTTAAAATAAAAAGATCTCTTCTGAATCAATAATGTTTGTCCATTGGGTTAACATTTTAAGTAAACAATTATTTTGAAATAATTTCACTCGAATTCAAAAGATTCCATTGTATCCAAAATTTAGACTTATCTTCTATAGAAAATATCTTAAAGGGGCAATGATGTAAATATTGTAAGATCGTTCCTAAATGTCCATTTTACACTAAATTTTAATATTATATTTAATGAAAATGAAAAAATTATTAAAATCAACTTACGTTTTGGTCTTTGGAAATGTACAGCCACTAAAGGACTTAAATAACCTTCTGAATTTAAATAGGGATAAAAATAGCCGGGGAAACCACGCAGAGGTAAATAATCTACGGGACCAATATTTTCCTGATCAGCTGGATTTTCACCTTCACATGAAACCCAGATGGTTGCCATCTGAAAGTTTATAAAAAAACTTTATTCATTTAAAACAGCGAACAATCTTATAAAGTATATTTACTAACCTTATGGGGTTCATTCTTCTCTATTTCGGATATGTAGGTCTTAAGACTTTTAGGCATATTCTCAGGCAAGTCGGTAGAATTGTTGAAATAATCAGGTACCCAACCATAAATCTTATTAAGTTTCAGAAATATACAAGGTGAACTCTTGTGATAACTGTAGTGGTTTTCTTTGGTACATGGAGACCAAGCCTTAATGTCCACATCGCAAACTTGACCCGGTGGTGGTGGTTGATTATAATTGCAATTGTAAATATTCTGACCACGGCCGGGTGTTAAACCAGGTACTTTGTAAACTATTTAAAAAAAAAAAAAAATATTATTTTATAAAAAAATTCACAATTTCAAACAAACTGCTACTTCAAAACACAAGGTTAAAGTGTTGATAAAAAACAAAAAGTCTTACACTTTGACGTTTTTTAAATTCAACATTAAGTGTTTGTTTTAATTAATTATAAACATTGACATAATTATCATTTGTAAATAGAGATTATTGTCTTGATAATTAAATTGAGTATACACAAGACTTACCATCCAAAAATTCATCCAAAGCGTCTGTCCATTGTTTGTAGTTGTCGTGATGGGTACCCTTATACCAAATCAAGGTACTTTCTACGTTATCTGAAGGTGGTAGCGGTCTGAAACCAAGGCCTAGATAATTATAAAAAATGGATTTGCTTAAAATATTTTTGTTTTGTTTTTTGGATAGCCCCATTGTATTTACCTGGATTTGTTCCTATTAATGAACCACTCAGTGTCCACTTTGGTATGCGGGGATCCAAAGTTTGAAAGAATGCCCACATACAGATGCATACCAGCGCCGCTAAAACACCATAAAATGCTGTATAAAAAACGCCAATTTTTGCTAAAAGAATATTTTGTTAAAGTTTAATAAAGTTAATATATTAATTTTGATCATGTAAAATGATTTAAAATGAGTCTAGTCATCTTCTTATTTATAGAACAAAATATGTTTAATATGTTTCTACTCTTTCAGGAGCTTTAAGATTTGTTTTTATGTTTGCACGATTTTATTTATTTATTATATTTTACATAGACCGTTATAGTTAAGGTGACCATATTTTCGAAACCAAAATACAGAATATTATTTTTATGGTGTGCAAATCCCAGTAAAAAATGGAGCTTACTGGTAAGCAGTTTTGTAAGACAGAGAAGCGCAATTCCCCTTTACAAACCTGCGTGCAAGAGGCATGATTTTTATATGGCAAATTCTCCCTGGCAAGCTTTTTTTTACTTATTTTCTATTTCTTGTCTCTGCTCAAAAACATCTCTTGTTTTCGGTAAAATTTCGGTAAAAATCGTAAACACATTTTAAAATCATTGCAACATAACAAGCTTCAATGTCAGAGATTAACAGAAATCAGGGATGAAAAATGGCTTTTATGATTTTGTACCAACTGTAAACTCAAAATGTACTTTTTAGACCATGACGGTACCATTTTTATAATATTTTTTAAGAATTCCTGTTGCAACTATCAAATATATAAGAACATTTCCTTAAAGCAGGTATTTTAATATGACCAACATCACCTGTTATAGATATTTTGCATAGAGTCATATTTTGCTAAGCCCTCCTTTTTCCAACTATGGAAATCGTTTCATTCACTCTCCCGAAATAATACCACATTCGTATTCATTTGCTTACTTGTCCTACAATAGTACTTTTTTAAAACAATTTAATCTTTATCCAATATTTGTTGAAGCTTAAAGAAAACCTTCTTTTTGTTTTCAAGAAGTTATTAATTTAAGTCTTTTACACCACATAAAATCATAACAGCCGTGAAGTTGCCAACAGATAATTACAAATTTTGCTATTAACGAACTTTGCAACAAAAACACAAAAGCTGAGCCTTAAAAAGAAGGGGAAAAACGGACAAGAATTAAAGAGAACAAAACCAAATTAATGTTGTCATATAGCGAAACGTTGAGATTTTTAAATTGTACCCAGTAAGCCACGGTAGTACCACGGCACCGAAGAGGCCCATAATGTACCATATAAAGAACAATTGTTCCATATTTCCATCCGTGGAAGTTTGTTCGTGAATTTTTACTTTAAAATACTCATTTAAATTATTAACTTGTTACCTCCTTTCTTATAAGGGTTAGTGTAAAGTTAAAAAATTATTTTTATATACTTAAATAAAAAATTCACTTCAATGGTTTTCGCTTCTCTGCTGCTTTGAAGTAGTATATAGTAGCCGGTGCATATATAAGCGCTTATGTACTTTTCTTGCTTTCGGTAAATATCATTGAGTACCCAAGAAAAGCGATGCATAAAAAGAAGTTCCCAATTCCATTAAATACAATATGCATATTTCGACGTCTTTAAAATCTTCAAAATATTTCTGTGAAAAGACAATTACGTGTTTAGAATACACAGAATTAAGGAAGGGGGTTTATATGGGACCTATGGTAAGCACAATATTTTGTCATGGCAAATTAGCTTTCGTAAAAGTTATTGTCACAGATTTTTATGTCACCACAAAAATATATATTTTTTTTTTTTTTTTTTTTTTATTCCAAACTAAGTCCCGCGAAGCTTTTTTTGCTTGTCTGCAGGAGACCAGAGTCTCTGGCGGGAATCGAACCCGCAACCTCGGTACTGATAGACTAGCTCACTACCATGCCCCGGTAGGCTAGATGGACGTTATGTCATTAAAAGCTATTTTAGGGGTAGTATTTGTATGGAAGCTTTGGTTAAATATGAACACATTCCAATAACATTTGGTAAGACGATTTAGATTGTTAAAAAATAAGTTTAAACCAAATTAAATATAAATACCAACATAATAAGATTATGGCTAAGACCACAAAGACTCCATGCCGGAAAAAAGCCTTTTTCAATACGCTTGGGTCTTTATGATCATTGTAGCCTATGTACCAAATTTCATCCAATTATCTCTAAAATATTGACCTGTACTTTGCGCACATTGTTTATATTGAAAGCCAGCCAGACGGACGGAGATGTCGGAAATGTCCATATATAGATCAACTCAGTCGACTTTTGAGTTTGGTGGAAATGTGAAATAATAAATCTAATTTTTTGTTTTGTTTGATTTTTTTGTGGAAGAAATATTCTTAGTAAAACGTATATGATGATATTTATATCAAAGTATATTTTTCCACAATTATGGAGCGTGGCCAACCATTTCAACTGAGAGTTAACGGACCGCCCTGAACATACTCATAATAGACTGTGTTATGTACCGAATTTCATTGTTAGATTAAATAAGAAACGTGTTTCGATTAGAGCAGTATACTTAAAGTCCAAAGCAAAATTTCTGGGCTTTAAAAACGTCAGTGTATAATGCGTTTTTATCCGCCCTCTTTCATGGTGGTGTAGGGTAGAAAAAGTCGATTAAAAAAACGAACATATAATTTTCTAATGGCTTTTATTAACTAAAATACTTTCCTCTTTAAGCAAAGTAAATAATTATTACTTCTAAAACGCCTAAAAAGAAAATGAAGACGCGATTATACTTTTAAGAAGATATAAACTGAATGAGATATGAATGTGATAGTGGTGGGTATAACAAATTCGTCTTGATGGTCAGTTAATGCCTTGTTATCTATTAAAAAATATTTTAATTTTTTGTTCTAGATTTTATTAGATTAAATTCTGGTTGCAAACATTGTGTTGATTATTATATTAAAAAATTATTGTTGATTTTGTTCGCTTCTTTTTCTTTAAACGAGAGGGGTTTAATTTAATTGACACTTTTCTGACTCGTAATTTTAAATGCATGGGGACATGCTGTTTGTCTGACTTCTGGCTTCCCAGTTAATTTGTAGAGGTTAACAATAAAAATTAATTAAAATTCTTGAAATAAAAAAGGGGGAATGAGTTTAGAAAAATGAGAAATTAATAAATAGTAGTTTTATTAGAAAACGATGCCACCATCTGTTAAACATATTTTTTTTTATTAAAATAAAAATGATTGTTTACAATGTCATCGCCCAGACATGCAATTTTTTAAAATTCGGCTTTGAAATTGCATTAGTGTCCAGATTATGAAATTCTAGTCTTGCAATTCGAGTTTTGCCACTTTTCCTATTTTTATTTTATATGTAAATACAAATACACTTACAGCCAACTTCAAGTTAAAACGTGAGAATTACAAAATAAAACAAAATTGCAGATTATATTAAACTGAATACCCTACAACAATCTTCTCATTCCTCTTACCAATAAACTCAGGAATTGCTTCAACAAAAATTGCTAGTCTGGACGATGACAAAGTGTGTACTGTTTATTTCCTAGTGAAGTTGCCGTATTTAAAAGTTTTTTCAAATAAGGCATCTTTTTTCAGTAAAATGCTTATAGATACATATATGGTTGTCTCTTTTGTTTAACAAAATATATAAACAAATAATTTGAGTTACTAACTTGGCTTAAATGTAATGAAAAGGTGAGTAATTGAGTGAAGTGTACGCAAAGAAAAAAATAAGTAAAAGAAAACCAGAAGAGTTTTATTGAGTACGTGTATTCAGGTAGTTTGAAATAAAAGTTTTTTTTTTGTAAAGAAGTTTATAAAAGAGCGGAAGTAAGAGGTAAGAGAGAGGTAGTTAACTAAAGAGTTCCCAGTAAATTGAAATGAGTAATAAACAAATCTTTGTGTTTCTAATTATTGCTATAGAAACTTTCAATAATACATTCACCTGCATCACATATTTGTAGATAAATTAAAATGAAGGGTATTTTAAACAAATTTTGTATTTAAATTTAGTTTTGCGGTTCTTTTGCTTTTTAAATTATATTCGACATTTGCGTAATGTGGCATTCAATAATAATAAACATTTGTTGGTTCCTGCTTAATTTTTTTTTTTTTGATTTTAAAAATAATTTTACAAGAACAAAATATGTAAATTATTTGTACTACTAGTATTCAGTGGATGTATGACTTTTAACATTTTCATTCATTAGTTACGTTTTATATTTTTGGTTTGTGATCTCTCTGTTATGCTACAGGCTGCAGTCAATCGCACTGATGGTTTGGATATTTTCAATAATTGTCACAATTGGCAAAAGCTGTGAGAAAATCGTTTAGAGATAAAACATATAATAAAATAATGGCATGTTAGGGTGATAAAAAGTATTTGTGTACATTAACAAAAATGCCTATGTATGCTTAGGAGTGTGTGCGGTACATACAATCATATGTATAAATAAATACAAGTCTATATATGTAGATAAGAGCGACTAATGCAAACAAACCAAAACAAACGAAATGTGCCCCAATTTGTGGCCAATTATTTGACATATTCATGTGCATATGAATTGATGATCATCATATGCATGAATTACAAAAACAAATGCTGCAAGGCTAAGTTTTCTCTAATGCTTTAGAAGGTACAGCACACATATACAGTTAGACATGCATATATGTAAAAATAAATGTGAACAATATGTTTACGTGCACATGAATACTCTCTTAAATAGTGTAACGATTGCAAAAATAAGTTTATTTTGCTACTTTAGCTACAACATTTTTGTCTTTGTGGACAATTGATGACAATTTGTTATGTAAACATTAAAAAACATAAAAAAATTATTAAAATTTTTTAACCCTTTTATGTTAGTTGTGATAAAAAACGATACAGTAGAGCCTCGCTAAGAGCAATAAACTAAAGAAGTGATATACAATCTGTTGTTAGTGTAATTTTTTTATTGACTTTCTGATAACTTTACTAAAGATATGGCCAAATTTAACAAACATTTGACGTCCCATACGTAACCACTTTTTCTATTAAATATATGTTTGATTTTGCATAACGTTTGCTATATCAAGCAGCATTTTACTCAGCAATACAGTTTAGTAGATCAACAGAAATTATTAAAAAGAAAGTCAAAAGAAGATTAATTTAGTGGTCACGCATTTTTTCGATTTTTTCGTCAAATATTTGTTTAATGCAAACATACCTTAAAATTTTAGTTATTGTTAATATGGAAAATTTAGTTGACATTAATTTATATAAAGTAAAAACTGTTATTTTGATCTATCTTCTTTTTATTCCAATCGACTTAAAATTTTGATAGGTACATATATATACCATTGAGAGGTAAAGAGGTGGTCAATTAAATATTTGTAACAGTAATCAGATAAAGTTCAATGCTAAACATCCAGCTTGATTAATAGAAGAAGACATTTCTCAAAGACGATTAACTATTCTAATAATTCTAATATTCGATTAACTATTATCTAATAATGATAATTAACGTTTCATGCCCCTGTTTTATGTGTTTTTTCTAATTTCTAACGAAAACTTTTGCAAAATAAAATATTACAAATAAATTTTGTAGTCCCTAAAGTCTTTTACACTATCACACAAGTCTTCCGTATTTTGACGAAAATGCATCCCTGATCTAATTATTGTTTGAAACTTTTGAAAATCAACACAAAAAAAAATTCTCCATAGTTTTTCACCAATTAAAGCATTAATTAAAAACATTATCAGTTTTGATAAAAAATCAAGTTAATTAAACGTTTAATCAATTAAATTAAAGGTTTATTTGGTGTTAGTAATTTGTTTACTGGTGCATATTTAATTTTAATTAATATCACAAATTTTTTAATTGAAATCAATTTGAATTTTTTTCTGTGAATAAACTTGTGTGACAATGTAAAGTACCCATTACTTAGGACTTGCTTTCTACTTCCACATTAGTAATTGCTTTTTGTGTTTTATATTAAACCTTTGAAAAAAAAAAAATCAAACTGTCCCAAAGACGTTTGGTGCATAAAAGGGTTAAAGTTCGCTGATCGATCTGGGGGCTGATTCTGGCAGTCGTGATCGAGCACTTTCTCGATTCGAAAGCAATTTTATTACTTATTCTTTCAGTCGATACTGAACGAATCAAAATTATTTGAGTTTTGACAACGCTGAAAAAATTATTTCGATTCGTTCAGTATCGACGGAATAAAGGAGAAATAAAATTGCGTTCGAATCGAGAAAGTGCTCGATCACGACTGCCAGAATTAGCCTCCTGGTCAATTTAATATATTTATTTTCTTCAGAAGCATTAAACAGTTAAGACATTTCATATTGAGGTTGTTAAAATGTTTCTTAAGCTTTAATATATTATTTAATATAATTGGATCCATATAACTTGAAGGGTTAAATAATTTGTAAAAGTAACATAATTTATTGCATTTTTTCGAAAATTTTAAAAGTACATGAATTTAAAAATTTTAAATTAAAAAAACAATATAAAAATTGCTTTTAAATTACTATCAAAAAGATTATGGAGCATTTTTTTTAATAAACAAGAAAACTTACACCAAGAGATTTTATCTCTGTTCATGACAGTGCCTTTTTCGGCATTGTAAAGAAATGTGGCCAGATGAAAAGGTTCAGCTCGGCGCACTTGGAACTCTTCCATACTTGAGTGTTGCATTGGTCTTTTCGACATTTTGTTTGTTGGTTATTTTGTAAAGATTTTAATTTAGGCCGAAAGGACGGGTTTGTATAATACCTTTTTAAACAAAAAGTTGTAATTATTGCTAAAATATTAGATACAAATAAAACGATTATGTAAACAATTATGCATTTTTTCAAAATATTTACAAATTGATTTAAATATTATTTTGAAAACTTATTATGTAATCTTTAATTATTTTTGAAATCTTTTAATTATAATCGATAATTGTTTTATTTTACTTTATTTTTTTCAATTAGATTTTAAAACTTTGTTTTAAACACAGTTAAAATTTTTAAAAATTTTCATTATTTTTTTTTAATAAATTCTCATATAAATTTTATTTAGTTTTTTAAAACACTAGATGATTATAAGGAAAAATGCTCACTCACGATCGCGCGCTTTAAGGCAACTATTTTGACCAAAATTTTCTTTTAGAGATTTTTGCACGGAAAAATTATTATTGTCGCCATGGCCAAATCAACAAATTATTATGGTCTTTAGTTTGATTTTGTTAGTATCTATTTGTTTTTTTTTCTTCTTTTTTGTGCGTTTGGGCCAAATATAAACCGAAACCGAAAGTCAATGTACTAATGCGAAATGATTTTTGCTTTTACAAAAAAAAAAAAAAAAAAAAAAAAAAGGAAATACAGAAATCGAATTTTTGCTGATTTTATAAAATCTTTACACAAACAAACAACTTCTTAAATTAATTAAATTAATATTGTTGGCTGGGAGACAAAATTTTACAAGCATATTTTACAGTTTCTGTCTTGTGTTATCTTGAAGAGTTAAAAATAAAATATTTTTAGGTTTTGCTTTGTTTTTTTAAGTTAAAAATTGTAAATTTGTATAGATTTTTTTTGCTAATAAAAATTCTTTTTAAATTCTTGGAATTTCCTTTTTAAGAGTTGGCTAAAAGAGCCCAGCCACACCTTATTTGTCGAGTTAAAAACTCTTAAGGTAAGACAGAGATGGCTTTAGGCAACGTGGTTCAAACACGATTTAATATTTTTTAAGGTAAATTTTAAGTTTTCTTCATTATAAATTTATTACTTCAATTAAACACTTCAAGATTTTTATTATTTTGAATAATTTATCACGAATTTTTGTTTAGGTTTTTTATACTTTAACACTGGCTTTAAAAGCCAACCAAAAGGAAAACAAACTATACAAATTTTGCTGTCACAAGCTGAAAGAATCTTTTAAGTGCTTCGCTAGCGCGTTAATAATAAACATAAACTGAAAACCAGTATCTAAACGATACATGGCTTGGAATACAAACAAATTCTCAATAAAACAGACAGTCAAAAACAAACAAACAAACAAAAAAAAAAAAAAAAACCCACTCAAAGAAGAGTTAAAGAGCATTTAATTGTCAGTATGGGTAGAGAGTTAAATGAGGAAACAAAATCAAGCCAAGATCATTCATTAAACAATTTAAGAGAGCATTGAACACCCCTCAACAATTATCAATTAAATTCCGGACTCCTGACTTAAACATGATAAAATAACTTAACAAATTTTTTATATCTTACATGTTAATTTTTAAACAAAATCTTAATTAAATATATTTTAAGTTACTTGTATTACCTCGCTTTAAATTCTCATCTAATTTTTTCTAATTTGTATAATTCACAATTAGTTTAGTCACTCATTCATCATTTTACATGCCAATTTTTAGTTCAATTGAAAATGCTAAAGAACTGCACAAGTATAACACTTTTTAATTAAGTTTTAGTTGTACGAAAATTACTCACAATAATGAAAATTCATTTACAATAGCTGTCAATTTTAACACTCAAGAGCAAAAACACATTTCTCAGCTTAACTAAACTAAACCAAGCCCAACTGAGTTAAACAAAAAAACTACTGTTTCAGATATTTGTGTCGATTTCACGCTAAACGTGGCGAATTTTCGGTATATTTGGCGATGCAAATTTGTGATGATATAATTTTCCATTGGATTTGATGTTTGAAGCATAAAAATCATTAAGCCGAGAGAATAACAGACGATTGTTTAAGAAAAAAAAAGAACTTGAAGAGATAAAAACAAGTAAAAATGTATAGCCTATCAAGCCCGACGATTTAATACCCTATACCACAGTATATAAAGATTAAAAGATTATGTTCGTTGTGCTTAATTCCCTTTTTTCAAATTGATAAAAAATACTGAAATTTATTGTTGGAGGATAAGCTGTTCCTATGCGCATTTCACTGGTTGCTTAGGACGGATCATCAGGAAACATTCTCCTAAATAATTTTAGAAAAGCCAAAGCTATCAGCAAACAAGACTACAGAGGGAATGAGAATTACCTACAAACATTCAAAAAGTCTTATTTGCAACGATATGAAATCTTAAACAAAATACCAACAATAAAACAGTGAATTTATCTTTTCGTACATAGTATATAAAGACAAATTTCAAAGTATCGGTGAAAGTTTTAACCGATTCTTACCATTTAAAATAGGTTTCGTCCTTTTAATACGCTACACTTAATCCATGTAGTACCCTACGCCACAGTATATAAAGACAAATTTTCGAGAGTGTATCCTATAGTGAAAGTATTGACCGATTCTCACCATTTTCAATAGGCTTCGTCCTTAAAACAATTGAAAGGTATGTACCCAATTTCATCAAATTATGTGTCTTCAAAATTGCGAACTGTATTTTGCGCACAAGTTTACATGGAGAGACAATCAGCCAGCCAGCCGGACGGACACACGGACATCGTTGTACTAAATGGTGGGTCTAGGACCAACCGCCACAATTGTAGTGTCGGTCTAAAAATAGATTTAGAAAACATTATTGGCGTTCCTTAATTTCAAATGTTTAAAAATTTATTGCCAAAATGAGAGCATTAAAGACAAAGTTTGGCAACGAAAGATGATGAAGGTGACATGGTTTAAACTTTTATTATTTGAAATTATGTAAATTTATAAATAAATAAAATTCTTAAATATTTTAACAAAGAGACTAAAAGCATATTCACATACTTGATGAAAAAAAATCCGAAAAAGTTAAAATATATTTTTAACGATGTCAATAGAAGTCTTTCTTTCGAATAACTATTTGAAGCAAAAAATATTTCAGGATTTGTGTTTGTTTCAAATGAAGTTGTTTGTATGAAAATTTCATTAAATAAAGACTTCTGTTGTCATCGTTAATGTTTTAAAAATATCGAGTGAAATGTAATTAAAAAACAGTGAAATTTTGTTGAATCCAGCAAAATTTATATAAAATTGAACACATTTTTAATAGAAATATTAGTTGCGTGTAGGGCATTAAATATTTGCTAAGTGTGACTACAGCTTTAGAGTCAGTTTATTCTTAAAACCAGTTCTTTTTTTAGATTAATTTCAGTTGCTTGGAAAAACTTACGCCGACATTTTGTATTCGTATTCCCATCTGAGATGTTGCCATTTTCAGCATTATTTAGTAATGTATCCAGAGGCAGAGGCTCAGCTTGATGGACGTCAGTTTCTTTGTTGTTAAAATCTTTCATTTTCACTTGAAAACTTTTCAGTTTAGAAAAGTAAAGTTCTTTATATTTTATTGCTTTATAATTTATGTTTAGAAATAGTTTTAGTTAAATATAAAATAAATTTTCAATTATCGAAATTTATTTATGGTGACTATGATATTTTAATCATATTTTTTCCTCTTTAGTGTTGTAAAAAAAAATATTTCGGACACTAAAGCTAAAAAACCTTCAGTAGTCCGATAGCGCGTTTTACAATTGAAACAAAAACAAGAATCCAAACAATAAATGGCTTAAAATGCATATCAAGTTAATATTATAAACAACTAAAAATAAAACATGAAAATAGTAAAAAAACTCTCCTCAAAATAAAAAAAGAGAAATTGATAAATCATCTCTAAAAAGAAGAGGGAGGACACAAAACCAAGTTCCAATATTATTTATAAGCTATTCATTAAATTAAAACTTAAGAGAACGAACAATTTAAGCTATGTGGTATCTTGTAAATAAATATATATTTTTATACTTTCAGAGACAATTTTACATATCGCACCGGTTCCTCTTGAGGGGTTTAACTCAAAATTAAACAATGGTTAGTTGTCAACCAAACTGTGTTTTTTTTTTATATGTACACAGAAAAAAATATAAATGTTTTTAATAAAAAATTTCTGATATTAAATAAAAAATTAATTAAATTTGTACCAGTAAACAAATTAATAGTATTAATTTAATATTTTTGGATATTAACCACATTTTCTGCATTAATGTTGTTGTAAACGTTTAATTCACTTTATTAAATTTTTAATCAAAACTTATTTTATTTTTGATTAATGGCTTAATAAAAAAAATGGGCGTGAATTTTTTCTGTGTACTCTATTATCAAATTTTTTAAGTGCAAAACAGTTTTGCCGATTTAAATTTCAAAACTTAATTACACTGTGCACGAATTTGACACTTTTTTTTAACAAACTGGTTAATTTACAAGTAAAGCCGATTTAAATACGCTGAATTCAATGGTGCTAGTCATTTTTCGAAGTTAGCGCTCGTATTAGCGATTAAAATTTTTTAATAATTTAAAAAAAAAACGATATTTTTATACTTTTAGTATCGTTGTACAATTTTAATCAATACAACTCTATTAAATACAATTTTTCTTTGTTTTTAAAGAATTTTTTATGAATTTTTTTTTATTTTAAATTTCTATTTGATCAAGCTTATGGTCTATTTTTTATTTTATAAAAGAGTTAATATTTATTTAATTTCTTATTTTCGTAACCCCTTTGTGTTACGTCTTTAGGATTGTTTTAAAAATTTTTCAATCCTAAATACGTAACACAAAGGAGTTACGAAAATCGAAATTAAAATAAATATTCATTTTCTTTATAACATTAAAAATATACCATAAGAATGGATGGTCGAATAATTTATAGTTATATATACAGAAGGATTGTTTTTCTTAACTCTATTGAATACACTCACTGTGTAAGTGGCAAATTGTAACTATCTGGGCGTCCTACTGGTAAAGCTAATTCGAGAAGGTTGAATTCAAAGTTAGCACTCGTATGTCCGATTAAAATTGTTTAATGCAAATTTTTTTTATTTTGACTTTGCAATTAATTCAATATAAACAAATATCTACAAATAAAAACTCCAAAGTTATGTAATTTTGTATATATGTAATCAATAGGGCTTAGATAAATATCCAATAAAGTTAAGAAACTTTTATTTTTCAAAAATCGCTAAAAAAAAAATGTTTTCCACAAAAAAAAGTTACGAACAATTTTATTTAAAAGAATTAAGTTGATTTAAATTGAGCAATGCTCCCAATTATATATAAAAAATATTGTTTTATGGTTTATTAGTGTTGAAATTTATAATCGCAAGTATCGCCAATACGAGCGCTTACTTTGAACACCGGCCATCACCATGGAATTCAACATACTAGAATTAGCTTCAACTTGTACATCATTTCAAAAGCAACAATGTACAACATATTGAGTACAAAATGTTGCGATGGTTCTGAACATTTTCGGAACTAAAAAAATATTATAATTTTTGCAATATTTATTGCCAAAACCAGTGTCAAACGCCAACGTTAAGAGCATACTTTTTCAATTAAATACAATTCAATCCAAAACAAGAAATGATTTAGATATTCCTACTCTGTGCTATATGGAATTTTGCGGACCCAAGTCTTTCTAAAAAAAATAATTTACGAATTGCGTACAAACAAACAAACGGCAGTGCTAAAGGTAGGATTTTATAGGCCGTATAAAAAGGGTTCCATTATTACAATTTAACTTAATCTACCAGGTAGGATGGACCTTCCGTTAATTTATCGCTCACTCTAGGCTAAAGTAAAGTCGTAATTATAGAACACTTTTTATACGGACGAGTAGTACCTTTAGCTGTCGGCAAGTTGTGAACATGGGCCTTAGTAGCATACCAGCCTCAATCAGTGCGTAAAGCGTTTTCTATCTGTAGAAAAAGTTCTCATGCTCATTAAAAATGTATGAAGTTAACCCAAAAAGCGCGGCGTCAACGCTTTTGAATTGGAAAATCCGATTTTGATAGAGCGTTAAGTAGTGAAGTTGGTGCTATTGTTGTATTAATCTTTTTTTTTTTGGTCAATCTATTGGGGTTTTCTACATTTTTATTTCTATTTTGTGGGTTTTATTCAACAATACAGATCATGCGTGACTCATATTAAACAGATTTGTTATTTTTGTTCAGTATCGTTTGACAAGTCATCATGAAAAGGCTCACACCGCCAAATTGGCTCTAGAAAAATCAATGAAAATCTGGTGTGCTATCGTGAAATTTTGTTCAGTGATGAAGCTCATATCTGGCTTAATGGATACGTTAATGAGCAAAATTGCCGAATTAATAAACAAAATCGCTTTATTACATCCATTCAAAACAACGGTATGGTGTGGTTTATGGCCTGGCGGAATCGTTGGTCCATATTTCTTCAAAAATGAGGAAAATCAGAATGTTATCGTCGCACAATGTTAATGGACTACGCGCATTCAGAAATTCAAGCGCATGGGGTCGGTGAGCTGTGGTTTCAATAAGACGGCGCTGCGAACCATACAGCAATTAAAATAAATACCTTGTTGAGAAATCATTTCGGTGAGTACTTAATTGTACGTTTTGCTACGGTAAATTGGCCTCCTAGATCGTGCAATATCACACCTTTGGACTATTTTCTCTAGGGATATGTAAAGTCTGAGGTCTTCAGACTTTGAAAGCCAACATAACTCGTGTTATTCGCGAGATACCAGTCGCTATGCTCGAACGAGCTACCCAAAATGGGACCTTCCGAATTGACCACCTCAGACGTAGTCGTGGCCAATATTTACATGCTATCATTTTCAAACAGCAAATGCCATAAAATGTTCTTTTAACCGATAATAAAAATTTAAGTTCACTTTCAAATTTATTCGTTTTAGTTTACATTATAAACAAAACCTCACCATGAATCACCCGGTATTTATATAAAACTTTAAAGTGCTATACATTTATAACACTTTATTCAAGTTCCAGTTGGAAATTTGATTTGAGTTTTAAATTCATTTACAGAAAAAAATCTTTAATTACACTCAAGAGTATTTTTAATACACAAAAAAACTCATTTAAAGTAGACAAATTTTAGCTCGAGTTGTTAGTAGTTTTACTTCTAAGTCCAACATTTGTATCATTATAAAAATACAATTTGTTTCGAAAGTATTAGGGGTTGTTCTAAGCCGCATTCAATTCGTTTCATTGATCCAGGTAGCAAAGGGAATTCTTAAAATAGATTTTCGAACAGGTACTGTACAAAGTGGTAGCAGCACTTCAATAAGCATGTGTATGAGTAAATATTTTTAGATGTGGTTGTGTGTGTATTTTGTGAATTAGTGTTAAAGGATGTCATTTGACACCCTTAGGGACGAAATTCTGTGTCTTTTTGTGTATTTCGTTCGCTTTGTTTGAATGTGCAAATAAAAAACCCTTTTGTTGCTGAATACAAATTATTGTTTTCTTGAGTGGAAAAGTACCGTGTGTACGATATTAATGCAATTGTCAAGAAGTCTTTCGAATATGTTGTCTTTTAATTTGAATGTACATTTTTAATGGAATATTTATGTTTAGATAAATTGTTATTGTAAAAAGACGTATCTTAAGGATGGAGAGGTATAAAAAACTTCTCTATTTAACCTTTAAAAAAATTTATTATTTATGTGACTTTAAATTAATTATCTTTATTCCTTAACGGACTTCAAGGAAATAAAAGATCAAACTTCACTTAAACTTTTCTAAAAATGCTAGGAACATATGGAAAGTTTTTTGAGAAAAGTTTTAGGGTTTTAAAGGCCGAACGCATCTGTACTACTGTATACGTCTCCTTGTTTAACTGACACAACGTAACAACGGAGAACGTGCATACCATGAATACTTCAATGACAAAATTTATTGCCTGTTTTTCAAAATAAAATAAAAATTTTCGCTTGGGAAAATAAACTGAAACAACAATAAAAAAAAATCAAATTTGTTTTTGTTTTTAATAAATTTGTGACCGAAAATTTTTATTTAACTTTGCAAAACAGGCACTTAATCTAAATAAACAAATTTTGCTTTATAAAGCTCAGGCGTGTCTTGATGTAATGGATAGAGGTCGAAGATTTTAAGCCAGACTGCTATATAAAGACCGATACAATAAATTTGTTCATTTAATCTTATTTTATTTTATTTAGCTTTCAATAACTCAACGTACGTTAAAAGTTGACCAACCCAAGTACTTTGCGTTAACGGTGACGTATGATATTGGACAAAGCTCATAAGAAAACCTCAACTTGTTGACTATCAGTTGAAATTTCTGGTTCCAGAAAAAATGTTTCTATATTTTCTCGCCAATTTATGGCAGTCATTTTCGGCCAGTGTTGCCAATGGCTAAATTTCCGGAAAACAATGGCTAAAAAAAATAACAAAAAAATGGCTGAAATGGCTTCAATTTTTTTTAAATAAAAACATATTAAAAATCAAAAACAAAACATAAATTATTCATTTAAAGTTTTTACAATGAAATTGTAAATTAAGATCAATTTGTTACTTAAAAATAAACGAAAATTAAATGTTTTTTTAGCATTTAAAAAATAAACTCGTCGATAAATTCTATGTAATATAATAGGAATCATTTGTACCTATTAGTTTTCAATATTTTGAAGGTAAACCATTATCATGATAACATTAACCCAAACTTTTGGGTCCAAATTTAAAAAAAAAAAAAAAAAATAAGAGATCAAAAATATTTTATTGTCATAGTAAAAATATTTACCTAAAAATATTTACCTAATTGATAAAATCGAACTTACGGTTGCTAAATCTAAACTGTTTCTCAAATTACTTTTAACGATGCTTACTTGACTAAATACCCTCTCTACTTTAGCATTAGAAATTTTCACAAATAGAATCTGGGAATTTTACTTATATTTGTTAAAATAATTAAGTTAAATCCATAAAATTTGCAATAAGCACTATCAAGTTATAAGATACAAAGAATGCTGACGAAGTCCGTAGCGGATCAGAAAATGGATTACATTCTGCTGGTATCTAATAGTTGTATAAATTTTCTGTACAATTAACTTCATTGCTAGCCAAAGGATAGTCAAAGTAAGCCTCGTAATAGAAATATAAAAACAAACAAAATGGCGACAGTTCATAGAAAATATTCCTGGAAAATATTGAAGGAATAAGACTTTTAAAGTATGAAAGCTTTTTGAATTGTAAAATTTGACTTAGAACACACATTCGAATTAATATAAAAATTTTTTGCAATTTTTATAAGGAAATAAAAATTATTATTTTCAAAGAAAAAAACGGAAAAAGTTTGTTATGGCTAGACAAGGTGAAAAATGGCTGAATCTAGCCACTAACTGGCTAAATTGGCAACACTGCTTTCGGGAATCCATCGCCAAAATTTTAACTTTTCCAACTGTCAGTTAATCTTTGTCATAAAGAAAGTTATTCAACAAAAATTTATTGATAACCGATACAAGCGAAATGTTAGGACTTTATTTGTCGGACAACACGACTGAGATGTACACATTTATCAAGATTAGAAAATCTTGGTAACATAGAAAGTATGATCTACTTCTTTTGGATTTCTCCGTCTGGATTAGATCGAAACAAATTTTACATATATAATAAAAATAACATTTTTCATTTTTCGAATTTATTCTATGAGTTAAATTTCAGTTATGTATTTTATAAAGCTTTTTGTAATAGCTCTATTCCTTAAATTTTTCAGAAATGACTTTATACACTACCAGACTATTATATTGTATTTTCCTGTTACATTTTACCTTAGCTTTCCGTTGGATAGCAATGAAGTATATTTATGTTCAGAAAAATTTACAATTATTAGACACCAGCAGAATGTAATGCATTTTCTGGCCCGCTACGGCCTTCGTCAGCATTCTTTGTGTCACACTGGATAGTGATATTTTATAAATATATATATTAAATAAAACAATTAGATGTACTACTTGTTATTGGACTACATTTCCATATGATCTTTTTTATAACTTTTTTGTTTTTTTTTTGGCTGGGGAGCCGATGAATGAGTTATATTATTAGTTATAAGGAAAAGTATTTTCATTGATAGTTCATGTTATTATTATAATAATGAAAATTATGTATTAAGATTAAAATTGTATTCAGGGATATATCTTTGTAATATATGTTAATTGGCCTAGGAGGCTTTATATATTACTGTGAATGAAATAAATAAATAAAATTGAATGTATTTAACTCAACTATTTTAACAAATAGATATTGGGAATTATTTCTTTTTCATAAGCAACTTTATTACATTCAACATTTTTCATTTTGCCAGAAAATGCATTACATTCTGCTGGTGTCTAATAATTGTAAATTTTTCTGTACATAAATATACTTCATTGCTATCCAACGGAAAGCTAAGGTAAAATGTAACAGGAAAATACAATATAATAGTCTGGTAGTGTATAAAGTCATTTCTGAAAAATTTAAGGAATAGAGCTATTACAAAAAGCTTTATAAAATACATAACTGAAATTTAACTCATAGAATAAATTCGAAAAATGAAAAATGTTGAATGTAATAAAGTTGCTTATGAAAAAGAAATAATTCCCAATATCTATAATAAAAATATATTTTATATACTTTTTAAATAACACTCACAACATTCATTCATAAAAAATTGGAAAATGCAGCTATGCTTCTAATTTTTTGCAGACGAAATTCCAAACAAAACAAGCCATAAATGATTAAAATCTGTTTGCAACTTTGGATGGGAGCACCCCTAAGGGATGGTGATAAAGGGAAAGTATAATTTGAGAAAATATTAAGAACAAAAAACATTGGAGGTCGGTCATACATTTTATCCCCCTAGGAGTGAATCCTAGGCCTTAGAAATAAATGATGGGAATCCAATGTTTTTTGTTCTTAACATTTTCTTAAAACATAGTTGCCATATATCTCCACCCCTTAGGGGGGCTCCCATACAAATATGGCCGTTTAATGAAATTCTTAAATTTGGCCCCTGCAGCGCCTAGGATGCCCCTAGATGGGTCAAATATATGACCAACCCCACTTTATTTGTCATCTCAATCATTTATTTCTGACATACCCACCCGCTATCTCCATTCCTTAAGGGGACTTCCATATAAATGTTCAATACAGACTAGAAATATATTGAAGAAAAAGTCCCATAAATGCCCAGGAGTCGCCCCTAGGGAGATAAAATGTATGACTGACCTCCATTAGTTTTTTGTTCTTAACATTTTCTCAAATTATACTTTCCCTTTATCAGCATCCCTTAGGGGGGCTCCCATACAAATATTGCGTTTTATGAAATTCTTAAATTAATTAAAATTTGTCGACTTTTGTGAATAAAATCAAAAGTTTAATCATTTATGGCTTGTTTTGTTTGCAACTTCGTTTTTTATATGTCTGCAAAAAATTAGAAGCCTTAGCTGCATTTTCCAATTTTTTATGAATTTTTAAAAAACAAAAATTTCGAAATTTTGTTAAAAAAATTATTTTTTTTTTCCAAAAAAAAATTATGTTTCTAAAACGACTAAGGATATTGGAAGGAAGTTTTACTTTTCTTAAAGGAAATTTTAGTTTTTTTGAATGTTGTGCAACCTCCTCCATTTTCGAAATAACGGTATATCACGAAAACCAGAGCCAATCTTAAAAAACCGCGGGCACCACTGGACTCAGCGTACCCGAATTATGTTAAAACGCCAGGTGCCCGGCTTGTCTGTTTTTCAACTAGCTTAGTGTAATTTACTATATAGAGTTCCCATTTATCAATGTGGCCACCTTCAACAAAACTATTATAATTTAAAAATGTTGAAATATATTTTAGTAAAGCCTATAGTACACGGCATGTAAAAAGACACATGCGCATGTGGTTCTGACGTCATCACACAACACACAATGTTTATTGTGGCTTTGCATTGACGTCAAAATTACGTCAGAACCACATGCGCATGTGTATTTTTACATGCCGTGTACTATAGGCTTAACATTAATCATATAAAAAGGTAGGAATCAAAGATAAGCAAGGTTCCCCACCACTGCACAAAAGTACGAGTACATGGAGTGCGTTGTTTCTAGGCAACGACAGATGGCAGCCCCATTATCCTTGGACCTGCTACAGCAAACGAATCATCTACTTAGCTGGAACAACAGCCGATTTACGAAGCTGATAGAAGGCAAAATAACAATTGGGTAATTCACTAGGTAGTTATACAGTTGTAAAGTCATATGTCTTAAAGCAATTACAAGAAATATATATGACTGCTGTGGCAACCGCTTATAATTTAGATTTCTACTGTACAGTTATGGCGAATCAATGAACACAGCATTACAATTTTTATTTTTTTTTAAACACAACAATATTTTTTTAAACAATTGTAAAATATTATTTAGGACATTATTATGATATGACTTGTAAGCACACCTTGTGAATCACCCAAATACTGAATGGATCGATACTATACAAAAACAATGTTAGTTAAATCCTACATGGGAAGACACAAAATCAACTGCAACAAATCGTGTAAGATGGAGATTGCTTTGTGGAAGTCACATGCCCCAAGAGGGTGTAATAGAGAAAATAAATTAGCCATTGTATTGTTACCGGCAACCATATTATGGTTAAATTTATTGCTCCAAGCCACAACCGTACAATGGTTTATGGGATTCGGACTCGATCGGTATACCAAAAGATGGGTCAGGACCACTATTTTGAGGTGTGGGTATTTATGTTTATACAATTTAGCATATGGTTTCATTAGAGCATAATTCTTCAGTCATTTTCTACAATTAACGGTTAACTGATCATAAATGCAATGCAGAGCATTAGTATATTAATGATCTAGTGCAATCTGCTTCTTCTCTTATACGTAAGAACTCAAGAAATCAACAAATGTAAATTATTGCATCAATGCCTTATTTAAGAAGAACGTTTCTAAAATGATTTATGAGACTACAAAGCAAACATTTTTATGTTCCTCGGGGCTAGAATGTCTTCTTCTTGCAATTAGAACTTTTGAATTTTTTGAGTTTAATTTACGACACTACTTAATTAACCATAGAATTAAGTTTGTTGGCCTGGAAACTGGTATATTTACCATTATTTTTATACACACACCACAACAGTGGAGAGGGTACCAGCGGAAACTGTTGAATGGACGCCAAGTGGCAGGCTTATTTGAAGGCATGTATACTCCCTTCTAAAAGATTCGCTTCGTATGATATCCTGCCTTCAGCAGTTCTAGAAGGTATTCATTTCTTTTTGAAACACCTTCCAAAATATTCAGAACGCATTCGTTACTCCCTTCTTTAAGAAGGGAGAAAGGAAGTTGTTCAGTTTTAATAATTTTTTTTGTAACTTTACTTACTCCCTGCTTTGGGAAGGGAATGAATTTGTTATTATAGGGTGTGTAGAAGGGCTTGCTCCCAATGACAACCTGTTTAAAAAATAAATAAGTATGGAATGCGGCGTGGAGGGCTTGTGTCTGCTAAAAAGGGCCTTCTATTAGGCTTCTTTACTCATTCTTTTTAACGCTGGGGTGTTATGCGTTTGTGCTGATGTGTGTTACCCTAAAAAATATTGGTCGTATACCCACCTGTTAGTATACCGATCGACTCAGAATCACTTTCTGAGTCTTGTGAATAGTATTGAAAACTTAATTTTACATTGCTCCACATAAACTTCTTTCCGTGTCCATAATTTATCTTATAATGTCGGTGTTAAGATGAAATTTGGTTCAAAGCTTATGGCATCATAAATCGCTTCACCAATTTCTTTAACTCGACCCAAATTTGACCATAGCTCCCATATAAATACCACTCCCGAAAATAGCTTTTAATGCCATAACTTTCTTATAAATGTTGGTATTAAAGAAAATACGACGATCACTTTTGTAGTAACGTCATGACATCTCATTTGAATGTATGTAGATATTTAGATACTATTCTGTACAAAGAGTTCTTTTGTGAATCCAAGACTCATAAAATAATATTGTTCTAAAGTATGTTTGTAATTTTTTTGGCCGAGTTGTTTAGATATTATATATAAGTTTTTGTTAAGCTAATTGAGCCTAATGTATTAATGTAAATAAAAACCTTTTTTACATGTTTCTCCCAACGTTTCGTCAATTATTTGTTGACATCTTCAGGGGTTGTCTATTTAATATTTTTGTTTTGCCGGGTCCATGATTGATTAGCCTGGGCTCCCAGATATGGAACACTTTAAAAAAGTTGTCTGTATATACTGTGGTGTAGGTTATCAAATGGTCGGGCTTGAACGACCATACTTTCTTAGTGTTAAGACCATAGTCGGATTGATCAATAAAATATAAACAAAAAAATCGCATTGCATAAACGATTTGATCTCGGATTTAAATATTTCAGATATGTTCAATAGACTTCTAAAGAATGAATGTTTTCAGGGGACTAATGTGTGAATTTAAATTTCCTAAAAAGTGAAATTATTAAATTTGTTTCTAAGAAACCCTTTTTGTTGAGACTAGAATTTAAAATCTAGAATATATTTCTAGAACTCACACAATTTTTGTCTACAATTTAATCACGTTGCAGAATCAAATCTAAAATTAGTTCAATTGTATGTGAATCAAAATTTTATTTTCTCATTGTATTCTTTCTTTAAGTAAAGTAATTCTTTTTCAATTACATAATCATCAAGAACACAAACACACCCAAATACACATACATTCATTCAAATACACACACACACATGCAGAAATGCAGTTCATCAAACAAATCACAGAAATTTAAAACAGAGGTCACAGTGTCACAAACGTAATGGAAAATCACACTTAAATCTCGCTAGAGATACAATTATCTAATTGATATCATTTCAAATTTTTACACACACATACACTCACAAATAACAAACGCTTACTTAAACCGTTAGAGGGGATGGAGGGCGCAATGCCTGTCGGTAGCAATTGTTGCTGTTTGAGACTTTTTTCTTTTTAATTTTTAACAAGCAAATAAAAATAAAATAAAGATATCATAAAAAAAAAAATATAAATAAAATGAAACGAAAAGATGTGAATATCAATCTTAATAGATTATCAACGGAAAATAGTGAATTTCTAATATTTTTGAATACATTTTGAACATTTCTAAATTTGAAGACACATTTTTTGTGTTTTTATTTTTATATATTTCAAATTGTCGCTTTTATGTTATGTTTGTGCATCACTCACTCATTACATTCCTTTAAAAGTTACTTACCCCAGCTTTCGATTGTTCTCCCAAAATATTCACTTGTCTGGGGATCATACAACATTTGTTTGAATGACTTTTTCTTAGGTCTCTCTGGTGGACGGGCATAGTAGTTCTGGAAAGCGTCAATAGATTCTTCGGCAACCGTGGGCATTTTAAAGGTAAAGTATAGATCCTTAAGACGTAAACGTTGCTGATGTGTACTGCGCTGAGGACGAAAATCCGTCAAACGTAAACCTTTTACGGAATTTATCACTTCGAATTCGTTATAACGACAAGTAGTTTATTAATGGTTTTAATTAAAGGATATATTTTAGAGTTTATTTGTGTGTTTAACTATTATTTTTCTTTTACATTGAAAATATTAATTATAATGTTTGCGATGATTACGCAAGTGGTTCTTTAAGTAGCTTTATTTAAGTCTTAACTCGTATTTGTAATTTATATATTTTCTTTTTTCAAATAAATTTACCAGAGACCGAGATTCGCGTGCTACTCAGGACTCCAACGTTAAACGAATGATCAACGCTTCCCGATTTGAATTGAATGAATGTTTTTTAGTTGTGATTCTAAATCTAAACTCTGGTTACTTTTTCTCAGTCGTTTTTTTTTTATCAAAAAACAAAAAAAAAAAAAAAACAAGAAAAATCAAAAAAAAAGTCCAAGTTTTAGAGGAGCTCATACAGACGCGATCGCAACTAAATTTTTAACGCAGCTGCATTTACCGACTGCCAGGCAGACAGACGGACAACACACACATAGTTTCTGTATTCGCACGGAGTAAAAAAAAATAATTGTAATATGTGACATTTTTTGTTGTTGCTACCGTTTTTAGTCTATCTCATTGTATTTACGACCAGTATAGCAGTGGATTTAGTTAAAGTTAAATAAAATAATATTATGATTGTTTAAAGTCACAGTGACGTTAACAGAGAAGAACAGTGCAGAGCGGGCCAAACTAACACTCAAACGTCGTCCGTATGCATCGTTTTAAATCAATGACAATTTCTGTGTGAGCTGCGATTTTTTTGGATGGCGTCAATGTACAAAATGTCATCAATTGTAGCAATGATATACTTTATTTCGAACTTGGTGCGTGGTTAAACTGAAAAGTCTTTGCAGAAGTTTAGATTATTTTGTTTAAAAATGTCATTTGCATTTATAATTTTATTCTTGTCGTTTTTATACCGATCTAAGTCCGTCAAACGCTTTAACTATTAAATCAAGAGATGGGGATTAAGTCTGACAGATATTTTAAGCTGTCAAGAACTTAACAAATGGTTGGTAGATTCCCTCTATACAAATGTGGCCCTAAGAGAAGGGCTTAAGTTTTACTTGGCCATATAAAAGGATATAGCGAGATGTAATTTGATAAAAACATTGTTTAGACTTGATTGAGGTCAAAATAATTTTGTCACGAAATAAGCACAATGTAGTCCAGATAAGAGCTACAAACACTCCAAATGAATTGAAAATATTTAGTAAATGAATATAGTCTTCTAAGAATATAAATTAATCTTGAATATTTTTGAGGCATCGGTCTATGTAAAGCATAACTCTTAGAACATATCATCTCCTTTGCATAAATTTCTTTATGGTGCAAATATCAAAACAAACCACAAGAAATGAAGAGTCTGTCCAAAAACGATATGCATGTTTTCACTCATCTGTGCCTACGTTGGATAATCCGATGCTTTTGGCCCAACACCACAACTAAAGCCGAGCTGCACCAAACCACGAATCAAAAACCAATCCAGTACGAAGTCCCGAAAAGGAACTTTGGGTGGATTGTTCATACACTGAGATACGATAATGAGGTGGCCAATGCAGCGCTGCAGTACAACCCCACTGAAAGAATTGCTTATTTTGTGGCTTAACGGAAATGTTTCTTAATTTATGAAAATATTACTAAGTACGAAGGAACTAAGCTAAAATAAAGAAATTATTATGGATTTCCTTTTCATAAGAAACGAATTTGATTACTAAAAAAAATTAACTTCTTTCCATGCTCAAAGGCTTTCGGCGCCGTGGACACCCAAAAACAACTTGGGGCAAAGCAACAGCTCGTGAACTGACTACTGCAGGATTTTCGTTTAACGAGGTAATAAGAACAGCTCACAACAGAGTTCGTCGAAAGTCATTAATTGATACCGGTTGCTCTCCAGCTGGAGAATAGTGGATTAGTATCAAAGAGTTTATACTCAGCCCATTTGTTCAAATGTTTAAAGGCCTCTGTGCTTTCTTAAATCCTTAGAGCTGATAAATGAACTTGGGTTAAGTATTATCTGTAAAATAATTTTATTATAACTCCAAATATTTGTTTAACCTCGAAGAGTTATATGCATTTGGTATACTGGGCGATTTGCCCTTCTTTTTTGCATTACCATTAAATTGATTAAAAAACATTTAAGCACAAAATTATTGCATTACCAATAACTTTGACACTTTCAATGCACAAATTTTTGAACTAAAAAATTTTGTTATCAAAGTATTGCATTATTTTTTAAATACCTCGCAAGTGTATGCCAAATAATGCACTACTTTCGCATTATTATTGGAGCACATCATGAATAGTGCATTATCGCTGGATTAGTGCAAACATGTATAATGCATTATTATTGCATTAACACTTAAGCGTATTGTAAAAAAGAAACTTAAATAAAACTTGATATTTTTTTGGATCATTTAACGCAAATAAGTAGAGACCTCAATAATTATGATATTAATAATAAAATCTAATTATAATTTTTTGTTTTTAATTTTTTTTTTTTGGCAAAAATTAAAGTTCATTAATAATTTGTTTTTTATTAAGTGTCCGGATTTCTTTTAGTTTATTGTTTAAAATATATTTAATTGATAATGTTATAATAATGCACTATTCATAAAGTGTTCCAATAATAATGCAAAAGTTGTGCATTAGTTTGCATACAATTGCGTGGTATTTAAAAAATAATGCACTACTTTGATAAGAAAATAATGAAGTGCAAAATCTAGTGCAGTTAAAGTGCTAAAGTTAGTTGCATTTAACTTTATTTGATTTAATGTAAGAAGATTGCCAATTCATTAGCATTTTTTATATATTTGTCCAGGTATGATGTATACTTTGTAGGTGACGTTAAGGAGTAGTAGTTTCAAATAGAAAGTATTTTTTTCGGTAAGATTTATTACAAAGGAATTATTCTTTATTAATGGCAAAACAAAATTTATTTGATTTTGAATTAATTTTTTATATTTTAAATACCGTTTAGCTTTTTTTCAGATAATTATCAATTAAGTTTCGTAATTTTATCAAGATTTATTTGTAAGTCACTCTAACATAAATGCATGTGCGAAAATTATTAAAAAATATAGAAAAAAATATAATTGTTTAGAGAAGTGAAGAAAAAAAAAATATTTTCTTTGGGAACTACAAAAATTTTCCAAATGTGTGCCAGATTTTTTAGGCCTACCCACTTGATCACTTATAAATTCAAATTAGAAATTAAAAAACAATTTCTTTAACATGAAAAAATCCAAGTTTAAGCTGGAAAAAAGTAAACGATTTTATGACTTAATTAATTAATATTTTCTTTTTTATTCCTAAACTGAACTAGACCTGCTCCTGTCTTAATTTTCTAACATTCTTAAGTGTGGATGTATTCATTTGATTCAAATTTTTTTTTATTGGTTTTTTCTGACTAAATCTTTTTCATAATTGTCTGTAAGAAATATTACTTCCGTTGACACTGAATTTTTATTTAATATTTTAAAATCTGTCACACAGAGCGCTTGCACTTACACTCTTACACTTTCTCTAATACACATATACAAATATATGTATTTATGTATATGTGCATCTATAATGAAATGTAAATGTGTGCCTGTGATTTTAATGTCACTGGCTAGCCAGCCAGTTAGAATCGACCCACCATCTATCCCAGCCATTCATCAAAATGACCAAGCCGTCAACTGGCCGACCGACTAAACTGAACCGAACCGAACCAATCTTAGACTTAATCATACGTTCATTATTCATTTGTACTCGTATTAAAGGTTGTAGAAATTGTTTTAGTTTTGTCTATATTTTATTTAGATATAAGCACAAGTACAGTCAAACTTCCATATAATGAATGCCCATGCGACCAGAAAATCTCTTCATTATATAGAAACTTAACTATACAGCAATTAATTTTTCCTACTTTAATTGGATTACACTCTCCTTCGTACGGCAGTTATCCATTGAAGTATTGGTTCATTAAAATTCTCCAGAAGACTCGATCGAAGCCTATTGCTTTTAATGCTTAATTGCTTGTATTCTATATTTTTATTTTAACTGCCTTCGACAAAGTGCTGGAAAATAAACTGCTTAGCTTCAAGTCTTTGTTACTTCTTACTTTAACTAAACATTCACGCAAAAAAATAAAAATTGATTTATATTAAAAACATTGTGATATTAATTAAAAATTAATTAAATTTGCAGTAGTAAAGTATCAATTAAAAAATTTTTGATATTAACAACATTTTCTGCAGTAATTTTGTTGTTATAAGTAAACTTTTAATACAATTGATAACATTTTTAATTAAAAGTGATTTTATTATTGATTAATGGTTTAATTGAAAGAAAAAAATTGGCGTGAAATTTTTATTTTTTGTTTTTATTTGAAAGTTATGCTAAAACGTACTTGGAAATTTTCGTTCACCGAATATGGAGGATATCTGTCAATATTCTTAATGATGGAACTACTCTTAGGATGGGATTCTCGAATAATAGTTTACTTTTACTCTGTACTTAGTGTTGTTAGTATACGTAAGAGATATGTTATGAAATAATTCATTGCAGGGAGTTAAAAATTGGTTAAAGTAAAATTTTTTGTTGCAAAATTTGTTCATTGTGAAGAAAAGTTCACTGTACAGAAACGTATTATTCGGAGGTGAGAATACACTCATGGCCAATTTAACCAATTCTATTTAAGTATCAATTTATGTTTAAAATTCGTTTTTCATGTCAAATAATAATAAAACTATATAAAAAACTATATTTAAATATATTAACCTCCAACAATAAATTTCAGAGTTTTTATCAAGAATAAAAAATAGGCACAACAAACAAAATCTTTTAGTGAAAATATATGAAATTGGCCATTAAAGTTGAAAAAATTGTGTCTTTTAAATGAATTTATAATATGGAGAGCATTATTGTAAAGAAGTTCGCTATAGAGAAGTTCGACTGTAGGTAGTTACATAGTAAGTTAGTTATATAGTTTGTAAGTCAGTTAGTTATTGTGATTTCGTGTAGTTAGTTTTTCTTTGTTCGTATTTATTGCTTGGATTAAAGCGCTTCTCTTTAAGTTTTTACAATAACATTTTATATTCACGTTGCTTGTCTGTGTTTCCTGGTGAAAGATGAAAGATTATTTAAAATTTGATAGCAAATGACGTCATTTCGTAGAAGTGCTACAAGTAAATGAATTTTATATGGGTTTTAATTGCGTAAATTTAATAAAGATATTGATACATTTCTTCAATTCATAATATAGAGTTGCATTAAAGTAAATATAATCCAAAAGTTTTAAAACGCTTTTCAAACACTTTTAAATGAAAAAATAAATTCAAAATATCCGAATTTAAAAATTTTTTCTTCCAGTTACACGCAAAGAAAACACATTTTTCGATATGATCGCCTTTAATAAAACTATTTATAACGAACAATTTTTGAACACATTATTACTAATTTCACCAGACCATTGTCACGCCATATTATAGTTAAATAAGTCCGGCATCAAGAAGCCCCAACCATATTATGGGTGCCTTCAAACAAGTTATAGCTTTCAATAGTAATATTAATAAAAGTGTGGTTGTTTTCAACCATAACATGTTGCTCTTAAAAAAAGGAAAATGTAATTTTAAGTTCTTGCAAGGAAAGAAAAATCTCGTACTAAATTTAAGCATTTTTTCTACTTACTTAAGTACGAGTCGTTCTTAAAAACGAATGTACGAATAACACTTAAAAAAATACTTTAAATAGGATATCTTTCGAAAACCAATATGCGTGCATACGCATGTGTTTGTAAAAATTTGTTCTATAAACAACAACAAAACAACAAATAAATTAAAAAAACGATTTGCTTGTTTTGTTAAGAAACAACAACAACACTACAAGCAGAAAAAAAAGATTATCTTTATGTTTAAAAAGTATAATAAGAAGAAATAATTCCCATATTCTATTTGTTCAAATTATTTAGCTAAATACAAAAAATTTTCAAAGTAGAATTGTTACGAAAACCATATCGGGCATGTTGCAGGAGTCTTGTAGTTAATAATTCTTCTGTAAACAAAGGGCGGAACAAAAGTGGAACAAACATGTGTAACGGGAAAGTATATAATACTATTCTCTCTATCCCTGGTTCTCTGGAGTGTTTAGGTAGGTTAGAAACTAATCTCTCCTTCGGATTATTTCAAGTACGAGTCGGGATTAAACTGTAACGCACCTCCGGCCTGCGCCATCCCTTGTTCAAATAAAACACCATTTTTTTCCAAAAATTCCCAGGATTTTTTTCCTCACACAACTTAGAAATTCTTGAATCAAGCACAGTTTGAGATACATTTTTATATCACTTTTAATTAAGTCAATCCCGTTTTCGGATTATTTAAGGTACAGATCAGGGATTAAATATGACCAAGTTAAGTATTTGGCACTTGAATAATCCGTGCTTGAATCAAGCATTCTGTACTTGATTTAAGGATTTCCGTACTTACCGCACTTTTGACACCGCTTCGGCTTGATTTAAGTATGGATGGCTTGTTTTGTCTTTTCAGTGTAGTAAATCTGTTTTCTACAAAAGAATTTTTGCCAAATTTCTTCTTCGTAAATTCTTTATTACTAGCTCAATCTTTATTTCAATCAGTGTTGCCAATCTGTGTGTAATTACGCATATTATGTGTAATTTCTATATTCATGTGTAATTAGTTTCATGTGTAATCTGTTTGTAATTTTACTTTGAGTTCTATTTTTTCATTTGCTTTAGGCAGCCAAGTTTTTTTTTCGAAAATTAATTTTTTGTAATTTTTTTTGTTCTCCATTACAGTCAAACATGTTTTTTTAAACCAGACTTTTTCACTCTTTTCACTTAAAGCAGACCATACACGATTCAATTCAATTGTCAACTGAGTCGGTTGTTGTCCAAATCAAAGCGTGTATGGCCTTGTCAGTTGATTAGTTTGACGGTTGTCGAGTTGGTTGAAGCAAAATCAAAAGATTTTGATTTTTTCAAGTTGACTACTAAGTCTTTCAATTCGATTGTACTGTGTGTGCTCAAGTCTCTTGATCAGCTGTCAAAATGTATGTAAAAAAAAATCTAAATTTGACAGTTGAATTAAAATCTTTCAATTCAGTTGAAGAAGTGTGTGGCCAAGTATCAATTCTGTTGAAAGACTCAGTTGACAACTGAATTGGACCGTGTATGGGGCGCATAACAACATAAACGTTAAAAGAAATGTTATATGTAAAGACCCTGAGCAATTGACTTGCAAATATTTGTATACTCAACTGTCAAATTTCATTTCAATAGGAGTAGGCCTATTGCCAACTTTCTATGTCTAGACCGCAAAAACATTTATGTGCAAATATATAGCGAAATAATTATTCAAACATTTTTTGGCCTAATTTGGTTTCTTTGTATATAAAAACATTTAATATGAAGTTTGGTGCCGATTGGATAAAGAAAAGTCGAGGTGAAAATCGATTGAAAATTTAAATAGTGAATACATGGCGAAAACGTCACTTTTTATAGTGTTTGTCATATTTTGTTAATGTTGTAAAAGTGTTATTATAAATGATAAGTTGATCGGAATGTAGATACAATTATGTCTTCAAAAATATATAAAAACTCGAATTCGATTCAGAACAAGCCCGGTAATAAATAATGCCTCAGACCACTAATGTGCCAATTACTACTTGACCAAGAAATTCGAACACACACCCTAACGATTTTTGAAATTGATTTCTGTAATATCGTTTTTTTTTATTCAAAAGGCTCAAAATTGTGAGATATGAAAATGGTTTTTGTATGGCGTTAACCCGTCCTCAGGTGATTCAAAACGGACAAAATTTTTGGGGTGTTTTTCAAATATCCAATTTTAAAAATAAAAAAATTTTCTTTAACAAAATCGAAATAAATTGAGATTTGCACAACAGGGACTTATTTAAAACATCTTAGATAATGAAAATAAAAAACTTAGGAAATATTCTTCGGTACACTTGGGTAGGTCATCGAATTAATTTTTACAGATTTCGAGAAAAATGTTTTTTATTGCACAAAACTGATCAATAGGGTAAAATTAATCTTTTTTTTTATTAAGTTTCGCCTAATGATTTTCAGAGTTCAATGATACAAGTTTTGTTTTAAATCGAACCACGTCAAAGGTAATTTTTTTTTAAAGTTTGGAATTTTTCATGAAACCGATAACGAAATATCGTGGGGTGTATTCATGTTTTAATGAAAGTTGACTTAACTATTTTCTGTAGGTGGTAATTAATATTTCAAAAGAAAGAAGGAAATTAACCATTTTATGCAATTGGGGGCAAAGGTGGCCCAATACTTTTTCATCCTTAAAAGTGCAATTTCAATCAAATATCTGCATAAATAAGTAAATATTATTAATTATAAATAGAAAAAAATTACAGATTTACTACTTTATGTTAATTTTTTCAGTTTTTTGGACGTCTCTAATATGCATACATTCCTTACTTAAGCAATCTATAAGCTTTACTTTTTGTGTAAGCATTACCATTTTATTGCAAACAATGACTATCAATAAGGTTATGCAAGGTGCATTTATTCTAGCAAAACTCCTTTTTGCATTGTGTGAATTCTACTTTGGTAATACTGATTTCAAGAGACAGTAGGACGGTCATCGCTGGATGGTCTTTAAATTTCACAAGAATTCAAAATGTCAGTACTCATGTATATATATATATATATTATTTATAGGGTTTATGCAGCGATGTAAGTTTCTGAATAATTATTTATAACTTGTACTGTTTTTGAATAACTTTTGAACTATTATATTTTTGTGTAGTTTAACTTATAGCAAAAATTTAAACCTGCTTTTTGTTAAATTTATTCGTATGTTAATTTTCCTTTTAAAAAATTAGGGAGCTTTTGGATAACATACTAAGCAATTGTAGTCGATTTTTACGACAAACAACGGACTTGCTAACTGGTAACCGCATTATTTTACGAGAAGTATTTTTAATTTTCCTCCGCCTTTGCCGGGTTTGAGGTCTGGACACGGTCAAGACCCCTTAACAGTTGTTAATAAAGAAGAGGCTGCGTAAATTTAACGTAATATTAAAAACAGAGTTGCTTGAATATGTACTTGTGCTGGTTTGTGTCTAAGGAGGATTAGTAACAACCATAAGTGCTGCCAATTAAATGTTTGATATTTGACCGTTACATTTTAAAAATTTCGTGGTTGGAAAGAAATATACATTTCGCACTTAATCAACAAGAGGGTATTAACTCAAAATGTTTATTATTTCACTTTTTCGAAGACATCGATACGTTATATTCATATCCTCCCGCTGTAAAAATATCGTGCTATATTCCCTACTTTTTGCTAAGGAAATGTCTGGTTGTAGAATTGTTTTTCATATGCCTTCAATGTTAAATTAAAAACGGTTTTTCTTCTACTGAAAATTTATAAAGTTCGAGTTCATACCCTCTTGTTGATTAAGTGCGATTTGTTTGTTTGAAAATCTTTGAGCAAAATTGGAACTAAAATCAACTTTTTTTAAAAACTCACTGCATTTATTTCAGAAGCAGAATGAGCCAATTTCGTAACATTTTTTTGTCTTTTCTCTTGCCCTATATAATAAAATGTTTGCATTAATTTGAAACCCTCACTCTTCGAAATTTAAATTTTTCCTACTAAAAATTTAACGTACAAAATATTTTTAATTTACCAGTACCGCCAATCTGCAACTTTTTGAATATAATTACCGATATCGATAAGTAACGAGAAAAAAGGATTTCCTTGGAACACAAATGAAAAATACTTTTGTTTTAATTTAAATTCATTATTTATTTAAATTTATTGCCAGCTAAACATTCGGCACCATAGCTGCTGCTGAAATAGCATTCCTTCCGGCCTTAAATTCTTATAAAGTCGAAATATTTAAGAAATTCTTAGTACAAAAAACTTATTGCTTACTCATTTTAATTTATTTATTACTTACAACCATGGTCCAATTAGTAGGTCTGCTCGAAACGCCTGCTGATTTTTTGTAGAGTTGTATTTTTACCGTGCAATTGTTTTGACATCTTGTCCATTTATTACACAAACAAATTCATTGGGCTTTGGCATCTTTAACATAATTTACACAAACAAAATGCGTGTTGTTTTTTCTACTGTTGCATTGTTGTAGTTTCGCGCAGACCTAGTAATTGGGCCATGTTGACAACTTATTTATACTTTTCACAAGAAATTAAGGTTGTCTAATTGTAAAACATATTTTACTTAAATCGCTTTTTTTTAAATTAATGTTTACATTACATTTTTGACTTTAGTGTTGCCAAGTTTATGCTTGATTTGAGAATAATATTTGATAATAATTTGGTATCAAATTGATAAAACATTGTATGTCAAGTGCTTATATGTTTCTTTAATTTAATTTGCGTATTGCAAACAACATTTAAAAAAAAATTTAAAATAATGTTTGAAGGCATGTTGAAAATAATTGCATTTCTCAATTTGAAAATATTTTCCTTCATTGGTTGAGAATGCTCTATGATTTTAAAATAATTTTCGAACGCTTGTCATTTGAGAAAAGGTTTGATTTCGAATTGAAAATATTCTTGTTGGGTTGTTCTCACCATGGTGTTTGCCCATGATTAGTGATGGTGTGTTGGGAAATGAAATGTTGAATTACTGGGACTCACCGAATAATAATACATTCTTGTAAGGCGAATTCAAAACAATAAAAAAACGGTTTCTTTTAAATGGTGTTACAACTTGTTTTATTTGTTTATTTTAATTTTTTTTTATTTTTTTCTTTTCTTTTTTTTCTGTTTAAACATAAAGTTTCCCAAAAATAATACATTGTAAATAATTTCTTATGGTTAAAGCAACAAATGAAATAAAGTTTCTTTATTTATAATTATGAGCAAATTGTTGTTTTTATTTATAAATTTTTTAAATAAAAAGAAATAATTTAAAAAAATTGTTATAATACAAGTTTCAATTGTTTGTTTAAATACAAACAATTAGTATAATTTGTTGTGTCTGATTTTGTGTGTGTTAAACTTAATTTATTTTAACTAAAAATTAAAAATATTATAATTTCTTATAAAACACTTAGGCATACTTAATTACATTTTTTTAATGTACTTTTTATGTTTTCTCTTTTGTTTTATAACTCTTTTTTTTAATTTTATTATTTAATTTAATATTAAACTATAATTATTTTGATAAATTATATATAAATCTAAGAATTTGTTTATCTTTCAGAGGAGGGAATTTATTTTAGGGGTACATAAAGAATTTTGTTTGAGAAAGGGGGAGGGAATCTTTTTATGTACAAAATATTTAGAGTATCAAGTTGAGCTAAAAAATCAAATTGAAAAAAAGTTAAAGAAAAATACATTCATTCAAGAAGCTGGTTACTTGTTTTTTTTTTTTAAATTAGAATCGGATGATTTGTTTGTAAATATGAAACTTTTTAATAAATTTCAAAGAAGGTTTAAGATTTAGTAAATTTTTTTTTCTTTTGTTTTTTTTATAACAGGTACGTATATTTGAAACAAAAAGCATTTTTAACTGAATTTTACAATTAATTTTTTTTGAATGCAGTTTTCTTTAAATAATCATTTTGTATATTTATTTTTTTGGTTGTTAATTTTTATTTTATTAAATATAAGAGATGGTAATTTTTATTTACTTCGCTGTGGTTTAAAATTTAAAGTTCATTTTTTATTTAAGCAGGCTTAAGAGATTAATTCTTAGTAGATTTGTTTTTGGGGAGTTTAAAAAAAGAAACGGTTTTGATAAGTCTTTATATTATTTTGTTTAGTATCTAGCTGCTTTTGGTGGCATGAATTTAATGAATATTTATTTTAGATTTTGTGTGTGTGTGTGTTTTTTTTAACGTATGAACTGTTTAAATTTTTTTTGGCATATTTTTTGTTGTTTGTATAGAATTTGTTCACATTGTATTACAATAATAATTAATTTTCTCAACTTTATTTTAATATTGTTTTTTTTTTTATTTTATAAATTTTTCTTTGTTTTAATCGTTATTATTATAATTATTTTTATTGCATAAGTATAAACCAATTGTATTTACATAATTTTTGTTTAACAGTGCTTATGGGCATATATTTATGTTTAACTACAATATTTTATACTGCGTATGAATTTATGTTTGTATGTATACATATGCATTATCATATATAATTATCCTTTTAATTTTGTAATGAATGAAACTTCGAATATAATACATTTTTTTTATTCATTATAATTTTTCGTTTTCATTTCACATTTCATTTCTATTTTATTTTGGTGGATGACTTAAAAATGAAATAAAAAAAAAATTATACAAATAATACAGTTAAAAAGCATTGGACATTAATTTAATTGACATTAATTAAATAAATTAATGCTATGATTTTTCAATCAAACACAATAATCGCGACAAGCGATACAAGCGTAACAATAATTCACAATCAACTTCAAGAAGTGTTAATTTTTTGTAGCAAAAACTAAGACAATGTTCTTAAAAAAACTTTCAATTTGTTTTTCCAATTTATTAAAAAAAAACTCTAAAATCTTTTTTGAGGTCCCGTATTTTAGCATTTTTTTCTACTTAATATCTTTTTTTATCCTCTCATAATTTTAAATCAGAATTTATAAAAATATAAATTCAATAACAAGCCGCACAAGAGGGATGTTGGTGGCAAAAAGCAATTTTTCGACTATTACCTTGAAAAACTATAATGATGCAGTTCTAAAAAAACCTATTATTTTTTTTTTTCGTAGAAGGCCACAATTAAGTGAAGTAACTTAAATATTTTACCATGAACACTGATCAAAATTTGTATGCTACTCAGTAGATTATGCGTATAATATATTTTCACTGCCAATATTTTAATGGCGTTTTTATTGAAAAATATTTAGATTGCATATATAGGTTAGGGGAAATGAGCGAAAAATCCAGCGTTAGAAATTTTCCTTGGAATAAAAGAATTTAGCTTCGTCTACCTCCGTTTTCTTACTGGAACCAAATGGAGGAAAATGGTGTATTCTTTGATTTTATCCAAAAAAATCCACAAACTTAAGCAGATCGCAAACAAACTTATAAAGATTTTCAAAAAAGTCACGAATATTGCAGTGCAGGTTTGTGATAAAATCTGTTACATACATACAGGCTTAAACTGTTTTTAAGTTATTGCAGCTTTCAATTATAACAACAATTTGTTAATAATTGATTGACAGCAATTGTAAAGAACTGCATAACGAAATAAGAACAACAAGACCATATGATTTAAGAAATAGAACCATTTTAATTGGCCATACAATTTTAGAAAGCGAGAGTATAATAAACTTTACCAAACATTAAAAAAATGGATACTGTGAAGTTTCAAAAGTTTACTAAGGATACGGCTAAATTATTTGGTAAAAAGTACTTAATGATTGTTTCTCTCTATGAAATAATAATACATGGAAAGGACATTATTTATGCAGCAGTACTCTCTATAAGTATGCTCTCCGAGGATGCACAGGTAGCACGTTATAACGATAACACGTTATAACGATAATGTTCAATAGAACTTTAACAAATACTGATATTTTGCATCGTTTACTTAAATTATCTGATCCGTATATATAAGTCGTCAAGTATAAGACTTCAACCTTATAAGCATCTTTTCGAACTAGATGATGAAGTTAAACAAATGATAGTTGATGATTTAAAGGCTTGATTATTTTGGACTTATTTCGCTTATATTTATATATATATGGGCAGTAGGCATGGTTCATGTTGATGAAACTTAGCAAGCTTCTTTTGTTTATTTAAGACAATGTATGCACCAAATTTGAAGACTATGGATGTAAATTATTTAATGCAAAAATATTAGAGTGGGGTGGGCGTGGCTGATAGTCATGAAACTTCTTATGCATTTTATGTTATTCTAGAAAGTGAATAAACTAAATTTGAAGGCATTTGCTTGATAGAATGATGTATTTTGCAAAAAAATTATAATTTTGCCCATATAATGTTCGGTGTCAACTTTCAATAATCTACGACCACTCCTTATATTTTTACACAAAAATGTATAAAGCCATCCATCTGTGGGCGTGTAAAAATTTTTAAAACAAGTTTTCTATGAATTTTTTTTAAATGTTTCTTGAGGTATGTTCAGACTTAACAAATATTGGACAAAAAACAATCAAAAAAGCGCGACCAGTCAATTTATCAAATTTTAGCTTTATTATTAAATTTTTCTATTGTTTAATTAACTTTATTTGTAAGAAAATAATTGTATAACGTAATTTAGAAACTGCTAAATGATGTTTGATCTAGCAAACATTTTGCAAAAAAATTTTTAATAAAACTAGTGGTTACGTTTAGGATGTCAAATATTTGATAGGTGTGAACATAGCTGGACACTTAATAAGCGTTTTTTAATACGGAAGTTAATATTTTAATAAAACTTCATAAAAAATAACAAATTATTTTTTTATTTTAGTTCCATAAAATGGGGAGGGGAAACCCCTAGAATTGTAAGGTATTTTCTTTTCCCAAGTTCTTTTATGATTTTAGTCCAACTATAAAATGCCAATTCTAAAGTTTACAAATATATTAACGAAAGCTTGGTAATATTCACTCTGTTTTCGTTAAAAACTTTGAATATTAAAAAGCTTGGCCCTTGACCTTTGAGTTTACCCTTCTGCATTCCTTCGAACACTCCCCTTCCGGTAGCTTTTTTATTTGAGGTTGACATATGAATACAGAAGCAAAATAAGACATAAAAGCAGGGTCCGAAAATAACAGTTCTTTTGAAATTTTGAAACAAAAAAAGCATATGGAATTGTTAATGATGGCAAACCGATTCAAGTATACCATATTGATCCTTATGAGCTCTTCTATCATAAAATATTATGATTTTTACAGTTAATTTTTAATTTATATTTTTTTTGGACAAAAGTAACAGTTATTTTTTGATTTTTATTTTTTTGAACAAAAATAACAGTTATTTTTTGATTTTTATTTTTTCGATCAAAAATAACAATTATTTTTTGATTTTGATTTTTTCGAGCAAAAATAAGTTGACTTTAAATATTTATTTAATTGTGTGATCATCATTGGGATTTCTTATCCGTATAAAATAAATGATTAAAGTCAACTAAATAATTAAAACACGTACATTTCTTTTAAGAATATATTTTATGTTTGCTCGAAAAAATAAAAATCAAAAAATAACTGTTATTTTTGTTCAAAAAAATAAAAATCGTAAAATAACTGTTATTTTTGATCGAAAAAATGAAAATAAAAAAAATAACTGTTATTTTTGTTCAAAAAAATATAAATAAAAAATAACTGTTATTTTTGTTCAAAAAAATGAAAATCTAAAAATAACTGTTATCATCTGACTTTTATGAAAAAAGGAATAACTTTTACGGTCCCTGCATAAAAGATAAACATTTTGTTGTAGGGCAAAAATTAAACTGAGTCACATTGACCCAACAAGACTAAAAATGTATACAAAACTTATATTTTTATAAGAGCGAAAAACAAAAAAACTATTTTCCTACTATAAAATTATATTTATTCGTGTTTAGAATAAAATAAAATATTAGGAAACAAAGTGATTTGAAAAGTAAAATTGGGTCATATTGACCCAAGGAATGCAGAAGGGTTAAAACAATAGAGTTTGAATAATGAAAAATATCATTGCATATTTCAGGTATAATATAATAAAACTAAATAATAATATTTAGAACTGGATAAATCGAGGATAATTTTTTTCTATTAAGGCTTTTAAGAATTAAGTTTTACTTTTACCGCCAAGAATTTTCTGCAATATCTCAAAATATTAAGAAAATGCAAATTCATACTCCACGAGCTATAATTTTTGATAAGTTTGCAGAAAACGTTAATTGACCATTGATCTTAACTTTTTGTTTTGTTGAAGAAAAATCGCCAACAACAGAAAATTTTAATTTAAAAATCGTGTGAGATGTAACGAATCAAGTTTTTTAAGTTTTATTTACAATAAGAAAAACTTTCAATCTCACGAGATATAAGTTCTGAAATATAAGAACCAGTTGTAATTACCATTAGTCGCCTGTAGCTTAAATTGTGTTTTGTGTAATTTATTTATTTATATTTGACTCTATACAAACATTAATTTCTTGTAAAGTGTGCCGATTTTTTAAATCTGTAGTATTTAAACTTAAAGTTCTTAATATTTTTAAAGCCTTAAGATTTAATCGTTTTTTTTAATATCATAGGATTCTTACAATCCGTTTAACTAATTTGTTTTTGCAAGATTATAATTATTTAGAGATTAGTTTATCGTTATTAATATTTTGGTTTTCTTTTTTGTTTTAAAAAATAGTTTTATCAAAAATTATAATTTAATTTATAAACTTTTTCCATTCAACTCTAATTGCTTAATTTTTTTTTTAATTTCTTTCTCACCTTCTCTTTTTTCCTGGCTCCAACTGGGGCTGCTGCGACATGGTTTTGTTATCCAAAATTGTTTCCCATTTGTTGGTGTAAACAGCCATTTTGAGAGTGTTTGTGTCGTAGTAGTCGGAGCTTGTGTGGTTATGTGCCATTTTTTGGTACAAATACGGGTTGGCCGAATGTGTAAGTGGCTGCTAATTCTTGTTGTTGTAGTGTGTAGTCCTCTTGCTGGTGATGAAGGTGATAATGAGGCTTAGTATTATAATGATTGTGACAATTATTGTAAAATGTATGCTAATTTGGAATGTTATTGTATTTGCAGGACTTGCAACATTTCTCTTGATAACGATGTAAACGACATAAGCCCATGGAACGTACATTGCGGCAATAACGTGAAGTATCTTTACAATGTTGTAAAGCTGAAACAGAAAAAAACGAACAAATTACATTTATTTTTAATTTTATTTGTTTCCATAATGGATGACATATTAAATTGTTTTAAAAGAAAGGAATACAAGAAAATATTCGGTGGAGCTAAGAAAATTTACATAAATTTTAAATTACACAACGGAACAAAATTAATTTTAGGGGAATGTAAGAAAGAAAAATTGACGGTTTGTTGTTGTGTCTTTGTTGAAGCTTTGATATTGTTACATGTAAGACCTGAGTGTTTTAAAATTCTTATTCACTTTATGGTCTTACTTGTATAATATTTTTAGCTTTTCTAAAGTATTTGGAAAAAGTTTCCTGACGAGCTGGCTTAAGCAACCAGGGAAATGCGCATAGAAACTAGCTTTCCAACAACAATAAATTCCAGTGTTTTCATTCAAAATTTGGGATTATTAGCACATCATTAATAAATGAATTAATTAATAAAATATTTCATTCCCGAAAATCATTTTTGAAAATTAATTTTATTTTTCTGTCAAATGGAATTTTATAGCTGTTTTTTTATTATAAATTTTAGGTCGCTGATTAAAAATCTGAACAAAATTATTTTCCATCTGCTCACATCTTTAAGTTACAGGTACGTTGCTAAAAAGGTATTCTTACTATAGAGGAACGATACCAGGGTCACTGAGATGCCCATTTGATGGCAGACAATTGATGGAGCATTAAAAATAAACCTTCTAAACAAGATTCAATAAGAAAATTTTATGATATAATAAGAAAATTTTATGAAATCTTATAAAGATAATTTTTCGATAAGTTGTTATTACATTCTAATATTTCTGTATTAAAAATTTATATTTTTCTTTAAAATCATCCTGTCGTTCTCTCAATAAATTCTGAATAAAGGCAAAAGTTGTGCTCTAATCATTTCATTTGAAATATATGTATTGGTGGCCAATTTTGCTAATTATATTAAAATATCAATTTATATTTAAATATAGTTTTTCATATAATTTTATTTTTATTTGATATGAAAAACGAATTTTAAACATAAATTGATATATAAATAAATTGGTGAAATTGGCCATTTTTGCAAAATTTGTTTTGCGGTGTATTTTCTCTGGATAATAAAAAAAAAACAAATATTAAAATTTTTTTTAGCAATTTTTTTTTTTGTTTCAAAAATTCAACAATATCTCTGAAACTGCAATACAGATTTTAAAATGATGTAACCCCGGCTTAAAGGATATTTTTTTAAACTAATTTTGGATACTTTTTTTAGCTCAATATAGCAAACCGTTCTGAAGTTATACTAGTATATGCAGGGTTCAGAGCTGAACCAACCCAAGTCATAAAATATTTTATACATTTTGCACTTAATCAACAAAGTAGAAGCAAAAAAATGTTTAATTTAACATTGAATGCATGTGAAAAACAATTTTAAAATGAACCGTTTCATTACCAAAAAGTAGTCAAAATAGCATGATATTTTTACAGCGGGTAGTTATGAATATAACGTGTCGATTTTTTCGAAAAAGTGAAAAAATAAAAATTTTGAGTTAATAACCTCTTGTTGATTAAATGCGAAATATGTGTTTCAAAACTGGTGGAAAATTCGCCGCAAAGCTTTATTCGATCCCAGTCGTGCGATTCCCTAACTTTTTTACGATTATCGTATCGTTAAAATAAATATAACGAAAATTTATCGAATTTGCTATTCTGTAACATTTTTAACGATATTCGCTGTCGATTAAAGTCAGCTGTTACTTTAAGCAGTTTTTTTTCATTATTTTAACGACAATAATTTACGTTGTGCTTATTTAATCGATAAAAAGTATTTTGTGATTAAAGTGGCTGAGGCCCGACTTCTTACCTACATACTCCCCAGCTAGCATTTTCAATCGTCTAGGAGTCTACTGGGAATCTCATGACGAGTGTTTTTGATCGCCGACGAGCTTATTTTTTAATTGTAGACGATTCTACGAGCACGGGAAAAACTGTTACACGTGCTCATTCGTATGAGAGATTCTTCCATAACATAGCAAACGACTCTTATATTAATCCTAAAGGGAATCATTTATGATGTATGTAGAGATTATCTAACGAATCTTTCAAAAAGCATGCCAAGGGTCGTATGAGACTCACGTAGGGATTATTTTACGACTATCAAACAAACCTTAAGGTTGCGAAATCAACACCATCCTGTCGGAAAATCTTATTTTACAGATCCTTAGGTCGGTTTGTTGAATTGAAAATGTATTGGCAATAGAATTTTCATATTTCAAAAACGCTCTTATTTAGGTAGCTCAGTAATTCTTATATGACTCTTACAGAGAGTCGCAAAGGGTTCATTCCAAGATTAAAAAACCAGCGTGTCAAAAATATATAAAAAAGTAATAAATAAAAAAAAAAAAAAAATGTAGATGTTTTTGTTTTGTAACTCGTCAGATAATCATCAGAAGACTCTTTTAGGAGTTGTATATGGGCATTTCCATGTCATCGTACGTGACATTTGTACGCCTTCGGAGCGATGGAGTTTTTGCGCAAATAGTAGTAACTGGAAAACTTATTCATCATTATGTTTCTTTTAGAGGGTACTATATATGAAAAAAAATATTATTACATTCGAAACCTTGTTGTCCAAAATACCTAGCAAGATAGGTGTATATCGTACGTGACATAAAACGGAAGTGATTTTGGGGTGAATGTAAAAAAATCCGAATATCTGCGAATTGTGGGATGTATTTTTCCTTTTTTAAATTTTTTGCATTAAACCATATATTTTTCCGTTATAATCCGTAATTGGAAATAAAAACATTTTTCTGGATGGTTTTATAATGAACCAAATGTAATATCGTACGTAACATACCGTACGTGACATATTTTTCTCTTATAGTATTTACAAGATATGAAATATATTTTTGGGAAAAAACTTAAAACAAACAGGTCAGAAAGTATAGTCGGCCAAGCCCGACCATATAATACCCTACACCATAATATTTTAAAAACAAATTTTTGAGTGTCCCTATTTTTGACCCATCGCCAATCATGGTCGCCGGAACAGAATTATGCTATGACGTTAAGAGTTATATAAAAGTTATTTGTGCCGAATATTATTCAGATATCTTCATCTATATGAGACTTTCTTGCCTTTCAGCGATTTTAGGAAGGGGGTTTATATGGGACATATAGTTAATTTTGGACCTACCAGCACAACATTTTATCACGACATAGTACTTGTCGTAAAAGTTATTGTCGCCAATTTTTATGTCAATACCAGCATTTATTAGAAAGTTATTTGAATGAGTGCTATGGTCAAATATGGACCGAAACCAATTATATTTGTTTAGATCATTAAGACTGCAAAAAAAAATAATTTTTGATAAAATTTCAACCTAATACCAACAAAATAGGATGATACATTTAGTTGAATTTATAGTAATACAATATCGTACGTGACGACGTTTAACAGCTTATAAAATTTTTATTATACCTATTTAAAAAAAAAATCCGGTCAATATTTTTTGCAACAAATATCTTGCTTTGAACTTTTATTTTGAAACACGTACGACTGATCAAATACCAATGACATAGACAAATGATGTTTTCGCACCACGTACGTGACATTTGAATAGCACCCAAAGCAAACCAAAAAATATACCGCTAATCAAACTATATATTTGTTCTCTCCCCGTGAATTTTGTTCATTGTTGTTGTAACATTAATTTTAAGGTATAATTCCAATGTTACCAGTATCTGTATTTAATCGGCAGAAAAGTGAAAATTGTTGATTGCAGTTACTAAAAATTAATCAAAGAGATAGTCAGTTTTAACTTTTATTTTTTGCTCTTTAAAAATTGTAATAAGCTGTAAACCCCTTTGCATAGTAAAGTTTGAGTGTTTTTTTACTTTCTACCCTATTCGAAAAATAGTTTCAAGGCTATTTATTTTTTGAGTCGTGGTTGACATTCTCATGGAACCCATATTGAACATACTCGTCTAACGAACAGCCTATGCAAGCTGGGAATATTCCAAATTCAAAATGTACAAACCAAAGCAAATTATGAGCAAAAAAAAAAAAAAAAAAAAATTCAAAAAGTCAAATTCACAAAATAAAATATAAAAACAGTAAATTAAGCACAATTTCATTTGTTTTTTCTTAAGTCTCTTTTGTGCTTTTCGTTTATTTTAACATTTTGTAGACAGAGATGTTACAAGAACTATAGCTGTTTACAATTAATTACAATCACACTATCGTTATTGCAGGCGAATATATATGTCGACAAAAATAACGATTGTTAGATTGTGAATTGCACCACAGTTCTGTAACGGACTTAATCAAAAAGTGTATCGTTTCTAAAGTAACGGTAATAAGCCCAAGTCAAGGGCTCCAGAAATTAATAAGAGTACACTTACTCAAAGTCTATCAGTGCCGGAGTTGCGGTTTCGATACCCGCCAGAGACTCTGGTCCCCTCCAGCCAAGCGTAGAGATTCGCGGGATTAGCATAGGAGAAAAAATTTTTTGTCTAATATTCCTTTTTGACTTGGTTCACTTTAGCTCCAAGTCGTGCGAGTGCATTAATTTTTGACATATAAACGGTATTTCTCACATATCAGAGCCGATTTAGACAAACGGAGTTCAGATTCGAGTTCAGCATTTTAAAGAAACTTAAAAATTGAAGTGATTCTGATATTTTAATTAGGCTTTAGTTCATAAAATTTAATTTTCATTAAAATAATTTTATTGAAGTAGGGAATTTACAACATGAAATGCATTACATTTTTTTTTCAGAATCCTTGACTGAACACGGGATTGAACTCGGGTCGAATTAACATGTTTCGAGAATAACCACATTCCCATCATCAGAATTCTTTGCGTTCTACCGCTTGCGCCACTGCGGCGCCTGTCAGTCTATAGTCAAACAGCAATCTTTAACCAACGGTATTGGCAGATCAAAATTTGCTGTAATGTATTATTAATTTCCAGTTCTTATTTACATGTTTTTTCCTTACTTCTTGTTTTTTTCGTACTTTTTGTCATGACTTTGTCTTGAAGACTTAAGTACTTTTGTTTTTTATGTTTTATCTTTTTGTCTTTTTCTAGTAGTTAACTTTCAGTTCTTGAGCAACAAAAAATGTGTTTCCCTGTGTTATCTTTGTAATATTGTTAATTCTCCTGAAGGACTCAGTTATTTTGTTGCTATAATAATTTATCTAAGCCATTATGCTGAAGGTTTTAGCCAACTAAATTTGTAAAATGTTAAACGAAGTTTTAGTTGTATGTAATGTAATAAGAGAGAGCATTGTCAGTTTCCTTTTAATATAAGTCTTCCATTAAAAAAATTTCTTCGGCCGGCTTCTATCCTGTTTTACCCCATTTCATTTACATATAAACACACAAAAGTTAAGTTATTATATTTACCTTTTGCATAACAGGGAGGACTTTTGCAAACTTTCATAACGTCCGGTCTGGTTTGATGTTTGCAAGCATTTCCTGCTGGTCTTCTGGTGCCATACCAAACGCATTGCAGTACACGATACTTAATACCCTGGCGGCCACAAGGTGCATTGCACTAAAATTCAAATAAATCAAAAAATAAAACAAATCCTTTATTTAATAAGCATTTCTTTTAATGAAGTTAAACTAAACATGTTTTTGTATTTACCTCCGACCAAGGCTCTACTCTCCAAACACCTCTGCAACGTTCATTATAGCATTCTTGACGACTTATGGGTTTTTCATATTCCGGACATGTTGTGGCTATAGAATCATTGGCAAAACGACATGAAACCTCACGTTTTTGTATGGCTGTATTGCGACCAAAACAACGTGACTGATGGCACATAGACCATTCGCCTTTAAACCAGTGTGGACACTCTTCGGTACCACAGGTCTCAAATGTATCTGGTATATCTAAACCATAATCCTCACAAACTGCATTACCAATAACCTCTGAATTGCTCACGTTGTCTGACAATTCTGTCGAGTCTTGCAGCACTTGTGTATCAGTTTCTTCTCGTTGATTGAGTTGATTGTCTTTCAAATTTATTTTAACACACGTAATTGTTCGTCTCTAATTTATTGTAAACAAAATGAGGGTGAGAGGGAGAGGTTGAATTTAAAATGGCAGTTCAATTTAATTTAAACTTTTACAAATATCATTCTTGCATTGATTGAATGTGATGTAGAGTGTGTACTTACTCTTAAACCTGAACCAGCTGAACCACATTTCTGTGAACATTCGGACCAAGGACTCGTTAGCCATTTATACGTGACTGAGGGTGTAGCCTCAGACAATTGTCCATTAGAATTCGACCAATGATTTGGCCATCTGGCATGAGGTAAATGTAATGTTGATTGTCCTTCTCCAACTTCAGTGCTATCAACAACAGCATCATCTGCATTTAAAACAACATCCGCCTGTCCAACCATATCATTTGTATTCCCCAGCCCCATATCTTCACCAGCAACATCTATATCATCGTTATCGTCAACGTCATCATCACTATCATCTGCATTATTGTTGCTGTTGTATTTTGTCGAGGATAATGTCAAGTCTTTGGTTATAATTTGTGGTTGTGATTTATGTAGCCCGTCCTTCTCTATTTCGGCCGCATAGTGATGACCCTTTTGGTGCTGATGCTCTGGCTGTAGTCGATTAAAATCAATGCCATATTGAAATCTATTATCCACCAACATATGATGACCACGAGAATTGCTAAATTTCTGAAATGATGGCCATAAGTACTAAAAATATGGCCGTAAGTGTGCAATTATAAAAATGCAAAAGAAAATTTATTATTCCCAGTGTAAAACAGCAAAAAAAAAAAAAACAAATATTGATAAATTTTAAATGCATGATATGAATTCTAAAGCATAAGGCACACTCAACAATAGAGATTTATTTAAATAAATTGAAATTGAAACTGAAATAAAAAAAATTTCAAATCTTCATTTAAAAAATATAAATACGTATAATTAAAATTGGAGTAGTGATAATGACTTGGGTAATTATTGAAACAAACATTTTAAACATGCAAAACTGATCAATTGAATAAATGAACCGTTGATAAGAATATTAAAATCATAAAAAAGAAATAAAGTGAACTTAATTAATACATTTTATTGGTATTGTTTTGTGTGAGTATGTGTGCTAAACACACTTAATGGTGGTAATTATTTATACATTAATCCGTATGATATTTTCAGTGTGATATTTTTATTTATACATTCATGTACATACTCGTATTTATTTAACAATTTACACCTGAAATACATACTTGTCTTGACATGTGATTTAAATACATGTTTGAGGACTTCTAGATTTCAGATTAATCATATTTCTTTGTAAATATTAAAATGTATATTTATATAAAATCATGTGTGTGGGTGTGTAAACTTTTGGATTTATTATAATTCATATAATTAATGTTGTTGTTAACAATTAATTGAAATAAAGGGATTTCTTTCCTTAATTATTTGATAAAAATGTCAATAAAACTTGTTTGACCTTAATGTCAATTAAAGGCTTTATACAGCTTATTAATTTGTTTATAAACACACACTGTCAGATTTTTAATGAACATGTTGAAGTTATACTTTGACGCGTGATAAAATGCTTTTATGTTGTTTATTCAGTAAAGGTGTGCTTTAGTCTTTATAGATATTTAATAAAAGAAATGGGGATAATATAATTGCACCTCCCATAATCGGCCATATTTTATTGATGCAAGCTGTTCATTAGTTTTTCGATACAAAATGTATTCCCATAATCAGACACTATCAGAACCGAACGCGGACACTAAATTTAAAATCTGTCAAAATGCCGCCCCAAGGACCAAAAACGGGCTGTGTTCAGATGACATCAGTAGCACACCTGCATTTCATAGAGAATATGATGACTTGTTAAGGAACACAACATAATGCTGACAAAGCCGTTTCTTCTGGGATGTCATCGGAGGATCCGAAGTACCATCTAACGGAATTTAACCCTCCCCGGATAAATGTCAGAAAACATCTTCGCTGGTATGAGTGTGAAGTTCTACAGCATATGAGCTGTGTGACAGATCACACCCCGTGCAGGGCAGCTCTCAACGATATTCATAGGGAGTTGGTGGAGATTGCAATGAATAACCTTCGGAAGAATATTGTTTTAGGAGGTCGTCCCATACCCGTTGTAAACGAAGAGCAGGACCTACTACGTCGGCCCAGCGTGATATTGGCTCAATTGATGTCAGGAAGTGCACCCGTCTAGCTCATACTGGTCAAGAATCAATAGCACTTTCCCAGACTTTTGCCTTGAATGTGGAATGGTCCCACACGACGTACGTACCTCTTGAACTGCATTGCAAGCTCAACCCAGATAGAAACCTTGTGCTTATGGACCTGCCCGCGTGGGGTAGCTCAGCTACTGGGCCTTGATCCAGCTGAGTTGGATGAACAGCGCATGAAAGAAGAATATACAATAATTTTTTATACATACTTGTTTTTCAGATCGAGCTGTTACAACACATCTAAATTTTAATTTTTTTTTTTTAAATATCTCGGACGGAAGCGTTCAAATTCTCCAACAAGAGTTGTATTTTATTAGAAGTTCTTATTTTTGCAAATCTGATTCATATTTGTGTTAATCCCAATAAAATTGGTGATTTGATGCCGAGGATGATATCCCACTTGCAACGTATGAAAATTCATATGGACTGTTCGGTCAATCAAATGACGGATCTTAGAAAGTAAATGAAAGAAAGTGCATACACTGCAGATGACTGTATTGAAATATAAAATTTAAGCGCAGTAGTGGATATTTTTTAAAATCCGACTTTATAAATTCTTATGATGATGCATTAAAGCAAATTCCCCGTTTGAAGAACTTTTCCACAGATGACTTTATCGCACTTTAACTCATCAATGAAAGTCATTTTGAAACTCAGCTGTGCAAATTGAACTGATCTTAAGTCTACTCTTAATAATTTTTTTTTTTTAACACAAAAGACTAGTCTACTAATCCTTTAATGAAATGTTCACAGAAAAAAGAATTTTATCAATTAAAAAAATGGTTTAAAAAGTATTTAAATTTAATTAATGTGATAACTGAATTAATTTTATTTTTAGTTGAAAGAAAATTAAAAATTTAATTTGGATTTAATTAACATTTTAGTTGTTTAAAAATAAATTTTCAATTAAAAGTTTAATTATATAACAAAAAATCTTAATTGACTTTATTCGTTTAAAATAAAATAATTTAAACATGTAGAATTGTTGTTGGGAATTGTCAATATTTATTTAAATAAATTAACACATTGTTTGAAATGACACAAAGGGATCAAGTTTTTAATTAAAATAAAAAATATCATTTATTGAAAATATTTTTTCAAAATTTTTAAAATTTTTAGTAATCAATATAATCATTTTGGTAATAGGTGCAAAATCAACAACTTGTTTGCTTGATATTATGAATTTAAAACAAATTTGGTGATTGGAGAAATTTAATAATTTTTTCTATGTATCATTATAAAAAAAATATTTAATTTAATAAATGAGTTCATGTCTCTCCTTAACGGGCATATCTCATAGCCGCGACGGTGAGTGTTCGGTTTGGGAGGTTTTATGGTTTATATATTTTGTGATCTAATTCCTTATAACTATTGTGCCCAAGTTTCCCTAATTTCTTAAAGCAAAACTGGCTGAACTTTGTCTTTCATTTGTGTTCTTGTTTTAGAGTAAACTTTTTCTCTGTTTGAGGTCAAATAATTTTTTTGTTAAATAGCTGCTGAATAGGTTTTCAATTAACTTTACATTTATTGAATGAATTCATTTCTTGGATTTGTTTTGTTTTTTTGTTGTCCGCGCATTTAAGTGTGAGGATAAACATGCGTTTATAAAATCTGCAATTATGTTGATATTAAGAGCTTATGGGTGGCCTTAAACCATCAGCCACATTTAAATGCTATTGCCAGCATAATCCATTTTAAAGCAAATTCATTTAACGTATATGAACAGATGTATGTGGATTTTTTTTTTGTTATTTTATGCAGGCTGGCATCCTTTTTTACAGCTACACTTCAAAATAGTGTACAGTAACGGTAACAGCAAAAACAAGTAACGCAATGCAAACAAACAAACAAAATTGCAATACATAGCAACAGTTTTTTTGTTTTGAGCAATGAAACTTTTTCATTGCTTGCACACAACAACATCAGTACATTGATTTCCCAAGTGGCACTTAAACCCTGAATGTAGAAAAAAAACATGTATACAAACTGTTGTTTAAAGCAACAACCATACACAAGGGTGTCCCTGTAATAAAGATATTCAACTAAAATCAACATTTTGCTTTTTCTCTCAAGGGTTACTCTTTCAAAAGAATATGTATGAATGCATTTTTTTTTTTGTAAAATTCTTTATTTTTATTTATTGTTCAAAAAATTTCAACTAGATTTGAATAATTTTAGTTTGAAATTAGAAAACTTGCAGTCTTTGTTTAGGAATTTTGTTCAATACACTTTATATAGCGCTGTGCATATGAAGAATGCCTATGAAAATGCATTTCCTTTTAAATATGTGCAACTGAAAATATGCAAAGTAGATCAGCTTGACTAACATTGACACTGTTTTGACATTGTGTGGTAGTAACAGTTTAACAAACTTTTTTTGTTTCATTTTGTTAGCATTTATGCATGTATTTGTTAAGGCTAGTTTTTGCTAAAATTTGTGTATTTATGTCATAGTGATTGTTTGTATCTTCTCTTGCAGTCAATATTGAATAACGCATGAATACACATACAAAGAAAATCCACTAAAGTGTAGTGTAATGTATATTTGCTTAGTTTTCGATTGGAGTACAAATTTGTTTCCCTATCATCGGTCACATCTGTGTGTTCATGTGTGTGTGTGTGTATGCGAGCTTTTGTCTATGCAAGTGGCTGCATTGTATTGTGGGTTTTCTGATCAGTGGAATAAAAAAAGATTTCATTTAGATTTAAGGATTATAGGCCGAATCTAATAACAATCAAGATTTTTTTTTAAAGTGAAAAAATAGAATTTGGGAATTGTAGTTCTCATGCTGAGTTTCATTTTTATTGTAAATTTTTTTATATTAATTAGAATGTATATTTTAAGTCAAATTATAATTTATAAAGCTTTCATACTTAAATAGTCTTATTCCTTCAATATTCTAATAGTGCATAGAAAATATTCCTGGAAAATATTGAAGGAATAAGACTATTAAAGTATAAAAGCTTTATACATTGTAATTTGACTTAGAATACACATTCGAGTTAATATAAAAAAAAATTTACGTTAAAAAAAAAATTATTAGTAATATTCAGCTTACAAGATTACATGATTTAATATTTTTAACATCATATAAGCGGTTTTTGTCTAATAGAATTTTTTCATATATATAAAGAAAACAACAACTACTTCACAATATATAAAAAAGTTTTTTTTTTAAAGGAACTTAAATGCAAACCAAATTTCAGCAATATTATAACGGGCTGAGTACTAGAAAAATTTAGCTTCAAAAACTGGCAACTCAATTAAAGTTCAGTTGCCATACATAATTGAGGTATAAGTATATTTTTAAACTTGCGATGCAGTTTCCTATTTTGTTGAAAAATCTATTGTTCACAAATTATTTTCAAATCGTGTAAAACCAGCATTTAGGATTGGATTTCACATCATTCTTAATTTTACCCTTTACCACAGGTGGAAATGGTATACAATATTTTTTATTCGGTTTGTAATTTCTACAATTTTGATCTTGGACCCTATAAAGTATCCATATTCTGGATCATTATGACAAGCGAAATTGATTTATATATCCGACCATGTTTCCGAAGACCCCAGATATGATGGGACTTGGTTGTTTTATACTTCTATAACATCTGCTCTTTATAATATTGGTATTGAAATTCCGCCAGATTGTTCTATAAATGACTACTCACATCATTAGTTTTGTCTATTTTGTCTACTTTTGTACAAAAATGACTTTACTACAATTTGTCTGCAATAGAAAAATTGCAGTGAATTGCTCAGTCTGGTGGAACGTTTTATTGGTATACACACACATTATTTAAACAATACATCTTATTTACAATAAAATCGTATGCCATGGAAAACTTTCAAATACTGAAAGGCCTTTATAATGGACAAAGGAAAAACATACATGTTAAAATATTTATATCAATAAGGACAAATCAACAGTGATGATTGTGTTTATCAAACGTGGTTGAAGACAAAAACAAATTATTGATAATTTTCAATTTGAAAAAAAAAAAGAAATTGTCGATACAAATTTAATTATCAAAGGACTTTTAGCAGCTATCAACATAAATTATTTAGTCACAATGTTGAACTAATTAAAAATATACATCTGTATTATTTTTTGTTATATAGAAATTATTCAGGCATAAACTGAACACAAACAAATAACCGCAGAATTTGCATATCAAACCAAATGGGATTTTTTTTATGTTATTTGTAAATAAAGAAGTATAAAAAAGAGTAAATAAGCAGACGGACGGATGCACAGTAAAATGGATGGATGACTGAATATTATTTACATATTATATTTGAATAGACAATCCAAACAGTGTTCAGCAAGAAGAGAGAAGTTCTTTTTTACACAAGAAAACTCATTTATTTTTTAAGAAATTTTTTTTTATAATGAAACCACCAAAGTTAATTTGTAGTCTGTTATTAAATTGAACGTAAAATTCGCAAACAAATGAAAAGGCAAAATTGAGAGCAATCTCTTGGTCAATTTAAAAAGTTTGAGTGCGTTAGTAAAAAGTGAGAGAGTGTAGCAAATTAAAAGGAAAGACAAAACTTGATGGCTTCCAAGTAAAGCAAAACATTTGAACAACATTTTATTTTTAAAAGATTATTGTAAAAGATCTGTTTAATTGTTTGTACACATAAAATTATATGATCTCAACTCGTTTTATTTTTTTTTATCGTTGTAAAGTTTTATCAATTAGTACGAGTATGAATTGTTACGTTTGTTTTGTTTTTTTTTTTGTTAATAAAATATTAATATACTTGTTATTAATAATGTTTATTTAATCAAGTACCATTTTTTTCTAAAATTATGGAAAAAAAATCTCTTAATATATAAAATTTCTGGATTTTGAGTTATTAGTTTTAAAATATTATTCGTTTAATCGAATTAGCCAAAAATGCCAAATATCGATTAATCGTTTAATCGAACAAAAAAAAAGGCCGATTAATTGAACACCCTAGTCTTGATATAAACGTTTGTAAACGATTTTTGAATCAGTGAGTGTGAATTTCGGTATAGTGTTTTACAAAAAGACCGATTCAAAGCTACGAGTAACATTTGTATAAGGACGAAATTAAATTGAAAATCAACTGAGACCATTTTTAAGGGGACAGATCGACAAAGAAGTTGTCAGGACGGGAAAAGCTGGAGTGAAATAAGGAATATAGCAATTGACGGATTTAACTGGAGATAATTCCTTGAAGCGCTATGCTCCTTACAGGATCGAAGGGAATATATATGTACATATACATATACTTTTATTCCGGGTCGTTTGTTTAGCATGATATTGGTGCAAGACCATTGTTTCATTAAGATTCCAATTGGTATAAATACTTTTTCGAACTTCTTCCATTATAATTTCTCTTTCAATCTGGAAAGTTTCGGTTATTTTCTAAGAATTATTAGAAAATTTATACGAAATTTATATAATTGTGTTATTTATGGCTAATTTCACCAATTCTTTTTTAATATCAATTCATATATAAACATATAAATATAGTTTTTTATACAATTTTATTTTTTTTTTGACATGAAAAACTAATTTTAAACATAAATTGATATTTAAAAAAATCGGTGAAATTGGCCATTAGAATTATTTCTGTTTTCGGTAATAAAATGTGCTTAATCAGGAAAAACTTAGTCTTTGTGTTATTTGGGATTTCTTTAGATATAAAAGTCCAAATTGTGTTGACCAAATTTCGTTGTCTTAAAATTTGTATCACTGTCATGAAATCTAAATGCTAAATCAAGATTTTAGAAAATCTTAATTGAAATGAAGAGAATTCATTATGAAAAAATATTATACTAAATTCATCTGATACGTTTGGTTGAAAAAGGAGAAGTTCTCTTGCAATTTTCTGTCTAAAAAGGAGTAAAGAGTATTATAAAATGCTTTGTCTTTTCCGAAAAACGTTGTTTATGTAAAAGTGTTACATTCTTAAATTTTTGGACCGACCAGCCGTACAACTTTTTTGTTCGGTAGTGGTAGCACTGTTCTTTTTAGAAGTTAATTTTTAATTCGTATCGATAAAAATAACGATAAAAAATTAGAATTCAATTTTTTAAGGCGTTTGTTTTCCATTTTAGGTAGATGGTTAGCATGAAAGTCGTCCACTGCTCAAACAGATAATCCAATAAATATAGAAAATCAAACGTTATTCATGTGTGAATACATGTCTAGTTACTAGAAATAGTTTATTTGTATCACGTATGTGTACAAATTACCACATTTGTGTGTATTTATAAATACAAGTGTTAGTGTACATTTTTCTTTTATATATCACTCATTTGCTGCAACAACGTCATAAGTCAAAAATCGTAAATTTTGATTTAATATCAATAATACATAGCCCATCAGGTGTTTTAAGAAGTGGTAAATATTTCATATGCAGATATTGTAAAATTCAAAACTTTAAAGTCGTTTTCTGTAAAACTAATACATTTGAGTTATGACGATGTTGCAGCAAATGAGCGATCTGTAGGTAAATATATGTATCCTTATAAATACAATTTGAAATTATCTAACAATTGTATAGCTTTATGCTTAAATAACACTAACACTTACAAATAAAAATAACAATAGCAACACTAGCATTAGCAGCAACTTGAACTGCTGCAGCACGCATTCACCTATAAAAGGCTGACTATGTAAAATGTAGTGGCAATCAATTGATGGTACTTAGGTCCTGTGTTGATTTTAACATTTAAACATAATCTGCTTTAACTGTTATTCATCATGTAGTCATTGTTGTTGTTGTTCTACATAACAACGACAATACACGGAAACGGAAGTGCGTACCAATGGTGATGACAAATTCAATGCAGCAGTAAACATCACAATTGACACTACACTGCACTAATGCGCACACACATACTAATGTTTTTTGCCCAGCAGTTGTTTGTTATTTCACTAATTCAAAGTTCATAAATATTGAATAATTTTATATTTCTAATTGGGAATTGATTTTTAATTCAAGTACTTAATCCATCCCAATTAGCCAACTCCAGGAAGGGCCAGTTCACTAGTTTGTTGGTCTTCCGATTTGCAGGGTATTTTTTTATCTTTAAAAATAATACATGTATTTGTATATAATTGTAAATCTACATATATTTGCATGTGTGAAAATTTACATATACACATGAACGCACACATTCATATTTGTTTGTTTTCCGTCATGTTGGTTTGTATATCGCTGCTTTGTGTAGTGCGTAAAACAATACAAATTTTAATTTGTCGAAAACTCTATCTCTTCAATTTGAGTGCATTCAAATAAATATTTTTTTTTGCTTTAAACTTTACAGCATCTGCTTAAAAGTCCAATAATTCGGCTAATGAGATAAATAAATAGAATGAGCAGGGATACAAGGCTTGCCATTGTTGCAATCTAAATAATTTTTGCTTGTACGTATTTGTGCTAAAAAACTCATGCACACAGATGTGCGAAATTTGAATAGTTAACTAAAATGTTAATATCTAGTACATAGTTTTTGAACTTGTTAGTAATCTATTTTAGTTTAGTATTTAGCTAAAATATATTATAGAAGAATTCTTGACAAAAAGTAGGCAAAACAGAAGTAAGAAGAACATGTAAATCAATTAAAATATGTAATATGTCATCCGTCGTCAATGGCGGTGAGTGTAAAACGGCAAACCCCTCTGAAGAGATTGTGTGGTTACAATCGAAACTAGACAGGGTAACCTGTCCCAGCTCTGTCAAGCATGAAAAATTATCAATAAATTTTAATTCATTGCGTGTTGCAAAATTCCTTTCTTCATAAACATAATTTAAGGAAAATTAAATTCAATGAACTTAAGCCTGATTTAAATATCGAAATTTGGATTAAAAATATATTAAATTTGTTAGAAGTATCTATTAAAACCCGTTTTACGTACTTTCTACGAAAAATGTCTCAGTTTAATTAAAAATGAGTTCTTTTGATAGATAAAAGTAAATGGCACATTTGTAAATTTATTATATAAATTAATAAGTTTTTAGTTTTAAGTTTTCAGTTTACAATTATTTTTTTTTTTTTTTTTTTAGTAAATTTTGTTTACGCAAATTTTCTATTTGACACGAACCATAAAAACATAAAATATTTGTATTCATGTGTATATTATTTGTTTAACAATATTAAAAGCAGTACAAAATAAAACCAAATAAAATGAAACGTTGTTTTAATGCTCGAATAAACAAGCACATTCTGTAGAAATACACATCGTACTTGCTCAACAATAGTGTATTAACTCAAAATTTTTATTTTTGCACTTTTTGGAGTAAATCGAAACGTAATATTCATACCTAGCCGCTGTTATTTTGTTAACTTTGTTGGTTTAAAAATTCTTTTTCGTATGCCTTGAATGTAAAAAAAAGAATTTTGTTGCTTCTACTTAAAATGTTTAAATTTTGAGTTAATACAGTATTGTCAAACAAGTGCGACATATCGTCCTTGTGCCCACAAAAAGACTTTAAATACGAGTATTTAAGAACACCGTCTTAGACCATCTATATACCAAACTGTTTTTAAATTTAAATTTGTATAGCATTTATCACAAATGGAAAGGGTATATTTTACATACATAATGATAATGATAATGATGATAAACCTATATCATTCCGTTTGTAATATCTCCTATATTGATATGAGGCCCTTTGAAGTATAAATAAGTTGCATGTCATAATGTTGGATCCATTATTGCCTAGCTCTGAGACAAAAGAGTTAACAAAATAACAATTAATTATTTGATATCAAAATACCGAAATGTCAAAATCCCGAATTTCAGAATTCTGAATCTCTAAGTCCCGAACGTTATAATTAGGGATGTAACGATACGGCTTTTTGCCGATACGATACCGATACTCGAACAAATATATCGCCGATATCGATACCAATACCTTTACACATATTGAATTTTGATTCACGTTAAATTTAACAAAATTCAAGTAGAGTAAATTAAAAATGATACAAAATTTCAGTCTATGATATTATTAATATTAAAGCCTCGTTCAGAATAGGCAGCAACATTTTCACTGGTGTTCATAATAGAGCAAAAATTTTTTTTGTAACCACACAAATTGTCAGTTAAGAAACCGTTTGCAAATTTTTCCCAGAACAAAATTACGTATTTATTATTACTTTTTAAAACATTTTGTCATATACATTTTCATACAAATTGTTGCTGAAGTAGAAGTAGACTCAACTTTGAAAGGAAAATATCTGGAATACCTTGGGAAGAAATAAGATAGAAGAAAAAATAAAATTGTTGTGTACGAGGCTTTAAAATTGATATTAATTAGATTAAAAAAACGAAGAATTAAATTTGAATTCATGATAAAATTAACAAAAAAATAAAACTTTTTTTTTTTTCTTACAAAATATTAGATTTTTAAATATTAGATGTTTGTTTGAACCTGACCTCCAGTGGAAAATAGTCTCTTAGATGCGAACATTTTCTTCAAGTTTGGGTATGGCATGTCATTACGCTTGTAATCAAGCATAGCAAAGGAATACGGCTTATCATACTCAGATCGTCTTATAATCACAAACGCTCCAAAGACAAGTCTTTTTAAACTTATCACAACTTGCACCACCTGTAGGTGTGACCAGTCTTTTAACACTTTCGGAACGTTCTTTCTGTACGATTGAAGTCTATGAAATATTCGGTTCAAACTTTGTAGATAAACAATAGGTTTAATTATTTTATAAAGCCTTCAACCTTTTAGTTAGAGCTCAAACAAAGTCAGCCGCTACATTTTGAGACTGCGAACTATTTTCCATCTTCGCTGATTCATTTATTATATGAAGCAATTATATAAGTCTGTTTTATGTTTATGGTCTGCTTTTAAATGAGTTATTTCTCTTAGTTGTTATGCAAAAAATAAGCATAAAAAAATCAATTAATTACCTATCACGGGACTGCTTTGGTGTCAGTTTTTTTTAATAAACGCATATTTGAAAAAATTTTGAATCAAAGGAAAGACACTTAGGGCCTAATTGTGTATAACGTAACGCAACGAAAAAATTTCATTGAAAACAAAAAGCAATTCAAAAATATTTCATAATTTTGTTGTTGCTTTCTACAGAAATTTACATTGTGTTTTAATATTTCCAACGCCTCAAAATATGAAGTGTTTGAAATTCAAAAATTTAATATGAATTCCTGTTGAAAGAATTACAAAATATTTTTGAATTTGTTTTTGTTTTCAATAAAATTTTTGGCGTTGCGTTGCGTTTTACACAATAAGGCCCTTGATTTGTCTGTTTGCTACATTATGTTTTTCATCAAATATTTGTATGTCTGACCGCAGCTTAAATCAGTTATTTTGTAGAGCTTTCATACCAAAATAATAGTTTCCCTAGTACTTTAGAAAAATTACATATTTTTAGGTACATTTGTAGAGAAGTTTTATGATTTTAAAAACTTAAGCCAACACTACATTTCTATGTATGTATATTAAATGAAATGTACAACAATTTGCGATACAAGTTAAAGTAAAAGGGAATAAATATCAGTAATTTATAGTACTACTTATGGAATATGCACGCTTGTATGTAAATTGTGGCATAAATGGAGACATAAACAAACCGAAGAACAAACATAAACACATTTCTACAATATATATAAATATAAAGCAGCGAATAAGCAGCTAAAGCTATTTATATGTACATCCACGCAGAGAAAAACTTTTTTCGATATGGCGACCTTCAACGAAAATAATTCTAACTTTTGATATATCACTAATTAAAACATAGTTTAGTTGCCGGTAACAATAATATGGTTATATTTAACAAATAGATAAAAATGTTTTTTTTCTTGGTGTATGGAAACGTGCTATTTAAATGCTTTTATTTATTGTTTGTTTATATATTTGTTGTTTGTAGTTTGTCGCTGCTAAAAAGTTGGGGAGCTTTATAATTTTACCTCATGCAAAGAGGTAGACAGATAAATGGACAAATAAACATACAATCAGACTAACAGAAATTGCATTTTACACTTTCTCTTATAGTTTTGAGCCAAATATTACCCTGCAGTTTTGATGCCAGAGTTTAAATTGAGAATTCTACAATCGCAAATTAGTTGAAGGGGAGTAATTTCATTCCAGATCCTCCACAAATAAAAAAAATTTTGGTAAGTTGAATACATTATAATTTAATTGGTGGCGAAAAAAGGGAAAATTATTTCCAAAGTTTCTTTAAATGGTTCTAAAACTTTGGAAAATCTAAATTGTCACTGCATACGTATAAAAAAAAAAAAAAAATGCACGATGAGAAATTTTATGTCACGTTAAAAATAGATGATAATTTTTATAAAATAGTCTACTATCAAATAAAATCAAGTGAGTCACTCCAAAGTCTGCATTAAAACTGCTGGTTGTAATCGATGTGAGTAAAATTCTAAGTATAAATATGTGTATGTGCGGTGGTTTTTGGTACGTAATTCTTTTATATATACCGCCTTTAGGCGCTTGCTATTTATGATGATGATATTTTACAAGCCAACTGACATCATTATTTTTTTAAATAGGAAATGACACACACAAGAAAAAAATTTTATTTTCATTTAAAGGGGTCTGTACACGGTCAAGCATTCTTCATCACGCGCTATGGTAGCATTAGTGAAAATGGGTTTGTATGTGTGACACCGACGATATGACGGCGAATATTACGTCCAGCATGACAAGCATTTTGACCGTGTACAGACTCCTTAAAATTATACGAAATAAAATTTTCACATCAGATTAGATCAACAAAAAAAAAAAGAACCCAACTTTAAAACAATCAATTTAATAATATTAAAAAAATTAAGTTAGTCATAGTTACATAAGTTTTTTTCGTGAAATTTTTAACTTCAATATGAAATAAAAGTGAAATACAATTGGGGCATACAATTTTGGACATTCCAAGCCTAATACGATGGTTTTAAAATTATTTTGTTTTGATTTCCCCAATTTTATGATATTTTTTAGTATACCTCAAAAGGGCCTTCCGTTCTAGTAAAGTTGGACATTTTATTGATTACTCCTTCAAAAGACACTTTTTTTTTTAGTATTTTGTTCATAACTTTCTTAATATTGATCCAAATATGATTTTGTAAAATATTGGTTTCATCTATTTATGTTTTTTACAAAAAAAAAAAAAAAAAAAAAAAAAAAAAAAATATATAATATTCCGATAGTTTTTATTAAGATTTTTGGATTTGAGATCTTAATTCGAGTTTTTAAAAATGAGTGTATCATTCGATTTTTTTTAAATGTATAATTTTAAACTTCGATCCCCCCTAACAATTTTAATTTTAACGGTAATGGGGCTTCTATAATTACTATTTTTTTCGATGTTTTTTGAAAGTAAAATTTTTTTTTTTTGATATTTTAAGTGTTCCCAAATCAAAAATGTTGGTTATGGAAAGCCCACAACCGGACCGAGCTTAAAAGTTGATAGGTAGATGATAAAAGCTTAAGATTTCACATTTTCCAAAAAAAATTTAGGGATACATTCCTTTTAAAAGTGCGACTTAAAATTTAAAATACAAAAGTCTTACTCAAAAACACTTGGAACTTTATTTTTATATTTTTTTTCTGTAAAAAAAAAATTAAAAATGAATATTTCACAATAAAAAACCAATTCCAATTTTAACCATTGTTAAGAAAGTTATGAACAGAAAATTAAAAATTGGCTTTTGAACAAGTAATCAACAATATGTACAAAATTAACCAGAAAGGCCATTTTGAAAAGTACACAAATTTGGGGATATAAATTTTGTTTTAAACCATCCAATTTGGCGCGGAATGCCCCATATATATGTACATATGTCTACCTGTATTGTTTTTTGTTTTGTGTTTTTATGTATTAGGAGTGCAAGTAAGATTTAACCGTTACACCTAAAACTGTATATCAGTTTAAAGTTGTTTTCTTAGCAGTGGATAATTAGGAAGCGTCTATTAAATTAATAAAGTTTACAGTACATGACTACCACGATCTTGTAATAACTGAATTTTGCGAAGCTTAAACTTTTTTATCAACACTGCAATTGTAATTTTGTGCTGCAAACTCCAAAGACCCCGACGGATAAAAACAATTGTTATATATATGTATATATATCAAGCTTGATGAAAATGGCCACGTCCAAGGCCAAAAGTGTAAGAGAAATCCTTAATTTAAAGCGTTATTGAAGAAAGATTTCTGCCAAACGAAAAATAAGCTTGCGCTTAAAAAAAAAAATAAAAAATGGGTGAACCGAAATGTGATCTCAGGATATATGACCCCAAAATACTAAAATAAGAATAGCCCAAAAACTTTATATGAAACACAACAGCATGCAATTTTGGCATTTTTTTTTTGGATTTTTTTTTGCATTCTTTTGTTAGGATGTTTTTGCATTTTAAGTAAAGTGAAAAGAGTCCCTAATACTAAAGAATAAAAAATTACCTCAAATAAAGTCGCAATTTTCACTTTGCGACTATTTTTAATTTACTAATATTGAAAGCTTTAGTTTGCGAAGCCGGTGTTAATTCTACCAGAGAAGAGGAAATCCCTGTATTCTGCCGAAGACCTCCTATAGATTAGGGATCTTAAAATAAGATATTTTGATTTGAGGTGGGGTAATTTTTTATTTGGGTTGAGGTAATTGTCCGAAACTCAAAGTCCCGAATTTCAAAATCATAAATTTTAATATCCCAAATAATTGTACATGGTTGGGCCTTCGGCGCAAGGATTTTCTACTCTATGGCATAACAAACGACAGCTTCTCTAACTAAAGGTGCTCTGTTCAGGACTTGAAAATTCATGACTTTGATACTATCCCTTTTTTAATTTTTAATTTCTTTGGAGTAAACATTCATGAAAATATTTAAGGTGATTTTTCATAATAAAAATTACCCAAAAATTAGGGCCATTTTTCATTTTATTTTTCGCAGCTTCAAAGAAACGATATTGTTATTTTTTAATGGTCCTTTTTGTTCACCCATTATTTTTGTAACATGCGTTAGTATATGGAAACAGATTGTAGTGGCATTTGTAAAATTTTACATAAAAATGGTTTTATATTTTTCGTTACTTTCTGCTGCAGAAACATCAATAAATTATGCACTTAATCTGTATGTCTCTTTTTTCAGGTGAACTTTTAAAATGGGATATTTTTTTTATAAAAGGAAAAGAAAAATTGGAAAATTGTAATACGTTGACTAAATAAAGAAGTTTTAATTTAAAGTAAAAACGTTAACAAGAACATAATTTAAAAGGTAAAAAATAAATTAAGAATGTTGATTTTTTGGGATAAACTACGAGAATTGTTGTGTAGTAGAGACTTACGGCCTTATTAATTAAAAATAAAAAAAGGTTAATAAAAGCTTTATGAAACGTATTTCCTATGTCAATTTATATAATAAGCTGATTATTTTTTTTCTTAACCTAATCTCGCTAAACTTTACGCTTGTATGCAGGAGATCAGAGTCTCTGGCGGGAATCAAACCCGCAACCCCCGCACTGGTAGACTAGGTAAGTACCAACTGGCCTATCGGGGAACCCGCCGTTTTATTTTTAATAAATTAGGCGGTTGCTAAAAAAAATTAAATTCTTTATAACAATCTCAGTAGTCGAATATAATTATTTTTTAATTGACTTACAAAGACATGTTAGTCAATTAGCTACTTTGCCAATAACATGGTAATCCACCTTAAGTTTATTACCCTGACTATGCGATACAATAGAGTTAATGACTCCCCACCAGCATCCTTGTCAAAACTACCAAGCGCGATTTTATTTTCGAATAAAAATCTGTTTTCGTTGCTTTTACTAAAGTTGAAGGGATCTGTAAATACATACACTATTTTTATTCAATTCTTGATTTTTTTCCATATACATAAATAATTTTATTCAGTACATTTTTCTCCAATTTTATAGTTTTTTTAAAATTTATTATAAATTTATATTAAATTTAAACCAGTTTAAGCAAAATAAAAAAAAAGTAACTTCTTAGTTCGAAGCTTTATTTATGACTGATAGAGTAAGCGAGAGAGTTGTCGTACTGCACTTTAGTATACACTATATATATATATGTTTGTATGTGTTAAAGTGTAATAGACTTTGTATGTGTGTGAGAAATGATTTAAAATGTAGTACTTGTGTAATTTGTGTGCACAAATATTCAATTATGAATTACAATTAAGAAACACATTTGTGCATACCGTGCACACAAAATAAGGTAAAAACTCTAGTTTTACAAAAATATACAAAATGAAAATGTTTGCAAAATTGGTGCTCTCAACACTCATTCAAAATGTTAATCCTAGATAACTTTTTTGTAGCATTTATTATAGTTATAGATACATATGTATGTAAAATTGCAGATTCATTTGTTTGTAAGCAAATACGAATATCCTGGTTCGAAAGACCAACAGACATTATGAACTAATTATAGCTATAAATATTTTATACTCATGAACTAAAGTCTTAAAATATTACACAGACACTTTTTGTACAGAGTGGAGTTCATTTTTTTTTTATATATTGCATGCATTCATTTTATTTCATCATTTTGTTATTGTTGCAATTGTTGATAAATAAACATTTACACTTGTATAATATTAATTTATTATATCCCTTGTAAGTGTATTTTATTGTTTATAATTTTTATTTTGTCTAATTTATATTCGTTTTACGCTCTAAATATTATTTCTGTTTAATTTTGCTGTTACTCTGGACGTAGTTTGATTTAAATTATATTTCAAATATAATTGTTCTAATCCTACTTAATTTATTTTAATATAAAAGAAGAATAGAACAGTTTATAACAAGTTAGTAAACTCATAAGCAAATGTTTTATAATACATTAAGACAAGTTGCCTTATGTGTTAAAAAGGATGATTGAAAAATAATACATAAAAAAAATTTTTGATAAATAATTTTAAGGATTATGATTTTAACAACATACGGGTTTTCTTACATATTAGATGTTAAATTTATTGAAATTCCACATAAAACTCAATCTAAAGATGCCTTTCATTTTGTAGAAATTCTATTTTATAATATACCTTAAATTATTTAATTTTAAAAAGGTTACTTTCCCTTTTATTCTGGTAATTTCTTTGTTTATATCCTTTGAACTTAATTCTCTCTTTAATAATGCTTGCACTTGATTTTACTCATCAAAATATATTGTATTAAAGTATTAAATATTAAGAGTTGTAATTATTAATTTGTATATAATTTTGTTGTAGTTTATAATAAACTTTTGTTTTTGTTACTTATAACAACATAATGCATGGCAAGAAAAATAATAATAACAATTTTCTAAGGACAACGACAAGTGAATAGACGAACAGTACACAAGCGAACGCATTTTTTACATACAGCCACAATTTCTAAACCCACTCCTTAAAGTATGCAGCAAAATAAAAAGGTACGTACAAAAGAGAAAATACAAGTACTTGTGCATATATGTAAGTATGAGTTTGTATGTTTCCGTATTGTAAAAGAGCTTGTAAGGACAGATTGAATGGAATATGTGGGTGACTGCATGCACGAACATGTACAAAAATGTTTTCATACGTCTTAAAAAAAGAAAATGAGGTCGCACTTAAGTACCACTAGAGACTGGTTGTTGATAATGAGGAAAATTGTCAACATCATCACCGTTACCCAGCTAGCATTTTGTATCATAATCGATTCTTTTAGCAATCAGCTTCTACAGCAAAACTGTTGTTGTGAGGAAATGGTACACTACAGATGAATTACCTCAAAGAATTATTTGTGATACAATTTTCTGATTCCATCTTGAGCATTTGATATGTGAATCCATTTTCAATCGCTCAAGTGATAAATCAGTTTTAAATTTAAAACATTAAGAAATCATTATTTGAAGACATGAATTAATCAAATTATTTTTACAAAAAAATGATCACCCAAATGATTGCTGGGAATAGACAACTACACGCAAAAAAAAGCTTTTGTTTTCTTATTACTCTTTTTGTTGTTGCTTCTGTCTTGTTTATGTTTTGTTGGTATACAATAATAAATAATTGTATGGAGAAGAAAAGAAAACACACAATACACACACATGTATTTATACGTTAAAATGTAACAAATAAATACGTGCATATTTATTTGATGTATTTTTACAAGAAATGGTATCGTCTTATAAATATTAAAATAGTTGTGATAGAATTTAAGGACTGAGAAGGTTGTGTGAGGCTTGAAAAAACTAAGCCCAGTAAATACAGCAGCTCGACATCGAATAGTAAGCGATTTTAAATTAAACCTTTACTTAAAAAGAATTTTACAAGAAAACGATAACTTTATTTTAATTTCACAATAATTATTCGAAAAATCGTTCGTTATAATTTTTGATATTAAAAAAAAACACAAACATTATTTTTCATACGTTTAGTTCGTGTTTCACTTAAGATCATAGAATTCTAGGAAATTTTAAAAACTTTAATTTTACTTTAGTTTAATCCTTCCCAGTCCTCTCATATTGCAAGTATGTATTTGTAAAAAATATAGAATAAGTTTTTACATAATCTAAGCAAATAATTGTACTAAAAAAGCTTTTTTATATTCAGTATTATTATTACTAAATTAGTATAAAGAAAATCCACATAAAAGGATATAAAAATTAATAAACAAAATTATAAAACACAATTATATAAGTTGATTTAAATAAAAAACAATGATAGGATTATAAAAAGATAACAAAAAGTGTCCTCAGAGAAAATGTATGTTTTGATAGGATCACAGATTAAATTCTTGGCTTGTTTTTGGTATATCAATCAATTTTTTATACCCGCACCATAATAGTGGAGAGGATATTGGTTCAAGAGCAACCTTTCAGTATACTTGACTCACAATCACTTTCTATGTCGTTCTAACAGTGTTCGTCCGTCCGGCTAGCTGCATGTTTATCCATGTAAACCTTGTGCGGAAATTACAGGTAACATTTTTAAGATTATTGGATTTGATTTAATACATATGTTTCTATGGTAATAAGGACGAAGATTTTATAAAGTGATGAGAAGCGATCCATAATTTCAAATGGCATACAAACTTCTTTCTAGAAAAGTTATTGTGCCCATGAACCATCTTATTACGTTGGAATTTAGATTAAATTGAGGACAAAGGTATCACGCATATATCATCCCACCAAATTTTATTAGAATCGGTCCGTATTTGACCATAGCTTCCATACGAATATTACTCCCGAAATAAGCTTTTTATGCCATAACTTTTCTTTAAGTGCTGGTATTGATATACAATGATATATTCAATAACTGCTACTATGTCATGGCAAAATTTTTTCGAGAATTGACTACAGGGGCCATGTAGACCACATCTATAGAATTCCTTTAAGTCGGAGACATTTTATAAGGAAGAAAGAACTTAAATATGATTTATAATCTCATAAGACAATTTTACTTTGGCGGGGCATGATTAACCATGGGTAGCGAAGAGGGTATATTCTCAAAAAATTTTCTGTAACTATTGTAGTAAAGGTTACCATATGGTCGTGCTTCACCGGCAATATTTTATTACTTGTTTTTTTTTTATGATTTAATTAGCACTTAACTTGATTACCATGACCATGTGGCGATGATAGTTTGATTTCAGTCGTTAATTTAAAGGCTGTTTCAACCATAAATTGGCATATTTTGTAATGATATATAGTTATGTCACTTATTAAAGAAGCTCATTTAATTATTATTATAGAATTGCAGTAATCATAAGAACAATGCAAATGATTATATCGCTCAATTGCTGAGTTAGTGATGCAGAATTGTTCGCTATGTTTTTCTTTATATTGTGTAAAAGATTCATCTTTATATCTTTTATACTTTCCCCGTTTGAAGAGAATGTGTTGTTAATATTTCGCAAATCAAAAACTTTAGACACGCTTATTTCGAAATGCATTTTTTTTTTAGTTATGACGAAGTTGCAGCTTGTGGATTCCGACAGTTTCGAGTAAATTGAGCAAATACCACATACGACAAACTCAAAACTCCATATCTCGTACTCCATAACCCGTATGAGGTATCGAAAAACTGATTACGCCAAATGAAAGATCAGGTCGGAAAACCTAAGGAATCGATCTTAACTCAAAACCGCAAAAAATCCACATACGACATTTAAATTATCAACCGACGATATGTAGAATTATGAAATGTCCTGTTAATTATGTGGATTTCTGTGATCAAATCGAAAACTTTATTTTCTCCGTATGTGCAAAATGTTGCTTATGAATGTGTATTCTCTCTTTTGGGCATGCAACTGGCCAATTGGTTAAAAGAAGAGTTCTAGATTATGATTTGTAGGTTTGTTGGCTAAATTTTGAACGATTTTTTCTAGAGAAATTTGGAAATTCAATATGTAGAGCAATAAAACAATTCAAAACTAAAATTAAATTTTGTTTCCAATTTTAGGTATTTTTTTTACTATTAAAGTTTTAATGCTAAATGCTTGTCTAGATAAACATAGAAATAAAGATATACAATAAAGTTTTAAGACTAAAAAAATAAGAAAAAATAAATATATAAAAATTTGTTGTTACCTAGTGAAAATTTGTTGAAATGATTTGTTTTATTATTTGTTTGTATGTAGAATATATTTAGATATATTTATTTTTGAGAGAGTGGAGTAGAGTAGAGTTGTAGTTGTTATTATTTTATATAAAACGCGGTGTAAACCAGTGGCGGTGAATGAACAAGAAGTACAAGTATAAAATTGTTGTTGCAGGAAGGAAACGAAAAACAAAAAAAAAAAAATTTAAAAAAACATAGTAGAAGTAATAAAAAATGCATAAAATTTTTACACTATTCCAGTGAATGTTTCATGTTGTACATTTTGGAGCAAATACTAGTTATTTAAATGTTTGCAAATAAAATATCGCAAAAAGGACATGAAAATGGAGTCAAATAAGTAAAATATATAATAGAACAGCTATTTTCTTTAAATGCTGATAAGTTTAAAATAATCAAAATAGTAAAAAGTAAAAAGATAGTTAACAATGTTAAAGTTTTTTTCTTTATTAAACTTTCTATGCTCGTCACTTAAATTTTTTATGTCTTCAATAAAAAAAAGATACCGAAATTTAGGCCAATGTAGCAAAAGCAACAATATTTTCAATTATACAATATCTCTTTTTTATTTTGAAGAATATCTGACAAAAATAACTACTACACCTAGAAAAAATTTAGCACGAAATGGTTACAGACAACTAATATTAAAATTTCAATCACAATCATATAATAATTGAATCGGCCCTTCACAGCCTACTACAATTTTGTTATGGCAACTGATAACCACGTACATTTTGAAAGAACTGAGCGACTTGCACTACCAATAAATATGATCATTACCATTAAATATGATCCAACAAATTTACAAGTTTTATTTATTTCACAATCCCTTTTGCTGTTAATGCAATAATAGTGCACCATTCATGAATAGTGCATTCATTAAGCGGCATAAACTTTAGTGGCATTTATATAGGGAATTTTTCTAGACGTATAGAGCTTTCGATAGGGATAATTTTGAAACTAGCAGTCACACCAATGAAGTGTGTTTGACTTTTTTCCATATACTTTGGCAAATCACCATTCAAACACAGAATAAATCCGCGCCAACTTTTTTTCAATTAAACCATTAATCGAAAATAACATCAGTTTTAATTAATAATGTAATCAAGTAAATTAAACGTTTACTTATATTAACAACATTACTGCAGAAAATTTTGTGAATATCAAAAAATATATAATTGATACTATTTCTAGAGTATATCTAATTAATTTTTAATTAATAACACGAATTTTTTAGTTAAAGTAAATTTTCAATTTTTTCTGTGAAGACTTACACCAGTGGTGCGATTCACTAACTTTAAACGCACCGACAATCGTAATTTTTGTCGACATATATATTCGCTTGCAGTAACGAAAGTGTGATTCTGTAATTTATTTTTAACGATTGTAAATAGCTGTAGTTTTTGTAACATCTCTGTCTACAAAATGTTAAAATAAACGAAAAGCACGAAAGAAAAAAAAATTCTGCTTAATTTACTGTTTTTACATATTTTTTTTTTGTGAGTTTAACATTTAGAATTTTGTTTTTGTTCATAATTTCCTTTTTTTGTACATACTGAACTTTGAATTATGTTTTTGTTCATACAAATACATATGTATGTATGTATGTAGTATGTATGTAAGAAGTCGTGCCTCAGCCACTTTAAACATAAAAACACTTTATCGATTAAATAAACACAACTTAAATTGTTGTCGCTAAAATAATAAAAAAAACTGCTTAAATTAACAGATGACTTTTATCGACAGCGAATATCGTTAAAAATGTTACTGAATAGCAAATTCGATAAATTTTCGTTATACACATATATTTTAACGATACCATTATCGTAAAAAAGTTAGTGAATCGCACTAGAGAACAGCGCTTACATATCGTGCACATTTATCTCCAAAATTCAAGCCCTGTTCGCCAAGCTTATAGAGCCCCTCGTCAAGTCAGCAATGAGCCACATTTCTGGCTTAAAGGATATGTAGACAAGCAGAATTGCCGTTTTGGAGAAATCACAATACTCATTAGGCTCCATTACATCCCAAAAGAATTACTGAATTGTGCGGTCTAAATGCGAAGGTGTCATCGGCTCATTTGTGCTAAAATGCGAAAGCGCCGACAACATAACCGTGAAAGCTACACAGAAAAAATTCTCCAAAGTTTTTCACCAAGTAAAGCTTTAATCAAAAAAAAAAAAAAAATCAGTTTTAATTAAATATTTAATCAAGTGAATAAAATGTTTAATTAATACTATTAATTTGTTTGCAAATTTAATTAATTTTTTAATTTATAGCACAAATTTTTTAATTGAAATCAATTTTTATATTTTATATATTTTATTCCTTATGCCAGTGCAAAAATATTGAACGAGAAATGGTTCTAACAAGACGGCGCAACACGTTATACAGCGCGTAAACCATCACTTTTGAGCAAAACGTTTGGCGACGGAAATATTTTAATTAATGGACCTGTGAATCGGCCACATCGTTCGTGTGATTTGACATCTTTGGCCTTCTTCTTGTCGGAGTACGTAAAATCTCTGGTCTATGCTGATAAGTCACCAACGATTGATCATTTAGAAGTCAATATTTGAAACACTATCGAAAATTTGGTATAAAATAAGACCGACAGGATGGCGTTCTCAAGGCGAAGTCGTAGATCCCATTTGCCAGAAATTATTTTTAAAAATCAAATGCCATGATATTTGTGAGCTAATAAAGCCAACATTTTTGTCTTCCATTGAACTTGTAGAAAAAGTTCTATGCCTCTCATGAAGCACCTTTCATTAAAGCACTATTTTAAAGGGAAAATAATGTAATACAAAAAAAAATTCCTTAAAAGTGATTAAGTTGGGGGTAATGCCTTTTAATTGATTTAATTTAATGTGAAAAAATTATAAATGTATTAGCATTTTTAATGTATATGGTCCAGCTTCACATTAACGATGTGTTTAAAATAAAACAATTAGTCAATTCACAAGGTATCCTAACATGTCATATTGTCAAAATGTCCTAATATTTCACAATGGTTTAAAAATATTGTTGTTGGTTTGTTAGCAAAAAGTGTCTTAAATAAATAGAACGTTGCTTGCTGTGTTTATTGTGCTGTCGTAATTAATCAGAAAAGTCCAGCGCTGAGCTGCTGAGCCGTACAACAATATTTTTAAACCATTGTGAAATATTAGGACATTTTGACAATATGACATGTTAGGATACCTTGTGAATTGACTAAATAACATTTTCTTATGATTGTAAAAGCAACCAATTTATTCTTATAACAACCAAAGAAAAATCGTGTGCTTTTATAAAATAATTTTGGTCGCCATAAAGAGTTCCAATTTCATTTTAGTAGCAATAATGTGGTTTCAGTTACCATAGAATATATGAAAAATCTTCTTTTTTGAAAATAGTTTAGTTATCCGTGACCATATATTTTTAAGTTATTTACACTTTTCTCTGTGTATATTTTTATGTAATGATTTATGAAAAAATGCAGTGGAAACTAATAAATTTAAAAGTTTTTTTTTTAATATAAAAAGCTCACCTTTCAGAAGGTGAAAGCAAATAACACAGTGATAAGATAAAATCTTTCCATTAAATAAAGTACAAAGTAGTGTTTTATTCTACTTGATGAAATGAAGTGCAAAAAAAAAAAAAAAAGATTGAAAACAAATCAGTGGAAACTGAAACTATTTAAATGCATTAAATAAATTGGCAAATAAAGCTTCATAAAAATTATCTTAAAAATACAAAAAAAGTTAAATAATAAAAACAACAAATCAGAATGACTCTGAAGCCAATGAAAATAACTTAAACGTGTACACTGCTTCGCTGTTTGCGAAAGGAAACGGATATGGAGCAAAACAACCACAAACAAAAGGCCAAAATATAAACTGAAACAAAAAAACAACAGTAGTCTACTAACAGGAGTATGAACATGATGATGATATATGGATCTACAATAGCTCTATGGCCGGTGAAAAATGTAAAACAATAAAAATTAAAAACAACAAAACAATGATTATAAAAAAAAGAGTAATAGACAAACAAAAAAGAAACAATGTAAAAGCCACAATATACAAATACTTAAAACAAAAAAAGAAAGGTTTCAGAAATAATGAAAAAGTAAAACTGAAAAAAATTAATGTTGGCACTAGACTTTTAGCAAAAGTTTTATTCCTTTTATTCATATTTTTTTGTCCAGAAATGGGACTAACGCAACAACTTTAAAAATGTTTAATGGTGTAGTGATACTAATAACAACAATACAGAAAGTGCAACAAAATGGAGAGGAGTGCAACAAAATGAAAGGAAAAATAAAAAAAAAAAAGAATTTCAAAACAATATAAAATATGATACAACTCATACAACAATTGTCAAGAAAAAGATAAAAAGTTTTTCGCTTTATTACAGAATATAGAAACAACTTTTTTTTAAGATGAATGCAAACTAGAAAAAACTCTAAGAAAATGAGAAAAAAGTAATTTCGTTTTTTTTTTATTATTCAAAGGGCAGTACTTTAAAGTGAGAAATCTTAATTCGACAGAGCGAAATCTATACAGAGCCCAACAAAAAAAAAAAAAAAACGAAATATTTTTATTTATGTCACATTTTATGAATTTAAACAGACCAAATGGTTTATTTTGGTTAAAGTTATTTATTAGAATTGTAGGAACTTTTTTTTTAAATCATTTCAATTCTAATTTTTATAGTTTTTTTATTTAAATTTTTTTTTAACTTTTCTTTGTTCAAAAGGTGGCATGTCATAACGTCCAGTGTCATAGTGTCCATGGACATTATATTTTATATTTTCTCGATTTCGTCGATTTTATATATTGATATTGTGTTTTAAGATTTAAAAGAATTTTAAATTTTTTTCATAAATTTTAGAGATTTTTGATCTTTTTAACGATTTTTTTTTATTAAGTACCGTTTTTTGATTTTAATATTTTTGAAGGCAATATATTTTATTTATTTTTAGGATTTTGACATTTTTTTGACTTCATTAGATTTTTTTTATTAAAAGATCCTTTTGGGGATTTCAGCACTGTACTTATATATCAAAGATTTCTTATTTTTCGTATTTAAGACTTTTTTGACGAGTTTTTTGATAATTTTTTTTATATATTTATTTATGGCCAATTTCACCAATTTATTTAAATATCAATTTATGTATAAAATTCGTTTTTAATGTCAAATAAAAATAAAAATATATAGTTTTTCATATTAAAAAATTAATTGGTGAAATTGACCATAAATGTTACAAAAACTGCTACAAAATAAATTTTAACTCTATTTGCCGAGCAATAGCAAATTACCCCTTTAGCCTGGGAATTGAACCCACATTTTTCACACCGATAAACTAGCTCACTACCGGGCACCCGTTTTATTTTTATCTTTAGGCAAATTTTTTGTTGAATTATTGACGTTTTTCTTATTAATATAAATGTTGTTTGGTTATTGAATTTCTTTTTGCATTTTTGAGTTTTTTTTTTAAAATTTCCGAAATTTTTTTTTAAACATTTTTCTTATCTATTTATTGTATTTTAAGAAATTTAAAATTTTTTTACTGTTAAAAGTTTTTTGAAGATGTTATTTAATGAACTGATCAATTAAAAAGACGAAATTACTTTCTCCCCTACCTCAAAAACTATGATACAAAAATTATACAATCAAAAAAATCAAAAGTAATAAAAAGTCATAAAAACATTAACAACCTCCCCAAAGAAAAGGTTGCTAAAAACCCAGAAAAAAATAAATGAAAATGAACAAAATGATAAAGAACAAAAAAACACAATAGAAACATAAACGCCACTGACTCCATTCAGTTTAAACATCAAGAAGCAACCAAAAACACAAAAAGGACAAAAAAAAAAGTGAAATAAATTAACATAAGACTAGTTAACACGTTTTTCTTTTTTCATTTTTGTTTAAATAGCAGAATACCTCACCTGTAGGTTACTTAGCAAAGCCTGAAAATATGGCATGGCCAACAATGTGTTCGTGCGGCTGCTACCACTACTAGCACTAGGCTGTGGCAAACCATCCTGGGCCTGCTGCACTAAATGTGAATGCTAAACGGTATTAGGAAGAGGAAAAATAGAGAGCAAGAAGGAAATTAAAAAAAAGCAGGGAGAAACAGAGAAAAAATACAACACTTTTTTACGTTTTATATTTACTAAATATATGCAATACAATAAGAGCAATAAAATGTTTAGGATGAAAAAAAACATTAGGTGTATGGAAAAGTTTTTGTTTGTTCAAAAAATAACTTTTTATTTTTCTATAAAATTTTTGTTTAATTAAGTTTAAAGTTTTTTCACCAAACTTTTTATACACCTTTAAATAAAAACTAAAAAATTGTTATTTAAATATTTATATTAAAGCTACAAAACTATTTATGACTAGCAGAGGTTTATTTAAAAACTGCTACAGTTTAAATTAGTGATGAATGGACAAGCCTTAAAAGCAAAATACAATAACAGATACACTTTTTAGAGTTTGGTTAAGCGATTTTCAAATGGTTTTTATTATTCATAAACAAATAAACAAAAGTTCTAGCATGGGAAAAAGCTGAAAGGAGAGTTTATAACTGAATAAAAGAGATAAATGATAAACCACAAAGTTTTCCACTTATACTTTGATTAAGAGTTGTTTATATAAAAAAAAAGGAAAACCACTACAAAAACACTTGTTAGCTAAATGCTTGAAATAGAAATAAAAAACCAGCTAACAATTGCTTAAAAATGCCAAACAGTTTAAGCAAATTCCAAATCAAAGGGAACACAAACGATGAGCTTTTGTAAAAAGAAATGGGTATAAATAAAAAAAAGAATTAAATGGAGTGCTGTTGAGATCTTGCAGAGTTTTAAGGAATTGGTGTTTTAGGGATTAAATGACAACGAAAACAAAGTAAAAGATTTATTTTAAGCTTTTTGATGCCAACATTAAGGGATTCAATTTTGGTCAAACTATTAAGGCTTTTCACGAAAATTAACTATCTCGGGATAAAAGAAAAAAAGATGTTGGTATTAAGTTTATGCTAAAGCTTTGTAAATTTACAAGTTGTCAAACAAAATTATTTAAAAAAGCTCAGTTTTAAATAAAGTAACAACAGGTCTCGTTATAACACAGCAGTATGTTTAAAGTAATTTTTTTTAGCTGTATTGGCATTACAACAATCATTCACATGATTGTTCTAACCATACTCTGATAAGATTATCCTTTTAATAATTAATGGATTGTTGCACAACTATGATCTTGGCTGATTTTATTAAAATGTGGTACAAATACTATAATTACGTGCACAATTAAAAGTAATTTTGTAATAATATTGTGTCGTTCTTATAACTCATTTAGTGGCCGAAATCATTTTTAATTTTGATTACTCCGATCATTACGCTCACTGGAATAATTGTCGCAACCATATTCTATAAAACTATAGTAAAATAATCTATCCAATCATTATAAAATAACGTGACCATTAGAAAATTGAAGTGATCATTGTATTGAGAAACTCATAATGGCTGTCTATGACTTATTTAACCATATTTTTTCTTTCTGTGTAGCAGAGGGACAAAATAAAAGAGTGGAAGTTAGCATTTTATTAAACGATATGAAAAAAGCAAAAAATAAAAAAAGTTTTAAAATTTTTCATACAAAACTCCAACGATCTGAGTGAGTTTTTTAAAAGAACCTTAATTCTAAAAAAATATTTAATTATCAATATTTCAAAAGTGCATGCGTAAAATTTACGCAGATTATCTCTCTAGAGTTAATGATTTTGTAAGATATTTTTGTGTTTGGCAAAAACATTTAAATTGGTGTTTTGCTTCTAGAAAGAGAGAATGCGTACCATGGAATTCCTCGAGAAAAGGTTGAATTTCTGCAGCACTTTTTTTAATAAGAAAAACTCTTAACAGAAACATTTTTTCGTTTCAATTTGCTTTTCTTCTATGCAATGAAAGCTATCTTGTTGTTAGGATAATAATATGGATTTTATTTTGAGTACAGCCAATATAAATTAAGTTGACTATTAAAAAATTGTATTTTGCAATATTTTTAATCAATAATTAATATTGTACAATAAAATTACCTGTGTTTATATTTTTAGTAAGTGGCACAATATATTGGATTTATATGTATTGCGCAAATTAAATATTTTGCTATGTGTTGTCAACATTGTACAATAAGGACATGTATGCTGGATTTGTTTACTTTTACATATACATACATATTGATAAAAAAATATTTATTTATATTGCCCAGCTTTTTGATTAATGTGGAGCAAAGCGACAATAAAAATAGCAATAAAGTACTAAATAATATTGAGTAGTCGATGGGTACCTTTAATTCGCTTAAAATGTAAGTCAAAATTAAAAAAGAAAAAAAATACACTGTATATGGATGTGTATTGTTAGTTTTTCTTAAAATTATAAATGCATATTTACCTAATTATTTAGCATATATAACATGTTTTAAAGCATCTTTTATATGCCTATTTTCCAATAATATATGCATGAAATTTTACGCCTTATTTATAAATAAAGCGATTAAGAAATCCTTTTAATTAGACCTGGTTGCGTATGAGGGATGTTTATTCAATAGTTGTACTTAATATGCAGTATACTTTTAGGGACAATAACATATAGGCTTGGAAAAGAAGACATTCCCAATACGAAGACAAAACTTTGATATGAAATGACCTTATTATTTGCCACCAAACACAATTCTTAAACCTTTTCCAATTGTTTGATTTTAACATTTGAATTCAAATTGATAATGATTTTAATATAAACATTTGACATACAGTGTCTTATCAATTTGATATCTAATTGCGATCAAATGTTATTCTCAAATCGAAAATAATATTGGCAGCACTGGAAAAATATAAATTATTTACGAGTAATAAATTAAATATAAAGTGTAAGAATACGAATAAAAATAAATCGGAAAATGAAGGAAATATAAGTTTGTTGTACGATTGCGGTGCCACAACATGACAATCCTCAAAACAAAAAGGAGCCGAGTTTTTGTCTTTCCAAGAATTTTAGGACGGAACAAACACTATTTTATCCGAATATTTAGTTCACAGTTTATTGAAATAAATAATGCATTTAAATTAAAAAAACGAGTATTTTTTTTTTGTTCCAAATTTTATTAAAATCCACGTTTAAAAAACATTTGAGAATAACGTTTGAGCACAAGTTGAAAATAAATGCATTTCTCAATTTGAAAATAATTTCCCATTTTTGTTGAGAATGCTATGAATTTCCAATAATTTTAAAATCATTATCAAACGTTTGTCGTTTAAGAAAAGGTTTGATTTCAAATCATTTTCAATCTGAAATCAAAGCTGGGTTAATACAATACCTGGGTGCGTATGAATGATATTCTTATATAAAAAAGTATACGCATCAGGCTACAAAAAAGCTTTGGTCATTTAGAAAAAAATATTGTAAATTTTTATTAAAAATTTGCTTATTTAATATCTAAGACAAGTACGAAAAACTTTCACTTGAAAATTAAGACTTATTTAGTCATTAATTTTGAGGAACATTTTCCGAATATGATATTTTTTTTAAATTTCATATTACAAACATATTTTCCATACATATTTTGTATAATTTTTCTAATCAGTTAAATAAATCATTAAATAAATTTTATTAATTTGAAATATTTTTTCTTGATAAGCATTTGTTTGAATTTAATATTATGAATCTAACAATTATTTTCTTACATTCGAAGAAAAATATTTTCTCTTTTTAGATAAAAATTTTTAGAACGCAAAACTTGTTCAAAATTTTATTCAATAATATTATGCTTAATAAGCAATTTAAAATAAATTCTAAGAAAAATACACAGAAAACATGTTAAAAAGTATTGCATACATAATGGAGATAACAATGTTAATATTGTGGAAAATGGTACTATAAATGAGTTGCTCTAAGCAACCACACATGAACAAAGATACACACTTGTCATACAATGAATGCAAGGGACTTAAAAGTGTGTATGTGTTTATCATATGTGTGTGGTTGTGCGTATATGTACGTTTGCTTAACTATATTTTTATGAGATAGCATCACTTTTGTTAAGTCCGTTGAAACCAAGAGCAGTTTTTATATCCTTTTTTCGAGTTCTGTTTATATTAAATTTATACTAAAAGAAAAAGAAAAACACAAATGAGACAAGAGTACTAAAACGGAAATTTTGTGTGCATTACGTGCAATTTAAAATTAAACCCCAAAATGAATACAAACTTTTCATGGGTTTTTATGTGGACCAACTATTAAATTACAGCAAAAGAAAAACAAAAATATTTCAAGCGTAGCAAGTTTTAGAGAAACACATAATTTATTGAAATTAAAAGGATTGAAAGAAATATATTTAACAGAATACTTTAGCACAGCAACTTATACTTGTTGTATACGTGGCGATGACAATACTTGAGTAAAAATTGTTTGCAAAGCATACAGTATAAAACGATATACGATATAAACATTTACAAATAAAACATAAAAAAAGAGTAAAAACAGGTCCGTGAAAAATACTTTATAATCATCAACAGCATCCTCTTCATCATTCACAAGGAGAACGAAAAATATTATAAGCAAAATCACAAAAAAATTGCAGAATTATTCTAAAAACGATTCTAAGAGTTTGTGTATGTGTTTCAAAGTCATCAAATAAAGATTTTATTCTTTACGTTCGCAAATATACAAACATTCATATAAATATCTGTGTGTATATATGTGTAACATAAATAACTTACCTCATCGCCCATAATACTACTATCCACATGCTGTTGCACACCATCTGATTTTGGACGGCGACTGCGTTCTCTGGCATTTTGTTGTTGTTTGCGACGTGTGGCTTGTGTACTGCAAAATGGGAAAAAGACGAAATAAGCACAAGATTTTTAATAAATGAAATGAGTAAAATGAAGATAAATAAACAAAAACTTCGCAATTATATTGTAGCGGCGGCTAAAACGAATTTTTGTAAAAATAAAGTATCTAAAAGATTTTTTACACAAAATATTATCTCAGATTTCAGTATAAAATACTACGTCCCTTTCAAAAGATTCTTCATATTTCTTTTAGAAAATTCTCAAAATGCTTAGAACGTTAAAAATCAAAACGTAAAGAGTAAAGAAAAAAAAACCTTGGCGAAGCGATATAAATCTCATAAATAGAAAATTTGGTTTATTCTGCAGAGGATGAGCATTCAGTACACATCCGTTTTTAACAGATACATGTACACATTTGGTATACCGAAGTAAAATAAATGTGGTCAAGTGATGTTGCTTAGTTGTCTGTGAAATCTTTCCTTTATTGGTTTTAAGGACATCATGCACATATACAGGTAAACAGAAACATACACATACTGTATTTACAACAATTTAGTTATTCACATATAACGAGTTGTTTATTCATTTACGAAGGTAAAATGAAAATAATTGTTTTTTCAGCAGGTCATTCAACATATAAATTGTGTACACATACTCGTAAAAGAATTTAAAACTTGGTCCTGTAAATTTTTTCTTTTTTTTTAGAGACTAAATAAATCTCAACGAGTTTTAAAACTTAAAAGAGTATGTGTACACATACTTTCGCATACATTGAAATGCTTATGCTTTTATACCATAGAAATATAATAAATAAATGTTGGTAAGTTTTGTTTGAGGACTTGAGTACGAGTACAAGATGTATAAAATGTCTTCATTGTTAAATACTCTGGCGTATGAATAATAAAATTGAAAAGTAGTTTAAAAATTTAGAGTGTTTTTAAGTTCGCAATAAATAAAATATAGATGAAAAAAAACTAGAACACAATACCTAAATTAAAAACTAACAATTGTACTTGTAACAATTAGAAGTTGTACTGGGATTTTTTTTGGATATAAAAGAAATATTAATAATAATAAGAATGCAATAGCAAATTAGTGTTGGGATAACAAAAAAGAGCATTAGTACTTTAAATCATTGGTATTGTACTAGTAAATATTTAGTGAAAGATTTTGTACAAAAGTAGTTGTTTTAAAAAAGTTCTCTGTTTATTTTATTTTACTATTCTCTCATAAAGTACTTCTTTTTAGAAAAGGCTTATAACTCCATTTTTCTAAGAAAATATTAAAAAATATTACTTTAATATTTTTTGGAAATATTTGAAATTTTTTTCTTATAAATCAACTAGCTGATCCGAAAAACGTTGTTCTGCCATAGAAATTAGATCAGGTTGTTAAATAAAAAATAACGAATTTTTTCTAAGTGCGTGCGGATGGGGTATATGAAACCAAGAGGAATGACCGCCGTTAAAAAACTAGCAACCAATTATTTTTTCAACTCGATATATTTCATTAGCGAAATAGACATATTCATTGTTTAATATCTTAAAAAAGTAAAATAAGTATTTGGCAGAAGCATTTAAATAGACAGAGGGTTCTTTGTTAAAAAAAAAAAAATAATAAAAAAACTTGACGTTTTGGCAAAAAAATAAGAACAATTTATCTGGATAGGGACAACCTAATGACCAAGCGTTATGAAATACAATTCATGACCTATTCTAGTACCTACAAAAAATACATTAAAAATTTCATATAAGTCAGTAAAGCCATTTATTTGCAATTTTTTGGATATTGCTCATACAAAAATACTAAAATCGCGATAAAAATTGAGGCGGTGAGGGAAGGAGGGTGAACGTTTGGGTATTTAGGTATTTTTGGTTGCCAAATAATAAAAAAAAAAAATTTGAAAAAAATTCTGGATAGGGACACCCTAATGACCTATCGGTATAAAATATACTTTATGACGTAATATCATACTATACAAGTTATATATATAAAACTTCATAAATATTGGTTGAACTGTTTCGGAGGAGTTAAAACAGAAATATCGTGACACTAGATTCTCAGATATCGTTACGTAAAATGCAAAAGCCCCTTTCCAACATTTTGAAAATTTTGCAGAAGGAGCAAAAAAATTATTAAAATGATTAATCGCCTTTAAACTGTTTATAATTTATTTTTCTTCTACTTTTTTTATAACCTACCATTTGCTTTGACAATTGACAATATTTCATTTTATACAAACTGTTAGTTGGGTCTTTTAACGATTATCATATAATCTCTGGTAGTTGGTGCCTGTTGTTTTTTTGTTAATAAAATTGCTTATTTAGGTCGAAAGAATCCATTTTGTGGACATTTCTGTTTATGCAATACATCATAATCAATGAAAAAGTGGATTTTTAATTTTTGGTTAGTTAGGGGCTTTTGCGTTTTAGGTAACCATATGAATATTATTTTTTCTAATAAGTGTACCTTTTTTTTAAAAAAAAAGCAAGTAATTAACATAAAGTTAGTTTTTTTAAAATCTTATTTTTTAGATTAAAAAGTAAAAATAAAACAAAATTAATAAAAAAAAGATTCACAGGGAATGACAAACTTAGTACAACCCTCATTCACCACTTGCGGCGGTAAAGGCCATAAAAAATATTTTTTTAAATCATTAAGTTTTTTACAAAAAGTTTCTGTATTTTTTTAAGTACTTTTTTCTTTGTATTAAACAAATTTGTTTTGGCAAAAGACTTTTTCTAAAGCAATACCCTTAAAAAAAATTAAAAATTACATAAATCTGCAAAAAGGTACTTTTTGAAAATATTTTTATGGAATCCAATTTACTTTAGGTGTGCTCATTTTCTCTACTATCAGTGAGCACTTAATTTCACATTTTGCTACGGTAAATTGGCCACGTAGATCATGCGTAACCACGCCTTTGGACTATTTTCTCTTAAAAGTCAGAGGATTTTAGGAATAAGCCAGCTACGATTGAAAGCCAACATTACTCGTGTTATTCTTAAAATACCAGTCGCTATGCTCGAATGAGTCACCCATAATTGGACCTTCCGAATGCAACACCTCAGACGTCTTTGTGGCCAACATTTACATGATATTATTTTTTAACAGTAAATGCCATAAATGGTTCTATTAACCGATAGCACAAATTTTAAGTTCACCTTCAAATTTATGTGTTTTATTTTACATTATAAATCAAACCTCAAGATGTCCCGATATTTATATTTAAAAATTAATTTTTAACAAGTGATTTTTCCAAGAAAAAGTCGTCCTACAAAATTTGAATTTGTTCTTAAATCGCAGTTTGTTTTCTAAAAAGGCGCTTTTTTAAGAGGTTCTTTTTCAAATACGCGTTCTTCTTCTAAAAGAGATAAATTAAAAGAAGTACAAAATTTTATTGTAATCGGTCCATATTTTAATGCCATTACTTCCTTATATATACTGGTATGATATAAAGTTTATAATCGATTTTTATAGCATTTTGTACTTGTGGGTCCAAAATTGACCATGGGTTCCATGTAAACCCCTTCTCTAAAATAGCTTCAAGTCAAAAAAAAAAAAAAAAAAATCAATATATTCGGCAGGAAGTTCTCTGGTATGAATCTTAAACTCATAATATAATTTTATTTAGCCGCATCTATGATTGCCCATAGGCCCAAACAGGGTACGTCCGTTAAAATTTGGATGTGTGTACTGTGGTATAGGGTGTCAAATGGTCGGGCTTGAGCGACTATACTTTCTTACTTTTTTTTAATGCAATTAATGTATCGCACTTGATCATAAAGATTCAGTATTTTGGCCTGTTTTGAAAATCACTTTAATCCAAATCACGTGGTTTAAATTATCATGTGCATTGTAAAATCCCACGTGTGATAGCTTGGTGCTGCGTTTCGGTGAGGTTTTCAATTGCCGAAAGCACACCGAGAAACTCAAAGGCCGAATGATTTTCCGAACTCTACGAAATCACACGTGTGATATTAAAAGCACGTGATTTGAAATCAAGGGATTTTCAGAACAAGCCCGATTAACTTAAAATTTAAAAGATTTAGTAGAAGGAAAACAATTTTTAGTAAGTGCGATATGAGACGATCAGTGCACGCAGAGAAACAACATGTTTAAATATGGTCACCTTCAACAAAACTATTTTTAGAAAAAAATTTAAACATATTATGTTGAAATTTAACCATATTATTGTTACCGACAACCATATTATTGTTTAATTAGTCCTCCATCAAGAAGCCACAACCATTTTATGGTTGCCTCTAAACATGTTATGGTTAAATATGAAAATAATTTGTTTTTAAATTAACAGTAGTATTTTCCTCTTTTCCAAGAGCAACATGCTATTGTTGAAAACCAACCATGCTATTATAAGTGTTAAACATATTGTAGTTATTATTGACAACAACATGTTCGGAGGCAACCTTAATATGGTTGTGTCTTCTTGATGGCGGACACTTTTAACCATAATATGGCTGGCGGTGATAATAATATGGATAAATTAACCATAATATGTTCACAATTTTCTTTAAAAATAGTTTTGTTGGAGGTGACCATATTTGAACATAGTTTTTCTCTGGGTGTGCCCATCTTCTGTAAGTCCCGCGTCGAGAAAGTTTTCGATTGAAATATGAGAAATGAAACAAAAATGTCATAAATTGCAATAAACAACTGTTTTTCTCACTTAACTGCGTCTGCAAAATTTTTGGCGAGAAATACCTGTCACGTAGGGAAATTACTCGTTAGTTTACAGAAAAAGTTTGTTTGAAAAATTTTTGTGAGAAAGTTCCCGATTTGAACTGTCAAATAAGCTCACGAATAAAAACGAAGTGAGAAAATTTTCAACGCTAAAAAATATATTAAAAATGCAAAATGCAATGAATAATACCATGGAAGAGGTAAGTATTTTGTTTTTGAAGGATTTTCTCATTGTTAAATTTTTTCACTTTCACATTTTTGAAAAATATACGAATGTGTTCAAAGCTATTTTGTAAACATTAAAGTTGCACTTTACATTACTTGGTATAGCCGACGGCTGTTTATTTGCCGGCGTCGTTCAAAATTTCTTAATTTTAGAACATTTTGGTCGCCGTCAACGATATGTGTGATTGGCGTTCTCAACGTCTGAAATTTCACATCGAGTTCGAGAAGAATTCGACATTTATACTCGTAATGTAACGACGTAATCTCTTTTGATAGTGCTTAACATGAGTTACAGACATATTTTTTCTCAGTTTTCGAGAAATGATGGAACATTTTGTTTCACAACTTTTTGAAGCGAGAAGTTCACGTCAAAGGTACAGAACATTGGAACAGTTTATGATTCTTTTAAATTTTATGTTCTATTTGTTACTTAAGCCCAAAATTGTTTTTCTATTCAAATGAAATCTTATTACTCATCTTATTAACAATTCATATTTTGTATATTCTGCTCCATTATCCGCATTTCTATTATATAAAGTTTATTTTTAATATACCTACAACTTAGTTTTATAATCCTTTTCATAGTGTATTATAAATACAGAAGTATGTATTGTGTTTATTTTATTCAACCCACATTTTGTGAGTTGATCCCTTTTGTTGTTACCAGGAACTATTGCCATTGTGTGCGACAATCTCAGTTGAGATTTTTTTCTCTTATTTTTTATCCCTGATTAACTTTTCTTGTCGTACGCTTTGGTAATTTTACTGCAAATTTTTAGTATTTCTTAATGTAAATAATTGCAAAGAATTTTTCATCATAATTTCTTATAAAACATGATTATTTTAAGTATTTTTAGAATAAATATAATAAGAAATATGGAACTTTCAACATTTTTTCATAAAAAGAGTAAAAGTTATTTGGAAAGTTTAACTGAAGTTGTGTTCAATTAGTTTAATTTGGTTGAGGCAAAGTTTTTGTGATTTGAATACAAATGTTTTAATATTATTGAGTTTTATTTGCAAGAATTGTAGTTTAACCCCCATATTTATTATATATATATTTATATAATATATTTAAGGTTTACAGCAGGTTCTATGAAAATTTGTTTAATAAATCTTTTATTAATCAAAAATATTTTTTATGAATATGGGGGTTAACATATAAATGAATTGAAGTTTTTGATATTTTAATTAGGCTTAAGTTCATCAAATTAAATTTTCATTAAATTATTTTTATCGAAGGATGGAATTTACAACATGAAATGAATTAAAATTTTTCTGATAATTCTTGAATGAACACGGGATTAATTAATATATCAAAAACTTAAATTAAAAACCAACAGCTCAATGAAAAATCACAATTTTATAAATGAATTTCAACACAAATGTTGAATAAAAACTTAAAATGAACTAAGTAAATAATTACTCACCTGTTATCTGCTGCTGTCATATCAGCTGCTGTTAAGGGTTCCGTGCCACTTCTTTCTCTCACCAGGCGTTCTGCAAAAATTTCAAGACAAATATATTTTGAGATTAAATTTTTTTGGCTTTCTCTACAAATAACAAAAAGACAACTTTTAATATAATATTACAAAACTTTTAATCAATTCAACCCAATTCATTATTTTCAAGCACATGTTGAGCTTGAGGCAACATTCACAATGATAGCAAAGTTTTCACTTGGCGTTCACAATAAAGCCAACATATTTTTACAAACACACACATTTTTAAGTTGGCAAATTTTGACCAGAACAATATTTCGTATTTATTATACATTTTTTTTAATATATTGTTGAAAGTTTCATTCAAAACTAAATAAAAATTTTTATGAACGCCATTAAAAATTTCATACAAATTGTAACTGGAGTAGAATTAGACTAATGTTTTTTTTAACTTTGACTCCATTTTTTAAAAAAAATTAAAGGAAAATATATGAAATTCTTTGGAGAAATAAAATAGAAGAAAATTGAAATATTTGTAATTACTGTGAACGAAGCTTCTTATACGATGTCTTTTTATCACATCTATTTTCTTTATTCTCTTTTGAACACGCTACCAAAACCGTTTTGCTTTTTCACGTTATCTTTCCAAACATGTTTGTTCTCATGTCTAATTGTCTTTTATGCAAATACAGACATATTAAAAACCATGACAATTCATATTGACAAACATAAAAACTCATTTCGTGTCAGTTTGACAACCACCGTTTCTTCTCTAACCCGATCGCCATCAAACAAAACAAACATGCTTGTTAGACATGTCTGAACAGACATTGTGCAAATTTGGCTTTAAACTCATTTCTACATTTAAGTTTGAAGTAGAACTGAAAATATTAATTTTCGTTTTAGAAATAAGAGTATAGGAAATTTTAATGAATATTACAAGATATTTCATCAATATACAGGCACATCACAGTGTTCCATTCAAATCGAAATTGTAATTAAGCCCGTGTTTTGTTTCACTAGAAAAAGTAAAACGATAATTTTTTTTATGAATGAAACCGGTTTCAGTTTTTTAAGTGGAATTTCTATTTCGAATAATTTATTAAATCAATATGTTAATAAAACTTAGTCAAAATTAAAAATTAAATAGTCTGTTTGATTATTAAATTGATTTCTTAAGACTTAGTTACTATAATTTATCTGAAGAAAGCGTGATATGCCTGATAATGCCATTTATATTCAAAGGCGTTTTAATTTTATTTGTTGATTATATTTTTGTAACTTCTAGTCAAACTATTCTCTTAAATTACACATCAGACTTTAAAAACCTCTTACCTGATTCATGTCTTTCCAATTCCTCTTGCTTCTGTCCCGGCTTTGCTTTGACATCAATGGTTATTTCAGCACTACTTAATCCCGCGTGGCACGAATATATGCCTCCATCTCTAAATGTTATGTCCAAGATTCGTAAAGCTCCCTTTTTAGAGACCTTAAATTTCCTGGACTTGACCAAAGGTTTATGATCTTTACTCCACTTTATCTTAGTGCGGTTATAACGCTTGACCGGACACTTAATTTTGACTTGAGTACCGAAGAATACAACGCCTGCTCCGCCTACTTTCAGAGTTATTTTAGATCTCTTAGGATCATGTTGTATGTGTGTAGAATTGCTAATTTGTATGACTGGTTTGGGATCTTCTGGTGGACAAGGCTTAACATTGCAAGGCTTTTTATCTGGTGGTTTGGCGCTTGGACACATGGATTCTGGCCGTTCGATTTTGTGTTCCTGGGCCATAATTTGCTTGCACTCCACTTTGCGATCTTTATAGCCATAACCACAGGTGTGAGAACATTTCGACCATTCACCTACTTCCCAGCGTACCGGGCAATCTAAAACATTGCAGTATTGTCGATCTGCCGGAGGAGGTTGGGGACACATACTGTTTGGCACTACCATTGTGTTTTCTCCTCCCCTGGTCACTTCATGTATACATTGAACCTCACGGGTTTTAATACCTATACCGCATGACTTTGAACATGGTGTATAATCTGAATAATTCCAGCGTGGTGGACAAGGTCTGTCATTACACGTACGTACACGAGCTTCCGGTCTTGTTTCAGGAGCGCACAAAAACGGCGATACTACACGACCGTTATCTTCACGCACACAATTAACAATTAGCTCTTCTACGCCTCCCAAACAACTGGCACTGCACGAGGTGTAGCCTTGTTCACGCCACACATAAGTTTTACCTGGCTCTGAAACTCCCACCTTAATTGAATCACGTGGATATTGGTCTTCGTAGCCATGAGATGGCAGCATGCACGGTTCCTCCACACAACGTTCAACCTCATCGTGTGGTTTAACGCCTTCGCATAACGAATCATTAACGGTGGCCAAAGTGCGTGAGTATTCTAAAAATATTTTGCATTTGTGTGTACGTCTTTTTATGCCTTCACCACAAGTCACACTGCACGGTGACCAATCAAGTTCTTTAATGTAACTGTAAATTAAGAAAACAAATTGTCAGTTATGGATATTTGTTTAAGAATAAAAAAAAAGAAAAAACCTTAATATTCTAACAATTTGTTTTCATTAGTTGCCCTTTTTTTGGTTAACAATTTTCTTGTATTTAGTTGTAACCATTAAACCCTTTTATTCAAATCAATTTTTATTATTTATGGATATTTTGTAAAAACATCCATCTATTTTTATTATTATTTTCACGCTGATTTGTTAAGAAATAATTGTCTGTTTTCCACAAAATTTTAAATTTTCGTTTAAAAGTTTTTTTTTACTAAAAATATACTTGAATTTTTTCCTTTCATAATTGTTTTGAAAGACAGAAAAATTTAAGAAGAAAAATAATTTCTTATGAAATTAAGCTGCCTTAGCTTATAGACGCTTTAGTGGCGCCTCTTTCTGGCGACATTTTAACATCCGTTTTGGCACAAGACTATTAAATATTCTTTTTACCTCATCAATAGATTTCTTGGCTCTTATGTTTTTTTTTTGTTTATCGAACATGCGATGCAATAGAACATCTCAAGAATAAAAATATTGTTGGCCTACTAACGAACTCAGATAAAGCCAGAGACGACAAAGAAATCAGATTTCCCTAACACTCTTTGTTGTATTATTATAGAAAAAGATGTGGTGGAAACATAAAGAATATAAAAACTGTTTTTTTTTAAAAGTACCACAAAAGTATTATGAAAAAACATTTTATGGCAACGAAAAAGTTTTTTCTATTATTATTTATTTTTTTAGATAATAAAAACTCTTAAAAGGAACTGTTGAGAAATTGTTTTCCCACAATTGAAGGAAAACTATGTGTAATTTTTTTCAAGTTTAAAAAAGCAGTACAAATCTTGTGTTGTCCTACTCATAGTTTTAAAGATAGTAATTGCTTAAGGATAGCTGGGTTAATATATTTTATTACTGATTAAATTACTTTGTAAGGATAGCTACATACTAATAGAATTACATTGTAGAAGATAAATATTACCATGTACATGCATACATATTAGACAATCCACTTAATAAATGATTGTTCGATTAATCGAGAAATATTTCGCCATTTGCTGATCGAACAATTTGAATAGCCAATTTCGAATAATGAATAACTCGAACAATAAATGTCAATTAATAGATTTAAATAAATATCTGAAAAAATTCTACTTTTTAATATAAAAATATTTTTTTTTAGATTACTAACTGATTAAATCCCTTACAACTAAATAATTTGTTGTTACATTCTACAATTATTTTCATTACCCCTACTTTTGAAGAGATTTTGGTACCATTTCAGATGTGATTGTATGTGTGACAAATTGTGTAAATCACGATAAACGTCACATTCCATGAAAATGTCTAATGCAGTAACTGAATTGTTTTGTCACATTAATATCATCAAATATTCCAGAGGAAAAAGTATATTATCATGCCACGATATTCGCCAACAGTAATATGTACCTTTCGACTATCCTTTAGTTTTTTAATAAATGAAGTCCAAAATCTACATCACACCGTGAAATATTTGGAATGCACTTTTTCAACAATCACAAGGTTGTTTTGCATACTACAAATTCGGCAATGTCATAAACCGATTTGGTCGAAAAATAGGCATTCACTGGGACGTTAAACATTCATTTTATTCGAGATATTAGTCAATAATGAAAACACGTTGTTTTTGGTATGGGATTTAGAGTTAATAAAACTCTATATTATCAGCTTTAAAGGAGTTTTTTAGGATTGCAATCTCGTTATTGCACAAATTCGCGAATTTTGGGACACACTTTATATCTACTACAATCATATTATTTTCTCACAACTATGCAAACATTTGCTATGACGATTCATATGTTTTAAATAAAACAAAAAGATTTTGCCACATTTTACAACCAACAAATTGGAGTTATAGCGACATCTTTGAGGAAATTATTTAACCATAATGAAAATTTCAGTTAAAATTGTTTTTGCTTTCCGTTAACATATAGAAACTTATAAAATATCAAATATTTTGGCCGAACGAACTTAACATACATATTATTTTTTCTTTCTTTATAGGATAATTGTTTATTAAGTAGACCAAAAATAGCTCCAAAATTTTCGGTAGCAGTTTTATTTAAAACAAACATCTGGCTAAGTAAAGTTTAATAATTGAAAATTATTTCATCAGATTAGTGATGTTATACGTAGGGAAAAAATTAACATAGGGAAAAGAAGGACATATATTTTGAAATCATTAATATAAAGGGACTTTTAAAAAATGTGGCAAAAGTGTATATATTTGGCAAATCTTTTTCGATTTGTGACAAAATACTAATAACATTGTTGACACAGCAACATTACAAATTGTGAAATTTCTTTAAGTGATCGCTTTCCCACATTTCAACTTTGATTTTAAGGTAAATTTGTGAAACCATCTTTTACAAGAAATTAATTTTTCAGAGCAATAAATTACTTCGGAGAATATTAACTTGTTTAAGATGGAAGTAGGGAAATGGGGAGGCAGCAAAAATTCTGCCTCCCCATTCTATATTCCACAGAGGGAGCATTTTGCTTTTTATTTAAAGCAGCAAAATTCTGCCTCCCCATTCCATATACCACAGAGGGAGCATTTTGCTTTTTATTTAAAGCAGCAAAAATTCTGCCTACCCATTCCATATACCACAGAGGGAGCATTTTGCTTTTTATTTAAAGCAGCAAAAATTCTGCCTACCCATTAGTTTTTTTCCCATATACCACAGAGGGAGCATTTTTTTTTGCTTTTTATTTAAAGCAGCAAAAATTCTGCCTACCCATTAGTTTTTTTTCCCCAATGTATTTTTCCATAAGGAGGAGTTTTGAATATAAATAAAATAAAGAATTTTTTGAGTAGTTTTAAATATAAAAAGGAGTAATATTAAGTTGATCATATTTATATTTTCTTCAATGAAGAGAAATTTAAAAAATTCTGTAATATGTTTAAATGTATTGTTTGAGTATTTTAAAAAAGAGAGAGTAATATGTAATATAGTTTAAATATTCAACATATGTAAGTATATAAATAAACTCAATTTGTACTCTAACCTTAGCAAGTATGCCATTAATATAAAAAGGCTTTCGGGAGTATATTCAACATCATTACCCTAATTGCCACTTTAAAGGAAACTTAATAAAAATGGTAAGAAATTCCTATATAAAAATCTTATATTTAATTATTTATTTTTATTATTTTTTTCTTGTTTGTTTTTAGATGTATAAAAAAATTGTAAATATTGCCCAAGGTATTAAGCCCGAGTATATTAGAATAGATGATATACCTTTACACCAATCTTTGAAAATTGTGAATTTTGAATGGAAAGAAACACAATATGGTCTTAAAGTCATTGCCAATTTAGATGACAATAAATATTTTTATCTTCCCCATAGAATGATGAAATTTTTAAACAAGGAGGATCCATACTTAACTCAGATGAATGATAAAGTTTGGACAATTATTTACAAGGGGCGTCAATTACCAAATGGTCCTGCAATATTTGATTTAAATTATGTCTAAACTCTGAAAAGAAATCCTTACAATAAAGATAAATATAATAAAACAAAAAACAAGATTTTTTTTTTTTTTTTTTTTTTTTTTTTTTTTTTTTTTTTTTTTTTTTTTTTTTTTTTTTATATTCCTTTTTATTATATATATATTATATTATATTATTATATTTTTTATTAAAAAATAATTTTACATTAAAAAATTTAAAATTTAAAGTCCTCCTCCTTTATTTCTGATAAAAATAAGTCATCCTCCTCCTCCATAAATTGTCTTATTAAATCGTCCTCCTCCTTTATTTCCGATAAAAATAAGTCATCCTCCCGCCTTTTTTCCTTGATAGCTGAAGCACTTTTATAAAATTTGGATTTCTTGGCACTGAAATTATGCAGGCGCATAAAGTGCCTTTTCTTATTAAATTTGTTTGCAAAAGTTATGTTCTCACAAAATTCACAAGTTAGTTTTACACGTTCCATTTTTAATTAAATAAAACAGTAAAAAAATCTTTTGAAAATACCTCGTAAAACATATATTTATGCACTTATGCACTTTTTTGTTTTTGTTTGGTACATATATTTAATGTTTATCAAAGCAAATTTTTAAAAACTGATCTATGATTATTGAACTTTTAAGAACATTCTCGTAAAAAGTAAATATACAATTGTTATTGTGGAAATTAAAAGTCAATAAACTTTTCGTTATGCTAAAAAGTGCTACCGTATGCATTTTTTTTTTTTAAGTTAAAAAATTAACCTTGAATTTTTGTTTCGCATTAAATTATGAGTCAATAAACTTTTCATAAGTGAAAAATGGAATAGTGTGCATTTTTTTAAAGTTTAAAAATTAACCTTGAATGTTGGCTTCAAATTAAACTATGAATTAATGAACTTTTCGTTAGTGAATGCAATAGTGTACGTTTTTTTTTTTTTTTTTTAAGTTGAAAAATTAATCTAGAATATCTAAGTTTAAATTAAAAACTTATGATTAAAAAACAAATCTTTTATTTGGCAACTATCTATTAGCAAAGCCACAATGGACAATCTACAAAATAACCAAAACAGAAGAGAAAGAGTTGATATAACGGAAGTCCTTATATTACCGCCGATAGATTTGCCGATATTCCTGGCGATGTATGACGGGCAGGACGACGTTTTCAGATCTATACCACCGATATGGCTACTGCATGACGACATGGATAAAATCCTCTTGGATACGATAAGGAATTGGGAAGAAAAACAATAACTATATTTTCTAATTTTTTTTTTTTTTTTTTTTTTATTTATTCTTAAAAATTCTTAAAAATATATTTAAATAAACTTAAAACTAAAATATCATTGTAATATAAATTAAAATAATTAAATAATTTTAAAATTAGTTTGAAACTTATGTTTTTACATCTCAAGTAAATAAAAACACAACAATAAACACCACATAAAATTGAAGTTTCACTCTGAATTCGAAGACTATTATAAGTAAAAGTTTTACAATTTTTATTTAAAAATAATCTAAAGTATTTATTTGGATATTGACCAGCAGAACAAAAGTACTCAGCAGGTTTGTTTTTAGGAAAATAAAAAGCAACCCAATGCTCTCCAGGCTTATGTGATGGATCAGTGTTAGCAACGTAAAATGACGGTTTTAAAACTGGGTGTGTTGGTAATTTATTACATGCAAATACACCTTTAAATTTATATTTTGTTAAATTATTGGAGTTCAGAGTATCTTTAATATTAATTGAATTCATAGTGTTTGAATAATATTACGCGATCTATCAATTTCTATAACACTATCAAATTCACAGTATACTAAGCACGTTATTGCTTCAATAATTGGTTTTCCAAAACGCCCTTCAATACGAATAGTCCCCTGGTTTATTAAGTTACCGCAATTGGAATTATTATTATGATCTGGTGTTAAATCGAAAGCTAGTAAAAAATAGCCGTTATCAAAAAGTTCTTTTGTTATTTGATGACCTTTGTCGAAATGATGAATTCCAGTTCCTTTAAATAGTGTTTGATAACCACGAGTACTTATTATTCCTCCGTTATTATAGTTAAGTTCAATTGGTTGCGCAGGAAATTGCACTCCATTTACAACCAAATTAAATCTTTGTAAGTTAAAATGTTGAAAGTTAAATGGATTTTCTTTTTTCTCTCCAGTATATGCTTTATTAGATACCATTCCAAAAATTAAAAAATTTGGTAATTGTCCTAGTATAACGTTATCTAAAGTTAAAGAATGATTTCCAGGGTGTATTGTAAACGTTTTTATTTCTACTCTCTTATAAGGATAAATGGCATTTCTTGATTGTAATACATTATGATGAGCCATTAAAATGTTATTATTAATAGTAAGATGATTTATATATAAATTAGCTTCATGTATTTTAATATAAGATTCATTTTTATCGCCACCTTCTAAAATGTAAAATTCCGGTTTTTCCAAATTTAATGTTACCTTTAGATCAACATTATTAAGCAAGTATTTTTGTTGGTTAAATACATCAACATGAAGTTTTCCAAAAAGCTCTACTTTCTTCCCATCCTTAAATAGTTTTTTTCTCTTGTCTAAACCAGGATTTTCTTTATCAACTAATGAATTTATTTTATTTGTATCAATAGCCCAGCCACATGATTCAAGATGTGTAGATCTGGCATCATTTCCATAATTTAACAATTTTTCAATATAAGCCCTATAGTGATAGTTATTGTCAGGTTGTGATACATTTTTATTGTTAAGGTGTACAATACAATTTCTAAACAAGGAGTGCAGTAAGTTATTAACTACTCCTCCGTTTCCTTTTAATTCAATGACAAGTCGAAGATAAATACTGTTCAGATCTCGATATGTTTCACCATTGCCTAGTGATACAAATTCAATTGTGCTCGAATTATCTAGTGAGGCAATTGGATTGTAGCATATTTCTTCGGTTTTAACAACGCTGGTTTGAATTGGAGGAGATTCAAATAAATCCAACTCACTCTTCATACATTCTATAAATCCTGACATTTCCAATTTCCAAAAATATCCTTAAAGTTCTTTCCTCTACAACGTTTTGATTTAATCTGTTGCTTTTGCTTTAAACGTTTAAGTTTTATACGTCGACCTTTACCTTTCTGCATTGTTTTCATTTTATCAATAGTAGCTTCTTTTATATTTTGTATGACCTTTTTTCCTTTGTTTAGTAAGATTTCTTTTATTGGCTTTGTTCCAATTTCTTCTAAAATTTCCTTTCCAATATCTAATGATTTATTCTTTAATATATTCATCCCCGTTTTAAATATGGGTTTTAGATGTGAAAATACAGCTGAAAATATGGATCCAATACCACGACCGTATTGTAAAATTCTTGGTGCGTGATATATTTCACCAATATTTTGTATATTTTCTCCAGACTGATTATTATAATAACTTGTATAAATCGCATCCATGGTTGTAATAAAAATGATTAATTTTGTTTTGTTACGCAACTATTTAATATACATTTTTTTTTTTTTTAAAGTGTAGAGTACAATAAACGGGAACTAATTTATTAAAGTTTATCTCTTCTCCTTCATCATTTCGAATCATTATGGAAATATCATTTATATTATAGGCTTCAAGAGGAAAATATTCAATTCTATTGAAATGTATATAGTTTTTCAATGTTGTTACTGAAAACATTTTTAAACATTTAATTTTTTTACTACCAACATGTCGAGGTTTTATTATATCAGTATAAATAAATATGTTTTCATTTATATCAGAAGATTCAATTTTATTGATAAACTGATTTATGTTGTCAGAGAATTTGTTCAAAGATTTTTCGAATATATAATTTGTTGACGATAATATGGGATCTTTTTCATAAGTTGTTGTAGACTCTGGACTAGTAATTTGAACATTTTGTTCTATGTTTGAACTTTTTATATTTACATTACGAGTATCTTTTTCTTTTGTAGATATATTAGAAATGTTTAATGTATTTAAAAGTTTTGAAGTTTTATTAATATTTTTTAGTTTCAGCTCGTCAGATGTTTCCATTAGATCTTTAAATTTTGTTTTAATTTCATCATATTCGTTTTTAGAGTCAATTTGCATGTTTGATGTATTTAAAAGTTTTGAAGTTTTATTAATATTTTTTAGTTTTAGCTCGTCGGATGCTTTCATTAGTTCTTTAAATTTTGTTTTAATTTCATCATATTCATTATTAGAGTCAATTTTCAATGTTTTTACAGATTGATTATTAAAATTTGAAATGTTGCGTTTTTTACGTTTAAGTATATTTTGATTCATATTTAGTTGTTTATTTGTTATCGAAAAGGATATATCTGATAATCCGACTTCCCACTGGTCACTCATGGTAAGAGATTGCTTTAATAAATTTGTGAAAGTACTAGAAGTGTTTTTATATAAATTTACTGAATCGTTACTTAATAAAGTAACATAAATACTATTATCCTCTGTGCTTGATGACATATTTATTAGAAATGTTAAATATTATAAGTTGTGTGTTATACATATATAAAAAATTTAGTTTATCAACTAAAATCTGTTTGATTAATCCATGAATTATATTCTTTTCCGAAACCCAACCATTTTACAAATAGTTTTTCACCTCTACGTTTTAAGACTTTTTCAACTAAAAAGATGTTAGGAACTTTAGTTTTTAATAACTCCTCTTGATAAAATCCGCCTTTAATTATATTTCCATTAAAATCTTTTAGCTGGTAGGTGACAGGGTTTGTTGCATTAATTTTATTTACTTTAAAAACTTCTGTAGACCAATTTGGTGTATATCCCTTTTCAAAAACATTTTTATATTTGCTTATGCGAACAAAATCGTTAATATTAAATTTTCCATTTTTAAAAACTTTTAAGTTATTATATACAGTTTTTAAAAGTTTTTTTTCATTTCGCTTGTTAACTAAATTAGGTTTCATCTTTATACTTCGATGATAAGATGAATTATATTCTTTCAACAGTTTATCTAATACATCTATCCAGTTATAGTTTCCTTGCATACTAAATTGTTTCCACATTTTATTTTTTAAAGTTCTATTAAATCGTTCAACTATTGACGCTTTTAAGTTTGAATATGTATGATAATGATTAATATTTAGCTCTTTCATAAGAGTTTTGAAATATTTGTTGTAAAATTCTTTTCCTTGATCTGAATGTAGGTTTTTAGGAGCTTTATTACTGTTTAACTTTATAATGCTTTTAAATGATTTTGAAACCTCAAATCCTGTTTTAGTTTTTAATGGCAGAGCGTAGGCATATTTTGAGAAAACATCTATTACCGTAAGCATATACTTGAAACCTTTATTAAATTTTGCATATGGTATCATCTCCACCAAGTCTATTTGCCAAGTATCTAAAATTCCCTTTTGAATAAACCTACGTCGCTTAAAGTTTTTTCTAGCTTGACTATGAATTTCGTCAATAAGATTTTTTTTACTCATATTAAGCATATGGTATCATCTCCACCAAGTCTATTTGCCAAGTATCTAAAATTCCCTTTTGAATAAACCTACGTCGCTTAAAGTTTTTTCTAGCTTGACTATGAATTTCGTCAATAAGATTTTTTTTACTCATATTAATTAAAATATTCTTCCTTTTTAATTTATTAACAAATGGTTTTTAAGAGCGCAAACATGTTTCATCAGTTTATATACCCATTTACAATGATGGTTTGTGGTCCCTCAGGCTGTGGAAAATCTACTTTTATTAAAAATTTAATTAAAAATCAAAACTTAATATCTAAAGATATAGACCGAATCATATGGTGTTATTCAGAAAAAAATTCACTTCCAAATATAGAAAATGTAGAGTTTGTTAAAGGAATTCCAGAGACTTTCAATACGAATGACGAAGAATCTACTTTAATTATATTGGATGATTTAATGCTTGAATCATCAAATAAGAAAGTTTGTGAACTATTTACAAAAGGATCTCATCATAGAAACTTAAGTGTAATTTTAGTTACACAAAATATTTTTCATAAAGGGACTTATTCGAGAGACATTTCATTAAACTCCAAATATATAGTTATGTTTAAAAATCCAAGAGATAAGACACAATTCCACCATTTAGCCCGTCAAGTTTATCCAGAAAACTCAAAATCTTTAGTAGATGTATATAATCATTGTACACAACAGGCTCATGGTTATTTAATAGTTGATCTTACTCAAGAAATACCTAACGCTTTAAGATTTAGATCAAATATTTTTGATACAGATTACTATATATATGCGAATATAAACAATGACTTCAAATCTGAAGTTACTGAAGGAGAACAAACATATTCTCTATGTTCTTAAAAAAGCGGATCACAAACTACGAAATGCAATTTTGAAAAATGTTGACAATGTAGTTATCAAAACTTTAAATGAAATTATTTTAAATATTATAAACAGAAATCATAAAATAAACAAAAATGTGTTTGAAAAACTTAGACCATATAAAAATACTTTGAGGAAAGTTTGCTCATCACAAACCTCTATGCGTCAAAAGAGGAAACATCTTATTCAAAAGGGAGGATTTTTACCCATTATTATTACGTCAATATTAAGTGGAGTCATTGGAAAAATTTTAGAAAATGTCAAATAAATTATCAAAACTTATAGTTCTTCATCCATCAACTTACGAAAAATTTAAAGTTAAATATACTGATTCAGATTTTTTACATCGGAAACTCTTACCAATATATGGTTCACATACACTAAAGGATATAAACAAATGGTATTACATTAAACAAGAACTTGCTAAATATTTGATTGGATCCCAACGATCATCTAATCAGAATAAACTATCAACAAAGTATAATTTGCGCGATAATGAAACTCAAACTAGAAAGGTGTATAAAAAGCATATTGAAACTCAAACAATTACACCTCAATCGAGTAGTATAGCACTGCAAACAGATTTGAATTTGCCTGAAGATATTTACACAAATAATGATGGCCAGAACGATATGGATACAACAATACAAAAATTAAATCCTTCTTCTGCATCTTCCGTAGCTAAGCGTCTTAAAAGCTTTTCGGAAAAAGGAACTCCAAAAATTAGAATATTATCCAAAACTGATAACTATTCAAATATGAAACAATCCACTTTACCTTATCAATACTCTCCTCGTGTAACAAGAAATCGAAAGAAATTAGATTACGATACTGAAAATGTAATATGGCAAAATGTTTAAAAATTTATTTTAGAAATAAAATTCCAAATTTTTTAATAAAAGTATATTTATTAACATACATATGTGTATTGTTTTATTTATTTTTTTATTTATATTTTTTAAATTCAAAAATTATTTTATATATGTATGTAATATAAATTTTGTACATTTATATGGTATCATAATTATTAAATATTAATTTAAATATCTATGTTCATTAAATATTCATCGTCAGATGAGTCATTTAAAAAATTGTCTATTTCTGTAAACAAGTTGTCAAAGTTAGACTGAAGTCTAAAATGCCCTCGTGCATAAGTATTTATTTGGTCCGAAGCGATAATTCTTTTGTCATCCGCATAACTCAAGACAATCTTGTGTAATTTTTGAGTATACAGCTGATGAAACTTAGATCTAAATGTATTCATTGTGTCAGAGAGTATTACTTTTTCAAACAATGATTTTTTATAGTCTGCCATTGAAAGGTTTTTTATGCACGACTTTTTAACACCTTTAGACTTTTTTATTTCATTCATACCAACTGTTTTAAATGAATACATTTTTGATCGAAGTCCAACAAACTCTTTCATAATTGTTCCACTATTTTCATCCTTCATCATACCTAAAACTTTTTTATTTAATAATGGCAGGTTAAAAATATTATTCGGATGATACTCAGATGTGTCAAACCTTGAAGCAATGTCATCATAAATATCAGCATAAAAATCCTCTGTTTTTATTGTGTAGATAAATGAATCTGTATCCATATAATTTAAGGCTAAATTGGATTGAAATTTTGGCTTCATGTACTGATAATGAAAATCGTACATTTTCCATTTAGAGAGTTCTAGCACAGCAAAGCCTAAATAAATTGGTTTGTTGTAAGTTATTTGCATAAGTTTTAATTGAATTGCAAACATATTGTTGGAAAATTGTGTAATACTCGAGAAATTTGGCTTAGAAATTAGTGCTCTAGCTCCTAAATGATTACGATTTGTAGTTTCCCAATCACTAACTATTTTAACATCTGTACGATTAAGAACGTTTTCCATGGTTTTCCCATAAACAGCATTGTTAAGAAGTTTGAAAAAATCTTTTTCAAACGAATTTTTTGCTAATGTTCTATGGTATGTGTTTAAATCTATATACTTTTTTAGCCATGGAGATTGTTTAAACTTTAACGCTCTATGAATTTTTTTTAATTTTAATCCATTTTTCAAACACTGTTTAAGAACCCTATAATGAATTTTATATTTTGTTTTTGATGTTAAGTCTGCAATTAGCTTTCTATATTTAGATTCACCAACTATTTTATTTTCTGGACAAAATGGTAAATCATTATGTGTTTCATGTAAGTATTCGGGGTATTCTAAGTCTACCTCCAAGAAATAACCAATTTCAGACGTATCTGATATATTAGCAACATCCAACATATTTAAAATGTCTTCTTCATAATTCCATTCGAATTCTCCATACGGAAGATATTCTGACATTGCCCATCCATACAAGTTATTAGCATCGAGGTACATTAAATACTCTGAAGGCTTACTACTGTCAAAGTCTTCTAAATATTTGTTATTTGCTTTAGAATATCTCTTTGAGCATTGAACTAAGCCTCCCCTAATACCATCTTGTATAAAATTGTACATATTGACATCACTTAGCAGTTCTAACTCTATTTTAGTTGTTCTTAACATAGCATCCCATGATAGTCCTGGGGCAGTATAATATTGGCATGGGTCAAGTTTATAAGTACTTTTACAAATGTGCCGAAAATTTTGAAAAATGTCAGTTAATAAAAGAACGTCTGTTTTTAAATATAATTTTGTGTAATCTAATAAGTTAGTACATTTAAAAGTTCTCCAAACAGCTTGAGCATGCTCATAGTCTTCATTAGTGCAGTTAGTATTATTTAAAATATTGTAAAATTTTTCTTTAGTGGGAAGATTTGTTTCATTAAAGCGTTCCATTGAATCAATGTAAGAGTAAGGAAATACTCCCTTCCTTTTTATTAAATTAAATTCATTTTTCTGTTGAAACACTTTATTGAGAATTTGAAAATCATTGTCATTTAAATTATTTGCAAGAGATTCTAAACTAGATGCCATAAATCGAAAAGAATCTAAAAACCGAATTTCAAAGCTATTATTATTTTTTCATTGGTATAAATTTTGATAATGATATATATAATTCCTTGTTGAGAGGTATTACTTTTATATCACCCTCAAATTTTGATAATTCTTTTACAAATAAGTGGCAATCGTAGGAAGAAAAATTATGAAAGAATACTGGTATAAACTTACCAATTTGGTGTAGAAGATTACAAGAGTTATGCGCTGCTCCTCTGTATTTACCAGTCAAATGACAGTGATCCTTTACTTTGTCACTCCCTAAGCTTTTTTCACAAATATGACAATTTGTTGCGAGATTATGTGAAGTTATCTCAACATTAGAAAGTGCTGTCATGGTTTGATGTTTAGATAAGTAGTCCGTGAAAATTTCTTTACTGTCTTTAATTAAATTGTCAATAAATACGTTGGGAGCATCTTCACCAAAATAAATATTAAATTTGTCTAAATTATTATTAAAACTACACTTAATGTAATAACTAAAGGCACACGCTACGTGTTTTTGAATATTACCATGCTCATCACTGCCATCAATTTTCTCCAAGTAAGCCTCAAAATCTGCATATATGACGAATGGTACATCTAATTGTTTATGGTAGTTTTTAAACTGTAACACACATTCGTCCGCCTTCGGCATTTTTGAGACAACTTTCTTACAACCTTCTTCATGATCTTTCATAATTTTCTCATTTGAAGAGTATTGAAGACATGCGTTGCAAAGATATATCCGTCCCTTATGAGAAGTTAAGCTACTTCTTATTAGCCTAAAATGTGTATACAATAAACAAAATTAATATTTTGAATTAAAATTTTGTAATTTATATTTTTTACCTTGAAATATCTGTTATTAATACATAATGGGACCATTCTTCATCCGTTAAAAGAAGTAGATTTATATGATGAGCTTTCATTTCACTGGTAAGGTAATATGGCCCCACAATTTGACTTCCCTCACAACCAAATACATTAATACTTATATTTGAGTTCATTTGCTCAAATATCTTAATATCCTTCAATTTTAGAGGGAACTCCAATGTTTGAAAATTGATCAGACTATCTTTTATTTGTATCTTCTCCTCTAATATATTTACTTCTTTCAGTAAATCTGGATTATTGCCTAAAAATGAAGCAATAATACTCCATTTAAAGCAGTAGTCATCATCATTTTGAAAATTAAAAACTCCCTGTTTTTTTTTTATCCACTGTGGTGTTGGAATATATTTGGCACCTCTCATAAACGATGATTTATTTATATTAATTTCCAAAATTTTTATTTTTAATAGAGACCACCCGCTATCCCTCTCCTGAAATTCGGACATTTTTGTACATATATTCAAGAATTGATTTTTGAGGGAGTCCTCCACGTCGTCGCTTAAAGTCAGGAATTGCATTTTAGATCTGTGCGTAATAGACCGAATGTAAATATCTTCATTTTTTATTTGTATATATTCGCATTCCAGCTCTAGATTGTACTTTAAGGTTACGTGTTTTTTTAGACTTCCATTGAGAATTTTTAAAAGATCCACAAGAATTCCGTTGAAAAACTCTTGTGGATGTAGAATCTCTTCCTTTTGATTTTCATAGAGGTATGTGACAATTCTATCCTTAAATGCCCTTTTCACACATTTAAGGTTTTTTAAATTGGACATTTCAATCACCTGTTCTCCACTATTACATCTCAGAGATGTAGTAGCATGCGACTTTTCATGCTCCCTTAGATGATTTATTTTGGAGAAAAATTTGAAGCATTCACGGCAGTGATGGTCTTCATGAGTGTCGAGCATATCCTTTTCCTCGAAAACCGATTTACAAAATTTGCAGTTGAACGATGCCATGTTATAGTATATAAGCTTAATTTTTTTTAATAAATGTTTACACGCTTTGAAAGTAGTCTATGGACTAATAAAATAAATATATTTAACAAATGTTCAAGGTTAATTTTTAAACTTTAAAAATGCATACTATTGCATTTTTTACCCTATTGAACGGAAGGTTCTAAAAAGTTCAATGACCATAGATCATTTTCAAAATATGCTTTGATTAAAATTAAATAAACAATACATTTATACATATTACATAATTTTTTAAATTTAACAATACATTTAAGCATATTACAGAATTTTTTAAATGTTCAAGGTTAATTTAAGTGGCAATTAGGGTAATGATGTTGAATATACTCCCGAAAGCCTTTTTATATTAATGGCATACTTGCTAAGGTTAGAGTACAAATTGAGTTTATTTATATACTTACATATGTTGAATATTTAAACTATATTACATATTACTCTCTCTTTTTTAAAATACTCAAACAATACATTTAAACATATTACAGAATTTTTTAAATTTCTCTTCATTGAAGAAAATATAAATATGATCAACTTAATATTACTCCTTTTTATATTTAAAACTACTCAAAAAATTCTTTATTTTATTTATATTCAAAACTCCTCCTTATGGAAAAATACATTGGGGAAAAAAAACTAATGGGTAGGCAGAATTTTTGCTGCTTTAAATAAAAAGCAAAAAAAAATGCTCCCTCTGTGGTATATGGGAAAAAAACTAATGGGTAGGCAGAATTTTTGCTGCTTTAAATAAAAAGCAAAATGCTCCCTCTGTGGTATATGGAATGGGTAGGCAGAATTTTTGCTGCTTTAAATAAAAAGCAAAATGCTCCCTCTGTGGTATATGGAATGGGGAGGCAGAATTTTGCTGCTTTAAATAAAAAGCAAAATGCTCCCTCTGTGGAATATAGAATGGGGAGGCAGAATTTTTGCTGCTTTAAATAAAAAGCAAAATGCTCCCTCTGTGGAATATAGAATGGGGAGGCAGAATTTTTGCTGCCTCCCCATTTCCCTACTACTGATGGACATCAGAAACTTTTAGAGTAGAGTCCCCAAAATGAAAATTTTTAATAACAATTTAATTTCCCCCCTTAAGTCCAAATTAGCTTTCTTTGGATTTATAACTGCCACATGATAATACAGATACCGTACCAAGTAATCACTAGTTTGATTAATAAAATATTTGCTTTTGCAGAACGTTTGGCTATGTCAAACACCATTTAAGAGTTTCGAAATTAGATAATACTATTATCATATTACAAATAAAGTTTAGTAAATCAATAGAATTTGTTAAAAATAAAGCTAAAATGTTATCAATTCACGCTTTTTTTTTGGATTTTTGCGTCAAATGTTTGTAAGGTCTGAACATACCTTTTGTCATAAAATTGTATCGTCAATATGCATTGTCCAATCTTTTTTATAAAAAGAACTAATTTCATGGTATGTGGGCCTGTATAACAACTTCAAATAAATTGTATATGCATTTACACTTACTGTTTTACTTGCATTAATATATTATTATTTTTAATTTTCAGGTGTTTTTGTAGGTACAATTTTCTGCGCGCGTAGGGAAAAATAGCGATTTTTTCGGGCTGCGTAGGGACTTTTCAAAAAAGTCTATAACATCACTGCATCAGGTACTAACAACTACAATATATTGATTTACTTCAAGTTAACAAAAAATAAAATCATTATCTACACAGAAAAAAGTTTTTATCAATTAAAAAAATTGTTTAAAAATTATTTAAATTAAATTAATGTAATAATTGAATCAATTATTTTTTTTGTTGAAAGAAAATTAAAAATTAATTATTGATTTAATTAACATTTTAGTTGTTTTGAAATAAATTTTCAACAAAAAATTTAATTAAATAACAAAATATCTTAATTGACTTTTTTCATTTGAAATAAAATAATTTAAGCATGTAGAATTGTTGTTGGGAATTGTCAATATTTATTTAAATAAATTAACACATTGCTTGGAATGGCAAAGTTTTTTGATAACTTTTTTAATTAAAGTTAAAAATATCATATATTGAAAATATTTTTTCAAAATTTTAAAATTTTTAGTAATCAATATAGTCATTTTGGCAATAGGTGCAAAATCAACAACTTGTTTGCTTGATATTATGAATTTGGAATAAATTTGGTGATTGAAGAAATTTAATAATTTTTTCTATGTAGACAAAACTTTTTAATACGTTGAAGTTAATTCTAACCAATTCAGTAATTTCATGAGTCAACATGACTCATTAATACATGTTCGTATTAATTAATGCTTAATAAACAAAATTAAGTACTTTAATTTGTACTTGTCTTCGTAGGGTATTAATCATATAGTCTACAAATCAAATTTTGTTTTATTTGTCTGTGACAGCAATAGAAAACTTTAATTATAATCAATAAAAAAAACAGCAAACAAAATAATAAGAAAAATTATTAGGCACCCCAAACCAAACAAGAAAAAAAAAGTTTTGAAGCAAATATTATTTCTGGCTGAGACTTTCGAGCTACCAACCAAAACTATAACACACTTTTCATACCAACTAAACAAAAACCACTCAAACAGGCCACTTCTTGTGGCTTTTCCATGACCGTGACAAATAATAAAATATCACTGACGGCAATGTCCAAAAAAGTCGTATAAAACAGAGAAAGAAAAACAGTGACAAACAAATACAAAGTTCATACTGGTAACATCATGCGCCGCTCATTAAGTTGTTCTTTTTATTAAATATAGTAGAAAAGTTTGCTGTTTCAGCTTGAATTTATATGGCAAACCTAAAAACATTTAATGAATTTAGACCACACAAGCACTGCTGTGGCTTTCAAATACAAATTCAGTTACTAATGTAATGTAAAACAAGTTTTGTCGGTCCATCCCTACCTTATGATACCTTACACACAGCATTTGCAGACATATGCATGAGAATGTACCCTATTTGGGACATATGGGCAGTCATGAGCCAGGCGAAACAAAATTCTGTGGTTTTCATGGGTAACCGCGTATGTCTTAAAATCAAATATTTTAGGAGTGTGAAAAAAACATTCATGATCAAACTTTGGGCTAGGTATTGAACTTTTTGAAATCGGTCATTACGTAAAAAATCGGAATTGATCCACATTTTTTCAGAAATTTTAAGAACCATGTAAAGAGCGTTAAAAATTAAGCAACATGGCATCAACATCTCAAAATCGAAAAAAATGAACATACGCGGTTACCCATGAAGAATTATGTTATGAGGCTTGCATTCGTATAAGAATTCTTTGTGCCGAATGTTATCTAGATATCTATATCTGTAACTAGTCTTTTGAAATCGGTCATTACGTAAAAAATCGGAATTGATCCACATTTTTTCAGAAATTTTAAGAACCATGTAAAGAGCGTTAAAAATTAAGCAATATGGCATCAACATCTCAAAATCGAAAAAAAATGAACATACGCGGTTACCCATGAAGAATTATGTTATGAGGTTTGCATTCGTATAAGAATTCTTTGTGCCGAATGTTATCTAGATATCTATATCTGTAACTAGTCGATCAAAAATTCTCTTGTAGTATATATATATATATATATATATATTTATATATACTACAAGATAATTTTTCATCAATTTTACAAGAGGTGTTTATATGTGCCCTTATGTCAATTCTGGACCTACAAGCAAACAATTTAAAAAAGTACCTGTTATGGATTTAAAAGCTTTTTTTTCGGAAGTGGTATTTATAAGGGAGCTTTGGTTAAATATGGACTGATTTCAATAAAATTGGTTTGATTAAGATTGCCATAGAATTTGTTAATATCAAATTGCATATTAACATAATAAGTTGATTTACGTCCTTAAATACTTTATTCCGGAATGAAGCTTTAACTTTCAGAAGAATATGAACATATGTAGCTAATTTCATCAAATTATTTTAAAAATTGCGACATGTTCTTTGCGCACAAGGTTTACATGGACAGCCGGCCGGATGGACGGACAGAGGTTGATCGGTATACGTAAATACCTAATTCCCATATTCTTCTATGTTGCACACATCAGAGAAACGCTCAATATCCTCTTCAGTATTTTGGTATATAACGGTAATATTGGCGGAAAATAATGTAAATTTGGTGTAGTCACACAATTACAAACTTAATTTCATATTCCATATAGTTTATCATATAGAGGCAAGCTAAGTTATTTATATTTGGCGTTCAATGCTTCAGAAGAAAGCCTAGCAGGAAAGCAGCACAGCAATCACGCCTTTTAGTTGGTGATATTTTTTGGAATGAAAAAAGTTTAAAGGCATTTTTAACTAATTTTCACTTAAGTCTTTTTTTCTGATTGAATTCAAATCAGGTAAGCTAACCTTCCGCGCATCTATTTAAACGGAAACCTTTCAAAATTTCATATTTTCTACCGTATGTAGAAGAAAAATACATTTTGATATGAAACCAGGATTAACACTTATAATAAATTTAAATTAGGCTAAGACTTTTTTATTGTAAAGTAAACAGAAGACAACATTTTCAAAAAAAAGTAACTTAAACAAAATTAATACAAAATTATGCTTGTCAGGAAAGGTATGATTTTTCTTTTAAACAAACAACACTTTTAAATTCTGGGTAAAGAGAAAAATGGAAATGGAAAAATGCATAAATGTATTTGAAAATTAAACTCACAACAAAAATCAAAAGAGCTTACAAGATATTTGTGTACAACCACAATGACATATGCTATGCGGTACTGTTGAGCGCACTATAGTGCTGTTAGGTTACAAAAATTCAAAGAAATACACCTCTGACAATACTTGATTCTTTTAAAACCTTTCATAATCGTTAAAAGTTTTTGCCTATACCCAGTCTACGAGAATTTCTGATGTTTACTTGTGTGCCGTACGCAGAAAAAAATTAAAATTGATTTTAATTAAAAAATTTGTGATATTAATTGTATTTGCACTAGTAAACAAAGTAATAGTATCAATTAAATATTTTTTGATATTCACAACATTTACTATAGTAATGTTTTTAATATAAGAAAACGTTTAATTCGCTTGATTACATTTTTAATTAAAACTTTTTTTATGTTTGATTAATGGTTTAATTGAAAAAAAAAAATTAACTGCTATAATTTTTTCTCTGTATGACGCATACAAAGTAGGGTGGTTACAATATTATCAACAAACAAAGAAATTAACATACAAAATATTTCTTTAACGCATAGCCCAGCTCACACAAAAAAAAATAAAGTAAAGAATGTGTGTATTTTCTGTTACCACTCTAATTGCTGCGTGTATTTTTCATACCCTTGTAAATTTTTCAGAGTATTTCTTTATACTCGCACCTTCACTATAGTGAAGCATTGGTTCACTCGTTCATACACTTACGAGAATTAGTCGTCTATACTTAATTTCAGTATTTGTTTGTAACATCGACATTTCAGTATAGAGTTTGAAAAATTTTCACTGATTTGAAATGAATTTTTGCAGGCCTCTACCATAAAACGAGCACGATTGAAATGATAATATAATAAATTTTTAAGTCTCTGTTTTCAATTAATCAATTTACAGAATTTAAATAATATTTCTTGTTTATTTTTTAGTTCCCATCCCTCTTTCTTGTGGTTTTATTTCCTTTTATCATATTTATGTTTAATGCCTTTTGATTAGCCCCAACATTCTTGTGTTTAAACGATTCACTAATAGAATTGTTAACTCATGAAAGTTATTTCTACTAAATGCTCAAGGAAATCCTCAGCCCAACATTAAATTATAGTAAAAAAAGTTATGAAGCAAAAAAATAAAACAAAAATTAAATACAAAATTGTTTCCTTTACTAATTGAGTGGTAGTCAAACCCAAACGCAAAGAGAAAAAACAATGCATGAATCAAAATGGAAAAGTAAATATAGAAAAGAATTTCATATTCCTACAAAATCTTGATTAATACCTATACAAACACTTACACCAGCTGACTCTTGAAAGAGAGTGAGTAATAATAAAGCTTATCAAGCCTACTTCATCGTCATTGTAATCGTCATCATCATCAGCAAAAGCTAGCAGAACATCATCAGTGGCACTAAAATTGCAAGCACTTAAAGCTATTAACAGCACTTATTTTCCTCTTGTTATACTGTTAGAGTTACTACCACGACTAACAGAAATACAAAAAACATAAGTGTTTATAAACGCGAGGGTATTTAATGAAGTTATTTAGATACTCGATGGTATCATATATTGATTTTATTGCAGTTAAAAATTTGATCTCTAAAGAAATTTCAGTTTTCTGCGATCAGATTCTTTATATAAAAAGTCGAATTTGGTCAACTTTAAATAAAGAAAAAATTTAAGGTCACTAACAAGAACATGATCACTCAAACCCGCTTATGGCGTAGAGCAAATTCGAATATAACTTCAATCAATTTAAGGCTTGCCGCAACCTCAGCTCACTAAAATCAGCTCACACTATAACTAACCGATAATATATTCCAACATGTTTCATGTTTTTTAGAAATATTTTGTTATTTTTAACAATCAAAGAAACGGCTTGCAAAATAATCGTAGGTAATCACAATATGATGTTGGCGGCAGATTTTATTACAATAATATTAATTTGGGTGCCCCGGTAGTGAGATAGTGTTCCAGCGCCGGGGCTGTGGATTTGGTACACGGCAGAGACTCTGGCTTCTCTCCTGCAGACAAGCGTAGAGCTTCACGGAATTAGCACAGGAAGTAAAAAAAAAAAATAAAAAATTATGAAAGGAGTGACTGCAACATGATTCTAACGGCCCTTTTAATTAAGATGTTAGTAAGCATTGCGAATATTTTGTTGTTATACCACTCAAGTATAAAAACGTTAAATTTTGTTAGATTTAAACTTATACCTTCATTCGTTTTGAGATACTAACGAAATTTTAACAACAGAGAAGATAAGTGTGCCAGGTCTAAGATCAGTAAATCACTGCACATCAGAAATGCAATTTAAACATTTTCAGTGACCGACTTAGAATCTTATTTGGGCAAAATGCCAAAAAATATAAAACATTTAAGCCCACATTTTTTAACACTTTATTTCTTTATATAGTCAACTTTCCGGCACCACTGCATAGTGGGGAATTCGGCCATAAAATAAAAAACATTATACAATATTAAAAATTATTGTTAAAAACATCGAGCAAGTCTAAAATATATTAAGTTTTTGGTGTTAATATTTTTATGTATGAATTAATAAAAATCAAAAAAAAAAAAAAAAAAAACACAAAACTTATAACCCTGTTACCTATAAAAAAATGGTTGATTATATAAAGAACAAAAGAGATATTGCGAGAGGCTTTAGAATCACTAATGTCAGAAATAAGTCTATTAACAATGATAAAAATCAAAAGAAATGACAAAGCTATACAATTTAATCCGAAATCTCCCACTGTGCACTGATTTAAATCTACGAAAATTAAAAGGTACAATTTCCAAAAAAAAAATAATTATAGCGAAATAACAAAACAACATCTGTTGTTTGTTAATTTTAAAAACGTTAAACTCCTTTTAAACTTGCTCCCGTAGGTACAAAAATGTCTCCTATATTTTTCAAAAGAGTCATAATTCAAAAATATTATTTTTCAGTAGAGCCGTATAAATTTGCAAAAATGGTCGAACATGAAAAAATAATATCAAATACATCATTTTAACACAAAATGTATCGTTAATTTAAGAAAAACCTTCGAACTTAACCTTGCAAAACTGAGACGTGTGTCATTGATATAATTAAAAAAAAAAAAAAATGAGTGATACCCAGTAAAATAATAACACATTTTTAATACAATTTTTTGATTCACAAGGTGTGCTATCAAGTCATATCATCATAATGTCCTAAATAATATTTTACAATTGTTTGAAAAATATTGTTGTGTTTCAAACAAAACCAAAATTTTAATGCTGTGCTCACTGATTCGCCATACCTGTACAGTAGAAATCTTAATTATAAGCAGTTGTCCACAACAGTCATATATATTGTGAATCACCCAATTAATTAGCCAACTAATCATGCTTTTTGAGTTATGACACTATTGAAGTAAATGAGTGATATACCATTACAAAAAAACAGCAGTAAATTTTGTTTTTGTTGCAGTAAGTATTTTTTTAATCAGTCAGTATTTGTAAAGCATTTACGGTAGAATATCTTTTGTTCTTATTATGTCTATAAAACAATTTAATCAAGTAAAAGTTTTTACTCATTACAGGTGTTGTCTATTAAATAAGTACGTGCGTACATATAAAGAGACGTTTAAGTACTTTATTCGTGTGCTGTTCTGCCTGTGAATGTTTTTTTTTTTGCTTTTAATGATATAAATTTTTTTTTTCCGATATTATGGGGAGGATAATTTGGTAATTTTTGTTGGCCTATAAAAAAAGTAACTAAATTAAAGATAATTTACCCCAACTCAAATGCTAATTTTCTCTTTTTGGGTTTGCTCTGACCTTGTTCTGATTTGTAAGATTTTTTCTGGTCCTTTCTCTTAAAAGGGAAGTAACGTAATTGTCATAAATGCTAAAAATAGCAAATGTAATTAATAAATCAGAAATGAATCGAAGAAGTCTATATACATTTGCAGACATACAATAAATTCAAATAAATTAAAAGTACAACTATTTTTAATTTCTATTTATTCAAGCTAATGGTCTATTTTTTATTTCATAAAACAGTTAATCTTTATTTTTTATCGTTTGTGTTACGTCTTCAGGATTGAAAATTTTTAAAAACAATTACAAGTACAACTTTTTAAAATACAATAAATGAAACAATGAAAAAAAAGAAACAAAGGTTTGTTTGCAAAAAAACAAAATAAAAAAAAAAAAATTGTTACTTATTTTAAAAAAGTAACCAATCTTTTCAAAAATTTTTTATAATTATAATATCTGAATTCTACTTACGTTGGTTCCGAAGGCTCATGATCTCTTGACGAATAGGCACCCGATGTTAAACGCATTGTTCGTGGACCATCTGGTTCTTCTTGATGTAAACGACTGACCGAGTGATGGGAATACATGGAAGGTTGGTCATTATATGAAGCATCATCTGATGAAATATTTTCATCATCCATATCTTCAGAGTTCTCATCATCTTCATCGTCTTCCTCATCATCCAAATCATCATCATCGTCCATGGCATTCTAAATTTATTTAAACAGAAAACAACCACAGCAAGAAATTTAAATAAATTAGCTTAAAAAAATTGAAATATATTATATTTTTAGTAAGTCTCATTTTTTATTTTAAGCTTTTGTGCTGTAACAAAAAATTCACTTTCGTAGAAAATTAATAATTTCCTTAGGGATATTTATTAATTTGGAAGCTTAACAAATGACAATTATTCTTTTTTCTTGTTGTTGTTCATACACACATACACAAGTTTAAACAATTTATTACTGTTAAAAGAAAAAAAAATGAAAAACTTACACGAGGTCCACTGCTGCCCACAATTATTGTACCGCCACTCATAGAGCCACCATCACATGAGATGCCTGTGGTACATTGTTGTACGCTGGAGGGTTTTGTTAGGGGATCACATTTGGCGCTCAGTCTGCCATCGGGTGATTTACATTCGACGCCACGCATCTGTATACCTTGGCCACAGGATACGGAACACTTTTGTTTTTGTTTCGAAACAAAGAATGAAAAGAAACAACAAAAAAAAAAAAAAACAAAACATTCTTTTTAATAAATGTAGTAAAATAAAACGTGATGAGTTTTTGCAAAGAGTGTGTGTTCATTTTCTACACTCGTATATTTGACAGCTAAAAAAAAAAAAATAAAAAATGAAAGTAAACTGGCAGGCAGACAGACAGGTATTATATGCATAAATATGGGTGTTTGTACGGTATTTCTTAAAAAAAAAAGTTTTAAGCACGACAGACAAGGTAAAGTGTGTCAGTTAGTAAGTTACGCATTTAGGGGGTTTTGGCTTATCTCTCTCAATTTTACTTTTTCAACTGAATGTTTGTGGCTTTGTATAAAAACTTGTAAGCGTATTCACTAGCTTTAAAAGTGCGGTTAAGTGTGAGGAAGTTATCTGCATATGCTTATACAAGAATGTATCTGTTTAGATAGAAGAAAGGAAAACTTTACAAATGCCACGTGCTTGGATGAAAAACATTAACATCTGTCCATCCACTTTTATTTATTTACTCACACAATCGCACCCTCTCACGTTCATATTCAAATTCATACTCACACTGCTACATGTTGATATAGACATTAAGGTGTCTTACTACATTTTGCAAGTTAAGGGAAAAAGTTAATTTCTTTGAGCAAATTTATAAGAAATTACAAGATTTGCTGTGTGCAGAGAAAAACTATACTACTACTGGCTTTCGAATGAATACAATACTGTACTTTATGCAGAAAATTTAACAAAAATAAGTTTTATTCCTATGTTAACTGCAAACGTATTATGATTGAATATCAGTCACTTGCGTTTATGCCATAATATTATATATCGAGCCTTTGTTGCAATAGAGTCATAACTCAAAAAACCAAATTTTTGAGCTTATGCATTTAATTCTTTAATTCCCAGAGGAACATAGGGCCGCCTACTACCTAATAATGTGGAGTTAATCGCCATATCGTTTCTATGTATTGTGTCAAAATTTTATAGAAATATCTTATAGACTCAACTCTAGAGAGAAGAATTTAATTTAAAGACGCTAGAAAATTCCAATTTGAGTTATGACTCTATTGCAGCAAAGGCTCGATATAATCATATTATTTTCACTGACGGTAATAAAATAAATGCATTAATTATAATTTGGCTCCAAAAATCATGCGAATGACATTGTAGACTATTTATAAGAATTCCTAAAATTTAAAGCTTTATTAAAAAAATAATGGGTTTTAATCCACATTTTTATATTTTAATCAGGCTTAAGTTCATCAATTTTAATTTTGATTAAATTATTTTTATGAAGAAAGAAATTTTATAAGATGAAATGAATTAAAATTTAATGATAATTTTTCATTCTTGATAGACCCAGGGATTGAACTCACGGACAGGTCGACTTGGCATGTTTCGATAGTAACTACACTATCTCTTTAGAAATTTTTGCCTTTTCACCCTCACCGCCAATGACGACGTTGTTGTTGTGTATGTTTAATTAAAACAAAATATAAAATATCCTGTAGCCCGTTTCTGTATTTCTCGCAATGTAAAATTTTCCGCATGAAACAAGTGAATTATGACAAAAACAGTGCAATATGAAACAAAAAATGGTTTTTCTCACATAAGTGTTTCTGAATCTTTACTTTGGGAGAATTATCTGTCATTTAAAAAATTTTCCAGCAATTATTGGAAGAATGTGAGAAAAAATGTTTCTGTATCAATATTTTGCTAAAAGTTTCTCACAAGAACGGTCGAAATAAGTCAAATTTGAAATTGGTGCGAGAAAAAAAATTTTCATAAAATGGAGCAAAAATTATGTATGTATGTACACAAGAATGTGTATTATTTTGTTTCTTATTTGAAGAGAAAGAATTTTAATGATGAAAATAAATAAAACACAATTGTAATAATAACAACTGTGATCTAAAAAAAAAAAGACAAATTTTCTGTGATAATTTTTAAATTTACATATATTTATTTTAATATTTTAAGTTTTGTGTTGTGTTGTCCACCTATACAAAATACTGTGATATATTTTATAAATCATGTAAACTGACGAAAAAAGATTATTATTTTAATAAAACTCAATCCCTGAAGAAGTTGGAAAGAATACCAACGAAACGTATAATTTACATTAAATTAATTACCTTGAAAGACTGTATATAGAAAACTATAACAACTATTTGGAGTAATCAAAAAAGAAGGTCGATAAATACTTATAATTACACAATTGTTATATTTTGTTATATTAATTATTTTTAAGCCCTTCATTGTTTTTGTTTTATGCAGGGCTGCCAGATAAATTTGTGAAAAAATCGTTAATTTCCTAAGAAAAAATAAAAAAAATCTAGTTTGTTTTAAAATTAATTTTGACAAATTTTGTTCGATTTTTACTAAAACATAATAAAAAAGGAAAAAAAAAATAGTTAAAGTTCATGGGTAAAATACATATTTTACACATACATACATACTTAAGTTCAAGGTCTATTTAAATAAAATTATTTATTTTATTTTTTCTTTAATCCGATAAAAATTTTAAATTGTTTTTTTTTCTGAAAAAATGACTTAAAGGCGTGACAAAATATCATATTGAACTAAAACTAACACTTTTGGCAAAAAAAAAGCAAAAATTTCCTATAGTGCCATTGACTGAAAAATGGGGTAATAGTTTAATGTTTTGATCACATAAACAAATGTATTAAATAATCTAAGGAAATAAAAATTAAACAGTTTTCCTTTGAAATTTTGATTTTGCCGATAAATTCTTTAAGCTGCCTTGTTTTTAGGGATATCGTTTTTCTGTGGTGCAGAATATACAAACATATTACACTATTTAAAATTATTTTATTTCGAAGACGGAATAATATCGTCCCTAGGAAAAATCAGCAAGTCGGCACTTTGCCAATTTTGGAACAAAAAATCGTCAAAATGACGATAAATCTTCATATCTGGCAGCGCTATTTTTATTATATCTATTTCTTTCGTTGACGTTTCGCTTGCATTTGACACTTAATTACTGGAACTATTCCAGTTAAAACAGAATCTGTGTTGTCTGTTCTCGCATTCAAATACAGAAACACTTTTTTCTCACAAAATGAGAAACGATGGAATTTTTTGTTTTGTGAGAAATTTTGCGATGCGAGAAATATAGAAACGAGCTACTGGTCAAGAAAATTTTTTATAATATATTCACGGTAACTGAATTGTGTTGTATACTGCCAGCCACAGCCTCGAAAGAAGGCTAGAAATTTATGGTCTAGAAACCCAACATTCTAAATGTAAAAATTTTTCTTAACAAGTCATTGTCTTGTGAGCACAAAAACAAAACGTTACATTTGTTATGTTTATCTGTTTATCACTTACATGTGTGTGTAAGCTGCACGTTAAGGTTAAAAAACAACCATACTTTTATTATTATTATTGGAAAACATATTATTGTTATTATAAACCACAACCAACAACTGTTACAAAGGCTATTTACCTTGAATGACAACTAGCCTGTCGGGCGGACGAACGGACATCGTTTGATCGATTTATAAAGTGATATTGAGTCGATCGGTATACTCAAAGGTTGGTACATGATCAATTTTTTTAAGTGTTAAGCACCTCAGCACAAACGCATAATACCTCTCCACTTTTATGTTGTTGGTATAACAACAACACCAGTCCGCAAGTTTCAAATTCATGTGGACTTGAAAAATACAAGATATCGGGTTATTGAAGAAAATTTTTGCTTTGCTAATACATTTATGTACCAGCTAAAGGAAAATGTTTGGGATTCAAAAAATGAAGTTACCTTTACCCTTACCCAATTTAAACATCAGTCTTTATTAAGATATTCTGCGAGTAAATTGGAAAACAAATGTGTTGAAAAAGATGTTGTTAACGTTAATCGTAATGCAAATTTCATTTCTGTTTACTTCTTGATTTTTGTAAGATGGAAAAAATTACGATAACCGATTTTTCATTTAGTTGCGGAATATGTTAAGAATTTTAATAAAAATGTTTCTAAGGGAACAAATTAAAATTTATGATTATAAAATTTGAAAAAATTAAATCAAATTTAAAAGAAAAGAAGAACGTAATAACGAAAATAAATATAAATGTTATTCAATTTTTTTTTCTCATTTAAAAGGAAAAGCCACAAACTTAATTCAAACTGGTCAATATTAGTTCTTTACGTTTTAAAACCCTTGTGCCGATATTATTTTCTTCTTAAATACTGCAATTGCCATTTGTTAGAAAATAACCCCAGATATTTAACCTCTATAACAAACATGTTATCTACAAGTACAAAACTAAAATTGCATGTAAAACGCAAATTAAGTTGTTCAACATATTTTTGGCCAAACCAGACTAAAAGCAAGTTTAGTGTACCTAAACTTAAAAAAATAAACCAAAAAGTTATGCTGCAAGCAGCCCAACAGTTGCAACTTAATTTTTAGCAAACATTTCTAAAAGTAGACAAAAAACTAAAAAAATTTCCCAAAAATATTTAACCATAATTTTCATAATCATAAAACAAACGAGAATGAAGGTTTAGAAAACAAAGTTATAAAAGCAGAAAAGGCATTCTGTTTTTAAAAACCCTGGAAAAATGTTTAAATGTAAAATAACACTAAAATTGCACTTACGCCCGGCCACTCTTCAGCTTCCCACTTTGGACACTCTTCCATAATACATTGTTCTTGTGTTGGTGGTTTTGGTAAAGGGCACATTATGTCCGCAACCTGCAATAAGTACAAGTACAGCAATTTATACATAAGTAGGCGAAAGTTTTAAAACGAAATGAAATAAAATAAAAACATATAAAAAAAAATAAACTAAAACTAAAACAAACAGAGAGAAGGTACTTTTAGCTCTGAAATTAGTAAGTTGTTGTATGTTACAAGTAGTTGTTGAACAGTAGCAATTACAAGATATTTTTCTAGTTATCGTCATAAGAAAAAACTGAAACAACAACTACAACATCAAAAACATAGTCATGATTCTCCTCATCATGCAGTCACCCAGCGGAAAATATATTAGAATTAACAACTGCAATAACCCCTTAGCAAATGTTTAAAAACAGCCAAATCATTTAAAATATTAGCAGGGGAATTTTATATTGTAAGATCTTAAAAATAGTTCTTAAATTTTTAGATCTGGCGAATCTAACTTACAAATTAATTTCAAAGTTTAATAAATAAAAGTTATATGAATTAAGTGGTACAATTGAAAAATGTTTATATAAAGTTGTTTTTATATGAAACACCCCTGATACAAGAAATATTTTTAGGCCATATGCGCAAAATATAAACTTATATAAGCATACATATATGTAAGTTCATTCTCTGTTATATACTGTATGCAAGTACAAGTACTTATTCTGCAGTAAATCCGCAAAAGTAGTTAGTGTTAAATGCCCTTAAGCTACTTTCTTTAATACGAACAAACTCCAAAAAGAAGACTTTTGCACTTGTATTGCTACTTGACGTCTTCATCGTCATTTGTATGTTCATACAAATTCATTTCTCTTTCCACTCAACTGTAAGCAGTTGGGAGTAAAAGGAATAGAGCAGCAGTTGCTTAAGCATATATTTTACATTTAACTTAAAAAAAATAGTTTTTAACATAAAACTCCAAGTGCAAAAAACTAGAAACTTAAAACTTACTCTGGTTTTTATGCCGTTATTTTCCTCGGCACATACCACCATCCGTTCTCGCACCCCTGGACCACACAAACGACTGCATGGGCTCCAGTCATCGGCAATCCATCTAGAAGAGTAAAAACAGACATAAATTTAGTTGTTAGTGGCTAAAGTAATGTAATGATGAGCTGGAAATTTAATTAAACTTTAGGAATAAGTTAATAATAGTCGGAGTTTAAATAGATAAAAAACACTGAAACAAATCATGTTGTAGTATCATCTCCCATTCAAACTCTATGCAATGGAGCCACATGCAAAGTTCTCCATGAAAATCAAATGAGCGACCATATAAATGTTGAAGTTGATGTGAGGCAAGTGTGCGTGTTGTGATGAAAACTGCTATAAACACGACTTGTAGATTTAAATTGGGTATGTTGGCACAACTTGGAATATGCAGATGATATCTGCCTGCTAGACCACAAGCACAGCGATGTGACAGCCAAAATCAAACTATTTGCGGCAACTGTACTGAAAGCCGGGTTTAAGATCATCAGCAAGAATTCAATGAAAATGAAGGCAAACGTTTTTTATGAAAGCCTCCCCAATAGCCGACGCCAACAGCTTTTCCTATTAAGGCGACATCATCGACAGGAAACAGGGAAAGTCAAGCGCAGACAGTGCTCACCGTATTAATAGCGTTAAGCTCACACACGGAATACTGAACCCTCTTTGAACATCGTATTTTTCAATTCCAATTTGAAAACAATTTTATTGTGTGAATGCGAAATTTGTAACGAAGGATCCCGCGATTTAAATGCTTTACTAGTGTTTACCAACAAGCGACAATTACAAACAGGGATCTATGGACATCTACAGAGCAATCGCCTCTGGCATCCGAAATCCCTGAGACGTAAGTGGTACTGGCTTAAACGTACGTTGCGCAAACAACAAAATGACCTGGCAAGATCTGCGTTTAAGTGGAATCCACAGGGAACCCAAAGAAGAGGAAGGGTCACCCATACATAAAGAAAACAACTCGACATCCAAATTTCATGGATGATGTAGATCTGGTGTAAAATAAAGATGTAAGCCCTTTATGAATCCGGAATATGGATAGGAACAACGAGATGAAGTTTTATTTGTAAGGAACCAAGAAATTTGAATGAATTTAAAATTGTTGCTTTGGCTATTGTTTCTCAAATTGCTACAATTTTAAGAAGTCTTTATCGACCCTTTTATTCAGAATTAAGAAAAAAAAATTCGATTTTGAATATTTAGAAATTTCATCTAATTCAATAAATATAGTTTTTTTTGATTGCTATTGGATTTAAGATATTCAATATTTTTTTTTAAAACAGTTCATATTTTATTGTGGAACATTATTATTATTATTTATTAGACAAGTAAATAAATTACAAAATCTAATACAAAAATTCAGGAGCATTAAAATGTGGAAAATTAATTAATTATTTCTGATTCGATTTTAAAATTTTTATAATTTCATCTGCTTGGAAATAAAATTAAATGTTAAAGTGCCTTAAAGCGTTACACAATTAAATCAAATGTGATTTGAATTTAAGCAAATTTAAATCATTAAAAAATAAGATACAAAAAAATATTTAAATATTACACATAAAAAAGTTTATTTAATTTTGTCTGAACAATTATAAAATTAAAAAAAAAATAAAAAATTAACCTTAATTAGAATATTTAATTTTCTGTTGTCATTTAAAGTTGGTTTTGCATGTTATTTGCTAAACTTCAATTGCATTTGAACCTCCTTGCAAACATTAAATTACATTTTGAGGTTTTGAAACCAGAAACATGCAAAATGAAAGCAGCAACAACTACAGCAACCGGAAAAGCTGTAGGAAACGAAGAATTAAAAATACCTAAAACACTTTTAGACATTTTAACACACACATACACTTTCGTTTTTTTTTTCTTATTTGGAAAACCACACGATCTAAGAGAACTTTCACATGCAGACAAAAACGCTTTTCATTTTCTTTCTTTTGCTCCCACCCCTCGTACTCCTTGTATATTAAATAAAAAAACTTGTTTAAATGCTAGAAAATAAGTTTGAAAGTTTATTCTTGTACAATTTACCTGGCTGGACAGGTATGAGTATTACACAGCTCCACAGATGGCTCCGGACGATTAGCAACATTACAGAGAGCATCATCTACTTCTGCACCAGTGACTCGACTGCGGCATACAACACGAGACATCTTGTAACCTAAAATGCAAAAGGGAATAATAAAGAAAAATATCAGTTCTATATTTTATTTAGTTTTTCTTTTGTTGAAACTATAAATATAAAAGCATAAGTTAAAGGGGAAGAAAGATGAATTTTAAGATTTTTGCCATTTAAATGCAATCCTAACAAAAAATTTCCTAAAATAATCGAAGAATTTGGACGAAAATTCTTTTTGAACTCTACTCTATTTATTTTTAAGCCAAGGAAGCGGGAATCATTGAAAAGTAGAGAAGTGTAGTGAAAAATCTTACACATACACACGCATATTTAATGCTTGCAATATTTTAAGCATCCGTAAGGTGTCATCCAGTTACAGTGGCTTAAGCGGTTTTATGTTAAGTGTCAGCAGCACAAAAAAAGCTTCCTACTTTTGCTAGAATTTCTGCAAGTGATTTTTTTTAATACTTTTAGATATTTTGTAAGTGAAAAAAGTTAAAATGTTAAATTTCTTGTAGCAGCTAATACTCATTGTGGTTGTAGCTGTATATGATTATGGATCACAACTAAAAAAACCTCGAGGGTAATTCAAATTTATTTTACAGCTTCTGGCAAAAAGAGCTCTTATTTGTAGAAAGAATAAACAAAAGCAAGCTGAGATTAAAAAAAATATTCAAATTTTATACACCATAACTTTTTGATAATAGTTCTCGTTAAGAAAAGAAATATTTATACCTTTTTTAGAAATAAGATTTAAGAATTTTTTTTTAACAACTTCGCGACAAATAGTTCGAAAACTTTAAGATAGATTATAATGGGTTTCTGCATAAATTTATTATGGATTACAGGAAATAAAGTGCATATCCTTTACAGGATGCATGCGAGTAACAATTATTTGATATTATGTAGATGTTTGCAAACTACATTCCGGCACTCGCTTTAGTTGCCCGATTGATCGAAGGCCGGTACACGATCTGATATTGCGTAACCCAGGCATGTGCTTTCGTCCAATGTCACGGTAACCCTCGAAAGTTTAAATATATAAATTCTTAAATTTGTTTGATGTATGAAAAAATCGAATTTGTACAAACATATGAATTTAGATATATACAAGACCTCTTTAAAGGTAATACCAGATTGAAAGCATTTCAATAAAAAACAATTCTATTATATAGAAAGTTAAGACTATTTAAATAAAGATCATACCTAGCGATCAAAAGGCCTGCAATTTATGCATCGATTTTAATTAAATTCAATCGGAATTTAAAAGGGTCCACAAATAATAGGAGTTTCTGAGATAAAAATCCGGAAATAAATAAACAATGGCAAAGTCTATGTTATTCCACCCAAAATGATTGATTTTTACTCTGTGACAACCGGTTTATTAAAGGCCATCCACCTGCACTTCCTTATTCGACACATACCCTAAAAACGCCAGTCGGAACGATGTTATTTATTTGTCTTTGTTCTCGGTGACCTCGATGTTTTAACATAGTTTATGTGCCAGAATGTCTTCATCTAGCGAACAACAGGAGAAAATTGACTTAGACATGGAAGTGAAAGATAAGAGCTACCTAATAAAGCATATTTTATTAATATACACTAAGTCTATGCTGTATTTCCATTTTTATGGTCAGTATTAGCAACCCTTTTTTTGACACCTGTTTTTTTTACTGAAATTTTGATACACTAGTGTTTTTGTGTCGCGCTTTGTCACCTTAAAGTTTAAATGAAAACATTAAATTTAGTATTTAAGCAAGTACAAACCGGAAATAAGCTTTTTTCAGCATACCCGCAATGTTTTTTTGTACTTTAAAGTAAACGGGTAACGCACATTGGGAAATTTTGGAAAAAATTAAAATAATTCAGGATTTTGTAAACGCTTGGTGTGTGTTAAACGTAAAAATGGCAATGATAATAAAATTGTCTTTACCATACACAGGATTGATGTAAACATTAGCTGTCAACAACATTTTTGGAATTGATTTTTGTTTTAAATGCAGTTGTGCGAAAGAAAGAATTCTTTCGCGTTTAGTGAAATAGGCAGTAGGTTTGTTGTTAAAACAATATTATGGTTTAGTTGTCCGTGCCCATTAAAATAGTAAATAAATTTGGAGCTCATTAAGAATTCATGACTGATTTGTTAATAATTGCTGATCTATTAAAAGTTTCTAGCCATATTATAGTTTCTATAGAACTCTTCTAAATTGTAGAATATTTGCAATCATTTTAGAATTAACTTATGTGTAAATTCACTAAGGGTAATCACGATGGGTAGTGCAAACTGTGCAAACGATGCAAATGTGCGCAAAAATTCACACATTTGCACAATACAACAACAAAATATACGTATTTGTTTAATTTTACTGCGTTTGCACTAAAAAAACCTTGAACAAAAATAGTAGTGTATATTTGCTCAGTTGCAAATAAAAGCAAACAACAACTTTTGACATACGGACCGTCATATTTTTTTATTTGTAAAAAGGAAAATAATTTTTCACTGGTCTTATTTGTCAAAAAATTAAACCAAATTAAACATAAATACCAACATAATAAGATTGCTTATGGGCACAACAACTTTATTTCGGAAAAAGCTTATATGGGGGATATGTGAAATTTTGGACTGAGTCTTACAATAGGCTTGGTCCTTGTGACAATCAGAAACTATGTACCAAATTAGCTTCAAAATTGCAACCTGCACAAGGTTAACATTAGATTGATTCAAAAAGTGGTGGTTCTAGGACCAATATATTAAAGTGTTACAAATATCAGCACAAAACGTAAAAAATTTATTGGGAATTGGAGAAAAATTAACGGATTTCAATTTTCCATAAAATATTTACAAATAACATTTCAACCATGTGCTTATTTTATATAGTTGTTGCAACTATTTTATGATCGTTGTAGCAAATAAAAATCTTTTCTAAAGGGATGTTTTTTATTATCAAAGTTGCTTTTGGGAATACATAATTTTTTAAAAAAAAAAAGATTTTATTTGTTGTGCTTAATTCCCTATTTTTATTCTTGATAGAAAAACTGAAATTTATTGTTGGAGGATAAATTGTTTCTGTCCGCATTTCACTGGTTGCTTAGGCCAGATCATCAGGAAACGTTTTACAAAAAATTTAACAAAGCCAAAGATATCAGTATAAAGTAAATTCAGTCTTATTGTTAGACGTTTTATGATAAATACATTGTTTCTACATTCATTGGTCAAACAAGGAAAATCGTGCAATTGCATATTAACGGTTTGCCTGATAATGACTAAACTGCCATACTTTCTGCATATCATATAGTCAGTAACCATTAATACCAAAACATTTTTTCTCTGAGTGCCTTAATTTAATTGCTAACAATAGAATTTTCTAGTTCCGTTTTAAAATTTAATACTATTTAATTTACTACAAAAATATAACCCTCAACTCAGAGGCCATTTCTTAAAACATTGTAAATTGTTTTATTATTAAATTTTCAACAAAATGAAATAAAATTAGTACGAAAAATACCAAATAAATTTATAATTTATACACAAGCCATAAACAGTTTAAAATGTTGTATAACTTTTCATGTTTCTTTTTTCTATTAAAAATTAAAACCAAAATAAAACAAAAAATTAAAAAACTTTAGATATTCGGTAAAAAATTTTGTCAATAGAGTACAAGTTTATCATCATAGAACATCTAACAATATTTTGTAACAAATTCTTTTGTCTTGACCGCCCCCCCCCCCCCCCCTACCAAAACTCCTTGATGGTTTTAGAGCTTTAACTTTTTCCTTATTTGTAAAAGCCCTTAAGAGAAAAAAGGTTGTACAGTTTTGTATTTTACTTTCCATAAAAGTTTACAAAAATTTTTAAATATTTCGAAATATTTTACTATTAGATTTATTACAGTTTTCCGGTTGTATAACAAAAACGTAATTTGTCAATAAAATAATGAATGAAAGGATGATAAGAAATTTTTTCCTAATTGCAAAAAGTTTACAAGAATGTAATTTTTGCGATAATTTTTGTAGGAGTCATCATTTAAATTTACCTTTGAGTAAAACAAGACAGTGGCTTTGTAAAAATGATTAAAACGCCCAAAGTGAAATTACATTTATCATACTTAGAAAGTTTGTACTGCAGATTACTTTTATTTGAAAATTATTTCAATCCTTAATTATTTTTTATAGGAAAATATTAACTGCCTCTTTAACTATTTCGAACGTTAACGTTCGCATAGAAAATTTCTATGAAAAAACTCAGTTCTAAAAATAGATTCCTTAAAAAATTCTATTCGAACGTTGACGTTTTAAATTTTTGAACAGACAGTAAAAGTAAAAATATTGTAAGTCATTATGCTTTAAATTTTTACTGCCAGGCCCACAATGTCGACAAGAACATTTCTTTCGCATATTTATACTGAAACCAATAATAAAAAACTGAAATTTGTTTTTGTTTTCAATATAAATATTCGAAAGAAATGTTCTTGTCGACATTGTGGGCCAGGCAGTTAATTTTTTTTTTAATAATTTAAACCTGAGAATATTTTAAAATCCTAATTGCAGCAATAGTATTTGTGCATACAGCTACTCACACTTCAAGCTACTCACACTCATAGAAAAAGTCTTATGTTGCTGTGTTTTGGATTCAAAATAAAAACTTTATGTGGGGTTTCAGCAATCCATCGCCTGTATATTGAAAATCCCACATTTGTTTAATTTAAGAATTTTTATTTTATAAAACTTTATATGAATTTAAATTAGATTAAAATAATTATCATAAAATATGTAAACTAGGTATTATTTTGAGATGTCCCCCAACTACTCACACTGGCTGTATTTTAATTTTAAATTGCTTTAGTCAATCTAGTCTATAAATTACAGTGGATCAAACTTTTATTATACTGTATATATTTTTTTTTCATTTTTCAGTTCTAGTCGGTGTTTTTGTCATGGTATTATTACAAAGGCCAGACAGTTCTCCTGCTTTCCAAATTGGTAGCCATGCAAATTCTATTTTATTTAAACAAAAAATTTTGCAATAGTTAAAATTTTGCACAAATGTAAATAAATTCAAACAGCATGTCTCTGCCACATGCATATGCTTTAAGGGAGTGACATGTATTTTTGTGTATATTTAAGTATGTAAATACACATCCATATATAGATGGGTATGTAGCATATCCATCGTAGTCATAGATATTTCAGCTATTAATGTTAACGTTCTTGCATTATTAATGCAGCCTTTAGGAAATCGATGTTTATGTTCAAAATAACACTTTAAGGTAAGTGATACTCAACACACTTACATTTACATACGTACAAATACAGTAACAGATTAAAGTGTCAAATACTGATTGCTAGCAGGCGCGGATTCAGGGGGGGTGAAAAAAGGAAATTTCCCCCCCCAAAATTATAAAAATATGTTTTGCTTATTTCGATAATACACGAATTTCCGAATGTTCAAAATTTTTGGAAATCCCATCAAGTTTTTTTGTTTTTTATTGAATCTTTAATCGAATTTTCAATAAGTATCCAAGTATTTATCCTAATAGTTATTTATTATATATTTCCAATAAAACATCTGGTTTACTGTATTTAAATACATATTATTCTACATGCAATCCCAGCAAGTGCAATCTATATCCGAAAAATAAAGGTTTGGGTTGAAAATGCGAGCGGTTGAATTATTAATAATCTTTAGTATATGCAATATAAGAAAAGTTCTTTGATATACAAAAATACATAAAAATTAGTGAAACTATGGTGAGTCCATAAGTTTTTTTTTAATATAATTTACCTATATAAGTATATATCATTTAGTCGTAAAGGATGTAAGTCCAATGTATACTTTTTATAGGAGAGAGAAAAAACTTTCTGAAGTCTTTAGTTCTGAATATATTTTAAGTCTGTAAACCAACTAAAAATAATACATTTATGTTTTACATAGCTTTTTGTGACTTATCACCTTTTCTATTATATATTTTTTACTTTTAATGTACATTTTAGTATGTCATTTTGCAAAAAATAAAATATACTATAATATTATTTTGTTAATTTCAATGTTGTCTATTAACAAATATTTACAAATTTTTTTTGAAATTTTCACATTTTAATGGGCCCTACCGCTTTTTCTTTAGCATTTTTGGACTTAGAACTTTTACATATCGTTGCAAAACAAGAACTAGAAAAAAATATTTGTATTTTTTTCCGCAAACGATGTATTTTTGTTTACTCTATTGAACTGCATCAAAAACTTAATTTTCAAAAATTAAAAATTAGCGCATTTACGACTGAAGGTACATATGTATGTATGTATGTATGTGCAGCCAAAAGTATTTTTGTCTTTCCATTTTTTATAAGCTTTAAAATTCCTTTCTAAATAAAAATAATTTAAATAAAAAAATTAACTGTAATCAACTTAAACCAGAATAATTATATATTTATCTTTAGATTAAAACCCAAACAGTTCGACTAAAATTCATAACTTAATTTTAAAATTAGTGAAGCATATTCCTTCTTCCAAAATGTTGTTAACAATTGCGTATGTTGTTTTTTTTGGTCGGAAAATTGTTCAAACAATTAAGTATGATGTAGTGAAATAAATTGTTTCAAATAAAAAATAAAAAACATTAAAAATAAATAAAATTATTTTTATAGCAAAAACGTTATTTAAAAAGATTAATTTGTTTTTATTTATATTGAACTGATCTTATATTTTATTTAACCTTATTGTTGAGTTTTTTTTAATACAATATCATCATATCGTTTTTAATAAACTATTAAAAACAAATTTTTTACTTGTTTTGTATCCTAAAAAATTTCCCCCCCTAAGACTTATGCTGGATCCGCGTCTGATTGCTTGAGAGTGTTTGTTAGTGTGTAGTATATTTGATACGAAATCATGTGGTTTAGAATTGGTTTAAGCACAAATTAGGACAGCCCAAAGAACAAGTTAAAGGAATGAAAAATCAAATACGATATTAATAAGGGCAACTAAATTCTATTGGTATGAATAATGATTTGATACTATTATAATTACTGTAAATATCCTCTAATCGCATTATAATATGTTATATTCCATCTTTTGCTGTTACATCGTCTGAAAATATCACACTCAAAATATTATGTAGCTAAATTCAAAAGAAAATTCATTTTAAACAGTTAATAATTTATTTAAAGAACGGATAATTTACATTTCATTTAAAATTAATAACTTTTACATTAATTTTTTATTTATTAAACAGAATATTCCGTAAAATATAATAGTTGTTACTTTTAATGTTAAAAAAAAGAACTGCGTCGAGACCACATTTCCTTTACAATTTGACATAAAAATTTGTTGTAGAAAGCCGTCTTGAAAAAGTCTATTTTATTTAAAAAACGTGTTTTTTAATGATCTCACATATAGGAACTTATTCTTTCAACAATTTCATACATGTTAAAATCAGAAAACTAAAAACAAAAGAATATAAAAAATTAAAACAATAAAAAGAGAGAGAATTTGAAGTTGCTGCCGAAGTTTAAATTACGTGCCTTAGGATTTTTGCCAGAACTTGAGGTCTACACAGAAAAAATTATTAAATTTCTCCAATCACCAAATTTATTCCAAATTCATAATATCAAACAAACAAGTTGTTGATTTTGCACCTATTGCCAAAATGATTATATTGATTACTAAACATTTTAAAATTTTGGAAAAATATTTTCAATAAATTATATTTTTAATTTTTATTAACAAAATGATCAAAATACCTTGCCATTTTAAACAATGTGTTTATTTATTTAAATAAATATTGACAATTCTACATGTTGAAATTATTTTATTTTAAACGAAAAAAGTCAATTCAGATTTTTTGTTATTTAATTAAATTTTTAATTGAAAATTTATTTCAAAACAAGTAAAATGTTAATTAAATCAAAATTAAATTTTTAATTTTCTTTCAACTAAAAAAATAATTGATTTAATTATCACATTAATTAAATTTAAATACTTCTTAAACCATTTTCTTAATTGATAAAACACTTTTTTCTGTGTACATAACAATACATAAGTACGGAAAACATTATTTTTGGTAGTTTTTTTTTTGAATAATAAACCTCAATGTTAAAAAATAAAGTTATTCGTAAAATAACTATATTTTAATTAAATTTTAACAGTACGAAAGACGAATTTAATAACCCACAATCAGTTACTCTAATAATTTTATGAGTGCATGTGTAGCCAGTTATTAGAATTCTGCAGAATTTTAAATTGCCAGATCTCTTAAGATCACATCTGACCAGAGATCCTATTTGGTACCACGGAGGTCAGTGGACCCTGGTGACCGGTTGGACCCAAAGTCGCGGGAAGGGATATCTTAAAAATTCAGCTTCGAGGACTGAGTTTTCACCATTTGGCTTATTAGCGGATATATCTGCATGCTGTGGCCATTCCAAAGGTGCTGCTAGCATATTCCAAAAGCAGAAGAGCTTAGATAGCTCCAGATTCTTAAAAAGTGACGAGTGCATAATTCTGCCGAGTTATATACCAAAATTGCTACATGTGTTATTTTCGCACAAGGGGGCTGTTGGTAAACCCATTGTTTGTTATCGAATGGTTAAGACCACCATGAGATTAAGCCAACATGCAGGTGCTTATGCAAATTTTTCTACTCATTGTCACATGATGGTATAGTGAAAGCAACAAGGTATTCCAGTAAATGATCTAAGAGTAACCTTCTTATATTCCTGGTTGTAATCAAAAACAATTATTATGATATAATATGCTAAAAAAAATTGTTCTTGAAGCATTTTGGCATAGAAATTCTACGTGCATACGTGTACAGTATACAAAAAAAAAAAAAATGAAAATACTTTAAATCATCAGCTTCAGCAATTTTTGCTTAACATTTTCTTCCACAGAATGGGCCATTCTAATGTCTCTAGTACATGTGTATTTAAACATTCTCTTTATATTCAAATGTATTTACTTATTTTTTTGCCATCACTCTGCTTTAGAGATTTCCTTTTTTTTTCTAACAACCAGAAGCTGTTTTCAATTCTCAATATTTTGATACTGTATTAAATTCAAAGGTATAGGTGTGTATGTGTAGGTGGGATTTATATTTGTATATGTGTCTAAAGGATTTTTAAGTAGAAACAATTCTACCAAGTCTGGTTTTTTTGCTATGTAATTTATGCAGTTCATTGTATCCTTCATTGGAAGGAGATAGACTTAAATTTTACACAATTTATGAAAATATACCAAATTCGTAAATTGTATGAAACAGCAGATGCTTTTTTTTATATATATGCTTTTATTCATTATCATTACAATATACCAATTCACAATCTTGTGCAAATGGTATAGTATTTACTATAATATGTAGTATTTGCTATACCATTTTGCCAGGATGCAAGACCATTTGCACACAATTATGAATTGGGCTAATATTTTTGTAAGTGTGTGTAACATTTAAATTTACTTAGGATCAACTAGATATGTTCATAATTGTCTCATATACTTTCTAGGAAAAAATTTTAAATGCTTAGCAAAATGAAATAGGATTATACACAGCAAAAATTAAAAATTTTCTCTAATCACCAAATTTATACCAAATTCATAATATCAAGCAAACAAGTTATTGATTTTGCACTGATTACTAAAATGATAATATTGATTACTAAAAATTGTAAAATGGAGAATATTTTTTTTCAATAAATGATATTCTTAATTTTAATTAAAAAAATTATCAAAAAACAAATAATGTGTTAATTTATTTAATTAAATATAGAAAATTTCCAACAACAATTCTACAAGTTTAAATTATTTTATTTTAAACGAAAAAGTCAATTAATATTTTAATTAAAAATTTATTTCAAAACAACTTAAATATTAATTAATAGCCATTTAACACTACAACGAAATCTAGCACTTTCGAGATTTCGAGCTAAATCTAGTTGTTTTTGGCTAGATTTCCCGTACAAAACAAAATCTACTCCGTAACTAGATTTTGACGAAATCTATTCGAAATCTAGTAGTACTTATTGATGCAACTATGTTTTTCCCCATATAGCACTAAAAACTACTTCCCTGCACAAGAAAAAAATTACATTTTAACAAAAAACAAAACAAAAACAATAATAGCTGCTTGTTAAAATTGTTAAAAAATTCAAAAATTTTGTAAAATAATAAAAAAAATGCAAATGACAAATAATATTGATAAAATAAATGAAGTTGATTATAAAGAAAATGTAATCTAAATTTTTAAATGCCTATTTCTTTATATGTAAGTATGTGTTACACAAAAAACTTTCAGTCGGCGGTTTTTGTTGTGAAAACCAAATCTCGCTAATGTCAAACAAGTATAATGTAAACGAACTAGATTTGGAGGAAGATTTCAAATGAAATCTACTAGATTTCGATGTAATGTGAATGCCCTATAAATCAAAATTTTATTTTAAATTTTCTTTCAACTAAAAAAATAATTGATTCAATTATCACATTAATTAAATTTAAATACTTTTTTAACCATTTTTTTTAATTGATAAAAACTTTTTTCTGCGTAGTTAAGTATTATATCACGATTACTGTAAGACTGTCTTAGTTCGTTCATACATAGAACCCACTCCAGATCTTGTTAATATATATTGCTACATTATAAAGAAATTAATATTATTTATGTTCATCCATAATATTTTTACATAGAAGTTGATGGAATTTATTGTCACGGTGAACAATTTATTATTTTTTCCAATATATTGGAAAAAACACAGAAAAAAGTGTTTTATCAATTAAACAAATTGTTTAAAAAGTATTTAAATTTAATTAATATGATAATTGAATCAATTATTTTTTTTTGCTGAAAGAAAATTAAAAATTTAATTTTCATTGAATTAACATTTTAGTTGTTTTGAAATAAATTTTCAATTAAAATTTTAGTTAAATAACATATAATCTTAATTGACTTAATAATTTAAACATGTAGAATTGTTGTTGGGAGTTGTCAATATTTATTTAAATAAATTAACACATTGTTTGAAATGGCAAAGTTTTTTGATCACTTTTTTAATTAAAAATATCATTTATTGAAAATATTTTTTCAAAATTTTAAAATGTTTAGTAATCAATATAATCATTTTGGTAATAGGAGCAAAATCAACAAATTGTGTGCTTGATATTATGAATTTAGAACAAATTTGTTGATTGGAGAAATTTAATAATTTTTTCTGTGAACACGATATACTTATTTGAACAATGTAAAAATTACATAAACCGGCAGTTATTTTTTTTAATGCCCATCAATTTTTAAAGTGTCAAAATATATTCATTTTCGCTAAGACTATTAGCTAAACGGATTCTAATTTTATGTTAGAGTTATTTTATAGTTAAATTATTTTTTCAATAAACGTTATATTCAATTGGATATATCACAGATTTCTCCAAAAAAAACCAAAAAATGCTTATCTGTTAAATATTTAACCGCCCTTTAGGAATTTATTTCCAGAACTGCAAAGTCTTGTGAGACTTTTGAAATGTGTTTATATCTCATTTAAAGTTTCAGGGTACAACGTATTCGTTTTCAGTCAGTCTTTATTGTAGTAGTACAAATTGTTATAATTTATTACATTCAACTCTTAATTTACCTGTTTTGTTGATTCTATACGTTTAAGTATTTTGCGTGTCAATAATTTGTAAAAACTCTTATTTCTTTTCCTTTTCAGGCCCACAGACTGACAAAAAAATGCTTAAATTTTAGGTATTTTCATTTAAATTTCTTTGAGTATCAATAAAAAATGACGTGAATACTCTTATATATATAGGTAAAGTTAAAGTTTACTCTATAAATTTTATATAAACTAAGTAGTTAACTATTTTATTTGCTTTCATTATTGATGACATTTAAATAATTTATTGATTTTTTCTGAAGGTTTATTTTCAATTCAAATTATTTTATAAATGAGTTACTTTTTATGCAAAAGGGAATGAGCTAAAGGTTTTGTTTATGTACCTGAAATGAAAAACACCTTATTGGGAACATCTTTATTATACTAATTGCTATATTTTGTAAATATTTTTAAAGAATCACAAAACAGTTGGCTGATCTTTAGAATAATTTCCTGTTATTAACGTTAGTGAATTACCAGAAGTTACAAAGACCAAGGGGAAAATGTATTTTTCATAATGACCATAATGACAATACTTTGTTTTAAAATTTGCCATATAACATATAATCATTTACTATTTTGTCTCAACCATATTATAATTATCGCATACAGTTTCTAGTAATTATTTGATTTGATAATTTGTAATTATCAAGAGAATACTGTTTCTCCTAAACATAATTATATAGAATGTAGTTTTCTTAATAAATTGTTTATGAGTTGTTGTATTCGAAATTAGAGTGAAATTGATTGTTGTTTTATAGCATAGCCAATCAAAGCTTTAAATAAGGTTGTATTAGTCAGCGAGCTACCCAGCAAACACAAATTATTTATACATTATTTTCTGTGTTTACACTAATCTAAGAGTTTTTTTTTAATAATAAAAAGTTTTTTAAATGTGAAGAACTTAACGTTGCTTTGAACAAAGGCATTTAAGATCAGAAAATATTTGAAGGATAAGTAGTGCGAATAAACGATACAAATTTTGAAGAATTTTATTTAAGTTTAGAATATGATAATTTATCCAAATTTGTTTAGAACCTTAAGACATTTCTGTTGTTAAGCTTTTAAGGCTCTTTGACGGATTTTCACTTCTATTTGTATATCAAGATCGTACTTGAATACATCGCAACTAAAAAGGTTTTTGAAAAGATCATGAAATTGTTGCATATTTCCAAAATTCTGAAACCTGTCGTGAAAATTATTCAAAAGTTTTTCAAATATTCTTTTAAAATAAAATTTTGTGATTTTTTTCTTTGTTGTGTATAAGAAAAAAAATCCTATCACTGAATTTCTTTACCTTGAAAAAGATTTAAACTACTATGAAATACGTCATAATGTTTTTTAATGACGTACTTCCATTTTTTCCTTTCGATAACATAAAACACATTGCGTCTTATGAAATACGTTAATAATCGTGACAAATTTTTTGTATAACAGTATGAATTTGAAATGCTTGCTAGATAGATTAGGTTATGTTAAGTAGAAAGGAGGAGGAATCATTAAGAGGAGCAACCCTATATCATTGCGATATACACCCAGGCCTCTACCGGGCCTGTTGTGCGCTCCCTAATCTTAGAAAAGTATTGCTAAAAAAACATAAAAGCATTCCATGCATGTGCACTCGACGTTGTCTCATTGACGATCAAATGAAAGAGGATAAGATTATCTGTGTAGGGTAGCAGCTCAATTGCGCTTTGATTTGGCTGTTTATTTTTTATAGCAATTCTTAACAAATAACTGTTTAACTATATATTAATTACAAGAATTTAGTTTTATTTTTAGGCCAATTGGAGCGAAAAAAATTCAACGAAAAAGATAATCTAAAAGAATTGAAAAAATTTACACTCTAGTGCTTCCTATTCAAACTAAAATATAATTTCATTGGGCAACGAGAAGAGTAGAAAGACTCTTCCGAAATTCCGTACGTATGAAGTTACAACAGCAACATAAACAATTTTCTTACTGACACAGTTAAAGATTTAGGCTTAGGGAGCAAATACCCTTTTCACTCTATTTGTTAATCTGATACAAAAACTAAAACAACTTTATTAATTCTTTTTGCAAACTTAAAGAGAAAAGCTAGATAATCCAATTGTGACATTAAAAAATAAACTACAATTGTAAAGAAAAATAAATTTGATGAGTTTTTACAATTGTTGAGTATCTAGCATGTGCTTAATCGATGGAAGAATTATTTTCACACGTATCCCTTTAACTCAGTAAGCAAACTTCATAGATTTGTTTTATTTTGCAATATTCTCGCCTTATTTAACTATTTGTCTATCTGTCTGTCTATATATGCTAACGGAATCATTCAGGCAGTAAACCAAAGCAAATAACCAAACCAATAATTTATTCAAACATCCTTGTTTCCGAACAACCATCATGCTATTTTTTCAGATATTTATACCAGGACTACTTTGACTCAATTGCTAAGCAAATAATGTAATCTTTTTTTTCAACAAACAGGAAGAAGAGAATACACATATATATATAACTATATGTTCATACATAAGTAAGCCAACATGGCAAGACAGATTAAATACATACAGACAAACATTTAAGCGTGATTAGAGGAATACTGTTTCCTCTTGTGCTTCTCTGTCAGTCATGTAAAAGCATAAGAATGAATCCGTATTTATTTTTATAAAGGAAGTTGTTAGAAGAGGATATAATTTTTCGTAATACTTGATGAATTTTAAGATCATAGGTCTTCCTCTTAACAAACAAAACATTTGTATAACATTTGAAATTAGGTTATAAATTTTAATATTTTTTTTTTTGAAATTGTTCATTCACTTGATGAAATCTAACAAAACACAGACTTGTTTAAAAACTGTCATTCTATAATTTCTAAGAAATACAGCAAAGCAGACAAAAATTAATTTTTATACAAGAATGGTATCATTTTACTTGAGTGTCGCCTCGCATTTGTTATATAAATATATATCGATGGCATACAATATTGAGACTTGTAAAGACAAAAAAACTTTCAACTGCCAACGATTTCATATTAAAAACTACAAAATTACACAAACAAGTATGAAAAATGGAAAAAGAAATAAAATCCACTTACCTCCTCCACATGATACCGAACACAGCGACATTGGCGCTATCTCCCATTGATAATGTGTTTGAGAACAGGAGCTGCCATCACCACCGCAAACACCACAACTGTCGACCTTTTTCGCTGAGCCAATTTTCAAATCGCAGCCAACGCGCTAAAAAACAAACAAATAAAAAATGGTTATTTATAAGTAAAATAAAATAAATCTAACTTAAATATATACACAGCTCCCATATCAGCAAAAAAAGTAAAGTCTACTTAATATTCATATAAAAAATAACAAAAAATAAAAAACATTTACTAGAACCACAAAAATATGTAAATACTTTGAAGTACAAAATACAGGTATTTATGTCTTCTTCTAGTCACATACAATTGAAGTTACAAAAAAAAAAAAAAAAAAAAATCGTTAGGACTTAACAATTTGTTATTTGGTTGTGTTGTTGTGTTTTTCTTTCTGAAATGTGACAGTTGGTTTGGCGGTTTTATAGAAAAGCAAACAAAAATCAAATATAAGTAAAAAAAATAAAAACGTTTTAAATATTTCTTACCAAACGGCGACATCTTATGTGCAATAAATCAAAAATGATAATCACAGCATTAACAACACGATAAGGCAGCCTAAAGACATGCTACACTTATAAAATTTCGCCTAGAGTAACGGCAATAAAAGAGAAATATCTGCAAAAACTTGAAATGTAATTTAGCAACAATCATGTCAAAGTCATTTGGCTTAAGTGATAAGAGTGAGTGACAAATTGGTGTAGTTACAGTTTTTATCTTTGGCATAATTAAGCTGCATTCCTAAAAGTCCAGAGGCTGGTCAATTAAAAGTTGGCTTTTGTTTAGATGTTAATCGGTATTTAGTGGGACAGAAAAGTCTCACTTATTATGGGAAGTTAAAACCAAGGAAGAACGATCACGGCCGATTGAAGGAGAGCCTTAAATGTAAAACAACCAAAAGATGCGACCAGATAGGTGTCCATAGTTTTCCATCATTATTAATTAAGATAAAATTACGATCGTTAAACAAATAACAATCATTGATTTTATATTTTCATTATAAATCAGTGTTCGAAAATGTATATTATATACTGTTCTTTAGTGTTCTGTACGTTCGAAATATAGAAAACACAAACGCTTACAGTGTTTGTGTAGTAAATATTTAAAAACATGTCTCTGTTTGTGATCTTTGTACCTAAAAAAAATACCGTACAAAGCACAATCAACTTAAATATGAGAGCGTTTCAATGCGTTCTGTTTTTGGTAAAAAACCACAGACTTCGTTATGTTCGGTAATGTTTGTTCGTTTCAGTTGGGCTTAGCGTATTTTTGGGTGGAAAAGAGAATATAAAAAAAAAACAAAAATCCAAGAACATTTTTTAAAAATACATCTACACAATACACAGACAGTCTCTTCGTGCTGTAGTCGCGCAAATTGCCAAGCAGCAACAACAATATAAGTGAGAGGCATTGCTTAAATTTTTTGTTTGCTCATTCTTTCATCAATGTGGAGAAAACACTAAAGAATATTAAAATATAATTTATGTGTAGACAACCACTAAAATTCTATTGTTTTATAACGAAAAACAGAACACTACATTATGTTTATTACTTTCGTTTACAATACCTATGAAGGTTTTTAGTTTCCAGGTTAAACATGTGTGTGAAAGGGAACAATAAAGAGAAAGAGAGAGGAAATGAAGAGAGAAAGAGAGCGATAAAAGAGGAAACAAAAACTGGAATCAACCAGATTATATACATAAGCGACACTTCAACAATATTGTAGTCATTACAATCATGCGTATTGCAGTCATATTATAATTCAAATATACCTTTGCATAGTTACTCTAATCTCAATACGATTGTTCATAATAATTTTATGATAGTTTCAACCAATTTTAGAATAGTAAAGAACAATAAGATTTTGCTCTAAACATATAAAATAACATTGTGGGCTTAACAGTAACAAATACTAAAGGTATAATAGTATTGTTGATTTTTAAGCATATTTATAAAATAGAAAAATGTTGTTTCTCTACGCAAATGATGATTAGAGCTAAGACTTTGTTACTTCTTCTTATTCAGGACAATTTTTTCTCAGTGTATTTAAATTATTTGTATTTTTTCTTATCTTTTTTAAACTGATTTATTAACGTGCTTAAAACTTCCACAACTTTATGTTGGTTTGTCATATGTGTGTTGTTGTTTGTATGACAAAATCTTAGTTACCATAACATTTTGACTACTAAGCCGTTTACATATTTCCAGTTACACTAACATAACCAACACCCACTTTAGTTTTCGCCTAATGATATACAATGAATTCAAACACACTCAAATACAAACACACTGAAATAAATAAACAATGTGTTTTGTAAATGAAAAACAAACCTTCCAACTAGGGATGGGCAAATTTGAAAAAAAATATATATATTAATTAAAAATATTGATATATCGATGTATCGAACGTATAAAGCTGAAATTATTACCAAATTTCAATACATATTTACATTGGTAGAAACATACTCGTATAACATGTCATTCCATTCGAACTTTTTATTGTTTATTTTCTGTCCCTCGATTCCGAACGAAACTTTCATTCGCTTAACTTTTTTTAAAACAAAAACCAATTTTAAATTTTGAGGTAAGTTATGCGAACGAAGTTTTCGTTTGAAATCGAGGGACCGACAATTAATTCTACAATAACTACAATAAAAGAAAATGAAAAAAAAAAAAAAAATACCAAAAAAAAATTTTATTTATGCGCCATATGAAATCTAAAAAAAAAAATTAATTGGGATTATAAAATGCCGGATTATATACTGCCGGTAAACGAAACTGGTGACACATACTAAACAAGTGCTGTGCAATATTTTATTTTTAATATATAAGAACATGCTCAAATAAAAAAAAACCAAATATTTTTTTTTATTATTAACATTCCAACTTTCTTTAGTCTATTGCTGCTAATACACCATAATTAAGGCGATTCTTTGCATAATTCTGGGAACCCTTTTCAGAATATTTTTTCCGTGCTTATTTTTTGTTGTCATCTCTTAAAAAACTAAGACAAAACTGAACTGTGTAATTTATGAAAATGTACAATGGAAAAGCGTATTGTAAGCAGTTAAGCAACGGTTAAAATGTTGAATTTTATTATAAAGAGATCTTAAAAATATCGAATTCGATAGTCGTAGATAAATATCGTTGTATCGTTATATGAGTATTTTTAATATTGGCGATATATATCGATTATAATTTTTTTAAATATCGATATTTTGATATATCGATATATATTGCCCATCCCTACTTCCAACAACAATTACTTGAAAAATTATCCAAACAACTGAAACTTAAAACAGCCTACTGATACACGCACAACAACCTTATCCCTAGAAATCCAACGAAAATTAAAATATTTGTTTAGTAACCACAAAACGACATATTGAGTATTTATTACAGCAAATTGGGACAAAGGCATAACGGCAGGCTGTGATTTGTTACAAAACAAACAAACACCAGCATTAACAATTTGTAAAAACCAGGACGAAAAGCATAAAAAATGTGGTATGATGTTGTTCAAAATTAAGCTCAAGAGGGAAGGTGCCAAGTTTTATGGGTTTTATAGGGAATTATTAAAATAACCGTAATAATAACAGACATAATATGAATATTTTCCATTTGTGAAATCTTTATATTGTTTCCGTTTGTAATATTCTTATGTGATGCCTTATTTTACCACCCAAAGAGTTTTGAAACACAAAGAAAAGTTTTGCTGAAATCTTAAAAAATATATAAATAAATAAACAATAAAAATGAATTCGTATGAAATTTTGATTTTTAGAATAATGATAATGTTTTTCACACAAGAAATAAAGTTTTATTTTTTTTTAGAAAAAATTAAGCTTAACAACTTTGTATGCTTGTGTTAAATTTTGTATTATAAAATGCTCAACAGAAATAAATAAATTATTGTAATGTAAAGGAAAATTTAAATGAAACGAACATTTTATCAAAAGTACGAACATAAATACTACACACAAGCATTTTGATAGAAAAAAAGGATATAGTCTTAAAAACTTACTTGACATTTTCCCTGTATACACATGTCCAAACTTCCAGAACGACAGCGTGTACCATCCAAAACTCTAGGACTTAATTGTACTACAACATTCAATTCATCATAGTGTTCTGAATCGTCTCCAGTGGCTTCTGGTGAAATATCATCTGTTAAATGTGCGGGTCGACCTCTAAAATTAAAAAAAAAGTTAAACAAATTTTAATAAAATGAATTTTGTTGCAATTCATAACGTATAATTAATATGCTTTAAGTTAAACATTACTCATACGTCTAGTGATAAAAAAGCTTCTGTTATCCATTTTAGGACACAGTTAAACTTAATATTTAGTCAATTCACAAGGTATCCTAACATGTCATATTGTCAAAATGTCCTAATATTTCACAATGGTTTAAAAATATTGTTGTACGGCTCAGCCGCTCAGCGCTGGACTTTTCTGATTAATTACGACAGCACAATAAACACAGCAAGCAACGTTCTATTTATTTAAGACACTTTTTATTAACAAACCAACAACAATATTTTTAAACCATTGTGAAATATTAGGACATTTTGACAATATGACATGTTAGGATACCTTGTGAATTGACTAATTATTTAAAATTTTTATGATTTATTTCTACTTATTGAAGTACTTTGTTAAAGATAAGTCAGGGGCTGTCACGGTATTTCGCTTAGGAAGTCAATATTTTTTCGCTGGCCGCCTAATATAATTTAATTACTAAAATAATTGAGGAGTATTTGACAAAAAAAGTATATGAATCTTTGACTAAGATTAATTATAGGGAGCATAGAATGCCTAATTTCGATTTTTTTTTAACCAAACCGTTATATTTCACAAACAAAAGGTTAATGTTTTTTAAGTTTTTAAAAATTCAAAGAGAAAACAGTTCAAAATTCAATAAGAACAGTTTTGTATGAGATCTTAGAAAACTCAGGAAATTTACCACGAACCGTCATTTAGAAAAAAGCAACAAGTGAGTGTTTTATTACGGCAATTATAGAGTTGTAGATACTTTTTACACAAATAAAATTAGAATGTTTCGATATCATTCCAAATTGCTATGCTAAAAGGAATAAATTTATAACCATATTAATTTTGTCGCAAACATATTTATTGCAAATGTTATTTTTTTTTTTGATATTGCACTTGAAACGTCGAGTTCGTTTGATGAGGTATGAACTGTATATGGTTAGGGACATCCGCCAAGTATCCAAAAACTTGGTGATATTTCAACGCAGAAAAACAAATTGAAAAACATTGGTCCATACTCATAGTCAAAATAATGTATAATTTAAACTAAAACCGGCTTTAAATTCATGGGAACACCACTGTTCTAAAGTATACTTTAGAGAAAGTCGCCTTTATTTTTGAATATGATTATGGGTCATTATGACTTAAAACGAAAGAAAGCACTTTTACAAAAAAAATTTAGTCTCGTTTTTTATTTAACAAAACGGTATCAATCTTCACTGTTTATTGATACGAGTATTAAAAAATTAATCCCATAAGTAGAAAAAAATAAAAAGTTTTATAAACGGTTTATTTAAACAAATTTTCATTAAAAATCGTTTTCATAAACCTTTTATGAAACTGTTTGCTTTTTTATATCTAAGGCCGTAAATCTCCAAAAAATTGGATTATTAACTTAATTGAAAAAGCGATTAATTTGAGTTACATATCACAAAAAGGTATGACCCTGGCCGCAAAACAACGATTCGACATTAAAGTCTTCTAAGTCAAAATAAAACTATCATTGACGAAAAAAACATAAAAAAAAGTTTAAACCAAACTTAGTGTATAATACATAATCGCAGCGCCGCTTCTGGTTGGCAACTCCAATCAAACAAAATAGACCCCAGGGATGCTAACACCACTGCCTTAAGTTTTGCCTAGAACTATTTTAACGGCTTGTTCTGCAAATATGTTGCTGCGCTGCTGATAAGGTATGACCGAAGCTTCTTGGACTCAGTATCTTATAAAGCATTCCTGAGCCTTCTTGAATGTAAGAAGTGCAGTTTGAAGGCGACAAATCGTTTTGGCGGAAATAGTGATTTGAAATCCAAACATCAAATCATTGCTTCGTAAATAAATTTGCGTTTCTTGGTGTGTTGGAAGCAGTATGAATATTTCTCGATGGTGTTATTTTATATCTTTTTGAATTGCAGGAAATATGTTTTGTTAATGAGAGCATAAGTAAATAAAAAAAACAATGCAATTCTAAGAAAAATGGTACATTTTTATAAAAACTAAACAAAAAACATAAAGCCAAAACTTTATTTTGTTTCGTGCGGGAAATTTTTTTTAACGATCGCGAAATAGTAACATTGTGTTTCTTAAAATTTAATTTTAGGGTTCAGACGGCTATGCCATGTAATTTTTGGTATTAGCAAAATATGGAAAAATTCAGAACTCTATTTTAAATCATACAGTTTCCTCTAGATTGATATCTGTAGTAAAATGGAAAAAGTTCTTAATCTTCACGTTCAAAAGTACACATTGGCAGAGTTTCAATTATTTTGTACGATTTCTCAATAACTTAGAGCAAAATGACTTTTTGATTAACTTTTTTCAATGTTCAATAATATGTGGAATAAGAGGTTAAGGTTTTTTCTGAACTGTGGCATTAGGAATGTTTGGGCTTAGGCCCTAATCATGTAAAACCCAACTCAACGCCAATATTTACATTGAAAGCAAAAACAATGTCACAAATACTTTGTAATTTTGTTGTTGCTTCCTACAGAAATTCATGTACCGTTTAAAAATTTTCAAGGCCACAAACGTTTGAAATTTAAGAACGCAATGTGAGTTTCTGTAGAAAGCAACAACAAAATTACAAAATATTTATGATTTTGTTTTTGCTTTCAATGTAATTCTTTGTCGCTGCCTTGCGTTTTACATGATTAAACAAATATTTTGTAATTTTGTTGTTGCTTCCTACAGAAATTCATGTACCGTTTTAAAATTTTCAACGCCACAAGCAATGCAGCGTTTGAAATTTCAAAACGCAATGTGAATTTCTGTAGAAAGCAACAATAAAATTACAAAATATTTATGACTTTGTTTTTGCTTTCAATGTTATTCTTTGGCGTTGCGTTGCGTTGCGTTTTACATGATTAGGGCCTTAAATAAACCATTACCTTAGGCAAGTGATGTTTGTATAAAATTGGAGTATATTTTCAAAAATAACATTTAAAGTTTGAAATTGCTCTCCTACAAAACTAAAAAATAAAATAGGCTTTAGTTCTTTTTTCTTATTGCATCAGATATTATTTCTCTTCTCTTACTTGCCTTCATTTTGAAAAATTTAAGCTGAATTTGGTTAATTTATTTATAGAAATTTTAAAATTGTCAATGAACCACTTTAAGCTAAAGATTTAGGCCCTAATCATGTAAAACGCAACGCAACACGAAAGAATTACATTAAAAGCAAAAACAAAGTCATAAATATTTTGTAATTTTGTTGTTGCTTTCTACAGAAATTCACATTGCGTTTTTAAATTTCAAACGCTGTATAGCTTGTGGCGTTGAAAATTTTAAAACAGTACATGAATTTCTGTGGAAAGCAACAGCACATTGCGTTTTACAAATTAGAACGTTAATGTAATTTAATTACTTCGAAAGCTTTAATTGTTGTCCTTTTTATTAGTATTACGTGGTTTATAAATAGTTAATATTTTTTTTTTATAAATAACATTTTTATTTAATAAGCCCGCCAAGAGTTTTCCAAAAAAAAAAAAAAAAAACAACAACAATAAAATAAGGATATGGTCGATAATAATTAAAATAAAAATATTTGCAATAGTTTTTAATTTTGCACATCAGATAAATTATATAATTAAAAAAAAATATTCAACAAATTAAATAGCTGTCAGTTTAATGTAAATAATATCATAAAAATAAAACAGAAAAAAATTTATTTTTATAGATTTGAGATTCAATTGACTATAATATTGTTATTTAAACAAAAGATTCTGTGTTTACGGAATAAAAAAAAAACAATTAGTTTGGAAATAATTATAAAAAATAAGCTAAGGCGACTATTTAGTACGCTGCATTGAATATAGAACATTTTTCTACGATCCCGCTTGCTAGCTATAAAAAGTTCCTATTCTTTCCACAGCCATATTCTGGTGGAGATAGTCTTAACATCATTATATTTATGTTCTACGACAATTATTTAAGATGTAAATAATAAAGCTTATGCTGTTGAAATAGACAAATTAATCAAACATAGAAAAGACTTATGAAGCATATTTGTAAGAAAATCAAACATTTCTAAAGTATTTCGAAAAAGTTTTCTGACGAGCTGGCCTATGCAACCATCGAAATGCGCATAGAAACTGTCTTTCCCACAACAATAAATTTCAGAGTTTTTATCAAAAATTGGTATTATTAGCACATCATTAATAAATGAATTAATTAATAAAATATTTCATTCCCAAAAATAATTTTTGAAACATTTTGTATATTCAGACAAAAATCTTCTTGTTGTTGTTAAGCCAATTGTGTAGTTTATTTGGCCCTTGAGTTTAGAAGTGCAATTTTATATTCCTTGACATTGCACTAAATACGTACAAGATTGCATCGAACGCAAAATAATCACAGGCAATTACGTTGTGGTAATAATCATAAGCAATCTGATTTAATTAAAATTGAATTGCGGCAATCATTCGAGAGAATAAGAAAGTATGATTGTGCTTTCGTATTTGAGGAAATAAAACATATTTTGGTTGAATCTATAACATGCATTCAATAACAAATTCCTGTAGTGACAACAGTAATATTTTACTGTTTTTTTTAAATACAACTCACAAACTTTTATATAATTTGTAAATTAACCATTTATATATTTTATTACTTTAAATAAATACTGTCTTAAAGAGCAGAGACTAGTAAATATTTAAATCAAATATTTAATTTGTTTATGTTTTGAGGGAAACTGAAGGTAGAAAAATAAAATTTATTTAATCAAAAATTTATGAAAATATTGTTATATTTATTTAAATTTATTTCTATATATTTACAAATACTACTATTGCACAATCACATGTAAAAAATTTTCAACCACAAATACAAAATAATTTCTCACATATAATCTGTAAAAGCAGATTTTTGCAAAATTTGTGCAAAAGTTTACTTTATTAAAAAATACATGCATACAATTTTGCATATGCCGAAAACTGTGGCATATAAATATTTCTTTAAAAAAAAGGTAGAGGTGGCATTTAATAACAAAATAGTAGAGGAAATATGCGTTGAAATGTTTCACGTTGAAACCACAAAATAATTTATATTTATTTTGCTTTTCAACAAAAAAAAAAAAAAATTGTCATCAGGATGTGCACACAGTGAACTCCGCTCAACTCAACTCAAGGCAGAGTTACAAAAAAAAAAAAAAAAACAATCAAACGTCAGTAAAAACCCACAAAAAAAAGGCAACGAGAGTTCATACCACAATATTTTCCCCAAAATAGGAGGCGAATACATAAATGTTAAGTACCCAGGAGAAAATCTTTAAGCTTGAAAAATTTTCCGTTATACATAGAGAAAAATCCTAATTTGTTATTTGATAGTGTTGATAGTGTTGCATTCTATCCTGTATGTACATGTCAAGTACAAATATAGTTGTGGTATTTCTATTAATGATATTAATTATAGTATTGTCAATGCAATACAATGTCGAATATCATATAGTATGTGATTACACCTAATACGTTTGGAAAAACTATGATTACTTCCATAATTTTTGTGATTGCCATGATCATATTCAGTTTGTGCATTTTAAAAAACTTTCATGTTTGTATTTTTTTTCTCGACAATCATGAAATTAAAGACATAATTACCTTAATCATTAAATTATCGTCTGACCATAATATGGTTGCAGAAATCAAATGAATGATTATGATGCCTTAAATGTGGTAGACAGATTTCGTTGAATAAATATTATCTTTTCTCTGCGTGTGAATATTTTATGATACTTTTTCTCATCTTTAAACTTGATAAATGAGTCTTATTTTTTTTTGCCTCAAATTTAAAATGGCAAAGAAAAAAAAAATTATATAATTTTAGCTGAATTTTTCTTCTTCAATACTTACCTACACGTCAATGCACATGGCTCAACGTAGTCGTAGTGGGGTGTCCATTTGTACAGAGTACCATCGTATGGTACATCATTGTTGGCAGCACATTGTTGGGCCCGAAAATCCAATTTTTCTGGACATGGTTGCATATTGCAAATACGATAACGCACACTGTCACCTTTACAGCCATTGGCATTTTGACAGCGTCGTATTTGTTGCATAACACCGCCATCACAGGTGCGTGAACACGTTGACCACTCGGACCAGCTCGTCCAAGTTCCTGAGCCAATATTACTATTGCTAGAACTACTACTGCTACTGCTGCTAGAGGAGGGTACACTTTTCGCTGAACGCTTTTGCTGTGATGAAACACACTAAATTAAATTAATTAATAAATTCATGAAAATTTTATGATATATAGGAAACACGTTCAGACTTACTTCTAGTTCATTTTCCAAATCGGTGGCTGTACTCCAGGTGTTATCAAAGGCTTGGCTGGCATTCAATTTTTTAGCCACAGTGGCATTATCAATGAATATAATTAACTGAAAATAAATATAAATAAAATTTGGCTTAAATTTATAACAAAAGCTCTGTTAAGGCAAGTAAAAATAAAATTTTTATTCTGTTTAACTTGAAATTGAAATTGTAATGTTTATTGTTATGACTCAATTACTGTAATTTCCTTTTCATTTATTATTATAAACTTTACAAAGATTTCCTAGAGTTATTATCATTAATTTTCTCAACTTTTTCCCCCTCATTTCTTCATTATCTACTGCAAAATCAAAACAATCAAATACTGACTGACTGATTGACTGGCTGACTGACTGTCATTATTAACAAGAGCAACATGCGGCTACTTCCGTTTCCTGTTTCCTAACAACTAGAACTTTTACAAACATTGTATGATAACGTATTGCTTTTTGTCTTCATGTTTTCCTCTTTTGGTTTTGTAGTAACACCAGAGCCTTGCAATACTTTTGAACTTAAAAAAAGAAATCAGACATATTTTCTCACATTTATTTACGCAGACATTTTGCATTATGTACATATATTTTTTTTATACGTAATTCGTAAAGTAGTTTGAATTGTTGTTGTTAAATTTTATTACATTGTGTCTGCCATGTGTCTTGTTGCAATGCCACATACGTTACTTTGAAAATTGTTATTTGCCCCAATGGACGCTAGCAAGCGTGTCAGTATTACTTACACTATACAATAGAGACTGTCATACATGTTTAAGAGGCAAAGGAAGACATAGAAATACATTTTTAAATACCAACACATACACTGATTGCTACTGATAGACATTCAAATATAAAAAATTCTTGCAAAAGGACAGACAGTGGAAAATAGAAAAAAACAAATTAAATACTTGTGTTGTGCAAACTCGATTAAATTAATATTAAAGGATAACGAGTATTCATGTTTCTATGGCAATATTCTCTTAGAAAATAATTCGCTTTGTCATGATTAAGGGAACAGTAGATTGTGTTTATAATAAAACAGTTATCTCGTTTTTTGTTGTGGTTTTATAGTGACGAGCAAAATCCCTTAGTCCAATTAATCACAAGAAAAAGCTTTTATCGCGGCATACTTATTACTTATTTTTTACATTTTACTTATACGCACATTGAAAATTAAGATAAATACAAAAAAAAACTGGGTTTGCAGAATTCAAAAATGCTTACGCAGAAAATAGTTTGACTGTTTTTGTCTCTTCTGAAAATTTTAAAATATGGACTTAAAGCCTTTGTATGTTAAGTCAGCGATATGACATTACGGTTACCAAGATAAATATTGCAACCATTTATATGGATCGGCCTAAATTTTTTATAATATTCGAAAAACAAAGAATATGTTGCTCTTAAGCTTAAGGTTTTATGTTATACAAATTGCTGTTATCATATAATCGAATGCGACAGCCATGTTCACTATTGCTTTCAATAATTTTTGTGGTCACGGAAACGTTCGATTCAATCATCACATAATTAGAGTATTTTCTGAGCTAATCCTAATATTGTAATTTCAGTCATATCATAAACCTTTTCCTCTATGTGTAGGAGCTGAAACAACATTAAATTTAAAGTCCCTTTAATTTTGTTCGTCAGTTACTTCCCTAACGAATACCTTTCTAAAATTTTTCACATCACTAAAACCTTTAAGGGACATATTTGTACATAAATTCAAACAAAAAACTTTGTTTACATGGATTGCAAGTAACTTTTTTGTTGTCGTTATTGTCTTTTTTAGGCGAGCATTTCGCCATATTTAACCTACATTAACTGGCAGAAAAACCTGAAGACAAGTGGGTATATACTGAGGTGTCTAGACTATATAACGAGTCATTTATTTTAAAATATAAATAAAACAAGAAACAAAAAAAAATTTATGTTAAAAAATTTCACATTTTTAATTAAAATTTTCAATGACGGAAGTTCCAAAGGAGGTGGTGAGGTGTTTTTAAGATATTAGATTATGTTCTATTTTACAACACACGTAGACAACAATGTTTTGTATTTTGGTACGTACTGGTGTTGGAAATAGAAAACGGTATTAAGAAAAAATCCTATTAAGAATTTGATAAAATTGTTTCGGGTTTAATCGCATACATATGTACAAAAAATAACGAAATAAAGCATTGGAACAGAAATCTTACGGGCATTAACTCATATTTCTTAGAAAAAAATAGACAAAAATTTTATTTGTTATTCATTCTCTTTTAATTGGAGATTTAATGTTAAACGTGTCTCAAATAAAATCAAATTACTTAAGTATTCAAAATGGGTTTTAGAGAATGCAGAATTAGTATAGAAAACAGTGTTGCCAGGTTATTCCCAACCCCAAAACATAAAAAACCTAAGAAACCCTCTAAATTCGAAATTTTTTAAAACAAATCTTCCTAAATGGACAAAATTTTGATAATAATTTTATTTGAGTTAGACTTACCTTTTTTAATCTTAATAAAGGTTCTAATACCTTCATCTAACAAAAGTCATAACCACCAAAGTTCTATAATTTTGAACCAAAAAGCCCCAAGAATAATTTGTTGTCTATATACATATTTAAGTACTTATCGGCAATAGAAATACATTTTTACTTAAGTACTATGTACAACGTCTGCATGCATTGGATGCAGGTTTTTTGAAAAATATTAATAATTTCTGAGTCTATTTCATCGGTTTGTTTCATATTGTTGGTATTAAAATGTTTGTGCATTTCAAGACTTCCAATTGCTCAATTTTAAAATTGTGTACTATAATAAGCAGCCAAATTGTAAGTCCTCTCAAATATTTTTACCCCTATTATCATCACTCAAATGAAAAATTGGTCCCTAAATCTAGGGGGAAACCACCAATATGGGAATTCAGAGAGATATACTATTCAAATACTTGTGAAATTCAGGGGAAAGCGAGATTTTTTTCAATATCCCGGGAATTCAAGCTAAATATAAAACAGTGCAAAGTAAAATTGTATTTATTTGAACAAATAGCAATTCATGAGGTCTAAAAAATAAGTTTAGTAATGCATTTAACGTTAGTAAAAAAATAAAAAATTTCAGTTTTTTATATGCAAAGCCAACAGACAGAATTGACATAAAACCAAAATAGTTAAGGGCATAATAAACCACACAAAATGCTTGGCAAACACGCACTTTGTTTTTGCTTCTGTTTGGCAATAAACAACACAAACTTTTTTCGTACAAACATTAATTTTTTATGTTTGTTTTGTTTTCAATGAATGCAGACGACGCAAAGTTTCCGCTAAAATGATTAATTTTAGCACAAGACACCACAAAAAGTTTGACAAATATTCAACATGCCTGCCTAATATTAAACATTTTTAATATTTCTGCAAACATTGCTTCAAATGTTTGTCCAAACAGCATACACGCCAATTAACAACAAAAAATATTTGTACAAACGTAAAATTTTGACATGTTTGCCAAGCTATTTGTGTGGTTTATTATGCCCTTTAAATTATTTTAAAAAAAATATTTCTTTGAAAATAGGATTCAAGTGAAGAATACGCATTTACAAAATCGTTTTATAATTTTAGTCAAGGAGAGTCCTGCCAATGGGAAAAAACGTTCCCATTCTTCGGATGTTTGTCTTTATAGTCAAAAGAACTTTCAGTTTTCTCACCACTTCCTTCAAAAACTTGCAATTTCTTTTTTAAAGAATATAATTTTCTCGAATAAGCGTTTTTATATGTAAATTTTTCACTTTTGCCATCATCTCTTACATAAATAGTACCCAAAAATCCAAAATGTCTTTTATGCACCTGCCCTTCAAGCAAAAGCACTAATTTTTTGAAGCAATTGGGAAAAAAAATTTTTTTTTATTAAAACAAATCTACTAGCTCGAAATTTCAGATCATCAAACATAAAACATTGCGGATTCGAGCTTACATTTATTGCTTGACTTATTTGCAATTATATCAGCAGTAAAATTGCTATAACGAAATTAAAAATTCTGGGAACCCCTGCACAAATTTCTTGGAATTTTTTCCCGAAAAATGTGCGCTATCCCGGGATTTTTTTCAACACTAGCTAATTTTCTGTATACAAAATTTATTAAGCGAGAAAAAGTACCCCATGTACTCATCTTTTCATTTTTTCATTATAAAAAGTACTTTATATTTTAATCTGGGCCATATGCTAACACTATACCAAATTTTTTGAACGGAGAAAAGTACCAACGATTAAAGAGTACCAGCTTGTTCCCATTTAAGGCCCCAGAAAGTACACAGTATATTAATGTTGGCTATAATATGTATGCATATCAAATTTATCGATATGAGAAAAACAAACATTTTTATCCTGTTTTTCCCCTTAAAAAGTACAAATTCTATCCCTTAATAAGTACCCAAATTTGTGTACCAAGTTTATCAAAAAGAGAAAAAGTACCAATTTTTCCCCGATTTTCTTCTTTAAATGTGCTATCCACCTAATTTCATTTAAATCCATTAAGCGGGTTTCGCGTGATTGAGCCTCAAACTAACAAACATCTAAACCTGTAAACATCCAAATTGGGTGCCCGGTAGGCTAGTTCGTTGTGAGCTAGTCTATCAGCGCTGGGGTTGCGGGTTCGATTCCTGCCAGTGACTCTGGCTTCTTTCCTGCAGACAAGCGTAGAGCTTCGCGGGATTGGTGTAGGTAGAAAAAAAATATCCAAACATACAAACTTTCACATTTATAATACATATTAGTAGGATATTCCAAACTCATTAAAAGTTGGTGATATTTTACAATGACGGTTTTTGTGACGATTTAGGTTAGTCCAGTTTCAACGATTTTTTCCTCAAAATTTAACGTTTTTCAACCAGTCTTATCTAGCAACTATAGTCATAGCACAATGGGATTAAATCGTCGTGGCAGGATTCGTAAACATATTGAATCATTTGGCTATCTAAAGTTGTACCCATTTAGGCCCAAATTTACAGTTATTAGTTAACTATTAGTAAACTTAATTGATAACTATTGGTTAAATAATATTTTATATGCACAGTATATTGGTTAGCAACATTTTTTTATCAGAAAAAAAAATGGTAACTCTATCAAAATACCAAATATCAATGTAAGAAGCCGTGTTTTTCTTTAAATTTTTATTATTTCTAAAGATAAAAAAAATACCGTAATGCTATAGAAAACAAAAAAGTGACACTGTAACTGCTTAACAAGAAGAAGATACGTGGCAGCGTCTGTGTACAATTTATTAAAGTAATTTTCCACAAAAAAAAAAAAAAAAAAAAAAAAAAAAAAAAAGTAAATGTAAATAATAATTTTCAAGGAAACAGCTGTTGTCTAACTAGTAGTTAACCAATAACATAATAAAGCTGTGTATATAAATCTATGGTGTAAGAGCTTCCATATTTAAAAAGAAAACTTAAGGTAAAAACACGTAGGTCAAATAAACGTTGAAATAGGTAAAGATAACTGATAGGTACGAACACTATCAGCTTTCTTTTTGTAGAAATTACGGGCATTAATGGTTTAACTAATGGTTAACAAAAAGCTGAAAGTAATATTTGTTTGGTTAAACCGTTGCTATTAGCTAACCAATGACTGTAAATTTGGGCCTTAATATTAAATGGATACCTGTCTAAAGATAACTTCGAACTAGTAAGCTTACTAGACATTGTTACTTTAAAGAACTGTTAGGATAATAATATATAGGATAAGTTTAATATATGGGGGATTTCATGTCAAGTGAGCCAACTTTCAACAAAATTGAAAAATCCTCGTCTTGACTTAGAAATTATTTTTTTTATACATAACCCACTCGCGGCCCAAATAGCGACCAGAACTAAATATAAGGAAAAGACCTAAGCTTTCCTTTGAGCAAAAAAAAAAAAATACCCTCTTCAAAAAAATATGTTTGAAATTTAAAAAAAAAAAATTTTTAAATATTAAAAAAAGACAAAAAAATATTTTTCGAAAGCTTGAAGAAATAGCTATCTAATTTGTTTGGGACACATTTTGCTAACACCAATAGATAATAAGTTACATGGATGAGAAAGAACACCGGTATGGCCAAAATGTCAAATTTCGACCCCCTCTAACTCAAAAACTTTTTGGCCGATCTTGTAATCAATAGGACTAACCTTGGTGCAAATTCCATCCAAATCGGAAGACATCGATTTCAAAAGTTGGGTCACTTGACATGAAATCCCCCATATATAAAAAAAGAAGACATATTTATATATTTGTATATACATTTGTATGTATGTGTGTGTATAGGTAGGCATTCATGGTAAAGTTTTTTCATATTTTCATACCTCTGCTACGTGTTTCTTTTTTATATTTTAATTCTAAACATAGAAATGCCAACAAAAGAGGGAAACAAAACACAAGTTCATTTAGAATTTGGCAATTATTTATTTATCAACTGAAACTGTTTTTATAACTTATGCCAACAGCATCAACCATGTAACAACATTTTCATGTTATATGTTATAACAAACGAGAACTGCTTAAATGCTACAAAGTTTTATTTTTGGATGGTGAAGGAAGACGGGTAAAATTTACCTACAATAACATAATTTTTACTTATATAACAAACCTTATTTCTAACGTCAGACACTCCCAATTTAATTTTACAATGAGAATACGTCAGTATAATGGAGAAAATATTTATAAAATCTTTACAGTTATTGCTTTAGCAAGAAGGGCAATTATCATTAATTGCCCCTTTTGGGCAGGCCAGGAAATAATATTTACATATAACACAGGTAGACTGTAATGATTTTTTCATATAAATTTAATAAAATTATTAAAAATCAAAGTGGCTGAAGAGTAAAAACTTTTGTTTACAAATACAAAAAATTAAACATAATTAGTAAAAAGATTATAAAATAACATTTTATAATAAAATCTTATTATAATTATTAATATTTTGATATGTGTAAAAATTAATCCACTGTGTAATAAATTGAAGCTTATCTTATATAAAACCAATGATTTATCGCGAAGTAAAAGTCCATTAATAAAAAAAACTGTGAAAGATTTTTGAGTTGGTTGTTCGAATTGATTTTTATACTATTTCTCTTTTGTTGTTTAAACAATTTAAGTTTTATGTACTTTCCTTATAAAATAAGTAATGATAATTTAATTTTTAATTTTCACTTATAGAAGACAAAAATATCCAAAATTTAAAAAAAACCATTTGGGGTTTTTATTATATTCTTATGGCTTACTTTTCTTACTTTTCTCGTTTTAAAATCATTAATTTTACCTAAAATAAAATTTTTTTCTTTCCAAAATCTGTATCCAAAATTTTAAGACATTATTTGCTGTCCTTGCCTGACTTTCATATAATTTTATATCCATTATAATGTTAATATATTTATGTGTGACTACAATACAACCGTAAACTGACAATCCTTATACAATTGTTGTCTATCACAAATATACTTTTTTTTTTGTTAGAACGTGTCTAGTATGTTGTCTGTCATCTATTAAAAGTGACAGCAAACGTCAATCTAACACGCAAGTGTGCTAGGCAAAACTTTACAACATTTTTTACTTAAATATCCGCAAAGACAACAGCAACAGTAACGAGAATAACAACAACAATTAAAGGAAAAAAATATAAGAATACTGAATGTAAAACGTGTTTTAATCAGGATTATATAAACTTACAAATTTTTTGTTAATGCCTTTGTTTTTTTTGGGTTTGAAATATAAACAGACAATAAAAAAACTCGCTAAATCTTGACTACAAATTTACAGAAACATGAATATTTTTATCCCTATTACTTAACTTAAAGTAAAGAAAACACTTAAAATTTTTCTGTTGAATAAAAGGCACGAATAAACAAAAATATCGACAAACGTACATACAAATACATCAGCTATATCACTTTGACAGGCTTTCGGTTCATCCTTGACAAGGGATGAATCATTTGCCAACCAAAATTTGCTGGAACAAAAATCCCAGAAAAAATTTTACTAAAAATTAACAACCATACCTAAACATATCCTTAAAACTACAGACAAACAAATCAAAATACGAGGGTTATTTTAAAATTAAGTTTGAAATTTACCAAACTAGTCAAAGGGCAGTATAACCATCATTATACATACCGCCATAGTCAAAAGTTATTATACACTGAAAGAACTAAAAACAATTCGCTAAGAATCCCAATATTTTTGCTAAGGAAGAATTTCGTGTTGTCAGAACTCTAAGGGTACAGCTGAAGCTTATAAAAAAGGAAGAACTTTCTATATTTATAATATTTACTTCCTCTAAATTTATATGCAAACATACAGCCATAGTCAAATGTTATTGCACGCTTGGAAAAATTAAAAAAAAAATTTCTGCTGTTAAATAACATTTGGAAAAAATTGTTGCTGGCATGTGTATAGACGTGTATTGAATCGATGGAAGTAAGATTTTAAAAATCAGCGGGCAAGGTCTAAGAAAAAAGGACGAAACTTTTATATTTCAAAACTATTTACACACCTTATTTTCAAAAGTATTAACATAAGTTTGTTAGTCGAAAAATGTTCGGAAAAGTTTTAATGAGTTTGTTTAACATCTTATCTATACGACAAATTAAAACCTTGTTTTTTTAATTTCCAGTTTTAAAACCTTCCAAAATTTCAAAAGTTAACGAAAAACGTAGAAATGAACTAAAACACCCGAAAATCAAAAACTTTAACAGAACTAAAACCTTTAATTTGCTTAAAAATTGTAAACTTTTTTTCGAATAATTTTACATTATTAAAAGATATAAGCAAAAATCTGCCAAAAATATAATATATATAAAATATAAAAATGTGGCATCACTATGGTTAGTTACAAAAATCTTAACTGCAAGGACAATATATCTCTGGGAAACAAGAAGAAGAAGTGCTTAAGTCGACTTTAGCAAAATTTTAGTTTATGGCACAATTTTAATATCCACGTTTAAAAGAACACATGGGCGAATTTCATTAATTTTGTATGATTTTTTAGAAAGTTATAGCAAAATTACTTTTTCCTTATCTTTTTTCAATAAAATTTGGAATAACAACTTCAGTTAACCTCCGATGGTCGCAAAAGAAGAATTGAGGAAAAAGGACTTAAAAAAACTAAAGCCAATGAGAAGTGATGATTTTATTAGAATAAAAATATATTTTCAAAAATAACAGTCAAAATGGCTCTCCACAAAACTAAACAAAGAGACTTAAGCTCTGTTCACACCTATTAAATATTTGACGTCCTACACGTAACCACTAGTTTTATTAAAAAATTTTTTGCTTTTGCAAAACTTTTGATGGATCAAATATCATTTCACAGTTTCTTAATTAAATTATACAATTATACTCTTACAAATAAAGATAAGGAAGTCTAGTAAAGTTTGATCAATTTGCTGATGATGCTTTTTTTGGATTTTTTCGTCAAATATTTGTTAGGTCTGAACATACCTTTAAGTTTTTTTTTCTTATTGCCACAGATATTAAAAGTTATAAATGATAAAAATAAGTAAAAATAAGGTCTTTCAAAATCTCAAAATAAAGTATGACGATAAATACTTAAATTTAGTAAAAATTAAGTTTTTAATGTCACATAAGTTAATTGGGAATCGTGCACTTATATAGTGGAAGAGGAGAATCTTAACATTTTCCCGAGACATACCTGCCCTTTATCCCACTTCTTAGGGGGCGCTCCCATACAAATATGGCGTTTTATGCAATTCTTAAATTAATAAAAATCGTCTTTTATACATAAAATCAAAAGTTGTAAAAGGTCTAAGTATGTATTTCATTGCATTTTCCAATTTTTGATGAATTTTTAAAAAACAAAAATTTAAAATGTTGCTAAAAAATAATTTTTTTTAAACGACTGCGCATATTATAAAAATGTTCACCTTAACTTAAAGGTAATTTTATTTAATTTCAATAAAATAAACCGTTTTTGATTTAGGCGAATATACGATGTACAACCTCCTCTATTTTCGAAATAACTGTATATCTCGAAAAAAATAGTTAACCTAAAAAAAAGGTTGGCACTATTGGATTCAGCGTACCCGAATTATGTTAAAACGTGAGGTGCCCGGGTTGTCTCAAAAAAAAAAAAAAAAAAAAAAAAAAGAGTCAAGTGTAATTTGTATAATTCTCAGTATTTTTAACACGTTTTGTCTTTATGACAATAGAAAACGTGCGTGTGTATTAAAATTCTTCAAATAATTTTCAAAATTGCTGGACATCATTAAATTGATTTAGAAATTGGGTCAATCGGTGTACTTAAAACACAAACGCATAATATCTTTCTCGTGGTGCTGGGTAAGAAAAAAATAGTATTTTTCTCCGCGCTTAGTGGATATACCTATTTCATTAAGCAAAATGTGTGCAAAGTTCTTTACCATTATAAATTATATTTTTGTAACGTACTAAAATTTTTCTAAACTTTTTTAAACCCACCCTCGTTTAAAAAAAAACAATAACAGTAATAACAATACAACATAAAAACCCGGATATAGATATAAAATCCCAATTGAGAGAGCGGAGTTTTTTAAATAAATTATAGATTTTCGCTTTTAAATTTGACTACTGGCTGCCATTAATTCTTTTTTCCACTTTTCCTCTATTTTTTTTGACTCTTTTTTTATTAAAATTTTTCGAAGATTTTGTATACATTTAAATGCACATTTACACTGAAATAAAAATAAACCTTTTTTGATATTTTACTTACAAATTGACATGTATTTTAAAAAATTTTATAGAACCAAAATATAAGAATCTAAAAGGATCAAACAAAAAAAAAAAAAATTATGTTTTTGTTACAAAGCAAAACCTATGGGTATAATAGTGTAATTGTTGTGATTGAAAGTGTTTTACAGACTATATGTAAGAAATATTATGAATTTTACAATAAATGGTAAATTACCTTGAAGAGAAAAAAGAAAACAAATTCAATATCGCCCAGAAAAACTCCTTAACACATGGCAAAATTGTTAGCCAAGTATTACAGATTTGACTGTATTTTTTTAATGCGTCCATCTGAAACCTTTTGCAGGTAAAATGTCAAACGATCATAATAAAAGTATGTACATAAATACATACGTATTTGCATAATTATACATATAAAAGAAAAAATATATATATATAAATTTTTATACTCTGGTCATATTTGTGCTATAAAAATGAATACTATAAAAGTTGTAAAATAAAATATTTGAAATCAGGCACAATTGTTGTGAGTTTTTTATGCAGGACTCAGACTAAATGAAAGAAATTGCTGATACGGACTAAAAAATTAGTGAATAAAATTGTAAAAGTTGTAAAAATATTTCGTAAATTTTTTAGCTAAATAAACCATTAAAAAAATCATGATATTTGTGTGACTATGAAAATTGACACATTTATATTTTTTTTTTTGCAAAAATAATTTGGGGAAAAAATCATGTATTTTAAATATTAAAATGGCGAATGCAAAAAATAGGAATTTTCGAAGTTGGTAAAATATTCAAAAAAAAAAAAATTAACTAATTATGGTTAAATGGTACTCTTCACAACAAAAAAGGCAAAAATTATAAAGAGAATGGGTTATGTATAAATATTGGCTTAAATACGGATCAATAATATTTTTTTTCAAAAACGTGTCAACATTTAATTTTTTTAAGCAAAAGCTGAAAATGGCTTAATGTTTACACCAGTGCTGCCACTTCGCGGGCAATTTACCAAAATATGGGTGTAATTTAAGCCAGAGTTTAAAAAGCTGCAGTCAAAGTTAAAAACTGCCATTTCTTCCACTTCTTCATTTGTCATTGACCAAAAAAACTGTTGATGTTATTTCTGATTCATTAAATGTAAACAGCCGCTGTCAAATCAACTCAAAAAACTAAAAGTTGTACACAAATTTTTGGTTTTTGTTCGATAGCTTTTGGTTTCGACTGCAGTTTTTTAAGCCCTGATTAAAACTGTCGTGGGTAGAGCGTGGGCTATTTTTGGGTAGGTGTAGATTTAGATTTTATATACAATTTTGATATTGGAGGTTTTCGAAGATCCGTCCAAGACGACTGAGTTTGTGTCGAAGGTGTTAGATGAAAAAAAAAACTAAAGCCTTGAGTACACAGTTTGTGAAAAGCCATATGAGCATTTGTTTCTGCCGTAATTTCTACGGCATTACAAAGTCACAAGGAACATTGTGTGATATCGTTAAAATTAAGTCTGAGCAACATGCGCATGTGGCTTCTCATATTCAGCGTGCTAAAGGCATAAGGCATACTTAAAGTGTTTATCGTTAGGTTTAGATGTACATATTATTATAATTTAACACAGACTTAAAACGTACATTTTTATGCAGATAAACAACAATTTCTTCGAATTATATAAAAATCGATGTTTTAAATCCCAGAGCTAATGGGAAATTAATATTGCTGATAAGAATTTCAAACACAAATAAAAAATATATGGATGTATCTGTATTACGGCTTATGAGCCGTTGTCATTCTGTTCCGATATCGAAACGACAATTATAACTAAAAATTTTAGAGAATGTTATGTTGAAGAAGTTACCCTAACAAAATCAAGATTTGATTTCAGTAATGAAATTTATTTGATCTTAGATATTGTTGTTCCAAAAGTGGCACAGTCTTTTCAATCATAACCACTGTTTGCATCGTCTAAAGTGAAATGTTGGAATTTTACTGCATTACATTGTCTATTGAAATTTTTTTTAACTAAAAAATGTTTAAATTGTTATACATTTTCTTCTTTTATAATTTAAGATAAAAAGTAATAAGACATGAATTCCTTATGACTTTTTTTTTGGAGAGACAGTCATGAATTGGAATTTTGTAGGTAAAGACTTTAGATAAGCCTGTTATCCCACATGCCTTTCTCTCAAGCGTAAGAGGCGTAATACTCAGTCACTCTCAGTTAGTTTCTGACGTTTTTTTAACTGGGGCAAGTTTTTGGATAATAAGCGTTTGCCAATTTTGCACGATTTTAAGATATATATATATATATATATAAGATATATAAATACTTTTTTTCTTTCTGCAATTAAGCAATCAGTTAACAAAATCAAATCTCTGTTAAACGCTAATTTCGGTATATTCTAATGATCTTGGCGATAATTGATAATTCTAATTTTAAAAATTTGAGAGATAAATTCTAGAATCACAACTGGGGCGAACGACGAATTACTCTCAACGAATGTTCGTCGTCAGAAATAGAACATATTGGTGTATATGAAAATGCACACATTCACACATTGTCGTCCGTAAAGAACTCTGCGTTAAGTTTGTTTCTATTTCTTACGCAAACGAATAAATTGGGATTGTATTTTTACCATATAAATTAAACTAACAGTTTTTTTATTATTTCATTTGTTTGTAATTTATTTCTACCTTCATGGAATTCTATCAATACAAAAGGGTGATTCAATCATAATATTGTTGCGGAGCAAAGTTTTGTTAATTTATATTACTGCTAAATGTCAGCATATCATTAAGTTAGCATAAATCAAATTTAAAAATTCTTTTTCTGCATCAACTTAAAGGGATTGATTTATAATGTCTTTTCAAATTCAATTAAATAACACTATTTCAAGAATTTATTGCCCATAATTAAAGAAGTCAACTTTTAAACAAAAGCAAGTTTTTAAAACTCAAACTTGTTTCTTAAAATTCTTAATTATTCCCTTTCAATTTGTTCTAAAACCTTAAACAAGTCCAATGTTAATTTTAATTAACTTTTTGAAAATTACACAGTTTTCTTATAAAGAAAATATATAAAAAAAAAAATAAAATAAAAAAAGTCTTTCTTAATTATGCAAATATTTCTTATATTTGATGTGGCCCGGGCCACCGCAAAATAATTTATTACGCCACTTTTAGTAAAAAGTAATAATAAAGAAAAAAAAAAAAATCATGAGAAGAGGAAAGAAAAAAGAGTGATAAATTAATTTTGGTAATGTACACTTGAAAAACTGCCCTTTTCATAAATAAAATGTAAAACAAGTGGCGCAAAATGTTGTCCAGGACTCAAACCAAAAAAAAAGTAAACGAAATAATTTATGACTGAGTGAGGCAGAGCCTTCTCCGAATGAATGAACGTTGTTTGTATTTAATTTGAAAGTTTTTTTTTACACTTTCGACTGGTTAAATAATAAAATAAATAAAAACAAATTTTACTCAAAATAAAAAGTTTTTTTTTATTAAAAACACTTTTCTGTAATATTTTACCAAACCCAAAAGTGAGCAGTATTTCAAATGGTGTGTGATTTTAAATGGCTGTAATTTTGGTAGGGATCAACTTTATTCAGAGGTATGAGACCAGCATTTGATACATATTTACGTATTTGTGTGGCAACATTAAAAGTAATTAAATTTTAGATGGTCAAAAGAGCATCAATGATTTTAATTTTTTTAGTAAAATAATTTTTCATTTGGCAGTTTTTGTTATTGGAGGGAGAAAAGTAAAACATTTTATAAATTTTTTTAAAAATAAGTAAAGGAAGAAAATACTCGTTACTTGTGAATAAATCATTAATTATGGTGATTGGTCCTGTTTTTGAAAGGTCTTAAACCACAAATAATTAATATACATTTTTTTGATTGTTACCTTTTATCAAATATTTGGCTTAAAATATTTGTTCGCAATAAAAAAATTAAAAACAATATGAAACACCAAAACTCCTTTAATGCTGTTTTAAGGAAGTGTTACATTATTATTTTACTTGTTATGCTCGAGTTAATATTCATTTTTATTTATCTATTTTTTTTGTCTTAAAAAACTTTTAGGCAAATAAATTTTTTTTTATAATCCTAAATCTGAGACGACAGGATACCACTGTGCAAAAGGTCTAAGCAGAAAAAAAGATGTTGAAGTAAGTTAAAAACCTCAAACGTACTTTCGTTAATGTATGTGTAAGAATCCTTTATTTACACTTTAATATAAAAAAAAAACATCATGAAAAAGTAGAAAATAAAAATGTGTATAATACGAGTATAAAGATTTTATCTGGAAATCAATTTGTAAAAGATTTTCTCTAATGCACACACGCTTCGACTCTTTATCACTTTCACAAACCCTCTGCCCTATAGTTTTGACAGTGTTACTTTGATACTGGTAAGTAACCAGTATCAAAGTGGTTTCCAAATAACCAGACTGTCAGCTATGGCTGCCCGATTAAACAATTGAATACTTTACTCTTTTATATAAAATTTTAATAGACTTTGTCTTACCACTGTCTGTTAGAAGTGGATTATATCATGCAAGAAAATAAATTAAATTGTCTTTGTGTTGTGCACCCAAAGTAGAAGGCTCTTCACTTGACCGATTTCCCTGTCATCCATAATTACGGTGACCTTATTTTTAAAGGCAAAAAAGAGAAAAGGAGTTTCATATTTTGTAGTAGTTGTAAACACTTCTTCATTTTCTTAGAATGGGAACTTGCAACTTGGTGATATAAATTTTCTCTGCCGAGATAAGGCAACCATCAGTTGATTATCCAAATTTAGACCGTTTTAAAACCAAAGTTGTTGATAAAACTTTCGGTATTGATAACTTAATTTATAGTTTTAAAAAATTTCGGGTTTCAATCAAATGAAATAATATGAATTCAATGTTAAGAGAGTATCAAAATTAGCTGTATCGAAAATGAATAAAAACATTATAAATCGAAAATCTTAGAATTTTTTCGCAAATTTTAAAAATAGTAATTTTTATTTCATAAGTATCGAATAATGTGCCTCAAATTTTCTTTTAATGTTTACTAATTGAATCTTTATATACGAACAAACAATAATTAATCAAAACTTTGTCTAATGTTTAAGTTTGCGTGCTACCACTGTCGGAAGAAAATTCTCCTAATGACGGCTTCCGTTCACATTTCGCGTAGATGTTTCGCGCTCTTCTGATCGGATAAGTGCTTTATCATCAAGTCCTTTTACTTATTTTATTGGATAATTTGTGGTCATAGTTTTACCGATGGTACATTGAGGTCTTTGTGAATGCTCGAGTTTTTTTACATACCAGGGAGCGAACGTGTTGATTCAAATTTAGTTTTGGCGCCCTTGGATTTTCTCTATTTTTGAGACCGAGGGAGTGCCCCATAACTGGATACCATAACACAATATTGGCTTTAATCTAGAGTTGTAAAGTCAGAGTTTATAATCTAGACTATCGGCCGAATTTCTTTCAATGAGCCAATTTATTTGAATTGCTTTTGGTCTTATTTGAGTTAACTTTGCCTCTATATGGCGTTTTCACGTTAAGCGTCAATCTAAATGTAAACCGAGATATTATACGTGCATTTGTTGAGGTATTTTTTTTTTGGTGTCGAGAGATGGCGTATTCAAGAGAAAAGTTACAGTATTCGAGAGAAAAATTCTTCGTTAAATTAATGGAGCAATCTGGGTTGACGGAGAATATCGGTGTAGATAAGCCACGAGCTGTACGACCCGTTTGTCGACAGTGATGTAGTTAAAGCGTATTAAATTACAGCGATTATATTGGCTCGGCATGTTGTGGGAACGAATGAAGATTCTACAACTGAAACGTCATTTGAATACGAACCTGGTGGCGATTCATGCAGAAGGGAAAGACCAAAATTCCAGTAAAAGGATCATGAGGAGGACATCTCGAAACTTGGTGTTACATATTGGAGAGTAAGCGCTGAAGACCAAACCGCTAGAAAATCTATTCTACCTTCGACTACAGTTACCAATATTCTGTAAAAGCCTATTCAGGCCGGGGTTTAAAGATGAGGATTAAGTTTAAACTTGGTTTAACGTTGTCTGAAACTCGGGTTTTCCAGGAAAATTTGATTTTTTTTATTATTTAATTGAAGACCAACTTTTTAAGCAAAGCTAATCTGTTCCGTCAAAATTTTGGTAATGGCGGCACAAATCAGTTTTCAAAATAACTAAACATCTATTTAAAGGAGATTTCAAAAGCCCAGACTAAGTAAGTAAGTAAGATGTTGAAACGTTTTTTGGTTTTAATATGGGTGCATTAGACCGACTCAAGTTGTATGGAGCCGAAAAAAGAGTTTTAGTTACCCCTCTGAAAATAAAGGTTGATATGTTTTATTATGATTCCCAAAATAGTTTGGTTCTAGCGTTGACCATCCGTGAGCTGGACCATTTTTAAAAAAGCTGAAATATATGATCCTATAAGCATTAATACGCTTCAAGAGTGGATTCCTCTCAAACCTAGTGAGAATAAATTAGATATGAAGCTATTATTTCGAATAATAGAAAAATAGAAACAACAAATTTGCAAGTTTTCGGTAATGAGAAAAGTCAAATAAATTTGGAAATATACTTAATTAAAAAAAAAAACACTATTTAAAAAAAAACACTACAAATACAGAACATTGAAAAAAGTGCAGCACTGTTTTGTATAATACAGAACGGACGGTCACCGTATCCATAATACCTTTTTTATCCCAGAGATGATAATCGGCATCCTTTACGTATACCTTGGAAATGTATAATCAATAACTTTACTTATTACCATTTATGTATAACAGAGTGTGTCTAGGTGATCTGCAGACCATTGAATTCTTTACTCATTCTCGCGTAATTATTAAAGCTAAAATATCTAGTCTTATTGCTGTTAAGAAACGAGTGCCCAATTCAGAATATTTTGAAAAATTCCTACCTTGTGCACATACCTAAGAACTAACGGGTAGAGAGCGACAAAAAATATAAAAAAGGCTTAGTATTTTCCCCCTTTTTCTTGGCTCTGCTGTTATTCTTCAAATATTTTTATAACTAAATATTGTGTTTTTTTTGTTATTTTTTAAAGGATTGTATTTCATAAAATCCTTTATGTTGACAGTGGTATAATAAATAATTCCTTATTTCCTTGAAGGAATAGCACACACATACAGAAACTTAAATTTCTTAAATAACATTAATTTTCAAAAGAAAAGATATTATAGAAATTTAAAGAGCTTTAAAATTTAAAAAAAAAACATCAGCTTAAATAAGTTTTGTCTTTAAAGTTATAAAACATTTCCCGGAATTAATTACAGAAAATTATTAAGTAAAATACTATAATTATTTTAATCATTTATATGATATGAGCAACCATAGAAAATTTTAATCAGCTCTCCTTTGGAAATGGTGTGTAGGGTTGACATATTTATTTATAAGTTTGCAACAATTGAGAAGACCAGTTGCTCATACATGGATGAGACACATATTAGTTTTACTGAGAATCATAAAATTTAGCGACAATTATATTATGATGGCAGCGACCATGTGAATGATGCCTCACAAATATCTTTGCTGAGTATTGGCATGTAGTTCTGAAACTTCAAAGTTTTTATACCCGTCTATCTGTCCGCCTATCCGTCTGTTAAAATCACGCTCACTATCGAACGACTCAAAAGAAAAGAAATGTATTAGAGTCAAATGCTTTCAAGTTATCCTAAGCAATAAAATCCGGCACAATTGCTTCTGTAGGTAAAGAGTTATGACTCCAAATGAGAACTAACTATACTAAAAAATTTATAAATCTGTTAGAAAATCTAATATTAATTGGTGGCGAAATGCACTGATTGCTATAAAACTTTGCACACACTTGTACTATATGACTCAAAATCATACTACTAAATTTCGTGATGCTCGGCTAATAATTTACCAAAGGTCCATGTAAAGTCCACTATCGGAAAACACTTGAGTACGCCTAAAAACGAATAAGGCTGTAGGAGTTAATTTTGAGAAGATTGTGAAGATATTTTAAAATAGGCCCCATTTAAAGCCCGCTACTTAAATATTCAAACTCTCAAAGATACGGCATAGTCGAATATATCACTCTTACTTGTGTTATTGAATTTTTTTCCGTTCTTAAATATTTTTTAGCATTAAAAAGCTTTTTGAAGCATTATTTCTTTTTTTTTAATACTACAATGATTTGTCCATAGAATACTGACTAGAATCGAAACTCTCTCTCTCTCTCTCTCTGAAAGCAAAACGAAATAATCGTCTCTCAAAAATCTTTACGTGTAATGCTATCTTCACACCTATTAAGTATTTCATGTCCTACACGTTACCACTAGTTTTATTCAGGGCTGTGGAGTCGGAGTTGAGGTTTTTTTTACCGGAGTCGGAGTCGAAGAACCCACAAAAACTCGCGACTCCGACTTCAAAATTTTTCGACATAAAATATTTAAAACTTTCTAATATTTTCCAAAATAAAAATTCTTCCAAATTGGCGATGCAATAGGTAAAATATCGATTTAAAATTATTACAGAATAATTTTCTTGCCATATTTAACCATTTAAAAGGTACTGCATTAACAAAAGATTTTAATGTCAAATAAGGACCAGTCACATATTCATGTAGCATCAATGTAAGAGTAGGTGTCTGAGGTGGAGTCGGAGTTGGAACCGGAGTCGGTATTTTTTGAAGTTTCCACAGACCTGGTTTTATTAAAAAATTATTTGGGCTTTAAAATCGTTTGGCTAGATCAAACATCATTTTACAGTTTCTAAATTACATTATACAACTATCATTTTACAAATAGGCCTTAGTCAAGTTGTACAATTTACTAGTCACGTTTTTTTTGGATTTTTTCATCAAATATTTGTAAGGTCTAAAAATACCTTAAAATGCAATTATAAAGTTAACACATTTCCTACTAAGAGACTTATAGAGTTTGAATCTTTAGACAGATGGGCTACGTTTTTTTCACTCTCTTTCCATTCAACTAAATACTCTATGAATTTGCCATTCTTTAACATTTTGCAAATAAATGACTTAGTTATATTTTTATGATATTCATTTATCCACGAATTCATTGGCAACGAAACATTATAGTTTTTGTTATTTACTATTACCGTCATGAAAAAGAATTATGCTGACGTTATTAATAGCAAAGTCTAAATGTAATTGAAATCATGCAACGATTCCCTGCCATTTTCTTTTTACATTCAATACACATTCGAAGCGAGTCAATGACTCTTGATCACGCAGAAGTCCTTAAGAAATTTAAAAGAACAACAAATTGTACTGTTATTTAGCGCATTTGACTGTTATTTTTAGAGAATATTGCTTTTTTTAACTTATAAAATATAAGAAAACTACAATCACATTTTGTACAATTTTTCCGAATAAGACACTAAAAAATATTTGAGGGAGATTTTCAAGTGTTGCAACAACAATTTTGTTTTAAATTGTAAAAACCTTACATTTTTGTAGAAACATATATTCAATACAAGATACACAGAAAAAAGTGTTTTATCAATTAAAAAAATGGCTTAAAAATTATTTAAATTTAATTAATGTGATAATTTAATCAATTATTTTTTTAGTTGAATGAAAATTAAAAATATAATTTTGATTTAATTAACATCTTAGTTGTTTTGAAATAAATATTCAATTAAAATTTTAATTAAATAACAAAAAATCTTAATTGACTTTTTTCGTTTAAAATAAAATAATTTAAACATGTAGAATTGTTGTTGGGAATTGTCAAAATTTATTTAAATAAATTAACACATTGTTTGAAATGGCAGTTTTTTGATCACTTTTTTAATTAAAAATATCATTTATTGAAAATATTTTTTCAATAATTTAAAAAATTTTAGTTATCAATATAATCATTTTGGCAATAGGTGCAAAATCAACAACTTGTTTGCTTGATATTATGAATTTGGAATAAATTTCTTGATTGGAGAAATTTAATAATTTTTTCTGTGTAGGAAACAACGTCTAAGTTTAATTTTATAAATATTTAACTTATTATTTAAAAATGTCAATGCTATTGCTTTCATGTTTATTTTAGCGTTTTTTTTTTAACTAATTGAATACTTACTTAATCTTGACTCAAATTTTACTTGTTTAAATTACTACATACTTTTAACGAAATTAATTTCGTCACGAAAATGTTTAAATACAATTGTCTGTAAGTATTTTACTTAAAAACTAAAAGCATTTTTAATACACTGTTTCCACGTTAATATCAATATTTTATAAAAAAAAAAAAAAAAAAAAAAAAAAGACAGGAAATGAAATCGGTCAAAAATGGCAACGGATAAAAAAGTCTTAAGTCTCTTATTATGGTCACTTTAATGATACTTAATGTGACCACAATAATATTTAGATTAATCTGCTCAATACGTGTCTAACACAATCACTTTATATGTAGTTGCCCACAACTACATTCAAAGATATGTACATATATGGTTGCGATATACATGTACATTTTGCCGCATTCTTTTATGTGTTTAAAATTATTTAAAAATATTTTTCTCTTTTATTATAAAAGTAAAATTTCGAAATTTCGAGGTACACATTATATTTGCAAAAGCAACCACAATATTTCCCTCCACAACCATACAGTTGTTTGCCGTAAACATAAAAATGGTTTGTTCAACTATAAAACGATCGTAGGCGCCCCAATATTGTTGTTTATTTCTAATATATTTAAAAATATACTTGTTTATAATTTTAAAAGGTAATTTTCTACTGTAATAGGTAGAGAAAACACATTTTACTTTTGAATGTATAGGCCGTAATTTATTTTACTTTTGAATGTATAGGCCGTAATCCTTAATATAATCTGATGAAATTTGGCAGACATCTTTACATTTATACAAGAGATAATTCTGCTAATTTTAGTTTAAATCCGTCTGCTATTAGGTGTACCTCCCTTGGATCCCCATTTTTCGCTTATTTTTCTTCTCAACGTATGGGCCGCAATTCGCAATGGAATATGATAAAAGAGCACTACAAATTTTGGTTGAAATCCGTCGACTCCTAGGGTACCTCCCTTGGAGCCCAAGAAAAAACTAACAATTTTGGTTGAAATGCGTCGTCTTGTATGTAACCTGAATGAAAAAATTTCGTATAAATATAATTCTCATTGAAAATACTAGTAATATTTTTTTATTTTTCGAATTTATTCTATGAAATTAACTCAAATTTTTAAGATAATAAAGTTGCTTATAAAAAGAAATAATTCCCAGTATCTATAATAATAGTAATATTTAATTAAAGTAATGCTAAAAATTGGCTATTCCGTCCCAGCTCGAATAAAAATATTCATAAAGGTAAATAATATTTAAGCATTTTATTCATTAACTACATCATCCAATTCTAAAATATTCTTATAAGGTTGACGCCTAAAGCTATGCAAAACTTTTTTATTACAAATATATACTATGGTGCAATACTCGTGACTTTTTTTTTACTAAATTTGGATTTTTTTTAAAAGATTGACAAAAGTTGGTGAATTTTTTTGACTAATTCGAAAGAAGAGCATTTTACCTTTCATTTCGTTATACTGAGAGCACGGAAGTAAGCCGATCTAACTGACTTTTTCTCCAACGAAAACAGCCAATGCTGCATTTTTAAGGACAATTTTGATGCACTCATATCTCCCAAACTATGTACGGAATAACATTTTCTTTTCGTTTAAATTAAAAACAAGGCTTCGGGCTTAAATAAAATCGACACTCAGATTTTTTCGCTCAAAACATCTTCGATATATAAATCTCTGAATTTCAACAAAATTACCATATATTTCTCTTTCACAACATTAACCTGATTTCAACCGATCTTTTCTAAGAATATATATACACATATCTTAAAGGAAATGCAGATTTTTGTTTGCCAGACTCTTCTCTATAAAATAGCATCATTGGATTTTTTAAAAGTAATAGTCCAAAAGTGCCTTTTTTGCAGCAGAAATCCCATAGTGCGCTGTATCAGGCAGGAAGGCAGTTATACATGGATATCTCTTAGTCACGAGAAAGAGTGTGCAAGGAAGCGCAACCGGTTAACTGTAGCATTTTCCAGGCAGAAAAACTTGCGATCAAGGAAGCTGAAGATTGGCTTAGAGAATCTGCTGTGTCGACAACTGCTGTAGATATTTACAGTTTTAGTGGTGCGGCCGTTATGACCTTGGAGTCCCCCTTCCTGAGAACGAGAACATCCCGATTTCCGTATGTCACTAAACGCCTTGGTTGAGCAGAATAATATGGGTCCCGTGGCACAGGTACATGGTGAGGACCATTAGGGTGGATGAGCTTGCTAGACTCTGCATTTCCTTTCGGGTTCCACTGGATCTGAAAGACTTGGGGTTGCCTTTGGACGCCTGCAAACACAAAATTCGGTGATCTACTATCGATACCGCCAATGACAGACAGAAAGCGAACATTGTATGCAAGATTGCCAGGTAATTCTAGTCCCGTATGGACCCACGTCTCTACTATCAATGAGTAATAGGGACGTAAGAAGGCATCGGAGCCGTATACTATGAATACTGCCGCAGCTGCAATGATCAAAATTGTCGGACTTAATGATATATCTTAACTGGAACGCGTTTTGAACTTCGTCACTTCGTTATTGGTTTTAAGGTGGGTGTTCCGTTTAGTGAACATCTAATTCTACCTAATAACCATAGTCTAGTAACAGAATCCATAGTAGTAAACTTTGAAATTAATATAGTTATCAGTGATAATATATTTTTCACATCTAGGGAAAAATTTAACTGTGTTCTTTGAAAGTATTGGAAATGTGCCATAAACGTGCATTATTTTAGAATAACGCGTTAGGAATTTCTGTTGATTTTTTTTTTGTGAACATTCGAGTTGAGTCTTCTAAAAAATCGAAATTGTTCGGCTTCTGGTGACTATGGACGCCTTGGCCAGTTGATAAGAGATTGCACTGTATTGACAAGAAAAAGTCAAATATTTCTGCATTTTTTACCAACTGTGTAAATTTATTTATTGGTTTTATAAAAGATGTCTGGTTGTAGGTCTGCTTGTCTAACTTTTCATACGTACTTTTTCTTGCCCGTATTTGCTCGTGTTTATTTTGATACATATTTGTTCGTTGGCTTTTATGTAATGTTGTGATAGTTTTAAGCTTGTCTAAGTATAATGTTTTAACCACATTTAAGCTGCTTGAAACCTTAGTAATGACTCCTTAGTGTCTGGCAATTGCTCTATCTCTCTTTCTGATGATACTTATGTACTTCTACTAAAACAAATTTATACACACACAAATAAATACACATGTATTTATGTTTGTATAATCTCATTTAGCATCTGCATGGCGGTGTGTTTTGGAGCTGTAAAGTGCAGCTTACTTTATGGACACTTATGTCCATTAAATGGCGTTGAAGATTAGTTGGCGTGTGATGTATGCCATTGATGTGGTAGAATTGTATTACGTAATTTCAAAATTAAAAAATTTGAATGGAGTTTACAAACTGCAGACATTTTTATTTGTTTAACATGGTAATTTTGTTGAAATTTCCGTAAATAGTCTGTTAGATTTATAGGAAATGTTTAATTAAATATTTCTACAATGTGCTCAAACAATAATACAGTATACTATAAAATTAATTTGACTATATTAATCATAAGTTCCACTACTGCAGATATATCTGAGGCTGGGTGCTAAAAGGGCCAAGTCAAAATATTTGCTTCTGAGAAATTTGATATTAAAGTTTTTTTTTTTTAGAATAGTTCTTAGTAGAATTGTTCTGCGTTAAATTAGGCATTCGCTGTTTCAGAAAAATAAAAGAGAGTAAGAGAAGACATCAAATGCAAAGATTAACTGTAAATATTGACATTAGCGCTTTTAGCGCCAAGCCGCAGATATTTATCGGCTCTTTACATATGTAAGTGCCAATTACTTTACTATGATTTAATAAGCTCAATTTTGTGGTTGCAGCAATAAGCTCTCGTGAAGGGAATTAAATTAGTGCGAATAATATGGTTTACCATATTGACGACGATATGGTTTAATATGGTACAGTACCGGGGATCATTATAAAACGTATTTTATAGCCTTCATTACAGGTAGAAAGGGTATATAAATGTTTGTCATTCCGTTTGTAGTTTTTACATTATTGGTGTAAGACCATATATAGGATATATCTTGGTCCTTATGAGTAGCGAAGATGATTTATCGATGCCCTGAATGTTGAAATGGGACTTTCAAAGACCCCAGACAGGTTGTGGTCTAGGTTGTTATATATTTATATCACATATAGTCCGGAATTGTTTGCTATTGAAATTCAGCCAGATCGGTCCTCAAGTGGATGAGATATGAGCAAAAAACCACGACTGCTTCTAATTTATGCCACTAAATGACCTGGTGACCTGGGACAAAAATAATTTGCTTATAAGTTTATTTATTTTTTCAACGTAAATTTAAAGTTCTGTCCATAAATTTGCTTTAAACGTGTAAACAATTAACCTTTACAGGATCTGATAAAAGCGTTTGAACGATTAGAAAAACAATGAAATTTATTAGCATTTTTTGTGTTGTACACTTTCATTGTCAGTTGTCGACATTTAAAATCAATTCTTTCAACAAATCTCATAATGAAATTTTTAGACATATTACACGTTCTTTTATTATTTCTACTTTTGGGTCATGCATTGTGCAATTGTTTTTACATTATTTTGAAAGCCAGGGTGATAACTTCGAGTGGATTTTAATTTTTAAACTTAAAATTGTAAAACCAACTACAACAGCAATTAGTCATGTTTTGCTACAAGTTGTAGCAACAAATATTAAATAAAATTTCGTCATGTGAAGTATCAAACCAGCCTGAGTAAAATAAGCAATGAAAAAATTGGGAATTTGACAAAAATTTCATTTAAACTGCCAAACATGTCACTGAGGATTTTACAAGAAAAATCGTGGAAATAGTTTACAGTTATGTAACAAGTTTTAACTATGCGATATGTCGCGCAGAACAATTTCATGAAATGAAGGATAGGTAATAAAAGGTGTGGATACGCTTGCGGGGTATCCCATGTAGCACGAAGTGTAAAATCAAGCAATAATTTTATGTGTCTCTTTTATCTGGTGCGTATCACATTTTGAAATTGATTATTTAAATTCAAATTCAACCCAGCGGTAACTATTGAAAGGACCGCAAGTGGGAGGCCTTTTTGATAGCCTCCATACTCCTTTTTTAAATATTCGCTTCGTATGCTATCCTGTCTTCAGAGGTATGCCTTCTAGAAAGTAAACATTATATTTTGAAAGACCTTCCAAAATATTAAGTACTCATTCGGTACTCCTTTCTTTAAGGAGGGAGAAAGAAAGTTGTTCAGTTTTTTTAGTGACCTTCCTTACTCCCTTTTATTATAGGGAGTGTAGAAGGGCTTTCTCCCAATGACAACCTGTGTTAAAAATAAATAATTATGGAATGTGGCGAGGAGGGCTAATGTCTGCTAAATTAGGCCTTCTATTAGGTCTCTTTACTTATTTCTTTTACCGCTGGAAATAGTTAATTATAAAATTGTATTTCTGGTTTGTAATAAATAACAAGTTTTTGAAGGGATACCAAAAGAACATGCGACTATTTTTGCAGGGTTTTGTTAATGCAATTAACATATTTGGTGACTTATTGAAAATACCTTACAGAAAATTTAAAGAAATCATAACAGAATTCATTCCTATAGTTGACTACAATCATGTAAATTTTTTGTGGTGAGAGTTTGCTTAATTTTTTTTTTGTACAAGCAAGTTGCAGCCAGAAAATTAGCGTGAGTAACTAGAATATGGCTATGGTGGCCAAATAGAAGAGTGGTGGCAACTTGGGCACTCAGTGGGAGATTTTCGAAAAAAATTAAAATAATTCAGGATTTTGTAAACCGCTAGTCCAATTGGAATAAGGTGGCTTGTATTAGGGACTTGTATTCGAGCTTAAGTTTTGGATTTCAGGTCTATAAACAAATCAGGAGGGGCGCCGTAGATTCACAAAGTAGGGCACAGGTATTGCAACAATAAAAAACAATCCAGAATTCATATTTTAGCCTGATTTTCAAGTTTTTTATTTATAAATAAAATGTTCTAGTAGAGTTCTAAAATAATGTTGGCGACATGCATAGTTTAACTGCTATTGTTTAGGAAATATCCCATTTTTAAAATTAAAACTTGCTACTTCTAATATACCTCGATCTGGTATTTTGCAAATATAAAACTTAAATTTATCACAACTTTTTTGAAATATATTTTCGTGCATTTCCAGCAACTTAATGAATATATGAAAGAATTGTGAAAAAAATCTTTTGTTATTAAAAAGCATTTGAAGCTAAAATTGTACATTTCATTAATAAAAAATTTTAAATCGGGCTGAAATAAAGAATTGTGTTTAAGTTTTGCAATAATCGAGGTGCCCTGCTTTAGGAATATACAGCGGCCCTCCTGATATGTCTACACGCAGAGAAAAACATGTTTACATATGGTCACCTCCAACACAACTATTTTTAGACAAAATTTTAAACATATTGTGTTTAAATTTAACCATATTATTGTCACCGACAACCATATTATTGTTTAATTAGTCTCCATCAAGAAACCACAACCATATTATGGTTGCTTCTAAACATGTTATGGTTAAATATGACAATATTTTGTTCTTAAATTAACAATAGTATTTTCCTCTTCTCCAAGAGCAACATGCTATGGTTGAAAACCAACCATGCTATTATAAGTGTTAAACATATTTTAGTTATTATTTACCAAAACATGTTCGGAGGCAACCATAATATGGTCGTGCCTTCTTGATAGAGGACACATTTAACCATAATATGGTTGTCGGTGATAATACTATGTTTAAATTTAAACATATGTTTAAAATTTTGTCTAAAAATAGTTTTGTTCAAGGTGACCATATTTAAACATAGTTTTTCACTGGGTGCATAGACTCGAAATCCAAAACTTAAGTCTTTAATTGCCGCCTTAAATGTTATTTCAATCGGACTAGCCGATAAAAAAGTGCAGAACTATTTACATTTTTTTCCAAAATCTTTAACTGGGCGGCAGTGCAATATCGATGGGAATTTCGATCGATAGCGAATGCCGTGATTTGATCATGATTTAATCATACTATGGTTGTCCTAACAAGATCCATGATGGAAACATTTTTTTTTTCGGTACGTGTATAATTAAAATTTGAACCTTCTTTTGCAAATCCTTTTGAAGATTAAAAATCATAGAAACTAAAATTTTGCGATATTGTGCCGATTTTTATACTCCTCACAGAAGTTAAAGGGTATAAGTTTGTTTAATTTTAATTTTTATATTTTTCTTAATTCTTAAAAAGTTATTTTTTTTTTTTTTTTTTTTTTTTTTTTTTTTTTTTTTTTTAAATAAAAATCTGTTTTGAGCCTTAATCAGTTGCAAATTTGTAAACAATAATTTTTTTTAAGTGTACTTTTATTATCCAAGACATTTCCGTTTTTCATTTAGTAAGAAAATGTTTAATCAAGTATTTAAATTAGCGTTTATAAAATACATTAAATTGTGCAAATAAAACAAATGCCATTATGAGTGTAAGTTGCAAATACTGTTGTTAGATTGATGTTTGTAACTTGACATGAACTAATAGCAAATTTAAAATACAATGCCGGAGTAAATGGTTTCAAAAGTTAATTAAAAGAAAGCTTTTACTTAACATCCATATATATAATCCTTAGACACACGAAATATTTCTTAAGACTTCCGTATTGTTTTACAAATGAATTAATTTCTTGACACAAATGCTTCAAACTCACCACAAAAAACTTTACAATGCCTACACGACCAAACAACCGACTAACATTTACTACTAAATTACTAAATTATTGTTCGTTAATGGAAAGTGTGTGCGTTTAAGTGTGGCCCATTTCCCGTTTCTACAAATGGGTATTGGGTCCAGGTGGTAGAACATGGTCTACATGAAAAGTTCCCAAATGGTTATTGGCGGACCCTTGAAAAATGTCGATAGTGAAATTGTATTTTTTAATAAAATAATTATTTATCGTAATCATTTTATGATTCCAATTAATCAAACATGCATTTTTCAACCATAAAATTTAAAATTATGTATTTAAAAGCAACTTCTTCTTTTTTTTTTTGATTATTTGAACAAATTATTTGCTCTTAACATGTGCATGTTGGCGGCAATCAATGAATGACTGAGGTAAAACAAAATATAATTGATAGTTTTATCATAATATCTGTGGTTACAAGCAATAACCGCCAAAGTCAAAATAGTTTTTATGCTTGCGTTTCTGAAAAATTGAATTGCATTAGAAAAAAGTAATTCATAATCAAAGATTCTTATCCAAACAATGACAAGATAAAAAAAATTATAACGAAAGTTGTATTTATTTTAGAAATATTTAATAAAAACAAATATAAAATCAATTGTTTCTTAAGTCGACTTAGGTGTTTATCGCTTGTTACCAAAGATATATTAAAATAAGTTATCGAATTCCTTTAAACACACTTAACCACAACTTTTTCTCGTAGTATTGCTACCAGATTACTTTTGGAGATTTCTGAAAAAGGAAAGATAAAAAAACATTGCGAACCCCTGGCATCCACAGCAGCCATAACAATTGGTTAATTGCTGTATTTTAGATTTTATGTCTTTTAAGCTCTCTCGGATAAAATATTGCCTTTACGTGTAAAAGTAGAAGTATACGGATAAGAGTATGTGCAAATAAATGCATATTTGTATTAAATGAAAGAAATTATGGCTGAACAATAAACTAATAAGCATTAAGCAACTTAATTGAAGAGTTTCCGGTTAAAATATTACACGCTTACAAAAAGTTATAAAACGACATTCGTTGTCGTCCAACAAAATGTGTAAAAAAACAATAAAAATTTTAGGAAATCATGCAATTTCCTATGATAAAATCTAAACGCGTTTTGTCGTTAATAAAGAAACTAATATTTTGAAAAGAAACTGTAGGGTAAAAATATTTGCATTAAAATAAATTGGAAAAAAGTTTTTAAATGCTACTTTTAACCTAGAGGATGAAAGTTCTACTAGAACATTACAACACCGGCTTATTAAATTTATAAATCTTTTGTTATTATTATAAACAATTTGTGTTTTTTTAAACTTATTTATGCCCTTCACCACAGGTGGAAAAGGTAATTTCTTTAATATTGATCTTAGACCCTATAAAATTATATATTCTGGGTCCTCATGAGCAGCGAAGCTAATGTAACAATGTCTGACTGTGCTTCTGTCTGTTGAAAGGGGGTCTCCGTAGACTCAAGATATGATGGGGTCTTGATTGGTATATATTTATGTCAGATATTCTTCGTTAAATTTTGCTATTAAAATTCAATTCAGCCTGATCCGTCTACAAATGACTGAGATATGAGCAAGTAACCACGACTGCCTCTAATTTTACCCATGAATCCAGCTTCTGGAGCTGAAAACATTGAAAACATGGGTCCTTTCATAATCGAATGACGTGTTATCATATGACCTACCGACTTTCGCAATGAAAGGTATTTGCTAAAAAAAAAAAAAATGACAAAAGGCCTTTCATAAACAACCGATTCATATAAGATTTGGCTTAGCCTAATAAAGCACTCTAACTTGTTCTAACTTTCAGTTCTTCTAAAAGCTTAAATGAAAATATTCTGTTTACTCACCATTAAAACTACCGTCCACAGTGAGACACTTGTATAAGATGACCTCTGTGTACTTCTGGCAATTGTGCGGCCCAGTGACAGTGACAATGTTGACGAGAATGATCTGCTTTTTCTTTTCTTAGTAACCATGATTGAATTTTGCATTTGCCACGTAACATGTCTTAAACTGAAACGAAAAGGAAGGATATAAAAATATAATATTCATAAACATAAATTTTGTAAAAAGTAATTTTATTTTGTTATAATAAAAACAATTTTATTGTAAAGTATTCTTGGGATATTAAGAAAATCCTAATGAATACTAAACATATCCTCAGTACAAACGAGTAAATGAGAAAATATTGGGGGTAGTAACAAATACACAGGCACGTATTAGGTTGAGTAATAAGTTAAGCTGAAAATCAGGTAAAACATTTTAGAATACAATAAAATTTTTAAGAGTTTTTTTTCTATAAGTATAACAATTATATGCATATCAAGGGGCCATTTCCTTTGTTAACACCCAATATTTTGTTAATGGTAATAAAATTTTTTCCTTGAAATAAAAATTGTATCTGCTCGCATTCGAAAAGTTTTAAAGTCTTTCTTACATTTACGTTAGTACAAGATATTCTTAAATTGTGAATGTTTGTTAATAATTTTGTATATTTATTGCTAATATATTTAAATTTACATCTACATATGTAATTTTTTGCAAGTACTTTACGCAACTACTGTAAACATATTAATTCAAACAATTATAAGAGTACTAATTCCTTTGAAAGTTTTGTAAACATTTCATTTAATTCTCTGTTGCTGTTAAAGACAGATGAGCAAAGTTTTTAGAATGTATTTAATTAGAAAAGCTTCGCATGATGTAGAAAAAATTTACTTTACTATTTTCAGTTGAATAATTTTGAGGAATATTAATATATTAGTATTGTGGTTATTTTATTGAACTGTTAATGGTTTTTTAATCCAAATTTAGATATTTTAATTAGGCTTAAGTTTTGAGGAATACTAATAATAACATCATCTTTGAAAAATCTATTAGATCAACGGAGGAAAACAGAAATACTATAAAACAAGAAAAGATAGTCGTCCAAATCCAACCATATGATACCCTACACCACAGAAATTTTTTTAGAGAGTGTACCCTATTTGCCCAGGGCTCCTAAACTTAAGGGCAGTCATAGACCCGCCAAAATATAATTATGTTATGAGGCTAAGATTTATGTTAAAGTTCTTTATTCTTATTTAGATATCTTCATCTATAAGAGATTTAGTTGCATTAAATTATTTTATACTAGCTTAACCCGGTGCGCTTCGCTACCCCTGCACCTACCCCATTTATTTTTGTTTTAAAATTTGTCCTGTAAAGGTTGATAGCTCTTGTGTTCAGATATAAGTATTTAATATGTCTTCTATGAGGGGTACTGCTCCTACTCTGTCTACCCCGCACATTTTTATATAGAAATTTATAGTTTACTATAATATTAGCTTTAACCACGTTTGAAGACTCTCCCTTTAATAGTTCTTCAGTTGAGCGAAGCGCCTACCCGCTTTATTTTTATTTTCAAAAGTGTAGTATACCATAAGAGTGACTTTTAGAAAGTTTGAACATTCTCACTATTACAGTTCTTAAGATATGCGATGTTAAACATTGGCGTCCTATGGGGTATTCCTATACCCCCGCTGCTATTTTATTTCAATTCCGGGGCTCAGAAGATCCTACTACAAAAAGTTCAGCAAAATGCGTGCAGCGGCTCTTAAGATATGCGATAATTAATATTGGCATCCTATGGGGGGTACCAATTCCCCTGCCCCTATCGAAAAAATAAGTAGCCTATTTTATTTTTAGGGCTCACGTGATGTTACTGTAAAAATTTCAGGAAAATCGGTTCAGTATAATATTGGCATGCTATGGGGGGTACCAATTCCCCTGCCCCTATCGAAAAAATAAGTAGCCTATTTTATTTTAAGGGCTCACGTGATGTTACTGTAAAAATTTCAGGAAAATCGGTTCAGTATAATATTGGCATCCTATGGGGGTACCAATTCCCCTGCCCCTATCGAAAAAATAAGTAGCCTATTTTATTTTTAGGGCTCACGTGATGTTACTGTAAAAATTTCAGGAAAATCGGTTCAGTAGTTTCGGAGTCTATAAAGCGACAAACATACAAACATACAAACATACAAACATACAAACATACAAACATACAAACATACAAACATACAAACACACATAATTCATTTTTATATATATAGATAGATAGATAGAAGATAGATAGATAGATAGATAGATAGATAACTAAACTATCAAGCTTGGTCTTTTTTTATTTTTATATTGCTTTCGCGTACATATTACCCCATACAAATTTGACATTGACAAATGACATTTCTAACTCCGATAATTGTTAGGTGTTATCCGGATTAGTGGTTTTGGAGATTTTTGAATTTTACGTTTTTTGAAAAAAAGTGGGCGTAGAAGTGGGCGTGGTCGATGAAACCTAGCCTATGTCCATCCTGGAGGAACACTTTAAACATTGCTGAAAACATTTTGGAAATCGGATGAGTAGTTCCGGAGATTACTTTCTACAAACAAACAAACAAAAAAACAAACATTACCTCTTTATAATATTAGTATAGATGAGTTTATATGGGACCTATGGGTTGTGGACCTACCATTACACCATTTTGTCATGACAAGCTGGTAGCTATCGTAAAAGTTATTGTCGCCAATTGTTGTGTCAATACCAACTTTTATAAGGAAGCCATTAAAAGCTATTTTCGGGAGTAGTATTTGTATGGGAGCTATGGTGAAATACTGCCCGATTTCAAAAAAAAATTTGGTAAGATGATATAGATTGCAATCAAATATTTTGGATTAGTAGATTTGGAATAGTAACATAATAAGATGGTTTATGCGACTCTATTTCAGAAAGAAGGTTCCGTGTGGTCTATGTAAAATTATGGATAGAATCTCAACATTTTCAATAGCCGTAGTCCCTCTAAACATGTGAAACTATGTACTAAATGTCACCCAATTATCTTAAAATTGTGACCTGTACTTTGCGCTCAAGTTTTACTAAGTAATCTAGCCAGTCAGCCGGACGGTTAGACGGACAGATGGACAGACGGAGATCGTATACTAAAAGGTTTATGACTAATATTTTATTATGCACGAACGCATAATAGCATATCCACAATTGTGGTGTAGGAATAATGATTTTTTTCTGTGTATTCCAAAAAAAAAAAAAAAAAAAAATTTAATTTCTAACTTATTTGTGCCGTTTTCTTATTAGATTTAAATATTTCCATAGCTAGTATAAGCATAAACTGATGGGCAATTATAATATGATTGTAATAGCTTCATTAAATAATAATATAGTTACGTCAGTTATATGAATTATTTTCTGCCCTATTATATTATTGAAAACTGGCTTTAAATATAATCGTACGCGGTGACCAAGTAACGTGTGGACTTAGACTAAATTCTATTGCTTCAACCATATAAATGATATTTGTGACTAAAATATGTTTAAGAAACTCCCTTAACGTATTTATCTTAAGTTTTAAAAATTGCTGGGTATAAAACTTTAATTTTATGTCTGAAAATTAATTGCTGATTTAATCATAAAACTTTTTCTTTCCTTTACTAAGTTACAAACGCAATTAAAGTAACATGTCTAAGCATGTTTATGTTTTTAAATACTGCTAATGAAAGCAATTAGTGTTGAAAGTAAAAGCGGAATTAATCACGTGTCACGTATTAAATAAAAGACACTTTTATGTGTCTTCAGTTGCTGGTTTTGATTTTATTGTCAGGGATTTAAGGAAGTTAAAACGAGAGATTGGCATTGTCGGTTTAACATTAATTGACTTTGTCAAACTTTAGGTCTTGTGTGAAATAAATCTTATAAAGTCTACACGCAGAGAAAAGAAATATTACTAAATAATCACGGGAAACCATTTAATGTTGCTGTATTAGAGAACTGGTTTTTATCATATTGAAATACGTGTAGAATTTTCGATTTTTCTTTTTGTTTTTATTTACAATGGAAAGTGAATGCTGAATGAAGTCATTTCAGTTCAAACCCAAGTCAATATAAAACATATTGCGATTCTTAAATTTATTGATTCAATTAAAGTTTAAAGTTCATAAATTTTTTACTAAATTTGTGTGGATTTTTTTTACCGATTTGTTTCAATATAATCCAAAATTAAGATTTTCTGAACAAACGCAAAAATATACGAGCATTTTGTAATTGAAAACAAATATAACTCCCATTTGTAATTTATGGCCTTTTCTTATTTCATAAATTTAGACTTCAGTTATGGCTGGCTTGTCTTTGTCTCATTCATGTATGAGAAATAATTAAAAGTAAATATTTAGATGGTTACAAAACATTAAAGACATGTAAAAACATTCTGAGTATCTAAATATATTTTATTAATGGTGTGCGCCGAGGAATATGTACTAGAAGTTAAATGATGGACGGAGATAAAGGAAATGTATGACAAATAAAATATGATATTCTAAGACATTGTTTTATTTTCTTTATAATTCAGTAGTTCATGATCTTGCTCTGGTAGAAGGATGGAAAATAAAATGAGTTGAATTGAGAAGAAAACATACATTTAATACTAATAAGGATGGGCAATCACAATGTGTTTGTGTATAATATGCAAGTAGTGCTGGCAAATTTAGCTACTTTTCATTACTCAATTATACTCAATACATAACATTTGGGTTCTCAATACTTTCAGCGGTCCTTTTTTTTGTATTTGAGTTTAACGCCAAACAATGCTTTTTTATTAATTTTAAAATATTTTTTTTTTTTACAAATAGTATAACGTTTTTTGAATTTTTCTTAATTTTCTTTCTTTATTTTTAGCTATTGATTAAATTTTGCAGATGTATTTTTAAAGAAAACCGTAAAATTCTGTATTGAACTTTGTTAAAAAGATCTGTGTTTAGTAGTATATGTACATAAAAGGGCAAGTACTCGATACTCGGTACCCACTTCTCAATACTTTGTCAGCACTTAATGCAAGTCATGAATACAATCGAAATATAATTGCGGCAATCAGGTCAATTGTAATCATATCGGAACTATTTATACTCCCTCCACAACAGTAAAGAGGGGTATTATGCGTTTGCGCTGATGTGTGCAACATATAAAAATATTGGTCCAAGACCCATTTTTTAGTACACCGACCGACATAGAATCACTTTATTAGTCGATCCAACCGCCTGGCTGGCCGACTATACTTTCTTACTTGTTGTTTTTTAGTTCTTTAATAATCTGCCGGCCAATGTTTTAAAGACTTTTTTGTTTTTTAATTTTTTTTGAGATTATCAAAAATAATTATAATAAAAACTTTTATGCAAAAAATAAAGATATATAAATTTTAAAATACATGTCAATTTACTGTTTCGTCAATGTCAATTTCAATTTACATGTCAATTTACAAGATCGCGATGTTACTTAAACCCTTTTCTACTACGCAAATCATAATGACTAGTGGCATTTAAAACGGCATTCCAAGATTCACAATTGTTAATAAAAAAAATTAATAGTAAGTGCGTACTAAGCACGTTTATCCACATTACCAGGTCTGGAGCTATTTTTGATGGTATGCTCTTATGTTTTCTTATTTTATATGCATTTCTGCCAATTTTCAACAAATTATATTCATTGATTTTTTGATTTTCCACATAAACTTTTATCTTTGTAACTCTGTTACACATATCGGTTACTTCTGACGATTTCGTTTGCCTCATTTTGCAAGTGACTTGCAACGTTCTTCCACTGCCTGACTCTTTGTGATTTGATGTTTGAGCCATGTAAGAGAGTTATGTTAACTGTAATCTGCAAAAAACAAGTATTGCAAAATGTGACTTTTACAACGTTATTCGCTGCTTTGCTTAAATTTTTAAAGCTGGAAGTCCACACCACACATACAATGCGTTGAAGCGTTTATGAATCTGTCAAAAAAGTGGAAATAGTTTAAATTGCATTGAGACGTTCCCCGGTAGACTAGTTGGTAGAGAGCTTATATATCAGCGCGGAGGTTATTGGTTCGATTCCCGCCAGAGACTGTGGTCTCCTGCAGACAAGCGTAGAGCTTCGCGGTGTTAGCATAGGAAAAAAAGTTCAAGGAGTAAAATACATAAAGGTACGTATCTAACGCATGAAGTCGGATTTCTTTCTTCTTTTTCATGCGTTGCATGCGTCTTGGAAAAAAGCTTAAGATAATATCAAACGCATAGTATTCGTAGTGTAAACATTAAACCCCCTTATTTTGTAAAACACTTCACCACACTTAAAAATATTTTCATTCAAATTTGTTGAAATTAAAAAAAATTTATATGACAAATTTCTCAACGCAAGGTGAAGTGATTTACAAAATAACCCCCTTAATTTTTTTTATCGTGCGTTTAAACATTTTCCATAAAAAATTTCTATGATTTAAAAATAAGAAATGTTTGAAATTATTTTTGTGAAAAACAGAGTTAATATAAAAAAAACCCTAATTAAAAATATCGAAATTTTTATTAAAAACCATTAACAGTTCAATAAAATAACCACAATACTAATTAAAATCCCATATATTTAAACGAAAAAAAAAAAGATTTAATATGAACATTTCTTAAAATATTAATATTATTAAACTTGTATACATATCCCTTTAAAACTCTTATAAAATATATATCTTATTCTTAAATTTTAATATTGATTGGATTTTTCATCGTACCCAACATCATCATGTTATCCAATTTGTTAATTACACTTTTGCCATTTAGCACGTAAAGTAACATTCTTAACAATTTTATTTTGACATTTACATATCTGACCCATATCTCTTAATGTCTGATCATTAAATTCTGTAATGGTGTTCTTTCACACCTCAGCTAACACCCCTTTACAACCTTAAAATAGAAAAAACAAAATATATAATTTATCACTCCACCCACATAAAAACATGGTACTTTACAACTATTTTATATGTAAAAGAAAACACAAAAAACAATCTGTCAGAATGCATTTCATATTTCATTCATTCATTTTTGTGTAGACAAACTGAAGTTTATTCCATTGAGAATAATTCTAAAGTTAATATTGTTTCTACTTTTCTTTTGTTTTTATAATGTGTTTGTATTCTACATAGTTTTTATTACACTAAATATTAAAATTCCCAAATGCTTGTGTTGCTATTTTTCTAATTAGAAATTCTTTATTTCATATAAATAAAATATAGCAAGAGATTGGTTTAGACACACAGAGAAAAAAGTGTTTGTTACGATTTGAACATAGAATATTGCATTTCAGCATATAAAGACTATAATTACTTTTAATAAACCACGATTACTTGTAATAAACTGTGCTCAGTTTAATTATACTGTGATCACTTAAGTCAAACCGTATGACCCTTTTATTTGATATAATGGTTAAATCAAATGTATGGCTACAACGATTATGTTGACTATCTTCAAACATGAAGCCTGAGCTGGGGATACAGTAAGCTGTGGAAAATATTTGCATGGAAATCTGCTCGTAGGCCCAAGAGCATGGTGGATCTTACCCACTGGGTGACAAGCAATGCGTTTACCAACACACCCAGATAGCAATTTGAGTGCATACACTAAAGAGAAAATAGATCTATCCGTATTAAATGAAGCCGAAGAGGTATCAATAGTACGGTAAGTATGGATTTCCTTTAATCAAGTGAAGAATGTTTGATTTAAATACGGATGATTTAAGTGCCGGGAGTGTCTTAAGTAAAAGTGAGATAAAAGTTAATCGTAAACTATGCTTGATTCAATAATTTCTACGTTGGTTTTAATCCAAATTCGTACTTGAAATGATCTAAAAGGGGTTTTTTAATTCTAACCTAAACACTTACCCCAGAGAACAAGAGAGAGGGATAATATTATTATTTACTTAGCACTGTTTACACATATGTTTGTTTCACATATGTTCTATTATCCCGCCTTTTGTTTGCAGAAGAACTCACAATTATAAGACACCAGCAGCATGCCCGATAAGGTTATCGTAATCATTTTGCTTTGAAAACTTTATGTATTTAACTTAATAATTTTAGCAACTAGAATTCGGGAATTATTGCTTCTTATTTTACATTTTAAACATGAAAATAATGTAAGTTTCTGTTCTTCTAGTGTTGTTTTTGTTTCTATAAAAAACAAGCAAATCGTTTTTTATCTACTTTTGTAGTGTTGTTGTTGTTTCTGCAACATACATTTTCAAACACATGCGTATGCACGCATATATGCTATATATAGAATACAATGGTTTTCGAAAGTAATTTTTAATTGTTTCAAATACTTTTTAGTGCGTTTCGTACTTAAATTTTTAAGTACTTCTCGTACTAAAAGTAAGTGGAAACAACTTAAACTTAGTACGAGTTTTTTTTTCTGTGTAATTCGTCTACCTATACTAATAGTTTCTTTTAAGTAGCAACATCGCCCACTGGTAAACTCTATCAGGGCGCTTACAGTTCACTGGATCATCGGGAGGTAACGGCATCATCCAATTTCGGCATAATAATACGGCATCTGAAAAGCAGTTTTCTATATTAACAATTCGTCTCTGGAACCAACTCCCTGCTAATTTGCAAAATACAAGCAACGCAACCAAATTTAAAAATTTACTCTTGCAGTTGTATGGTAACATACTGTAACTTTTTCAATCTTTTGAACAAATATTATTTATGATGTTATATTTTTTTTTGTTTTATTTTTATATATATTTTTCATATTATTTTCATATAATTTTTTGTTATTATTACATTTATAAATTGTTTAATTTTTTTAAATCATTTACTATCTACTCGTATTAATCACATTATGTTACTTGTCAGATTCTAATACTTTAAATTATAAGATATTATGTCTTGTTGTATTAGAAACTCATATCCTTAATAAATACAAATAAAAATCGTATCTTATCAATGGAAATAATTTTTTAAAGGAAAGGCGAAACTTCCGCAAAGACAATCTTCCTGAAAGACGAAACGAATTTACCGCAAGAAGCATAATAACGGAAGTCTCAAGAAATGGTCAGTCCGGTCCCATGAACTTGACAGCACCAAAGACAGCACGCCAAATTCAATACACCAATAAAGCAATATCAATCCCACCGTGAGGATGGCAGTATGGAAAACATCAAATAATAAAGCAAAAGTTTCCAAATTTAAAACAAATGGCTTGGTTATCAGTAAAAGCCATCTGTTAAAATGCAAGGTGAACTGGAAAAGTGGCCGCATAGTCTTCCATATAAGGCCAATATGAATGTTTAAATATCGGAAGAAGGAAAGTTGCTAAGTTGCCTAAATTTGGTACAAATTGCTTCGTTATCAATGTACGCGTTCTTTTTTAAAATATCATAAACATTTTCTTTCAATGAGAATAGCGAAGCGCACCTGGTTATGCCAGTAATCTTCTTATATATAAATACGGGAAACCATTTTTGTAGTTGATTTTTAATTATCGTACACCGATTTTAATGAAACATATATCGTTTTAAAGTTTTTTTTTTGTGTATATTTGCTTGCAAACACACGTGCACACATGTATTATCGGTGGTTGAAAACTCCAATGCTTTTTGTTGTTTTTTGTGCTTGCAAACGGAAGTTTTACCCAAAGATAAACAACCAATTGCTGCTTTAACAAAAAGCAGCAAGAACCGAGTTGTAATCTAAGCGCTTGGATTGTAATTGTTTACATTTGAAGCAATTATAAGATTTCAGTTAAGTTGTGTTTACATTTAAAGAAAGATTTAAATTTCAATAGAATTTATGCGAATCAAATGTAACCATTTGATTCAGAAAAATTGTCTTGTGTTTTGGTTACAATAAAATTGGATTTATTCTTTGTTTATAGTTATTGTAAAAAATTTAGTAATTGTTTACATTTAAAGAAAGATTTAAATTTCAATAGAATTTATGCGAATCAAATGTAACCATTTAAAATGTAACCATTTAAAATTGTCTTGTGTTTTGTTTACAATAAAATTGGATTTATTCTTTGTTTAAAGTTATTGTGAAAAAATTATTAATTGTTTACATTTAAGAAAAATTGTAAAATTAGATATAAGAATATGATTATGGAAAAATAAAGTCAGTCTTAATAATAAAACTCAATAGTGAACATTAATTCACTTTAAATAAAATTGGCGCAGTCGGTGAAATAATCCTGCGAAAAAGGATTTAAGTTTTTTAATCCTGCGAAAAAGGATTTAAGTTTTTTAATCCTGCGAAAAAGGATTTAAGTTTTTTAATCCTGTGAAAAAGGAAAATTTTTTTCTCGGGTTTTTAATCCTGTGCTTAAGGAAGAAAAAATAAAATAATAATATAAAATTAAGTTTTTAATTCTTAAATTTTAATTCAACAAAGCCTGACATACACCAGCCTAACAAGCGGGTCCCTGGACGGCTATATAATAAAAGATTAGTTATTATTCTTCAATGAAAATGAATAAATGTTAAAATATAACTTAAATTTTAAATAATTAACAACATTGAATAAAAGTAACCTAAAGGAAGAAAAAATTAAATAATAAATATTCTGCTTAATAAAATTCAGTCTTTAATCCTTAAATTGTTAATGAACAAAGCCTGACATACACCAGCCTAACAAGCGGGTCCCTGGACGGCTATATAACAAAATAATTAGTTATTATTCTTCAATAAAAATGAATAAATGTTAAAATACAACTTGAATTTTTAAGAAATACTTACTAATATTGAACAAAAAGTGACCAAAAATAATAATAAATTGTGTCACCAGGCAACGAATTTTGCTTGGGCAGCGGTACAGAAGAAAACAATTGTTCTCACCACTAAGTCACCGGGCAACGAATTTTTGCCTGGGCAGCCTTAACTCTGGACCTTGGGAAAAGGCATAGAAGGAACCTGTTTGACGAAAACCGGAGAATGCAACAGGAAGAAGTATTACAACAACAACAACAATATCAACAACAACAGCAAGTAGAAATGAATTATGCTAGAGATATAGATCCCCTTAAATTTTTAAGTTTAATGCCTAACTTTGATGGAAAAAGAGAAGAATTATATCCCTTTTTAGAAGGGATAGATAATGTAGTTTCGTGCATGTCGGATTATAATCCAACAGCACAAAGGATGTTTTTAACAATAATTAAAAACAAGGTTGTCGGAAGGGCCAGACTGGTTCTGGAGATTCATCCTCATCTTAATACATGGAATGAGGTTAAATCTCTTTTGGAGCTAAATTTTGGTGGTTTGGCCTCTGCCGAACAACTTTATGAAGAATTAAGGGGCGCCCAATATAGAGGGGATGTCCTCCAATTCTATAACTTCATACAAACCAAACTGTCATTTTTAAATCAAAGGCAGAGATTGGATGGCAACGTAGCTGAAATCGGTCATAATAATAACGTTGCTTTAAAAACTTTTATTAATAAACTCCCCATTAATTTAAAAACTATTCTTTGTGCACTAAAACCAGATTCTCTGGAAAAGGCACTTCATGAGTTAGGACAATGTAACTTAATTATAAATGAAAAACCAAAATCCCAAAATCCTAACAGAAACCCAGATTCAAACCCCTCTAACCATAGGGTTCCAACCACAAATAGGTATTCAAATTATAATAATACATCCCAAAACCCCAGATACCAAAATCCTAACGTAAACCCAAATACAAACCCATCTAACCATAGGGTTCCAACCACAAATAGGTATTCAAATTATAATAATACATCCCAAAACCCCAGATACCAAAATCCTAACGTTAACCCAAATAGATATCCACACCATAGTAATACATTCCAAAATCACAGATACCAAAATCCTAATAATAACACAAATTTTCCAAGTAGGATGAGGTTAGATGAGATAGAACCAATGGAGGTTAGCGGACAGACTCACAGACAAAACCATTATATAAATAACGAACAGAATTTACGTTTGCAAAATTTTCAATATACGGCCTCTCAAGCGGAGGATCCACCGAATTTAGACTCCCCTATATTTTATTCAGGGGAAGGACACGAACCACAAGAATCCTAATCGATTCTGGGTCAACAGAAAATATTTTAGAAAAAAGTCATTGTCAAACTAATTTTATAAAAACATTAAGAGAACCCCAGAGAATCAAAACCGCTTCAGGTTTTCTGGTAATAAACGAAGAAGCCAATATTTCTAAGAATTCTTTACAAGTTCGCCTGGAAAAAGACGAAATTTTTAAAATCCTTAGTTTTCATCCAATATTCAACGGAATATTTGGATCTAGATTATTAAAAAATAATAATGCGATCATTAATTATAAAACACAATCTATTATAATTAACGGTCAAGAATTACCTCTATACTTTGAGGGTCAGGATGAAAGCGAACATCCAATTAAACATCTAAAAGAAATAGAAGATTTGCCCGAACTGTATCATGTGGAAGAATTGGGAATAGTAGATCAGTTGAGAACAGGGCACCTCAACAATGAAGAAAAGCGATTACTCAAGAATATAATTGCGAGATTTTCAAAAGTGTTCTACAAAAAGGGGGACAGCTTAACGTTTACAAATGAGGTCAAACACACAATCCAAACAAATAACGAACAACCTGTCTATACAAGGTCTTACAGATACCCTGAGATACACAGGGATGAAGTTCAAAAACAAATGAATGAAATGTTAGAACAAGGTATCATTGTACCTAGTAATTCACCCTATAATTCTCCTATTTGGGTAGTCCCAAAAAAGGAAGATAAAGTAGGAAACAAAGAATGGCGTATTGTCATTGATTATAGGAAACTAAATGCGGTGACCAAAGAAGACAAATACCCAATACCAGTCATCGAAGACGTTCTGGATAAGCTAGGGAGGGCAAATTATTTCTCTTCACTGGACTTGACAAAGGGTTTTTACCAAATAGAGGTTGATGAAAACGATCAAGAAAAAACCGCCTTTTCAACCAGCGACGGTCATTACGAATTTAGACGTATGCCATTTGGGTTGAAAAACGCTCCAGCCACATTCCAAAGAATGCTCAATAATGTATTAAGGCAATACATAAATAAAATATGCGTAATTTATATGGACGATATATTGGTATTTGGAACTTCTTTACAAGAACATATGGATAATTTAGCCAAAATATTCTATACATTACAAAAAGCCAACTTAAAGGTTTCTTTAAACAAATGTGATTTCTTACAAAAAGAAACAAGTTTCCTTGGTCACATAGTGACTACTGATGGTATTAAACCAGATCCTACAAAAATAGAGTGTATTAAAAGTTTCCCAATACCAAAAACGGTTAAGGAATTGCAATCATTTTTAGGTATGAGTGGGTATTACAGAAAGTTTATACAAAATTATGCAAAAATTGCAAAACCTCTCACATTGAGGCTCAAAAAGGACAAAAAGATCAATGAAAATGACTCCGACTATAAGGAAGCTTTTAACAAAATGAGGAAAATATTATCATCCGATATGGTTTTAAGGTATCCAAATTTCAATAAAGAATTTGTACTGACCACGGATGCAAGCAATTTTGCGCTGGGTGCAGTTTTGTCTCAGGAAAATGGACCACTGGCCTTTTCCTCAAGAACCTTAAATCAACATGAAATAAATTACAGCACAATTGAAAAGGAATTGTTAGCCATAGTGTGGGCTTGCAAACAATATCGACATTATCTCTATGGTAGGAAGTTTCGATTACAAACTGATCATAGGCCATTAGTATGGTTGTCTTCACTGAAAGAACCTAATTCAAAATTGGTTCGTTGGAAAATTAAACTCAATGAATATGAGTTTGATATCCAACATGTACAAGGCAAAGAAAATAAGGTAGCTGATGCTCTTTCAAGAATAAATATAAAATCTGCAGAAATAAATTATTTCGAATGTAACGTGTGCCAGAAAGTTTATAAAAGAAAAGTTATTTTAGAACAACATATTCAGCAAAAACATGGGAAACAACTTCTTCAATGTAACTTGTGTAAAAGAAATTTTGAAAGCAGGGTAGGTGTAAAAAGACATTTTTTGCGCATTCATAAAGGTGAAAAATTAAATATTAAGGTAATAGAAAGAGAGGTTTGTGAAAACAAAGTAGAAAAAATTATAAATCGAAATAGAATTGGATCACCGATTCCAACCGTGCATAGCGCCCACGATGATGGAATTGATCATATCCCCGTAACAGAAAGCCCTCTTCAATTTGCGAACAAACAAATATTAATTGAGAAACAAGACAAAGACTCATATGAGGAAAAAACTCAATTCAATAAAAAAATATATAAATTTGCAGTAAGCTCAAATGATTTTAAGGAAGTTCTAGGAAAAATAATAGCTCTAATTAAGAAAGAAGAAAATTTGGTGATCTTCTGTAATATTGAGGATTTATACCTTATGATTCAAGAGGAAGTTAGGAAATTGAAAAATATTAAAAAATTTAAAGTATATAGAACATATACTCTGTTAGAGAATGTAGAGAAGCAAGATTTATTAGAAATAATTATGAGACATCACAAATATGAAAATAACCATCCGGGTATTGATAAGACGTTTTTAGAGCTTAAGCAAAAGTACTATTACCCCAATTTGAAAAAAGAAATATCTAAAGTTATAAATAACTGTGATATATGCAATTATAAAATTGAAAGAAGGCCCTTAAAATTACCATTCGAAAAAACAGAAACCCCATCATCGCCACATGAAATTTACCATACAGACATTTGGTACATGGACTCAAAAAATTCATATATTACACTAATTGATAAATTTTCCAAATATGCTCTAATTCAGAAAATTGAAGAACGAACACCGCTTAATTTAATTAAACATTTTACAATACTGTTTAATTTAATGAAGACCCCCAAAAAACTTATTTTGGACAATGAACCAGGATTTACTTCATCATTGTTCAAAGACTTTTTAGAAAGAAATAATATAGAGTTTCACTTTACAACTCCTTATAGACATACTGGAAATTCCGACATAGAAAGGTTTCATAGTAACTTAAATGAAAATATAAGAATATTAAGAAAGCGAGAGGAAACCTCAGATATTGTCTATAATGTAGATTTGCCTATTCAAGCTAATTTTATCTATAACAACACTTTCCATTTAACAATACGTAGAAAGCCTGTTGAAATTCATTTTAGTAATAATCCCTTAGAAAACCAAAAAATTAGACAAACAATTGAAGAAAGAAAGGAGAAAAATCTTGCATACCTAAACAAAAATCGCAAAGATCAAGAAGTTAATGAATATTTTAAAAAAGACTTTAGGGCCCATAAAATCGATACCAGACACGAAAAGGTGACATTAAAGAAAATAGACGATAAAAATTATCAAAATAAAAACCAAAGGGTTTATAAAGACCAATTAATACGTGCCAAAAATACTTTCAGATCCTTGGACGTTCTGGTTGATCCCACGGACAACTATATCGAAGATGGGATTTCAGAAAATCTTAACAATGGTGTTAACAATGCTCGTAATCCGTGTGACGCATTGTCAAGAAGTTGATTTTAGGGACCTAACTATAGGAAGTGGATTCAGCGTGATAAAATCGGGAGAGAAACATTTGGTCGAAAAATATTGCAGCATTGTACATTTATTTAATATTACAAAATATGAAAAATATGTTGAAGATCTAGCTAGCAACGTAACAGAATTAAACGATAAATTTCTTAGGCATAAAATACAGCATTTAAGAACATCATTAAAAAGTCTTACACCTCATCGACAAAAGAGAGGTCTTATAAATCTTTTCGGTACAGGAATGAAATACTTATACGGAACAATGGACGATGAAGACAGAAAGGATATAGAAAAAGCATTACAGAGAATAGAAACAAATACCCACAATCTTATCGAACAATCGAACAGTCAAATTGAAATAAATCAACATTTCGATGAACAACTAGCAAAACTTTCAAATTTATATAAATTACAAACGAAGAAAAATTATTTAGAATACATAAATGTTAATAATGAAAAAGTTGATGAAAGACATGAAAGCCAAAGGACACATTTAAATTTTCAAATTACGGAGCTCGAAAGAATAATTGACAAGGTAGAAGGAATTATACTAATATCAAGGCTAGGACTTTTGAGTCAAAATATACTGACCGATGAGGAAATGATTAAATATAATATTACCTTCGAAAAATTACAAAACATAAAAATGACAATAGCGACTAAGAACAGAAATATACTTTTAATAATTCAAATTCCTGAACTCACCCAAGAATCATATGACTCCTTATATATCCAACCAATCCCAAATAATAATAATTTAGAATTAAGACAAAATGAAAAAAGATACATTTCAAAAGATAATAAAATATATTTTGAAACTAATTTTAAGAACAACCTTACTGCTTTAAAAGATAATTGTATTGAAAATGTATTAAATAACAAGAAAATGTTTTGTGATTACCAAAAGAATCCAATGATAGCCATAATTGAGGTAGGCTCTGACCTGCTATTTGCTATTAATATGAAAAATGTGACCGTTAATCAATCTTGTAACAATATACCTATTATACTTACCGGGCATTTCTTAATAAAAATAGATTCATGTGAAATAAATATTTTTGATAAATGGTATGACCGAAAGGTTTATGAAAATAATGTAATAATTCCAAGTTTTTCCAAGCAAATAGAAATTAATTTCAAAGAAAGTCTATCTTTAGAGGATCTGACTTATAAACATATTAAAAATACCAAGTTCATAAAGGAAGTGAAAGAAAACCAAAATGATGTCAACATAACTTTTTATATTATAATTGCTTTGATAATAATTGTTATTCTATCACATTTTATTATAAAAATGAAATCTAAGAGAACTGTAAATAAAACAGTTATTTCGTTTCCCAAAGTTCCTTCAGAATTGGGGAACGAATCTTCGTCCGGGGAAGTTTTACCCAAAGATAAACAACCAATTGCTGCTTTAACAAAAAGCAGCAAGAACCGAGTTGTAATCTAAGCGCTTGGATTGTAATTGTTTACATTTGAAGCAATTATAAGATTTCAGTTAAGTTGTGTTTACATTTAAAGAAAGATTTAAATTTCAATAGAATTTATGCGAATCAAATGTAACCATTTGATTCAGAAAAATTGTCTTGTGTTTTGGTTACAATAAAATTGGATTTATTCTTTGTTTATAGTTATTGTAAAAAATTTAGTAATTGTTTACATTTAAAGAAAGATTTAAATTTCAATAGAATTTATGCGAATCAAATGTAACCATTTGATTCAGAAAAATTGTCTTGTGTTTTGTTTACAATAAAATTGGATTTATTCTTTGTTTAAAGTTATTGTGAAAAAATTATTAATTGTTTACATTTAAGAAAAATTGTAAAATTAGATATAAGAATATGATTATGGAAAAATAAAGTCAGTCTTAATAATAAAACTCAATAGTGAACATTAATTCACTTTAAATAAAATTCGGACACGTACACACATGGGTGAAAAGAGTGAATTTTGTTGTTTTCTTAAAATGTGAAAATTGTGGTTCGAAACTAGTTATATATAAATTACCAAAAATGATGTAAATTACTTCTTTAATCGTTTATGTGTCAAACGTCTACATTGTTGCGACCATTTGACCATAAAATTGTTGCGGTAGGCACATGAAAGGTTGTGGTGACTAAAATGAGGTCACAAATTATTTAAAAGAATGTATACATATTTTTTTTAGTGTATAAATAACTTCGTAGAGTGAGTATGTCTAAGTGTAAGTCTAATTCTCCAGAGTTATTTTCCAAAGTAAATTAAATTATGATTGTTCTTTTTATCATAAGTTCTAACATAAATATTTCATTCAATGTATTTAAACAACAATAGCTCATGTTACACACAGAGCAACATGAAAACCAGATTTTAGTTAATTTGCATATCACAATGGCTTGCCAAGGTATCACGAAATGTAAAAAAAAGAAATTCAAAAGGTATTGATTTAAAAAAAAAGAAAGAAAATGCAGCAAATTTTTATTACAAATAAATTCAAATGAAATATTTTTGACAATGTTGAAACTGTCGATGACCCACATTCTATCTCTTGTAAAATGTTTTTCTTCTATATGAAAATAAAAACTCTTTTTATATTTTTATTTTGATATAATTTTTTTTCTATTTCCAATCTTTAGGGAGTTGTTAAAAAGTAATATATGATAATGTCATATTAGCGGTCTGCGCTTGTGTGTTCCATTGTGTTTCCATACAGTTTATCTTGTTTGTGTTAGACTTTTTCTAAATCCTCACTGGATTTGAATAAAGAAAAAAAAGTATTTTAGAACTACGCACATTTAGATACTAGAATTAAATTTATTTAAATTGCTTTTAAAAAAAGCAGTCTGTAATAAAATTGAAAATAAATATACAAAATTATCTCAAATTACCAAGAGGCAGTCTGCAGTCACTTAGACAATTTAAGTGTTTATTTAAAACTAATTATCATTAAATTAAAGTAATCTGTTGGTATTCTTTTAATTTCCTTAAGGGAAAAAGAGTTAATGTGGCATGTGTCATCATCAGTAAATGCCGCAAGTGGCGCCTAAAAACAAATAATAAAAATGTAAGATAACATTTTCTTTTTGCTGCATTTCTTTTCGTTTAAAAAGTAACCCGATAGAAAAACATAAAAAATCATATTAGAACCCATAAAATACAAATAACATTCATTTATGGCATAAAAGAGAAAAACAATTTCCTTCAAATCGTGTTAAAATTAATTTTAATTTTGAAAAATTGTTGAAAATAAAACAAATAAAAAAAAAAAAAAAAAATTAAAAAGTTATAAAATTTTCACAATGTGTTTTTGTGAAAAGGGATTTTTATGACTTTATATACAAACAAAAAGATATTTAGTGAAAATGTTTAAGTGAAAAACTCGGAGGTGATGACGAGTCATATTTTATTGCTTTTGTGAAATAAGATGAGTTTAGACAGTTAAATTGATAAATTTTGCTTTAGAAAACCTTTCTAATATATAATTATGATAAGTAAAAACTTTCTAATATTAAAAAATATAATTTTTAAAATTCGGCTGTAAAATATACTCGTAAAACTTTTAAATTCAATATTTTTTATTTAACTTATTGTCCATCATCTTTAAGCAATAAATATCTTATTATATATAAAATTCTATAGAAATTCGTTTTAATAATCCTAAATGATATTTTAATTTATAAAAAAATATTTTAATAATATTGGAAGACTTTAGAAAAAGTTCAAAATTATGTGTTTGCATAGTTGCAATCATATTCTTCCATTTTATTCAGTTGACTTAGAGAAAATTTAGTTTTTTTTAAGAGCACACTAAAAACAATATTTTTTTTTGTATGGTCAACTCTAACAAACATTTTTTAACCTTTTTGTCTACAGCTACATATATGGGTATGTTTTGAAATTTAAAAACGCGCTGCAACTCTGAAAATGGCTACCATATCGCTCCGAAATTTCATAATATCCTTACTCGAAGTGTTTTCAAACATATTCTAAGGTTTGAGCAAAACTGGACAAATCAGACCATGGATGTGGTAATTCTTTCATTCCTACTATACTCGGAAATGTATATGAAAAAATTAAAATAAAGTCATATTTCATGTTTATTTCATAAGATTAAAAGAGTTTTACAAGTCTGCTAAAAGTCCCGTTATTTTAAGTATTCCTGCATAAAAACAAATCAAAGTACGAAAAACACAAACAAAATACATATAGATAAATAAAACAAAAAAAAAAAAAAAACATAAAATAAACAAAAAAACAAACAGAAAAATACTTAGCAACGTACGAATTCGCAAAAAAGGAGCTTGCATACCCAGGTATGCTTGCTGTTGACGTAAGTATAATTTTTTAGCTGTTGACATAAAGGTTAAACGAAATATTAAAAAAAAATTATCGTGACCTTAACCATATTATTGTTAGCAATGGTTAAATAAATTGTTCATCATGAAGCCACAACCATATTATAGTTGGCTCCAAACATGTTATAGTTAATTATAACAATAATTTGCTTCCCACTAATAACTGTATGGTTTTAAATTAGCAATACCATTTTTTTCTTTTCCAAGAGCAGCTTCCAATATATATTTAAAAACAACTATTTATACTTCTGTTAGTGATTAACATTTAATTGTTGTTATAAACTAAAACTTCAATCTAGTCGTGGCGTTTTCATCGATGAATAATTAAGCCATAATATGGTTGTCGGTGGCAACAATATGGCCAAAGTAAACATAAGCTGCCGTATTCATAAAAATATTTTTAATTTAATAAAGGTTCGCAAAACAAATTTCCTATGAAAATGTTTCTTAATAAACGCTTGTTAGATATTTTCGTTAAAAATATTTTTGTTATAGGTGATCCTATAGAAAAATTTGTCTTTTTACGTGCACTCTTCCTGAGTTCCCATTTATATCACTAAGCTCAAAAAGCTTGTCGGATAACTCCGCAAGAAGGAGATATAAACATGCTCTTTCCTTATTTTTTTATAAACAGATCAGCGTCTGTGGCGGGTATTTAACTCACAATCCTCGCACTCAAAGACTAGCTCACAACCAACTAGTCTACCGAGGCACCCAACAAACAAACCTACTACATATCTTACATTATTAACCCCTTGGGATCTAATCTGTTGCCTCGAAAGTCAGGAACCCCTAGAACTTCGGTTGCATGTTGGTGAGTTTCATTTGGGGGTCACGTGGTGGTTGTGACTTAAACCCAGAGACGCGGAAAGGGATATCTTAGAAAGTCGGTTCCACGGGCTGAATATTCACCCTAAGATGCAGTTCGTCTGCTGGCAGATCTTCATGGATACTGCTGCTATTTCAGCTAATGTAGCTTGCTTTAGATAGCACCAGTCCCACAACAAAGGGCGTGTGCATAATTCTGTCAAGTTATACGCTCAATTTGCTACCTGAATGTGTTGGTTGTAATCCCATATGAGGGGCGGTGGCTAAACGAATTGTTTGCAACTCAATGCCAAGACCACTAAGACAGGTAATCATAATAATCTTGCGCATCATTATTATACATTATTAAGTAAATTGTTCCTTTTTCTTGTGGACGACTGCTCTAAAGAAGGGTTCGAAATTAAACAATCTTGGGTATTAAAATGTACATTTTTGGCTTTATAATACCAAAAAGAAAATTATGTTTAAAACTTTCTTTTCTGCAATATTTACTGGATAAACAGAAATCTGTTTAAGATTTCAGTGTGTTAAAGTAGGGAAGTTGGGAAAATAGGGTTCTTAAAGAGTTGTTAGTTTTTAATAAAAAATTCCCATATCTATAGCAGGGGTCTTAACAAGGTTTTGATTTTGGTTGTTTAGAATTAAAGCGGACTAAGGAGACTTTAAAGACCAAATGGGAAGGGTAGTTGTTAACTTTATATTATTTTAAGACCTTGTGTTCCCTTTGAATTACTAGTTCTCTTTTCGATTTTTTTTCCTTTAGGTTTATAAAACACCAAAGTCTTTTACAGCTTAAATTGCCATAAAATCCTTGTATTTCGCTTAAATACAAATTTAAAAGTCTTATGTGAAAATATTGTTTTATTTTATTAAAATAATTTAAATCTTATTTAAATTCCAGAAAAAATTTATAGCAAAAATTAAAATTTCTTAAGCGTTTAAACTGCAACTAAATGAATAATTCATATTGAAATAAAAACAAATTTAGTTTAGGCCTTCTCCAATACAAAAAGAATTATCATTTTTTTTATTGTATTAAACGATTTTAAAAAAAAATTTCATAAATATATGGAAATGCTTATAAATTCAAAAAAATTCCTGAAATAGATAAAAAAAACATCTTAAATAAATAAAAAAATTATAATTCTTTGTTTTTATTCACAAGTCTTTCAAAATAAATGTAGAACTAAAACAAGAGAATTATTAAGAATGTTTAGTAATTGTCCTTGAAAATTTCAATCTCAAGAGAGAATTACATTTCAAAGGTTGACAATGTCTTTTACAGGAATTTGTTTTTTTTTCTAAAATAATGTATTCAAAAAGAAATACTTTTTAATACTAAAATGTTTTTGTTTATTTTTCAAAACACATTTATTATTTCCTTCTTCCTTTGAACACAAGAACATTTCATTTGTCATGACATTTTTGTTAAATTGTTTCTTACTCTCTTTCTCCTTTAATTTCGGATGTTTTCTTACGTTTTTCGGTTGGTATATTTTCATAAATTATTTGTTTATTTCGTAATTTATTATAATAATTTATTTGGTACAGGGTGTCTGGTGGCAAATTTATATTTTTAAATACGATTATTTTTAAAAAGTAATAAACGGTGCGGTGGGAGGGTGGCGCCGTTGGAATTATCGATGTGCGGAGTTGTCAGTCACGATGTCGCAGTGAGCATCGCGCGTTGAGACATTTTTTAAGAATAATGATTCTTACGTAATTGCTCGTCGACAATTTTGGGTGCAGAGATTCCGGGCAACTGCTTAGGCTATGAATGTCCCACGGCCAGGGTCCAGTTTATCTTCAAGGACTCCCGAAATCATTGAACTAGTTGAAAGCAGTTTACGTGAAAATCCGGGACTTTCAACATGGAAAAGAGCAGCCTCACAGGGACTTCAAAGAGCTATTATTAATGAAATTTTAAAAAAAGGATCTGAAGTTCCATCCTTTTTTAAATTCAAATCGTTCAAGAACTGAATGAAGGTGACTTTGATTTACGCAAAAATTTTTGTGAAACGATGTTTGAGAGTTTTCGCACTGTAAATCCCATTTCTTGGAGCGACGTGGCTCATTTTCACCTAAACGGCCACGTCAACAAGCGAAACTGCCGTTACTGGTCTCCAAGAACCCGCAATCCTCGATTGAAATATCAAAAACCATTGCATTGCCCCAGGGTAACTGTTTGGTGTGCCTTTTCCACGCATGAGATAATTTGAGCATTTTTTTCGAAATTCTCGAGGCCAGGCGACGAATGTCAACGGGGAAATTATCGACGCATGATTGCGGAATTCTTTTTGCCAATCCTACGATCTCATCCATCGTACCTTCACACATGTGGTTTCAACAGGATGGGGCGACTGCACACACAGCCAGAGCTTCGATGAATTGCTTCGGGAAAATTTCCCCCAAAAACTGATCAGGCGCTTTGGGGACATCTCATGGCCACGGAGGTCGCCATGGGGCTACCTCAAAGACAGGGTTTATAATGACAATCCCCAATCTCTTGTTGCTTTAAAGGAAAATATTCGTCGAGAAATCAGCTCATTTGAACCAAGTTTGCTGCAGCGTGTGGCGCAGAGCACAAGGCTCCGTTTTGAACAGTGTGTTTAACTCGACGTGTACATCTGGATGACATACTCTTTAAAAAAATAAAATCCTCATTTCCATTCTATCGTTCCATGCTCTTAATAAAACTTTGTGTGAATTATTGCGTTTTTATTTAAGTTCGAAAATATAAATCTGCTACCAGATATCCTGTTGTTCGAGTGCAATTTTCTTTCTTACACAGTGTTTATTATTTTTTAATTTAATGAACTTTTGCTGTTGTCTTTCTGATCTTCTTTATTTTTTTTAATTTTTCTGGTTTTAAGATAAACGAAAACTAAAGAAATTTTTTTTTTTATTAAAACTAAAAACTTCTATTCCTTATTTCTTAATTTATTATTTGTTCCGTTTTTAAGAAAAATGTTTATTTAATTTAACGGTTGTGGTGACGATTTGGCGTAAATATTTCTTAAGTTGTTGACAATAATAAAATGTAGTTTTTGTGTATAAAGTTCTAAGTCTTAAACTTTTAACAGAGAGCATCTTATATATAAATCGACAAGGACAACACAGTTAAAACACTTTCCTCTTCTGTTTGTTCAACGAATAGAACAAAAAGATACACAATTTTAAAGGCATTTACTTACAGAAGTGCACAATATATATTTTATTTAAATCCATTTCATATTTGAGGAGTTATAGCCCAGCGGTAACTATTGAAAGGACCACAAGTGGCAGGTCTTTGAAGACCTTTCTAAAAAATTTCGTTTCGTATGATATCCTGCCCTCAGAAGCATTCCTACATATAGGTATACATTTCTTTTTGAAACCCCTTCCAAAATATTCAGTACCCATTCGCTACTTCCTTCTTTTAGAAGGAAGAAAGGAAGTTGTTAAGTTTTAATTTTTATTGTTTTAGTGACCTTCCTTACTCCCTTCTTTGGAAAGGGAATTAATTGGTTTTTAAAGGGATTGTAGAAGGGTTTGGCACAATGACAACCTGTGTAAGAAATAAATAAGTTTGGAATACGGCGGGGAGGACTTGTGTCTGCTAAATAAGGCCATATATTAGGCCTCTTTGCTCATAAGTTTTACCGCTGGAAAGCATTCAAATTTGCAACTAACACATACATATGCAATCAAAACACATAAATAAAAAATTTGTTTTTTTCAATTACACAAAGATTTTTCAATCAAATAAAAAATAAGAAAAAAATAGGGAGATCGATTATTCGAAATTTTTCAAAAACCGGTTTTTAAATATTTCGAGTATATATTTCGGCAAAAGGCAAGCCAGTTAAGAACACTTTCGTCCTTTATGTGTCAGCCGAACCTCAATGGGGTGAAAAAAGAATCAAAATGGGGAAATAGGGGAAATTGCATTTCTTTCTTTCACTTGGTAATTTTTTAATTTTAAATAATATGGAACTTACAAATATAATATTATAGGTGCAGGGTCCTCAGTGAATGAGAACCTATAAGATAAAAAATGTTTGTAGTTTTTTGTCCTTCCTCTGGCACTCTTTGAATTTTTAATAATATAAGACCTTTAAAGATTAAATTAAAAATGCATAATCCTGAGTGAATAAGAATATGTAAGAGGGAGCTTTTTGGGTACTTTTTCATTCTACATCTGGTACTTTGATCAATCTTCATCAATTAAAAATTTTTGTTTTTCAATTGATACTTTCTGATATTTTTACATTTAACATCCACGGACTCAAGTGGGAGATAACATATTACCAATCGATCGACTAAGACGGAAATAATAAATGACCGAAAGATGTTATCTCATAGATACTCAGATGTACTACGTTTTCTTCATATTTACAAAATAATTTATGGTCGAATTTCGACTTTGGGAAAACACTTATATAAGAAATACAGCAATAGCTTACACAGTGATTGTTGCAACCATAACTATGATTATGAGACTTACGCAAAGGAATTTATTCAATTATAATTTGGTTGTGGTATTAAAAGATCTATGGGCGATTCACAAGGTAGTCATAAAGTTGTAAAGTCATATGTCTTAAAATAAGTACAAAAAATATATACGACTGTTGTGGGCAAGGACCGGAAAACGTTTTTTTTTTATGTTTTTAAAAAAATATTTATCATTGGTGTTCGAAAAATATTTTAAATTGTACCATAACCAAAAATAGATAAAAATATTTTGTTTGATATTGTTTCTTAAAGTTCAAAATAATAAAGTTCTTAAAAAAAACGTTTTTGAGAAAAATATTTTTTTTTTGTTCTTTTGTACAAAAAATTAAGAACCGAAAACTTAATTTTTTCTTTTTAAAAATTTAAAAATCATGCGTACAAAATAATTTTTTTTTTTCATCAGTTTAAAAAAATAAAAGCAAACACAAAAAAAAGATATTTATTTTTTCAGTAGAATATTATTTTGTACATGAAAAAAAAAGAACCGAAAACTAAAAATTTAATTTTTTTAATTGACAAAATTTAAACTCATACGTACAAAATTATAGTAAAAAATATAAAGCTAATAAATAATAAGTAGTTATAACATGATAAAGATTATCCTAGAACTAAATAGTAATCTTATCAATTACCTTGATGTTGAGTTTGAGCAACAATAAATTTTCTACATGCTCAGAACTTAAATTCCTTCTATTTTTGGTCATAATAATTGGCAAAGCACTGAAGGCTGCCTCCACAGATACCTGTGTTGCGGGTACAGCTAATGCAACAGCAGCTAGTTTTGATAATTAAGAATCTCTAAGGATTTTTTGCATTTGCAATTTTAAACACAATTTTATATTATAATTTTAATTAAAATTCTCAATTTTAACTTCAAATTGAGTTTTTATTGTTAGTTTCTAAAAACAAAAAAAAAAAAAATATTTTTCTCAAAAACGTTTTTTTTAAGAACTTTATTATTTTGAACTTAGAAGAACAAAAAACACAAAATAATTTTTTTTTTTTTTTTTTTTGTACAGTTGAAAACATGTTTTGAACACCAATGATAAATATTTAAAAAAAAAAAAAAAAAAAAAAAATTAAAAAAACGTTTTTGTGTATTTTTCAAATTTTTGTTTTTTTGTTTCTTTTCATGTACAAAACACATATTGTACTTAAAAAATAAATATCTTTTTTGTGTTTCCTATTTTTTTTTTAACTGATAGAAAAAAAAAATTTATTTTGTACGCATGAGTTTTGAATTTTTCAAATGAAAAACTTAAATTTTAAGTTTTCGGTTCTTAATTTCTGATGCCTGGTTGTGGGCAACTGCTTATAATTTAGATTTCTACTGCACAGTTATGACCAGTCAATGAACTCATCATTAACATTTTAATTTAATTTGAAACACGACAATATTTATTTTTTTTTTAAAGAATTGTAAAATATTATTTAAGACATTATGACGATATGACTTGATAGCACACCTTGTGAATCACCCAATAATTGTTGTAAACATAGTACTGTTGATACTGCAGAAAGTTTAACGGTGCTCATTTTGATTATATCCATGAATACCGCAACCACGATAAGTTTGAATAAATTGTCTGTAATTATATTGAAAATATTCTTTTTTAGGCGTATAAATGAGATTTTTTTACAAAAGTCTATTAAAATTATTATAATACTAAGAAAAAAATTGTGCATTCTTTTATTTTCCTTATTCTTGATAATTTTTTTTTGCTGTTTATTCTTAAGAGAGCTTTGAGAAACTAAAAAATATATAAGTTGTTTTTTGCTCTTTAACTTGGTTGCATTAATAATGAGGTTTTTCTTGCCATTTTCTTTTCTTGCAATTTTTTCTCCTTCTTATATTTCAAATAAAAAACACACTTTTCTTTATAATTTTTTCTTGCTGCTTTGTTAGTCTGCCATAAAACAATGTTTTTATAATGCAGACTGATAGCAAAATATGGATTTTGTAGGTGGAGAGAAGAAAATTCCCTTTATTTTTTTTTTCTTTAAATATAATGCAATTCATTCATCATTTCGCGTTCATATTCATTATAAAATTGTATGCAAATTTATTCATGCTGTTGCTGTTTTCTGCCAACGGATTTTGTTCACATTGAAGGGCTGTGAAATATGAAAGAAAATGGTTTAAAATGCTAGAGGAGAAAAGCAAGAAATTGTTTTAAAGAAACAGGATAATTATTATAAGGCAAAGATTATGTTCTTTTATGAGTGTGAGCAGTTTTTTGTAGCGTTTCTTTTCAACTAATTTATAATTTTAATAAATTAATTATTTAGAAACAATTTTGTTTTAGTCTTTTTTAATGGCTCACAGCTTTACAAACAAAAGAAATATGACCAGGAAAATTTAATTGTGTTTTCTTTTCTGACACAAAAATTTTCCAATATATTATGTAACACTTATAAATTACACCCTCATAATTTTTAATGATCACAAAGGGACAAGAATCATTGCCAGTTATGCAAATATAACATTCACATCAGGTTGAAAGGGTATTTTAAGTTAGTCAATCCGCTTGTTAATTCTGCAATATCGATCTTAGGCCCTATAAAATATATATTTTGGGTACTTATGAGCAGCGAAGTTTAGTAAAGGGTGCCCATCTGACCGCCTATCTCTTGAAATGGGCTTCCAAAAAGGATGGAAAATAGTTTTTTTTATATAAATCTCTCACATGCCGATAAATTTTGCTATTGATCGGGCAATAAATTACTGAGACATCAGCCAAAAACTACGATATTAAAGGCTATTGTTGTTATAAAATCCACTGTTGTTGTTTTTTTTTTTGATAGTATGTGTTAGTGGGTGAGTGGTCTAGGATGATGAATAACATTAGGTGAAGGACACTTTTACTTGTTTCTTTTTATTTAGGTTTAAGCAACTCCACTTGTAGACTTGTAATTAAAACATACAAAGAATAGAAACGAAATCCAAAATAATATGTCTTAGCCCAAAACCAATAACAACAACAGCTGTATTAATAATGTGCAATTGATAAAAATTAGGCTAAAATGTGTTACATAATTTTGGTATTGTTCGGCAACATTATAAGAAAAGGGTACACCTACAATATGAAATTTTTTTAAACATGATTATAAAGAAGTTGAGAAGTCAGAAATAATAGAGGCAACCTTAAGAAAAAGAAAAATAAAATATCTTGAACTGGTTTGTTGTTGTTGTAGCACAACAGAGTATAATGTGTTCTGATATGATCATGGATTAAAGAAAATGTAAAGGAAAGCTTTGCATATGTATTAAGGTCACACACATAATACGATTGAATCCGCCCTTAATAATAATAATTTGCGGTTTCCTCAATAGTGTAATGGAATGTACTTTTTTATTTTAAAGATTTATTTAACATTTTTCAGATAAATCCATATAAGAGCGATATCATTTGTAGATGTCAAAACCTCTTATTGTAATACCATTTGTATCAAACCAACCCATATAACGTAGTAATAGCCCCCATCGGCTGAAAATCTAAATGTAAAGATCATTTTATAGTTTCGTGTTATTAAAATTTGATGGGCAGGATAATTTTTCATTAATGAAAAACGCTTGCCGTGTTGTTTTTTTTTTATCTCTAAAAGTCTTTCGATTTTCGTTTCATCCAGACCACACGGTCAATAAGTTTGGCAATTATTGCCTTGGAAACTGTCAAATTCTATTGCTAATACAAGATATTAACGTGTGCCCTGCATATGGAGCCTTTGCTGCAATAGTCATAACTCAAATTTGAATTTTCTAGCACCCTAAAATTTAATTCTTCTCTCCAGAGTTGAGTATATAAGATATTTGTATGACATTTTTACACAATATGCAAAAGAGATTTGGCGATTAACTCCACATTATTAGGTAGTGCGCGTCCCTATGCTGCACTAGGAATTAAAGAATAAAATACGCTAGCTCAAAAATCCAGTTTTTTGAGTTATGACTCTATTGCAGCAAAGGTTTGATATAAATTTTTAGAATACATGTTCAGCAACAAGTTATATAATTCATTGCGGAACAACTTCCTTTTTACCAAAGCTGTCAAATTCAATTGCCATTTACTTAAGTTTTTTTTTTAATGAAAAAAAGTATAAAAAATAAGGAAAAAAACTTACTTATGTATTTTTGAAGACTATCAATAAATAAAACTGAATAATTAATTGCTTTTTAAGCATGTAAATTAATAATATTTTTTTAGAGATCACCTTTTTCTTCGCTATGAAAATAACACAGAACATTTCTTTAGCATATTTTTCAATCTATATGTTCTAAGATATGTTCGTGTTCGCCAGCACAAGATATGAGCTAAAACATTGTTAATTTGACGGCGTTATTGTTTGTGTAAAGGCACCACAAATTGCTGTTGTGGTCGGGGGTTACAATTTTTTTGTCTTTTGTTTTTGAGAAGCTTTTCAAATATGACAATTTATTCTTCTAACTGTAAAAGTTGTTATTCCTTCTCTGAAAAAATTACAAAGACATTTATAACTCAAAAAGGGCAAGTAAACCGATTGTTAAAGAATAAATCAATTAAAGTCACTTATGTAGTTATTTAACTTATTAGTTTTATAAGTTTAATATTCAAATAAAACTTTATGGTTTTATTTAAAGTAAATATTTTCTAAATTCCCAATCCAGTTATTTATGTAATACATACCTATAAAATCATTTCTATTTGTACAATATTTGTTGCTTCACGTTTTTATGTATTAATTATAAATTAAAATTTTTAATGTTAATCCCTTTAGAATAGAATTACGCTAATACGAGTTGTGTGTGTTGATACAATGGACAAAAAAAACCCATATATTAAGTTGATTAGCCACGCTTAATGAAAAGTCTTTAGTTATGAAAATGTATCGTAACAATAACTTTTTATACAAGTTAATAAATCTTTTTAATGTAAAACTATTCATGCCATAGTCTTAAATAAATAGTTAATACAGTTAATCGGTATTGGTGGAAGAACATAAAAAATGGCTGTATCTAAATCTATAAAACTGTTATCTATAAGTATGATTTAGTAATAATATACATACTATTATTTTTTAACTCAGACTGTAGAAAGGCATAAGAAAACACATTTCCATAATTTCCTCTAAGGATTAGAATTTTACCGAAATTTATAGTAAAAAGATTCTAGAGATAAAGAAACACTCATTTCAAAAATGAACGTGTTTATAACAACAATATTTATAATGATGGAAAGGGTATAATGCGTTTGTGCTGATGTGAGTAACAATAACAAATATTGGTCCTAGACCACCTTTTAATAAATTGACTTTTTGAATCGATCTTATGATGCCCGTCCGACTGGATTTCCATTAGGGTATTCTTTCGATTAACCGTTAATCGGTTAACCGATTAATTACTACATAATTTACTGATCGGTTAATTTAAAATTTCCTATTTTCGATTAACGATTAAACCGGTTAATTTCAGTCGATTATCCAATTAACCGATATAACAAAATTTTTTACTTTTTTGTAGAATTATAACATATTTTTTTGTTTTTTTTAATTATTTGTTTCGACTCATATACAAAAGGTATTTGTTTAGAAAATATTCTTTCATACAAACAAAGAAGGGCGATCTTCATTTGAAATAAGTGTTTTTTACTTTTTATATATGCGTTTAGTTAGTTGTTTCTTCACATGTCTTCTCATATTAATCTTTTAGCAGAATTAACTGAAACAATAAGAAGTGCTTAACATTAAAAAAAAAATTAAAACAGGACTCTAATGACGTAATGGCAGATTTTATATGTTAAGAAAAATTCAGGAAGAGGACTGAGAAATTAGATATTCTCTATTATTGGTTGTTTTTGATTTCTTCAACATTTACGATAAATGAAAGCATTTTTACAAAGTCAAGTTTTACCAAAACTAAAGAAAAGAATCGATTAAATCCTAAACATTTAAGCCAAATTATTTGTCTAAAAGATTATTTTATAAGATCTTAAACTATTGATGTAACATAAAATGATCTGACAGTTTATTTTTTAATTAATACATAATATTTATGTATTAATTCAATTTTTTTGTTTGCTAGTTTTAGTTCAAGAATTGTTATGTTGTTGTTTTTTACTAATAAACTCCAAAAAATAAATAATTTAGAAATTTGTATATATTGAAATTATTTAATTTATAAAAAAACTTTATTAATCGGCTAACAGATCAATTCAAAAAATTAACTAAGCCTCGGTTAATTAATCGAGCGATTAACCGATTAAAGCAAAAGCCCGAATAAATTAATACCCTAATATCCATGAAAACCTTACGCGCAAAGTACAGATCACAGTTTAAAGGCTAGATTACACTATTATACTTTGTATTAATACATGTCAAAAACTCAAGTAATATGACAAAGTGTGATAGTGTGAATGCAATGTGTCACAAGTATTACGAAAAAAGTTTGACATCCCATACGACTTAATCGTTTTTTGAAAAATTTCTAAACGCTAATACTTTTCATTGGATCAGGGTTGCATTTTAACAAAAGCATGTTCATGTGTGATAGTGTGACTACAAACTGTAATGTTACATTAGATTTTTTGACAGTCACAACAAAACTCATTAGATTTCCATCTCACAAAGTATTATGGAATACGTAAGGCTTGTGAGATAGTGTAATCTAGCCTTAAGAGAAATTTAATGAAATGATCAATAATTTCCCAAAGCTCCCATACAAGCATATTTTGGAAATAGAGTCTTTGTGCCCATATATCATCTTAGTATATTGGTATTAAGGTCATGTTTGGTCGAATCATATTTTTTTACAATCTAAATCATCTTATAAATTTTGTTTGGGACTGGTCTATATTTGACCTTAGCTCCCATACAAATGCCCCTCCCAAACATAACTTTAAATGCCAAAACTTCCTTATAAGTAGGGGTGAGAATAAAATGTTGCGACAGTAACTTTTAAGATTGCTACTATGTCATGGGAAAATGTTGAACTGGTAGGCATAGAATTGACCGTAGGTCTCGTATAGAAACCCTCACCAAAAAACTACGTAAAGGCGAAAAAAATCTCATATATTTCATATTCAATACAATAAAACTCTTTTGTGAATCTTAACATAATTTTGTTCTGGCGGGTCTATAGTGAGCCAAATAGCTCTCTCTCTCTCGAAAATTAGTCTGTATATACTATGGTGTAGGGTATCAAATGGTCGGTTTGACAGACTTTAATTTCTTACGGGTTTTTTTATTATTTCCATTAAAGCTTAATAAATTATTTAAGCTAAGTAAATAATAAAATAAATTAAATATCCTCTAAATACATATAATTACTCTTTTACAATGAAGAATATATTTTTAGTTATTTCTATATTAAGTTTTAATGAAGCATTGTAATAAACTAGCAACAATAAATAAAATTACAACTCTTAAAATCAATATTTATTATTAACTTCATTATAAAATATTCAAAATCTTACTGAAATAAATTTTACATTCAATGTATTTGACAGCAATAGCAATTAAAGTATTAACCACAACAAAAATTCCATAACGTCAGTATTCATTCATTAAAATAAATACTAAAAACATTGTATAAATAATATAAATGTATGTGTACTTTATGTATAAATAATGATTTTAGTTCGGTAATTTAACCCAGCAAACAAATAAGTTTAATTTAAAAAAAGGAATGATTTTTGAAATGAAAGCATACGATTATATAATAATAATATTTTAATTTCATTTATTCCTATATTTACCATAACCATTGAATGAATCCCATTTACAAATGTGTTTTTAATGTAATCTGCTATAATAGAATACAACGCTTGTTTTTAAAGAATTGTTTTATAAATTTCAAGTTTTATAAAATTCAAATCTGACATAATCCTAATTGACAACAACCATAAAATGGACCATTTTTACTATATGAATAATTGATTTAATCATTATATGGTGGACGGGCTTAAATGGTTGAATTGATTAAGAACTTGAATTGGACCCGTAATGCTGTCAACAGGAATGGCTAACTGAATTTTAATATAATTGTGGAAATATATGAGTATTAATGGCGGCTTTTGAGTGTTAGAAAAAGTATATTTTAAGCATGTCATGGTAGCTGTAAGCCAATTAAAAAAATAATATTAATAATAATATGTTTGAGTGCAAAAACTGGTTTCTGTTTCATTTAATAAAATATTTTTTAGTATGAAGCTTCTTCTTTCTATCACACACTTCTAATCTTCCATGTCTGTTCACAACTCTCTGAGCAATTATTTACAATTGATGCAGATAATAAATAGTAAATGCGGTTAAATGTTGAAAGTTGTTGGGAAATAAATATTCAAATGTTTACATTAATAGTCATTTGCGTTGGAATTTGTTTGATATTCTAGATAATCCGAAATGCGCATAATATGCCTGGCAGGACTTCAGTAACTGTAGCAACAAAAGCATCAACAAACATACAGTAATGAAATACTCGTACAACTATTTAAATAAATGTAACAAAATGTTTTATGTATGCAAAAATTTAACGAAGTTAAATAAATAAACTAAATATGGACTAATTAGAGCCTCTCCAGGGTAACAACAAATGCTTTGAAATATTAAATAGATCATAAAAAAAATATTGAAATAAATCAACAGAGAGTTTTGTTAAACAAAATTGTCAGTTGCTTTAATCATATCTCCTTTACATAATTATTAATTAAGAAAAAGTATTTCAAATATTCTAGAATATTACCAGAAGGTCTGTTAGTAAAATTATTTGAATTCATTTGAAACTAAAATGGAAATAGGCCATGCTCTAAAATAATGTTTCAATATAGTCGAAAAAAACGTAAATTTGTAAGCACCTCAACTATAACGAGGCAATTTTATTTTTTAAAGCTTTAAACGCTTCAAACATAATAATGTTTTTGTATAGACAATGGAGTGGGCCGATTTGTAATGACAAACATTTTTCGATATTGTGTCATCGATTTTTCGATAGCTTTTGGCATTTGGAAAAAACATTCCACTACTTCATATCAAAAAATCATTTTCGAGGCGCTCATATTTAAATTTTCTGACTTTTTCGCAACTTTTATTTGAAAGGTTTTTTAGATGGTAATAAAAAAAATCGAATGATTTTAAATTACCTTTCCAAGGTGAAATTGTACGCTAAAAACGATGGCGATAACAATTCTTTCCAAAAAGGTTTTTTGCGGTTTTGGACAAGTTTTTGTCGAAAAAAAATTTTTTTTTTACGCGTATATGTTTAGGTTTTTTTTTTATTAGGTACGTTAAAAAACGATTTGAAACGTTATAATTTCGAAAAAAAAATGTTTTTTTTTGGGTTTTTGACGAGTTTTTGTCGAGTATTTCGGGAAGCATAGATCTTCTAGATTGCATAATCGACCCACCATTATAGACAATTATAATATGTCTACTGTGCAGGCCTGCCAGATAATTTTGATAAAAAATCGGCATATTTTCGAAAAAAAATCGGCATTATCGGCACTTCAATTAAAAAAATCAGCAAAAAAATCGGCAAATGAATAATAACCATTTTAAGAACAATAAAACATATTTCTATTAACACACAAAATAACAACACAGAAAATTTCAGCATTAACTTACATATAACCCATACAAAAACATAAAAATTAATAAAAAAATGAATATTTTTATAAATAAATTGTAGTTAATTTAAAAAAATTTTGTACATTAGGTTAAAATTGTTTTTATAGTTGACAAATATATTTCAACATTTTATTTTAGCAAATATTTTATAGATACATATTTGAGTTTAATAGTTTAATTAAATCCATTTTAATATCAACATCAAAACAGTTTGCATTATTAAATTTTAAGTAATCTTTAGAAAAAAGAATTCCTTGAAAGGATTCATTTTCCAGGGAACATCGAAATTTGGTTTTATTAAGGTTCACTTAGCTACAAATTCTTTCCACGTTTGCGGAAGAAAGTGGAAGGACCATAATTTCTTGTACAAACTATGACAGCACTGGAAATGCATCCGTAGAACCCCCACGTTTGCCAAAAAGTTTGCAAATTTACTTCAATTCCCTATAAATCTTCTTAAAAATTTAAAAATTTTAACTCTATATGTACATTCCGAATATAAAATTTGTATTTCTTTTTCAGAAATAAAGCTGGGGAACTCTTTCAGAATTTCCATAAAAGAAATATTTTCCTTTTTCATAATTTTGTTAGGGTTATCATATTTAAAGATTTATAAGATTTTTGTTCAAATTCAAAACGTTTTAATAGTTGATTTAAAAGTTCTATAAAAAAATTAATACATTTATTAACAATTTTGTTAATATCACTTTTGTTGAGTTTTGATTTTAGAAAGTAACTCATTAGCCAATAAGCCCAAATACTAATCATTAAAGTTCAAAAAATGGTTTGTGTTCATAAATTCCGTTAAGTAAATTTAATTTTCCAATCGTTTTTTTGTAAAATTAGTTAATACAGTTTTAAACACCATTTGGTTGGTTGTAGAGGTAATGACAATTGCTTCAAAGTTGCCCAAAATTAATAAATTACACGTTGACAAGCAAAGTTACCGTTATTTAAGTTTATATAAAAAAATCGGCATTTTTGGAGCAAAAATCGGCCAATCGGCACTTTGCTAATTTTAAGGCAAAAAATCGCCAAAATGCCGATAAATCGGCAAATATGGCAGGCCTGCTACTGTGATAGGATATGTAAAGGGTGTTTTTAAGCCCGATAGAAAGTGAAAAGGAAAAAAATAAAAGAAAAAAATTATTTGTATTAATTTTTTTATTTAAGCTTGAGGTCTATTTTCTTTTTTTATAAAAAATATTAAAGTTATTTAATCCAATATTTCGGCACTCCATTGTTTGCCTTCTTCAGGGTTTTTTTTCTTGATTATATTAATAATGGAATAATATTGGTCTCTGAATTAGTACTTGCAATCATTGTATAAGAACCGAAACCATAATTATTAATTAAGAGCGGCTTGTTTAAACCATAAAATGATTGAAATAATCGTCATAAAAAAACGATATGGATGACTCTGTTGTCTTTTATATGATGAACTTTTAAATTTAAGCAAACTATGGTATTTTTGGTTACCTTGAAACCAATTTTTGTCTGTAATAGTCTTTAAACCATATGTATGATTAAATTCTTTTATATTTTTTTTATTGACCAAGGTTTAATTTAATTAAGTTTATCAACTTGACTTTTTGATAAATAATAATGTGTCGGTCTTAAGAACTAACAAGCTGGGCACCCTACTGGTAAAGCTAATTCGAGTACGCTGAATTCAATGGTGATAGCCGTTTTTCAAAGATAGCGCTCATATTCGCGATATCGAAATAAAAAATTTTACTACTAAAGTACCGCAAAAAATATTTTTTTTAAACTTTTAGGATCATTTAGGTATGTGATGAAAATCGATTGTTTTAAAAACGATCGTTTTTAAGGGCGTGATTAATTTTGAATAATTTTAAAATTTATTATTTATTAAATAAAATAATTTAATTTACAATTTAAGAAGAATAAACACAGAAAAAAAGAAAATGCGTTAGAAATCGATTTTTAACAACAATACATTTTCGGTTCGTTTAAAAATCGATTTCGATTACATGCCTGTACCCATATTCTGTAACTTTGGTGAGAACTTCTCGAAAGAAAATATTCCATCGTTTCTTGAAAAGTGTGAAAAAATGTGTCTGTAACTCATGTCGAAAACTATTAAACGAGATAACGTCATAACGTTATAAATGTCATAATGTTCCACTCGAAGCCGACGTGAACTTGCAGACGTTGAGAACGCCAGTAACACATATCGTTGCCGGCGGCCAAAATTATTAAAATTGAAATATTTTCACTGACGGTGGCGAAAATACAACCGTCGGCTATAGCAAATAATGTAGAGTACGATTTTAATTTTTTTTTTGTTGAAAAAATAGCTTTGAAAACATATTTTTCAAAAATTTAAAAGCAAAAATATTAAACAATGAAAAAATCACTCCGAAATAAGATACTTAGCTCTTCCATGTTATTATTCATAGCATTTTGCATAATTAATTCATTTTTAGTGGTAATATTTTTTCTCACCCCGTTTTTATGCGTGAGTTTATTTGACAGTTCAAAGCGGGAACTTTCTCACAAACATTTTATAGACACACTTTTTCTGTAAATTGGCGGATAATTTCCTTACGTGATAGCTATTACTCGTTAAAAATGTTACAGACGCAGTTAAGTGAGAAAAATAGCTGTTTGTTTCAATTTATGGCATTTTTGTTTAATTTCTCGCATTTCAATCGAAAAGTTTCTCGAAGCGAGAGTTACAGAACATGGGCACTGATCGTTCAATTTAATGTGCTGTTTCCAGGTGACAGGCAATTTATATGAAAAATACTCATGGGTAACCGCGGCAATTCTTAAACTCAAATTTTTGAGGAGAGCCGAAAAAACATTCTAGATCAAACTTTTTAAATTGGTCTTAACGTAAAAACCCGCAATTGTTTCATATTTTTTCAGAAAGTTTAAGAATCATGTAAAGAACGCTTACAATTAAGCAATATGTCATCAATATCTCAAAATCGAAAAAATGGACATACGCGGTTGCCCATGAAAACCACAGAAATTATGATTTATAAACACAATTTTTCGTTATTTTTTTCGACGAAATTTTTATTTCTCTATTTAAAAAAACATATTTTTTTTTTACTCTATTAAATATTTTTCTAATCCCTATTGAATATTTACAAAATAACATAATATTGTAGGTTTTATTTGTAGAAAAAATGTTTTTACTAATTTTTTTTTTTAAAAAAAAGTTAAAAAAAAAAAAAAAAAATTTAGACAAAAAAAAAATTCCATTAAACTAAAATTACAGCTTCTTTAAAAATGTTTATCATGAATACGACCGCTAAATTTGCATTTATCGTACTCAAATAAGCCTTACTAATAAGGTGCCCAGCTTGTTACAATTTACCACCAATACAGTGTATTCAATAGAGTTAAAGAAAAAAATTTATTTGAAAAAAATGGGGAAAAAAGGGTTTCCGCGAAAAAAATAACGAAAAATTTAATTTTACAGAGGTACATTGATTTGAATTGAATATAATAGTAATAGTATAATGATAGCAAAACAATCGTTTTAAAGAAAATGTCAAATTCGTTCACAGGGTAATTAATGAAGGCAAAAATAATCAAAACATTTAAGCTTTAAAAATATGAGACCGGGTAGGAAATTCATTGATAAGGATTACCAAAAAGAAAAACAAACAAATTTTTAGCCTCCTTATTCATAAAAAATAAAACAGGTTAATAAAAGGTTTATTGAACAACTTTTAATAAAGCAGTTCGTTTCATAAGCCTTTTATAAATCTGTTTTATTTTTTTTTCAATAAGGTACAATAAACACTTGAAACTCAGAAATGAGATATGAAGAAAACACACTGTCCGCCGAACTCAATGGACAAACAAGCTCCCACAGATTGTATTGCATATTAATAACACAAAAGCTTAATATTCATATTTGTATAAATGTACAAAAAAATAAAATTAATATACATCTCTGATATTGCTGAAAAGTATTAAGTGATTTACTTAAGCGACAATCCCAACTGATGAACGTTTAATACACAAAAATTAACAAGTGAAATATACAAACAGACACAGCCACACGATCACAAAAGGCAGCTACAAAAGAAGATGTTTTATTATTTAACGTACAGATAAATAGTTTTTTTCACTTAACTTTTGTTATAGTTTCTTCTTGTATTAAATACTTAATCTGAACATATGAATAAGTAAATATGTAGTTGAAAGTGTAATTAAAATCACAAAAGAATTATGAAAAAAAAACAGTTTAACTGATTTCGTAGCTCTGAGTGAAAAATGTAAACATTATATTCAAGGTTATTTAGTGAGGAAACAACAACAATAACAACAACGAAAAACCATAAAAACATGGTTGAATAAAAAACTAATTAAAAAGTTCATTGCAAATACATGTACATCCACACACACAACACAATTCAAAGATACTACCCAGATAACACTTGGAGAATCATTCTTTGAAAAATCACTTAAATGAGTCCTTTTAAAGTAATTTTAATGAATTAGAACCCAATAAGAACTCAAATTTTAAAAATTCAAGTGCTCTAAAAATTGCTGGAATTCAACTTTGATATATGCTTAAATAGAGCAGAAGGATTTTAAACTTTTCAAAAAAAATTTGACCATTATTTCCTTAGTGTATAAACACTTCTTTATCTATAGTGATACTCCAAAATCAAACAAATACATAAATATGTTTGTAACTGGGTTTAGTATGACAAAAAAATTTTTAAGGTAAATCTAATTAGGGATGTACGAATACTGATACCAACACCGATATATCGGCGATACTTCAGGTTTGCCAATATATCGGTATCGGTCGATACGCCGATACTTTTTTAGAGTTTTTTTTTAAAACAATTAAATTGAATGCGTAGTGTGGACCTCCAACTTTAGCCGTTTTGCTTTGCACCATAGTAGTGAAATGTTCTCGCACTACTAAATTTTTATGTACAAAAAAACGTACACATTTTTTTCGTTTTATGATTTTAATGCTTATTTTTAATGAGATGTTTGGGAGAATAAAAATCATTTAGCTGAAAATTTTGGGTGACTTCGAGGAGGCTACAAAATTCATAAGCAAGGCCACTGCTACATAGTCTGACGTTATTCTGCTAGTTTACGGTTTTCGAAATTATTAGAAAATGTTATAAATGAATAAAAATGAAGATAGATAATAGTTCAGAGGCCGAACAATTTTCGATTTATTTAGCATTAGCTCTGAATGAAAGATTTAAGGGTTTTGGGAATAATGAAAGCTATTGTTTATCTAAAGTTCTTCGAATATTTTAGACCGTAACGAAAAACGTCTTACAGAGCTTCTATGACTATGCATTCTAAAATTGTGGAAGACAAGGTATAATATGTACATCTAACGCATGCGATGCAAACTTTAAGAATGTCTAGTGTTTTTAATGATGTGTACTCTAAGCTTTAGGTTTTTTTCATCTAACACCTTCAACACAAATTCAGTCGTCTTGGACGGATCTCCGAAAACTCCTAGCTCAAAATAGTGCACTACAGCTGATCTACACCTAAAAAACAATTACACATGACAATTTTTAAAATTCCCTGTAGTGGCGACGGGCTCAATATATGCGATAAAGTATACGTTGGGACGACAAAAACAAAACTTAAGACAAGAATATCTTCGCACAAATCTGACCATAAAGCTATTGACAAACCTATTGAACAAAAAACTGCACTAGCAGCCCACTGTACGTTGAAAAATCATAAACCACATTTTGAAGGAGTAAAAATATTACATGAAGAGAGGAATTATTCGAGGAGATTTACATTAGAGATGCTACATATTATTGATGTTAATCCACAGCTTCGTCTAAATTACCGACAAGACACAGAAAATTGTGCACACATATACAGACAATTAATAAACAAAAACAGACGATCGATAAAATAGATTTAGTTAATAAAATCTAATAAGAAGTGGCACAAGTGTTATTGTGAAGTTTTGTGTTTATTATATTTTTTAATTGTTTACATGTAATTATCTTTGTAATATTATGTTTTGTGTTTTTTTTGTTTAATGTTAATAATAATTATTATTGTATTTATTTATTCAGACCCCTGAAGATGGTTAGCGATGCTTACCGAAATATTGGGAAAATAATAAAAATATAAAAAACGAAAATATTACGAATTTTTATTTTTTATTTTATTTATTTACGTGGACCTACAGCCAAACAAAAACAACTAATAATTTATATATATCGCAATAGGTCAACTATAAAAAACATACAATTTATATTACTCTAAGATTGAGTTAATTATCCACTAAGTGGCAACACGGGAGTAAACATTAAGCGGTTTTCAATTTGTTTAAAAAAATTTTTTTTTAAAAAAGATTTTGTCAGTTTTTTTTATTAATGTTGATACGTTTTTGTAAAACTAAAATATTATTGATCCATGTCTCATCCAATATTTAGCTATTTTTAAACCATATTCTTTTGATACATTTTGCCATTTTTTATTGTGAAGAGTTGGCTAAACTGTATCATTAACACATTAGTTAAATATATTTGAAATATTTTACCAACTTTAAAAGTTTCTTTTTTTCGCATTTTTAATATTTAAAATACAAAATTTTTTTTAACATTTTTCCCTAAATTAATTACTACCCCTACCTTAGATCTTCTAATATCTCTAGAGGCACAGATCCGCTTGGTGCAGACATACTTCAGTTTTTAAATCAGTTCTGTCCCAACTGAATGGACTTCCGATCTCCGCAAAAGTTGAGAATTGCTTTTTTAACAAAAGTCTTATTAATTTAAATTTTAAATATTTATAATCTCTTACACTGTTCTTTTCTATAAAAACATTATTAATTTTTTGTTTATATTTCCACTGAATCAAATACGTTGTTTTTTAAATAATATTAATATCAATTTAATATATTTCTTCACTTTTCACTTTTCTACTTTAGTTTTGTAAATACTACTTTGAATTCAAATATAATATTCGTATCGGTATCGCCGATATTTCTTTTTGAGTATCGGAGTCGTATCGGCATCGTATCGTTATTGTTTTTGATACCGCATAAAATAACACTAGCGCCAAAAATTGTACCATCGTATGTATGATCTTTTAAACTTCGTTTCCAATGATATCACATTTTTATATAGTGATCTAATTTGAATAAGCCACCAAACAAACTCCTTTAGATGATCAAATATTTCATACACCATTTTTTCTTTATGCCATATTAAATTTTTTTTAAAACACAAAAAAAGAGTTTATATTCGTCAAGAATTGTATAAGAGAGTTAAAGATCTTTTATTTTTAATGCTTTATTTTATATTTTAATAAAATGCTTAACAAAAAAATTTTTTACTTTAAAAATCAAAATTTTTTTTTAAATAGTTCTTCGGCTCAACAAAAAGTAATATTAATGTTCTAAAATAAAAAGTAACCGTCCAGGGTTAAAATTGGTATGTTTGACGGAATTCCCAGTGTCCATTTTGCTGGGTTTTGCTATTGAATTTCAGTGTAAATCAATTGTGGGTGGGCCATTCAAAATTCCATTTATATTTTTAAATTTGAATCGGCTATAAAAAAAGTACTGATTTTTTTTTTCAAATTTCTGGTTTTATTAGAACTTTAAAGCCGATTCAAATGTAAAATAGCTTACCCTTAATAATTCAAGGCTTGAAAATGGAAAACATGACTGATATTACACTTGATTTAAACTTGAAGTCGAGCAAAATTGCTTATTGGGACATTATTAAAAAAATATTATATTATATACATATTGTATTTTATATTATAAAATTTATAATAACTATGGTGGTAGCTAAATTTTATTTAAACAATACATACATACAATATATTGTTAAATTCAACAATATTTAAAGTTTCAAGGAATTACAATTTTAATAATCGTAACGAGTGTAATATTAAAAACGACCATTGCGGCAACCACAAAATGATTTTTTATTCTTACTTCAACCATATTTTTCTCTGCGTGTAAATATGACCCAAATGATTCGCAAAATATCAGCAACATGACCGAAAAATGCGCCAAAAGAAAAACAAGTAAAAAACTACTCTCTTCAGGTACTACCGAGAAAAGTATTTTTATGATCAGAAAATAGGCATATTCATGACTGTTTATTTGAGGCATGCAAAAGACTCAAGAAAGACTCATATATAATCCTAAGTTCCATAAAATGTTGCCTGGGTGCACTCACCCATTAAAGACTAGAAACTTTTTAATAATTGTTGCAATAAAAAACTATTTTCCCACAGTCAGATAAAAATATTGCGAATAAAAATACGGGGAAAAAATAAATAATTATAAACAAAGTATAAATTAAAAGCTTACAAAATTATGTCTGTGCTGTGTTTAAATAAAATTTAGGATGTCCCTTTTCGTACCTTTAACACGAGTATGGTTTAATTGTTTATTATCTTGTTTTTTTTTATAATTTAGTAAAATTGTGTGTTCGTACTCCTGCCTGAATTCAAAGTTTTCATGGGAAATTTGCATAATAAACCTTTACTAAATTTAAAATATGCGCATATTTTTATGAATACTGATGTTAGAATTAAATTAAGATCCATTTTAATACATATAAAATAGAACTCTGATATCCGTACTGACGGAGAGCCTGTGTAGTCTGTATTTACGTTGTAATTTTTATATTAATAACAATTTAATTGGGCTGATGGCACACAATACCCCTGCTTGCTAAAATTGTTAATTACATGTATCCCTGTATGTTGCCTGTTGTTGCAAATAAACTTTTGTTTTACTTGTCTATATGTGAAAAATGGTGTGAGAGAAGAACAAGGTCCCTTTTTGGAATAATAGTTTATGATATAAATTTATTTAAAAGATACATTAAGTAATACAGTAGCTTTACACCACATACATATCTGTTTAAATATAGTAAACAGTGAGACAAGGATATATCTACTACTATAGCTTAAAAAAACTTATGTTTTATCTGAAGGACAAAGTGGAGGAATTTCTCACTCTTCCTTTTGCCGCTAATTTTTTTACAAAGCAAACTTTTGCTGCTCTATACATACAATCGTAAATATTATAGTATGTTTGCTGTCCACTACTGCTCTTTTTTGAAAAGTTTTAAATTTAAAATTTCTTTCATTAAGTATTTTCAGTGAAAATTTATATTGTTTATTTTTTTTTTAATTCAGTACTTCAACATTCAAATTCTATTGAAATTTCTTTTATCATCAATTACCATTCATTCTAATTTTATTTTACTGTACCTGGGTGAATGTGTTTGTTTTTATTACCCGAAACAAACAAAACAAAAAAAAAATAAAGGTTTAAAGGTTAGATTTAATAACATTTTGTGTGTGCGAATGGGTGAGTGTCATAAAATCAAAACTTTATTAATTAATTTAGTGCTGTGGCGGAATGCATTACAACGAAACAAAAAAAAAAATGAACATATTCACACTTATCTACGCATGTTTACACGTTTGTATTGTAGGACAAAAAAAAAAAAAAAAAAAAAAAAAAATTACACACATTTTCATGAATGTTCGCTTATACATATGATTAAGCATGGCCATGTAAATGAGTTTGGTTTTCAGGGATGTAAATATTTCTATTAAAATCTATAAAAAAAATAGCTACTTCTATTTTATTTATCACAAAATCACCGCCGTCCTATTATCGTGTTTACATACGCTATTTAGAACCAGAATTTTATATAAACAAATACATTTTTTTTAAAAAAGTTTTTCCTAAGTGTTATAAAGTTTTTTAGTAGGCAATTACAAATAATATTCTTTAAAGCAGGATTTTTGTCATCATCATAAAATGTTAGTCAGTTCTATATAAATCGAACTTGTTATAACCAGGTGGATGGGTTACCAATTTCAGGGATATTTCATTTTGTCAATATTTAAGTCGTTAAATAAAATTAGGAACTACTTTTGTATGCGAGAATATATATATCTCGATTTCCTTTAACTCTTTTTTTAAATCCTTAAGCCTTATCTCTTCTTAAAGTAGGTCACACCAAAAAAAAAAGTATTTAAAAAAGAACTAAAGTTGTAATTACCGAAAACCTTAAAGTTACATAAGCAGCTTGAAAAAATTTGCTCTTAGCAAAGTATATTTATATATTTGCTACATTTTTCATGTAATTTAAGCAACACATGTGCTCTTCTACCGAAAAAAAAAATAAAAGTTTTGTAGCATTATGACAGCACATATTGTTGTGTAAATGTTGCAAGTATTGCAAAATAGTGACAACATTTAATGTCTTAATGTTTTGTTAAAACATATTTTGGTGCAAAATTAATTTTTATAGTGTCTTCTATTAATTCAACATTTTTTATTTTTCGAATTTATTCTATGAGCTAAATTTCAGTTATGTATTTTATAAAGCTGTTTGTAATAGTTCTATTCCTTAAATTTTTAGAATAAATTCGAAAAATAAAAAATATTGAATATATTAAAGTAGCTTATGAAAGAAATAATTCCCAGATTCTGTTTTCTATTAATTTTAAAGTAGCAAAAAGGTGTAGAAAAAAGTTTATTAACTTTTCTTTTTCCATTGAAAATTTTTAATAGGTATAACTAAGATTGAGAATAGTTAATCAAGTGTTTACAGATCACAAATTCGGTTGTTGGTGGCATTTCTTTTTGAAAGTTAATTGTATTAATGAATATGGTTTCCAATATGACAATTGTTTGTCGTAATTTTTTTCTGTGTATTAACTTTATTTGTTTTATTAAATTTTTTATAAAAACAAAATACTTTTTAGTAAAATTCGACAACATTGTAAATGGGTGTTGTTTAGATACTCATACACCCAGAGAAAAAATATGTTTAAATTTGGTCACCTCCAACAAAACTATTTTTAAAGAGAATTTCAAACATATTATGTTTAAATTTAACCATATTATTGTCACCGACAAACATATTATTGTTAAATTAGTCCTACATCAAGAAGGCATAACCATATTATGGTTGCCTCCGAACATCTTTTGGTTAGTAATAACTAAAATATGTTTAACATTTATAATAGCATGGTTAATTTTCAACCAAAGCATGTTGCTCTTAGAAAAGAGGAAAATACTATTGTTAGTTTAAAAACAAATTATTGTCATATTTAACCATAACATGTTTAGAGGCAACCATAATATGGTTGTGGCTTCTTGATAGAGGACTAATTAAACAATATGGTTGCCGGTGACAATATTATGGTTAAATTTAAGCATAATATGTTTAAAATGTTGTCTAAAAATAGTTTTGTTGGAGGTGACCATATCTAAACATATTTTTTCTCTGCGTGTAACAAGATCGCATACTTTAAAAGAAGAGAAACGTCAGATTGTGGAAACTCTCGAGTTAGATTACATTTGTTACTTGTGAAATTTTTCGCGTGAAATAATAAATGTTGCTCAACATTTTTCACAAATTTGAACAGATTATTAGGCTTAATGTAGGATACGGTGAAACTTTTACCGTAACATGTTGCAATAAAATAAAACTTTATTAAAGTTTTATAATATGTGATTTAAATAAATAGAAAAACTTTAAATGGTTTTTATTTACAGTTATTAACAACTCATTGATCAAAAGTAGCCCGTGAGGAAAACAAAAACCTCAATAATAACATTAAAATAAACATTGATCAAAAAACGAAAAAAGTAATAATTAAAGAAATTATTTAACAAGAATTCAACATACGAGTATCATATAATAAATCGATATTTAACTTTATTTAGAAACAAGTAAGTGTTCTGTAGTCGGCTGTGGCGAATCTTTGATACCCTCCGAGAGTTGAAATATTCAAGGGTTGGGCTGTTTAGAGGGCCTATGATGAATTATAGGCCAATCTTCACAAATTTAATATAGTCTAATGAAATATTCACAGACAAAATTCTGCTACAATAGCATTATTATACATATGAATGTTTTTATGTTAATTAAAAATATGTCATCTTGTTAAATATGTTTAATATGCTAAATTTGTTAAATTTTATTAAAAATTGTTAATTTTTGTCAAGTATTCAAGAAAAAAATCCCTGAAGAAGGCACACAACGGAGTGCCGAAATATTGGATTCAATAAAATTTAATATTTTTTTTAAAAAAAAAGAAAAATTCCTCAAGCTTAAAAAAAGGATTAATTAAAAAATTTTAAAGGTCGAATAAGCGCCAATTTAAATTTTTAATCAAAACTGATTTTTTGGATTAATGCTTTGATTGGGGAAAAATTCTTTTCTGTGTATATTTTTTTATAATTTTATAGCAAAATAATAGTAACGAACAAAATGATATATGAAAGGCCATTTAATATTTTTCTTACATTTGAGTAGTCCCAATTTGAAAAAAATCGTATATACATACGTACATAATAATATTTATTTAATCTTTAAATATCAAGTAGCCGAAATTTGATCACCAGGCGATCATATTATGAAGAATAATTTTGGGAATTGTACAAATGACGAGCCTAAAGTAAATTTTTTTACCGGAAACTCAAACTAATAATTTTAATTTGAATAAATCGAGCAAAATTCGTTCTTTAATAGAAATTTCAAAATTATTTTAAACTAAAATTCGAAAACTTTATTTATTGCTGAAAAATTTTTTTTATTATTTTTTTAAATGATTTAATTTACCAACTTATTGTAGACTACTCGTAATTTGACTGAACTCAGTTAATTTGAAAGCTTTTGAACGCTTTCGTTTCCATGAAAATAAAAAATCGTCTGTTTTTTGTGTAGAAATTTGTGCACATTTTTAACAAAAGACTGTTTTGTATATGACAACAAAAGTTACAATACAAACGACTTAATACAAGAGCAAATCAATGTTGTAAATAACAGACATTTAATTAAATTATCTGCATGTTTTATAAAGTAATTGTCTGTTTCAGGGGAAAAGAAAAACATGTTCATGAAAAATACTATTTATTCAATACAGTAGTTCCCGCTTTAATACACCGCTCTTAAATGAGTTCCCCGTTTTAAGGCGGAAAAACTGCTGGTGGCAAAAAAATAAATTTTTTTCATTTAAAAATTTTTACCTGAATTAAAGATTTCAAAATTATAATTTTTAACAGTTCTGAATTTTAGTCTTAAATTTTTTGTTCAAAATACTGTTCATACATCGCATTTGGTTATAAAGAAATCATAATTTAAAATAATTTGCAGTAGAAGCAAAACAATATTTATTTCAATATTAAAGTCATATGAAGAAGAATTTTTAAAACCAAAAAGTAGACAAAATAAGGGGTAAATATGAATATTACATGTAAATTTTTTCCAAAAAGTTAAAAATAAAAATTTCGAGTTATTTCAAGATCAAGGGCTATATGAACAATATATAAAATTTAAAAGAATTGTATTATAAATCAATTTCAAAAGAAACTGAAAACGGAATTTTCGGTTTGAAATCGTTTTGTTTTCAAAATCTATTACATACCCGTATCTCTCAGAAAAGCATTCGCTTAAATGCGTTAATTTATCCAGGTCTTATAACTGCGTCAATTGCGCATTTAATCGATGTTTCGCTTAAATGATTATCAGCTTAAACAGGTAAAAAACAGAGCAGTTTAACATTCGCACTTTAGCAGGGATTACTGTACTATAGTAACATATTCTATACTATTTTACAATTTCCTGATGTTTCTTTATTGCTGTTTTTCACAATTTGCAACAATTTTATATGAACAATTATAAAAGTGCAGCTTTCTGAATTTTATGTCATTTAATTGCAAACAAATTTTTTTGTAAATGTAATTTTTGTACAAATGTAATTTTTATGATTGAATGTTTACTTGGGTGTATTTAAGGTTAATTATAGTTCATTAATGTTGTTAAAATTTTTCTGTAGAATTTTAATTCTCTTTCATTTAAAAACTGCCCTGCTTAAATTCTTGTTAAAAAGTCCATTAATATTAGCAAAGTTGCACTTGCATCTAAAAAGGTTTTAGAAGTTATAAAATAATGCTGGAAAGGAAGAAGCTGTCAGAAAAAACTGCTAACTCTATTAATGAATTGGTTTGAAGACTATAAACTTCGTCAGTGGAAAAAAGGTGGAAAAGGCTACTACACATTTCTTTCTTATATTCTTAATAAAAGTGTTCTCTTCGTGACTGTTTCCTCTTCCATTAAGTTCTATTCATAGAAAAGTTGGGGTACAGAAAATTTTTACCGGCAATTTTTTTTTAAGAATTGACATTTAAGTTTGTGGAAAGTTTGAATTAATATAAAATGGTTGCAATATAATTTAACTTTTAAGTGAAATTATTGCTGTTGATGAAATTTAAAAAATCTGTTGGCATGTTGCAATTGTAAAAGTGCTGGCAAATTCTACTACATTTCTTTACTCACGAATACGCAAAACATATCATTTGGGTACTCAATTGTACACTATTAATTTCTTTAAAGGATTTTTGAGTTCTCAGGCAACAATGTACAGCCAAGCACTGCTTTTATTATTCATTTTAATTTCGTTTGCGTTTAATTTTTTTTGCATACAGAAAATTTCTTTTCTTATAACTTTGTATTTTTCTGAATGTTAGCTTGTTTTCGACTATACTCTGAAAGTACTGAGTAACTATTATTGAGGAAAGAGTACTCAAAAAAGTGCAGATACCTGATACTCGGTACCCACTACTTAATAATTGCCATCTGTAATTTTTAAAGGATTTCCCTAGGGGAAAAAACTAACATAAGGCTAATCACGCGGCAGTTCTAACGTGGTAGGGACCGGTTTTTGTGCTTACACTTTATATGAAGGGGAACTGTCACATTTCCATGGCGATGTCTTAGGAGGAAGTTTATTGGCTCATTTTTGACATTTTGTAACAGGTCATTCAAATAACCTTAATTTATACATTAAATTTCGGTTTAAATAATGCCTGCCGCAGATATTGTCCCAAGCGAACCATGTTCATATGATAGACCCCCTTCAAATAACGAAGTCACATGATTAGTTTTCTGTGAATTACCATTACTCTGGAGCAACTACTCCTTAAACACATTGTCACAAGTACAGTACTTTTCGCTTATAGTCACTAATATGACTATAAGCCTTATTCACTTATGTGTTACTATGAGACATATAACCGAATTCGAATATAATAAAGTTATGTGAATATAAAAAAAATCATATAAATTACACCTGCAGAAGGGTTATGGTTTTGCATCAGAGTTGCATACTGTATAAAAAAATGTTAAAACAATAAAAAGATATTTCATAACTGATACCAACGGAAAAAACTAATTTTTTTATGAGTAGAGAGTTGATGACAAAAGCGATTTAATTCTTAGTTCTTTAGATGGATTTTGGTTTCGAAAATTAAAAAGATCTTAGTAAATTTTGCTAATGTAACTTTAAGGCCTATAATTTGCTTTACTTTTGCCTTTGATAGCCGCTGATAGATGGTATATATGTGAGAAACGATATCAGTATTATAATTAAAAGATATTTATTCGCTCAAGTTTTAAGAAAGAATGCTCGAAAAATATTATTTAAAAGAAAATTTAAATTGACATAAAATATTTCAAAGCTCCTACATACGTTATTAAAATTAGTACTAATAAAATTATACAAAGTATATATCCACATATATGGCAAAAGTGATTATATCGCTAAATGAACTATAACGTAAATACTTTATATTCAATTTACTACTAGCGGCAAATAAACAGATAAAATGAACTTTATCGCTAATGTGACTAAAAACGGTAGTGACTATAAACGAAAAAAACTGTATGTCTAGTTTTCAACTATCACAGTTCGTTCCTTTTTATTATAATAATATGTTCACTGGTCACGGGATAAGTGCTTAAAGAATAATTAACACAAATTTGCAACGAGGCAGTTATTTATCGTTATGAATTATCGTTTGAATATTTGCACAAATATGATAACAACAAATGATTACAGACAAGAACTTTGTATGATACATTTGCGACAAATTTAATAACTTTTATGCTCACTCTTTCACATGCTTCCAAAAATCATTACCGCCGCAATTGTATATGTACATATGGACATATATGATAACAACAAATAATACAAAACATTAAAAATCGTTTAAAGGTTAGAAATCATTTTGACCAAATAAGCGAAATAAAAAATTGAGCGAATCACTCGCATTTACGAACATGTTCCTGTAAATGTACATAATTTTTCGGGGTATAAAAATTTTACGAAATTTTATCCATATAGACATGAAACTGCTGTGAAAGAGTATATAGAACGGGATGCAGCTTTGATATCGGAGTTTGCTAGAATAAATAAGCTTGTTTTAAATGCTAACAAAACGAGATTATTAAGATTTAGACCTGTTAATCAGCTGAATTATGACTTTAGTGTATTTGTGGATGGGAGTGTTATAGCAGAGCAAAATTCAATAACGTATCTAGGAGTCACTCTACAGAGTAACCTGAATTAGAATCAGCACATTCAACACTTAAAATATCTCAATCTATCGGATTTTTATACAAATTTAAAAATAAATTTAGCAAAAACACAAAATTTCTCATTTATAATGCATTAATACAAAGTCATTTAAATTATGTAGCTATTTTATACGAATATAAAAAGTCTAGTGAACTGAAATCACTTCAACGTTTGCAGAATAAAGGTCTTAAAATAGTAGCTAATATTCCGGTATTGCACTCATCTTTTTCAGTATACCATGATCATTTTAAATCGGTTTACCAAAATATATCGCCTCTACAAGTTGCAGCTTCTTTTATATGTTTATAAATGCATGCATAATATTGGACACCAAACGGTACAGTTTTCAAGTAACCAACACCTGTTTAATACCAGAAACAATAGCAACTTAGCGGTAGCTAGTTGTAGATTGGAAGCCACCAGGCAAAGAGTGAAACATATGAGTAGTCGTGAATTTAACAATTTACCCCAAAGTTTAAGAAGTATATCTAGAATTTCTATTTTAAGAAACACATTAAGAAGATACCTATTTGGAAAATTAGATGAACTTCTGAGTTTATTTTGTGAATTCATTATAAATACTTAGTTTTATAATTATTAAATAATAATATTTTTATTTTATTTATTTTTTTTTATAATTGTTATTTAGTTTTAAATATGTAAATATTAACTTTTGCCAACTCGCCTCAACAATGCCTTTAAGGCGCTGAGGCTTTAAAATTGTAATGATTTATCTTTTTCTGTGAAATAAATTTAAATAAATAAAAAAAAAAAAAAAAAATCATGTAATCCCTAAGTCAGGAGCTTGTGATTTATTTCAAAATCCTGGCTTCAAAGATTTTTTTAAACCAGAGGCCAAATTACGCCTTTCGATATCGATATCAAGTGCCGTAAGCATTTTGACCTGATAATGTGTTGTAATTAATTAAATGTAAATATTTAAATTTAGTATTGATTCTTAATGTCAAATTGGTCGTTAAGCCTGCCTCTAAATTTAGATGTACTTTTAGTAACTTAATTATGCAAAAGTGTTTAACTTGCTGTTGACGTTCGTGCTAACTACCATTAACGTCACAATTTGTGTTTTAAAGTTGAATTTTGTTGTACTCACACATGGTGTTTTTTTATATAAGTACAATATACAACACCTTGTGTGACCTTCCCTGTTATAAATTATTTTAAATTAACTGATAAATTCATTGTGCCACACAAAGCATGAAAAAACATAAACAGAAAGAATATTGAAAAAATTTAACAATTGTTTAGTAACCATTAGTAACGCTTAAATAATTATTATCAATACGATGGCGATGAAAACAGCAGAAAAATCAAATAATATAAACCAATACGCAGCAGTTACGACCTACAGAGTTCAAGGGAAAAGGTACAACTTTAGGAGCTGGCAAAGAAGGGAAATAAGGTGTGTCAACAAATACAATAATTACCGTAAAACAAATAATATTGACAGCAATAACTACAAGATACAGATACCGCCTACATTGTTTTAAACAAGATAAATAAATAGAAGGGCCAGTCTATACGAATGAGATGTTTGTAAACAAACACTTGTTGTGTAAGTGGGGTCGGAGTGAGTGTATGTGTTCAAGTAAGAGAGCTCCTTCTCAAAAGGAAAATTATGTGCTTATAAACTTATCTAATAGCACACTTTAGAACTCATTTACGAAGAGTATATTAAATAAATATTATTGCTGTAATACTCTCTGGAAATAAGTTGTACTCTTGTGGTTGCTTCAAATGTGACTGCAAGCGCTTCGCAAGTTTCGCAGAGTTTCATACTTTTTGCAGACTTTAATTGTTCCCACATCATAAGAGTACAGAGAGTATTATGCGTTTGTGCTGATGTGTATAACACTTAAAATAATAGATTTTAGTGTGACGATCATCCCCTCAGTGCTGGCCCTAACCAAAAAAAAAAAAAAAAAAAAAATACCGATCAAAAGATGTCCGTACATCTGGCTGGTTTTCTGTCTATGAGGTTTTTATAATGTGATTACCTACAAAAAGGTTGTGAAGGTACACAGAAAAAATTATCGTTAATTTTTCTCAAAAATAAAATCAGTTTTAATTAAAAATTTACTCAAGTGAATTAAAAATTTACTCAAGTGAATTAAACGTTTAATCAAGTGAATTAAAGGTTAAATTAAGTGAATTAAACGTTAAAATGCTGATATTAATTTGTTTGTGGGTGCAAATTTTATTATTTTTTTTATTTTATGTCACAAATTTTTTAATTGAAATCAATTTTTTTATGTGTAATATAAATGACAACTTGTAAATAGTTCGGGAATACAACTATTAATTTTTTCCTTTATTTTTTTTTCAAATAAAATAAATATTAGGTCTGTTCAATAACAGAAAATTCTTGCTTATTTTCAATAATTGTTACATGCAAATGTTTATGTACTCAAAAAACTTGCAACAAGAAGGTAAAAAAAAGAGAAAACATTTTTGGTTTTAAAATTTTTACTAGCAAGAATTATTTAACCACCTGTTTCAAATGTTTGTTTACAAAATCAAAATAATATTCATGTTTTTTAAATTAAAAGTTTTTCAATAACGTAAAAAGTTTTATTTTATAAAATTTAACTACCAGGCCCACAATGTCGACAAGAACATTTCTTTCGCATTTTTATATTGAAAACAATAATAAAAAAATTTAATTTGTTTTTGTTTTCAATATAAATATAAGAAAGAAATGTTCTTGTCGACATTGTGGGCCAGGCTGTAAGAACTATGTATGTATGTATATTCAAAACAATTGAATTCAGAATGATATAATCTCGTATCTTTCCTCTGAATACTGTCGATATTGCTAACTTGCTAGTTTTCGCTGATATGGCGTTCATTTACTTTTTGGTTTTTTTTGAGTAATTAGGAAAACAATTTTGTAAAGTTTAAATTTAATCTCTCGTTGCAAGTTTCTTATAGTAAGTGGTATAGTGGGAGGAATAATTGTGCATCAGCTTATCAGTTTAACGTACTTACGTTGGAAGTTATAACATTATAAAATGTACACTAAATAATATCGTGTTTTTTTCATTGCAGCTAAAAACTTCTTTCTATTTTGAGTGAAAAATTCTTATTTCCTGGTTTAAAACTAATAAAAAAAAACTTAAAAAATAAATGTAATAAAAATGGGGTAAAATCTTAAAATAAATCATTGAAATCTTTAAAAAATTATAAAATAAAAAAAGGAATACTTTGTCGCATGAACACACATCCTGAACAATATAATAGTGTATACGACATCGATAACAAAATCCTGTTCACACTTTTAGACAAAGTTGCTGCAAAATGTTATATAAAAAAAAAAAACTTAAGGAATAAAAGAACAATTGTTAAAAAAAAAAATAAAAAAAACAAAATTTTCTTTCTTTTTCAAAAGCAAAAAAATTGCAATAGCATTTGCTATTTGTTACACCTTGTTACACACTCACACACAAAATATATGAATTTATAGAATGAAATACTTTTACTCACTCTAATACTTATTTATTGCTAAGAATATGTGTAAAAAATGTTGCTGTTTTTAACAGGATATACTACAATGCTGTATGGCACTCCAGAGAGCATAGAATTATGCACTTACAATTACATCTACACATACATACAACAGGAGTAACAAGAGAAGAAAAAAAAAAACAGAAAAATTTCTAAGCCAAAAAACTGAGCACTTTTGTTGGTTGCACGAAAGTTTTACAGCAGTTGTGATGTTACACGAACAAGTGCAAGTTGCAAACACCAGGTTGTTAACTCACACACACTTACACGTACAGGAAGAAAATGAGCAACCGGCAGTTGGCTAATGTGACAGAAAATAAGAAAAACTCTCTTGAAAAAGAAAAAAAAAATCTCAAATACTAGAAGTTTTGCACACTAATACATAGTCTTTTTTTGTATGAATGCACACCCACACATATACATGTAAGTAAATAAAAATATATGTAATAAATACATTTTTATATTTCTTATTTTATTACAAAATAACGTTGCATGCTTTTTGTTCTTTTTACTTTTTTTATATTCCTTTTTATTTTCTTAAGAAATTTTTTTTTAAGTTGTTACCAGAGCTGTTGGTTTACAGGAAAAAGTTTTACTTTTATAAAAAAATGCAGGAACAAAAGAAAATATTGAAGACTGCTGAAGTCTTAGTAACGATAAACAATCAAAAAAAAAAAAAAAAAAATGCTAAGAAGCAAATAGTAGACATGCATGATGATGTTTCCTCGTGCATGTTCTTTCGTTTTCAATGCAACTTGATTCTTAAGTTTTAAAATAAACCTGTGAATAGGTATACAAAAATAAAGAAGAAGAAAAAAAAGTTGCAACAAATGTTTTCTTCTAACCAACGTGCAGTAAATAAAAAAGAAAAAAGAAAAAAAAAACTAAACTGACAGACATAGAAATATGTAGGATATAAAAAATGCCATAATTTTAAAAGTTCTAAAATATCATAAATGGAAAATTACCCTGCAGTGTAAGAGGTATTAATGTAATTGTTGGTTAATTTTAATGGAATTTAACTTCGATTGCTACCAAATCCCCTCCTACACAGTTCTACAAGTTTTAAGATTTTTACCCTCACAAAATCGAATGATTTTTGGTGGGATTGTTAAAAAATCCAATAGAAAATCTTTTTTTTTTATAGAATATAAACAGCTGTTCAATAAAAAAAGACATTTGTATTTTAGTTTTATGAATGCTTTAAAGTTTAAGCGATATTAAAAAACTAAATAAAAGTGCGAAGACGACAGCGTTAACTGCCATATTTCTTTCAAATTTAACAATTTATTCTGATGATGCCGGATAGTTATTAAACTACTCCCCCTTGATCAACAAGAGGGTGCTAACTAAAATTTTTTTTTATTCAATTTTTGGAAAAAAATCTACATGAAACCTACGGCAACGTTACAAATTTTTAAATTTCTTTGAGCTATCACTTGCCTCCATTACATCTTTAATTTTAAGTTAAATTTCTGAAATTTCTCTTACAATAACTACATTTTTAAGAGCAATAACTAGATAGCTTGTATCAAAAACTTTTGGTGTAAGGATATCAAAATAAAAAATTTTAACTAAAATTTAATTTTCCCCTTTAGTCGAAAATAGCAATCTGTGATTTATCACTGCCGCACGATAATACAGATAGCGAGAGGTATTTGCACACCTACTAAATATTTGACGTCCTACACGTAACCACTGGCTTTATTAAAAAATATTTGCTTTTTCACAACGTTTGGCTAGACCAAACATCATTTAACAATTATCTTCTTACAAATAAAGTTCAATAAACAAATAGAATTTGTTAAAAATAGAGCCAAAATTTGATAATTTTACTGGTCCCGCTTTTTTTTTTTTTGATTTTTTTTTCAAATATTTGGTAGGTCTGAACATACGTTTAGTCATAAAATTGTATCTTCAATTTTATAAAGCGAGTATACCATCCAGTGCACTATCAATCATTTAAAAAATGGTATCCTTACACCTGTACGATTGTTATTAAATCACAAGTCGAAACAAATACAGACAAACAATTAATTTTCGAGTATCCAAACAAAATGCAAAAGTACAAAAAACGTACATATTTTTCTTTGTTTCGCTTTTTTAAACCAATAAACTAAATATGATTTAAAGTGAATATCATTCGGTTTTTGGGTTTTTGTATTTTTTGTTTATTTAATTTTAGTTTATAAAAAGAACTGATTTAATGGTATGTATGCATGTATATCCATTTTAAATTAAACCATTTTATTTGCATTGATATAAAAAGTTGTAGGGATTTTTGTGAACGCGTAGGGAAAAATAGGGATTTTTTTGGGACTGTGTGGGGATTTTTCAAAAAAGTCTATAACATCACTGATTCAAATCTACCCGCTGTAAAAATATCGTGTTATTTTCTGTACTTTTTGGTAATGAAACAGTTGGCTTTCATATGTCTTAAACATTAAATTAAAAATAGTTTTTCTTCTACTGAAAATTTTTAAATTTCGAGTAAATACCCTCTTGTAGATCAACTGCAAACTGGTTTTGTTATTTTCATCAAACATGCGGAAGTATGTACAAATGCAATTTTTTCATAATTTGTTCGTTCGTGCACCGCATTTTTATGAGCTTTTACAATAAATAAGAATGATTTATTTAAAATTTAAAAGTAAGCACCATAAATTTTATATTTAATCTAAGCACTTGACATATTTTTTTATTAGAAAAAATTTGTAAGCAAAGTCTAAATTTTCCATCCATTCCATTCTTCTATACAAATACAACTCTGATAATATGAAAAATCTTATCGTTAAGAAGAATTTCAAAAATAATGAGGGCCATACAACTGTCAAACTTCTTTACGTGTTTTTTAATATTTTTAAATACAAATTGTTTTTACACTATAATCCAATTTAAATGTATGAAAGGTTTTGACATGTAGTAACACTCAGTAGTATAGTATAAAAGGGCTTTATGTTGGTAATTTTTAATTCAACTTAATTTCTTAATTTCTGAAGTATTTTCCATTCGTTATATCAATTATGTTTAATAGTTAAAACAATTTACGATATTATTTATACTAAACAATCATTTTAGGCCATTTCAAGTACTGAGTATTTTGTATTATTTGAAATGTATGCAGAGATTAGACTGCAACTCAAATCGTTCACAATCTCCTTCTATTTCCAAATTCTTGTATTCGTTATTAAATATTGATGAATGTAAATTTTTTGGTACAACGCACAAAATTCAAGAAAAAAGCGCTTAATAGAATTAAAAAGAGTGCGTTATGAGAGCTATTTAAGTTTTATCTTCCAGAATTTGGTTGGAATATTTTTTAAAATTTTCCGACCAATAATGATTCAGTTTTTCAGTTTTAAATCATAAATAAAGATTGGGTTATTAGCACATAATTAATAAATTTATTAATTAATAAGAAATATTTCATTCCCAAAAATAATTTTTGGTGATTCGTAACGTTTATTTTTTTGAGCACTTGTGTGATTAAACTGGCAAAGATCAGATTCAGAACTAAAAATCGTTAATATGGTTCTCAAAATCTCACAAAATTTGTAAAAAAAAATATTTGTTTTTCTAAAACTTTAACCCTTATCCTGTACAAAAAAAAAAAAAATTGTTGCCCAATATATGGAGTTCATCCATCATACATTTTTTGATTCTGGTCGTTATTTTTAAATTCAATGCATTAAACACAATAATTGTTTGAATAATTTGTATTTACTAATAGTGTTGGGCGATTTTGACCCATTTTTACAAAATGTGTGAGAGACAGAGACTATTACAAATATGTTTTCTTTCACTTTTGTTGTATTTCCCCTTTGTCTACAGAAAAACTCTCAGTTATAAGACACCAGCAGCATGCCCGATATGGTTTTCATAATAATTCTACTTTGAAAATGAGATGTATTTAACTAAATGATATTAACAAAGAGAATATGGGAAATTTTGTTTATTATTTAACTTTGAAAAAGTACACAAAACAAGCAAAACGTTTTTTTTACCAAAGTCCACTGCATCAGCTTTGAGTTAGCCAAACGCTAGTTCAATACTTATCGAGAAGAAGTCAGTCGCACAAAACACAACTGACTCAAATCTGCACCAATTATGAGTTAGTTTACTAGTCAGTTGTAAATAAGTTAGCTAAAAGTCAACTAAATGTTGAGCTAGCTAATAAAAATCCGACAGGGTATGCTTAACCCTTTCAGGGTCAAAAATAATTTTTGGCGAGATAAAAATCTGAAAATTTGTATTTAAGGTAATGTGATAGCGCTGAAGCCGGGAAAAATAATAGTTTTTGCCTAATGCAGCTCCCCTGGTTTTTAGGGAATGCCGAATATATTCAAAATTTACCTTCAAATGCCCACAAAAGAACCTTCAATTTTTTTTTGAAATATTTTTTTTCAAGAAAATACTTATTTACGCATGTATCAATACTTAAAATTTGTTTTTAATATCGCCTGATCCCCAAATTATTATTTTTTTCTTAATTCCCAAATCTTAGTTTTTACAAATTTCCTGACTGGGGTACGACAATGCACTCAATAATAAGAAAAGAATGTCAATGTCTACTATAATAACAATTTAAAATATCAAAAGTGTCCCTCTTTCAGATAAAACAAAAAAAAAAAAAATGTAATTAACTGTACATTTTTATACAGTAAAAGTGCGTAGAAAGAAAGTACAATTCAATGTCGAATATATTCGACAAAAACACTGAAAGGGTTTAAGCCAAACGTCAAATGAATAAAAAACTCTAATAAATACAAAGTTGTGTACACGTACACATTTTATGCCAAATAATTTTACTACAGTGTGTGATTAATGGAACAAAAATTAATCGCTAAAAAATTGTTCCAGTGTGTGATGGGCCAGTCCGACAATGATTGCTTTGGTACAGGGATGTTAAGGTTGGCACAATTGTACTTTTTTTTTGTACATTTTGACCTTCTCAAGTACCGTGGTACGACCGTGATTTTTACTATATCAAACAAATTACTGAGTCCTTTTCATTGCTTTTATTTATTTTAATTATTATTTGTTTTATCAGGATTTCAAAATCCTTCTTTTAAATTGCATTTTTTATAATAATTAACATGGTTAATTTAGAAAAGCAATCAGAAGATGCTCGAATGCATGTTTTTTTACAAAGGCTAACTTTTTTGTACCGCCAAATATCACGTAATTTCATGAATAAAAATGTTTTGGATGAGTGTGATATCTCTATCGTACACCTTTACAAAAATCACATGCCCTTTGAAGAAATTTATCGCGGAACAGAAGTGGATTTATATGTATATTTCTCAAATAATATCAATATTAATATTGTTAGAGAAATGAAAGAAAATGCAAAACAATTTTATATAAAATTTTGCGAAGTTTTGAGAACCAAAGTCAACTTTAATAACGAAGTTTTAATGTGGTTCCATAAATTTACTCCTGAACATGTTATTTCAGGTAAAACAAGTTGTATTGTACCTCTTCTTGTAAAAATAATACAGAATGAATTTTTTGGTACAGACATTACGAAAAATCCTTGAAATCATAATATTTTATAAATATCAACTATTCAATAAAAAAAATAATTGAACATTTATTTCAAAGAAAAGCACTGACTAATTTTCAAAACAATATGCAATAAAACCTGTTTGGGCAATTTTGACCCATGAATACAGGATAAGGGTTAATGTAAAGGTTTAAAGGGAAGGCTAGAGGCCCAACCATAATATGCATAGCCTTGCTTAACCTACTGTCAAAAATTTACTAAAAGTCTCTCAAATGTATTAAAAAAAAAACAAAAACAAAATAAAAAAACATTTGATTCCGTACGGAATGTGCGATCAGTTTCGCACTTTGCTTAAGCAAATGACAATTTCATAAAACTTAGCAAAACGTTTCCTTAAGTTCAATATGGTTTGCCTCATATGATTTACATGTACTCGCACATTTACTGAAGCCAACTTAAGAACAATATAGTTGGTCCTTCATGCACATATTCTATTTTTTAGGTATAATGATATCATTTGCTTGCCACACGGTAGTTGTGATAATAATAAACTGGACTGATACTCTCACATAATGGATTTTTGGTCTTATATTCCGACTTTTAACAAAATGGATATGGAAGGCATCATTAATCGGCAAATATCGCCCGAACACCTGATAAAAATTCGAAACTTCTTAATAAATTATATTAGACTCAAGTACGGCTAACACTAAAAAAATTACTTATTTAAAATATGCAACTATACAAACAGGTACAAACAACATCCCAGTAAAAGCTTCGCTTTCTTTTTCAAAATGAAAAGCTTTTTTCACTCATTATTTAGTAGCTTTCTTCTATAACTACTTATTTTTCAGCTGTATGTAGATAAAAAATAATGACTTAGTTTTAGACTTACTTTTAAATGCGTTAATTTTGGGACATCCCTTAAAAATTCATTGGTTCTTTTGATAAAATTGTTAGTAGTATTTTTACTTTTTTTCTGATTACTCAACACATTATTTTGTAGGCGAAGTTTCTACTGGGATATTATTTTTAACTCGATATCGATTAAGTTTTTTTGCGAAATGCACTTTCGATAGAAATTTTTAGCATTTTGCTTACTGGGACTTTTTACTTGGACTAGTTGCTTTCCCGATAATATTTTAATAATAGGGCTGAATGCAAACAAACTGCGTGTATTAACTGTCTAAATGTTGCTGAATGACAAGCTGATTAAAATTACATCCAGTAGATGAGTAAATAAGTGTCTGAACGAAGAACAATTTCTTCCTTTATTTTTCTTGTTGGCATTTTTGCTTTCCCACGTTTTTTATTTCATTGTCCCAGTAAAATAGCAGAGAAAAAAAATTTCTTGTAAATTCCTTCGCATCTCAAGTTGCAATACTTTCAGTACAATGTTGCAACATCATAAAGAAAGCAATAAAATGAACATAAAGATAACAGTAGATCTAGAAAAAGACCAGGAAATAAAAGCTTGAAAGGAAAGTTTAATTTTACAACTCTTAAGTCTACAAATTCTGTCAATGTAGCCTTCGTCTTGGAGAAGTTTGTTAAAAAAAAAAATGTGTTTGATTCGAACTTTTTTCCAGGTTGTTTTATTTTCTATAGAGAACAATACTTGTACTTATAATGAGTATAAAAGTTCAATTGTTGCAACAAAAATGCCAATTTCCTGGTTTTTGTTTATTTTTATAATGTTTTATTGGCATTTTCCAAGTTCTAAGAATTATATTGCAGTGGTAGGAGTTGTTGACAAACTCTAAAGGCTTGATATTCATGTTGTCTATTGAAAAGACAAGGACAAACATTTTCCTGATGATTCAAAGAAGTAGAAGAATTCGAAATTTTTTGTATAGTTTTTTTTTCTTTCTTTCTGGCAGTGTCTTATACACAAAGTGATGAAGAAATGAGAGTAGAATTTCTTTAAAAAGAAAACCAAACCTTTTTAATTTTTAATTAATAATCGTATTCATATTTTATTTAATACCAGATATACGCCGATGAATGGTACTCTGTAATCCACTAAATTTAATGGAAATAAAATCGCTATTGCCATTTTTATAAATACAATTAATTATTTGTTGTACTTTTTCTTTTTTAATACATAAGTAATGCCTTCTTTTCCCAGAAATAACTAAAAATTGCGCCAAACATCAAATCGTAAGCAATTAAAATGTAATTTTGTTACGAGATCTCTGCAATCACATTGGTGCTAATTTAATCCGAGTATGATTTCCTAATCATATGATTGATATGGATGACTATAATATCTTTCTAAGTATTAATTTTTTCATAATGTTACGAAACATATTTTTCTCTATGTGTAGGAACAGACAATAATCCCTTTTGCTTTATTCTTTTTGAAAGTTTTACTTATTTCTTTTCTATTTACTTTGATATCTTCTAATCTCTAGTTGAAATCTTAACATTTTCACTCAAGTTAAAATAGAAAAGTTAAACGATAATCGACAGTGGATAAAGATATTCCATTTTATTTAGACTTAGGAGTGTTTGTTGTCGATAGTTAAGTTGTTGTAAAAGATATCGTTCTCCTTCGGAAACTTTAACCTCGTTAACATTTTACAAAAGACAAAGAAAAGTTAAGAAATTATTTCGAAACTGAATTTAAAACAGAAAAAAAAAGAAAATTAAAATAAGATTTAAAATATTGAATTTGCTGGAAACTTAGACACTCACACACACACACACATTGGCCTTTAACACACTTGTGTGAAGTTTCAAGCATTTATTAAGTTAAGTTTAAAACAAAGAATTGCCAGACAGACTGTAGAGGAAGACGTTTCAATGCTTTGAAAATTGGATGGGGGTGGGGTTTAAAATTCTGCTATAATTGACGAGCTTCAACATGTTTTACATTTTAAACAGCAACAACAACTGAAACAGTGACAAAGAGAATTAAATCAAAAACCAAGAGAGAAATAGGACTTTATTGTATGCAAATTGGAGCAAACGAACCAAAAATTTTCTATACAACCATAAAGATTTAATCTGCTGGCATGTGATGCAGAACACAAGTAAAAAATCTCTAAAAAAAACTTTTTTTTGTGTTATTGTCGTTTTTTTTTTATATAATTTATGTTTTTTTTTTAACAGATAAAATATAAGTTTAAAGGACAATCTACATGTATGTTAATGGGCCAAGGATACAAAAGGTCGCATGTGTTTATCAAGATATTGGCGGAAATAAAAATAGATGAAAACCATTTTCACTTTATTTCTTTTAAGAAACTTGTTTTATAGGAAAACAATTTTAAAGCTTTTTAGGGGAAAAAATAAAAGTATGTAGAAAGTCTGGATAATAAGTAAAAACATTTTGAGCTATGGTAACAAATAACTTGTACACTGAAAACATTTTTTCAAATTGTCACAGAATGCTATTTAATTATATACTAGCACAAAAAAAAAAAATATATATATATATATATATAATAGTATGATCACATAAATAAAATGAATCCTGTAACATTTGGTTGTTTGTATGAGTGCAGAAATTCTTACACAATGTTTCTTTAAAATTTAATTATTGTTGCAACATTTATTTTTTTATGGAAAATTATAATATTTAGGTTAAATTTAATTTAGTTGCCACAATCAGAAAATTATCGTAGACAAGCTTAAAATGATTAGGGGCAATCAAAAAATAATCACGACCAGTCGTTTAATAAGTGTGGTAAGAACGTTAAAAAGTTTACTCTATTCATAATATTTTACCCGTGACTATGCCTAAGTAGATGTATTGGTAGAAGTTTCATACAGATTCTGAATTAAAGTTTTTTGTCTTATAAATTTTTTTTTTAATAGTCAACGAGCAAATCGCCTTTTTTCAATGTAAAAACTGAACTATCAGAGGCAGACCTTCCTTCCTCAAACTGGAAGACCACAAATGAGTCCTAATACAGAAATCATGCATTCAATAATCCATATTTCTTTGAGGACAAAGTCGGCAATTTAGTTGCTACTAGTGCTGCTCAAGATGCAGCCACAGCGTAGCTCTTTCAGGACATTTAAATTGACTTCGCTGAATTCTTTTGCTTCCGATTTTTTATTTTAAAGAGCATACCCCAACTAAAAAATAATATTCGACTTTATTAAAAGGCCTTAGGGTAAAGATATTGAAGACTATTCAAAACATTTGGTTTCTTCCACCATTTGTATAATAAAACATTTGTAAAAGATATATACCAAATGTTATTTAACTAAAGTATCTAGATTTATTTAGTTAAGGCATATTAACTATTGAGAAATACGACACACTTTAAAACAATTACTGTTACTGCCAATAAAATCAGGCTTAGATTATAAGAAGTCTGACTAGTAAGTAGCTATTAACATTTATTTTGCTGGCTACTTTATTTGGCTGCCTTAAAAGTTTCTATAAAATAAAAGAGTAACAAGACTAAATTTTTAATATAATGTTTTATTTTTTAAAAACACATGAAAAACAATTTCCCCCCATTGACTACAATATACTAGTTTGGTATACTTGGATATCCTATTTATTTGTATGTAACTTAATAAATACCTGCTTCAACAATGCCTATAAGGCACTGAATCTCCAAATTGAAATGCAATATTTGGTTTTAAAACAATTAAATATTTGACTTAGATAAAACATGTCAATTATTTTTGCATAGGCTATAGCGGGCTCGCTTATTTGGCTATCCAAATCTAAAACATCTACTTTTTTGGCTTTTTTACCCATTTCTATACAACTTAAGAGTTACAAAAATAATAGCAACAAAAAATTACCGTCTTCTATTTATAAATGACAATAGTCTAGTCTTTTAGTTAGTCTGAAGAAGCCATTCGGCTACTTAAATTTGCTACTTTAATAAATTTTAAGTTACTTAGAATACTTACTTATATTTTCATAAAAATCGTATAAACTAACACTTTGAAGATTGCGTCTGGTAAGTCAAGATACCGAAAATAAATAAACATTTAACTTCTTTAGATGGATACCTTAACTATTTGCAACTCTCAGAGACCACAAAATAGATTTTTAATTAGGAAAAGTATTCCTAGCTTAAGTTGCCACTTTAATCACTTCCGAGTATTTGGTATACCGTCTACAAACATAAAATACATTACAGGTCTCTATATGTTGAGCAGAGCATGTGTTGTAATTGGTTTTTCTTTACAAACTAAACTTACAATAGAGCCTAAAGGAACTTTGCTTTCAATGGAATGGAATAGGAGAATGCATGAATGAATATTTTTCAATATATGCAAGCTAAATTTGCCCAATTTCTGAAATTGTGTATTTGTGTTTGTATGTGTGCAACTTCAAGTTTAACGATTTGTTTTGGTTGGAGCACTTAAAAGTAGGCTACATATTATATTTTATTATTTTTATTACAAAGGTAAATGTGAGTAAAAAACATGAAAATAGAATTTTCAATTTTTCACAAAAAAAAAAAAAAAAAAAAAAAAAAAAAAAAAAAATTTTTACAATACAATAGAATTCGAAATTCGTAGTTATAACTCAACCAAAGTTTTTGTTTTGTTTCCGAAGGGAAGTTCAAAAACTTTTTAAATTAAATTTCTTGGAAATAAAATGTTTAAAAAGAAATACATATTTTTATTCATTATGTATTGAAAAGCAATTTTAGATATTTAAATGCTGGTTGCAGAGAAAACACATTTTTTCTATATGGTCATCTCCAATAAAACTATTTTTAATGAAATGTTTTTGCACAGAAAAAGATTACTTTAATCATATTATTGTTTCTAACACCATAATTATGACTTAATGTATGGTTGAATTCAACAATATAATATTTTAATAAAATAAAGCTACAACGATAAAATTAATCATATTATGGCTACTTTCACCATATTATTGTCGCCGGCACTCATATTATGGTAAAATTCATCCATCCAAACACATATTATGGTTGTTTTCAAACAAGCTATGGTTAATAACAACGATAATATGTTCGAAATTAAAATATTTGAAAACACATTTTCAAAACCCAATAACTGTATGTTGCTCTTAGTATATGGTTACATTCAAACATATTTTTTTCACTTCTAAAGAGCTAAATTAGGATAAAACTTTTGTTTTTTAGATAACAAGTAACACTTCTTAGTTTTATCAATCAGAATTGGGTGTGTTAAACATAATCATGTTATAGGTAATCATAACGTGTTTTGATGATTATAAAAAGGGCTAATGAAATTTAAGCAGGGTTGCGACAATTATCTGAAAGTTTTTAAAGACTACCCAGCAAAAACTAGGTAATGACTTGAAATTACTAAACAGCTTACTTCTCAATGACTTCTTCATACCATCTGCATTACATAGAAGTAGTTAAGTAATGAGTGACATATAATCTGACACATAAGCACTTGCTTATGAGTTGTTTAACGAAATTTATAATTAATTCACAACAAAATACATTAAAGATTTTTTTTATTCAAATCTAATACAAATTGATTTTTTATCAAAGTTGTTTTTGGGAATACTAATATTTATTAAAAGATTTTGTTTGTTGTGCTTAATTCCCTTTTTAAATAGTTGATAAAAAATACTGAAATTGATTGTTGGAGGATAAGCTGTTCCTATGCGCATTTCACTGGTTGCTTAGGCCAGATCATCAGGAAACGTTCTCCTTAATAATTTTAGAAAAGCCAAAGATATCAGCCAACAAGACTAAAGTGGGAATGAGAATTACCTACAAACACTCAAAAAGTCTTATTTGCAACGATATCAAAGCTTAAACAAAATACCAACAATAAATCAGTGATGATTTTATCTTTTCTTACATTTCCCGCTACAATTATTTGGAATTCTCCCAACATTAATTGTAGTTGTAAGTGAGTAAAGAAAAAACATATTAAAAACGAAAACAAAAAACAATAAATTTCAGTATTTTTTATCAATTATTAAAAAAGGGAATTAAGCACAACAAAAAAGATCTTTTAAATTGATTTTTTTTAATTTGTTATAAGTGAATATGAATTTGAATATGAAAAATTTAAATAATTAATTGGTTTTGGTATGTATTTTAAAATTAAAATTTGGAATAAAAACTATACTAAGCAATCAACCAAACGATATTATAACGATGTTGTCTGGGTGATATAAATTATAATATATGATATCGATCTTTTATCATAAACGATAATACTTAAATTGTACCTGTTTTTCATTAGAAAGCAACTTAAATGAAAGACGAAATTTGTTTGACAAATTCAGTTTTATTGATAACAATATGAAGTGTCTATTTGTTTATTTTTTTAATTTAATTCCCTATTTGTAAGCGAGGGTGGTAAGTACTTACCTCCTATGACATCAACGATTTAAAATAATGAGTTAAAATGCCAATGTATAAGTGTGAAGAGTAGTTATATTAGCTTTTTAACTCATTTCTTTGCAATGTAAGTTTTTGCTGGGTATGACACCATTAAACCTTTTCTTTTAACCAAAGTATTGCATTAGTGATCAAAACAAAACGCATTTAAATTGAAAATATTCCGTAGATTTGAATATCTTTTATAAAAAAAACAACACACAAAACTTTTCTCCGTGTTTATTTGCCCCCATATTAAAAAAAAAAAAAAACAGGTTTATAAAAGGTTTGTTAAAGAAATTTCCATAGAAAATTCACTTTACAAACCTTTTATAAGCCAGTTTTATTTGTAATGAATAGGGCCATTAATGCTTTTAGAATGATCCATTTCTGTCAATAATTCCATTTAAATTTAAAACTTTCGTTATTTTTTACCTTAAACTTATTTCCGTATTTAGAAAAAAACTTTTCAAAACAAATTGTGTGAACTTTTTTGTTAATGGAATTGCTAATTAATATTTAATGATTTCCTGCCATTATAATTTTCAGGGAAAATTTGTTTTAAAATAAAACATTTTAAAATATTTTAAAAGTGTTTGAAAATCCCCACCGTCCCCTTCCAAAAAAACTTACTTTGACATGAGTTCAGTTGTTTGCTAGAAGTATATCCTTCTTATACAAGCATGAGATAATCCTTTTTATATATTTTGGCAGAGTAATCCTTAAAATAGCAACTTAAATATTTTTCGTAATATTGTTGTTAATATTCCTGATTTTATTTCTTTACATCATCATATTTTTTGTAAGAAGTGAAAGAAGGGAATGAGCTAAAATATTATGACTTTTTTATGGCTTGAACTTTTTTTTTAATTTTTTTAAGATTTTTGTTATTGCACTTTTTTATTTTTTTTAAGATATTGTTGGTATTAGCACTTTGATTTCGTTTGTAAGCTACGAAAGGAATACACGTTTTAGTAAAAATTTATTTATTAGCAAAATATTTGAATATTTTTTTTCGCTAAATAAGGATTTTTTTTATTAACTTCCTTTAGAAAAAAAATTTTTTTTTTGTTACTATATTAAGCTCATTGTTAGCGGTATTCTGATTATTTATTTAGGTTTTGCTTAAATAAATTTGTATATATTTGCTGGATAAGCAGCAGACTTTTATGAACACATTAATTTTTTTTAATTTATTACGTTTTCTTGTTTTATAAATTCAACAGTTTTCTATAATTTGTGCTAAATTTTTATTTAATACTTAAAAATAAGCTTTTTTCATTTTAATATGCTTTTGCTTTATTTTTTATTCCATAAATTTTTAATTAAGCCTAATGAATTATTCATCCTTTTTTTTATTTAAATTTCTCCGGGTTTTAGACGAAACACATGTTAACTCGTTTAACATCACTTAAAAACTAATGTTTCTTGCTCACGCACTTTCGTACAAAGCTCTCCTCTTTTAAAAAACGACCTATGAAAAACAACACGAGTTCGTACAGAACGAATACTCTTTTTTTTTAAGAAAAAATAACAATAAAAAGAAGAGTAAAATAAGTCAAGCAAACTCACACGAATGCACTCAAAGAAAGTTTAAACGGAAGGAAGTAGTAGACAATTCACCTCACTACAATGGTGAATATTGTTTTTAATTTATTTTTTTACTTTACGCTGTATGTGCGTTCGTTCTCTTGAATATTCAGTTACATACTGAACGAGCGTGCTGTATTTTCAAGCGTATTACTGCATTAACGGTACAACTTTGACTGACTAAACAAGTTGAGTGTGCTAATAAAGGCACAATAAATAAAATGCACGATGCAGTGTGGTGGGTTAGTAAAATGTTTCTGCTTCATGTTGCAAGAGGCAAGAGTGGGTAAGTTATGAAAATAAAAATTGTACAGCCTTGTAACGCGTTTAGCAAAAGTTTTAGGAACATGTTGCAAATGGTACAACTTATCTGAGACCAAAAAGCAACGTGTTTTAGTCTTAATTAAATAAATGTTTTATATTGGGCAAATGAATCCGTTTACTTGCCGCTTGCTTGTTTTTAAGTAAATATAGAAGTGGCGGTCTTTTAAGCCTATTCAAACTGCTTAAACAAAAGAAAACAATTCATAAATTTTAAATTTTTCAATAGAAAATAAAAAATTTATATTAATAAATCAAAAACAATTTTATTGAAAATAAGAAAAAAAAACATATAAAAAATAAAAATGGAAAAGCAGCTTATAGATTTAAAACAAAAAGTAGGGAAAGAAACTTAAACACCTAAACCGCAAATAAAACAAAAAATATTTTTAAGACCAAAATAAACATTTCTACGCCTGTTCGAAGAAACTGAGATTTTAAATAACAAACTTAAAACCAATAAGTGTAAAGAAATACAGACGTGGGAGTTTTTATCGAAAAATTTTAAAAGAATTAAAAAAGTAAAAAAAAAAATATAGATAAACATTAATAAACAACAATTTATCTTCATTTAATTTTAAAAAAATCACCGTTTAAATATTACAATTGTGTGAAAACCAAAACTTTGGGTTGAAACAAAAACGTCTTTAAAAAGGCTTTATTTAATACCAATATTTTTATAGCCTTTGTAATGATTTAAAAAATTTGTTAAATACAATTAATATTTTGATTTTTCTTTTTAGAAAAAATTTACACTTTCTATGGGGGTCATGAACTTTGAGATTTACAATTAAAAATTTTCTTGTAAACAAGAAATATTTAAAGGTTTTTAAAAATTCTTTTAAGTCAAATCTAATAATGTCTTTATAAGGTAGATAAAAGGCTTTGTAAATAAAAAATTCTTGAAAAACATGTAATCGTGACTATGTTGAAAGAAATTTTTAACAATAAATTTATTATGGGAAAATGGAGCATTTTTTTACTCACGACACCGTTTAGAAAGCATTTCAAAATATGTGTTCACTTAAATATTTTAAAGCAGTAAAAGGCAAATACAGCCACTAGGTGTGCAGAGTATTCGGAATATGTCCAGAGTATTCGGAATTTCTCACTTCTTTTGAAACTATTCTTTAAAAAAGTAAATTTATATACAACTAATATATTAAGTAATATTTTTTTATAGTACTTATTGTTTGTGGTTCACACACAAATCGCTGGGAGAGAGATCTAAAATAAGACGGGCTAGGGACTGGTTTTTGCGCATAAACTGGGGAAAATTTTCGGTCGAGTTACGAATTTTACCGGGAACCATAAAATAAAATTCAGAAAAGTATGTTGATGTTCACATACTCTTGGACGTTACTCTTGAATGTAAGTAGTAAGCAAAATTCCTTAAAAATGTTATCTACATAGAGTCCCGATATCTTGACCGACTTGTTTTTACAAATTATAGGAGTTTAACGAGGATAATACAAAAAAGGAAACCTTTTATAGGGGAATGAATTTTATGAACCTTAAACAAACTTTTAAAGTTAAAAGCGCTAATCATAAATATCTTTGGCAGCGACCAAAATTTACTAAATTGAAAATTTTTAACTACGCTGGCAAAAAAAAAAAAAAAAAAAAAAAACAGACGTCGGCTATTCCAGATAATGTATAGTGCCATTTTAATGTTTGTTGTTTACAAAAACGCCTTAAAAAACATTCGCATATTTGTTTTAAATGACAAAAGCAAAATAATTCCACAATGAAAATACACTTATTACCTTAACTTGTTATTATTTTAAATTTTAATTTAATTTTAACGGTGTGTAGTAGGGTATTCATTTAATCGGGCTCGATTAATTAACCGAGGCTTTGATTTAATCGGTTAATAATCGGGTAATTTTGTTATTGATCGGTTAACCGATTAATAAAGTTTTTTTTTATAAATTAAGCAATTTCAATAAATAAAAATGCATAAATTTATTTTTTTTTTTTTGAGTTGAATACGTATTATGCTTTAATTAAAAAGTTTACTGTTAGATCATTTTATTAGTTATTTTAATAGTTTATAACTTATAAAGTTATCTTTTAAAAAAATAATTTGGCTTAAATGTTTAGGACCTAAGCGGTTATTTTCTTTAGTTTTGATAAAACTTGACTTGACATCACTTGTCGTTGATGTTGGAGAAATCAAAAGCGAGCCATAATACAGAATATCTTCAGAATATCTTCTTGGTCCTTTACCTGGATTTCTCTAAACATATAAAATCTTCCATTATGTCATTCGAGACCTGTCATATTTTTTTTTTAATTTTTATCACTTCGAATTGTTTCGGTTAATTCTGTTTAAAGATTGATATGAGAAGTTATGAGAAGAAACCAATTACTAAACGCATACATATAAAAGGTTCGTGACGAAAAGCTGTTGACAGCAAAAACTTATTTAGAATTTAGACCAACTTCTTTGTTTGCATGAAAAACATTTTCTTAACACATACCTTTTGTATATGAGACGAAACAAATTTTTAAAAAACACAAAAATTATGTTGTTATACTACAAAACATTAAAAATTTTATTACATCAGTAAATCGGTTAATCGACTGATTTTAACCGATTTAATCGTTAATCGAAAATGGCATATTTTTAATTAACCGATCAGCTAATCGGGTTGTAATTAATCGGTTAACCGAATGAATTATCCTAGTATGTAGTACTTATTGACTTCCATCCACGATTTTTCTTTGGGAAACGTAACCAAAACTGTGGGGTTTTCATATGTTTCAACTGTCTAGGTATTTATCGATAAAGTAGATTCAGTCAGAACTAATAAGTTGCATATTTGTGAGCAGTAGGCAAAAAATAGAAAAAATAACAATTGAAAGTATTAACACTTGTTTTAAGCACTTGCAAAATTTCATGTAGCGTGAGTACATTTACTATTACAATTAACTCATATATAGTTAAAAAAGTATTACCAAGTAGTTCGGATAACAATTCGCTTTCCCAAGAGCAATTCAGCATTTTTTTAGTTTAGATATGAAGGTCTGTTTTTTTAGACGAATGTTCACATAAAATAAAATCTTTTTTAATGCAGAAATGACTCCAGTAAAAAAATTTCTAAAGGGTTAAAATAAATTTAACGTTTTCTCAAAATGTTTGATTCAGAAGTTCACTTTAAGTCGTTATATTACAAAGAACAACTAGAGCAAAAATATTCAATGCAGCTTATACAGTTCTTGTGAACAGTCTGCTTTTGCATTAAATTCTTTCGTCTTTAACAGAGCATTCTTAATTTCAAAATTAGTGATAAAAATATTGCCTTGCAAAATGTCCAAACAATTTTAGATGATAATTTTCACAAAACCAAAACTCAATTCAAGCCAATGCAAACAAATATTTATTTCATGTCATGAGGCACCCGTTGCTGGGGCACGAATTGTTGCAACTCAATATAAAATTCATTCGCATTAAAGAAAAAGTATCTTAAATTAAGCCTCTTAAAACAGTCAGAGTACTTTATTATTTTACGAAAATGCGTAAAATCTTTTTTCATTTTATTTAAAGCATCTTTCAAAGCTTTAAGAGCCAAAAATCTATAGCACAAGTATTAAGTAGTAAAATTGACTGATAACAAAACGGAAGAAAGAAAGGACAGCATACAAAGAATTTTTTTAAAAAAATATGTTTCTCCTCTGTTGCTGTCAATATTTATGTATGAAATTTTAAGGAAATCCTTAATGACTTAACAGTATGTGTCAGGACACACACACTGTGAAGCCAAAACAATTTGGTAGTATTTAAAAAACAATTGATCGTAACAGGTGAAAATACACTGAACTGATCATAACATTACCCCACACTTGAAGTGATTAAATATAATTCTTATTATTATAATTTAATTTGATAGAACATATTTGACAAGTCCATGATACTTATTATTACCATAGGCACATTATAGTTACTGCACTAATGGTTACATTAATACAATAATCATGTGTACTGTTGAAATAATTAAGTTATAGCAAGGCGAATTCACTTTGCAGGTGATGTTGAAAATAAAGCTGGTCTACATTTCTTTGTTACTTAGAGAAAAAAAGAAACAAAAGTTGGTTATGTTTTTTTGACGCATCGAGCAACTAAAGTAATCATAAAAATACGATGTTGTTTTTTTTATTGTTGTACTTGTTCTAGTATTACTGACATTTGATACTTAATTTCGCCTTGAGTAATAGTTGATACGATTGCAAAGGTGGATTTACCCAACTTGTCCGGACATCATTTTTACAAAGTGTTTTCTTCAGCACGATTCACTCATATCGGAAAATCAAAACTTTTTTATGTACACAAAATCTATTGGTCTTAAAGGTGGTATCACTTTTGTAACGGCATATATTTTATTTTGTTTTTTTTTTTTTTTTGGTGTTAAACTACACCTTTTGAATTATTTTCAGATATTGTGTGATGATAATGAATGGAAAAAAAAAACAGCTCTCACAATTTTATTTCACAAACACAAACTTTGTAAGAGGAAATTTAACCTATTGGTAACACATTTAAGTTTCTCCGTTTAATATATAAAAATTTTACCAATTCAAACTGAGAGTTGTTCGTAATTAATATTTTCTTTTTTTCTCTTTCGGATAAGAGAGACGTGAAAATACATATAAAAAATAAGTGAATTGATCGTAACAATCAAACCGTTAACTAAAAATAACAAGTTCTATATTTAAAGAATACTAATATGCCATCTGTTGTTCAAAAGTCTTGTTATAAACGCTTGCTTAAAGCTTGTGATAATTAGATTTTACTGTCTTCTATTTTCATTCCGTAAAATTAAGCGCCTCTTGATTAGTCGGTAATCTCTCAGAAAACAAAAATTAAAATGACTAAGATCTTAGACTTACAAATGCAAGCCGAAATTACGCAAATCGAAATCAAAACGGCGAGAATCTTTTAGATTAAAATAAATAATAATTAGTATTGTGGTTATTTTATTAAAATAAATAAAACAAAATATCATCCAAATCGAGGTCGTAGTGTATTTAAAATCATTACATGAATATTGAAAATATTGAAATGATTTCAGTTTAAATACTATTATTTTTCTGAAAAAAAGCAATGATGAAAAAATTTGCTGAGGCTGGTGATGATGTGTCAGTTATAATTTAAAAATAATTTTTTAATTGTAACCTTTTTTGGTATGCCCATTATGTTCAACAGACATGTTCATTTTTATATTTGTGGTGATTTCATATAAATATAAATTTCAGCAAATTCAATAAAGATTAATATTTGTAATTTATTAATATGTGAAAATGTACAAGAACTTTTTTTACAGGATAACAAATTTGCTTATCAGAAAAATTTTATTTATATATTTTTGTCGGTTGAAAATGTGTCATATTTTCGAATTAAATTATTTGGGATTAAGTGGTGTTTTCTTTTCTACACAAAAAATATCACCTTCTGAAAATGTGCATGCATAAAATGTTTTGCCAACCCTATAATAATGCTATTTTTTATTTGTCTAGAAAAAAAACACAAGTTTTATAAAAGTAGAATGTTTTTAACACCTGACAAAAAATTGTTTTTCATCATTAAAGCTAATTTTTTTTTACGCTTTTTATGTTATTTTGTTATGCATTTTAGGGTTTGTTTCCAATATTTAAATTTTGTCGCGAATTTTAGCCATGCTCGCGAATGAATCGACTTTCTTCTGTAAGTTGTCTGATTCTTTAGAAATTAAACGATTTGTAATACCTTTGCTATTCCTTATAGTTTTACGGACTTTTTTTTATCAATTTTATGGCTTGTTAGAAATTTCGCGAATTTTCGCAATTTTTGCAAACTTTCGACTTCTTGCAATGTTTGCATAGCTTTGTTGGTCTTTCAGGCAACCGACGTCGTTGTAGAACCCCATATGAACCCAAAGTTACCCATTTTACAGAGCACTATAAAGCCTGTCGATTTATTTGGACGGAAAGTGCAATGCCTAATTCCATAAGTAAGGGCGAATGTTTTAGATTATAATATGCTACCCTTTCAAAGAGCAAAACATTTTTAAGAAACGAACACCAAATACAATTTTTTAAATAAAATGTCACATTTTTTTGGACAAAAGAAAACACTAAAAGTTATTCTGTCACATTTTAGGTTTTTGTTGTGACTGTTTTCGCGATTGACATTTAACAGTTCTTGTGTTATAATTATAGATCGCCTGTCAAAAAAAAGTACCCTTTTTGAAAGTTATGGAATTAAAAGCTATTTTCGGGAACGGTATTTATATGGGAGATATAGTCAAATATGGACCGATATCAAAAAAATTTGGAAAGATAACTTAGCATACGTTTGTACCATATTCAATCTAAATACCAATATAATAACGAGGCATAAGCGCAAAAAAAGCTTAAGCGACATCATTTAAAATTTTCGTTTTTTTTAATAAATTAATTTATGGGCAACACTGGCATCATCTCCTAAAATCTCATGGTCACAGAAGCTACCGTTACGATTTTATTGGAAAAACAATTTTAGCTTAAGCGCCAATTATCATAGAAAATTTTTATAAAACATAATAAAAAAAACCTTCTCCTGTAAAATTTTGTTTTTGTCGCTTGAGCATTTTTTTTGCGGTAATGACTCGATAGGATGGTTTATGGGCACAAAGACTGTATACCGGAAGAAAGATTGTATAGGTACTACGTGAAAATATGGGCCGATTCATTGCATTTTCCATATTTTTAGAAATTGTTATTATGAATAGTAGCAATTTGGCTTCTATCAAGCACTTTGAATTTAAAATTTCGAAAAATTTTAAAAATAGAGATAATCGATTTGGCATTTGAGCCATTCTTATTGTTCTTGCTTAGACTAGAAAAACGAAATTCGCTATTCAATAATTTTTGATTAAATCAATTGGCGATCGTGAATAATGTGTCCTCCATTATATTTATTTTATCGAGAATTTTATTTTCTTTATGTTCGCGAGTAGAGCATAAAATTGGTTTAATTCTCAAAATAAAGTTCACTTTTTTTAACGTACTCTCCTTAATAACTATAGTGATTGTTTATTTCCCTCCCTACACTCATATACAAAATAATTCTCATATACACATATATAAGTGGAAATATTTCATTTCGTAGAACTCGTAAATATGTCACATTGTATTTCAATTATTGTCAACAAATTTGCATAAAACATTCTCTAATTCGTTACTTACACAACGCAAGTCCTAAAGTATCAAGGCAATAAGTAACGTAACTAGTTTAAATTTTTCATGTGATTAGTTCAAAGAATTCCTTAAGAACAACGGACTTATTAACATAAATTTTCATTAATTATGATCGTAACAGGTGAAAATACACTGAACTGATCATAACATTACCCCACACTTGAAGTGATTAAATATAATTCTTATTATTATAATTTAATTTGATAGAACATATTTGACAAGTCCATGATACTTATTATTACCATAGGCACATTATAGTTACTGCACTAATGGTTACATTAATACAATAATCATGTGTACTGTTGAAATAATTAAGTTATAGCAAGGCGAATTCACTTTGCAGGTGATGTTGAAAATAAAGCTGGTCTACATTTCTTTGTTACTTAGAGAAAAAAAGAAACAAAAGTTGGTTATGTTTTTTTGACGCATCGAGCAACTAAAGTAATCATAAAAATACGATGTTGTTTTTTTTATTGTTGTACTTGTTCTAGTATTACTGACATTTGATACTTAATTTCGCCTTGAGTAATAGTTGATACGATTGCAAAGGTGGATTTACCCAACTTGTCCGGACATCATTTTTACAAAGTGTTTTCTTCAGCACGATTCACTCATATCGGAAAATCAAAACTTTTTTATGTACACAAAATCTATTGGTCTTAAAGGTGGTATCACTTTTGTAACGGCATATATTTTATTTTGTTTTTTTTTTTTTTTTGGTGTTAAACTACACCTTTTGAATTATTTTCAGATATTGTGTGATGATAATGAATGGAAAAAAAAAACAGCTCTCACAATTTTATTTCACAAACACAAACTTTGTAAGAGGAAATTTAACCTATTGGTAACACATTTAAGTTTCTCCGTTTAATATATAAAAATTTTACCAATTCAAACTGAGAGTTGTTCGTAATTAATATTTTCTTTTTTTCTCTTTCGGATAAGAGAGACGTGAAAATACATATAAAAAATAAGTGAATTGATCGTAACAATCAAACCGTTAACTAAAAATAACAAGTTCTATATTTAAAGAATACTAATATGCCATCTGTTGTTCAAAAGTCTTGTTATAAACGCTTGCTTAAAGCTTGTGATAATTAGATTTTACTGTCTTCTATTTTCATTCCGTAAAATTAAGCGCCTCTTGATTAGTCGGTAATCTCTCAGAAAACAAAAATTAAAATGACTAAGATCTTAGACTTACAAATGCAAGCCGAAATTACGCAAATCGAAATCAAAACGGCGAGAATCTTTTAGATTAAAATAAATAATAATTAGTATTGTGGTTATTTTATTAAAATAAATAAAACAAAATATCATCCAAATCGAGGTCGTAGTGTATTTAAAATCATTACATGAATATTGAAAATATTGAAATGATTTCAGTTTAAATACTATTATTTTTCTGAAAAAAAGCAATGATGAAAAAAATTTGCTGAGGCTGGTGATGATGTGTCAGTTATAATTTAAAAATAATTTTTTAATTGTAACCTTTTTTGGTATGCCCATTATGTTCAACAGACATGTTCATTTTTATATTTGTGGTGATTTCATATAAATATAAATTTCAGCAAATTCAATAAAGATTAATATTTGTAATTTATTAATATGTGAAAATGTACAAGAACTTTTTTTACAGGATAACAAATTTGCTTATCAGAAAAATTTTATTTATATATTTTTGTCGGTTGAAAATGTGTCATATTTTCGAATTAAATTATTTGGGATTAAGTGGTGTTTTCTTTTCTACACAAAAAATATCACCTTCTGAAAATGTGCATGCATAAAATGTTTTGCCAACCCTATAATAATGCTATTTTTTATTTGTCTAGAAAAAAAACACAAGTTTTATAAAAGTAGAATGTTTTTAACACCTGACAAAAAATTGTTTTTCATCATTAAAGCTAATTTTTTTTTACGCTTTTTATGTTATTTTGTTATGCATTTTAGGGTTTGTTTCCAATATTTAAATTTTGTCGCGAATTTTAGCCATGCTCGCGAATGAATCGACTTTCTTCTGTAAGTTGTCTGATTCTTTAGAAATTAAACGATTTGTAATACCTTTGCTATTCCTTATAGTTTTACGGACTTTTTTTTATCAATTTTATGGCTTGTTAGAAATTTCGCGAATTTTCGCAATTTTTGCAAACTTTCGACTTCTTGCAATGTTTGCATAGCTTTGTTGGTCTTTCAGGCAACCGACGTCGTTGTAGAACCCCATATGAACCCAAAGTTACCCATTTTACAGAGCACTATAAAGCCTGTCGATTTATTTGGACGGAAAGTGCAATGCCTAATTCCATAAGTAAGGGCGAATGTTTTAGATTATAATATGCTACCCTTTCAAAGAGCAAAACATTTTTAAGAAACGAACACCAAATACAATTTTTTAAATAAAATGTCACATTTTTTTGGACAAAAGAAAACACTATAAGTTATTCTGTCACATTTTAGGTTTTTGTTGTGACTGTTTTCGCGATTGACATTTAACAGTTCTTGTGTTATAATTATAGATCGCCTGTCAAAAAAAAGTACCCTTTTTGAAAGTTATGGAATTAAAAGCTATTTTCGGGAACGGTATTTATATGGGAGATATAGTCAAATATGGACCGATATCAAAAAAATTTGGAAAGATAACTTAGCATACGTTTGTACCATATTCAATCTAAATACCAATATAATAACGAGGCATAAGCGCAAAAAAAGCTTAAGCGACATCATTTAAAATTTTCGTTTTTTTTAATAAATTAATTTATGGGCAACACTGGCATCATCTCCTAAAATCTCATGGTCACAGAAGCTACCGTTACGATTTTATTGGAAAAACAATTTTAGCTTAAGCGCCAATTATCATAGAAAATTTTTATAAAACATAATAAAAAAAACCTTCTCCTGTAAAATTTTGTTTTTGTCGCTTGAGCATTTTTTTTGCGGTAATGACTCGATAGGATGGTTTATGGGCACAAAGACTGTATACCGGAAGAAAGATTGTATAGGTACTACGTGAAAATATGGGCCGATTCATTGCATTTTCCATATTTTTAGAAATTGTTATTATGAATAGTAGCAATTTGGCTTCTATCAAGCACTTTGAATTTAAAATTTCGAAAAATTTTAAAAATAGAGATAATCGATTTGGCATTTGAGCCATTCTTATTGTTCTTGCTTAGACTAGAAAAACGAAATTCGCTATTCAATAATTTTTGATTAAATCAATTGGCGATCGTGAATAATGTGTCCTCCATTATATTTATTTTATCGAGAATTTTATTTTCTTTATGTTCGCGAGTAGAGCATAAAATTGGTTTAATTCTCAAAATAAAGTTCACTTTTTTTAACGTACTCTCCTTAATAACTATAGTGATTGTTTATTTCCCTCCCTACACTCATATACAAAATAATTCTCATATACACATATATAAGTGGAAATATTTCATTTCGTAGAACTCGTAAATATGTCACATTGTATTTCAATTATTGTCAACAAATTTGCATAAAACATTCTCTAATTCGTTACTTACACAACGCAAGTCCTAAAGTATCAAGGCAATAAGTAACGTAACTAGTTTAAATTTTTCATGTGATTAGTTCAAAGAATTCCTTAAGAACAACGGACTTATTAACATAAATTTTCATTAATTATGATCGTAACAGGTGAAAATACACTGAACTGATCATAACATTACCCCACACTTGAAGTGATTAAATATAATTCTTATTATTATAATTTAATTTGATAGAACATATTTGACAAGTCCATGATACTTATTATTACCATAGGCACATTATAGTTACTGCACTAATGGTTACATTAATACAATAATCATGTGTACTGTTGAAATAATTAAGTTATAGCAAGGCGAATTCACTTTGCAGGTGATGTTGAAAATAAAGCTGGTCTACATTTCTTTGTTACTTAGAGAAAAAAAGAAACAAAAGTTGGTTATGTTTTTTTGACGCATCGAGCAACTAAAGTAATCATAAAAATACGATGTTGTTTTTTTTTATTGTTGTACTTGTTCTAGTATTACTGACATTTGATACTTAATTTCGCCTTGAGTAATAGTTGATACGATTGCAAAGGTGGATTTACCCAACTTGTCCGGACATCATTTTTACAAAGTGTTTTCTTCAGCACGATTCACTCATATCGGAAAATCAAAACTTTTTTATGTACACAAAATCTATTGGTCTTAAAGGTGGTATCACTTTTGTAACGGCATATATTTTATTTTGTTTTTTTTTTTTTTTTGGTGTTAAACTACACCTTTTGAATTATTTTCAGATATTGTGTGATGATAATGAATGGAAAAAAAAAACAGCTCTCACAATTTTATTTCACAAACACAAACTTTGTAAGAGGAAATTTAACCTATTGGTAACACATTTAAGTTTCTCCGTTTAATATATAAAAATTTTACCAATTCAAACTGAGAGTTGTTCGTAATTAATATTTTCTTTTTTTCTCTTTCGGATAAGAGAGACGTGAAAATACATATAAAAAATAAGTGAATTGATCGTAACAATCAAACCGTTAACTAAAAATAACAAGTTCTATATTTAAAGAATACTAATATGCCATCTGTTGTTCAAAAGTCTTGTTATAAACGCTTGCTTAAAGCTTGTGATAATTAGATTTTACTGTCTTCTATTTTCATTCCGTAAAATTAAGCGCCTCTTGATTAGTCGGTAATCTCTCAGAAAACAAAAATTAAAATGACTAAGATCTTAGACTTACAAATGCAAGCCGAAATTACGCAAATCGAAATCAAAACGGCGAGAATCTTTTAGATTAAAATAAATAATAATTAGTATTGTGGTTATTTTATTAAAATAAATAAAACAAAATATCATCCAAATCGAGGTCGTAGTGTATTTAAAATCATTACATGAATATTGAAAATATTGAAATGATTTCAGTTTAAATACTATTATTTTTCTGAAAAAAAGCAATGATGAAAAAATTTGCTGAGGCTGGTGATGATGTGTCAGTTATAATTTAAAAATAATTTTTTAATTGTAACCTTTTTTGGTATGCCCATTATGTTCAACAGACATGTTCATTTTTATATTTGTGGTGATTTCATATAAATATAAATTTCAGCAAATTCAATAAAGATTAATATTTGTAATTTATTAATATGTGAAAATGTACAAGAACTTTTTTTACAGGATAACAAATTTGCTTATCAGAAAAATTTTATTTATATATTTTTGTCGGTTGAAAATGTGTCATATTTTCGAATTAAATTATTTGGGATTAAGTGGTGTTTTCTTTTCTACACAAAAAATATCACCTTCTGAAAATGTGCATGCATAAAATGTTTTGCCAACCCTATAATAATGCTATTTTTTATTTGTCTAGAAAAAAAACACAAGTTTTATAAAAGTAGAATGTTTTTAACACCTGACAAAAAATTGTTTTTCATCATTAAAGCTAATTTTTTTTTACGCTTTTTATGTTATTTTGTTATGCATTTTAGGGTTTGTTTCCAATATTTAAATTTTGTCGCGAATTTTAGCCATGCTCGCGAATGAATCGACTTTCTTCTGTAAGTTGTCTGATTCTTTAGAAATTAAACGATTTGTAATACCTTTGCTATTCCTTATAGTTTTACGGACTTTTTTTTATCAATTTTATGGCTTGTTAGAAATTTCGCGAATTTTCGCAATTTTTGCAAACTTTCGACTTCTTGCAATGTTTGCATAGCTTTGTTGGTCTTTCAGGCAACCGACGTCGTTGTAGAACCCCATATGAACCCAAAGTTACCCATTTTACAGAGCACTATAAAGCCTGTCGATTTATTTGGACGGAAAGTGCAATGCCTAATTCCATAAGTAAGGGCGAATGTTTTAGATTATAATATGCTACCCTTTCAAAGAGCAAAACATTTTTAAGAAACGAACACCAAATACAATTTTTTAAATAAAATGTCACATTTTTTTGGACAAAAGAAAACACTATAAGTTATTCTGTCACATTTTAGGTTTTTGTTGTGACTGTTTTCGCGATTGACATTTAACAGTTCTTGTGTTATAATTATAGATCGCCTGTCAAAAAAAAGTACCCTTTTTGAAAGTTATGGAATTAAAAGCTATTTTCGGGAACGGTATTTATATGGGAGATATAGTCAAATATGGACCGATATCAAAAAAATTTGGAAAGATAACTTAGCATACGTTTGTACCATATTCAATCTAAATACCAATATAATAACGAGGCATAAGCGCAAAAAAAGCTTAAGCGACATCATTTAAAATTTTCGTTTTTTTTAATAAATTAATTTATGGGCAACACTGGCATCATCTCCTAAAATCTCATGGTCACAGAAGCTACCGTTACGATTTTATTGGAAAAACAATTTTAGCTTAAGCGCCAATTATCATAGAAAATTTTTATAAAACATAATAAAAAAAACCTTCTCCTGTAAAATTTTGTTTTTGTCGCTTGAGCATTTTTTTTGCGGTAATGACTCGATAGGATGGTTTATGGGCACAAAGACTGTATACCGGAAGAAAGATTGTATAGGTACTACGTGAAAATATGGGCCGATTCATTGCATTTTCCATATTTTTAGAAATTGTTATTATGAATAGTAGCAATTTGGCTTCTATCAAGCACTTTGAATTTAAAATTTCGAAAAATTTTAAAAATAGAGATAATCGATTTGGCATTTGAGCCATTCTTATTGTTCTTGCTTAGACTAGAAAAACGAAATTCGCTATTCAATAATTTTTGATTAAATCAATTGGCGATCGTGAATAATGTGTCCTCCATTATATTTATTTTATCGAGAATTTTATTTTCTTTATGTTCGCGAGTAGAGCATAAAATTGGTTTAATTCTCAAAATAAAGTTCACTTTTTTTAACGTACTCTCCTTAATAACTATAGTGATTGTTTATTTCCCTCCCTACACTCATATACAAAATAATTCTCATATACACATATATAAGTGGAAATATTTCATTTCGTAGAACTCGTAAATATGTCACATTGTATTTCAATTATTGTCAACAAATTTGCATAAAACATTCTCTAATTCGTTACTTACACAACGCAAGTCCTAAAGTATCAAGGCAATAAGTAACGTAACTAGTTTAAATTTTTCATGTGATTAGTTCAAAGAATTCCTTAAGAACAACGGACTTATTAACATAAATTTTCATTAATTATGCTTAGGATTAACTTATTGTAAATTAATTTGTAAAAAGTAAATTATAATTCAAAAAAACAAATCTTACGTATGTACATACGTAAATCCAATTTTAGTATAAAAATGGCATTGCATTAAAAATAGAACGAAGCAATATTCTTAAAAATTATTGTATAAATTGACTCTTATTCAACCTTCAAATAATTTTTATTAATCCTTTTATTTAAGCTTGAGGTCTTTTTTTTAATATTAAATTTATTAAATTCAATATCTTGGCTTAAAGCAAGTACTTATCGTTCTAAAACATTTTTAAGATTAACAGATAATTTATGTTTTTGGCTTGTTTTAGGCTAGTTAGCCTTAATAAAAGATGGATTTTCTAGAGACTATAAAATATTTGCCACAGTATTAAAAAAAATAGTTTTTTTAATACCCAATAACAGAAATAACAATCGATATAAATGACAAAACCATGTGGTATTGATTTAAATATCGTATATATCAGCGATTAATGAATTAAAAAATCTCTTAAATTACAAGAACTGAAATTTATAGTATAATTATGTTATAATAAACCATTAACTTAAATTAATAGTTTCAGTCCATGAAAAACCATTTGCATTCACACCAGAAACCCTTAGCGAAAAATGCAAAAATAAATTGTCATTCTTGTGACCCTTGAAATTGTCTTTAATACCATTAAATGAAAATCATTTCAGTTGAAAAAGGACCGATGAGTGCCGACTGTCATTCAATTTTTTATATAAAGAGGACATCAAATAATAAATAACGTTAGAGAGCCAAAGAGCCCGCAATCCAACCATATCAATGGTCACTTGTCAATATTGAAGTTGAAAATGCGAATGAGAAAAAACAGCAGGCTTTGATTTCACTAACTTGAACGCATCACAGGCACTCTTAAATGTACATACCAGCAAACATTTTTGTTTGATCTCCTTTAAAATGGGGTTGCAAATAGTTTGAGTGTAATAGCGCTTAAGTTGTTAATTTAGGCACCGTAACATTCTTTTACTGAACAATTTATTTTTTCTCAATTAATTTTTTCTTATTTTTATGATTTAGAAATGATTTTGAAGCAACCTTATATATCATATTAGGAAAACACTATTTTCCAAAAAAATTTTCTGTTAAATTAAACTTAATTTTTAGGTGCGAGTTTATTTTGAGAACTTTATTGAGTAAATGAAATTTTTTTAAAACATAAATAAAATTTCTTAAAATCTATATTTAGAAATTTTACTATCATACTTAAAGAGTTTGATATTGTGTTTGTTGGGTAATTCTGGTAACATATAATTTCTTAAGTATTTGCATGAAACTGCCAAGGTTTTTTTTTCTTCTTTTGAACGCATTCTGTGTGCACTCTATTGGATTGTTGTAATTGCGAGCCGTTTTAAAAGTGATTTAAAAAGAGTTACTGAAGAATATTTAACGCTTTTTGTGACTTTATCGAAAACTTCGGTATGAATGCACTACGAAAAAAAAACACTTGTAAAGAAGAGTAAGAATATTTCAGGAGTGGGCTCGATATGGGATCCATAAACTATGAATAATTCTTAATATAAGCTGACCTCTCCTGGATCCTTTAACTATGAGGAAATCATAATATAAACTGACCTGACAGTATTCAATTTGTTGCAGTTTTAGGCGTAATCCAAAATCACGTTTTAGAGAAATGGCTCTATATGAGACCTATGGTAAATTATGAACCGATATTTATGAAATTTTGTCGTGTGAATTATGGTAAATTAACCTGAGTCAGACTTAATATTACGGTTTTAGGCGAAAGAAAGAGTTTTCCAAGAGTGGGCTTTAAATGACGTCTATGATTATTCCACATTTGGGACTACAAAAATTTTTTCATTGTGAAGCTTGTGGTAAATTTCAATCCTATACTGCTCAGGATATTTAGAAACAATTTGACACCAAAATGTTTCACATCTTTCGAGCGTTTTGGACGTTAGCGTCTTTTCAACAACGGACAGACATACAGACAACGTTCACTCGACTCAGAATTACTCGAAAACCATATATATATTTTTTTTTTGGATGAATATTAAAAAAGTTTCATACGGAATGACAAACTAAATGCACCTTCATTCACTACAAGTGATGGAGGGTATAAAAATAACACAACTGAACATAATCGCAGATGTAACAGACGCCTGTCGGCCGATATGTAATAAAGATTGTTTTAATATAAATTTCTTAACATATGCTATTAAGAATACTTTACCTGCTAACCTCGTACGTCACACAAATGATTACATCCTTTAGGCTTGCAAAATATCTCAAAATACCCTGTTGTCTTGAAGGTGGCAGTGAAAACCTTTCAATTACAGAAAAATTCAATATGACAATACAGTCATTACAATTAAGTCAACCTTAAATCAACTCGTTAAATAAAATTGGTAATTAAAAAAAATTCAGAATGATTTGAGGTTAACATCATTATCAAAAGCTGGAAAAGTGTTTAATAATCATTTAAGAATAATAACATTAATAAATAAAGAGGTGGATTTTTAAATTTATTAACAATTGTTTGATATAACATTTGATATTCGAGACGCAAGTGGCATTTTTCGTTAAATTAAATTTTTGTTTGCTTTTATGAAAAATAAAAATATTATATAGGAAATTTTTATGTTAATAAACATTGATCTTCAAATGAACCTCAGTTTGAATTCAAGCATAAAAGATTTATGTTTTTCCTTAAGCTTGGTAGTAAACTTTTTAGCATCTTTATGTTGAGCCTCCAGATCTGTAGGGGTTAGTTCAAATACCTGTGATAAATCTTCTTCTTACACTTAAACATAACCAAACATTTTAAACAGTTTTTATATACTCCACCACTTGTGGTAAATAAGGGTATACTAAGTTTGCCATTCCCTGTGAAACTTGTTTTTAATATTCATCGAATACCCCATAAAGAATATATTCTTGGTTCTTGAGTAATTTTAAGTCGATTTAGCCATGTCCAACTGTCTTAACGTCTGTTCAGAACTCGCTAACTTTCGAAAAACTCAACATAAAAGAACGATATTAGTGTAATATTGTTTCTCGTTATCCTAAGCAGTTTGGTGTTGAAACACAGTAAAATCGGTTCAGCAGGATAAGAGTTATGAATCCAAATGTGAAACCACCACGCTAAAAAATTGAAGTTATGTTACAAAAAATAACATAAATAGTAGCAGAAGGCACATATTGATATACGATTTTGCCACAATTGGTTTTATATGGCTAGAGCTCATACTGTAGGCCCATACAAAGCCCAATTTCGGAAAACCTTTTAGTATACGCCGAGAAAAAACATGTTTAAAAATGGTCACCTCCAACAAAACTATTTTAAAAGAACATTTTTAAACATATTATGTTTAATTTAACCATATTGCTGTCAGCGACAACCATAGTATTGTTAAATTGGTCCCCCATCAAGAGGTCACAACCATATTATGGCTGTCTGTTAACATGTTTTGGTTAAATATAATAGTAATATGTTTTTAAATTAACAATAGTATTTTCCTCTTTTCCAAGAGCAACATGCTGTTAAGCATATTTTAGTTATTATTAACCAAAACATGTTTGGAGGCAACCATAATATGGCTGTGGCTTCTTGATGGAGGACAAATTTAACCATAATTCACAATTAAAAAAACATAATATGTTTAAAATTTTCTTTAAAAATTGTTTTGTTGGGTTTGACCATTTTTAAACATGTTTTTTCTCTGGGTGTACGTGTAAAACTGTAACGAATAATTCTACCGTAATAAATTTTGGTCCGTCAAAGTTTTATATGACTCGAAATCACACTGTTAACTTTCGTGAAGATCGGTCCACAATTTATCATTGGTCCCATATAAATCCCACTTCTGAAATATTCTAACTGTCGGTGGAGGGTATCAATGATTCGGCATAGCCGAATATAGCACTTTAATTTGTTTATTTTTTTTGAATTAAAAAAAATTGAGAGTGAAGATTTAAATGCGTTGACTTGAAACAAAAGTATTATTTCCTGAATAAAAGGATTTATTTAAGCTGATACACTTCAAAAGGTAAAAAGGACAATAGATATAAAAAGGATAATAAACCTTAAATTCTATTCTATTAATGACACAGCCTTGTCCTCTTGTCTAAATCTTTATGTTTAGCTATTGACCATATCGTATCCTAAGTCCTTTATTCATCTATTGTTTTGCCAGACTTTTCCTTCTGTGGCAATATGAGCGTTACTAATTTTTGATTAAGACGAGCGTACGAACCGAATCATTGATTTTCTGTTTTTAAGGATTTATGTTTCACATCTATAAATGATGAGATGACTGAGCGATAATTGTTTAAACAATGAAAATTATTTGTAACGATGATGAAAAATAATGATATTAAAAAAACGGGTGAGGAGGATCATGAAAATTGCCTGTTGATATGTTTCTTTTGTACTTAATGACATTTGTAGTGTGATGAGCATAGTAGTTTGCATTAAATTTCGTTAGTGATATTTTTAGTATGGAATTCAGGTAAAATACTTGTTGAGCAAAGAAAAGTCAATATGAAATCCAAATGTGAAATTGTTGCATAAAACATTTAATAATTTGTGCAAATAGAACGTGCCTTATTGATACCTTACTAGTGGATACATGTTTAAAAAAGGGTGAATTTTGCCCTTTAAAAACACGATAAAAAAAATATTTAACAAATGTCTTTAAGATGTGCCCTTTTCCCCAAAAATAGGGTTGTTTTTTTTAGTTTGTGGCCACTACAAATTGTTGCTTATAGAAAGTTACTCACTCAATTATATTTTATCCCTTTTCAAATGTTACAGTTAACCTAATTTTCTTTTTTCTTATAACTCCTTTATAAAGTGAAAATTGTTTTCCATTAGAGTTTATCTCCAACTGTTTTTAGAGGTATTTTGAGTTTTTAATTTTTCCTGCAAACAGTTTCGTTACGGTTGGTTTCTTGTGTTCTATTGCTTGGAAATTAGTAAAACAATGTTGTTAATTACTGAAAACAGCAGAGAAAAACGTCTACATACGAAAATTTATGGACCAAATAATCGACCTTTAAGAAAAGAGTGGTGTGCATTTTGATGGTTAAAAAAAAATAAAGGACATTAAATCTTCAAGATAATTTCTTTACAAAACAGGTGATGCTTGACTAAATAATCATTCTTAAACAGTTCTAAGGGATTCAATTTATTCTACAGCAGATGTCATTATGTTTTATTTACGAACATAATAAATATTTTAATACATAATTTTTTTTTTTACTAATTTGTAAACTCTACCGTGAAACAATAAAATTTTTTATAAAAAACAATAAAGAATGCCAACGAGAACTAAAACAACATGAATGAAATTAAACAGAGTGGGAAAAGGGAAAGAAGGGAACAAATTATACTTATTTCTTAATTTGGAGGAAAAAAAAGTAAGAAAGTATAGTCGGTCAAGCCCGGCTATATGATACCCCGACCATATGATACCCTACAATTTTTGCTAGTGCACCCTATTTGGGACCATGGGCAATCATGGACCCGCCTGAACAAATTATGAGTTATGAGGTTCAGATTCATGTAAAAGTTCTTTGTGCCGAAAATTATTTAGATATCTTCATCCATATGGGATTATAGGATCGGGACCTATGGTTTATTTTTACCTACTAGGACAACATTTTCTCATGACATAGTAGCTATCGTAAAAATTATTATTACCAATTTTTATGTTAATACAAACATTTTTTCGGGAATAGTATTTGTATGGGAGCTTTACCCAGCCATCCAACCGGAGGGACATCGGTATACTTAAAGGTTGGCCTATGCATAATAATTTAAGGTGTTATACATAATACATTCTTCACTATTGTGTTATGGGTGTAAAAACAAGAACTAATAAAAAAAACCGAGAGGTTTTAAAATGACAACACATACCTGCTCAATATAATAGAAGTACAGTGGTGAAGAAAATTATTCACTTAGAGAAATTCAATATTGGCCACAGAGCGCTTCGTCATGTAAAAGTTCGAACAGAATTGGTACGAAAGAAACATATTATGATGAAACCATTCCTTTACATTATCTTCACAATCACTTTATATTAAAAACAGGTTATAGTGCTATATTCGTGCCGAATCTTCTACCCTCCACTGAAAGGAGTGGGCTCTATATGATATCTATGTATTATTAATTAATCTTTATAAAAACAAACGTTTTCATTGAGATTGGTTAAGCTTTAGACCTATATTAAATTATTGGCCGACAATCGGAAAGTTTTATGTTTTTCTATTTAGAAATTTTAACTAGCTTGAGTAAAATATCATGATTCTTAACTTTTTTAGCCGAACTAAAATGTTTTCTATGGTAAATTATCGACTAATCATCACGAAATCCTGTAGAGTGATTTCTGTTTTTAAAAATCTAAATGGAACAAATTTCAATACAGTAGTTAATTTGTTTAAGCGTTTAAATTGCGTTTCAGAAGGCTGCTAAATATGGGACCTAAGGTAAACTATGGACCGTACATCACAATGCATAACGTTTTTAATGGCCACATGAAGCTAAGTTTGAACAAATTTTACTTATTTAATTAATTTCCCAGAGTGGACTTAATGTGGGTCTATAGTACATAATGGACTGATCTTATGGACAGTTGTAAATTATAGTCCTATAAAACTGTGACGTACCAAATTTAATTATAATAGCACTGTTTATGACGGCTTAAGGCGTACTTTCTGGGAGTCATAAAAGTCGAATTTGTACAAAATCTTTTATCGTTCCGCGCATTATTTCACCATTTACGTTAGTTTTTGTAACAAGATTATCAAATTTTTGGGGTGGTGGCTTCACATTTTGGTTCGTAGCTCTGATCCTACTGAACAGATGTTGCTGGATTTCAATCCCAAACGGCTTAGGGTAACTTCAAGCAATTGGACTCCAAGTTTGTTCTTTTCTTTTGAGTGTTTCGAAAGTGAGCGTGTTTTTAACAGACGGACAGACTGACATAGCTTAATCGACTTAGAATTACTCAATGAGCCAGAATATACATATATCCTTTATGGGTTCTTAGATGTATAGTAAACAAATTTCGCACGGAATGACAAACTTAGTGTTCCCTCATTCACCACAATTGGCGGTGGAGGGTATAAAAAGCGTGACAATTAATTTTTAACAATTGAAGCAAAGCCGCGAATAACGTTGTAAAAGCCACTTTTTGCAAAAAAAGTTTTTTTGCAGATTAGCGTTAACATTACTCTCTTACACTGTTTAAAAGTCAATTCACCTAAAATTATGCACCTTAACGCCATCAAAATGCGATACAAAGAGTCAGCCAGTGGAAGAACGTTGTAAGTTACTAACAAAATGATACAAACGAACTGGTTTTTCAAGGTGGAATAACGTCCTAAAAGCCACTTGCGTAGTGGAAAAACGTTTTAAATGACATTGCGATTGTGGATATGAAACGTGTTTCTACTAAAAAAAAAGAATATAAACTGTAATTAAGCATGTTATTTTAAATTCGATTTTTTTGATATTTTGCATAAAAGTTTTTATTGTCATTATTTTTGATAATCTAAAAAAAAAATTAAAAAATTAATAATCCTGCCTTCTAAAAACGTTTTTTTGCTCTCCTGAAAAATATTTATTTTCTTACTTACAACGTTATTCGCGGCTGTGCTTCAATTGTTATTGACTTACTTAGTTTTATTTGTTAGTCCTGGTTAGCATTGGTCAAGTTTTAACCGTCAAGGCTTGAGCTTTTAGAAGAGAAGGGAAGAGAGAATGCCATTTCTTTTAATCTCTCACCTAAAAACTCAAACCTAGACGGCTAAGACTTGAACAGTGTGACCGAGCACTAACAAGAAAATAATTGTTAAATGTAAGTTATAAACTATTAAATGCTGTTTGATCTAGCCAACGTTTGGCAAAAGCAAACAATTTTTTAATAAGACTAGTGGTTCCGTGTAGGACGTCAAATATTTTATAGGTGTGAACAGAGCTTATCAAAATTTTTCCGCACGTTACATATTTAATAATTCAGCTGATGTCGGTTATGGGTCATGTCAATAAAATGGTTACTGCCCGGCAATTCTGATTACTCGAAAGTACGATTTTTAGAACGAACTGAACTAAATTGTTAACATAAGTGATTTTATGTATTTTTTTTTTTTTCATAAAAATTAAAATCATTTGGGTACTTATAGTGTTGGTAACTTAACTGTTCCCAAGTTATCTGCTCTACTCATTTGCTCAAATTACAAACTCTATTTAAATTAAAATATACAAACTTATGTAACTTTCGTTTCGATTTCGTGGGCATTTACAAGAACCTTAAAATATTTTTCAATAGATAAAGGTAGCGTTTGTATTAACATTCATTAATTATTATTTATTTTGTTCATTTCATTACGAATATTTAAAATTAACAAGAAAACTGCATTAGCTGAGTTAAAAAAAAAAAAGTTATTATTTTTCCATTCCATTTAAGAAAAATCAACAAAAAAAAATGTATTGGTAAATGATGATGTATAAAACCACACGAAATTGGTATAGAAAGACAACAATAAAACACTAATACACTTATAAACAAACAAATACACGGCCATGAGGCCAGAATATAATACAGACACTGGGCCAAATATTTGTACACGCAGCAAACACAAAGGCAAGTGTTAAAAAAATCAAACATTTTATAATCTAAGAGCTTTGAAATTGCAAAAAGTCATTTTACTATAACATTCTAAAAAATCGTACAAAGATGTTAAACATTTTCCATGTGGAAATCTTTAACTTTTGTGTTTGCTTAGAAATTTCGCTTTATTTTACAACCTAGAAAAGTGCCACCAAGTTGCCTGGGCATGTCTCTTTGGCGCTTTAAGTGTTAAATCTTTAAAAATTTTATACAACCTTAATCTTTCGTTTGAAAATATTATAATTCTCAAATGTCTATCACATTTTGCATATTCTAACGTTGGTTTTTTAATTTAAAGCTTTAATCGTTATAAATTTGATTCATCAACATTTTTGTTTACTGGGATAGAAGTTGCGAGTAATCTGGACCAGTCATATATTAAATTTTGTATGCGAGTTTGAATTTGTTAAAAGTTTAAATTATTTTACATATTTATTTCCATATGAAAAGTTTTTTTTTCGTAACTAATAGAAAGAAGCAAAAAACAACAAGAAAGTAAAACCAAAATTCGTAAAATATTTATTTAAAATATTAATTTAATTTAATCTTTTCAAAAATGAAAAAGTATAATAACTCCGCTCGTTTTTATTGTTTTGATGACCATGTAAAATTCTCCGATTGGATAATCTGATAACGAAATTTATTGTCACAATTTACGAGCTTAAAGAAACATTTAGTAAGTCTGTACAAACTAATTGGTATTTTTTTTTTTTTTTTGTTTAATCCAAATTGAAATAACAAAGGCGGACGGGACGGTGACTGAAGTTGTAGATAAAATCTCGGTGAGGAGATTGTAATAAGAGATTTCACTATTAGCAGTAGATTATGACTACAAATGAGTGGCAGGTTGATTAGGTTTTCAAACTTGTTGAAATAAATTAAGTAAAAACCTTTGATGACTAATAACCCAATAAAAAATTGAGCTTCGGACGAAGCAGGTTTGTAAGGGAGAAATGTAAAAGTTTCGCTTACCATCTCGCTTCCGGAAGGTATGAATTTAATATGGCGAGTTCCCACTTTGAAGCAATACATTTTTGACACAAAAAGCGCTTTATTCAAGGCATATGAAAAGTGGTGAGTGTTGCATTTACAAGAAGCACTTTTTGATATGATTAGTAAAAACTACTGTTTTTATAAATATTAGAAGGCGCTACTTAAAGGGAGTTTGTAATGGCTTATATTAAGCGCAAGTAAAATGCATTTCAGTAAAACATTGCAATAAGCGCACAATTCAGCACTTAAGTGAATCGCAACCATCAAAGCTGCCTTAAGTACTTCCAAAGATGTATTTACTTCAGTGCTTACTGAACACTTGATGTTCTTACCTTAGTTTATTTTATTAAAAAAAGCTTATTAATTTTTTATTAAATTTTTTTTATTTAAATTATTTAATATTGAAAAAAATAATATGTTTATTTGTATTTAAATATTTAAAAAAACTTAAATAACATAAAAACAGTTCAATGAGCAAAATGAAAATAATATACATACAAAAAAAATAATTTAAGTAACAATATTTAATTTAAAGTATGAATATATGTATGTAATTAAATTACTTTTGAAAAATTTTTACATATTATTAAATAAATTATAAAAAACAAAAGTAATTAAGCAAGCTATATGAAGAAGTATTAATTTTAAATTAAATTAATTAAGAATAAATTCACAATGTTTTAAGGCACTTTTTTTAATTTTTATTAAATTAAAATTTTATTTAAAAAAATTTAATTGTCTTCTCCAATTTCTGAACTTGACAGCCTGGCTTTGATAGAATTACCTTTGTATACCCTATTTTTTTGTAAGTCTTAAGACTTTTCTAAAGTTATTTAAAAACTCATTTTTTGTCAAATTTTCTCCAAAATTCGTTCCTGTAAATATTAATTAAATTTTTTTTAGGAATGACTTTATTATGTTATACAATATAATAGTCTGGTAGTGTATAAAGTCATTCCTAAAAAAATTTAAGGAATAGGGCTATTACAAAAATCTTTATAAAATACTAACTGAAATTTAACTCATAGAATAAATTCGAAAAAATAAAAAATGTTGAATATATAAATATTTATTTTTTTTCATTATAATTTTGGTTTTTTTTTTTAAATTAGTGCAATAGCTGTTCAGGATGAATATTTTTTTTCAAGATTTTTAATAAAATTAAAATAAAACAGAATATTATTTCTTTTAAAGGAATAATTGGGTATGTGATGAAAATCGCTCGTTTGTCACTTTCGAGCGCTTTTAAAATCTATTTCTGAATTATATTATAAGGTCTTAATTTTTTATCCAAAACATATTTTTAATAATATATATAATTAACAATTTAAAAGAATATATACAGGAAAACGGAGGAAAATGTATTGAAATTCTTTAAAGCGAATTTATTTTATATTTTTTATTTTTTTTACAAATATAATGTAAAATTTTATTATATCAACCATTTTTAAAAATATTTAAACTTTGACGTTTTTAGATTTTGACCGATATATGTATGTCGTTAATATTTCTTAAAGAAAATATTTGTTAACTTAAAAACGAAAATAACAAATTCGTTAAAGAAACCGAGATTTTTCGCTAATTAACGATATCGGTAGTAAAATTCAAAAAGTTACAGATTTGAGGTACTGGTATTTAAATAATATTATATGAAACCTAAATTTCAATCAACTTAAGCGATACAAGTTTTTTTAGTTTGCATTCTTATAATTTAAATATAAATATTCTCAATATATTTTAAAATAGAATTTTAATATGCTTAATTTTTGGAATTTTATATATTTTTTTTAAAAAATTTCAAATAAATCTATTCAACAAAACTACCACAACAGCTGTTTTCGCAGTTGACGCAAGTAAGAACAATCGTGTGACTGTGCTGCAGCAATTATTGTACCCATTTCTTCTTGTACCAACTAGCGGCATTTAAATTTGTATAAAACAGGGCAATCGTGTGATAGCAGAAAATTTTATTGGGGCAATTTCATTATTGTGCGTCAACAAAGCACAATCAAAATTGTGCCATATTGGCGCATTTGTGGCAATTTTTGTGTAGGAATATTATTCCGTAATTTTTGATCCGATTTGTGTGAAGAAATTCTTGTTTTCTGTTTGTTTTTTGTGGTACCTATGTAAACTTTATTACATATCCCAAATTCATTGCCATTACATGGTATTTTATAAATTATATTGGATTTGTCTAATTTGTTTATTTTTGATAGATTAGTGTTGATAGATTTATAGGCTATGGTATACATTTCATTATTGAATAATTTAGATTTTTCAAATCTCTCAGATAATACTGGAACAAATATAAGAGATTTATATATTTTCGGTTTTTGTTCACCATCTAAATTCTTTGTTTTATATTCATAATAGTTATAGAGTAATTTATTAGTCAGATTAATTGGAAAATTGTTGTCACTAAGTATCTTTTTGATTTTTTTGATGTTGTTTCCGTGGAAATCTGCGTCACTTATAGTTAACACCCTTCTTATTAAATTGTTTGCCGTGTTGATAATAATTCTTTTTGGGTGTTTAGAGTACAAATTAATTATTCTACTTGAGTCACTAGGTTTTTGATACCAGTCAATTTTGAGTGTATGTACCATTTCTCCTTATCACAATTGTGTCCAGATATGGTAACTTTTTATTGCACTCAGACTCCATAGCAAACTTAATACTAGGGTGAAAATCGTTCAGACTCGTCATAATTGCTTCTATTGAACTCTCCCTTATAATTCCAAAAATATCATCTACATACTTAGATAGAAACTTAGGCTTAGTTTTTAATTTTCCAATACAGGTGTCAAGTAATCTTTCCATAACAATGTCCGCCACAATTGGGGATGCTGGTGAACCCATGGGAAGTCCCCTCTTTTGTGTATATATTTTGTCCTTGAATTTAAAATAGCGGTTGTTCTTTATGCAGAATCTTAAAATTCTCAAAAATAAGCCCTTTGTCATGTTGGTGTGTGTTGCAATATCTTCCCATCTATCCTCTATAATTCTTAATGCTAAATCGACAGGTACGCTTGGAAACAGAGACACTACATCAAACGAGATTAATCTTTCATCGTCGCTAATAGTCAAGTCCTTAATCTTATTTCTAAATTGCAGCGAGTCTTTAACATTATATACCGAGTTGTCCGTAATACTCCTTAAAATCCCGGTAATGTATTTGCAGAGTTCCCTCGAAGGGGCATTAATATTGGAGCATATAGGTCTTAATGGATTGTCTTCCTTATGGATTTTAGGAAGTCCATATATTCTCGGAGCTACGGCCACGTCAGTTTTTAGTTTGTTCCTTTCAATTTCGGAAATAACGTTGGTATTGAAAAGCTCCTCAACCAGTGCATTGTTTTTCCTTTGAAGGACGGAAGTGGGGTCTTTATTACATCTATGATATGTCATCATGTCACCTATTATGCTCCCCATCTTTGCGTCGTACTCAACCTTTTCCATTGCCACCGTAATATTGCCCTTATCAGCGTTTAAAATTAAAATGTTCTTGTTTTTCCCTAAAAACTTTTTTTATTTTATATTTTATTATAAAGTAAAAATAATTAAAAAAGACCTCGAGATCAAAAAAAAAAAAAAAAAAAAAAAAGTTCTTTTATTTATAAAATTCATATATGATCACTGATTTTCGCTATTTTCTTGATTTATATCTAATTTTTGATTTATAGATTTATTCTACTTAAAAATTCGATTTCGAATGAAAATTCTCAGTTGATCACAGCTTTTCGCTAATTTCTTAATTTGACGCAAGTATAATTGTGTCCTCTTAATAATTTTTTTTTTAACATAGAAGATGGACACTTTGCTATGGCAAAATAGATTTATTAAATTCATTTAATTCTTTACATTAAAGCTTTAAGGTAATTTAAAGTTTTTTTTTTTTGTTTTGTTTGCTGAAACTCTCTAAATAATTGAGGTTAAATTACAACTTTTGAAATATGTTTGTATAATATTCCTTAAAATAACATACGTTCACTTTGTTAAATTAAATTAAGTTTATTGGCACATCATCAAAGAGAATTTCAATTTCATTTTCAAATGACACATGTGTTGCAAAAAACTTTTTAATTTGTTGTCTTACTAAAAAGTAATTTGGTCAAAATTTGTCAATCATTTTTAGGACACAATTTTACGTGTTTTATACAGGGAACGTAAATAAGAATTATCCAGAAAATTTAAACTCAAAAACTCTTCACATTAGAGTCAACGGAGACCTACATACTGTTAGTCTCGTATTGAATAGCTCTTTCAGAATCTATGGCGATCTTAAAAAAACGCTCTCAACTCCACAGTGAAGAGTTATTTTTCAACGTAAAAATTAAAGGTCGAATAAAACTCTCAAAAAGAGAGTTTTATTTTTTCCGTCTAAAATAAAACACTTTTGAGGAGTTTTATTTTTTCCCTCTGAAATCATCATTTAAGGAGTTTTATTTTTCCATCTAAAACAAAATTAGCTTTGCAGTCATAAAATTAAACTCTATTGAAGAGTTTATGTTGATTTAAACATAACATAATTCACAAAAAAAAACAAAAATTCCCAAATTCTTTTTATTTAATTTATTTTAAAAGAAAATATGGCGAAAAACACATCGGACGATTCTGCTGGTGGCTGATAATTGAAAATTTATTTCTTTGAAAATGTTTTTAAATATCAGAAACAAATTTAACTAATTTTCACAATTATTTGGTCAGATTTTTTTCTTCGATAAACTAAATGAAAAATAAATGGTTTGAATATGTAAATTGTAATCTGATGGGTAAAATAAAATTGAAATGAATTTTATTTTTATAAAACTCTTCAAATTAGTTTCATTTTATGACGCCGAAATAAAACTCCTCAAATGAGTTTGACCTTATGACGGCGAAATTAAACTCCTCAAATAAGTTTTATTTTATGACGGCGAAATAAGACTATTTTTTAAGAGTTAAGAGTTTTTGCGTTGAAAAATAACTGTTTTAGATGGAATTTAGTTTTTAATTCACAAAATAACTGTTATTAAAAACTTTTCCGATATCACTTATAACAGTTACGGTTCCTGGTTTTAAAGTCTGCACAAACAATTGTGAAATGTGATATATGGACGAGTAAAAAGTAATTAATTTCATTGTTCTTCCCTTTATAATTGAAAGTAAAATTATCAAATGCTTTCCATTTTATATTTTCTGAACTAGATTTGCTTATTCTAATTTCTATTTGTACAGATAAACAAGATAAATCTTTTTTTTTTTTTTTTGGTTTTTGAGATTGAAATCAATCAAGTTTACACTCATGCTGATAAATTATTAAATCTTACACTCCAAAAAACGTGAATGTACCTACTTCGCGAATAAAATTACTTAAAAAAAAATTTATTTTGTATAAAAATAATTCCAGATATGACACACAACTCTTTCCCTTCTGTTTTGTCTAATATTTTTCGTTACTTTTTATTAAACTCTCCATAATTTTTTTAAATTATTTTTTCATGAGGGTATTTTGCAAGTACCAAAGAAATGGTTGTCGGTTGCCTTTGAAAGTGGCTTCTTTTGTGCCACATATCTGACGTGCAATTATAAATAAATTTCCTCAATGAGAAATTTCGACAATAAAAGCATAAACATGAATTGGCATATTTACTTGCACTCGTAACGAGTACAATATAGAAAGTTTAGTGCATCCTACACTACAACCTGGTAAGCAATTCTTGCAATAATAATTTGAGTGCATCATAAACTTATCGATATTATTTATTAATGTCATGCAAAATCAATTGATTGTATTAAGTATTACTTTGAGATGGGTTATGTAAGCAATAGAATTGAACAGACCGACTTTAATCATTTGGTAAGCAGTTCATCATTCATTAACCCGGACAGCAACTAGAACAATACTGCTCTTCAACAGGTTCCCAAAAGGGGTCTGTAAAGTGTTCTTTAGAGCCCGCTAAATGAAAAATTATAATGGCAATAATATTAAAGTGAATGGTACATAAAATTCGGCTAAGCCTTATCTAATTATCACCAATACATGAATCCTCTTTTACATGTGGATAGACAGCAAAATTTGTATATGTGTAATTCTCATATGCCCTACTTGACATTTAAAAAATATTTGCGAGTTTTCATGTATGACTTTCTCTCTTCTAATTTTTGTTGTGTTGCAACACATCTAAAACGATTCTGACATGATGGCACGCTTGGTATTAGTGTTTTTGGCAAATTCACCAAATAAATTTCTCTTTATGAATTGAATTTCGTAACCACACAAGCACATCCATTTGCATGTACATATCCATGTGTGCAAATTTAAAAAAAAATGTATTAGAAAGTTGCTGCGATTGAAAATATTTCTTTTGAATATTCTTTTGAATATTTCAATTGGTAATTGACCCTTGACCCATATGTCAATGTGTAAGTGAAACTAAGCTGGTTGGTAACAAAGTAAAGAAAACAACAAACACCAAAAATATATTTTTCAAATACATATATGCAATTTTCAAAAAAAAAATAATAAAAAATATTTTACTTTGTGTTTTTCATTGTTTTATTTTCATAGAAATTACAACAAAAGAAAATATAAAGAAGCCAATAAAGAGACAAGGATGTTTTACATTCATGTCTACTATATTTTGAAAGTTTAAAGCATGGAATTCCCAAATGATAAAATCCTTGTAACAGAACTTGTGGATTTTCGCGAAATAGAATACAAAGAAGTTTTCAAAGTATTTACAAAATATTTTGAAAACTAAAGTGTTTGGTAAAATTAACATGGACTAAAGTTGGCTAAAAATTTATTTTTATTATTTATTTTTGCTTTATATAATATGATTTATGATTTTGGCTTTATAGGGTGTCACAAAAACCAAATTCATACGAAAGTGAAAATTAAAACGTGCTTACCCTCTCTAGAAAACGTATAAAGCCAAAAATTTTTGATTTTTATTAAAAAAAGCAAAACAAAACCGGACCGAATGGAAAACTTTGTTAAGTTTCACCTTCGTATAAATTCTGTGACATACGCGAATTATTATTTTTAAATCAGAAATAAATTTAAATAAAAGAATTATGCACGTTTGAAGGCTTGGGAATATAAAAGTAGTGGGAACCACTGCTTTAAATGATTACATACATAGCAGGCGCGGATTCAGGGGGGGTGGTGTTAAAAGGAAATTCCCCCCCCCCCCCCCTAAATAATAACAATATGTTTTGCTTATTTCGATAATACACGAATTTCCGAATGTACTAATTTTTGGAAATCCCATCAAGTTTTTTTGTTTTTTATTGAATCTTTATTCGAATTTTCAATAAGTATCCAAGTATTTATCCTAATAGTTATTTATTATATATTTCCAATGAATTATCTAGTTTACTGTATTTAAATACATATTATTATACATTCAATCCCAGCAAGTGCCATCTATATCCGAAAAATAAAGGTTTGGGTTGAAAATGGGCTTTAGTATATGCAATATTTTTATTTGTGTTATGATAATTATTTATTATATACATTTGATATATATAACCGTTTTTCGTATAATATTTTCATCATAGTAGGCTTTGAATTTAAATTTTATATGCATTGCCATTCTACCTTCCCATATAAACATATGAATATATGTATTGGTAAGGGTGCCCCATATTTTGCAATTTGGTTTATTCACGGAACCATTGTGGTGAAAATGGGCCTCTTTGCTCATTATTTGATATGATCTTTGTGAATAATCGAATGCTGCCTTTCAGACTTATATTGAACAATTTTGATCCTTTGCTCTAGGCTGAGACTTTCCATAAAAAATGTCCCAAGTATTTCCAAGTTAATTCTGAAAAACCTGAAGATAGCATTTTTTTACTTATTAAATCATAACGTTACTTATACGTTGCTAACAGTATAAAATGACTGGTCACCAGGTTGATTCAAGTATTATATTTTTCACCTCATCACCCTGCACTTGATATCATCTAATTTGAATCTATTGAAATCCATACCAAATAAAATGCATTTCAAACTAAAAGCACCAACAGCACATGTTCTACTTTAAATCTTCGCTCGCAGCCATTCAATGAAAAAGGATTTTGCATCTACTTAAGGGAAGTTAAGTTTAATAAAATCTTAGTGAATATGAATTAGATCAATATTGAATTGACTTACAATGCAAATTGAAGAAAAAGCAGTGATTACTTAAAAGAAATAACTTTGCATAATAAGAGGAAACAATTAAAGAAGTTGAACAAATATTTGGCAGTAATGAAATTTAAATTTCGTTCAATAAGCAAATCAGGAAAAAACTAAATGGAGAAAGAAAATCGAGAAAGGATAAAATGGTTATTTTCTTTCTTCTTCACAATCAAAAGAATTGTAATGAATACTTAAAGAACAAGACCATCAAATAATTCATCGCAAACAGTAGACACTTAAATGGTTTTAGTTGCTAAAATTTATCCATAGAAGACTAGAATCGAAACTCTCTTAAAACAAAACAAAAAAAAAAAAAAAAAAAATAAATAATCTTTCCCGAAATTATGTAATTGTGAATATGCAACTAGAAAGCATTCAAATTATTTACTGATACAATAATAGAGTTGGATTTTTTTGACGTCTGAGTTAGGCTTTTTCTCTCTCTTTCGATTCTAGTCAATATTCTGTGGATATTACTAATCCAAAAAATAGATTTATGAGCATGTGTGTATGTATTTGTGTACAATAGAGACATTTTCAATTTTCTTCTCTTGCTTAAAATCTCTAAGGATGTATATTTTAATATTAAATTTTGGTTAATACTAACGACTAATACAACTACAAATATTCTCTCATTTACAAACACTAACGGGTACAGGAGACTATTATAAAAAGAAAAAAGGAAAGACTAAAAAACTTAATATTTATTTTATTGTATCGGCATCGATTTAGATTTTTTACTATTTTTGTTTGCTGTTAACAGTGATTTTGGTTGCAAATACCAGTCATGGTCATTTTTGATGTCGCCGTCAAGGATTGTCCAATCTAAGAAATTAAAGCAAAAAATAAAAGAAAACCAAATTAAAATCCAATAGCAACTGAAAAGTAGTGAAATCAAGATAAACATTAACATACAAACCCAGCAGATCGTGAACCTACTTCCACAAACCAAACATTCAATTAGTTCACTGACAACCACTTTAATAATATGCAGTTAATTCAATCATATAATAATTAAATAAATAGTTTGATTGAGTTGTAACACTAAGTATGGAGGGGTATAGAAACAAACGTGGCTATCTCCATTTTTGTAGCTTCTATAATAAATAACAAAAATCTTTATCATTAATTAGATTTTTTACTATTAAAAAAAACTAAAGGTTAAACAATACAACAACAATAAACAGTGAGTTTATCCTCTCTTACATTCCCTTACAATTGACTGTATTGACTTTGTCTTCAGGGATATTTGCTTTGTAAATATTTGGTACAAATCAATTAGAAGGAGATACACCGTAAGTTTGAACCAAATCGACTGCGAGATAAATCCAAGACGAAAATCGGGAATTTTCGTGTTTGTTTTAATCAAATGGGCATTTGTACATTTGACTAATTCGTATATGAATACAAATTGGCTTTTCTTGGTCCTTTACAAACACTTTGCTTAGCAATTAATAAAAATAGAGAATAATAATGCAAATTCAAACAAAAATAAAAAAGAAATACTCATGATTAATATAATATTTTAATATTTATGATATTTATTTGTTTTATTTTTCCCTACAAAAATATCAAAAATAACAAGTTAGAGTGCTATATTCGGCTGTGCCGAATCTTTGATTCCCTCCACCGATAGGAGTGGGCTCTACATGATAAATACGTATATATTATTAACTAAACTTCACAAAAACGAAAGTCAGTATTAAAATTGGTTGCGGTTTAGACCTGAATTAAATAATTGACCGACAATAAGAAAATTTTATGCGTTTCTTGTTAGAACTTTGAACTGGCTTGAGTAAAATATCATGATTCGTAAAAGTTTAAGCCGAACTAAAATAATTTTTAAGAGAGTAATTTGTATTGGACCTATGCTAAATTATGGACCAATCATCCGAAAATTCTGAAGACCGATTTCTGGTATTGCAAAAAATAAATTAGAATAATTTTCAATACTGCAGTGTAATTAGTTTTAGCGTTAACAGTGAATTTCACAAAATTCCATGACATTTTTTCAGGTCATATGAATCTAAGTTGGAAGAAATTTTACCGCAATATCTATGTATGTTATGATGTTAGGCGAACAAAAAATAAACTCTTTTCCGCGAGTAGGGTTTATATGGGCCCTAGGGTAAATTATGGACCGATCTTCACGAAATTTGGCAGTGTTATTTCTCGTCCTATGAAACTGTGATGTTCTGAATAATAGCATTATTTTTTACGGTTTTAGGCCTACTAAACGGTTTCCGGGAGAAGAGTTTATATGGGGCGCAGTGCAAATTATGGACTGATCTTCACGAAATTTATGAGTATTATTTGCAGTCGTATAAAGCGAATTTCAGCGAAATTTTATATCATTCCGTGCTTTATTGCACCATTTTGGTAGTTTTTGTTCCAAAATTATCAATTTTTTTAGGGTGGTGGTTCCACATTTTGATTCATAGGTCTGAGCCTACTGCACCGATGTTCCTGGATTTTAATCCCAAACTGCTTAGGATAACTACAAGCAATTTGAGATCAAGTTTGTTCTTTTCTTTTGCGTTTTTCGAAAGTGTGTTTTAAACAGACGGACAGACGCACAGACGGACAGACAGACGGACATGGCTAAATCGACTTAAAATTACTCAAGGAGCCAGAATATATTTACCTTATGGGGTCTTAGATGTATAGTAAAAACGTTTCACACGGAATGACAAACTTAGTATACCCTCATTCACCACTAGTGACGGTGGATGGTATAAGAAGTACGCCATTTTTCGGAAAATTCACAAAAAAAATTCACAAAAAGCAAAACACTTTTGAATTAAATATTGAAGGCGAATAAAAAATAATTTGTAAATCAACCGTTTAATTACCAAAAAGTGGACAAAATAGCACGATATTATCACAGCGAACAGATTTGATATAACGTGTCGATTTTTTTCAAAATGTAAACAAAATAAAAATTTTGAGTTAATACCCTCCTGTTGATCAAGTGCGATATACTGTTAAAACAAATCATATTTACAAAATTAACCCCTTAAATTTCAGAGCAAACTGCAAAGGCAACAACGTTTTTTATTCCATATTAACGTTAACCTAAAAATCTCAAAATGTTCGTCGGCAATCAGATTGCAATTCCTGTGACTGTGTAAATGTTTAAATGGTTCGTGGTAACTATAACATGATTGTTAAATATTTGTTTTATCATTTTTTCCTTAGCTTTAATAAAAATTTTTTAGATTTATTAGAAATTTAATATGAGGTCAAAAAACAAGTACCACTGGGTATAAGTTGCCGTCTTTCTGTCTTCTGTTTCATATTAAATTCCAAGAAAAAAAATAAAATTTTCGCAAATAAAAATGGGTATAAAAAATAAAATGAAGTACAAATATTCACACACTGAGGAAAGGCAATGCCGTAAAAAAGTAACAAAATTTCAGAACATAAAAATAAATATTAAATTTTTTTTTAGAACATATTGTAACGTAGAATGGTCGCAAATATGTATGTTGGTCTTTCTTTGGATATTGGGGTTAAAACGAGAGTAGAAGGGCAAATAAATAGCAAATTCACTTTTTTCATTACCTTTTAACACAACAAATTATGCAGTTAAACTATGGCAAGAGTACTTTTTTTAATATATCAAATGTTGCCCAAGAGATAGTTTTAAGATCGCTTAGAAAGTTATGACTAGCCGATGACTAGAAAGTATTTGAAACTAAATTTAGATAGAAGCTTTGCAGCAAATTCTTTATGTTTTATTTAAAAAAATAATATTATTTGCATAACAATTTTTTATATTCCTATGCAATTGACTTAAAATTAGTAGTGCTTTTGGAAAAGTACTTTTTTTTTTGAAGACAGAACTATTTTAAAATATCCATTTTCCAGCCCTGACAGTCAATGTAGGCAGAAAGAAAACACATGTGTATTGTATGTAAATAATAACATTCGTTTGGGTACACTTACCAATTTTAAAGGGTTAATGGCATAAAAATATGACAAAAAATATCTAAACAAAATATGGCCGGATATTCAAATGTATTGCATAAAATAGACAAGAACCCATGAAATTTTCGAAAAATTATAATTTATTTCAAATTGGTCCATATCCTTGTTAACCATACGGCCTTGTCATACTAATATGGGGGCAGTCATAGTCATTTCAATATTAACCACAAAAATATCTACCTGATTCAATATATGCGGTATATCACACAGAAATATTTAATTAAAAAGGAGATTTTGACAAATTGTGTAGAGGCGCTTGCGGTGTAGTCAAACAATTTGATGCTCCTCTTTAATATGATTCGAAAATATTTTTAAAATTTAATAGCTTAATTTGACAAATTTCTCAATGTTAGAAACAATTTCGTATTTATTTTGTCTCATTTGTTTTCTAAATTATTTTATAAATTTTCCCTTAATTTTTTGTAAGATAAATGTATGTAACTAAAGTTTTTAAAAATCTACTTCTACCTCAATAACAATTTGTATGAAATTGTAGCCGACGTTTATAGTAAATTTTCATGTTGTAAAATATAAAAACTTGGATCAAATAAAAATGTTAACACCATATTTCAAACAATAGTAATAAATGCATAAAATTGTTCTGTGCAAAATTTGTAAAGGTTTTCTTGATTGAAAAAGGTTTGTCATTGTCAAATTTTTTTTGCTTTATTGTGAACACTACGTGAGAACGTTGCTGTCAATATGAACGTGGTCTTAAACGTTAAATTGTAGCTTTCATGCAGAGCTACAAAAAAGGAAAGTTCTGATCGTATAGAAGTTTTCGAAGGGACACCTAAAAGAAAATATGAATATTGTTGCAGGTACATGTCACATAGTCTAAAACAGGTGATAGATGTGGATAAAGAGTACGGAATGTTTTCTTGATAAATTATGATTCCTATGCAAGAAACTGATTTAATCATAATATTATTGCAGTAACCAAAAGTATGTTGGAAGTTATTTATCTCCATAAATATTGTGGAAATCAGCTGAAATATAAACATTCTTTCGATTTATTACTACACGTGGAAATAACTACAAATATTTTAGAAGTATCATTGAAAATAAACCGAAAGCTTACGAATACGGACTTGAAAATAAGTCGTACAAGTCTTCAGTTTTACATTTAATTAGAATTCTTCTTATGTCTTATTTTAAAGAAGAAAATTGCCTTATAGTATCGTTTACTTTTAAAACAATAAAATGTATATAAACATTATCTTAGAGCCTGTTTCTACTATTCTACAAAGAAATTCTAAGCAAATAAAAATTTTTTTCTTTTCATTCTTCAAGTTATTTTATCATATTTTTCCTTCACAAGTACGTACATACGAATTTAAAAAAACCATTTTTCGAAAAAATTTATAACATTTTTATTCTTTAAAAAATTCTTGCATTTTTATTAACGGTTTTCTTGATCTATAATCTTTTTAAAAAAAAAATCAACATGAATTTAAGATTAACAGCCTTATTCAAAACAATAAAACAGAATTTTATTCTTAATGAATAAAGGAGTAAATTTGCATCCACAAAGTGTTGTTTTAAAATTTTTATTAATAGTTAAAATAAAAAAGAATTCGAGAATTTTGAACAATCCAAGCAAGTTATTGAAACATTTTAAATTATTGCAGGGACGTTTCAAGCAAATTGTTTTTTAAAATTAAACATACAAGGCCTAATTTATAGAAAATATTTCTGGTTGTAGCTAAATCTTATTTTAACATTATGTTGATAAATTCAATTAAATTTAGAAGTTTCAAAGGAGGTAATTGTTTTATGGTGAAATATAAACAAAATTTCGTTAATCATGACAATAATAATATTTAAAATAACAATAGTTTATTCAGACTATTTCTTGTCCATAATACGGTTTTTTTTAGCTATACTGCAACCATGTTTTATTTTTACGTGTAGTTCCAATCTAACATGTCATCAATATTTGCTTGGTTGAATGCCTCGTTCAGTTGTTAAAGTTTTCATGTAATCGCAAAAAACATATTTGTGAGCATATAAAGGAATTTGTATTTAAATATACAGATACCATCTTAATATATTGATTATAAGAGTAATGTGTACATAATATTTTATGACAATGATTGATGATTTTCTTTAAGCTTTTATTTTTATTTTCATCTACACAAATGAAAATGGTTACATTCCATTGTTTAAATTGAGTGCTTGTAAACGTCTTTCATTAGCGAGTTAGTAACACATCTAAATTAGGATTTATCTATTGTATTTGTATAACAATTGGTATACGAAATACCGTACAACTCGTATGCGCATAATTATAAATTCCTCCAAGTCTAAGGCCTTGCAATGCAATTACTTTAAATTAAAGTCTTAAGACAGGAAAAACCTTTCAAAATGGTTTATTTATGAGTTTAAAATACTAACGTTGTTCACAATAAAAGGAGCATCCTTCAATATTAATAAAATTTAATTGTATGTTAAATATTATGTGATTTAGAAGTAACATACAAATTGTTAAACGTTACACACAACTTAACTTTACTCCACACCCAGTGTTGCCTACTTTTCACGACCAAAAATAGAAAACATTAAAGCTAAAGCTGGTTTCATAAGGTCTGGTTTAAAAGACTCATCCATATCATTTTGAAAGAAAATTTAAAATAAGAAATGATTTGCAAAAATAATAAAAATTCTTTTTATAACAATGAATTTAAAATTAATTAAACATTTGAATATCGAAAAATTTAAATAATCAATAGAATTGTCGTTTGTATCTAATCACCCTTATCATGGTTGACGAATATATTACATTTATGCATTTATTACATTTCTTTGTCACAAACTTTAAAGAAAACTAAAAAAAATTCAATTAACAAAAATTGCTAAACAAAGAAATGGATAATTCTACTAAATGAATTTTTGTTTACGTCCAGTTGAATAAATAATGAAATAAATTAAATAAAAATGCATTAATTGGCAACACTGCATATCACCTATTGATATAATCATTCGCATGGTTGCCGAAGTCTTGTAAATTTTTGCCATAATCATTTATATGATTAAAAATAAAACATATTGTCATAATTAAACAGCTCGTTATAAGTTTAAGGGCAACAATTTATATTTTTTTTAATTATAAACATAAACCTGTTTTCGTAAATCAAAAATCAAGGGTAAAGACGTATTAAATTGTAATTTGATTGCACAGTGGTGCACAAAACTTTAGTGAATACAATTAAAAAGTGTGTCGTTACCTAACGCGTAAGCATACAATAGTATGTTCGCTACGTTTTGGTGTTTTCCATGTTTTTATTTCAAAACAAGAAAAATTTTTAAGAGCCCAAGCCAATAAAATGACCTTTTTTATAAAGAAAGTACCATTTTTTATAAAGAAAGTAACATCTACTTTTTTAAGAAGGCAATAATGGGTAACGTGCTGACATTTACTTGTAAATATTTTGTTATTGTTTCCTTTGTAAGGACATTTTTTACAACAACTCAAATGATTTCTTGAAATATTAAAAAAACATTCTCCATTTTTTATATTTTTGTTTTCCTGATGTTGTGCTATTGTTGTTGTTGTTTTGACAATCTGACAAATCGAAAAGTTTACAACTGCAGTCGTTTAACTTTTACACCCGAAAGGAGCAAAAGAAATTCACATTTATTCAGACTTTCTATAAGCATGTTTTTATATATGCGTTTGTGTGAGTGTTAACTTGACACTAGGAAACTTATGTCAGTTTTTTAAATAATGTTGACTTTCATTAAATATATTTCTTTGTTAGAGATATTGTTAAAAAATAATTGTATTTGAATTAATTTTTGTATATTAATTATAGTCTTTATATGAGTATATCGATGCTATTGGAACTGGAGGGTCTCAACAAGTATCCTCTATTGAGATATATTGAGATATATGATATATAATTCCTCATTGTTTGAAATTAGAGATGGTATTTGGCTATTTATTATTTTATGAGTATTCTACGTAAACATCTGTTTATGAAGACTTGCATTGAGGCACTGTCGCGAGATGCAACATTACAGGTATCACATTAATAAAGCACGACTAATTTTACCGTTGCAATAAAAAAGGTTTATCTCCACATGTTGCCAAGGCAATCAATGGCAGGTATTTTTCTATTCCCGATACCTGCACTAGACCCTCCAGCTTTCGCCAGGATACCAACTAAGTAGAAAAAGAATCTAATACTTTAATGATTCTTTCCTGAACTCTTAATTTTTTGTGATCGTTGTTTAACTATAGATAAAATTTAAAAACGTCTATTTTTAAGTGCATTACATTTTATTGACTGCATTTCCAACTGGGATTACTGAAGTATTTATATTTGTATAAGCAGTCTTGTTGCCAAAAATATAAAATTAAGTATCAAAATGTTAATTCTTTTTTTTATTTTGTGCATTTGTATGCTTTTATACATATGTACATGCACAAGTATGAGTTAGTATGTATCTGTGTTATTATTTTGATTTGTACGATATCCCTTTAGGTCTATTTTCTTCTTTTTTATATTTTTTATCTTACTTAAATGGCCTTAGTTGTTTTCTTTTTTGTACAATATTGCAAAATTTTCTTAAGCCTGAACTATTTCTTTTCAAAAGATTATTGCAGTCGTTTATTGCTGTGTATCACTTTTGGGCTTTTGTATTTGTATTATTTTGAAGTGTGTTTGTTTGTAAATACTATGACATATAATACAAAACGTTTATAAGTTATTTTACAATGGCAACAAATGACTATTTCATGTTTTATGTCAGGCAAAAAAAAAAAAAAAAAAAATATTTATACAAATTTGGATAAGGTCACAAAAATCCATTTACAGCACAGCAAGGCGAATTCATAGAGGTGACATTTTCGAGTCATCTGTTTATTGTTTATTTTTTGTGTGTATACTGAATGTCAAGCTTTGTTTATATTTTGTGAAAAAAATAGTTAAAATTTAAAATTCAATAAAAATCTAAATATGTACTTGAAAAAAACTTATTAAAATTTTATAAAACAAAAAAAAATGAAAAAAAAATTAAATTAAGGAATTAAAAGTGCGTTAGGAATAAGTGGAGCCACAATACATTTGCATTATTTGCAATTGTGTATATTTTATTAACAAAAAATTCCCTTGTTTATATTTTCAACAAATAATTTTGATAATTAATAATAATTTTTTTTTTAAAAAAGGGATAGCTAGCATAGCTCTTTCTCATGATGCGGTCAGCTGTATGAATTCGCCTTGCAGCAAAGTTTATCGTGTTATGTCAGCTTTGATAATTTTAATGGATTCCCCAGTTTTTCATTAATTTTTAACTTTAATAATTCTTCTTTCTCAAATATTAACTACCTATATTTAGTAAGTTGTAGTTAATAGCTATTAATGAATCTACAAAAGCAATAACCCGGTGACAAAAATGAAAAAGTACTTAATACTACATTTACACCTATACAAAATCAAGTAGATTTTAGTTAAAATCTTAAAGAAATTTTTTGGCGTTTACACGAGTGGTCTTTGACATATTGTCGGATTTCATTTTCATAATAAAAACAGCTGATTGTTGATAAAGAAAAGAAATTGTATTGTAAACTTTTTTAAAACTAATTTTATTATATTAAAAAAAAAAAAAATACAATCGGAATTAAGATTGTTGCGTAAATAAAACTCCAGCATTAGATAATAATGATACGAAATAAATGATACCTGGGAAAAGACGACTGATACGGAAAAAGAGCAGCCAAATGGCGATGAGTTTACTTACGACTATAACCCAAAAGGTGAACAAATAAGAGACAAAATTGGAACAATTTTATTGCAAAACAAACAAAAACAAATAAAAACTTAAAAATAATTATTAAAAGTATTACTAGCCCCTCTTCATTGGAATTCCACTATTTTTCCTTTATGTAGGTACGTTTTCTGTAAATTAAGGTCTTTATAATGCTGCACAGTTTATATTCATATAATTTTCAAACCGTTTATTTATTATTGGCTTATCCATTTTCACAAATGTTTATTATTGTTAATAATTAATTTAGCGCCAATTTATTTCCCCGCTCTTTTTATATATTTAAAAAAAAATAATTTTTTTTTTGTCAATCTGTCGGATTTTTCTTGTTCAGAGCTGTATTTTTTAGTACATTAGTATGAAAACTGTATCGTTGAATATTGCAAGATTTCGTGAGATTTTGCCAAAATCTAGTGACGAACTAGATTTTGTTTTGTATAGAAATCTAGTAGAAATGAACCACATTTCGCTCAAAATCCCTTAAGTACTAGATTTTGTGTAGGTGTAAATGTACACGGAATGTAAAAAGCCACATGCGCATGTGGTTCTGACGTAATTTGACGTCAATGCAAAGCCACAATAAACATTGTGTGTTGCGTGATGACGTCAAAATTACGTCAGAACCACATGCGCATGTGGCTTTTTACATGCCGTGTACTAGAGGCTTAAGACTATTTGTTGGAAAGCAATTTTAAACTTTAAAGGTGATTTTTTAAATAATACTCCAATTATAAAATTAATATTCCTTCTCTGCGGTTATAGTTGTTTTACAGTTTTTATACCTAAATAGTTCTTGTGTCACAGATCGGAAGTAGGCTTAAGTTTTTATTCCAAATGTTGTTGCACAATAAAAAAAAATAAGCTATACTTCATAAAAAATTTTACAACATATTGAAACTTTTTCCGTGGGTACTTTAAAAGATGAAGATTGCAAGGGCAGCATAAAATAAAATTTTGGCCTTAGTCGACTTAAGCACTTTTTCCATTTTGCCACAGATTTAAAATAATTTTGCAAAGTTCATTAGATTTTAACAATTTATCTGCACTTGACAACAATTTTAAAAGACTAATGTTTTCACAAATATATGCACAGGATGGCTTTTGTTTAATAAATGATTTACTGTGTGTATATGTGTTTGTAAAATGTGGTTGATTTGGGAAATTAAAATTGTACATTCAACATTTAAAGTTAAGAGCTTGTCAATTACATGATAAGTTTTTGCAATTAAAAAAAAATAATACGAACATCTTCAAACACTTAAGAAGCATAAAACTACTAGACTTAAACTAACTTAAACATGCCACAAAAGGAACAAGTAAAGTAAGTAGTTAGTTGAATACTTAGATTAGGCAAGTTTTGTCCTTCCACTTTTCAATAAGTACAAGAGCAATCTGTATCTTCTACTTACAACTATTGCAAGTTTTTACAACTTTAGCTCGAGATTAATATGAATCTTGTACCATAAACCAAGTTGGTATGTCTTTGTTTAAATCTCAGTATTCAAGCAAAGTAATCGAAATTGTTAACAGTCAAACAAATGTCGCCCTCAACTTAACCACACTCATTAAAAATATTAAGAATAAGGGATATATTTTTCTTTACAAACACAACTAGAATTTTTATTTTTTCCTCACACTTACTTATACAGCCAAACTCTTAAGCATCCCTGCGTAGATAAATGAGCAAGCAGTGATCCAGAGTAAGGCAAAATGATTAGCAACAAGTGTAATTTGTTTTCAAACACGTAGTGACCTCAGTACCCTTCACAATTGTCGTCATATATACAATCATTCTAATTCGAATTTCCAACCACAACACAGAGTAAAGTAAATTTAGTGAGAGAAGAATAGAACCTTAATTAAAATGCGTTTTAATAAGTTTTACTTTAGGATACAAATTAATACAAATTGAAAGCCATAACTAAAAAACAAACACATTTTTCGATATAAAAACCTCGAAGAAAACTATTTTCAACGAAAAATTTTTAAACAGATTATGGTTACTTTAATCATTAAATTTTCACCGCCAACTATAATATTTTTAAAATAGTCATTCATAAAGAAGCCACAATCATTTAATAGTTGCCTCCAAACATACGATGTTAAATCGTAACAATAATTTGTTTCCGAGAGCAACAAAATAATTATTATTAGTAAACATACCTCGTTCGGAGGTTGTGGCTTTTTGATGAAGGAATAATTTTACCATAATAAGGTTGTGTGTGATGATAATATGGTTTTTTCTATTTTTTTGTTTAAAATAGTTTGTTTGGAGTTGATCATAAATGTTTTTTCTCTGCATGCACATGTATGTTTTGTTCTAAAGGATGTTTAGGCATTCATAAGGACATATTTACGTATGCAGTATTGTAAGTTTTATTAAAGGTGATGGCTCCATCAATCTTTTGGTTTAGACAAACATCTGCACCACATTCAATTTGTCTACGAACATATTATGATTGTCATAAATATTAATGCTTGTGCTAAGGGAAAATTATTTACTTTTTATTGGGAAATATATTCTCTCAAATAAAAATTGGATTGTAATAAGTTATTTTAATTTTTCCTGTGAATGAACAAAATAACTCATCATTTATAATAAAAATTAGTAGGCGAAAAAAGCAGCAAAAAAAAAACGGATTTTTGTTAAGAAAATATGTAAAAGAAAAATTGTCACGAACAGAAAAAAAGAATTCCTTGTTCTGCAATTGTGCATGCAAAATATTATGTAGCGAAATTCAAAAGAAAATTAATTTTAAACAACTAAAAATTTATTAAAAAACGATCATATACATTTCATTTTAAATAAATGAATTTTACATTAATTTTTAAATTGTTATTTATTAAACAGCATAAAATGTGTTTTTTAAAAGTAAAAACTTTTAACAACTTTAAAAAAATATATTTTATTTTATTGTAAACTAACAACTCAAAGTTGTTTTTGGGAATACATACTGTTATTTATTAAAAGATTTTGTTTGTTGTGCTTAATTCCCTTTTTAAATAATTGATAAAAAAAATTACTGAAATTTATTGTTTGAGGATAAGCTGTTCCTATGCGCATTTCACTGGTTGCTTAGGCCAGATCATCAGGAAACGTTCTCCTAAATAATTTTAGAAAAGCCAAAGCTATCAGCAAACAAAACTACAGAGGGAATGAGAATTACCTACAAACACCCAAAAAGTCTTTTTTTGCAACGATATTATCCTCCAACAATAAATTTCTGTATTTTTTATCAATTATTTTAAAAGGGAATTAAGCACAACAAACAAAATCTTTTAGTAAAGTAACAACTTTAAAAAAATATATTTTAACCGACAAAAAATCAAACTTCATAGCAAAGTACGGAAAACATTTTTTTTTGGTAGCTTGTTTTTTGCATAACAATATTAAAAAAGTTAATCGTAAAATTATATTTTTATTTCATATTAACAGAACGTAAAACGAATTTAATAATGCACAATCAGTTATATTTTTATGAGTGTGGGAATAAACGTGATAGTCAATGCATACACTGAAAAGACAAAACAATCCATCCGTAATTAAATCAAGCCGAAGCGGTGTCAAGAGTACTGTAAGTACGAAATTCCTTAAATCAAGTACAGAATGCTTGATTCGAGTACGTATTATTCAAGTGCCAAATACTTAACCTGGTCATATTTAATCGCTGATCCGCCCTTAAAATAATCCGAAAACAGGATTACTTTAATTAAAAGTGAGATTAAAAATTAATTAATTAATCTCTAAGGCTAACCTACTTAAACACTTACTCCAGATAACCAAAAATAGAAAGGAATATTATTAATTACTTACCCGTTTCACATGTTTGTTTCACTTTTGTTGCGAATTTTGTTTACAGAAGAACCTTCAGCATGCCCGATATGGCATTCGTAATAATTCTTCTTTGAAATTTAATGTATTTAATTAAATAATTTTGACAAATAGAATATGGGAATTTTTGCTTCTTATTTGACTGTTTAAGCATGAAAATAACCTGTATTTTGTTGTTGTTTCTACAACAAACTGTTACAAGCACATGCGTATGCACGCATATTGGTTGTCGAATGTTATCCCATTTCGGATTGCTTTGAGTATTTAGTACGAGTTTTTTTCTTTTTGTGTAATTGTTATGTCAGCTAAAATTACCTTTAAGATTCCAAGGAACACATTATTATTCCTTCGAAAATAGTGCATTATACTTTTAAAGCTTCTAGTACTCGGCATGTAAAAAGCCACATGCGCATGTGGTTCTGACGTAATTTTGACGTCATCACACAACACGCAATGTGTATTGTGGCTTTGCATTGACGTCAAAATTACGTCAGAACCACATGCGCATGTGGCTTTTTACATTCCGTGTACTAGAGGCTTAAGTTATTAATGTAATCAATTCCTTATTTTCCCGCCGGGTGGCTACAAAAGATAATAACATGTATATCATTATTTGCAAAAATATTTAATAATGTCCTTGAATTAGTGTGTTCAAAATTTAGTTCAGCTTAATTTTATTCTTTCTTAAGCATAAAACCATCTTTTAGTAATTCAAAATTTCCATATATTCTAAATATAAAATAAGATTATTCTTAGACGCCCAATGATTATTTTTTTATGTTACAAAATAATTGGCAAAATTATTAAGTGTGTGTGTTGGCGAGTGAATTGGTCAGAAATGTTTTATGTAGTTCATATATTTGATACAATATTTCTTCTCATACACACAACTATATAATTAGAATTGTTTGCTAGAATCCGCTTTCAGTTATGGGCAGGTGTATTTTAGTCAATAGATTTCTGTTTAAACGGCTCGCTGCAAGTTTGGTGTTATTTTATCAGCAATACTATCACTATTTGTAAACTGGTAAGTACAACAATTAAGAGTTTGAATATGGAAATCAACAATTAAGCAAATTTTACATAACTAATAACTTATACAATATTTATAAGCATTTTGAATGTTAAAACCCAAATTATTAGCAATATTTTAAGTATCATAGTTTGTTTGATTTCACCCTTTCTATGCTAAATGCATCTAGATTATTGATTGTCGCATTAAGCAAAAATTATTTTAGTATTCTAGAGAAAAATAATATTAAGCCAATCACGAGTTGGTATTAATACCGGCATTCAGCTATTCGTTATTTCGATATCGGTATCGTTACAGGTATTCAATTTTAAACGATATATATGGGGAATCGTTATTAGGAACAATATCTGTTACCCATCTTGGATTAAAAATATTGTTATGGGACTCATACAAAAATATTCCTGCAATCATATTGTGATTGCTGCAAAAAAGAAACAATTTATTAATTCGACTTAATTCCTGCATAGGTCAACTATTTTTGACTTAAGTAATAGTACCTTAAGCAAAAAATAGGATGTTTAAGCGTAAATGATTAAAAATTACATATATATTTTTGATCACACTAAATTTGCGCAACTGAGTGTTAACGTTTATTTATTCTACGTTTATTAGGTAAAATAAAAATAATTTATTTTTAAACCGTAAATAAAAATTTACATATAAAATGAATTTAAATTCAAAATAACAAATTTATACTCGTATCAAGAATCCTCTAAATTCTGCACAAAATACTTGCAAGTATAAAATATGAGGGGAAATTAAAGAGATCTCTTTAATTTTAATAACCCTTTTATTTAATTATGCCAAAAGTTTGGATATGGTTAGCAAAAAATGGAAGACAGGTACTTGAAAGGACTTAAATAATAAATTGAAATTCTTACTGCTACAGTGGGAAGCTGCTATATGAAACCTTTTCGTATATATCATTGAAGCTAGGCAAAAAGGTCTTAAGTCAGAAATTATAGTTTTTTCATAACGTTAAATTGAAAATTATTTTATTTATTTATTTCCTACAGAGCAAATGATTACGATAAGAAGCAGTTGTGCTAGATTTAAATTATTTATACCAAGCGAAAGTGTAAAAAAACATAATCAAAAATTCCAAATTAATTTTTTAGACTCAAGACCTTTTAACTTAACGTCAAAAATATATGGTTACATTGTTACGGTATTTATAAGAACAATTGAAGTGGTTATATTAATGTCAGTCATTCTGCATTTTGGGCTTCTAAAGGAATATTCTTGTTCTGCAAAAATGTTTACAAAATATAGTCTTCACTGTAATAGCGAAAAATTTGATTCTGATACAAATAGAGCTTTCACTGTATTTGAAAAAATTATTAATTTTATTTTTACGAATAAATCCCCATTTATTTACCAACTATTGCTTTGGTATTGGTAATATTTGTATATGCATGTGTGTTTTAAGAACTTACATAACTTACACTTCTAAAAGTACCGTTTTTTTTTTAATATTCAACAACGATTCTTAAACCATTTAAACAACAAACTTTTCCTAGTATGTTGCTGGGAATGCATCAAATGGGAAATATGCATACAAACTAGTGCATTTAAATATGCGGTAAGTGTTATACAGCTTAAAAAAATAAGAAATTGCAACAGCAATAACAACCCTAATGATATGCATGAGTTAAACTAAAATGTGTACGTGGGAAGGATGTATGGGAACAAACTCCAAAAAAATTCATATTATTTCCGCAACATGAACTACTACTACTACTCACTTAGAAGAAACTTTTAAGAGGAAGTCTGGTAGAAATGCAGAGGCGAGTACAAGGCATCAACTTTATATTTGAATTAAAAATGAAGAAATCAAATTTTTCTTCGAAAAATATTATATTAAAAATGCAAGTTTATTAATTTAATTTTCCTGCCCATAATAACTGAAACGTATCGGGCTGAGTAAATAATATCAGAGACATAGTAAACAACTGGTATGCCGACACGAGAGAGCGTTCTCAATTTTATAGTTCTCCCCTCACACATATAGGTCCTGTGTTAATTCAACACACATAAAAACAACAAAAACAAAACAAAATTTTAAATTATACAGGGGTGTTCTGGAAATCGAAAACGCAAAACGCAAGAATTTTGAAGTTCTTTTTAGTACACTCTTAATCCAATTTTTTATAATTTTCTTATAGAATTCTGTTAAACTGAGAAATATTTGTATTGTATTGTATTTGTATTTCGTTTAATACAAAAATCTTATTAAAAAAACGGCTTCTAAATTCTTGCGTTTTGCGTTTTCGATTTCCAGAACACCCCTGATAATGTTTGAATTTTTACACAATATAAAACTTTTTGTTTAATTTTATGACACAAACACATAATTAATAATTTTTTCCAACACATTTTGCTTATATTATTTTGCAAAATGTTTTTATTTTTCACATATTAAAATTTTTTAAATGAATTTTTTTGACACTAATTTTTTTCTTTTGGTAATATTATTAAAGCCAGCAGAGTAGTATTTTGTGGTATGAAAAAAATATTTGATAACTTAAATTATTTTAATATTTTCCGATATTGCAGAACAAAAATTAAACAAACATTGTTTTTAAAAGTTTATAAATGCAGACAGCATTAAATACATTGATAATTTTTCGAATTAAGAAATTTTTTTCCCACATTTTATACGATTTTATGCAACTTTGTTTAGGGGTGAAAAAAGTTTTAAACACCAATACATTAAAGAAGAAATGTTACTACTACAAACACCTACTAGGTAGTTGATATTTGAGTTAGGTACCTGTCAAGAGTCGGCATACTATTTGTATACTACGAATATGATCAGAGAGTTGTCTTGGTTTTTTATGCTTTTTAAAAATTCGGATTGAAATATAAAAATTGTTTTAATAAAATTTAACATACATATTTAAATAAATCAAAATTGCTTTTAGAAAAAAATTATGCTAAAATAAATAATTAAATCCTTTTTAATATTTTCTCAAGAAGTCTGTGATTTTGTAATTCACCGCAAACGTAACTTATATTTTCTACTTCAATAATTAAATTCAATAAAGAGATGCTGATGACATTTACTTTTTGCATTCATTATAAATATTTTACTTATAATAAAAATTAAATTCCATGTTCATTTTCACATGCAAATCAAATTATACAGAACACTTCACAGCAAGCACAAGTGAAGATAAAAAACAAGTCATGGAATCGTTAAAAAAAACACTTTTTTCATATAAATACATATTTGTATAAATATAATATGTTAATGAGAAAAGCCTTTTTTACAAAGTGGTGTAACCTGGATTAAATATTTAATTTTTATTTGATTAAGTGTGATATAAAGCAGAAACTTAAGACAGATTGTCGGTTATTTGAGTACTAAAAGGAAAAAACAAAGAAAATACAAAGTAAAATCATTTGAAGTTTACGTAATTGTTTTTAATTAGAATAAACCCAAGAAGAAAATATTGAAATGTACACAACAACAATGAAAATAGGCAAAAGGAAATGGAACAAAATGTACACAAAAAAATAATAGCACAAGAAGTCAAGAAAACAGATAGTTAGACAGACAGAAATAGACGCATTTGGAATTCTTAATTACAACAACAAAAACAAGAGAAAAAAATTTAGCTTATTTTTACAGTTAAGGGAAATTGACAAAAAAAAAAATGTTTACTTACGAGCAGTATAAGCTCGTGTTTTATAACGAAAGTCCTGTATAATGCTTTGTTTCTCTTTGTAATATCCACCCATTAAACGGTGCCGTGTAAGTGTGTAACTGCTGTTCATAAGTATTTCATTATAGTGTTGACATTCTGACAAATGTACTAATCACTTGTACATTCATAGTCAACAGAAAGGATTATTGCCATTAGTGTTCTTACTATTCTAATGCTTGGAACCAGCCCGTATAGAAAATTTTGTTTGTAATAGTCATATCTCGCTATTGCTATTTCACAATATATTTTTACCAAAAATATTTGTCTAGCAATTGAGGCATTATTCGTGAAGCGGACGTACCAAAACAACTATTTATCCGAAATTCCTCTATATTTGGCACAAATATACCTCTAGATACGAATGGTGTGCCAAATATTTTTTTGTATGATGTTAATTTGCCGAGTTATGGAGTGCCTGTCTCCTATTCTTTACAACTTATATACAGCCGATTTTCCCCAATTAAATTACTGTACTATGTCAATTTTTGCTGATGACACAGCGGTCCTCAGCTCCGAAATTTTGGCTACAGATGTAATTACTAATCTTCAAAGGGCCTTAATAGAATTGTATTCGTATTTTAACAAATGGAAAATTATGTTAAACTCTGATAAAACTCAGGCAATATATTTTACTAGAAAACGCAAAGATTGTTTTCTACCACAGAATTGTATTATGTTTGACAACAATTCTATTCATTGGGAACAAAAAGTTAAATATCTAGGTGTTATGCTTGACCCTAAAATGAAATTTAAAGACCACATACCGTATATAATAAATAAGGTAAAAGTACTAACTCGAATATTATATCCCTTTATTAATAGAAATTCAAGACTGAGCATAAGCAATAAACAATTAATTTTAAAGTCTATTTTCCATGCTGTTATTTTCTATGCAGCTCCTGTTTGGTCGACAAGTTCGAACTGTCATTTACAAAAATTGCAAATATCGCAAAATAAGTTACTGAAATTAATTTATAATCTTCCATGGTTCTTTTCTACAGAGCGACTTCATTCTCTTGCGGGTATAGAATTAGTTAAAGAAAAGATAATAAGACTCACTGAAAATTTTAATACCAGATGCCTGAGCTCTGGTTACGAACATATCAATGAGCTCGCTCATCGTAGTTAGGATTGTAAGTAGGTTAGGTTAGGTTTAGTTGTTTTATTAAAAATAAAAAAATTGTCAAATAGGTTTTTGCTAAATTTTTACCTCCAATAGAATCTTTTGTATATATGTACATAAATTATAAAACATTGTTAAATTTTATTAATTAAGCAGAAAAAGATAAAAATCTTAAACTCTTTAAAATGTATATTAATTAAATGAAATGTAAATATTATAAAAATCAAATAAATTGAAATTGAAATTGAAAATTGAAATTGAAAAAAAATTGAAATTGTTATGGAGTGCTAAAATATTGCCGTTTTTGAGTAATTGTTTTATTAAATTATTGTTTCAAGCTAGAAACCAAAAAAAAAAAAAAACAAATTAAGACAAGTGATTCTTATAGGAAATTGTTTGATCTTTCAAAAAAATTCATCTGTAAAACACATTTCGGGATTTTAAACAAAATATTTTTTAACAGTAAAACCGGAAATGACCAATTTAAATTTGAATTTTTCTAACTTCAACCAATTTTTTTAGGGATATCCATAAGTGTAAAAGTTATGCAAATGTATAAACATTAGCTATGGGATAGTCATATATGGAGTTTCTTAGAAACAGGATTTTGATGGGCCAGACCGCCTTGTTTGATGAGTTTCGAAACAAAAATACATGAGCCAAATATTGGTTCGAGCAGAATAGGACGAGGAAAAGCGAACGAGCTCCAAGTGGGGCAAAAAGGAAGAAATTTACAAAAAAAAACTTCCTAGCTCATACAGAGACACTCTTCGTGGGGTAAATGTAGGACCGATTCCCCTTAATTTTACTTTTCTGACATTTTTCCGGAACATACTTATCCCCTATCTTCACTTCCGGTTTTGTAGTGCGACAACTATGAATATAACACAGTTAACATTATTATGACTATACTCTAGGCTATTTTCGGATTTAAAAATAAATAAAAATATGCGGTCTAAGTTAAAAATCAATTTTCAAAATTATCGCTTTCGGTTTTGAAGTGCGTTACGCGTGTAAATAAATTTGCATAGCTTTTAAATTTTTGGAGATCTTTTTCTCAAACTTTTGGAGTATAATAAAAAACTAAAGAAAAAAAATAAAATAGTTCGAAGTTAGAAAGATATTAATTTAAATTGGTCAGTTTCGCTATTGCAGAAGTAAATTTGTTTTGATATTTCATTATTTAAAAGAACAAACGATTTCCTTTGAAAATCATTTAATTTTTTTATTTAATTTGTTTCTAGTTGGAAACAGTATTTTAAAAACCAATTTTTTCAAAAACGGCAACACTGTAGCATTCCATAAATCGACATACATATAAGCGTAAAAAAAATTATTTTACACACACATTCATATCTACTGGAGGTTTAGTTATGCCAAATATAAAGGAATTTTCACTTTACCAACGAATAATGCCTCAATTCTGACATCTAAATTAAAATAATGATATTTTAAAAGTAATCAGTAGGCTATATTATTCATTAGAGACTCAAAGCAGTTTTAATGTGTTGATAAGACATTTTGGCTACTGAGTCAGATTGCCTTAATGTACTCGCAAAGATCATCCCTTATTTATTATATTTTTAAATTTTATTTTGTATAATTCATTTTATAAGAAAAACAATTCTGCAGAATGTTAAAAAGGGCCTACATAAGAAACTTCTTTTAAACAAAAGACTTTGAAAAAAATTTAAAATAACTAAAATCTAATCCAAATTTTTATATTTTAATTAGGCTTAAGTTCATTAAATTTAATTTTAATTTCAATTCTTCATTCTTGACTGAAGCTGGGATTGAACCCACAAAAATATTGATTTTAAATGTTTCGATAGTAACCACAGTATCTCTTAAAATCGGCTGGCAGTCAATAATCAAAAATCATTTAATTAAAATTAAACTTGATGAACTTAAGCCTGATTTAAATATAAAAATTTGGATTAAAAACCATAAACAGTTCAATAAAATAACCACAATAACAATTATTGTTAAACAGCTAAGGTACAAGCTCTATGTTCACATTTGTCCTTCAAGTTGTGCTGAAAACTGTCAATGAAAAAAGAAAGAGAAATAAGAAAAACAAAAAAAAAAAAAATGTACTTAGGACTTCAAGAAGAAAACCTGACTAAAAGTATAAAAAAAAAAACAGAAGTGAAGGCAAAAACATAAAAATCAATTGAAAATAGATAATCATTCATAACAACAAATTTCAACCTACCTAGAAAAAATACAATTTGATTTAAATACTGATGTTTGAATATTGACTGCAAGCCGTTGTCAATGGCGGTGAGTGTTAAAGGGCAAGGATTTCTGAAGAAATAGTGTGGCCACTATCGAAATATTTCTAATCAACCTTTCCGTGGGTTCAATCCCAGCTTCAGTCAAGAATGAAGAATTGGCGATAAATTTTGGTTCATTTCATATTGTAAATTCCTTTCTTCATTAAAAATCATTTAATGAAAATAAATTTGATGATCTTATGCCTGATTGAAATATAAAAATTTGGATTAAAAACCATAAACAGTTCGATAAAATATCCACAATACTAAATATTAATAACTGAAATCTTCAAAAATTAAGAGGATAAACAAACAGCCCTAAGCACAAAATTTAGTTCAAAATCGAATGTTCTATTTACTCAATTTATTAAATTCTTCTTTAAAATTTTTTTATCGCGAATAGGAGCGCTAACATTAAGTTTAGCATTCTAGAATTAGCTTTTTTTTAGTAGGGTGCCCAGCTTGTTGCAATTTGCCACTAACACAGTGTATTCAATAGAGTTAAGAAAAAATTGTGGAAATAATTTTCCGCGTAATAAAATAACGGAAAATTGTATTTAACAAAGTAAGATTGTTTAAATAAAATTAAATAAACCAAAATATTTCTTAGGCCTTAAATAAGACTTTGAATTTAAATATACAAAATTTGTAGAATAATAACAAGTACAAGAAGCCTTATGAAATTACAAGAAGTAAGATAAGGATATAAAACAGAAAGACACATAACGATAATTTAAGTTTTATTTGAGTCATTCGTGGTTCAGTTTATTACTAACGGAATTGTTAACTAAATAAACTAAATAATTGATTTCAATTCTTAACGTGAAATAGAGTGCGCATTTATTTTGATTTGCAATTTGAAAAAACTCAATAGTTTATTATAAAGGGAATAAGCCCAAAAACCGTTTTATAATGAAAAAAACGTAAACATATTGAGAGGTATTTTATTCTATGGGTGTTGTCGAAGATTAAATGTTTTTTTTACTCATAATTTTTACATCTAAACATTTTTGCACAATACTCTCAAATCATTTAAGCGCAAAACGATTTGCTGTCTTGTTTGCACAATATAATGCCTATCAAATCACAGAATTTGACATGCATTTTCAGGACGAAAGCAAAGACTTTGAAAACTAATAGACTGATTTTTTTCAATAAAATTTACAAATCCAAACTAAAAAAACAGCATGAAAATCAAATGAAAGAAATCATTAAACATTTACTGTCATATCCAGCAAAATATCTTCTTACCATCTCTACCTAATAGAGCAAGAAATGGTTAAAGCCAAACGAACTGTTGAGCGAAAATAGAATGGAAGGAAAAGGAGGAGAAAAGACAATTTCGTGTCATATCACAATTGCCAACAAAGTGAAATAAATAGAGTGAATCTAAAATCCAAAAAGATATGTCACGTAAACCATTGATCAGATTTACGCGACAAAAATTTCAATTGTCGTCGAAATGGTAATAACAATGAGATGGAAATATTCTGTTACATACAAATACTTTGACAGGATGCTGCTGGCAATCTAAAAAAGTAAAACATATTTTTTTTTTTGTAAATGTTCATATAATTTAAAATATTTTCAATTGGTATACAAATGTTTTTCATGTATTTAGCCAACAGTAATTTAACTGATTTATCATTTGGCTGGTTATGTCTTCACAGATCCACTTAATGTTAAATATTGTGTGAAATGGATTTTAATACAATCTCTGGTTTTGTAGTGGTTAAATTATTTACAGCCTAAACGGTGCCACAATTTCTTCACGCCAGGCAATAAGTCTTTGTTTGTTTTTTATTTTACTATCCGAAATATCTTTTCTCCAGCAATAAGCAAATAAGAGTTTTAAAATTTAATTATGGCAAACAGAGGGTCATACACAAGTAACCAAACATGCTGAAATATAATGGTACTGCCTTATAAAAGGACTTAGTTTTCCAGTTACCTGAAGACATAAAGTTTAAATTCGATTGCCGTTACTCTGTAGGGGATCGATTTAATCTACCTGCGGCAATCATCTGAATGACTGAGTTATGACTAGGGTGTTCAATTAATCGGCTATTTTTTGTTCGATTAAACGATTAATCGATATTTGGCATTTTCGACTTATTCGATTAAACGAATAATATATTAAAATTAAACGATTAATCGAATAATTTATAATCCAGAAATTTTATAAATTAAGAGATTTTTTTCGATAATTTTAGAAAAAATTGCGTAAATAAATATTATTAATTTCAAGTAATTTAATATTTTATTAATAAAAAAAAAACAAAACAAACGTAACAATTTATACTAATTGATAAAACCTTTACAGCGATAAAAAATAAAACATGTATTGAGATCATATAATTTTATATGTGCAAACAATTAAACAGATCTTTTAAAATAATCTTTTAAAAATAAAATGTAGCTTAAATTTTTTGCGTTACTTAATCCTTCAAGTTTTGTCTTTCCTTTTAATTTGCCGAACTCTCACTTTTTTTTACTAATGCACTCACACTTGTTAAAATTACCTCGAGATTGCTCTTAGTTTTACCTTTACATTTGTTTGCTTATTAAACGTTCAATTTTACAACTCACCACAAATTAACTTTGGCACTTTCGTTGTAAAAAAATATATTTCTTAAAAAATAAATGTGCTTTTATAAAATAAAATTGTGTTCTAAAAAATTCTTGTTCTTTTTTACAAAATGCTTTAAGTAATGCTGCTATTTAGAGTTGTTTCTTTTTCGGGGAATTTGTAAAATGAAATTAATGCTTAAATTGAGTGCAGCCTGTGGCACAGCTGTCAATTCAAACAAGTTTTGACAAGCAGTTTTTGTAAACAACTTGAAAGTGGCTTATTGAACGTGTGGCTCCAGGGTTAAATATTTTTTTTTTAATTTGTAAAAATTAACGGATGACTGCATTATTTCAGTAATCAGTAAAAATTTACTGGTTATTGAAATTTTTTTCAGTAAGCAGTACGCCCATGTATGTGAATTACCACTAAACATTACTGTTTGTTTTTTAATTACAACGGACACAAATGTACATTTGGTTTGTTTATTTGACTTAAAACTTTAAAATATTATACATTTGACAGAAAAACCATATATTTATTGTTATTGGATTTATCCTCTAATTGAAATCAGCAATTTAAATTAATCGTCTAAAGTTGTTCGACTCATAGAACAAAAATTAATCGGCTGAACACCCTAGTAATAACAATGGTTTAACCAATAAAATATTATTTCCAGCTTTTTGTTGACTAGTAGTTAAACCTTCAAATGTTATTGGTTAACTACTAGTTGCACAACAGCTGTTGCGTTGAAAATTATTATTTAAATTTGTTTCATTTATGTGGAAAATAACTATTATAAATTGTACTAAAAAGCTGCCACACCTTCTTTAAGTTATATTAATTTAATATAACTTCATAATTATATAACCTGATTATGAGCTTCCGGTGAATGAACCTAATGTTTTACCAGTAATTATATAAGAAAGAATTTTTGTCTCTACATTTGCTTTTATTACTGCTGCCACTTGACTCTTTTTTACTTATTTTTTTGTAAAAATAAATTAATAAAAACAAATCCAGCTTTAGTTTATTGATTGCTTTTACTCAAGTTTACGTTAAACTTATGTAACCACTCAATTAATTAAAATGAATCAGATTTTTTTTAAATTTATTTCTCAATTCTATCATTCGTCAGTCCTTAACGGTCATTAATAACTGTTTCTTATGTATGTAAGTGTGTACGTATTTATAGCCTGACCACAAGTATATCGACATCTTCGTCAGCAATTTTATTTCCACTATCTATGCTGCCATTCAACTGACAGTAGTCTTGATATTCAATGAATCTTTAAATATGACTTCAAGTATTTCGCTCGTAAATCAAAAAATAATGATGACGAATCGTCTACAATGCAATGCACTTTCTAAGTCAATAAGTTTTATACAAAAATATTAAAGGAATGAGGATAAGAAATGTAAAAAAGAAAGGCAAGAACTTTCTAAATAACAAATGTAAAGATGAAACTATGCTAGAAGGTCTTGGCAGTGGGGGGCAATTTCTTTTAATTTTAGGAAAAAAATTACGATAACTGTTTAAAGTAATGTGTATAGTAAGTATGCAAACAAATCGTTATAAATTTTCGCTCTAAGAAATATACATAAGTAAAAATTAATATCAATATTCGTTAATAAAACAAAAGCAAATTTATTCAAAGAAAATTTTCTCCAAATGCTGCTAAATTTTTTAAATACAGAATTTTTGTTCTAAACATCATATTAAAATAAAACGTTTTTTTTTTTGAAATCTCCTATAAAAGGAAAAATTTGTTGAAATATCCTATAAAGTGTAAGTTTTGCCAAATTTGCTATAAAAGCGAATTTTGCCAAAAAAATATTATACAAATCAAATTTAATCATAATTTTCTAGAAAAGGCTAAAGCTTGCTATGAAGAGCAATTTTTTCAAGGTATTCAATAAAAATCAAAAGATTGTCAAAAAAAAAATTTTTTTTTGAAGCTAATTTTGTCCAAAATATCCAAAAAAAACAAATGGTGACCAAATTTCTTTTAAAAATAAAATTTTATCAAAACTTTCAATATGAAAAAATTTCTAAGTTTTTTTCAAAAGGTAAGTTTTGTAAAAAATTCTTAGAAAACCCAAATTTTTATGAAGTTTACCATAAAAAGCAAATTTTATCAAATTTCCTTCAAAAAGCTAATTTTATAAAAACAATTTTTTCCAAATTTTCTAAAACAAGCCCATTTTTAACAGATTTGGCCAAATTGCCCTCAAAAAGAAAAGTTTTTCAAAGTTTTTTATAAAAAACGTTTTTTAAAGTTTCTTTCAAAACCAAATTTTATGAACATTTGCCATAAGTAAATTTTGGGGAAATTTCCTATAAAAGGAAATTTTCCTTTAAACAGCAAATTTTGTGAAAAATTTCTTTAAAAAAGCAAATGTTGTGAAAATTTCCTTAAACAAGCAAATTTTGTAAAAATTTTCTTTAAAACCAATTTTGTGAAATTTTCCTATAAAAGCATATTTTGGGAAATTTTCCCATTAAAAGCTTATTTTTAGAAATTTTCTATTAAAAGAAAATTTTCTATGAAAAGCAAATTTTGTTAGAAATTTTCTATGAAATGAAAATTTTGTAAGAAATTTCATATAAAAAGCAAATTTTTTCAGGAATTCAAGCAAAATGCAAATTTTAGGCCAAATTTCCAAAAACACCAAACATTGTTGAAATGCTTTTAAAACCGAAAATTTTGGTAATGCGAAGGTGAAACTCTACTAAAGAACTTTTACACACAGATAAGTGAAAACAAAGTTTTTGCTCTTTAAATTTAACAAATTTAAACAACTCCTTTAAACTTTCTATTATTTTGTTTTTTTGCCTTTTTCCAAACAATTACTTTGCCATCACACTTTAGAAAAAAATATAATAGACCTTTGAGAAAAAGACTTTTCAAAATAATATCCCATCTGCCAGTTCTTAACTATTTGAATTAAAATTGGTTTTCTTTTTATTTTCTCGGAATTTTTGTTAGACAGATTCTGAAAGGTTAATCTTAGGAAAATATCATTTTATTAAATGGTATATTTCATTTTCTTTGCAAATAAGTTTCTAACAATTTTAGCAATTTTTTAAACTTCTGTCGTCAATGCCAGCTAAATAAGACAAAAGTTATTTGATTGAAATAAATAAGGTTAGGGTTTTAAATGTTTTTTCTAGCAAAAAGAGGAAATGAAATTTCTTTCAGCATTTAAGTTAAGATTTGATATTAATAGAAATTATTGGTACGTATTATTTTTGTTTAAACAATTCATAAGAAGCATTAAACTTTTACAGAAATACCCATTTCAAGGAATAGCATTTCAAACAACCTCTTAAATCCTTATTGAATTCTAGAATTCTTTTTTAAATATAAATTTCCCTTAAAACAGCTTAAATGATTTTTATTTATAGATTTCATTGTATTACAATCTCAAACTGTTAAAAAAGGAAATTTCTTTAAAGGGTTGAAATAAAATGACTTTACAGGATATAAAAGGGTATGTTGTGCGACAATAGCAGGTGTTAAAAAAAATTATACAATGTCATCTCATTATTATCACTTATGATATTAATATCATCATACACTGTGTTTTCTACAAAAAGAAATCACATTAGTTTTCATTGGCTGTTGATATGCTCTCTCCTTCCTCTTCTTTGTCCTTACCAAGTAATAAACCATACACTGATAACAAGGACAAGTTATACACACTCACAGATAAAACATATTCTACCATAATGTATGCTGATTATAATATTTGAACATAATTATTATTACCGTTATCATATTTTTATAAAATTGTGAACTTAAAATGATCGCTATAATTAAAAAAATGATAACAACAACAGTAAAATTTTTCTGTCTTGATCATTTGTATGTTACCATTCTGGTTTAAACTATAATATAGGAGACGACTCTCATGTTTAGGAGAAAATTATCACAATGACAAAAGCATTTTTGATAAACATAAATGATTTTTTTCATTAAAAGATTTTATTTGTTGTGCTTAATTCCCTATTTGTATAATTGATCAAAATACTGAAATTTATTGTTGGAAGATAAGTTTTCACTGGTTGCTTAGGCCAGATCATCAAGAAACGCTCTCCCAAATAATTTTAGAAAAGCCAAATCTATCGGCAAACAAGACTACAGAGGGAATGAGAATTACCTACAAACACTCAAAAAGTCTTATTTGCAACGATATCAAAGCTTAAACAAAATACCAACAATAAAACAGTGAGTTTATCTTTTCTTACATTCCCCACTACAATTAGTGGGTAAAGAAAAAACCAATTAAAAACAAAAACAAATTTATTTTTTTGTTTTCGCAAGAAATCAAAATAAAAAAAATTTGCCAGTTCAGTTTTTTATGCACGTGCACTTGCAAAAATTTTATTATTAAGCACAACAACTAAAAATTTTTAATGAAAAAAAATTATGTATTCCCAGAAACAACTTTTTTGATAATAAACATAAATAAAGTCATAGTGAGTATGTAAAAAGCAAAGCAAATTATTATGTCGTTACCGCAATTAAATAAATGATTCCGATGAGTTCAATATGATTAAAAAAATACTCATGAAATAAAGTATTGGTCCAGTGAATTTATATTTTTCTCTAAGTGTTTTTTTTTTCAGCGAATGTATTCTTAAAATTTGGAATTATTATTTTTAATATTAAATGAAAAATTGATTTGCTTCTACTGAAAAGTCTTAAATTTTTAGTTAAAACCCTCTTTATGATCAAGTGCGATATGATTTATATTTGTATAATTTTGTTCTTGTTTAAAAATTATTTTATTTTGGTAATTTTAACAAACTTAGATGAGGTCGTTAGTAGAATATTTATTATTATTTCGTTGGTACATGTTATAATGAGGAAATGCGAGGAGTGGTTGTGAAGAGTATATGGGTAATGAGAGTTTAAGTTCACTTTGCCTAAAAAGCCATTAAAATCCCTCAAAAGCCATTAAAATCACTCAAAAGCCATTAAAATCCCTCCATGATCACGGATATAGTTTTTACTTGAAAGAAAACGTTGAATTTTATTTTGGATAGCCAAAAGCATTCCTATTTTTCCTATTATTATGATTGCAAGAGACCTTAGTATGGACAACGCAATCACATTACATCTGCTCTGGGTCATTTTATGATTTTTACAATTATGTATATGTTTTTGTCGAATACGTTTAAAGCTGATTGAATCATAATTTGATTCCACTCATTAAAGTGATAAAATTATTGTAGAAATTTCTCGATGGATATATGTACAAGTTCGCTACAGTAGAACCAATCTAAGTCCTTTGGATTTTAGATCTATTGAAGGGAGTAAGTCGAGTAGGTAACAAAGTTCGGCCATCTCTATGCAAAAAGCTGCATTCGGAATAATAGTTAGATAGCTCCAGCTCATAAGCATGATCCAGTAATGGGAAATTAGTAAGCCCTGTTTTACACGTAATATTAAATATTGCCGTTGTGGTGGATACAAACGTTAATATTTACTTCTCATATCTGTATATTATACAGGCAAAATTTTTTGAGCGTAGTTTATATTTCCTACGTAAGATTGGGGCATAAATTTAATATGACTTTTTAATTTTTCTTTGTATCTTTTGGAAATTTAAAAATAAACTTTCACTTTGCAACAATTTTAAAAATCTTTTACTTACCATCCTACGCAAAATCATTTAATATAATGTTGCAAAGTTATAAATGTTGTTGCCACATATTTTTTCTAAAATAAACACAGCATAACATATTTAACTAAATGAAAGCAAATATGGGGGGAATAAAATATTTATGATACACGTATGGCGACACCAAATTCGTTAAGGCAAAGTAAACCCAATTCTACTTAATTCCCCTTAAGCCTCTAGAAATAATACGCAGAGATACAAACAGGATGCTTAAATGTTATTTGTGTGTGTGTAGGTTTCTATGTATTTGATAAAATGAAGCTGTTATGTTTAATTTTTTTTCAGTTGCTCTTGTATGCCAACTGATCTCATAATCATCTCATAATACTTTATGGTTCACATAGAAACATGCATGTGAATGTGTATATTGTACATATGCACCTATTTATGTTGTTGCTTATTATATATGGAATTTAAAATTTTTGCAAAGACAACAAAAACACAAAATTACAGAATATGCTCACACATACAATAGTCATACCCGCAACATTATCAGCGTAAACAAAAAGATAAAAAGAGTCAGTACCAGTCAAGCTAGACTGACTGGCAATTCGTGCAATTGCGATGGCAGGCTGTGTGGCAACTTAAACTCATCAGCAGTTAAACTTTGTAATAAAAAATAACCCACTTCTTTTATTATACACTCCTGCCTAACGCGCCAATCACGGGCTGAATGCCAAGAAAAGGTAAACAACATTTTAAAAATTGGTTGTCTTTATTTTGCTGCTGCTGCAACATGCTGCTTCTTAAGCTTATGAATAAATAGACTACCATATTTAGAGCATGAGTTATGTTTGCGAAAATTATATAATGTTCAGCGGACTAAAAAGTAAACAGAACAGAAAAATGTGACCAACTGATTTTAGAACATAAAACTTGAATTGGAAACAAGTTTGTCGATGGTCCAAAAAACATGCAATTATTTTATGAAGGTTCTAACTCACTTGAGTCTTATAAACATAAACATTATAAATTTAGTAAAATAAACGTTAATCACCGTCAACTAACAAGCATCTCTTAAGCTAAAATTTACGGTTTTGCATTTTCCTTTTTCCAAAACCCATTAAGTTCCTTGTAATAAATATTAATTGGCCGATATCAATGTCATTGTAATAATCGTGCAAAGGCCGACAAGCCTTAATATTTCCTTCGAAAACATTTTGCATCATTTTTTATTTTGACCTTTCAAATGAATCATTTAAAATATGTTTCGGTCCCATTTACCTGAGATCCTTAGACATCACACAATTTAAACCTTCGCCTGTGATGTATCAAATTTTTAAACAAAGGCAAACATTTTTTGCCCTCTTATTTTGTGTTCGTTGTAGATGTCGGTGTTGCTAGTTTATGTCTTTCATTATTTTATCGTGGTGTCCTTGTTTTGATGTTTTTAATAAACAGCAAACCTAAGAAAATGAGCTTCATTAGTAAAAAAGTAAATGCAGAAGGTGTTCTGTTCAAAAAGGATCAAAATTAACACCATAAACACAAAAATGATGAAAACGGAAACACTTATTTTGAAAATCCCTAAAAACATTTAGGACTAAATTTATTTAGTTTAATATTTAAATGGATTTTTTTCATAACAAAATTATCATTCGACTTCTAGCGAAAAGGAATATTTGGGATTTGTGTTATTTTAGAAGAAATATTTGTATCAGATAAGCATACGCGCCAAAAAACTATATCAAAATTTTAAAAGAATAAACAAGTTTTTGTTGTGGTTAAAAGAAAGGGTTATCCATTTTTCGGTTTCAAAATCAGAGTTAAAAAAAAACCTACAAGAGCTATAATTTCGATGAAAATTTATTTCAGTATAATGCCTGGATCTTGTACGAAGTACAATGACATTTAAGCGACCGCCTCTAAATCGTTTGCAGTTGTCGATTATTTTAACATTTTGGACGATATCTCGGCGATGACTTGACAACTTTTGGTTTTCAAATGCTTCAACGGTAGGAGATTATCTTCGTAGATACGGTCTATAAAGTAGCCCTACAAAAAGAAGTCTAATGGCATCAAGTCGCATAATCTTGGTGGCCAATTGACATTGCCAAAACGTGACGCGTTCTGGAAACCCGGTCTTGTTGTGTGGCTCGTGGCATCTCAGGTTAAAATCTTAAATTTGAGCCCATAAAAGAAAAAAATCAGTTATGGAAATTCGAAATGGAGATATATTATAATTTATTATATATATATGATATATATATATAAATGTATAATACGGTCATAGTTCTCTGAACCACGGAATCAACAAATTCAACACTTTCACTAAAAGAAGCGATTTTTTCGGAAGAACGTAGAATGTTATAATGCACAGGACTGACCTCATCTGTTACGCTTCTAGTCTCTTACTTTTCAATCTTGCCATTTTTTTGCACAGGAAGGTCGATTATGACGACCATTATCACCAGGTAAAACTCGAAATGTGTGCCACTTTTGCAGTAAGTTTTAACTGTTCCCAAGGGGAAAGAGAACTAACACTAAACTTATCACGTGACAAGTCACTTTAACACGGCGAAGTCCTACGAGGGGTTAATTGGCACCTTTTTGACACTTTGTAGCAGGTCACTGAAATAACCTTAATGAACACATCCAATTTCGGTTAAAATAATGCTTGTCGCGGATATTGTCACAAATGAACCATGTCTATATGATAGATCCTTTTCATATAAAGTAATAGAACTAGAGAGAATCAGTCACTTCCCGCACAAAGTCCAGTCAAATGAATATAACTCCCTACGAGAAAGGGAACTACCACTAAACTTGTCACGTGACAAGTCACTTTAACATGGTGATGTCCTACGAAGGGGTTCATTTGCACTTTTTTGCCACTTTGTAACAGGTCACTGACCAACCCTCCAATTTCGGTTAAAATAATGCCAGTAGCAGATATTGTCCCAAAAGAGCCATGTCAATATACTTTATATTCATATAAAGTAAAAGAACTAGAGAGAATCAGCCACTACCCGGACAAAAACCAGTCACATGAATAGTTTTGTGCCTATTACCTTTCCTCTGGACCAACTACACTCTAAACACATTATCACCAGTTAAGTGATAGGTCTTGTTTTCACTTATCACAATTCCTTCCTTTTAATTATTAAATTTTATCCACTGGTCACGGGATAAGTGCTTTAAGAGCAATTGACACAAATTTCCCGCAGGGTTATTACGCGTTCTTCGGTTGTTAAACGATCCATATTCGTAAATGACAGACGTTAAACTAAATAAATGATGGTTCAGATGACAAGATATTTAACTAGTGACAGCCTGGCCACAGTCGGTTTTGAAACCACTAATTTTTTATATATAAACTTTTAATATATACTGCCAAAAATATGCCAGCATATTAAAAAGCTCGTACGTCCTTTCAACATCTGCACAAAATATGGCGATCAAGAAACTGAGATCGCTAAAGCGGCACTAGACTACAATATATATTGGCAAGTTCCCACTTTGAAACAATAAATTGTAAACAAAAGAATCGCGCTTCATTCAACGCATATAAAAATTGGTTGGTGGAACGATTGAAGCTGAAGGGGCACACCACGCGTTCAATGCGCTTGATATAAAGAAGTTCTTATTCTTACGCTTGCTATGTAACTTGTCCATACAATTTTATACTGATGAATAAACGCCTTGACCGCATGATTTGGATCCCCAGCACATACTGAATTTTGGTCTTGTAACAGTTATTCTTTAAAAGTCTCTCTTACAAACCTGCTTCGTAGTAAAGAAGCCGTGGCCCCTTAAATTTAATTTTTTTTAAATCTGTTAAAAATACTTTGACTTACATACCTCAGAGCGTCTCTACATGGTTTATTGCTTAGCGCATAGAAGTTTTTTATTGGAATTGTTCATCAGCTCTTATTCATACCTAAGCGAAGCTTGTTCCCTTTTATCTAAAAAATTAATAAAAGGCTAAATTTCGTGAGAAGAATTTGTTGACGTTTTAGTGACGGTAGGGGTTATTAAGTTTTACCCATCATTTAATAATTAACAAAAAAATTCAATAAATATTTTCAATACTGAGCCGTCGATATGACAGCATGTAAAAAAAAGAGTTCTTGTTATCATCCTGTCAATAAACAAATTTTAATTTTAACGTTTCAATAAATACCAGTCATCTTGCATGTTGCTTTTTGTTGTGGTGCGTCAACCACATGCGGTTGAAGTAAAAAAGTTGCACAAAAATCTGTACGTGACTTTCTTTCAAAAAGTAAAATAAAAACATTAACTCAAACAGGAAACACAACAAATCTTCATTCATGCTACAAAGTCGAACACAGCAACTGATGATGAACACTTATATAAGTGGTTTACTTTATAAGCGCAATCATCTCTTTGAAACTGAAAACGCTGTTGCGAAATATATCGCCCGCAAGTGACTTGGTATGATTGAGAAACCACTGAAAATAATACTTGGAAAAAAATAAAAAAAAATGCTATTAACCATTTCCAACGACTTCTATCAGTGTTTATAGGAATAATTTAAATTGAAGTCATTGAACGCAGATATAATTTTTTTTTCTAAATGATTTTTAAAAAATTCACTTAATCTACGATCCATTTAATAAGTCTTGTGATCACCACAGTGATATTATAATTAAAAAAATATATTTAAATAAATCCTATAGTAAGTAAACAATCATGTCAATTGTAGTTATGTTTAATGATTACCAGGCCTGTTCTGAAAATCGCTTTTATTTAAATCAAGTGATTTCAAATGTGCCTTTTGAAATCGCACGTGTGATATTTTTGTGTTCCTCTGTGGGCTATTTTTGTGTGTTTCGGTGTGATTTTCAATTGCCGAAATCACACCGAGAAACAGAAAAAATAAATGATTTTATGAACACCACAAAATCACACATGTGATTTTAAGAACATGCCCTTATAGCGTATTAAAGAGTATTTTTTTCAATCATTGTCTCATGAGCATATTTGGAAGCGTTAACCATGTATATGTTTGCGATAAACATATGGTGATAAGAAATATGCAAAAGTAATGGGATTTCGGTGGCCACATAAAGAACGGATTTATTAGAACGAGTATTATTGCCACACTCATATTAATAATAGTGTGTAACAATTTTCTTTAAACATTCCACTATATCCGTGATCACTGCTTAACAGTGCGAGAGTTTCAGGTTCAATACCCGCCAGAGACTCTGGTCTGCTTCAACTATAACGGGCTGAAGGTCTACGTCACTTTTGATGGGTAAATTAAGTTAGAATAACATTTGTTATTGTATTTGTCACTTTTGATAAAAAGAAGAAATAAATAAATCCGTGTTCCGTTTTTTAGATTTAATACGTAATTACAAAAAAAAAAATGTAAGAAGAACTTAACAGATTGCCAACAATTTGTCAACAAGTCATACTTTTATCAAAAGTTTTGACTAAAAGTTTTTGCAAACCATCATACTCTGCAAGAGATTGATGCGTTTTTCTGTTGCAGACCTCCTTCCGTGCCAATCAGAACCGCAAACACAATTACAAATATCGCTATTAAATTACACACACATGCAGCATTTTACCACCACCAACAGCAGAAAGCGATAGAATTTAAGAACAACCATATTTCCAGCAAATATGTTTCCAATTGAAAATGATTGATTATTGAATTCATTGAATAACTTTCTTGGTTTGACTTGCAGTCAGTACAACTCCCACTTTGAATTTTGTGGCAGTAATAATGCGGCAGTAGCCAAGAGCACGTTTTTCACAATCAATCATTTTGCGCGTTAAATGGAAAAGTAAGAAAATGTTTTAAAACAAATTAAAAAATGCTATAAATAATTATTTGTTATGGTTGTTAGAAACATGTTTTCACATATATAAAGAATAATCTGAAGATTCACAAACGAAAGCTTTAAATGAATTTCATGGCTGTTAAGTAACAGATAACAAAAGTTTTTGTATCTGTTACATTTTTTTTTTTTAAGTAAGAAATAAGTATTTTTTTTATCTCAAATATACTCTGTCATTTGATTTCTTAACTTTGCGTTTTTTGTTGCTTTTTCTGCTTTTAAGGAGTCAAAATTTTTTCAAATTAATTTAACGAATAAAATTTCAAAAGTAACTTCTTATTGAATTTTCTTCAATTTTTGTCAGTATCAGTATGCGAACGAGACTGCCTTTTGTTCCAATATTTTTATTTTTCAGGGTATTAAGTTTTATTAAATTTTCCAGTCATCAGTTCATTAATTAAAGAAACCATTAAAGAATAAATGATCACTTTGCTTGGCAAATTGATGGTAATTGACATTTTACAAATTCCAATACCAACGAAAGTCGGAGAAAAATAATGTTTGTTAAAATGGAAATGCAGTAAAAGCAGTCACAAATTCAAGTGAAAGGCATTCACATTTAAGCAGAAATAAGATAATGAGCATTGATTGGGGAAAAAGTGATATTTTTTCTTTAATTTACTAAAGGGTAACAATATCGTTTTTAGAGAAAGCAAGTAAGAGTGATATATTCGGCTTTGCCGAATCTCTGATACCCTTCACCGAAAGTTAGACAATTTAACGAATGGGATTTTTGGTTAATTATAGACACAATCTTTACAAACTGTTATTGTTTGATTTCTAGTCTTATGAAACTATGGCAGACCAAATTTTAATACAATAGCATTATTCGTTCCAGTTAGAGGCTTAACTAGGGGTAAATTATGGACTTCTTGGCATAAAAAACAATTTAAGTATATTCTTATGTCAATCCGTGTATTCTGCCGCTATTGTTGCTAGTTTTTGTAACAAAATTATTAATTTTTAAGAGATGTTCTTTCACATTTGTAGTCGTAACGGTTTTCCTACTGAAGCGATTGTGTACTGGATTTCAATCCAAAGCTGCTTAGAAATAGATATAGTTTGACAGTAATACTATTCATTTATTTTGAGTCTGGTTTTAATATAAATGAATATTAGAAAAGTTTCATAGGGAATGACATATTAAGTATACACTTTGAATGCGAATCCCAAAGTTCCGATCCCAAATATCACGGGATGTTCGGGATTCAGTGAATCACGGAATTTTAATTTTTTAATCGCGGGTTTTTTGGAATTCAGTCAATCCCGAAATCGTTTACAAACTGCCTGTTTTTGAAATAAAAATTTAAGTTTAAGTTTGGGGGTTTTTGTTTAAACAACCATTAAAAAAATTTAGATTTGTTTTTATATATTCCCAAACGATGATTTTTATTTTACTTTCAAAAACAGGTAGTTAATTTCTTTGCTTTATCTCATTGTAGTTAATTTCTTTGCTTTATCTCATTGTATAAAAACGGGTACCCCGGTAGGCTAGCTAGTAGTGAGCTAGTCTATCAGTACCGGGGTTGCGGGTTCGATTCCCGCCAGAGACTCTGGTCTCCTGCAGACAAGCGAAAAGCTTCGCGGGATTTAGTGTAGGAATAAAAAAAAAAAAAAAAAAAAAAAAATTCATCAGGACTTTCGCCAATGAGAGGGTAGGAAACACAATATTGATCTTTTATATTTATTTGATTAACTCTGTTAAACTGTCATTGAAAGCGAAAGAAAAAATATTAAACTTTATTATTCTTTTTAAGCGCGTCGTTAGGAGAAAGAAACACCAAACTTGTCTCGTGACGGGACCGGTTCTAGTTCTATATGAATGGGACTAGTCACTTCAACATGGAGATGTCCTAGTAGGGGGTTAATTGACTACTTTTTTACACTTTATAACAGGTCACTGAAATAACCTAAATGGACACGTTTTGTTTCTGTTAAAATAATGCCTGTAGTAGATATTGTCCCGAGTGAACCACAGTAAAGAAAAAAATTATTTCGATCTATATAAAACAAAAAGCAAAACCAAAAGTTCCGCTTGGTTTTATTTTTTGATTCCACTGTTGTTACAAATACAAAACTAAAACTTTATTCGTTATGGACTTAGGTGTATAAGATAGGATCTACTATAAATTATGTATCGATTTCACGAAATTAAGTTAAATTAAGATGGAAGTTCCTCGGTTTTTTAAAACGTTGTAAGATATACCACATTTCATCCGGCCACCTTACTATTTATACCACCTTCAACCGATCGCGAAAGGAATACAACTATAGCGTGTGGGCCGGTACTTCAAAGTCTATTTTGGACCTTCTCGGCCGCGTGCAGGAGAGGTCAAATTTTCTCATTCGTGACAGTAGGGTATCCAATTCTATTGACTCCTTGAGCACCGTCGCAATGTGGATTGCCTGTTTTACCGTTACTAGAATGGGTTGTGTTCTGATGAAATTAGGGATTTGATTCCAGAAACTCATACATTTGTTCGTATTACACGTTTTTCCCCAGAAGCCCATCCTTTTGTGGTCGATTCGTAAAATGCATTACAGGGAAAATGCGTTTTTTGGCCGGACTGTTCGTATGTGGAATAATCCTGTCGAAGTCATACTTCTCACTTTCAACATCAATAAGTTCACAAGTACTACTCGCTCTATCCTCCTTGCCATGACCTATTTTCCTACAACACAATGCAATGTATCAGTAATGGTCATCCCATTAGAGCTGGTCCTAACACAAAAAAAAAAAAAAAAAAAAAAACGACAGCTTCAGTTTTATTTATCTTTGTAGCAATAACTGAACAGTTACTCCAAACTTTTATAAGATTTCAACAAATCATACAACATGTTGCACTTTAACCATAATTTAAGAGAAACGCGTTGTATGTTTCAGATCAGCATGATTGTAACAGTAATGAAATGATCGTAAACAATCATGATGTAATTGTGATGACCATGTTAAGAGATGATTTAATCATAATATAGTTGCAAGAAAAATATAACTAAACCATAGTTAAAAACATCACACCCGTATTTTTTTTTTATTTTGTTGCCTTTAGTCCAGTGCTAAAATGTTTCAAATTAGTTTTTAATAAATTCTACCATAATAGTTAATTTAGGTCTGCTATTATTTCACTGAAGAATTGCTGCCTTATTCATAAAAAATAAAATAGATTTCAAACGTATTTTAAAACAAAATTTCCATACAAATGTTCCTTAAAATAGATTTCATATCCAATTTAGTTTTTTATGAATACGGCAGTTGGAAATTTAGTAAACATTACAAAGACTTCCCTAGTTTGTTATAAACAATCATGAAGACTTGAAATTATGAAATGTGAAGAGGTTTTTACAAATTTACCCTCTAACCAAATAATACCACACCCTCCACTTCATCACATCACAGGTTACATTTGTTCTACAATTATCTTGAACATCCACAAAAAAAAAAAAAAAAAATAATAGATGACCCCACACACACGTTTCTACTCAAATGTATCCTAAGTATTCGAACATATTGGTTTTGAATTTGGTTTAATATTATTTATTTAACCATTGTGATTATTTACTTGTGGAAAGGCGTAGTATTTGTGTTTGAGCCTCATTTAAGGCGACAGTCAATAGCAACTTTAACAGCGGCAACAACAAAACCAATAAAAAAAATCAGGCCAAGTCTTAAATATACATTTGTAGTTTGTTTTCAAACATGTTTGAATGTTTTTATGGCTGTGTGTTTGTTTAGAGGGCGTTAACGAAAACATTAATGGATCAGACAAAATAATATGTTTACAAAAAACAAGGAATTTATCATAATTTATGAAGTTTCATATATTTGGTTAAGTACCCTACGGCCCTGCAGATAAGTGTTACTCTTAAAGTTAAGGAAATCTACAAGAACTGAACTAAATTTCAACTACATTAAAAATGCATACAAGTCGTAACATATGCTGAAGCTCTTAACAATACTACACTCACAATATTACTACAGTAACGGACTGAAGTTTATTTAAGAAGTATTCCGTACAGTGATTTTAAAATAAATAAATATTTAAAATTCCAAGAAAATTTATTTTTAGCTGATTTTTATATCACAAAGGGACCGCTATAAAGACCCAAGTGAGCCGTCCTCGTGTCAGCTTTCCATTGAACCTTACATTTATTCAAAAAACTAAGTGCACATTAATACGGCTTTTCGGTTGCATTTTATATTGTCCGTTGATTTCGTAATAGTATTATGTACGTAAAATTAACTAAACTTGTAATATAAAATAAAGGAACATTGACTTTAAAAATGTGCTGCTTGTGTATGTATTAGAGATGTTTCGAATATTCGTATTCGTATTCGATATGCCGAATATTCGCCTATTTTACGACATTCGTATTCGCCACGTTCAAGCGAATATTTCACGAATATTTTATTACTACATTACAAAAAAAAAAAAAAAAAAAAATAGAACAGTGTAAAAAAAAAACATAAAATGAAACCAAAATATTAATTTTTATTTAAAAAAACCTTTTGTCTTTAACGCAAAATAGAATCTTCTTTAAGAAAAGTAAAAAACAAACAAACATTGGGCCCCCACAAAAATATTTTATGAAAATTACTTACCTTGATTTTATTGATTCCTAGATAAACTATGATTTGCAGCAATTGCTTAATAATCGTACGAAAATTATCGACAACTGAAATGGGTCAATGAAATATCAAGATAATTCCGATCCCATTACATAATTTAGAAATGCGTTCACTGCGGTCGATTGACATTTAACATTTAAGGAAAATTGCAAAGATCTTTTCGTTGTGCTTATTATACAGAAATTAGGAGTGGAAAACTAAACAGTTTGATATCCACTACTAAACACTGTGAGAAACAATGTTAAACAAAATAAATTAAATATGTGAAAACCCATCGAAATAGGTCGGTTAATTACTAAGTAAAAGCGCAAAAAGGGTGAGAAAACGAAATTAAAAAGTATTTTGGTTTATGAGTATCAGTATGATAAATTAAAAATTTTTGCAATTTAATTAAGCATTCAAAATTTTGATTTAGCTGCAAAACTTTCTTCTAGCATTTCGGTATTTTATTTAGGATTTTTATAAAATGTTTTCAGCTTTTTTTAGCTTTAACTGAACTTTTTTTTTAAACTTTAAATGGTGACTACAAACAGTTGCACTCAAAAATATATTTCGTATTAAAAAAAGCTTTAACTTAAGAAGCGTCTTAACTGTTTTGTAAAAAAATTAACATCTACGGAATCTTAGAAATGCCCTTATTCATGTTGATTATAAACATTTTGTAAAAATTGAATTAAATGATCCCAAGATAAAAATTCCATAGTGTAAATGTTTCGGCATTTCATGTTAATCCAATGAAATATCTCAAACAAATTTGTGCTGTAAACTGCTGAAAAAAATAATAATTTCGAAATTTTAGCTTTTCTTAAACCTTAAGAAATAAACTGGTCTAAAATTTCTTTTTATAGAATCTTTTAAATCAGAGCAAAGCATAGAAATAAAATCGCTTGTATTTTGCTTTTATTAGGAGAATTGCAGGCCGCCTTAATTTGTTTAAATATTTGCAATTTTTTTAAATTTTGTTTAAAATGAGTTCCTAAAATTTATGAAGCTTTTAATCAAATTTAATGCTGTAAATAAATTGTTAGCAAAAATCTTGAAAAAATTTCAGCATTTACTAAAATCATTTTTAACATTTTCTGGCTTTGTGTAGTGCAAGATTTAGCTGTAAGGAATTTTAAAATCTATCCACACTGCTAAATATACAAACAGTTCCTTGACCTCAGGTGAAGTGTACAATCTCTCTCCGTGTAGAATAATTTGCTTTATTTGTAGCCTTTATATACTTCAGTAAACACTTGGGCTCCACATAAGACCCTTTGGACCGCGGTGCTTATGGCTTTTATATAATAATAATAACGTTAGTATAAAAATTTAAAAATGTTCAGTATTGGCATTTAGGAGCCAACTTTTAATTTAATTTAGTTGTGTGCCAGTTTTTTCTTGTTTATTGTTATGGACGAGAATGGGGGATTTTTTTAGTCAAATTTTAAATATCGTGTGGCACTATATTTCAAATTAGATATTCGTATTCGTTGTCGACAAATATTGTCGCGGATGTTCGTATTCGTATTCGCGAATATTAAAAATTGATATTCGTAACTTCACTAGTATGAATGTATGTAAGAAAGGAGGCCATAAGCAGCACGACCCAGAGCATCTTTGTGCAGCCCATACATCTCACCATGTCAGATCCATCCTAATGCCCATTAGCCTGCCTGGTGAAAGATTATTGTTTTGTGTAGAAACAACAACAACACTATAAGGAGAAAAACATACATTATTTTTATGTTCAAAAAGTTAAAAATTCCACATTCTATTTGTTAAATTATTTAGTTAAATACATCAAATTTTTTTGAGTTTCAGATTTATTTTCTAAGCAAAAGGGTCAGTACAACAAAAGTAAAACAATCATGTATAATGTGGCAAGTTAATAATAATATGCTCTCTGTCTGGTATTTTTTTTTTTTTTTTTTTTTTTTTTTGAAATTCAGCTCTTTTGGGGAGCAAACGAGTTAAAAAACTGAAAATTCAGTAATTTTACGTACAAAATTTTGTGAGTTTATAATTAGTCCACTATTCCTTTTATTATCCGAATTTGTGTATGATTGGTATCTGTTATGTGTCTGTGTGTATGTCATTATCATATCGCCCACTAAATCATTAACATGTACAACTCAAAATTTATTAAAACCGGTTTTTTTCACTAACCTGGCCAGAAATCAATTATATAGCGGCCACGAAAATTTTGTTTGCATCACTTGTCTGCTTTAACTTTGTAAATTGGACTTAAAAATTGCAGCCATGTTTTTGAAGACATTTTTCTGTCTCTCCTAAACATTTTTGAATTGTGAGTTGTGCCTGTGCGATATACATGTATATGTATATAGTTGCAATAGTCAAGTAAATTGTTGTCGTAAACTTTTATATGAAAAGACAGAATCTGTTACTATTTGGATTCTATTTAAAAGACCATGGTTAAAGAATTTACACTAAACAGAGTCAAGATGCAGGAATCATGTAATGGTCCTGGGCAATCGTAATGTAATTGTGGTGAGCATTTAAAGAGCTAATGAATCTGGTAACTCTTATGTTATGAAATCTATTCAGATTGAGATATGGTTAAAATTTATCGGCCATGTTCTGTAGATCGAAATCACATAAAATTGAAATCGATGAAAATTTTCAATTAAATTTTTGTAAAAATTAACGAAGCTCTTCCTGATTTCAATAATAATTTAGGTAGAGGAAAGTGGTCCTCAAAGTATGGGGTATATATAAAAAGAAATATTTTTATGAACCTTGAACACGGGAGAATTTTGAAAATTGGTTCGATTTCAATTTCACGTGATTTCGATTTTCAGGGCATGCCCTCATATAACACTTTTTTGTCTCTTCGATTAAAAATAACTCTTTTCTTTATTTTCCAAATATTGTTGGGCGAGCTGCAAAGTTCAATGGTAGTCTTATTAAATCGATTTTTTTCACTTTAATATTTTCTTATGAAAATCTTAAAACATCAACAACATTTTTAAACAGACTGATCAAAAAGTCAAATAGTTGTAAAAGGCCAGAGGCGTACAAGTTTTCTTTATGGTTGGTTGCAAGAAGTTGTAATTATTGCATGAATTGTTAACAACAATATTGTTGTTGGATGTGATCCCACACCACGTTTGTTTTGTTTTTTTTTTTTTTTTTCTTACAAAACCACGAGTCGACAACTGAATTTATTAACTTAAAGCTAAAAAGATGTTTTATATATTTGGCGTTTCAGTTAAGTTATGTATCTTGTAAATTTAAAAATATTTCATATGGTTTTTGTGTTCATTAAATATTTTGAAAAATTTTCAAGTTAATTTGTGGTTAACAATCAAAAAAAATTAAAGCTGATTATTTTCCAAATGTTGTATTTAAAGATGTGGTTATTTATGAATCTACACCTTTGACCGACAAGCAGATATTTGCCAGCCTTATCAATATTTCACAGATAATTTTCAAGAAACGTGTTACAACTCCTCCCATCATGCACAACTTTAATCAACCATTTACTAATTTATTTATTAGCATGATTTGCTGAGTAAAGCCTGGTACTCTGTTCAAGATTTGACGTGAAATGCATGAAACACATATCAAATTTCTATGAAATTATGTTGATGGAGTTGAACACTGTTGAATTTGTGAAAAACTTACGAAATGTTTTTGGCAACATTTCTTACAACTGCGAAATAATATAACTAAACTTATTTCACGTGGTATTTTAAGCAAATGAAACAAGTTAACACTTAATAATAGAATGAGAATGAAAAAAATAAATAACACAACCGGTAACAGTTTTTCATCCATATTTACTTTCGTTTTTATTTAATTTTTTATTTAAAAAAATATTTTTTAGTAAAATACATGCTTTTGTTTACATACGCAAAACAATGTCACTTTGAAAGACAGACAGATTTACAGACTGATTTTCAAATACGGCTCTTTAGGGCCTATGGGCAGTAGTGGACCCACCAAAATAAAATTATGTTGTGGGTTAAGATTTATATAAAAGTTATCTGTGCATTTAAAAAAATAAACACGTACCAAAGTGCACTTAAAAAAGTGGAACGTATGCAAAAAAAAAAAAAAAAAAAAAAATGCTGCGATGGTAAAAATATGCAAACACAATCCGCTGCTTAACATCATAAAAAACTTTAAGACGAATAAATGTATAACTTTTGCCTCCATTGGTCGCAGGAGAAAAAACATATAATTGCATATTAACGGTTTCCTTGGTTATAAAATAACATTTAAATTTCTATTTGAGGCAAATATATTTTATATTTTTAACAGTAATTAAGTTTTAGTGTTTAAAACCAATTTATTAAAATCACAGATACTGACAAACAGATAAACCAGAGAGAAAAGTGGAATATAAGAAAAACATATGAGCTGCGTATTAAGAAAAGCGCACTGAAAATTATATATTATATTAATATCACAACTAGAGATGAGCGATATTTCTGTACCTGTGATTTAATCACTGTTACTGAAAAAGCACGAATCACAGTTGTGACCAAATTTGTCAAGTAACAGGCACTTGCTTAGTAGTTCTATTTGCTCTTTGTTACATACAAAACTTTATGATATTTCACTATTTGAGCGGGTAATAGTGTTTTTTGAATGCAATGGCGAATAATGTTGCTGTTCCTTTCATTCTCTCTTCTATGCAAAGGACTTACAAAAGCTCTTGCGAAAGCTCTTGTACATATAGCTTGGACGCACTTGCTATAAAAGAACTAAAAACTGACAAACCGTGTTAACAATCACAGTTTTAAGGAGCAGTGATTTTTAAATCACGTTCACTAATTACGATGTTCTTTAAAAATCATGGGATCATCTCTGATCACAACGAATAAAAACAGGAAAAATAAACAAATCCGCTTAGATACTAAAAGGAAACATGATCATATTTGAAAAGGTTTCTGTTAAATAAGTTAATATATTTTTTTTAACTCTAACCTAAAAAAAATCCTTAAGTCGAAAAACTAATAATTTTATTTGTTTAATTTTTTCTTAAAGTGTAGAAACTCCATTTTTGTAAAACTCACCATAAAACCACAATTTCAATAAGAAGCCATTTGCAATTTGTCTTTTCAACTTATCTTGCAACATGTATTTATTCTCCTCAACAACCCCCTTTAAGAGCATCTAAAAATTAAGAGAATATTAAGGAATTTCATCAACTTGTTAAACTTCACCAAAGATACGAATATTGCGAACAGTTTACTTTAAATTTATATTTTGCAATACAAGTTACAGCGTTTCAATGTATTAGTTTGAATAGAATGAGAGTTTGTTGTTTTGAATATTCTTTGAATTCTTTATTTTTTTTCCTGAAATATTTACCTCCTCGGCTTTTAAGTAATTTACCGGATTTAGTTTTTGGAGAAAATCAATTTAACTGAAGCAAATTTTCACCTAATAAACAAAGATGTTCTCAGATCACACAGTTACATATTTCCACAAGAGTATATGCACTTAATTCCAACATTTGTTCACATCCAAGAAAACAAAATATACTGAAAAGTTATTGCCAGAATAAAAAAGATTCCTTCGAAAAATACTTATCCACATGATAATACCGCTATGTAATACATCGCCAGATATTCGTCTGAAAGAAATTATGTTATTCAGATTTAAAAAAAAAAAATATATTTCATAGACTCGAGACACACTTTTTACTGAAAATGTTTTTATTTACGATTAAATAAGTAAAATACCACTATTTTGCGAAATAATATGTTTTCAATTGCTTGCTGGGCTATTAATTACTAAGTTTCAAATACAGGAGGTGTAGTTTTTCTCACAAAACTTGTATCATCAAGAAGTCTCTGTATATTCAGCAGCAGAAAAAAAATTATTGCATTTTTTGTTATAATTTTAGAATAGTATCATTTTGTAACTAATTCAAACAGACATGACTAAACCGAATCACATTAAGTACCAACCAACAACGTTTTTTATTGAAATATTTAAGTGAAAGTGTAACAAGTGAATATTTTGGAAAATGTCTTCAATTCTTAAGTTTTTCTTCTGAGAAACATAAAATGACAATAAAAAGGTTTTATATATATAAAAAGAAGCACAATATAATTTGCTAAAAAAAATTTTAGCAAATGATACAGAGCTGTTGCAAAAAATATTTAATATACGAAAATAGTAAATTTCATAAAAATAGAAATTTTATAAAATATTAACATGTCCTATTTATAGTTAATTTTGCAAAAAAAAAAAAAATGCAATCCATAGTAAATTTCAAAAAAAAAAAATTTCCTTTTGATATTTATAGTTAATTTTGTAAAAAAAAAATTGTTTTTAATAAAAAATTTGGCAAAAATTACTATTTATAGTAAATTTTGGGAAACAAATTGATATAAATTGTAAATTTTGCAATATATTTGCTATTTATAGAAAATTTGCAGAAATATTTTCTATTTATATGAAATTTTGTAAAAAAAAACACGCTAATTATAGTAAATTTTGCCAAAAAGAAGTTGCCATTAATAGAAAATTTTCTAAAAAATTACTATTTATAATAAATTTTGCCGAAAAAATTTGCTAATAATAGTAAATTTTTAAAAAAATATTCAACATTTTTTATTTTTTCGAATTTATTTAATAAAGCTTTTTGTAATAGTTCTATTCCTTAAATTTTTAGGAATGACTTTATACACTACCAGACTATTATCTTGTATCTTCTTGTTACATTTTACCTTAGCTTTCCGTTGGATAGCAATGAAGTATATTGTATGTATATTGTATGAAATTTAACTCGTTGAATAAATTCGAAAAAATAAAAAAAGTTGAATATAATAAAGTTGCTTATGAAAAGAAATAATTCCCAATATCTATTTTTTAAAAAAATTTTCATATATAGTAAATTTTGCAAGATTATTTGTTATGTATAGGAAAATGTCAATAACATTTGCTCTTTATAGGAAATTTTGCTAAAAGTCTGCTATTTATAGTCAACTTTGCAATAAAATTTGCATGTTAATTCATTTAAGAATGATGAAGTTGATGAGTTGCAAAAGTGGAAAGACGTTTTGAAAAAGAGAGTAAAATTTTAAGCTGAAGAAAATAGTGAAATAGTAGAAATTAGAGAATCACAGTTGTGACCAAATTTGTCAAGTAACAGGTACTTGCTAAGTCGTTATTTTCTCATTTTGTTACATACACAATTTTAGGATATTTCACTGTTTGTGTGGGTAATAGCGTTTTTTGCATGCAGTAACGAATAATGCTGCTAATTTTTTTTATTGACAGTAAGAAAACCCCAATGTTTTTGCACATGATAAAAATACCTTGTTAAAAGAACTTTATTTGTAAAAATACATGTGTAAGTGCATATCTTGTTGTTTTTTTAGGTTCTGAATCTATTCACTTGATTCGTGCAATAAAAAATTAAACGTATACTAGAAAATATAGTATATTTGTTTTATTTTATGATAACTATAAAAGATCTGAAAACTAAGAAGCTGTGATGACAATCACAGTTTTAAAGAACAGTGAAATTGAAATCACATTCACTAATCACGATGCTCCTTAAAAATCACGGGATCGCTCATCTCTAGTAGAAAACCTTAGTACACACATACTTACATATAACATTATTAAATTATTGAATCGAACAAATAAAGCTCAACTTAAGCTGAATTGTTCATCCAAGAAAATTAAACTGAAAAATTGCCTTTAAAGGGGATGTTAAACAAAAAGAAAATATGCAAAGTTTGGAAAAGTTTGCGCAAGAAAACATCTCCAATAGAGTGTTAACTCTGGCAGTTTAAAGCGCACAGCAATAATTTATCACCTAGAAGTATTTAGCAGAGCTAAACAGCTGCATTGCTGCTACAACTGCAAAATTCTGCTATACATTTAGAATAAAACTTTTTTATTTTATTTTACATACACCTTTTCACGTAACCACAAGTTTATTAGTTCATGTCAATCATGTATCATGTCGATTCGCTTGCAGTTCCGCTTCAACAATGTGTGTGTTTATTTCAATTTGAATTAAAGTTTTGAATTGCGTTTACTCAATGACTCTAATGCCTAAGTCTAGTTCGGGTAAAAACTTAATTTTATGAGTATTGTTTGTTTTAGAACTTTGTTACGAACTCAAATTGTGAACTTCATAAGAATTTTAAAGGAATTGGCATCTATAAGAGTAACATATTGAAGGTGTGGTCAAATATTTTGTTACAAGTATATCTGTGCGATAAATTAGAAATAGCCTCTAAGGCAGTAGTAAGAATATATAATTAAAGAATATTTAATGTTTCTTTTTATCATTTTAAATCATAAATCGTCCTAGTCCTTTTGTTTTTCTGGTTGCTGTTCAAAATATGTATGTAAACTGAAGAGCTAATAAAAGAAAATACTGAATTCATACAAAAGAAAGTAACTTTACTCTAAAATAATGTATATAAAACTCATTTGCTGTAACGTCGTCATAACTCAAAAAATTAATTTTGGAGTTAGTAAGGCAGAGTTGTTCGCTATATTTTTCTTTATCTTGTGTATGAAAATCATCTTTATATCTTGTATACTTACCCCGTTTGAAAAGAATGTGTCGTTATTTTTTCTAAGTGGTGCAAGAAAATCAAAAACTTTAAACACTTTTATTTCGAAATGTATTTTTTTTGAGTTATGACGACATTGCAGCAAATGAGCGTTATGACAAACAACTATCTATATATATGTATCCAAAAAAAATAATGTCTTTCAAAATGATTACGGATTCCTAATTGGCCCTTTGTTCCACTTAGGTAGTTAGATAATAATAAAAATTATAATTTAAGAGGAAAATGTACGATATGTGAATGAGAGAGGTTTCTATTATTCATAGTTTCAACTCCAAAGTTAAGTGACATCAGCATAACTTTGCCCCTGATTTGAACCGCCTTTTTTTATTCCCAATAGGTCACATTCATATAAAGTGAACCGGCCCTTACCACCATAGACCTATCACGGGACTACTTTGGTGTCAGTTCGCTTCCGTCTAGGGAATTGACATAAATGTCCCGCAGGGTTTGGACTGCAGTCAATTTTGCTATTTTGTGCATTTGTATTTGTATCCCCAGTTTTAATAAATAGCTACAAAATTTATTTTAAAATATTATAAAGCTTCTTCTTTGGAAGGTCAGTAAAATCGTCATCTCATAAAATATTTTTGTTGTACTTTTGCAGCATTGTGCAACTTTAAAATTACATTTCCGAGGAGGCTGTGTACATTTGCTAAATAAATTACAAAAAACTTATTGCGAAAGTGTAAGCAGCTTAAAAAAATCTCGGTTTAAACAAAAATGGCTGCAAAAGTATTATATAATATATAATTAAATATATGGTTTGAATTCCCAAATTCATCAAAATTTGACGCATTCTTGGCTTATGTTTTAAGGGTAGTAAATGACTGGACGTTGTCAGAGCAGACCGTATGTTCAATTAAAATCAATATAAGGACAATTTGGTCCATGGTGACAAAACGAATGACAATTGGCTTCAAAAGCAATTGGAAATACCTGAAATGGTCAAAGCACAACTCTCAACCTCAGCACGTGGTAGTGGTAGGCCGTAAAAGGCTTTTGAGTCTTGTTGCTTAAAATCGGGAAAAACTAGGACCGCAAAACTCGCCACAGATTTGAAGATAGAATAATTGGTGTTTGCAGTGAAAGCAAAATTAAGAAGGGAAGGAAAAAATAGTTAGTCCGGAAGAAGAAAACTACCCTGACCCAACAAGTCACTCTGAATACATTTCTGAAACTGACTAGCCTTTTATCGTTTTTTGTATTATGTATTTATAATAAGGATCACTTTTTAATTCTTTTTATATTAAAGACAAACGGATATATGTTTTAAATATATTAATGTTTTACAGCGTATTTATCATCATATGAGTTGTAAAAACACTTTTGATGAGCGTAAAACTCTGCTTTTTATTAATTTTTTTATCTCTCTTTAGGGTTTTTTTATTTTATTTTATTTTATTGTTACGATATACCTTAAACTCATTTTTAAAATATATTTTTATTTTCTTTTTATAATTAATTCATTTTATGGGTCTAATTCCGGCAGTCGGGGGCGAATACTGTTTCAATTCGAAAGCAATTTTATGTCTAATTCCTTCAGTCGATACTAAACGAATTGAATTACTTTTTGTTGTGAAAACTCAGATAAATGTTTTACACCTCTGGAAAAATAATTTCGATTCGTTCAGTATCAACTGAAGGAATTATAAATAAAATTGCCTTCGAATTGAAAAAGTATTCCAAAACGACTGGCAGAATTAGCTCCAAGAAATCTTGCACATTATGCAAAAATACCGTTTTTACCGCACATTCCACTGAAACTCTACTATAAAATTTTAACATGGTATCTCTTATCATTTGATTAAAGTAATATAAATTTTTATTTATTTATTTTCCATGGTCTGATTTGTCATCAGAATATATTACAAAGAATTTCTAGTTAGGATATCATGAAATTTCGGATCGATATGACAGCCACTATCGTTTTTAAAATTCAAAACATACCCGGATATGTAGCTGTTGATATAAAACTTAAATTTAAATTATGTGCATAATAAAGTGTAAAAGTTTCCTGACGAGCTGGCCTAAGCAACCAGCGAAATGCGCATAGGAACTAGCTTTCCCACAACGATAAATTTCAGTGTTTTCATTTAAAAAAATTGGGATTATTAGCACATCATTAATAAATGAATTAATTAATAAAATATTTCATTCCCAAAAATAATTTTTGATAGTAAAATTTACAATAATTTTATGCACTATTTACTGTAAGACGAACCCATTGACGAAAAAGTGAGGATATCAATATGATTTGACATAAAAACTACTGTTAAATAAAAAAATAATTCAAAACATTCAAAAACAGGGTTCAAATTAATATTAAAAAGTTTGTACGATTGCGGCTCCTTGTGTCCAGTAATAGTTAGCTTATCTTAAAATTAATAATTATATATTATTATTTAAATTAAGAAGGAACATGCAAATCAATTAAAATAGATAACCAATCAATACAAATTTCGATCTACTAATTTGGCTTAAATATTGATGTTTGGCAATTGACTGTCAGCCGTCGTCAATGGCGGTGAGTGTTAAAAGGCAAAGAGTTCTGAGGAGATACTTTGGTTACTATTAAAACATGTCAAATCAACCTGTCCGTGAATGTGGGTTCAGTTGCCCGGTCAGTCAAGAATTAAAAATTATCAAAAAATTTTAATTCATTTCATGTTGTAAAATGCCTTTCTTCATAAAAATAATTTAATGAAAATTAAATTTTATGAACTTTATATGAAAATTTGAAAAAAAAAACCATAAACAGTTCAATAGATTTACCGGAATACTAATTATTAAAAAATAAATACAATAAATTTTCATTCATTTCTATTGTATGATTGTGATAAAACATGTGTATTTATGAATATATGTATTGTGTAAAAATATCTTTTAATTGTGTACTTGATGTATATGTAAGTATGTCGTACTATGTACAGGTATACCACTTTCAAAAGTGTCCTGTTGTTGTCATGTATTTACCATTTGTAACTGTCATTTTTTGTTACACTTAAAGTTATAATTATTCCAAAATATACATTGTAGTAGGTATTTACAAATATTTATATTTTTATGAATGTGTACATTGATATCACAAGTATTTACATGTACCCAGTTGGCCACGTCTTTAAGACATCATTAAAGACGAATGTACGACAATGTTAATGCCTGCACGACATGTGAGGGACAGCCAGAACAAATCGTCAACGATATTTTCGAACAAGTGTCGCGAGAATCGTGCACGGCACAAAGAAAGACACTGTCGCTCATAATGTCGAGTATAGGTGTTGATATAAGACACCTTTCAAGACAATGTAGGTCATGTTTTCGTGGATAGGCTTCTATAAAAGACAACTTGGAAGACAATATCGGTCATGCCATCGTTTATAAACTTCTTTAGAAGACAGTGCACTAGACAATGTCGCCCACAATATTTTTGTCTTCCAGAAATCCTAAGTGATAGAGGGCATGTAGTGCATAAATAGTTGACGGCAATGTCGTCGACGGTACTTTTGCCAACTGGGTATGTACACAAATGTGTACATTGTATATCAATTTTGCTTACATATGTCATGTAAACAAGTATATATGTGTGTTTGTATGTGTTAAATAAACTTCAAACTTGTAGTAGTTGTAGACCTATCAACTGCAGATAAAACAAATCAAAAATAGACAGAAGAAAATTCCAAGCAGAAATTAAAAAAAAGGAAAACAAATGAAAAAGGTTCAGGAAAAACAATTAAAAACTGATACATAAAAATCAGATAAAAGCTTTTGTTGTTTTATTGAACAAATTAGTTTTGTGGTAGTTACAGAAGAGTTTTATTAAGAGTTTTTATAAGAGTTTTATAGCCTTTTTGTAAATAAAAAAGAACACTACTTTCACAAACACATATTTCTTAGAAGTTTTAGAATATTTAAAGGTGACCTGAAAATTGTTTTTATTAAACCTCGAATGCATAGCCGGGTACCCGTGTCTGCACTAGCGATTTTAATCCTTTGTATCTGATAGAGTATAGATACTTTGGATCTAGAAAATGAAAAACTTATTTTTTTTTCATTTTATTGCCCATTTAAGTTATTCGGCTTAGTGATTTCATGTCTATAAAATACTACAGATAATACCTAAGTTAACAAATAATAAGATAACCCGTGTACCCAATAGTTTTTGTATGAAAAAAAAAAAAACGCCAATAAGCGGTTGTTGAGAGATTTTCTTAATTAATAATTAAAAATTATTTTTAAAATTTTTTTAGCTGACGTTTTTGATATTTTAATTTGGCTTAAGCCTATCAAATTTAATTTTCATTAAATTGTTTTTATTGAAGGAGGGAATTTACAACATGATATGAATTAATATTGTTTTGATCATTTTTGTCTGAACACGGGATTGAACTCGGGTCGAATTTACATGTTTCGAGAATAACCACATTCCCGTCATCAGAATTCTTTGCGTTCTACTGTTTGCGCCACTGCGGCGCCTGCCAGTGTATAGGCAAACATCAATCTTTAACCAATCGTATTGAAATATCGAAATTTGCTGTAATTTATTATCAATTTTAATTCATTTCATGTTGTAAAATTTTTTTCTTCAATAAAAATAATTTAATGAAAATTAAATTTAATGAACTTAAGCATAATTAAAATATCAAAAAAATTCAGTAAAAACCAAAAGTTCAATTTAAAATTGCAGTTGTTTAAATTTTTTTATTTTTATTTTTTATTAGGCTGTCGACAAAAAATCTCCGTGTTTGGAGTGCATTGAATAATCTTCCGGATTGTACGTCTCCATGAAGTTCTTGGCCTTCCTCTTTTTCTTGAGCCTTGGGGTTGCCTTCAAGTGATTCGTGACAGTTTTCGTTGTGTCTGGCATTTTCTTCTTTTTATTTGCGTATTTTTATTGTCTTCGCCGGCGAGTTAAAACAGTGGTTCATTTGTAATAACTCTAGGCCAACCGATTATTTCGCATGATTCTGTTTGTAAATGCTTATAGTTTATATTTGATTTTGTTTCATTAAATGTTTTTTTCGCAGGAGTTGTGAGAGCGCGTTCGTATCCATATATTTTGAAGGCTGTAAAACTCTGACTAGGCCCTTTGTATACGTGAATCTACATTCTGAATTGCTCCACTGTCTGGAGTTATATGAAAGTTTTGTAGGGGGGGGGGGGGGGGGTGCTTTAAAACCATGTGAGATAAGGCCATGATGGCTTTATTGCTCAATTGAATGGGAGATAAAGCCATAGTGGCCTTATTGCCCAATCATTGAGAGGTAAGGTCACATTTAGAATTTTGTGAAATGAGAGATATAGCCATATTTTTTTTTTTTTCGCAAATGAGAGATAAAGCCACATTTTTTCAGAATATTATTATGCATGGTGTAAACATTCTGTAAAAGGGAAAATTCTTAGTTATCATAAGATTCCAATACTTTACTTTAGTGTTTCCGGGAAAATAAATTTTTTTATTTTTGTGACGCACGCAGGAAAACTTTATTCAGCGAAACCACCAGCCGCGTCCTACTGGAGGAGAAAACTCGTAAGCACGGCCGCAGGCCGACACGCAGAAAAACTTTAGTATGCGAAGCCAGATTTCAATACTTAACTTTAGTGTCTCCGGGAAGACATTTTTTACAGTTATTATTATTGTTATTATTATTAGATTTTCTTCCTTCAATGAAAAACTATTGATTTTCCCTTTTACGGAATGTTTACACCTAATGTAAACATTTCGTAAAAGGGTAAATAAATACCTCTTAATTATAAAAATAAGAAAACTTTTAATCAATGTAAAATGCAAAAGTTCTTCAAAACTGAAATGAGAGATAAAGCCATTTCCTAATATTGCTAATGTGAGCTAAGGATATGATGGCTTTATCTCCTATTCAAATGAAAAAAAGGCTTTATCTCCCTATTGAATGAGAGATAAAGCCATCATGGCCTTATCCCACATGGTATTAAAGCACCCCCTCGTTTTGTATTGGCGCGTTGTTTAGAGTAAAAATTGGAATTTTATTTGATTTATCAATCATGCATTTTGCCTTAAATGCATTGATTTAATAGGAATCAAATAATTTTTTTTTTTTTTTTTTTAAAGCAGAAAATTTATGCAAATTATAATGGGAGTACCCCTTGTTTTAATATATTATTTGCTTAAGTTTCTTACGGTTACAACATTATACTTTGGTAAGAACTTTAGTCAAAAAAGAAAACTTCAAAATCATTTAAGCACCTACGTAATAACATTTTTTCCAATTAATCTTTACATTTCCATTAGGGTTTTATCTTGTTTTCCCAAAGTTGGCAATCACGACAGTAAAATAATTTTGCTGTTGACCATTTAAAAAAAAGTATTGTCCCAAGTTTAAAGCCATCTTAGGTAGAAGGATGGCCATCTTCATCAGTAAACACCAGCAGCAACAGTGATTTCAAAGTTAAGCCAATAAGTTGGAAATGTTGCGGTAAACAAAGAAGAAAGAGGGTCATGATAACTCCTGCCACTGTCAGACAGTCTGTCAGTCTTGTATTGGGCTTGTTGTTTTTAAAAGCTTTTAGTTTTTGGCTTATTTTTTATTTTTGTTAGGGATTACTAAAAAAAAGTCAGGTGTTGGACGTGAGTTGCTTAAAAGTAACAAAGAAAGCACAACTTAAAAAAAGTAATACCACAAACAAACATTGACAAACAAAACCATAAAAATGGACACCTGGAAGTGAGACCTGTAAAGAATATTGTTAAATTTTAACAACAATGGAAAGGATATTTAAAAAATTCTTTAATAAAAGGTAAACTTAGAATCATTTTGCATGATATGCTTAGCAATACTATGACTACATTAATTACTTTTATGATTACCACAGTTATATTTTGATTAACATCAATTAAAGAGCACATGTTATATACTTCCACAACAACTACAATATTATCGCAGTTTCCATTTAAAACAAATATTTAATTATTAAATGAACTTGCGAGTTTGAGGCAATAACAAGTCCTCCAGGGTTCAAATTTTCGATGTCTGAACTATTTATATTTAATACCTACATGGCAACCCTTTCATAATAACTTGAGCCATTATAACCAAATTTCCTTGGTAAAATTGCATAAGACAAGATTTGGTAAAAGGTAGAGTTTAGTAAATACCATAAAAATACGTGATCGATTTTTTTAATGAGCAAATTGGTTTCTTCCCAATTGTGCAAAATAAAGTTAAATTTATTTATTTTTTTGTAATAATCTAATGTTGTACTGTTACAAATTTATATAAAATAAAACACAAGTCGTAAAATATGAAATATGATATTTTCAAAAATTTATAACATTTTGTACAAAAGGCAACATAAAAATAAAAACTGCTCTTAAATATAAACACAATAAAATGAAAGACAAGCAAATCGATACACCAAGAGAAAAAGTTTTATTTACAGAAAATTATCTAAATATATAAAGTTGATCACAATTATTTAATAATTGCTAGAAGTATTATATAATTAAATTAGCTAATTTTTAAAACTTGCAATCATGAATTTAAGGCAAATCCTTTTGTGATTGTCGGCAAGAACTAAAACTTTTTGTAAATTTACAAAGTTTTGCACATGATTTGCTGCCTGGCCCACGGTATCAACAAAAAAAATTTCTTTCGTATATTAACATTGGAAGCAAAAATAACTTTTAGTTTTTCATTATTGTCTTCAGTATTTAAATGCGAAAGAAATGTTCTTGTCGACGTTTTAAGCCTGGCAGTCAAAGTTCACATGCGATATTATCAAATATGAGTACGGTTTTCATTAGAATGATTGAATTGATTAACATTTTATCTTGTTAAAAACTTTTTCTCGGCGTGTATATATCAGATTATCAACTGTTTATCTATTTAAACCTTCGTTTTTATATATATTTATTATATTTTTTTTCTTAATATTTGCTATGAACAAATAAAGTAGCATTATGGTCTATTGTTTTCTTTGCGTTACATTTAAATCAAACACTTGATTTAAGTATTAAGCCGTAAATAACTTGGATGCCTTTAGAAAACACCAAAAAAAAAAAAAAAAAAAAAAAAAAAAAAAAAAACAGCTTAAAGAAATATTGGATTAAGAAAAATATTTGTCAATCTAACTAGAAAAACCCCACCAACAATTTGTATATCAACTGCTACTTTTTGCTTCAAATTGTTACCAGCATTAACGACTTAACTTTCTAAGCTCTACAAATAATTGAAGCATTTTTTCAGTAAGGCGATTGTTTGTTTCTAAGACCTTGTGACCATCATGGGTTCTTCTAAATTACATTTCTATGTAAATTAAGCTGATTAATGCAGTGAGAAGACAAAGACGATAAAGAAACACATTAACAAATTGTTCCAAAACTTGTCAAGAGCCATTAGTAGCATTAAATAAGCCATTAAATTTTAAAACGTGTAATATTTCATAATTGATAGCGACTCTTAGTGTTGTCTTTTAAAAAGAATAACAAAAATCGAACACCAAAAATTTTAGGGAACACACAAAAACAACTATTTGTTCCCTCATCTGTACCTTAAAAGTCAATATTTTGTATACAATCATTTTGGAATAAATCTTACTCTTTCGAAAGAAGCTAAACAAACGAATCAAGAAAAAAAAAATGATTATCTTAATACGTTTATCTCACGCTGTGGTCTGTCATCTCCAACGGAGAAAGAGCCTCTGTTGTATAAAAGTCAATATAAAATGGGCAACAGACTATTGAATAAAATATTGTTAAACTAATGTGACACAAAAGGGCTTAACATAACTACCGCACACATAAAATATTAGAACGCATATTAACGCAAAATATTCTAAAACAGCAGTTCCCAATTTTTATATTTTTTCCCCTTTTTTGCACAGCCCTTCCAACGGAACACGGAAAAAATTCTCGCCATTTTTTTTAAATTAAGCCATTAATCAAAAATAAGATCAGTTTTAATTAAAAACTTAAGCAAGTGAATTAAACGTCCACTTATATCAAGAACAGAAAATTTCGTTAATATAAATAAATATTTAATTGACGATACTATTAATTTGTTTACTGGTACAAATTTAATTAAAATTTTAATTAATATCACAAATGCTTTAATTGAAATCCATTTTTATTTTTTTTGCTAAGCAACACAACATTTAGAAAAATTAGAAATTTAGCAATGAAAAAAAAAATATTTTTAATTAAGAATTTTACTATATAAATTTTCAACAAACATTGCTTACAATTTTAAGTACATAAAATAAAATAAAAAATTGCGCTATCCAATTGGGAACCCCTGCTTTAAAACTTACTGCATTATATTTACTTAACAATGACTAATAGTTACAACTTGAAATAAGTCAGTAGTATAGAATTGTATTCATTCACAAACTTGTCTTTAACAGATGTGTCATTAAAACTAATCGCTGTATATTAAAGAAATCCACTGACTGCTGTTAACCCTTTTGAAAAAGCGACAAATTTTGACAAAAAAAAAAAAAAAAAAAAAAAAAAAAAAAAAAAAAAAAACATGGACAGTGCTTTAAAAGTTGGCTTAAAAAGTTTTTTTTTTTTTTTTTTTGTTACAAAGATTTTTTTTTATTAAATCTGATTTCAGATCGTGGGTACACAAATAATTTCTAAGTTAATGGAATTCCCAAGCAACTGTTCCAATTCCAACAAAATAAGAAAAAAAAATTTATGTTATATGGCTTATATGTTAGCTGCAACTATATTATGTTTTTTATGGTCATCCAATAATCCAAATTATCATAACCCCTGATTTGAACTTTTTTGATAATCGAAAAAAAGAATTCTGTTCTTAACGCATGATTAACATTATTATTTAATATTTTTTTCCCAGAATTAACTTTAAAAAACTTGGGAATAGATGAAATGACTCACCACAGAAGAACTAATTTTATTTTGAGATTCAGCATTCGATTATTCAGACACAAAGATCATACCGAATAATTAGCGATGAGGCCTATTTTCACCTTGAATTCTAATGGCTAATAGATCAGTAATGGCTAATAAATCAATGAGTGTTTAAACGCTGGTTTAGTTGAACTAAACTTAAATTTATATGTAGTTTAAACTCAACAGTTGTAAATCAGTGTCCCATGTATTATACGTAGTTTAAAAAGTAACATGTGGAAGCACAACGATAAATATTGACAAATTCATATGGTTTGTATTGGTAGTTTAAACGCCCAATTTTATGCGTTTAAAGATGGTTTATATGTTTTCTGATATATAGATTTGTTGGCTTAAATACATTTTAAACCTAAAAGAGAGTTTAACTTGCTCTGATTTATTAGCCCTAAGAGTTTAAACGCTGGTTTAATTGAACTAAACTTAAATTTATATTTAGTTAAAACTCAAAGGTTGTAAATCAGTTTCCTATGTATTAAATGTAGTTTTAAAAGTAACATGTGGCAGCACTACGATTAATGTTGACAAATTCATATGGTTTTTATTGGTAGTTTAAACGCCCAAATTGATGCGTTTAAGGATAGTTTATATGCTCACTGATTTATAGATTTTTTGGTTAAAACACATTGTAAACCAAGAAGAGAGTTTAACTTGCTCTGATTTATTAGCCCTAATACGTCATAACTTGAGCTATGGTTGCGCTTAACAAATATTTGACGACCTACAAGTAACCAATGATTAAATTAAACATTTGTTTAATTTTACACAAGTTTTGATAGATCTTTAAAAAAATTTAAAGTTACATTTGAAGCCGAGTCGGATAGAATTCTTTCTGCTCTATACGTCGAGATAATTTTATTTATTTCATTTTTTTTAAATATTATTTTCGCTGATACACAACACAAAAAAAAAAATTAAAAATTAAAAAAAAATTAAAAAAGAAACTGATAGTTTACAATTCTACAACGGAAACGTACCATATGAGACAAAGCTCATAAGAACCTGTTTATCAACTAATGGCTAATAAATCAGTGAGTGTTTAAACGCTGGTTTAGTTGAACTAAATTTAAATTTATATGTAGTTTAAACTCAACAGTTGTAAATCAGTGTCCCATGTATTATATGTAGTGTAAAAAGTAACATGTGGCAGCACTACGATAAATGTTGACAAATTCATATGGTTTGTATTGGTAGTTTAAACGCCCAATTTTATGCGTTTAAAAATGGTTTATATGTTTTCTGATTTTAAATTATTAAGCGTAAAGTAAATGGTTGCCAAATTAACCGGTCAGTAATTTTTCGGTTATTTTTTTTATTAAACATTTGTAAAGTGTGATCAGTGTTTTTTAGAGCATCGACCGGTACAGAATTTACTTAATGGTAGAGATCTATAAATATATTAATATATTCTGTCTTTCTTTAGTAGATCATAGACAACCACACTGCGAAGCACTTTTGCAATTCAATGATATTGTGGTTGAATTAATTTATATTAGAGCCATAACCAAATGTATGCTCTTAACAATAATAAAAACTATTGCGGAAATCGTTTATATGTATCTTAACAAAAAATCATACCAAATAAGTTGACCTTAAATTACAATTTAAGAATGACACATTTAATGTTAAGCCTGATACTCTATTCAGTATTTCGTGCGAAATGTTGTCAAACTGATATATAAATTTTTTTTTTGTGAAATACAAATGAAAAAGTGTTGATAGAGTTGTACTCTATTTATATTACGAAAAACATTCGAAAGGTTTCTAGCAACATTTTTATTTTCCGTGCGAAACAAGGACAGTTTACGGGGCACACGAAAAAAAAATATAAAAGATATGCCACCCGAAAAAAAACCAAAATTAAAAGTTAAGGGGGCTGTGGCCCATGGGGTCTCTAGACCCAAAAAGCCGCCCGCCCACTTAGTGGTATGTGTGGGTAAATTAAAGGTAATTGTGTAAGAAAAACAAAAATAATAAAATTTAGGGCGGGTGAAACTTCTTGGGTCCTCTGGGGCAGAAAAAGTGCCTCCACCCCAAGAGAAGGAAAAATCCATGCGCCCGACATGATTTTTGTTTACCTTCGCAAAACAATGTTGTATACTTGCAATTAATAAAAAGGTTAAGGTTGGAAAAATCGCGAGATAGATAATATAAATAGAAAATGAATCAATACATTTCAAAATTTTCGTATGAAATAATCAATGTTGCTCAACATTTTTCGCAATTTCGAACAGAGTACTAGGATTTATTAAGGACCAACATGTTTTTTTTTGGAAATTTTAAGGATACTTGGTGTTCTAAATTGTAAGAATTTATCATAAATATTAAAACCTAAACATTTTCAAAATTTTTACTCTAATTTAATACACTAAAATATTTATCTAAGTTTCAAAGCAGACTTAGAATTTCTCTTAATATAAATAAAAATAGCAATGTTTTCTATTTTGATCTTTCCTAGAAAATGTTATAAAGGTACAACTGTATGTACAATTCTCCCATGATCAGCAAGAGGATATTAAATCGAAATTTAAAAATTTCCAGTACAAGCAAACAAATTTTTAATTTTATATTAACGGCATATAAAAAATAATTTTTAAACCAACCGTTTCATTACGAAAAGTAAACAATATCGTGTAATTTTTTCCAAAAAGTGAAAGAAATAAAAATTTTGAGTGAATACTTTCTTGCTCATCAAGGGCAACTTAAATATATATTATTTTGTTTACTTCTTTATGACTATTTATATTTGCATATAGTTGCAAGCTGCTAAATATGTTGTATCTGCATTCAAAATGTGATGGTTAACTATGTGGCAGAAATGTATGCAAATATTAAAATACTTGTCGTTGTAAAAACACACTTAGCATTTCACTTTAGGTCTGATGTTCTGCTATTTATGCAAATAGTCTAAATAAGAAATAAAAAAGAAGAGCAAATAACGAAACGACGATATGTCAAAGTGACAGTAGGCTGTATACCCTGCAACTGCTTAGACTGGAACAAAAAACCTAGACAAAGTCTTCGGAGACGTGGCAGTAAAACTAGCAACACAACAAAAAAAATGTTGAATCGTTCCAAAACTACATACATTCATACACAAAGTAAAAATTACCCAATAAGCACTCAAATTTTAAAAATTCAAGGGCTTTAAATATTGCTGGAATCCAGCTTCAGTTTATGTCCTATTTTCAAGTTAAATACCAGTTAATACAAAAATCTTTGAAACCATATTGATAGATTTGTACTCTGTTCATTTTGTGCAAAAGTTACGAAATATTTCTATCAACATTTTTTACAACGGCGAAATAATATAAGCTGCACTTATTTCACGTGGAATTTTAAAGCAAATGAACAAATTTTAAACTGAATATTAAATGAGAACGAAAAAAACATAAATAGCACAACCGTATAAAGTCATTCCTAAATATTTAAGGAATAGAACTATTACACAAAGCTTTGTAAAATACATAACGGAAATTTAGCTCATAAAATAAATTCGAAAAATAAAAAATTTTGAATTTAATTTTTAATTTAAAAAAGTACATTTCAGTGAAATATATGTGGGTTTTGTTTACATACGCAAAACAGTGCCGCATACTTTAAGAGATTAAAAAGGTCAAATGGCCCAAAATCGCGAAATAGGTAATATTGATACATGTCAAATTTTTCGTATGAAATAATAGATGTTGCTCAAATTTTTTTCACTAGGCTTAAGCCATAGATTACGCTTAAGATATCAGAAAAAAAATATTTTTGAACAAATATTTGTAAATATTTTCGTGTGCTGAAAGGGAGAAGGATTTGAAACTTTAATAAAGGGAACCATTTATTTCCTTAGTGTAAATGCATCTTTAACAATGGTGATGTCCCAAAATCGATCGAAACGAGGCTTCCTTACACAAATTCTAATATACATACATACATATACATATAGATGTATATATATGTTTGTATTTGGTATCACGGGAAAAATATTAAGGTAAATCTAAGGGTACCATTTTCGTTATTGTCTTTTATACCGTATAACATCATTTTAGCACAAAAATTTTACCATCGTCTATTCCTTCAAACTTCGTTTTCAATGATGGTGTAGGCTTGGTTTTTATTGTAATTATAGGTTTGATTTATACTTGGCTTCAATACTTGAATTCAAGTATAATTATTACGTGTTTGAGACTGGAATTTCTCTTTAATTCAACGCCTGAATTTCACTGTATTTACATCGTTATGTTCGACTGGATTTCCAGTATCCGTTTTGCTGGAGTATGCTGTTGAATTCCAGTGTAATTCAAGTATAATTCTAGACTGGAAAATGGAAAACAGGACTGGAATCACACTTCATTTATACTTGAATTGCAGCAAAATTGCTTATTGGGTAAGTATGGGAATTGAGCAACAAATGTTTAAGCATTAAGTCTCTTAGCTGACCTTTTTTTAACAAATGCATATTAATGCATATGTGTTCATTCAAAAAGGCTGGGGAAGAACAATGAGTAAGGGAAAAGTATGAATAACAAACAAGTTAAATTTCAAAATATTTGTAAGCCAAATTTGAAATTCTGATGTCAATTAGACATTACTCGGAAATAACCTAAATTATGGAGTAGGTATATTATTCATATGATAGATTTCATATAGCATGTATATTAGGGGTATAACCAAAATAAGAACCTATCATTACGGTATGGGCAATGTTATACTGATATTAAAAATCGATATCAGGGGTCATTTCGGTCCAAAAACCTTCGTCACCGAATGCAATTTCTAAAACACCAATATTTTTTTTGGTTAATTTTTAATTAAATAACTTATACATTATTGTTGTACATTATAAACTTCAAATTGAGGGTTCGTGTTGATTTACAGAACGGAAAAATGTCTTGAACAACTTTCACCGCCCGCTCAGCGCATATATTATTATAAATAAAAACGAAAAACACGGATCAAATACGGTTTAAAAGGAAAAAACACGATAAAATCGGGGAAAAAACTTACAACACACGAAAATATTTATCAAATAATATTACATAATTTAAAAATGTGACAGTTTTTACTGTAAGACACAATTTGCCAATTTTAATAATCAAACAAGTATAAATTTCTTAACTAATTCTGAGCTATATTAAAAAAAAGAAAAATAATTAAAAATGTCTATGAAAATAATACATATTTTAACGCATATGTTTTATAATGGGAATCCTTCCCTTTCTCTAGTTTCCAGAAGCAGATAACGCGGAGAAAACGTACAATAACATTACATAAAATTGTTTGTTTTTTTAGTTTGACTATTGATTTTTTTTTGGTGGGAGTCCTTCCCCAAAAAATATTTGTGGGAACATCTAAGAAGGTAATATTAATAAAAATATATGTATTTTTACGTTATATTTTTGTCGCATAAATTGTAATATAAATTTTTATGGTGGGTATCCTTCCCTTGTACCGTTTTTTTTGGTTTCTTTTTTTGGAATGCAAGGAATCGCCATTTCATAAAAAAAACCAAGAAATGCAAAGACCAGAATGGCTTTCGACGTTAGAATTATGGATTTCCTGTAAAACTGAAAAAAATTATAAGCTTAAACTTCATCGCGATCGGTGCCGAACCTTTTTGAACGCTCGCGAAAAAAGGAAGGCACATTTCTTCATATTTTTTTATGCACTATCTCACTATGATAGGTCCTTTTTGATATTTGCAAAAAAATGCAAATGGTTATATCCCTAATGTTAATATATTATACCTATATAAATATGCAGTACTTAAGTCTACACTCCATTTATTTAGCTATTTTAAGGCTTATGTGTTTTTGACACTTTTGTAAAATGATCTTCTAGTATTAGGCCTAAAAACAATAATGAAGACTGTACGAAAACTATATGCAAATAATTGTATAACCAAAACTTTTTTACTTCAGTTAAGTGATTTGCATTGCAAAATAGTTGCTCTTTTAGTTGTGGGCTGGTAAAAGTAGTTACACTTGCAGCATTAAAATATTTCAATTTACATTTACTGCATCCTCTTCAATATACTTATTTTTTTTTATAAATGTAAGTGTGGGCATACATATATAGAAGTTCTGTTAGGCAAAAGATTTTTAGGCTTACCTGCCTTTCTATCCTTTGCAAATATTCAGTTTATGGTAAGACTTTTGCTGTCCTTGTTTTCGTTTATACAAAAGTAGCATCATAGTAAGTTTTTGTTGCATTTAAAAATGTCTACCAAGTGTCAATAAGTATAAATTTAGGTCATTTTGAACATAAATACTATATCTGCATGTCAAAGTTCATACAAACATAAATGGCCTTTCAGACGGGCCTCTCAGAGAGCCTGCCAACATGCCATCCTTTTCAACTACATTTATTGCATTTTAAGTTTTCTTAATATTTTTCAAATTGTAAAATCATGAATGTTGTTCTGGTTGTAGCATGAACTTAAAGTTCATTATTCGAAATTAAGTAAATAACTGCCAAAATATTTTTAAGGCAAAAGATTCTTCATAATTACGAAAAACTGAACTGTAAATGAATTCGTTGCGTGGATTTTTAAAAGGCTATATTTGACTTTTTTATTACACATAAATCTTTTAAAAATAGTATAAAATCTTAGCTACGTACGTCGTTACGTAAAATTAAGAAGGAGTTATTATCTGTGTCGCAATTAAATCAATCTTTTATATTTGAACCACATTTCATATTGATTTTATGAATTTTACTAGCAGGTATTCGACTAGAGCAAGTACTTTTACTTGTCGAGGAAAACAAGATGCTGCTTAAAATTATTATTACAGGTAACATATTATATACGAGGGCGTCTCAATAAGTCCGCGACTTTCTCGCCTCTTGTCTGAAAGGACAACACTGCTCCAATCAACAGGCATCTGTCAATTGTGGTTTACAGCCATTGGTAGCAGACTACTTCGCTACTTGAGTAGAAAATGAAAAATAATATTATTTCGTGTGTTCATTAATCATTCCTTGGCAAAACTCAAGCAAATAAAAATCGTTCTACATTTTGCGTCGCTTTTTTTCAACTGACAACAAAGTTGATATACAGGTTTGTCCCATATCATACGTCTCCGCAAACGCAAAGTACTAAACAACTTTTATCCAACTAACACCAAAGTAGTACCGTGATAGGTCTTTGGTGGTAAAGACCGGTTCTAGTTATAATACTTTATATGAATGAGACTTATCACTTTTACATGGGGTTGTCATTGACACCTAACAGCTACCATTTGACAAGTCACACATATATTCTCAATGCACGTGTTTAGTGTTAGTTACTACAATGGAGTATTATTTCAATAAAACAAGTCCTAGAACTAAATTTAACCAAATTTTAGAAAGTCCCAAAAATGTGTCACACCACCGATGAATACTGTAGCATAATTCATTACTTTTTCCACCTTTTGGTTCTTCGTATACCAGTTCTCTCTGTTTGTACTTGTTCTATCTTCACAAATCTCGGGACCAGTCTAGTCTGTTGGACTAATTGACACAAATTTCCCGCAGGGAAGCTATAAGTTTGTTTTTTGATTTGTCTGAATTAATTTTTTTGTGTTGTGTGTCACCAAAAAATACAATAAACAACAAAATAAAATAAAAAAAAACTGATATAAAATACATTTTTTGTCTCGGTCTTGCACAAAATCTTCTCTATCCATTACATCAAGAGACGGCCAAGCTTGACAAAGCAAAATTAATTAAAAAAATAGCCTAAATTATTCTTGAATTCCTGTGAAAATGTAAGTATTTGTATTTTAATTAAATTTTGTTAAAAAAACGTCTGTTTAAATACCCGTTATCAAAGTATTAATTGTGTGATCTTCCTCCGTCGTTACGTTATTGTCAGATAAAAAAAAGGCGAAGTACAAAGTATGTCTATGTGCCTCGGCCTTTAAGCTGCGAATTGCTTCCTCACTCGCTCTACTCTCTAGATTTAACGCCGAGTTATTTTTTCTTGCTTCCAAACCTGAAAAATGATTGTCCGAAAGATATTTGACTCCGACGATGAAGCCATTTCACAAACAAATAACTACTTTGATGACATAGAAACCTTTGATTTCGGAGGGGAAAAACATGAAAAAACGTTGGACAAAGTGTATAGAGCTCAAAGGAAACTTCGTTGAAAAATTAAAATGATTTTGTTTCATTTAAAAAAGGCACAGACTTATTGACCCGTGTTCGTATACGTAATAAAATATAAAGTTTCCTCAAAAGTAACAATTTACATGATTGTTGAAACTATACATATTGTTACGAAATTAACTTTAGTTAAGAATAAGTTTAGTTTATTAGTAATTTTATTAGTTTAAAATTTTATTGTATAAGTTTCGCATATTTTTAATGTAATCCCACTGTACAGAATTTTCTAGTACAAATGTAATGTTATGATTGTTATAGATAAATGTATAACATAATAGTGTTGAGATTATCTTTAACCCATAAAGTGTGCTTTAGTTTATTGATGTATAAATCAATTTAAATTCAGCCACAGTGTTAATGCATAATGATATTCGCTGTAAGATAATAAAATCTCGATTCGCCCAGAAATGTCGAAAATGTTATAGACATTTCGCCGAGTAGAATGATCTAGAGACATCTAGATGTTAGCGAACAGAGTATAAATACTCGCGAAGGTTGGCATCGATAATGAGCATTAGTGCGATTATTTAAGTGTGTACATCGTAATTATAAGTGGTATAATTGACTAAGTTCTAAATAAAGTGGAGTGAATAGTTTATAGTACAGCTATAAAGTAAAGTGTCTAAAGTGTTTTATTTATTTTATTAAAGTTGCAATAAAAGAATTCAAGAGGTTTATTATAAAGGAAATAAGCCAAAAACGTTATTGAAAAGGCAATAACGTAACAATATGATTACATAACTTTCGCAAAGGGTTAATACAATTATAATATGGCTGCATGTCGTGTTTTTGGCAGTCAGAAAATCGGTTTCTCACAATACCTACTACTAAAAAATTTTGTACCCTTTTTTTTTACAAAAACCATTTAAAAAATAAAGTTATTAAATAGAAAGTTCATTCGTGATAACCGTTAACAGATTTGTGCCACTTACGATAACAAAAAGTTCAACTCTATTAAACAATTGAGTACTTTCGAGAGCAACAACAAAAAAATTTATGACCACAAATAGAGAAATAGTGCCTAAACCCAAATATTGACTTTAGTTTTTGATTTTTTTTAATTGTGTCTTAATAACAGGCATTGTCCACATCCATATATTTGGATTTATCGACAAACAGTTTAAGTAGTTTTTTCTTACTCATACCATTACAGCTAATATTGTAGTAATGGGGAATTAGGAAAAAGTCATGAACTCAAATAAACAAAAAATCCAATAAAAATCAAATTAACCGCGTCACATTGGGCACTTATTGAGGCTTAGTACTGCTAACGTATACAGGCAATCCAATTTTAATCCATTAAAGGTGTCACCATAATGGACTATTTAACTTTTAATACTTAAATGTGCGACGAATAATATAGAAATTACAGTTAGTATAGATTTATACACAGTAAAAAAAAATTAGCTGCATTTTCTCTATGCAGAGAAAGATAAGTCCCTTCAATTATTCCTATAATTACCGTTACTAGAATATAATGCAAAAGGCATTTGATTGCAACATCTGTCTCTTAATCGTATATTTCGCAAAAGCATTAGACACGATACACTTGAAGCACAATTTAGGAGCAAAATGTTGTTTTCGGCATTCTTACGACAATCCAATCATGATCCGAGATAATTATAATGTGATTATTGTGGCGGTCTTAATGCATTGCCAAAGCAGTGTTTAATTTATATTTAATTAAATTAACATCACTGCAAATCAAGTTTATTGTCACCAATTTAAATAATTCGCCTGTTGCATTGTTTGCGTACGTATTAGCATCAAAACCGATGACATTAGAAATGCCATACTTTTTTATAGTCTGCAGGGTTACGTTTGGGAATACATGACGCACTGCAAAGCAACATGCTTTTAGGAAGGCGGGTTCGCAGCTGATATGCGAACAAACATAACTATCGCAATATTTAAATTGACGATGCTTTTGCAAAGTTTGAATGAAAATGCATTCGACTTACGCACTGTAATATAATTGCTTAATTGAAGCACTGGCGTACCTTGTGAATAGCACTAACTTAATTTCATGGACAGTAGGTATCAAGCATATACTCCGTTTATATACGTAGCCAATTCGCAAATAAAATTATTTGCGATTAATTAAATTACAATTTATATGTCAATTTCTTACAGAAAATTCTTATTTTTTATGTGATGCCAAATGAACAATTTAATAATTTGGTATGTATATGACTTTTTATTTTTTTTAAATAAAAAATTTATTATCAAAGTTGTGTGTGTAATTGTAGTGGGAAATGTAAGAAAAGATAAAAAACTCATCACTGATTTATTGTTTGGTATTTTGTTTAAGATTTGATATCGTTGCAAAAAAGACTTTCTGAGTATTTGTAGGTAATTCTCATTCCCACTTAAGTCTTGTTTGCTGATATCTTTGGCTTTTCTAAAATTATTAAGGAGAACGTTTCCTGATGATCTGGTCTAAGCAACCAGTGAAATGCGCATAGGAACAGCTTATCCTCCAACAATAAATTTCAGTATTTTTTATCAATTTAAAATAAGGGAATTTAGCACAACGAACCAAATCTTTTAAATTAATAAAAAATTTAAAAAAACAAACAAACATTATTGTGTATTTGTATATTTTATTTGCAAAATTTTTCGTTAATTTTAAATTTGTTATCAAATGGATGAGCCACAACGAAATAAAAACTTAAAACGTTTAAAAGTGTGGCAATGTTTAAATCTTATTTGCAAATGTTGTCGTTAATCAGGAATTGTTTTCGTGAGTTAGCTATTCGCAAATAAAAATTTAATTCACTGTTTATGCAGCAATTTGCTTTACTTGCAATATAAATATTTGCGAATAAGCGGTGCGTATTAACGTAGTAATAGTCTAATCGATAGTAAAGTCATTAATGGCTAATAAATCAGTGAGTGTTTAAACGCTGGTTTAGTTGAACTAAACTTAAATTTGTATGTAGTTTAAACTCAACAGTTGTAAATCAGTGTCCCATGTATTATATGTAGTGTAAAAAGTAACATGTGGCAGCACTACGATTAATGTTGACAAATTCATATGGTTTGTATTGGTAGTATAAACGCCCAATTTTATGCGTTTAAAGATGGTTTATATGTTTTCTGATTTATAGATTTGTTGGCTTAAACACATTTTAAACCAAAAATAGAGTTTAACTTGCTCTGATTTATTAGCCCTAAGTGTCAATCAGTGGTTTGTAAAATTTTCTTGTGGAACTAAAAAACCACATCTATAAATTGATATTTATATTGCTCCACGACTTGTTGTGGGAAAGGTTAATATCATATAACGCCCAGTTTACTTTTGTCTTTCCAGAATATTGAATACAAAATTTTAGTATAAATGCAGTTTCCACAGTACAAGTGATTGAACGTGTAGTAAGCGCTCTTAAACCTGAGTGCTTTCGATATAAATTTAACTACAAGTTCCATCACTTGTATTTTGGCAATCGCACATAATACAATGTGGTTACAGCATAACAGTCAAATGTATGAGTCTTCTTACAGAAATATGTTGAAATGCCGAAACCGTAATCACTCCACGTCATACTTTTTCTCCAGGTGTATAGTTACAAAGGAATATTATCAAGATGTGCATCTAATCCACTTACATTTATTGGCATTTTGGTATTTAGTTTTTTTTCCTCTCAATCTTTTCATAAGTAGAAGATGGAGATAAAGTAAATTGTTGGCATACTTAACCACTTTCAAGTAGCAAAAGCAAAACTCTAGTGAAAAATGAAAATCAACGCAGAAGGAAGTTATAAAAATGACTCTTATAAAAAGAAAGAAAGCTAAAAGACAAATAGTTACTCACACCTTTACTCACCGATAAAACGCAGTTTAAATTATTCGAAAAAGTGGGATGGATGGTGAACATTTTTATTGAAAAGTAAAATGATCAAATTTCCTGCTTTATATTTCTTAACCACTCAATGGTTTTTTATAACAAAGTCAATTTAAACACGAAATTTGACAAATACAGTATATAAAATCAAAAAAATACTTAAGTTTCGAGTTTGCTTTTAAATACATAAATAGATATTCATTTGCAAGAAATTATTGCAACTTATAGAACTAGACAAATAAAACAGCTTAAAGTGCTATTTTTGGCTGTTCCAAAACTTTGATACCCCTCCCCTTCAGATAGAATATTTCAGGCAAATGGTGAGCCCAACTGAAATTTATGATCTTTAGCCAGGCTTTATCCGCGGCCCAAGCCTTACATGGTGAGATACACAGGCTGCACAAAAGATCCTCTGGGTCGTGGTGCTCATAGTCTTCTACATATCTATCTATGGTAAAACCAAAATTGCATGGTCTTGTTTCTGGCCATATAAAGCTTTATTGGATCAAATTTTACTACAATATCTTTAAATGCTACGGTTTAAGGCATATTTAAATGATATGCCATATTGGAGTTTATATGGGAACTATGATTTCGAATGGACCTATGATTTCTAGTTGTATAAAAGTATGACAGACCAAATTTCACTATAACGGCATTATTCGCTACGGTTCTAGACGTACTAAACTGTTTTGCGACAGTAGGCTTTATATGGAGCATATAGTAAATTATGAACCCATATTCATGAAATTTATTAGTATAATTTCTAGTCATATAAAAAGAATTTGTGCAAGATTATAAATAGACCAGAGCATTTTTTTCTCTAAAAGCGAAATAAATTACTAATGTGGCGAAGTTATGTTTAAAAACAGGTGTGTCCAATCGTGTAAGGGCTTCGAGCTTGACCCCAATTTCTAAAAATTCTTATAGTGGGACTAATACTTATACTTTTCTAAATATTCAAGTTGCGCTGGATCCGAATCTGTACTCTGAATTTTTCCATCCCATCAGGTTTTTGCGACATATTCGCTTAAATTTTAAACCACCTCTGTTTTTTCGCCATATTCCAGACGTTTCAGCTGCTGCAATTACTATTTCCTTATAAAGCCTGATATGTAGTCTGAAATTAACAATTACCTTTAAAAAAAATTTTTAACCTTTAGGATATCTTGTAACTTCTCTAAGGTATCTTAATCGGAAATTAAAAAATCCGATTTTTAGCTTTTCATTTCATGTCATTAAATTCCAAATAATTTCAAATGACATTTTTGTAGTTTAAAAAAATATGAAAAAATAAAATAAACAACTCATAATAAAAGTGATGTTAATAAAAATTAAACAAACCTTTTATTCGAATACTTTCTTATCGTATTTATAAAAAAAGTTTCAAACAAACATTTTTTAAACCTTTCGGCAAAATCTTGTTCAGAAAAAAAAATATGTATTTTTATTTTATAATTAAATTTTATAATTAATTTTTAAGGTCTTTAATTATAAAAAATATATTAATTATAGAATACCATGTGAACCGAAAAGATGTTTCATGCATCACTAGCAATAAAAAGCCAACAAAACGTAAATAAAGTTGCCATACTTAAACACAAAATCGCTACAAACAGATAATAACTAAGAAGCTGTTAATGTACGTTTATGAATACCAATTTTTATAAAAGGCTTAAAAGAAAAAAATCGTTTGATAGTTATTACATGCTTTAAGCCCAAAATAAGAACTTTTTATGAATATGAACGTTAGACTTTAGATGAAAAGTGTGGTTGATCTTCTAATAAAGAAAAAGATCAGTCAAGAATGAAATTAATTTTAATTAATCTTCCATGTTGTAAAAAAAAAATTCCTTTCTTCATAAAAATAATTTAATGAACTTAAGCCTAATTAAATAGTAAAAATTTGGATTAAAAAACCATGAATAGTTCAACAAAATAACCACAATACTAATTATTGTTAAAGCTAAGGCAGAAGCTCTATGTGTTCATTTGTCCTTCAAGTTGTGCTGAAAAATGTCAACAAGAAAAAAGAAAGACAAAAACATGATAAACAAAAAATGTACTTTGGACTTCAAGAAGAATTCTTGACAAAAGTACGGAAAAAAAAGAAGTAAGGAAAACATGTGAGATCAATTAAAAATGGATAATCATTCAAAAAGCAAATTTCGATCTACCAAAGGTTAAAATACAATTTGGTTTAAAGATTGATGTTTGACTACTGACGTCAGCAGTCATCGATGGCTGCGAGTGTAAGACGGCAAATCCCTCTGAGGAGACCTAGTGGTTGAGGTCGAAACATGTCAGGGTAACCAGCCGCCTGGGTTCGAATCACACGCCAGCCAGCCTGGCTTCGAATCCCAGGTCAGTCAAGAATGAAAATTATCAATAACAATTTTAATTGATTTTCCATGTTGTAAAAATTCCTTTCTTCATAAAAATAATTTAATGAAAATTTAATTTAATGAACTTAAGCCTAATTAAATAGTAAAAATTTGGATTTTAAAAGAACATTAAAAAAGCATTGGATTTTCAACCACCGTTAATACATGTGTGTACGTGTGTTTTCAAAACAAAGTGTAAAGCCTCTAGTACACGGCATGTAAAAAGCCACATGCGCATGTGGTTCTGACGTAATTTTGACGTCATCACACAACACGCAATGCTTATTGTGGCTTTGCATTGACGTCAAAATTACGTCAGAACCACATGCGCATGTGACTTTTTACATTCCGTGTACTAGAGGCTTAACGCTTTTGAACACTTTAATTCTAAAAATTTTGAAAAGAAATTTGTAATGTGAATATCTGCACACATATTTACATGTACCTTTAAACTATGTTTGATATATGTATGTTTCATTAAAATCGGTGGACGATAAAATACTTAAAAATCAACTTCAAAAAATGTTTTCCCGAATTTATATATTTTTATACGAGTAATACTAAAAGTACTCACGGATAAATTTTAAAATACTTGGATAACATTAATCATTCTTATGATTAGCACAACCATACTTTTATAAAGCAGAGTGCAGCAATTATATTTAAAGCTTCAATTTTCATGTTGATTACTGTCGCAAGCGCTTAATACGTATCAAATCAAAATGATCTTGTTATGACAATGTTAAAAAATGGTTTAGCCTTCGCCATATCAAAGACTTTTATGTACTTAATTTACCGATACCCATCTGGGTGATACTACAACATAATTATAAACGATGAACAATTGAAGCACAGCCACGAATAACGTTTTACGTTAAGAAAATAATTATTTTTCAGGACAGCGAAAATACGTTTTTAACAGGCAGGATTGTTGTTTTTAGATTATTTAAAAACTTATATGCAAAATATCAAGAAATTTTTATTTTAAATAAGATGCAAATTAAAAGCTTAAAATTTTTTTTTGTGGCAAAAAGTTTCATATCCTCAACCGCGATGATACTTATAACGTTCTTCCAGTGGCTGACTCTTTGTATCGCATTTTAAAGGCGTTGAGGTGAATAATTTTGGGTGATTTGATGTTTAAACTAGGGATGTAACGATACGTCTTTTTGCCGATACGATACCGATACCAATACTCAAGAAGAAATATCGCCGATACCGATACCGATACGAATAAAAAATTTAAATTCAAGGTAAAATTAACAAAATTAATTTCTTTATTATACAAAATTATAGTGTAAGAGATTATTAATGTTTGAAATTTATTTTAATAAGATTTCCAAAACAATGAAATGAGTTTAAATTCATGGTAAAATTAATTAATTTTTTAAGAAAGTCAGTGTAAGAGATTATAATTTAAAATTAATATTATGAATTACTATTAATAATATTAACAAAGTATTCTCCACTTTTGCAGAAATAATTTCGCAACTCCATTTGAAGCAGGCTTACAGTCAAAAATCGTCTCTCAGATGTGACTGAACTCATTTGACAACTTAAGTATTACTGCGCCATGCACATTAAATTGGGCCATTAAACAAGCGAAAATAGGTCTCTAGAAAAATTAGAAAATCTAAGGTATATCTAGACTTCTTCTTTAGCTGAGCCAAAGCGTAGGAAGGACAGAGTATCATCTCCAAATTTTCTTTTAAAATTTGCACAAACGCTCCAAACGTCAGTTCTTATAGACTTATCAGAGCTTTTACTAGGTATAGGGGTGACCGTATCTTCAACACTTTCGGAATGTGGAGTCATGTTGAGTAGCTCAATAAGACGTTTTATCGATCTATTGTCTTTGATATTTTCTACACCCAGAGAAAAAGTATGTTTAAATTTGGTCACCTATAACAAAACTATTTTTAAAGAGAATTGCAAACATATTATGTTTAAATTTAACCATATTATTGTCACCGACAAACATATTATTGTTAAATTTGTCCTACATCAAGAAAGCACAAAAATATTATGGCTGCCTCCGAATATTTTTTGGTTGGTAATAACTAAAATATGTTTAACATTTATAATAGCATGGTTGATTTTCAACCAAAGCATGTTGCTCTTAGAAAAGAGGAAAATACTATTGTTAATTGAAAAACAAATTATTGTCATATTTAAGCATAACATGTTTAGAGGCAACAATAATATGGTTGTGGCTTCTTGATAGAGGACTAATTTAACAATTATATGTTTGTCGGTGACAATAATATGGTTAAATTTAAACATAATATGTTTAAAATTTTGTCTAAAAATAGTTTTGTTGGAGGTGACCATATCTAAACATATTTTTTCTCTGCGTGTAGCTTTGTATTGAAGGCAACGAATTGTAGATAAACAATAGATTTCATTTATCTCAAAACACTTAAATCTTTCATTCAGAGCTAATGGAACGTAAATCTCTAAATTAATCTGCATCTCAGTTTATTCATTTATCTTATTTTATAATAATGTTTGAAGACTTTTTGAGCGTAAAAAAATGTAGTAACCCAAAAGTTGTAGCGAATTTATTTTTATTTTCACAAAATCATTAAAAATTAGCCGAAAATTCTGCAGCAGGTCCAAACCGAGCGTTCAATGCATCAGTCAAAAAAGTCGTAGTGTAAAAGTTTTTCAATTGTTTTTCAGTTTTTTAAAGAACTTAATTTAATAAATTTGTTAGGCGGGTAAAAATTTCCTTTTAACTAAAGCAAATTTTAGTAAGTTATTAAAGAAATAAAACAAAGTTGGTCAAATTGTTGGGCATTGGTAAGGCGAACATTAATCATAAAATTAATTGAAGTTTTCATATTATAATTGAATGTTTCCCTTAACAAACAATAATTGTTTTGTGGCATATAAAATATATATTTTTAAGTCTTATTTATTTTGCTTTATATACAATTTTTTTTTTACTTTATAAAATTTAATAAATCATTTACAACTCAAGTACTGGATAGACGTGAAATATGACCTTAATATGTTAGATTTTTTATGTAGAAACTTAAACATTACTATGTCTTAATCATTATTTATCATGACCTTTAGTAAAAATGGTCACTGAATTTAAGGGGTATTTTAAAGGTCGTTTTATTCTTAAACTCAATTTGTTTTGTCTTTATCAGGTTTTTGAATTATAAATTGGAAAAACTAACATTTTACAAAAGTTTACTATATACAGTATGCACAAAATATTTTCTGACAATTATAGAACTACAGTTAGGTTAAAAAACACAATTTTTTTCTAATATCTCAGAATTAATCAATATTATGATTATTCATATCATTACCCAGTGTGAAATTTTTAACTTAAAAAATTTCTATAATTTTAAGTGTTGATCGACCTTTTTCGATTACTCTAAATAGAGTATATGGTTTTCTGTATGCAGTCTTAAAAGGTCTTTTATTTAATGCAAATAAAAGATTATTTATTTCACTCTCAATAAAATCCGATGTTTTGTTGGTATTCTTTCCATCTTCTTCAGGATATCAATCCCCTGAAGAAGATGGAAGGGATATAAATATACGCAGGAAAAATTAAAAATTGTCTCTAATCACCATATTCATACCAAATTCATAAAATCAAGCAAACAATTTGTTGATTTTGCACCTTTTAGATACCAAAATGATTATATTGACTACTAAAAATTGTGATTTTTTTTAATAAATGATATTTTTAATTTTAAATAATTTTAATGAACAAAAAACTTTGCCGTTTCCACCAATGTGTTAATTGATTTAATTAAATATACATAGCTCAGGTTTTGACAATTCCCACCATTAATAATTCTGCAAGTTTAAGTTATTTTATTTTATACGAAAAAATCAATTAAGATTTTTTGTTATTTATTTAATATTTAAATTAAAAATTTATATCAAAATTACTAAAATATTAATTATGTCAAAATAATATTTTTTTTATTTTCTTTCAACAAAAAAAAAAAAAAAAAAAAAAAAAATATATAATTAAAAATATTATTGATTCAATTATCACATTAATTAAATTGATATACTTTTTAAACAATTTTTTTAATTGATACACATCTACTTATAGCTTTTTCCGTTGAATAGTCTTTTTTGTTAGTTTATATCATTTATAAAATATATTACAGCATTTTGTAAAGGTGGACAGCACAATAAAAAACCGAAAATATTAAAATAAATTTCTGTATATGTAAAGATTATATCACAGGAAATTTTTCCTTTTTAGATAACAATTGTTATTATTACTAAAATTTCATTCCTGTAGTTTTCTTTTATTAATGACTATATAGTTTGTTGCTTAGTTTTTTTTTTTAAATTATCTTCTATTCCCTATTTATTGTCCTGGATTTTGTTATAGAGATTTTCAAATAAATTGTTTCAGGAAAATTTATTGAACTGTGGGATTTCGTTTGCTAACGGGGTTAGCCAATTTGGTTTATTGAAAAGATAGTTGTTTGCTTTTTAGTTTGTATTCCAATTTTTATTTATTTACTTCTGTTACTCATGCTTTAACGTAGTGAAAGTTTAACGTCTTAAGAATTTGAAAGATTTTTAAACAATTTTATGAAAAGAACTTTTCTTATGGATGAATAGTTCTTAATAAACTTTTATTTAAAATCATTCTTCGGGTATTGTAAAGTGAAGCAGAGTTTAACTTGCAATAAATAAGTTATTCGGAAGTTTTTAATTTTAAAATATAAAATAGTTAAACAGTATTCAGCCAAAATCTCAAGTTCAATAAAGCAAAATGCAAACTGAAAAAAGGTTTCTTAACTTTCCATTTATTTTACGTTTGGCTTAAACTGCTCTTTTTTAAATTCCCTAAAAGCTCCAATCAAAAATTCCAGAGTCTGATTAATCATAGTATGATTGCGACAATCTGATGTGACAAAAATAGGGTTATGACATAAAAGTATATTTGTTCCCTTAAAGAACTATTACCTTATACTGTTATGGTTCATTATTTGTACATCAAGCTTTATATTTGTTTAGTTTATTTCAAAACATTTTAATGAGCCCTGCAACAATAACACTGTGCAAGAAATTGGCACTTTTTTTCGTGACAAGCTGGGCACCTAGCGTTTTAACATAATTAGGGTACGCTGAATCCAGTGGTGCCCGCTTTTTTTAAGATTGGCTCTTGTTATCGTTATTTAAAAAATGGAGGAGGTTGCACAACATATGCTAGCGTAACTCAAAAACCCTTTAGCTAATTGAAAAAACTTAAAAAAACCGAAATTCCGCAATAAAATTTCCTTTAAGAAAAGTAAAACTTCTTTCTAATATTCGCAGTTGTGTTAGAAACATAATTTTTTTTTTTTTGGAAAAAACCTCCTCCATTTTCGAAATAACGGTATATCTCGAAAACCAGAGCCAATCTTAAAAAACCGTGGGCTCCACTGGATTCAGCGTACCCGCCATGTGCCCGGCTTATCTGTTTTTTCAACTAGCATAGTGTAATTATAACTAAACGCTTACAATCAATTGTCCCATACTAAATTAAGACAAATGAGACGATATACTAGATTAAAGAAAATTTCTTAATAGACAAAAAAAAATTCCTTTTTATACAATTAATGTATTAAATTAGCTTAACCTCAAAATAAAAAAAAAAAATATATTTACATACATAATAAAACATATCATAAAGAAAAAAAATATGAAGGAGACAAAATAAAAGGAAATAAGTAAGAGCTAAATATTCGGCTGTACCGAATCTATAATCTCCTCCACCGTAAGATGAAAAATTTGAGGAAACAATGCATGAGATCTACGATAAATTATAAACCTAGAGAATAAAATTTATTGCGCTTTTAGTCGTATTAAGTTAAATTTCGAGAGTACGATTTGTATGGGACATATGTAAAGTTATGGGTCGATTATCACAAAGTTTAATGACTCTATTTCAAGTCATATAAATCTTTATTGGAGCTAATTTCAGTCAAATAAAATGGTTCGTTTCGTATAAAAAGAGTTTCAGGAGTCGATTTTTATTGGCCGATATTAACAAAATTCGTGATTTTACTAGAATTGGAAAATAATAATTTGTCAAAAAAAAAAAAAAAAAAAAAAAAAAAAAAAAAAAAAAACCAAAAATCACCTAAAAAAGTTTTTCAAAACTGTGGTAAAAGTGATTTATTAAATAAAAAAAATTATCAGTAGTTTTTTATCGATTAAAAACATTGTTAAAAAAAAGTATTTCAATTTAATTAATGTGATAATTGAATCAATTAATTTTTTTAGATGAATGAAAATTAGAAATTTAATATTAATTTAATTAACACTTTAGTTGTTTTGAAATAAATTTTAAATTAAAATATTATTTAAATAAAAAAAATCTTAATTGATTTTTTCATTTAAAATAAAATAATTTAAACTTATAGAATTGTTGTTGGCAATTGTCAAAACCTGTGCTATATTTAATTGAATCAATTAACAGTCTGTTTCAAACGGCAACGTCTTTTGATCATTTCTTCAATTAGAATAAAAAATATCATTTACTGAAAAAAAAATGTTCACAATTTTCAATTTTGGCAATTTTAAGTAATTAATATAATTGTTTTGGTAATAGGCGCAAACTCAATTCTATGAATTTGGTGATTAAAGACAATTTTTAATTTTTTCTGTGTACCTAACAATTACAAAAAATCGCCCAAAAAATGGATTATATTTCTTATACAAACTCACCAAAATTTTCGAGGAAAATGTTTGAGATTTTTACACGTTGCTTTGGACGATTTTGCTTTCAGGCATTTTGCCTACAATCTGAATATTGTTAGTATTTATCATGTTAAATAATGTGCAAAATGTAACGTTAAAAAAAATATATCTTTTCCAATAGTTTCTAATTCATCATAAAATGGCGCCTATAAGTCTTTGAGTGCAACTACATAGTAAATATGTGTGCAAATATGTACTCCAATTTAAATGAGTTTTAGTAGTTGCCAAAAAAATAATAAAAGACGCAACTTTTTGTCTTTGTCAACGTCGCCATGGTGAATGGAGCAAATGTGAGAAACGGCGGGATCATACAACAGAACTGTAATATTAAATAAATGCAACTTTTAAAGGAATGATTTATTAAATCAATTACCAGGCAATTTTTTTTTAACACGCAGTATAAACAGATCTTTTGATGTAGTTAAGTATGCATATGTATGCAGGTACACCCAGTAACACACCCAAATACTTTTTAGGATTTACACAATTACTCGAATTTTTCTCAATAACCATGAAACGATTGGAAGAAAATAAATTGTTATTGTCATAGACATTATTGCGGCATTTAAATAAATTATTTTGGTGACTATAGAATGAGCAATTAATTAAACATTTTTTTTTTTATGTTTATTTATTTAAAAAATTTAACAATTTCTACTATAATAACCCTAGTATAATATAATACATATTTACATAAATACAAAGTCCCAGAAACGAGCTCTCGAGTATTAGGGAAATAACATTAGTTTTGATTTGCAAATATAATAAATTTTTATGTATTAAAATACAAATTTATATTTTTATTTGTAATGAAAAATGTGAATAAAAACATTACTTATATCCATTAATTAAACAAGCACATGTAAATGTGACAATACCGACATTATTTTATTCTCATTTGTCAAAAGCGAAGAAATGATTGCATTCTTTTAGGCGTATGCATTTAAATTGCATACACATATGTATGAATGTATATGTAAATTTCTTGTACTATACCCAGCGGGAAAAAGTGTAAGCGCTTCCACTTTTCAGGCCTTTCTTTTTTAAATATCTATATATATCTCATTCATAAAACATTTTACAAAATTTCATTCTAAGAAATGAAATTGGAATGCATTTGGGAGGCATACAAAATCTCTTAGAAGTTCTTTTACTATTTCTTTTTCCGTCTGGGTATAGGAATATATTTTTGTGAGTATAGGCCAATTTATAGTTGTCTTATTTTATTTTGACATAGTTTTCATATGTGCGCTTGTATATTTTTAAATGAGTTTAAACACTGTATGCAATTTACAAGTTATAACCATTTGAGACTCCATTTTGGCTAAGCTAAAAAAATTGACAAAAAAAAAAAAAAATAAATTTAATAAAGATAAATAAGAAATTTGGTTAAAAAAAAGAAACAGCAACAAATATAATAGATTCGAAATAGTTTACATAGCAATATGATATAAAATTCTATGCCCCAGACATTAAGGCATTTAAGAAAAATTAGGTTTGGCAATTTCTACCTCTTAAGCTTTTCCAATTTTTATTGCAGAATGTTTGTGCGTGTTCCATAGAAATAATGGAAAAAATGGCCAAAATGTAAAAATTGTGTAATAAAATTTAATTAAAGGGCGATGAACGTTTTAATTTTTAATGTGAAGAGGAACATGAAAATACACAGAAAAAATTAAAAATTTATTTCAATTAAAAAATTTATGATATTAATTAAATTTGCACCAGTAAATAACTTAATAATATCAATTAAATATTTTTTTAATAATGTTGATTTAAGTAAACGTTCAATCCACTTGATTTAATTTTTAATTACAACTATTTTTTTGATTAATGGTTTAATAGAATTGAACACAATCATAAAATTATAATAGGATTGCGGTGACCATATAAATCACAGAATCTAAATAAAGACGCAATCGTATAAACGATGAGGATGATTAAAAATTACTAACTATTAACATTTAAGCTAAACCAATATGATTGTAGTACTCATATCGAATTGAATAATTGCGGTGGCAAAATTTTCTTCTGGGCACAGTTGCTTTAATTTATTTAAGCCAACATTTTAAATCAACACACTTAATCTTCCAACTTTATCTTGGTTCATATTCATTTTCAAAAACTGCAAACTAAAGTAAAGCCCCTGTGTAACAATCAACGACCAATATTGTGGGTTTAGTTCGCAAAATGGATTATAATCTATTACGTATGGCAATTTTTTTTCTTTTAAATTTTCAGCTAAAAGTTCGTTGCATTCGATGTTTGTAGAAATATCTTCTGTTTGTGGCAGATAAATTGAAGTCGTGCTTTGGAAATTTTTGAACATTTTACCATCAAACACAACTACATATATATATGTATGTATCAAACTTACACCTTCATCCCATTGCGTTGCATGGCAATTTGTATCCAACTAATGCGTATTTAAGCCCAGGACATAAATTTATTTGTGTTGTTTCTGCTATCCTGCAACAAAATAGCAGTTGGTGCATGTGAGTTATTCCTCTAAATTCTTTATAAAATTAATGCTGTTCTAGTTTGCAGTTTGTCGTTGCATTCTTCGTTAGATATTGGCGGAAACCTAAAAAAAATTATGTACAAATTTATATGGATTTCCGTCGAAACATGTAATTTCAAAAATGCTATTCGGTATATTCTACAAAACATAATTATTTTACAAGACTAATACATGCGGATATATTGATTATATTTCAACACACACACTCACACCAATATTTTTATAAGTGGGAGGCTATGGGTGCATTGGTGTTTGTAAATCCGAACATTTAACAACACTTTGCTGTACTCTAAGAAGTTTGTGACTTTCTAACTTGAAAAAACGTGAAATTTCTCGCAGCTTCCAGAATACATAAATTAAAAAACCAAATAAGTTTAAACAGAAGGCCACTTTTTTTTTACAGAATAAGAGATAAAAAAGTTGTTAAACATAAAAAATTTTTAAAAATAATAACACTTGACATAATACAAGTATTTATCGTTTATTTGCACACCGTTTGTAAGCATTTTACATTTTTATGCATCCAAATTTGCGCAATTGCAGTCTGATATTTAAAATAGCCGAAATTGTTTCGTGTATAAGCATTGGCTTTTCCCGCATTTATGCATCGCCATAAGTATAATTTTAATTAATTTTGCATTAAAAAAATTCTCATCAAACTTGAGTCAAATACAATAACAACGCACAAAACTAATTTCATCAAAACTAAATTTGCTTAATTTTATTATTAAAAAAACTAAATATAATAAAAACTTTAATCCGTCTTGAAATAAAATCCAAATATTTTCCAGAAAAGTTAACTGATATTTTACAATATTTACATATCCAAATAAATCATAAACAGGCACAACTAAATACTTTTAAATTTGAAAATTTAAAAATATTTAGAAGAGTCAGCAAACTGGCTTCAAAAACGTGGTTGCAACTTTAAAATCAAATTGAGTTTAACAAGAAAAGTTCAGGAAGACAGTGGAGCAAACGAAATTTTCGCGTCCGCCATAGATTTGATTTGTGAATTGGTTTATATAAAAAAAAAAACGATTCTGATAAATTTTGAGTCGTGCCTGTTATGACGACATTCATGTTCATAGATAAAAATTCTACATTTAATCGAAACAGGTAAAGAAAATCAGTTTTTACCCAAATATTTTTTCATCTTATAAGCTTCTCTAAAAATAATAAAAAGATTCCCGTTCGTCTGTTTTCTTCTCTTATTTTATTAAGAAGGCATCAGTTGTAATACTACGAAAATCATTTTAGTTATAAATAAGATATTTTTTAATGATACAAATTACAATGGATTAAGAAGTTATTTACAAACTATAAAAATAGTGTTCTCTAGCAAACAATTTAACGGCCTAATAATAGAAAGCTCTTTTCTTAAGATTAAAGTCTTATAAACCACTTTGAAAAATTTGTATTCAAAACCTACATTAACAGCATTTTAACTATTAAATGTTTATAGCGATTTTGTGTTTAAGTATGGTAACTCTCTGTATGTTTTGTTGCCATTTCATTACTTATCTTAGATTTATTTAGTCAATTCACAAGGTATCCTAACATGTCATATTGTCAAAATGTCCTAATATTTCACAATGGTTTAAAAATATTGTTGTTGGTTTGTTAACAAAAAGTGTCTTAAATAAATAGAAAGTTGCATGCTGTGTTTATTGTGCTGTCGTAATTAATCAGAAAAGTCCAGCGCTGAGCGGCTGAGCCGTACAACAATATTTTTAAACCATTGTGAAATATTAGGACATTTTGACAATATGACATGTTAGGATACCTTGTGAATTGACTAATTAATACATTATTTAAGTTTCTTAACAAAATTTTGCCAAAAAGTATTTTAAAAATGTTTGTTTAAACGATTTTGTTTGTTGTGCTTCATTCCCTTTTTTAATAATTGATAAAAAAAATACTGAAATTTATTGTTGGAGGATAAGCTGTTCCTATGCGCATTTCACTGGTTGCTTAGGCCAGATCATCAGGAAACGTTCTCCTAAATAATTTTAGAAAAGCCAAAGCTATCAGCAAACAAAACTACAGAGGGAATGAGAATTACCTACAAACACTCAGAAAGTCTTTTTTGCAACGATATCAAAGCTTAAATCCCAAACAATAAATCAGTGATGAGTTTCTCTTTTCTTTGTTTAAACCTTTTTTAAACATACGATAAAAAATTGTTCGAATAAAAAGTTTGTTTACTTTTTCCTACACAGCGGTAACTATTGGCAGGCCTCTTTACTCCTTTCTAAAAGATTCCCTTTGTATGATATCCTGCCTTCAGAAGTATGCTTCGTAAAAGGCAAACATTTCTTTTTCAAAAACCTTCCAAAATCTTCTTTACCCATTCGCAAGCTGTTCAGTTTTTTTTTCCTTCCTTACTCCCTTCTTTGGGAAGGGAACGAATTTTTTATTATAGGGAGTGTAGAAGGGCTTGCTCCAAATGACAACCTGTGTAAAAAATAAATAAGTATGAAATGCCACGGGGACAGCTTGTGTCTGCTCATTCTTTTTATCGTATACAACTTTATCAAATTTTGCTTTAAAGCGGTTCATAAAGGTGTTATGATACTTGCTATTTGTTGTATTTTTTCTATATTGGAGAACAGTGCAAATATATTTGCATAGGAAAACTGACTAAGTGTAAAGAGTTTGATTATACCATAAAAAATCTTGAAATGTCAAAAAAATATAAAATTTTGTAACTTAAAATTTACATTTCCAGATTAAATGTTAGCACTGCTGCTAACTTTTTTAGTTTTTGATCGAAAGTAGCGGGGTTTAACTTTTTTTTTGCGATTTATAGCTTTTTTTGACGGTTTTTGTGGGAACAAAACGTGGGCAATATTGTTTGTTTTGTTTACATATTGTATTTCTTGTTCTTTCTCTCATTTGTTGTTTCATTCAGTCAATCCTAAAAAAATCCAATACAAAAAATAGCAAGTATCATAACACCTTAAGGCTGTCATGAGTTTTTAAAAATATGGCCGTAAGATTTCATATAAAGATTAATAATTATAATATTGGTTAATAAACGAATTAAACAAATGATATCACTGTGCTAGTCGCTAGGTAATGACAGGTAATTTGAGTACGCTGAACTAAAATTTAGCTCACGAATTTTAAGTGTTTGCTTATTTCTGGCATTGAAGTGAGTTTTCGGCTTAAGTGTGTTGGGAGACATGTAGAAAAATTTCAAAGCAAACATATTCACAGAAAATTTCAACTTCATACATTCCTGTTTAAATGGTGAAATTTTGTCCTATTTCAAAAAAATTACAAAAAGACCCATTTCCAGAAGAGTTAGAAGTTTAATGTATAGCAACAATATGTTGCTGGTAATATTCTGAATAAATCTAAAGACACCATACACCAAAAACCTAAGTATCACATGATTTTCTACGTTTTTTTTTACTTCGCAAGGGTGCAAAATTAAATAAGCCGTAAAATAAATTTCAGATGCAAACGTCGGTACACGTATATCTATTTTTAGTCCCCTCTACAACAATCAGTTGGCAGAACATTTAAATTTGTTTGTGTGTTTGACAGTGTTGTTAGTATTTTGAAGTGTCTTTGCATTGAGATTTCTTTTTTGCAATTTCTGTATATGTGAAGATTTTGGTATTGGGGATTTGTAGTAGACATTAAGGCATTAAGTATTAAAGGCTTTTTATGTGTAAATTTTAAAGCACATTTTTTATAGAAAGTTCCATATTCGGTTTCAGTTGCCATTTAAAAAAACCGCAAAGGAAAACCTTTAACAAACAAAAAATTTAAAAATAAAGCAACAGATTTTCTTGTTTCAAAAATGTATGTTTACGCTGCAATTTGTAGCCCAAAGTACCAGGACATTGATTTCCCAATTGGCACATAAAACCTGAATACAGAAACTCAACAAAGTTGCAAGAATCCTTAAATCCATAGAAAAACTACCTGTATGAATTGCAAATTTACACTTTAAAGTCAATTTCCTCTATTAACAACATGTGCTTGTCGAGATAGTCAGTTTGGATTAAAAGCCCTCGATATGCATAACAATTTGTATGAATTTGTATTCATTTGTTTTTGGATAAGAGCTAAGTAAACAAGTTTGACTAACATAATTCTTTCGTCTATATCGCAAACGTTTTTAAACAAACAAGTGTGGGCTTTTTAAAGTATTATAGACTCTATCGTTATCGCAGCAATTGGGTTTTAGAACGGCTAAGAGCTTGTCTGTATTTCACAGCAAAGTGTAAATAATACATTATTACTTATTAGGGTATTCATTTAATCGGGCTTTTGCTTTAATCGGTTAATTGCTCGATTAATAACCGAGGTTTGGTTAATCGGTTAATTTTGTAATTGATCGGTTAACCGATTAATAAAGTTGTTTTTATAAATAAGGTAATTTCAATACATACAAATGCATAAATTTTTTGTTATTTAGAATTTATTTTTAAAAAAAGGATTAACATATAAAAAATATAACAATTCATGAACTAACACGAGCGAACAAAAAAAAATAATTCATAAATATGTAGTACATAAATTAATACATAAATATTATGTAGTAATTAAAAATAAACTGTTTGATAATATTATTAGTTATTTCAATAGTTTAAGGAGACCTTAAAATTAATATTTTAGAAAAATGTTTAGGATTTAAGCGATTCTTTTCTTTAGTTTTGCTAAATCTTGAGTTGGAAAAAATTCTTTCATTTATCGTCGATGTGAGAAAAATCGAACGCAATCCATGATACAGAAAATTCAATTTCTCAGTCCTTTTCCTGGATTTCTCTAAACGTATAAAATCTTATGTGTGTGAAGATAAATTCGAATTTAACTAGCAAAGACGCAAACCATATTTTTTAACATTGCTCATTTTGCAGTTAACAGAGCAATGTTAAGCACTTAACAGTCATATTTATATACTACGGAGACAAATAATCATGATTTGAATGACCATTTTGGACAAATATGGAGTTGCACACATATTACACCATATAGAAATGGTAGTCCAGAGGGTCCTAAATACGATTCCAAAAGCCACATTTCTGAAATAATTTTGGAATTTCAGAAAATTAATTTTGAAAAAAGTCTTATTATTTTGAAATTTCATTGGTGTAATATGTGTGCAACTCCATATTTGTCCAAAATGGTCTTTGTTCTTCTCCAGAAATTTCAAAATAATAAGACTTTTTCAAAATTAGTTTTCTGAAATTCCAAAATTATTTCAGAAATGTGACTTTTGGTATCGTATTTAGGAACCTCTGGACTACCATTTATATTTGTCCAAAATGGTCATTGATCTTCTGCAGAAATTTCAAAATAATAAGACTTTTTTCAAAATTAATTTTCTGAAATTCCAAAATTATTTCAGAAATGTGACTTTTGGTATCGTATTTAGGACCCTCTGGACTACCATTTATATTTGTCCAAAATGGTCATTGATCTTCTCCAGAAATTTCAAAATAATAAGACTTTTTTCAAAATTAATTTTCTGAAATTCCAAAATTATTTCAGAAATGTGACTTTTGGAATCGTATTTAGGACCCTCTGGACTACCATTTCTATATGATGTAATATGTGTGCAACTCCATATTTGTCCAAAATGGTCATTCAAATCATGATTATTTGTCTCCGTAGTATATAATTATGACTGTTAAGTGCTTAACATTGCTCTGTTAACTGCAAAATTAGCAATGTTAAAAAATATGGTTTGCGTCTTTGCTAGTTAAATTCGAATTTATCTTCACACACATTAAAATCTTACATTATGTCATTAGAGTCCTGTTTTAATTTTCAACTCTTCTAATTGTTTCGGTTAATTCGGTTAAAAGATTGATGTGAGAAAATATGAGAAGAAGCCAATAACTAAGCACATACATATGTACATATGGGAGTTCCAGTGAAAAGTCTCCTTTTTGTAACGTAACATCAGAAGTAATTTAAATCGTTAATCAAAAATTGTATATGTAAAATTTATTTTTTTATATGTTTTGAAAAACGCAACTAACTCTTCATTAAGTTACAAAAGGGATAACTTTTCAACAGCATGGTCCTTAAATACAAACTTATTTGCTTTCTGGCGTTACATTACAAAAAGTAGACTTTTCGCTGGAAATTCCCATATGTACCTAAAACGAGCAAAGCTTTTTAAATTTGTAATGATAGTCAAAGTCCACTTCTGATTCAAATCCTTAGAGTTGATTGTTGTAATTTTTTTTTTTAATATAGTTCTGCTTTATTACTTTGTAATATAAAAAAAACTTTTTACAAATTTGACTTCTTCACTTAATTTTTATATGGAAATCCCTATATAAATAGTACGTAAAACAAAAAGCTGTTGCCAGCAAACACTTATTTAAAATATAGATTATTTGTTTGTATGAAAAAATATTTTCTAAACGTATAGCTTTTGCATATGAATCGAAACAAATAATTAAAAACACAAAAAATATGTTGTAATACTACAAAAAAATTAAAAATTTTCGTTACGTCGGTTAATCGTTTAATCGACTGAAATTAACCAGTTTAATCATTAATCGAAAATAGGCAATTTTTACTTAACCAATCAGTTAATCTGGTAGTAATTAATCGGTTAACCGTTAACCGAATGAATACCCTAGTACTTATACACGCTCCGAGTGAGTTTAAACCATTTTCAGATTGTTGCTCTGCATTGTACGAGTACGTATCGCAGTTGTTCAACAATACCGTTATTATTCCAAATTTAAAAAATTTCAGTAGCAGCAAAGCAATTTTTAATTTTACTTTAAAGTCATATGAAAAGATGTTTTACACCAACCGTTTTATTACCAAAAAGTAGACCAAATAGCTCGATATTTTTACAGCCGTTAGATATATTATATAACGTGTTAATTTTTTTCAAACAGTGAGAAAATAAAAATTTTGAGCTATTACACTATTGTTGAACAAGTGCGATATTTCTTTAATTTTATATTGTAACACAACGCAGACACTCTTTTATGCTTCAAGAAAAAGCGTGTCTACATTGTTTTGTGGGTTGTTTTCATCGATATTTTTATATTTTTTTTATAAATATTTGCCCACACTCATAGTCAAAGTAATGTATATTTAAACTAAAATTGGTTTTAAATGCATGTAAACACCATTGCGCTAAAGAATATTTAAAAAAAAGTCGACTTTATTTTTGACTACGATTATGGGGTGGGGTTTTCTCAATGGTTGAAATCTCTCTGTCTGCTATCCACTTGGGGGTAGCAAGAAGCGATTCATCTGCCCGAAATTCCAGAGCATCACACCTCTTCCGGTCTTAGACCAAGTGCTCCCTGGTAATGTCATTCAGGCTTCCGTCTGATGGCAGCTTAAATGAGAAGACGTACAGTTCCGAGTATCTAGTTTGAATTCTAACACCGAAGCGTCTCTGGAAACTAGGTGACAATCCGATAACAATTAGTTGCTGAAACTCAACTGTATTTAGCCGGCCTAGCGGTTTTTTGTCAGTCCCAACTCTAGGATCGGAAGCTTTGGCCTAATCAGTCAAACTTCTTAAACCCAATTGATTACAGAGACGTCAACAAATTTGAATTTTGACGCCCTTTGTTCTTCGTGAATATTTTATTTAAATATATTATTTTATAATTAGTATTGTGGTTATTTTATTGAACTGTTAATGGTTTTTAATCCAAATTTAGATATTTTTAATTAGGCTTAAGTTCATTGAATTTAATTTTCATTAAATTATTTGTATGAAGACAGGAATTTTACAACATGAAATTAATTAAAATTTTTTTATTGATAATTTTTCATTCTTGACTGCGCTGAGATTTGAACCCAGGCGTTCACGGACAGGTTGCCCAGACTAGTTTCGATTGTAACCACACAATCTCGTCAGTGGGGTTTGCCGTAATTCAATTAAAATAGATAACCATTCATTCAAAAAGCAAATTTCGATCTACCAAAGTGAAATACCATTTGGTTTAAGGATTGATGTTTGACTATTGACGTCGCCCGGCCTCAATAGCCGAGTGAGTAAAACGGCAAACCCCACTGACGAGATTGTGTGGTTACAATCGAAACTAGTCTGGGCAACCTGTCCGTGAACGCCTGGGTTCAAATCTCAGCGCAGTCAAGAATGAAAAATTATCAATAAAAAAATTTTAATTAATTTCATGTTGTAAAATTCCTGTCTTCATAAAAATAATTTAATGAAAATTAAATTCAATGAACTTAAGCCTAATTAAAAATATCTAAATTTATATTATTTTATTATATTCAACATTTTTTATTTTTCGAATTTATTCTATGAGTTAAATTTCAGTTATGTATTTTATAAAGCTTTTTGTAATAGTTCTATTCCTTAAATTTTTTTTCATTTCTAAATTTTATTTTATAAAGCTTTTTGTAATAGTTCTATTCCTTAAATTTTTTTTCATTTCTAAACATTTTTTATTTTTCGAATTTATTCTATGAGTTAAATTTCAGTTATGTATTTTATAAAGCTTTTTGTAATAGTTCTATTCCTTAAATTTTTTTTCATTTCTAAATTTTATTTTATAAAGCTTTTTGTAATAGTTCTATTCCTTAAATTTTTTTTCATTTCTAAACATTTTTTATTTTTCGAATTTATTCTATGAGTTAAATTTCAGTTATGTATTTTATAAAGCTTTTTGTAATAACTCTATTCCTTAAATTTTTTTTCATTTCTAAATTTTATTTTATAAAGCTTTTTGTAATAGTTCTATTCGTTAAATTTTTTTTCATTTCTAAACATTTTTTATTTTTCGAATTTATTCTATGAGTTAAATTTCAGTTATGTATTTTATAAAGCTTTTTGTAATAGTTCTATTCCTTAAATTTTTTTTCATTTCTAAATTTTATTTTATAAAGCTTTTTGTAATAGTTCTATTCCTTAAATTTTTTTTCATTTCTAAACATTTTTTATTTTTCGAATTTATTCTATGAGTTAAATTTCAGTTATGTATTTTATAAAGCTTTTTGTAATAGTTCTATTCCTTAAATTTTTTTTCATTTCTAAATTTTATTTTATAAAGCTTTTTGTAATAGTTCTATTCCTTAAATTTTTTTTCATTTCTAAACATTTTTTATTTTTCGAATTTATTCTATGAGTTAAATTTCAGTTATGTATTTTATAAAGCTTTTTGTAATAACTCTATTCCTTAAATTTTTTTTCATTTCTAAATTTTATTTTATAAAGCTTTTTGTAATAGTTCTATTCCTTAAATTTTTTTTCATTTCTAAACATTTTTTATTTTTCGAATTTATTCTATGAGTTAAATTTCAGTTATGTATTTTATAAAGCTTTTTGTAATAGTTCTATTCCTTAAATTTTTTTTCATTTCTAAATTTTATTTTATAAAGCTTTTTGTAATAGTTCTATTCCTTAAATTTTTTTTCATTTCTAAACATTTTTTATTTTTCGAATTTATTCTATGAGTTAAATTTCAGTTATGTATTTTATAAAGCTTTTTGTAATAGTTCTATTCCTTAAATTTTTTTTCATTTCTAAATTTTATTTTATAAAGCTTTTTGTAATAGTTCTATTCCTTAAATTTTTTTTCATTTCTAAAAAAAATTTAATGAATAGAACTATTACAAAAAGCTTTATAAAATACATAACTGAAATTTAACTCATAGAATAAATTCGAACAATAAAAAATGTTGAATATAATCAAGTTGCTTATAAAAGGAAATAATTCCCAATATCTATTTTATTTTATATTTTTTGTATCCATATTATTTTTGGATAAATATAGGACATAAATATATATATGATTATGGGCTATTGTTTTTAAATTTACAGACCTCTTACCCAATTACTGATTTTTTAAGTCTTTTGAATCTTTAAGTCCAGATAATTTTCAACCATTTTGATAATCATAAATAGTATCTACTAAAGAGAACTGTCAATTTTAATATGACAAAACTATAACTCCCAAAACAGCCTTAATTCTTTCATATTACTCATGATGCAACTGTAAGGTAGGAGTATTATTTTAGCTGTTTGTAGATTTTTTTTGTCGAGTTTGTAAATGCAAATGTCAAATATTATTTGTTAATTCGCATTTCGACCGAAAATGACTTATAAAGTGACTTCAGTTTCAGCATGATTCCAATCTCACCCAAGTTACGAAGTTGATTGGTTATTTTGACAAACACAACACAGATGTGGAAAAATTAAGAATGTGCCCACCACTGATCTAAAATAGTGCCCCGGTAGGCTAGTTGGTAGGGAGCTAGTCAATCAGCGCCGGGGTTGTGGGTTCGATTCCCACCATAGACTCTGGTTTATTTCCTGCAGACAAGCGTAGAGCTTCGCGAGATTAGCATAGGAAAAAAATTTATAAAAAAGAGCCCTTAAATTTTTTTAAATATTTGTAAGAATTATCTTTTTAACTGTCACAATATGTTAAAAATCCAATTCAAAATACACCTTATCTAAGAAATGTCATCAGTTATTCCACAAAATTGTTTTGTAATAGAACATTTCTTCTTTTGTCATCCGAGACGGGAGAGACTCCCACCGGAGCATAAAAAAAAAAAAAAAAACATGAGGTAAATGTTGTAAAGTTAAACAAATCATAAAATAAAATTTAAATGTATACATTTTGAGTTAAAACAATTTTCTATGCAAATTTTATTATCTAGAGAATTTTAGACCGTCACCAACAAAAATAATTTAATCACTATGGAGAATTAATAATTTAAATTTTTTTTTTGTATTGAAATTTTGATTTGGACATAAAACGGAAAGAATTTGTATATTGAACTAAACAAAGTTTTTTTTTACTTGTTATGAAAAAAGGTCTAAAAGGTTTAATAAATTAAAAGAAAAAGAGACAGCAATTAAATGTTTGTATGATTATAAATATTAATGTCATTGTAAATAAAACTAAAAATTATTTAAAATTATTTTCAGTTTTAAGCCTGGTACTCTGTTCAACATATCACGTGAAATGCTGTCAAAAATCTTATGAAAAAAACTTGTGCGGAATATCTATAAATATGAAAAATTTTGATAGAGTTGTACCCTCTTTATTGTGTAAAAAAAAGTTATGAAATTTTACTGGCATAATTTTTTTGCAACTGCGAAATAGTATAAGCCAAGAATGATAAAGCTGTGTATTTTTTATTGTAGGATTCTAAACATCTGCATGGGAATAAAAAAACTGTCTTGGTAGTCTCAATAAATTTGTTATGCTTGTTTTTATTGTTCTCAAAATGTGAGTAATTTTCAATACGGAAACAGTTGATCAAATTTACTCACAAAATAATAAAAGCAAGATCGATGGAAATCTCGTTTTGCTTAAGTAAATATTGGCCATTTCCTGTATTTATGCAGATACAAAACAAAGTGAATGTGTGTGTGTGCGTGTCAGAACTTTTTTTGTGTGCACATACTGACTTACATAAAAACCCAGTTTATTTTCGTTTATCTTGAGCCAGTGAGTCAATTATTTAGTTTTGAGATCATCAGAATGCTCAAAATCTTATAAGACAAAATGGGATTTGTGGTAAAATGAGCATATCGATGAGTTCCCGAGATTATCATTTCTTAAAAATAAAATAACATTTAAAAATTAAAGATAATAAATATTTTTAAAATTAAAGATAATAAATTTTTTGTTTTAGCAAGAAAAGAAAAGATGATATTATTTGTGTTTTGAGTGGACAGGCACTTGTGTTGTCTTTTGAGAATATGGGTATATGTTTGTGTGGTTATCTTGATGCAGCCCTTTAGCTACTAACACGATCTATTTAATAGTACAATTATTCGAATAATGTACTGAATGCAAAGAACGTGCAGTCGTATAAGTGTTATCAGTTTTTGCAATTTCACTTAATTATGACTGTATATATTTGTTACAAATGAAGCCACATAATTAAATTTTGGTAACTAAATGTAAGTGTTAAGTAATTGTTTGTTTAGTTTATTCTAAAGTCTAGGAAACTATTTATCTTCTTTTGGGTTTTTTATTTATCTAAATTACATTTTAAGAATGAAAAAAAATTTTTATTTATAGCACATAAAATAGTTCTAGAATTTTCAACCGCGTTGAAAAATATTTAACATTTGTGTATCTGGTATTTAATTTATACGAGTATGTTTGAATTGTCTTAAAATAAAATAAAATAACTTGTTTCTGTTGCGAACCGGACGCCATTTTTGTTACGATTGGGCCATGGTTACCCTACTAGCTCTACTCGGTGTCATCTCCTTAGGGGGGTATTCTCAACCCTTTGGTTGACCCTGGTTTGCAGCCAGAACAAAAATAAACTGAAACCAAAAACTCAAAAACATCAACACACTTACTCTTTACTTAACCTGGAATATCAATTCATAGGGAGGTTGATGTTGATCTCCAATCGCCCATTTCCCAACCATGACCGCGATATCCACACATTTTTTCCTACGATCCCATAAACCCGCCTTTCGTCGCCCTTTCTATCTCAACAATCCCCAAAAATTACCAATTACTCGGATTTGATCATTTTTTTTTAAACATACAAATACATTATCTTTATTAATAATTTTCTTCTAGCCTACTTATCTTATATACAAATTTATTTTACTTAATTCTACTATTACATAATAAATATTAATTTTTTTTAGACTTCTTTCAGATTCCTGGAAAATTCCTTGAAATTAACCGAAAAACCAGGCAAAATAAATTGTTTAAATAAAATATTATTATTATTCATTTATTTAATCTACAGAATAAAGTTATAATTTAGAGCTCTGGCTACACAAGCCATCAGCGCTTTAAAAAAATAAAATAAAAATTGTTTTATTTTATTAGCTTTTTTATATTATTATCTTAGACCTTTAGCAATTAAATGTATTTAATGAATAAAATAAAAACGGTCCTTAAATAATGTGACAAAATACTTAAATAAGCTTCATTCTTTTACTTTCTGAGTATATTTAAAATATTTTACAAAATTTTATATTCTTCAAGAAATTACTTTCACTAAATGAAATAAAAAATAAAATAAATTATTATTATTTTTCGAACTAAAAGCTTCTTAATTATGATTTGTATTGATTAGAATGATCAAGCCCATACAAATATTGTCTTAAACATTTATCGAATATAAGACCGTATAATGATTAATTTAAATATAATTTTCTTGTGGTCTCAGTTGTTTCGTTTCTTGTTGCTCTCACATTTAACAACATAAGGACACATAGCAAGCATAATGAAAATAATGAATTTTTTAAGGATAACAGTATAACATATAGATTAACAGCAAAAACACTTAACCTACACATACATAAAGCCACCACTTTTACACCCTCTCCTTAAAATATGCAGCGTAAAAGGAAAAAACGTACGTAAGAAAGTATGCAACAGCAAGAGAAAAGCAGTGCTTGTACGGATATGTGTGCTCTATGCGATATGTAATAGAAATAGCTTGGAAGCATAGATTCAATTGAGTTTGTATGTCGTTGTATGCATCAACTTGAGCAGACGTGTTTTCCTACAACTAAAAAAAGGAAAATGAGGTCGCTCTTAAGTGCCACTAGAGACTGGTTGTTGATAATGAGGGAGCTTGTCAACATCATCACAATTATAGACAATTGCTTGTGTGCACGCGAAAAGTCTCTATTGTTTTCTTTTTACACTTTTTTGGTGTTGCCTTGTTTGTTATTATTTTGTACAAAAACAAATAATGATTTGGGAAAGTACAAACAAACATGAAAATGCATATAAATTCAATATAAAACATAGTTGTAAAAAGAGACAAATAATTTAAACAAAATGATTTTTTAAATCGTTATGTAATAGAAAAACCAGTTTTTTTTGGGATGAACATAAAATAACTTAACCCTCTAGCGGTTTTGGCTACTTTTATATTTTTGCTCTGTGTAAGTCAAAATATAAAAACTCTAAAGCTCTCTTCACACCTATTAAATATTTGACATCCTACACGTAACCACTAGTTTTCATAAAAAAAATGTTTGCTTTTGCCAAACGTTTGCTGGACCAAACATCATTTAACAGTTTCTTAATTGAATTATACAAAAATCTTCTTAAAAATACAGATAAGGAAGTCAACAAAAATTGTTAAAAATAAAGCTAAAGTTTGAGAAATTTGCTGTCAATGCTTTTTTCGGTTTTTTCGCCAAATATTTGTTAGGTCTGAACATACCAGATTTGTTTTATTATATTATTATCTTTGATAAATTTAATTAGTATTGTGGTTATTTTATTGAACTGTTAATGGCTTTTAGTCCAAATTTAGATATTTTTAATTAGGCTTAAGTTCATTGAATTTAATTTTCATTAAATTATTTTTATTTAAAAATACAGATAAGGAAGTCAACAAAAATTGTTAAAAATAAAGCTAAAGTTTGAGAAATTTGCTGTCAATGCTTTTTTCGGTTTTTTCGCCAAATATTTGTTAGGTCTGAACATACCAGATTTGTTTTATTATATTATTATCTTTGATAAATTTAATTAGTATTGTGGTTATTTTATTGAACTGTTAATGGCTTTTAGTCCAAATTTAGATATTTTTAATTAGGCTTAAGTTCATTGAATTTAATTTTCATTAAATTATTTTTATGAAGACAGAAATTTTACAACATGAAATCAATTAAAATTTTATTGATAATTTTTCATTCTTGACTGCGCTGAGATTTAAACCCAGGCTTTCACGGACAGGTTTCCCAGACTAGTTTCGATTGTAACCACACAATCTCTTTAGTGGGGTTTGCCGTTTTACACACTCGGCTACTGAAGCCGGATGACGTCAATAGTCAAACATCAATCTTTAAACAAAATGGTATTTCACTTTGGTAGATCGAAATTTGCTTTTTGAATGAATGATTACACTTTTAATTGATTAACATGTTCTTCCTAACTTCTGTTTTTTCATCCTTTTTGTCAAGAAATGTACTTTGGATTTCAAGAAGAATTCTTGACAATTCTTTACACCATCGTTTCAAAAATATTGTTATTAAGTGCATTTTATTAACGATAAAGTTCGAATGTAAATTTCAAGAAATTTCGAATCTGACCATTAATGTGGTTAATGATTGCTAATACAAAAAGTTTTAGTTTCTTCATACATGAGAAAAATTTGTTTTTTATTCAAAATTTAAGTTAAACATACATACGCTTGTTTTCCAATCGGATGTTTAATATCAGGGAAAATGTGTTAATTTAAGTCTTTGTAATATAAAAAAAAATTTATTTGTGTTGTAAAATAAGAGTGTTTTATTTGTATAAAAAAAAAGCAGCCTAAAACATATACTCTGCCACTATACCGGAAATGCTTGTGGTACATTGCTGGAGGTTTTTTATTACAGGATCACATTGAGTACTCTGCCAGGCAATTGACGCCACTCATCTGTATAACTTGTCCACATTTTTTGTCTTAAGGACAAGATAAAGAAAAAACGAGCAATAAATCGAGCAAAAAAAAAAAACCTGATGATGTTCAAAGAGAATGTGGACTCATGCGACCTACAAAATTAAAGTAAACTGTCAGGCAAATACTTTTTATAAGTTCATAAATTTTTTTTATTTATATCCTTAGGAAAAAAAATAATAACAAAAACAATAACCCAGACGTTGTAAAGTATGTCAGTTGGTAAGTTAGGCCAGGCCAATTGTACAAATACTAGTAAATTCTATTTTTTTCTTAGTTTTTCTTTCTTTAAGTTAATTTTGTTTTAAAGGAATGCGACTTTGTAGCAAATGTAACCATGATCGCTTTTATACAGGTGTATGAGTATGTGGTGCACATACATATGTTTTATTTTTACAAGAATGTATGTTTTTAAAAGTACATGACAAAATTATATATATAAATGTAACAGGCTTGGTTAGAAAACATTAACATTCCCTCACATCTCTTAACACTCTTCAGCTTTCACGTTCGCAATCAACTCATACTGCTTCACAGTTGTTGTAATGTTTATACACATTTCATTAGTTAGGGGAAAAAGCAACGTTTCTAAACGATTGAATATGATTGGTCAAGTGAAATTTTCATTCCAGATAAAATTTCTTTATGAAAAATATATATTAGTTAGTTTTTTAAATAACCCTTTAGTAAAACAAGTAAAAGTGCTATATTCGTCTATGCCGAATCTTATATGGGCATTTCCTGGGGTCACGAACGTACTTTTTTTTGTTGCAATTCGATAGCATCTTGATAGCTCTTTGTTTAGCGCACAAGATGGTTTTCATCATGGTCACGAACGTACGCAAAATAGAAGTCAACTTTGGCTGACAGTAGTGAAATGTGAAAAGTATATTAATGTAGGTCTCTATCCAGTATTTACACAATAAAATATCTTTATTGGCTTTTGTTTAATTGGCTTAAGAACCGGTCGCGAACGTACGGGTCGCGAACGTATAATTTTTCCATATGTTTTAACCGTTAATTAACCGTTAATCGAACTTTTTAAATTCTCCTTACACTTTTCTCTTCTTAATTGATTGTAATAGAGAGATGTTAAAGAAAGAGTGCAAATTTTACAAATTTCTTTGCGTGTAAAATAATTATATATAAAAATGTCTTTAGAAGAAAATATAAAATTTTCCAGTTTCCAGCCCAATTTCCTCAAATAAAACAGCTTAGATATCATAGAATATCATATATAGCATTCTATTATAAAAACATAGACTTTTTTATAATTATAAACAATAAAACACGATGATTATCAACATTTTATTTTTCCATCCTGGTTGACCATTCGGAGGAAATGCCCATATGCCATTTAAAATGGGCACTTAAATGGTGCCCATTTGAAATAATAGACCGATTTGGCTGATTATTAATATTAAAGAAGTAGTTATGAAACACATATTTGCACTTAATTTGATTGATTTTTATATTAGAAAAATATTTGGGCCAAGTTTGGTTCTCCTACACTGATACAAAAGGCGTCATAGCGCCGATGTATTTTGACATCAGTACTATGACAAGTGTCTTCGTTTTTGACCCCATGACACTTTTCATCATGGTGATGTCAGTCTTAACAACACTTGGCTAAATTGTCATCATGGTCAAAAATTTAAATTATGTCGCCAATGGGATGATACATTGGCATCACAGAAATGACGAATCGGAGTCAGTTTAAAAAATATGACTCTGTGACATCGTAAAAACGAATCATTAGGCTCAATTTAATGGCAAACTGTCAATTAATTGAATATTTGGAATTGACTTAAGTCAAAGTGAGAGAATATTATTTTTTACTTATCCGTTACACATGTTTGTTTTACTTTTGTTGTATTGCGCTCTTTGTTAACAGAAGAACTCTAAATTAAAAGACAACAGCAGCATGCCCGATATGGGTTTCTTTATCATTCTACTTTGAAAATTTTATGTATTTAAATAAATAATAGGAAAAATTATATATGGGAATTTTTTCTTTTTAAACATGAAGATAATGTTAATAATACCTGAAAAATCGAACTGATGTCGTTGCAGTCAAAGCATAGATGACGCATAAAATATGACAAAATTTTATGATGGTGTTCGTCATTGGATTAATGTCACTTTTTGCTTCATAAATGCCATTTGAAATAACATTGATGTCACAATTCTGATGAGAGGCCATCATCAGTATGAAGAAGCATGTTTCTATCAGTGTAGCTAGTGCTCAAACCATTACGAGGAAAAAATTATTTATTTGCATATAACTATCCCTTATGGACCGATTTTGCTCCTTTTCACAGCCAGTATTTTACTAAGTTTAATTCAAATGAATGTGAAAAAATTAAGTTCATAAGTTATAAGAGAACTTCGAAAAGTTAAGGCTTATGGGTAAGAATTTTAGATTTATGGGTAAGCACCGACCTGGCTGAATTTTAATAGCAAATTGTAACGGAGAATATGTGACAGAAATACATAAAAACAGATCTGGGGTCTTCAGAAAACCCTTTTTACATGAAAGATCCAATTGCTTAGCTATAAAAAGATAATCATATTCTGATATATGAAAAAGATAATCATGCATTAAACTGGCGCATGATTTTAAGCCTGAAATATTGTTGTGTTTTTTGATTAGTTATGAACAGACTAATATGGATTATATTTTTACATATACACACGCAGAGAAAAAATATGTTTAGATATGGTCACCTCCAACAAAACTATTTTTAGACAAAATTTTAAACATATTATGTTTAAATTTAACCATATTATTGTCATGGACAAACATATAATTGTTAAATTAGTCCTCTATCAAGAAGCCACAACCATATTATGGTTGCCTCTAAACATGTTATGGTTAAATATGACAATAATTTGTTTTTAAATTAACAATAGTATTTTCCTCTTTTCTAAAAGCAACATGCTTTGGTTGGAAATCAACAATGCTATTATAAATGTTCAACATATTTTAGTTATTACTAACCAAAAGATGTTCGGAGGCAACCATAATATGGTTGTGCCTTCTTGATGTAGGACTAATTTAACAATAATATGTTTATCGGTGACAACAATATGGTTAAATTTAAACATAATATGTTTGCAATTCTCTTTAAAAATAGTTTTGTTGGAGGTGACCAAATTTAAACATATTTTTTCTTTGGGTGCATAAATCACATAAAAATACTGGAATTTAAAATGTGTTAGCACCAAGCAATATTTATAATATAATTGCTTGGTACTAAAGGGCCAATGTCAAAGTATTTACTTTTGAGAAAATAACAATTGAAGTTTTTACCACAATTTTTTTTTTCGTTGGATCAGAGAATAATTCCAAGTTTCACTTTTCAACTTTGGCTTAGATATATGTAATGTTTGTTTAGAATGCCATAGTAAATTAAATTCAAACATTTAGAAAAACAAGATGACATTGGCCTTTGTTACATTAATTTATGATTTTAATTTTTGTTAAAATTTTCCGTCAAAACAAGAACAAAAATTGTTCAGTTGTTTTTCACAGAGTTTATTGAACTCACAGTATATAAAATTAAAATAAAGAAATATTACAATCTTAAAAACTGCCTTATTGTGATAAATCACATTTTCCTTCCACATCTTCTGCTGCCAAATAATCCACGATGTTGTCATCTTACAAAAGCTTATGACATTAAACTGGACTTCTAATAGAAGTTATAGCTTGAAGGCAAATGTTGACATTGGGTCAATGTCAATTTAAAAAATATATAACATTGATAATTGCTAAAAGTGCCAAAGTAAATTGGTCTTATTACTTTTATGAACTCCTTGTTCATAGTGAAATCGGCCCTCAAAACCCTTATAAAACGAATTTAGACATTAGCAGTTTCAGGCAATAAAAGAGCGTAAAAATACACCTAATACCATAAACCCCCAGGGACGTATGTACCTTACAAAATGTCTACTTAAAGAGCTTGTGCTATTTAGAAAGTAATGGAATTATCATGAAATTGCGAGCGTAAATTTTACGCAGATAATTTTTGGGTTAGAAATGCTCTCATTATGAATCTAATTTCTCCCCTAGCCAATTTAAATAACACATCTTTATTTAAATTTTTTTGCGAGAAAATTGTAGAAGAAATATTTTGAAAAAAAAAAAATTGTTAATGTTAATCTTAATGCAAATTTCATGTGTCTCTTTATTCCTTATTTAAGCAAAAAGAAGAAAAAAAAGGAATAAATTTTGTTCACTTTGTTGTGGAATATGTAAAGAATTTGAATAACAAAAGTACTTAAAGAAAAAATTTAAATACGAGTAGCAAGAAAAAATGTTTAATAAATTAAAAAAATGTTTAAAGAACTTAAGATAAAAAATAGGAATATTGTTTAAAGTCTTAAATGCTTTCTTAGCTCGAAAATAAGCCCAAATATTTAACCTCTATTAAAAACATAAAATCTGCAAAAAATAAAACTCAAATTGCATGTAAAACACAAATTTAGTTGTTGAACATATTTTTTTTCAACAGACAAAAACTTCCTCTAACCTTACCAAAACTGAAAAATTCACAATCTTATGCTTTAAATAAAATTAAAGTTGCAATTTTCACTTTCCAACAAAAAATCCCTTAAAAAAGAAAAATTAAAATTACCCTAAAATTTGTTGACCATAAAAAAATTAAACACAAGTATGAATTTAGAGAAGTAGCACAATGGCCTTCTTAAGCCTAATGTTTATACAAAAATTATATATGTATATGAAAATTGTTTCTTACCCATCCCTTTTGCAGCTTCCCACATCGGCTACTCTTCTGTAAAACACTATTTCTCGAGTAGGAGGTTTTGTAAAAAGGGCACATTATGTCCGCAACCTGCAATAAGTACAAGTACAGCAATTCAAAGACAAGTAGGCGAATGTTTGAAAAAAAGTATAGAAAAACATGAAAAATAAATAAAACAAACAGACGATAGGAACTTTTAGCTTTGAAATTAGTAAGTTGTATGTTGCAAGTAGTTGTTTAACAGTAGCAATTACCAGATGGTTTGTAGTCATCAGCAACAGCAACAATTCTAAGTACAACATCAAAATCATAGTCATGATTCTCCTCATCATGCAGTCAGCAAGCGGAAAATATATAAGAATTAACAACTGCAGCGACCTCCGCAATACCATTAAAGTACGACAAAACATTTTAAGACTTTTACAGGGAAGTTTCATATTAAAAGAACTAGGAATACACTTAAAGAAATCTAGATTTCCTTTTTGTTGTATAATGAAATGTTCAATGAATTTTATATGTTAATATGTTTTGCATTAGTTTTTATAAGTTCTCATTAAAAATAAATTAGTACAATTATTATATGAAATTCCCCTAACATGTGATGTTTTTATACATATGCAAGTATTTTTTCTTACTTTATAATAGTTTTCTAGCATGTACTACTCAGGTACTTGTTCTGTAGTTAATCGGGGGAAAACATTGTGCTTACTGCCCTTAAGTTTCTCAAATAGAAACAACTTCAACAAGACTATTGCACCCTTATTACTTCTTAACAGCGTAATTTTAAGGATTGTTGAAATTCATTCAAACCCATTTATCCTTTTTTTACTAAACTGAAAGAACTGGCGAGGCAAAGATATAAAACAGTATTTGTTGTAAATGGCTTATACACTAAAAATATTCAACTTGGACTAATTTAAATTTTAAAGGTTTAGAAAAATGCCCGGTGGTATTAAAAATATCCATCACTTTAACTTAATACTTTTATTATAATGGCACTTAATAAGTCACAGTTAGAACTTCTATACTACAGTCAGAGAATGAGGCAAAAAAAGTCAATGACATTTAAAATAACAACTATTGATGTTGCGAATATAAATTTTTAATATTCACGAATACAAATATCTGCGCCAATATTCGCCAAGTACGAATATGCAATCTAAAATTTAGTGCCACTCGATATTTCCATTTGTATTAAATAAAATCTCCCATTTGCGTAAATTACAATAAATTTACAAAAAATAAAAACACTGTTACACTACTTAAGGTATTTAAAGTTATTATCAGGGCTTTTTTAATGCAGTACCTTTTAAATGGTTAAATATAGCAAGAAAATAGTTCGGTAAAAATTTCAAATCGATATTTTAAATATTGCATCGCCAATTTCGAAGAATTTTTATTTTGGAATATATTAGAAAATTTTTTTAAATTTTTTATGCCGAAAATTTTCAAGTCGGAATCGCGAGTTTTTCTGGGTACTGCGACTCCGACTCCGATACAAAAACATCAACTTCGACTCCACAGCCCTGATTATTATGAAAATTTGATGGCATAATTTGAAATTATCAACTTCGCACCTGAATGCCACTACTTTAAGTATTTATAATTAATGTCATGGTGGAAAATAAATAAGGAAGACTACGTGTTCGTTTACACTAAAAGAAAAAAAAGCTACGGAAAAATTTCAATATATTTGGTATTAAGATTTAATAAGTTTCTTTAATATCCATTCATAATAACTATAAATATTGTTTGCAACAATCATTAATTATATCATGATATAATCATAATTCAGATGAACAGATTAAAGTTTAAAAGACATTCCACAGCTTTTGCGACAAACACGTTACTATAGGTATTGGACATGGTAATGGTTGTAACATAGCATAGTTGTTGCAATCAATGTAGGCTAAATTAATAATAACAGGTTTCTTCCCGAAAAAAAATTTTATAATATTCATAAATTATTAAAAAAATCAAGCGCTCTATCTGAAATAGTCTAATATAATTTTTTTGTTTGTAATTTTTTGTTTATTTGCGGATGAATAGAAAGGGATTTTTCTCTTAATTATACAGGCCAACAAATTGTTAACCCTTCAACCAATGCCTGCTTTTCTAAAGGTCTGAGTTGTGCTAAATCCAAGTCTATACTCAGAATTTCTCCATCACATCAAGTTTTAAAAAAAGTTGGAGTTTTGCTATGTTCGTCGAATCGACGAAACTCATTTACTCTTTTATGTGATTTCACATTACGCCCTTTTTTCCACAACGTAAGCTGGCGAGAAAAGCTTAAAAAAAATCAATTCATTTGAAAACACAAAAACAGTTCAAATTCGTAACGAATTTGCGAGGGAAAAATAATTTTTAGGGTTTATGCTTAAGCTTCTAGTACACGGCATGTAAAAAGCCACATGCGCATGTGGTTCTGACGTAATTTTGACGTCATCACACAACACGCAATGCTTATTGTGGCTTTGCATTGACGTCGAAATTACGTCAGAACCACATGCGCATGTGGCTTTTTACATTCCGTGTACTAGAGGCTTTAGTTTTTTTTTTTTTAATAAAGTGCTAGAAAAAAAATTTTTTTGTTGATTTTTTACTTTAAAAATCTTTTTGCTAGAATTTTCTTTAAATAGTTAGTCGATTCGACGAAGAGTAATCTTAATGCACTAAAATGAAGAGTAACCTTCCCTGGCTAATCCCTATTTTTAAAACGTTTTATGTCGTCAAATAGTCCTGCCAATTACCTTTAATATCAATGTTTAACCTTTGTGATATCTTATTCGTTCTCTGAGATATCTTAACCTGAAGTTTGAAAAATCCGATTTTTCACCATTTTTTATTTGTGTTTATTTATTATAATTTTGATTTAATTTTTTTAAAATATTTTTCTAATTGTTTATCAATCGCAAAAAAATTATAAAAAATAAATAAAAAAAAATTCTTAAAAAAATACAAAAAATAATTAAAATTATTTATTTTTTCTTAAAAATTAAATATAATAGCGGAAAAAATTTTATGGGGCACTGCCTCGGACTCTAATATATAAACTTCTTCTAATAATCACAGTCGCTCTCTGGTATCTTAAAAACTCAAATATTCACAGGGATTTCAATGTGCCATTAGTGAAAACTATGATGACGAAATATGCAGTAAAATATTTAAAAAGCTTCACCCAAATCCACTAACTCGAAATATTTTAATTTATGGCGGCCACACTCGCTTAAGGAGAAGAGACACTGCAGCACTCACCCAATCAGATGAGCGATAAAAACCTAGATATGTGAACAGAAACCGTGATGACGAAATTTTTTTTTGTCTGGCACTGGTAGGACATAAAATAAAGTATAAGGATAAGATTTGATTACTTATTGTTAGTTCATATTTAAAATATGAAGATTCAATAAATAAATACTGAGAAAAAAAAAGTTAAGATATCTCAAACAACGGACCAGATATCACAAACGTTTAACATTTATTTTAGAGGATATTTGTAGGACTCTCAAACGATATATCAGGTTTTATAAGTAAAGATTTATTCACGTAGTTATAACGTCTTGAGAAAAGTCCCAGGGTTTCGAATTTTTTCAAATTTTGCTGGCCTGTTATATTATCAAATGATATTTTTGTTGTTTCCTTGTTTTATTAATAAACGTTTAAATAAGAAATGTTTGTACTCTTTTTTTTAAATGAAGCTTGAAAGTGAATTGACATCGTACTCTACGTCAAATACTTTCGATAAATGTGAATCAATTTTAATGCTTTTTAAAATAAATATGTATGTGTTAAGGACTATAAAGAACATTTTAAATTAAAAACGAATTTTAACCGGAAATTGATTTTTAAATAGAATTGGTGAAATTGGCCATACATATTTAAATTTTATTTTATTAAGGCCCAAATTTACAGTCATTAGTTAGCTACCCAGTAAAAACTTCGCCTACAAAATAATGTGTTGAGTAATCAGGAAAAAGTTAAAAGACTACTTACAATTCTACTGAAAGAACCAATGAATTTAACAAGGGATGTCCCAAAACAAACGCATTCAAAAGTTAGTCATTAGTTTTTACCTACATACATCTGGAAAATGAGTAGTTAAAGAAGTAGTTAAAGCTGTAGTTAAAGAAGAAAGCAACTAAATAATGAGTGAAAGAAGTTATTCATTGTGGAAAAGTAAGCGAAGTTTTGTCCCATTAAACGATTAATAGATATTTGGAATTTTTAACTTATTCGATTAAACGAATAAAATTTTAAATTTAATCGATTAATCGAATAATACAAAATACAGAAATTTTATAAACTAAGGAATTTTTTTTCGATTATTTTAGATAAAATTGGTACTTGAGTAAATAAATATTTTTAATTACAAATATTTTAATATTTAATTAATAAAAAAACAAAACAAACGTAAAAATTTATACTAATTGATAAAACCTTTACAGCGATAAAAAAATAAAACATATGTGGATCATAAAGCTTAATATGTACAAACAATTAAACAGATCTTTTAAAATAATCTTTTAAAAATAAAATGTTGTTTAAATGTTTTGCTTTACTTGGAAGCCACACGATCAAGTTTTGTCTTTCCTTTTAATTTGCCACACTCTCTCACTTTTTTTAATTAACGCTCGCAGTTCTACCTTTCCATTTGTTAGCTAATTCTACGTTCAATTTAACAACTGACCATAAATTCACTTTGGCACTTTCTTTGTAAAAAATATATTTCTTAAGAAATAAATGTGCTTTATTAAAAAAAAAAAATGGTGTTCTAAAAAATACTTTGAGTCATGCTACTATTTTGAGTGGGTTCTTTGTCGGGGGCAATTTTTAAATGAAATTGATTATAAAATTGAGTGCAGCCTGTGACACAGCTGTCAATTCAAGCAAGTTTGGACAAGCACTTGTTGTGAACAACTAGAAAGTGATTTATTGAACGTGTGGCTCCAGGGATAAAAAAGCTGTAACGCATCTTCTTTTTGTTAAGCAGTAAGAATGTTTTTTTTTTTTGTTTTCTATAACATTTCGGTATTTTTGTTTTTTCATATTTTGAAACAATAAAAATGTAAACAAAGACACTGCTACCAACATTAAAATTTAATATTTTGATAGAGTTACCATTTTCGTTTTGGTAAAGACTTTTAGTTAACCAATACTGTAAATATGAAATGCTAGTCAACCAATAGTTATAATTTTAGTTTACTAACAATTAACTAATGGCTGTTAATTTGGCCCTATGTAACATATTTTTTTCAATAACAACTTGAATTGATTTTGTCTATGTCATTATATTTGCAATTTGACCTTGTATAGTTCAACGGTTAGTTTGTAAATATTCAATAATTTAAATCTATTTGATGTTGGTCTAAGATTTAATCCTTTATAAATGTGCGTATTTTCAAAAATGTTTTTGCTTTTGTACTGTCAACAATATAATGAAAAATTAATAGCAGAAAGTAAATTTATTTGTTGTACAAAACCGAATAATTAATCTAAAAAAAACTTTTTAGACAAGTTTATCCTAAATTTTCTAGTCATAAAACCGCTACATGTAACAATTGATAGACAGAAATATATTTGTAGAAATTGTAATTTTACATCGACACCACTTGTTTCTTTCTCTTACAGAAAATGTTTTATAGTTGTTAAAATGTTTATTTATTTACTTTTTTGCATTTTTAATGAAGCCTCTTAAAAATCGATATTTTTATACCGAAAACTCTTTGAGTTAATTAAGTTAACCTAAAAATATACATTTTCATACAAACAACGACCAGAAGAACGAAATTCCTTAATGGTTTTGCAATCTATTTTTAAGAGTTGACAAATAAATAAATCAATGATTACTTCAATCATTCGTCTGTTTCTGTGTTTTGTTTTTTTCCCATAAATGTTGTATTATGTTACCGAATTTATTTAAATCATTACTATAAGTCATACAACACGTTCTTTATTAACCACAATTTAGGACCATCCTTTTTTTTTTGGGGTTTTTTAAATTTTTTCCTTGTGGTGTTTTCGCATTTTAAGTGAAATGAAATATTACCCCAATATCAGAGAATAAAAAATGATCTAAAATAAAATAACCATTTTTAATTTGGGTTTAATTTTTATTTTCGAATATAAAATGCAGATTTTAAAAATGAAAAATTACCCCAAAAAATTTTATATGAATTTTAAAATTTTCTAGTGGTAAAATCCCGAATTCGTATACCAAAGAGGAGAATATCCTTGCTGGCTAAGCTGTGCAGCTCTGGTTAGTGAAGGCAGTGTTACTTATAAGATAGAGCAAAAAACCTTGCGCCCGGCTTTAAATTGTATGTATATTTATCCGGGATATAAAAACTTTGAAATACTGATTTTTAAAGCTTAAAATTAAAAGTTTCGGTCATATGAAGCCAACCAAAATTTTTAATATAACTTTCTTTGTGTTTTTTTAGTTTTAACTTTTTTTAGGCTAAAAATTCATTGAAAGTTTTGAGTTGACTTTTCATAATGAACAATTATTTTTAGTGCTATTTTTCAGGTAATTATAACTGTTACGAACACGACCAGTTGGCTGGCATTAATTAAATAAATAAATATGTATATGAATATTTTTCTTTTGACATACTACCGTTTTATACTTAGGAATCTGTGGGGATTTTTGGGGTTAAGGAAAAATCTATTTTGGGGATTCAGAGGGATTAAAAGTCAATAATTAAGGATAAGGTATAAAATGAAACTGAGAACCCTGCCAAGAAAAGTTTTGCTTTGTTAAATTAAAAAATAAAAAATTAGAAGTATCGCCATTTTGTTGATGTAGTGCGATATGTGAATTTTGTGTTTGAACGATATTTTCGCTATTTCTTTTATTTTAATTCTTAAGCAAAAACTTTAGATGGCTTTACAGAAATATGATACTATTCAAGTAAATGAGCGATTTCTGAAAATAAATCATGATCTTATAATTTATAAATCAGTTTATAAATTTGAGAAGAAATTGCTATTTTATCGATTGTCAACACACAGAGGAACACTTAGAGTTCGATATGTTCACGGAAAACTTTATACGTATGATTTTAGAAAACTAAAATCACTAAATTTTAGAAAACTAAAATCATACGTATAAAGGTACATTTTTGTTTATGTATTTGTCTTTAATATCCAGCTAGCATTTGGGTGATCATTTTTTGTAAAATTCACTAAATGAGTGTTTTCAAATTTCTAAATGTTTTGTTTTTAAAACTGATTTATCACTAGAGCGATTCAAAAATGATTCACATATGATTCACTCATATGCTCGTAATGAAATCAGAAAATTTTATTTTTGATGTGTTTAATCGGTAGGGTACCATTTTCTAACAGCGAGAATATCATTCATGATCGAAGACTTAGCCCGTATGCGGTTCCTAAAAGATTCGATTATGATACAATATGCTAGCTGGGTATCTTTAACTAAAAATAGTTTGAATATGTATGTAATTTTTTTGTTATGTATGAAGTGTACAACATTTTTTTTTAAAGATAAAATGCGTTCATGGTGTTTTCCCTTTACACTTTGTATAAAAGTTAAAATTTCATGAACTCATACATAGAAAAAAGCATAATCGCTCATGTACTAATAGAACGTCATAACTTAAAAAAATCAATTTCGTGATAATCATAGTGGAAGTTTTTAATTTGCTCCAACCACTTAAAAAAAAATAACGACAAATTCTCTTAAAGAGGGGAAAGTATAAAATATATTAATTGAATTTTATACACAATATCAAGAAAAACCTAGCGAATAACTCTGCCTCACAAACTCCAATATTTAATTTTTTGAGTTATGACGTTGTGTTAGTAAATGAGCGATATGTCCTTAACAGGCTTATGTAAACCTTGACGGGAATGTGGCTGGATGCGGGTGAAATTACATTAACATTAGTGAATGGATGTTAGGCATTTTTAATTTAAAGAAAATATTCATTTAAATGTAATTAATAATTATTATTTAAAACAAGACTGCTCCTTTATTTTCTTTTTGGGAAAACAGACATGACTTTGAATTGTTGTCGGCGGCGGTTTTTGAAAGATTTGCTGGGAACATAAGCACTTCTTCATCCTTTGCCTCCAACATTTAAAGCCATGCCTATTTACACAAGCAAACAAGTCCAAGTCTCTACACAGAAAAAATATCAGTAGATTTTTATCAATTAAAAAAATAGTTTAAAAAGTATTTCAATTTAATTAATGTGATAATTGAATCAATTATTTTTTTTGGTTGAAGGAAAATTAAAAATATAATTTTAATTTAATTAAAATTTTAGTTATTTTAAAAAAATTTTAAATTTAAATATTTATTAGATTACAAATTATCTTTATTGATTTTTTCGTTTAAAATAAAATAATTTAAACTTGTAGATTTGTAAAATTAAAAATTGCATTTATTGAAAAAAAAAGAAAATATATATTCAAAGTTTTAAAATCTTACAATTTTTAGTAATAAATATAATCATTTTAGTACAAGGTGCAAAATCAACTAATAGGGCATTTACATTACATCGAAATCTAGTAGATTTCATTTGAAATATCCCTCCAAATCCAGTTCGTTTACATTATACTTGTTTGACATTAGCGAGATTTGGTTTTCACAACAAAAACCGCCGACTAAAAGTTTTTTGTGTAACACATACTTACATATAAAGAAATAGCCATTTAAAAATTTGCATTACATTTCCTTTATAATCAACTTCATTTATTTTATCAATATTATTTGTCATTTGCATTTTTTTTACTATTTTACAAAATTTTTGAATTTTTTTTTTAACAATTTTAACAAGCAGCTATTATTGTTTTTTGTTTAAATGTCATTTTTTTCTTGTGCAGGGAAGTAGTTTTTAGTGCTATTTGGGAAAAAACAGTTGCATCAATAAGTAGTACTAGATTTCGAATAGATTTCGTCAAAATCTAGTTACGGAGTAGATTTTATTTTGTACGGGAAATCTAGCCAAAAACAACTAGATTTTGCTCGAAACCTCGAAAGTACTAGATTTCCTTGTGGTGCAAATTGGCTATAACTGGTTGCTTGATTTTATGAATTTGGTGATTAGAGACAATTTTAAGTTTTTTCTGTAAAAGTTTTTTAATAAAATAAAATTGTTTAAACATATAGAGGTATTTTTTATTATTTTTTTATGATTTTTATTTAAATTAACGGAAATACAAACACACATACTATCAGCTGTCCATCAAGAAAATGTCATTTTCAATGCAAAATTTCGTACATTTCGTCATCCTTTAATTAACTGTTTATGAAATACTTTTAATTAATGAATTATTCCATGAAACGATTAAACGTTATCGGAAGTAATTTTGTGCTGGAGATGAGTTGGTAACAAATTATTCAATTTGCTTTTTTGTTATCATAATATTGTTTTCTTGTTATTTATATTGATTTTTTTGTTGACCTTAAAAACGATTGTTAATTATAAAATAATTTTATATTAATTATGCCTGCCTTCTATTGCCAATGAAAAAGAACAAAATAATTGACATAAATAAACTAATGGGACTAAGTAAAATACAGCTACACACAGAGAAATATATCTTCTAATATAATTATCGATTTGATTGTAAATATTTTCTAGTTTATAGGGTATATCCGTTTGGGTAGGTGTGAACATTTTATAGGAAAGTTGTTGTAGGGTGTGAGGAATACATTCTAGTATGTCAGTTGTAATACTTGTATTTACTTAAAAAAATTGCTTGCAAATATTTTATTAAAATTTGAAAATTAATATATTTTTCGAAAATTTTGTTGACTAAAATTCTATTTAAGTCCCTACTTGTAAGCGCTGTTGACATGTTTTTAAAAGGGACCATCATATTATAATGATTAAGTTATAGAATTCTTAAGAATTTTAGTGAGACCTCTGATAAGAAAAGATTTGGGAGATAAACTATGCTAAGAACTACATGTTAGTGTATTTAAAATGATCAACAGAAATTTATGCACCATGAGTTAAAGCATATTATGATTGAAGCAGTCTTCTCTACAGCCACTACAACTATGATTATAACCAATTAATTTGTTTACGACTAAAAACACTGTACTAGAATTTGATACTTATTTTATGACAAGCGGGACACTAGGAGTTTTAATCTAATTCGGGTGCGCTGAACCCGGTACCAATCGTTTTTTTTAAGTTAGCTCTTGTTTCCGAGGTATAGGATGCATATCATATATTCGCGTAACTCAAAAACGAAATTCCGCAATAAAATTACTTTTAAGTAAGGATAAACTTTTTCCTTCTATGCGTATTCGTTTTAGAAACAATTTTTTTTTGTTTGGCAAAAAAAATAATTTTTTAGCAAAATTAAAAAAATTTTTGTTTATTAAGAAATACATTAAAAGTTGGAAAAGGCAGCTCTGTTTCATTATTTCTATACGTAAACAAAACAAAGTTCATAACAAAACAAGCCATAATTGATTAAGATCTGTCTGCAACTTTTGATTTTATTCACAAACGATAAAAAATGTTAATTAAATTTAAGAATTTGATAAAGCGCCATATTTATATAGGAGCCCCTCTAAGGGGATTATCAACTCCAAGAGCAAGTATATTTTAAAAATTTTTTAAGGACGAACGACTTATGGAGGTCGGTCATAAATTTCACCGCCCTAGGGGCGACTTCTAGGCAGTTATTAGACTTTTTCTTCAGTATATATGAATTATGTTCTTCATATATTTGACAATATATAATAATGGCTTAAGTTGACATAAGTGCTTTTTCATTTTATTACATATTCTTATTCTCTTCTTCAAGATCTAACACTCAGCTAAATTTAAAGTATAAAGTGTCATTATTAATACAACTATAGTCCTTTATATTTTGAATTACACAACACAACACACAATTTATTTTAGACAAACCTATTTATTTTTCAAAACACGAAATTTCTTCTTAAGCCATTAGTATTTATTGCCACAGATATATTGAATTCTCATTCAATCTGTAGTCTTATTTGCACACCATCTTTAGATTTTCTAAAGTATTTTCTGTAATCTCGCCCAAGCAACCAGTGAAATGCGCATAACAACCAGCTTATCGCCCAACAATAAATTTCAGTGTATTTATCAAGAATAAAAATTGGGAAGTTAGCACACCAAAACAAAATCTTATTAAAAATTCGCTTTTATTAAAATTTTTTTGGAAAATTTACCAATTTTTTTCCATGTTGAAGTCGTATTTCCAAATTTATTCTATTTACAGTAAATTTTGCTAGATTTAGTTTTTTGTAGAAAATTTTGCTAAAATGTGCTATTTTTGATAATATGGGAACGACATATTTAATTTAAGCTTTTATTCAAAAATATGTAATTATTTGAAATTTCGAAGGAAAAATTAACAAAGATTAATTTCAACACTTATATAAATAAAAAGTTCAAATCAAGAAAATAATCTTATTAAATAATTTAACATCTGCTCTGTTTATTCAGTGAGTAAATAATTTTCACACGTAAATTGAAACGAATTGATTGAAATGTAATATGTAAATTTGAAGAGTTCGCTTTAGTTTGTCTGTCTTTTTATTTACTTAAAAATTATTCAAGGAGCAAATCATCCAATTAATTAAACCAATTATTTATTTAATAAACCATCACACTACTTTTACAGATATTAAATACAAATACTGCTTTCATTCGATTGCTAGGCAAACATTGTATGTTCTTAACAAAATCCAAGTGACAGGCGGAAGGAAAGATATACAAGGACACCCATTAAGAGCGTTTCAGAAGATAAAAAGAAATGTCGGTATTCATCACGTTCAGTCATGTTTACAAGCATTATTTTTTTTCGTTCTTTAAGTTGTCAGATATTTTTATTTTTTTCATAAAGGAAATAAGTAAATAATGGAAATAAGTTTTTTTGTGGAATCGTAAGAGTTCGATATAATTTCAATTGTGTTTTTGTCTAATAATAGTCATATTTCGATAACTGATAATGAGGGAGGGGGCTGTATAAAGTGCTTATAATTGTTAATGTTACTAAACCACAAAATCATTAGAGAAATATAGAAAAAATAAAAAATGCCTTGCACGTTTAGATGAAGATACAACACCATTTGTGCTTTCTTCCATGTTTGAAAACAAGAGCTGCTATCGGGACCGCAAACACCACACCTTATCCTCCTTTTTTTGAGCAAATTTTTAAACTGCTGGCGAAATCTAAAAAGTAAAATATTAGTTGAAAGTAAAAGCAGCATCATAAACTTATACAACAAGTCCAGACCAACCCATACAACAAATTCTGCCCTTAGATGTGCATGCAAATAAACTTGAAGTGTTAAAATACAGGTTTTTATGTCTACTCATTTTCATAGAACGACAGAACTAACGTTTTATGGTTTATCCCAATACTTCTCTTAATGTAAAATCAAATAGAAATGCCTTAAGTTTTTTTCACCTTACGCCGACATCTTACCTGTAATAAATCAAACACGGTAATCACAGCGACAAAGAAGCCTAAATGTATATTACACTTAAAAAATTGTATCTATAATTTGATTGTGAGAAGCATGCAAGGATCTGGTTAATTCATAACATTGTTGTGATAACAAAAAATATGATTGAAGTAACCATAATATTTTAAAATTTTCTCAACCCGTACTTCATGATTCTTGTTTGGCCATATAATTTTATAATCTGTGTATTAAAATATTTCTGAGTTCTACTTGTAAAATTTTATGTTGTACTTGTTTTTATTAGTAGCCGTTACTTTTTGATTACTTGGCCTACTAACACAAACATACTAACAGTAATTTAGCTTAAGCTTAATAATATGCAAAAGAATCATACATATTTCGTTACCTTCACTCGTAGAGGAACTAAGTCCCATTTCATAAATTTTAAAGAAGAGGGAAAAAACTTGCTAAGATCTTTAGTTCTAAATTTTTTTAATCTGTAAATACAGTTTTGTTTTGTTGTCGTCTCTTTTTTGACGTGCAAGGTATTGATTACTCAGAATTATGGATTTGTGTCTCTTAAATATTTTGTACTTTTAATGTGGACTTAGAACTTTTTCTTTCACAGGTTTTAAATTGTATAAAATTTAAAATATATTTAATGAAGAAAAAAGGATTTTAGAGGGGTTTAAATTCTTACTATGCTTGCAAATCATCGTTAGGCAGAAACAGTGAACTCTGGCTGTCAGTAATGAGATGGCTATACACATCGACAATGATACCAATTCTTACGGATGTTCGATGGGAAGCAATACGACTGGTAAGTTGGAAGAATCTTCTGTCTAAGGCTCAGAGATGTGCTTCGGTCGGCAGGACATGGGATGTTATTCTACATCTTCTGCCTATTGACTAGTATATGATGGGAATGGCAGCGAAAAATTTTCTTTGACCTATGCAAGTGGGACTGTTAGGAAATTTCACGTAGGTCACTTTAGCCCATCCGGGTCTAAGGACTACGTGGCACTCGAGTCGACTTTGGGCATTTTGTATGAGAGATTTGCTATTCTTATTGTTGGTTCGAGGATAAGGGGCGCGGGTTTAGGGGTCTACTTGAGGATATATATATATATATATATAAGCAGGTCATATAGCCTTCCTGACGGCTGTAGTGTATTTTTGGTGGAGGTTCTAGGAATTCTGAAGGCCGTAGAGTTGATAAACACGCCTAAGTTGGCTCTTAGGGGTGTTTTGTGAATTGCAATCTATTGGATGGTTGTAAAAGATTTCTAAGGGATATATTGGGCGATTATATAGTGAGGCCATTTTGGGTACCGTGTAACCACAATATCTCCGGTTAAGAAATGACCGACAAGTTGTGCAGGCTGGGTTCGGAAATGGGGGATACTGACTGAGTGGTGACAGTCAGACCTCCAATAGACTTTTATTTGTGAATATTGGGGAAAAGGTTTTAATCTTCAAAAATGGCAATGTAGTGACCAGGAACATTAATTTGTTTGTGTTTCGTGGCTCTTAAATTTACTTGTGGACGATTTCCAGAATCTTTTGCTCAATAGTTATTTTATGTTGGACTCATTCATTTAACAAAGCATTGCTTATTACACATCGCTATTAAACATGATTTGTAAAGAAATGTTATTTTGCAAAAGGTTCTTGTTGTTTTGATAAATTAAACACATATTCGAATTCTTCAGCACATAGCAAATAAAAATGTTACTTAAACTCACAAACCATAAAAAAAGATATGAGAATTTGTATGCTTTCATAAAAGATTCGAACAGCAAAAATTCAAAAATTAGATTTGTTATTTAAAAACAAATTCTAGATTTATCTTGTTTTACTTACCTAAAAGTTTAAAACTAACAAGTTGTAATATATTGTTATAAAATATCATATTGAAAGGGGACGTATTACTCTTTATTGGACTTAGAACTTTTATGATCCATTGAACAACAACAAATTAAATATATGACATATGGGGGATTCACAAGGTGTCATAAAGTCATATGTCTTAAAATAATAACATGAAAAAATACGAGTGTTGTGAGCAACCCCTCATAATTTAATGTGCTATTAATTACGACAGCACAATAAACATAGCCAGCAGCGTTCTATTTATTTAAGACACTTTTTGTTTACAAACCAACAACAATATTTTTAAACCATTGTAAAATGGTAGAACATTATGACAATAAGCCATGATAGCACACCTTGTGAATACCCCAATAGTATTTTTTGTTTATACTATGTATAAAATATATTTTGGTGAACTCTTTTGAATTACTTAATTTTGAAAAAATGTGGACTTGGCTGCTTTACGAGGAAAGGTACCGATTTTCATATTGAAACTAATGTATTTTGCCACGTGGGAACAAGAAGCAGTAAAAAGGGATGCTATAGGGCCGTTCTATTCATACTCATATATTTTTTACACAGGTTTCCAATGGGACCAAAATCTTAAAATCTTGTATATTTATTTCCTTTTTTAGAAGGCTTTTCAAATCCTTCTCATATCTCCTTCTACAAGCAAGCATTGAATCTCTTAGAAGGTAATTTTAAAGACAGCACTTTTGAATGCATTCTTTGAGGGCTGGTTAGAATGAAAATCGAATCTTTGAGAAACAAAAAGTAGGCATTTTATAAAACCTTTCCAATGGAAGTATTTTCATTTTAGTATCAAACACTCAAGTTGTTTAAACAAATGCCAACTTAAGCAACCAACATCCACACATCACACGTGTCATATAAAAAACAAAAAGACATATTGACATTTATTACAACAAATTGGGGTACAAACAATGATTTGTAACAAAATAAATACAAACATAAATAATTTGTAGGATTTTAAACAGAAGTATAAATAAATATAAAATACTCACTGCCGACAATTCTATGGGGTTTACAGCGAATTATAATAAGGCATTTGCAAATAATAATCTTTTTGTTGTTTCTTCTATTTCATTGTACTTCTTCTAATGTACTATTATTTAGTGCGAGAACTTAGTGATACCACCAAGAGAGTTTTAAGGCACATAATAGCCAAAGTTCAGACAAAGCCTTAAAAAATAAAACATAAACAATAAACAAATTCTTTAAATATTTTTCTGAGCAAAATGGTGACAGTGAAGGCGAATTCATGTATACGGTGTTGTCGATACTACAACAAGTAACAACACCAAAAACACAGCAATTTTTTGTTGCTTTAGTTGATTGATATGTCAAAAACATAAGCAACTTTTGACATTTCTCTCTCTTAGTAAGAAATAAAAGTAGCACAGCTGTGCTTTCAACGCCACGTGAAAAACAAATTCGCCTTGATGATAGTGAAAAAGTTTTTCTTTTCATAAATTGAGCTAAAAAAAAGTTTCTTCGGTTTCAAATTTATTTACAATAACAAATCGCACTAGATCAACAAAAGGGTATTAACTCGAAATTTAAAAATTTTCAGTAGAAGCAAAATAATTTTTAAATTAATATTGATGACATATAAAATGAAAAAAAATGGTTAAACCAGCTGTTTCATTACTATCGATTTTATGCAAAGGGTGAAAAAATTTCTTATTAATAACCCTCTTGTTGATCAAGTGCAAAATATATTTGTTTTTAAAATTTTTTAATGATTATTTTAACAAACAAATAAAAAAGAAATTTCGCAAAATATATCTAAATTTTTTGTAAAAGCCTTTGCAACATTAAACAACAGTTAACTATTTTCTAAAAGATTTTTGAAATAAGTATATATAAGAATAAGTAACTGCCAGTTTCACTAAATGCGAGCGAACGCTTTCTTTCGCACAAATACTCGAACATGTAAAACAAAAACAAATTCTCAAAAATTTGATTTTGTTTCATATGTATTTGTGCGAAAGAAAGTGAACTTCGACATCGTAAAATTGGCAGTAAGTTTTATGGCAAACATATGCTGAATTTCTTATAATAAAATATTATTCATACGGTGCGTCAATTTACATCCCAGTAAAAAATGTGCTCCAAAAGGAGCAGGTTTTATATATGAATTCATACCTCAAATCGCTTCAAACCTGCTGATGGGATGCCTGATTTTTGTATGGAGTGTTCCCGGTTTGGAGGACTATTTTCTGCTGACAATAAGCGCTCCTTTTAACATAATAAAATACGCAAACAAAGCACTCCTAAAGCGCTTTTTTAAGGGCTAACTATATTAAAATATTCATTTTTGTTTTGCCTTTACTTGTTTAAATGCATTTTTTAAGCATTTTCGTAAACCATGACATATTTATATTTTGTTATCGCTTTAAAACCTTCTTCGTTGCAGCACTAAAATAGCAGCTATTTTTGTATATTTTATTCATTATCATTTACTGCTGTATAAGAGCTCTCTTATTGAAGCGCTCAATTATGCGCTTTTTCTCTTAAGTGCTTCAAAAAACACAAATTTTTTTTCTGGGATGAGTCATAGGCCTAATGGGATTATCGTGAGTAGAACGAATTTGAAAGCAAAACAATTTATAATCTTTTTCAAACAAAACATTAATCGGTATTTTGTAAAAATAATTTGTGAAGTCTCATGTTGATTTGGTTAGTTTTTTTTTACAAATGAATTGCATAAAATAATATTTTCTACAGTTTTATTGTTTTTCTAATAAAATTTAAATTGAAATTAAATGATTTAAATAAATTAAATAAATTAAGCAAGTTAAATAGTTGTCACTTTAACGTAAATAAAACAATAAACACAAATTTAATATATTTAAGATTTAATTGACAATAATATTGTTATTATAAAACAATATTTGTAATATGTTAACAGTATGTATTATTGACCTTTTTTGTTGTTGTAGGTTATATTTGGTTCGGCTTGAGGTCATTTATTATAAATTAAAAAACAATTTTGAAGTTAATTTTTAATATTTTTATTTTTGTACCCAATATTTCGAGGCAACTCCGTTGCTCATCTTCAGGGGATTTATTTAAATAAAAAACAAATTAAAAAATTCTTGTTGTCACTGTGCGCTGTAAGCTAGCAATCCAAAGCTAAGTGGTGTTTTATTAGGGCTTAAATAAGCATTTTGGCAAAGTTTAAAGACATTTTCTAAATGGTAGGCTGTGCTCAAATACATGTTTCGTGAATAATACAACTTTTCATTCGGTAGTTTTGAGTGTTGCTTAAAACTAACTTCAATTAACTTAGAAGTAGTAGATTAGGATATTTAAAAGTATAAAATGATAAATAATAAAAAAATTTTAGTGTATTTATAGAGAATAAAAATTGCAAATTAAGCACAACAAACACAATCTTATTAATGGAAAATTATGTATTCGCGAAAATAACTTTGATAATACAAAAATCTATAGGAAAGTAGTACTCGTTAGACTGCTAAAAAAACATGGTTAACTCCATTGAAGTGAACGGCTTTAAACTTGCAGCCACTGCTGAAAGCTAAAACCCAGATATTATTATTTAAAAAGTACGAAAATATTAAGATTTTAAAAACTTGGAAGACATTGAGCACTGAAATACATTCCACTAAGGACAGCTGTGGAAAATTTTTACATACCGTGACGCCCTAATCTCATGATGGATCTTATCCACTTGGATACCAACAATACGCTTTTCAACCACCCCCTTGTGTCAGAGGTACCATAACGATAAAGTAGCATTTTGGGTGTATTATCCGCCAAAATTATCTTGCAAATTAACTCACCCCTCGCTCAGGTGCTGGAGCTATTTAACCCTCTCCGCTTTTGGAAAATGCCAGAAGCTTCTATTGATTAGTAAAATCATAAAAAGGATAATCCTCCCTCAGGCCGACCCCTACCACAAGTGACTTTAGGTTTAAAACACAACCACCACGTGAATCCCTAACACAAAAGTACGTTAGCTCAACCTTGGAAGTACTGATGGTCATAAGAGTAAAATTTCCGCAAAGAAAATGCTCTTAAATGACAGGAAGCATTTCCCGCAAGAAATATACTAATGAAGGCATCAACCAATAGTAAGTTCAATACCGTGCTACCGGATGCTACCCACTGCCGTGGTACCAGATAGGATCTCTAGTGCGAGCTCAAAAATCGTTTTTTGTCGAATCAGAATTATTGATTGCACCGGAGTTTCCCACTTAGAACATTAAAATTTTGGCATTTTAATACTATCAAGTATGGTAAAAAAATAAGTGGGTAGCCTAGGGCGAGATTAAAATGTTTGGGCCGCCATTCCCTATATGACGACAACAGTGGTTGCGGTGGCCGTATAGAAAACTGTTTCAATCGTAATATTATTGCTGAAATCAAAAATTGTTAGCAGCTACTGACATTTTTTTGAAGAAAACTATTTATATTTACTTTCATTTTTTATTTATCGAATTTATTCTATGAGTTAAATTTCCGTTATGTATTTTATAAAGCTTTTTGTAATAGCTCTATTCCTTAAATTTTTTTAGAAATGACTTTATACACTACCAGACTATTATATTGTATTTTCGAAAGATAAAAAATGTTGAATATAATAAAGTTGCTTATGAAAAAAGAAATAATTTCTAATATCTATTTATATTTACCTTCTATATGCGCACTGATGGTGTTCGTCTGCCGGTAATTTTATTAAATTTAGTACATATGGTCTAATGGAAATATGCGCCAAGCCTATTAAAAGTGCTGTAAATCAGTCCATATTTTCAATTTACCCTCAAGCAAACTTATTTCCGGAACAAGGTTTTTTTCCCACAAACCATTTAATTTTTTTATATCTGGCCCATATATATTATGTACGTATATTGTAACTAAATTATCCTACCAAATTCTATTGGAATCGCTTCATATTTGACCATAGCTCCCATAAAAACAGCACTTCAGAAAAAACTTTCAGTTGCATAATTTCCTTATTAATGTGGGTCTATTTAAGCTAATTTATCATGTCAGCGCTTTATGTTAGAAGGACCAGAATTCATCGTTGGCCTCATATAAACCTCTCACGAAAATCCATTTAGGATGAAAAAGTCTCATATAAATTCAGATATCTAGATAATATTCAGCATAAGGATCTCTTATATTAATCTTTACCTCATATAATAATTTATTTAAATTGTTGTTCATGGATCTCAAACAGAGTGTACCCTGTCTCTAAATTTTTCTTAAAATAGTGTGGTGTAAGGTATCACAAGTTCAGGCTTGATCGACTTATTTCCTCACTTGTTTTGTTATTAGTATTTCTTTTTAAACTCTTTGTTAAAATGTGTGATCTGTGGTCTTTAATTCTCAAAAACTTCAATCAGTTACAAAAAAAAAAAAATATATATATATATATATATAAATGTCAGTACGCTTAAAATATCTTTTTAATTAAACATATAAATTTTTAATTATATTAAATCAAGGTGAATTCAATACAGGGAATCTCAGTACTACAAACACTACAACTCGAACAAATTTTTAAGGTCATTGTACAATGGCAAAAGCAGAAGGCAAATAAAACAGAAACAAAGATAATAAACCAAATTTTGACATCGAACAATTATAAAACTAAAAACGAGTTATCAGCAGGTCTTTTAAGACCACCTGTAATGAATTCGCCTTGTATTAAACGAATATACTTGTTCAAAAAAATATTAGTTCCCTTTTTTTTTTGTAAAATATTAATACATAAATAAAATATCACATAATTTATCAAGCAAATTATTATTTAAATACTAAATAAAAATATAAAAAAAATAAAATTACATTTAATTTAATTACATTTGTTTTAATTTTACTCATATTAATTTTTTAGCCACAAATGTGAAACAATTTGCCACAAATATCGCAAAAATAGCAGATGGTTTTCAAATTTATGTACATATATAAATATATTATCGCTTTCATGACCACATAAATATTTGTGTATAAATGTCTCTATTAATAAAATTGTTAAAATACTTAACTAAAAATAGCAAAGAATATAAAGGCATTAAAATGTTAAAAACTAAAACCGCAACATAATTTATGGGATTTTTTGCTTTTCAGCTAAAATAGAAAAGACAGAAGTATCCAGTTTAAACTTATAATCAACAAATAGCAAACAGTTAAATGCCAGCAACAATATGCAGAAAAATTAAAACGAAAATGGCAAAAAAAGATCTCACACCCAAAGGTGTATGCGTTAATTACGGCACTAGAAAATTTTTTTTTGTAAGAAATCCCCATTGAAATTGAAAGCGGCCTATAATGTTTTTGGTAAACTTTAACACAAGAGGTTAATTTATCAGTTTAAACGTAAACGAACAAAATTCGCTGGCCAAATAATGTCTAGAAACTTAATGACTCTTAACATTATTTAAAAAAAACCGTCTTTATACTTTCCCTAATAAAAATTCAAATGAACACAAAAATGTTCTTTTCCTTTATTATTCAAATTTTTCTTTTATTTGATGATGGCAGGGCCACCCTAAAATAATTAATTTTGCTATTTTCATAATGAAATAAAAATAATGAAATAAAGACTTCAACTGTAAATAGCAAGAAACAAGTAATAAATTAATTTGGAAATGTACACTTGGAAAACTGTCCTCTTCATAAACAAAAAACTTAAACTAAAAAAAAAAGTAAGTGCTGACTTAAATTTGCGCAAAATACAATCCCAAAAAGAGGAAATTTGAATAAATATATAAGAATGAACAAATTAATGAAAGGTGCTTGTTTTTTAATTAATTTGTGTTCTGTCAGTCGCTCTCCCTCTTTCTCTTTTAGCTAACTAAATATTAAATAAAATATACAAAATTGTCCTTAAAACGAAAAGTTTTTTGTTTGTTTTTACAATTTGTTTCTGCAACTTTTTGCCAAAACGACCAACAGACCACATTTCAATGGTGCGTGATTTGAAATGGCAGAATTGTTCAAAGGGCAAGGAGCAGATTACAAGGGAAAGAGGACACGGTATTAAATTGTTGTACTAGTGTTTAAGTAATTACCATTTTGAATGGCGAAAAAACATTATTGGTTTTTATGTGGAAAATAATGTTTCATTTGGCATTTTTTTGTTTGTTATTTTTCTAGTTCTACTCAAAAAGGGAAGATATAAAACCAAATAAATTTATTACAATTATTACTAAATACAATTATTACAAAACAAATCAGGAAAGTAAAACGTAAGATTTTTATAAATCTTAATTACTTCAATTATTTATCGAAGTCTCACCTTTTTACACCCTTCACCACCACTAGTGGTGAATGAGGCTATAATAAATTTGTGATTCCGTGTAAAACCTTTTTATTATATATTTAAGACTCTATAAAGTATATATATTATGGTACCTTGAGTAATTCTAAGTCGATTTAGCCATGTCCATCTGTCTGCCCGTCTGTTGAAAACACGTTCATTTTTGAAAGACTCAAAAGAAAAAACAAACTTGATCTCACATTGCTTGTAGTAAGCCTAAGCAGTTTGGAAAAATCGGTTCAGTAGCAGAGCTATGAATCAAAATGTAGAACCACCATCCTAAAATATTTATACTCTTGTTACGAAACTGCGAAAACTAACATAAAACTAACATAAATAATGCACGGAATGATATAAGATTTCGCACAAATTCGTTTTATATGACTGATAAGTTTAATGAAGTTAAGTTTAATGAAGATCGGTCCATTATTTACCCTGGGCCCCATATAAACCCTGCTCTCGGAAAACAGCTTAGTACGCCTAAAACCTTGAAAAATAATGCTATTATAATACAATTTGGTACGGTACAGTTTTATAGGACTATAAATCACACTAATAAACTTCGTGTTGATCGGTCCAAATTTCCCACATGCCACTTACACCCAGAGAAAAAATATGTTTAAATTTGGTCACCTCCAACAAAACTATTTTTAAAGAGAATTGCAAACATATTATGTTTAAATTTAACCATACTATTGTCACCGACAAACATATTATTGTTATATTAGTCCTCCATCAAGAAGGCACAACCATATTATGGTTGCCTCCGAACATCTTTTGGTTAGTAATAACTAAAATATGTTTAACATTTATAATAGCATTGTTGATTTCCAACCAAAGCATGTTGCTCTTAGAAAAGAGGAAAATACTATTGTTAATTTAAAAACAAATTATTGTCATATTTAACAATAACATGTTTAGAGGCAACCATAATATGGTTGTGGCTTCTTGATGGAGGACTAATTTAACAATTATATGTTTATCGGTGACAATAATATGGTTAAATTTAAACATAATATGTTTAAAATTTTGTCTAAAAATAGTTTTGTTGGAGGTGACCATATCTAAACATATTTTTTCTCTGCGTGTATAAAGCCCACGCTGGGAAATTAACTGATTACGCCTTAAACCGTAGCAGATATAAATATTGGGTTCAAATTTGTTCCAACTTAGACTCATATGTCCATAAAAATTTCGTGTAATTTTGTGTTATACGATTCATAATTTATCTTAGATCCCATACAAAGCAGCCTTCTGAAATTCACTGTAAACGCTAAAACAAATTCACTACTGTAACGAGATTTATTTTAAATTATATTTTCTTATACCAGGTATCACTCTACAAAACTTCGATAGATATCATATAGAGCCCAGTCCTGGAATATTCGAAATATCGGTGGAGTGTATCAGAGATTCAGCACAGCCGAATATAACACTCTAACCTGGTTTTAATTATTTGTTGCTTAAGGTATTTAAATTACAGAAACCCCTTTTATTGCTTTTGGTTGGCTTTAAATCAGTGGTGGATGGCATATCTTCTTTTTGCGGTTGCATTTGTTTAATCCCATTTCACACTGTGCTAAAAGTCTGAAGACGTTTGCTCCCACAAATGAAATGATTTTTGGTCTGGTTGTTAAAGAATCAAATAGAAAATTATCTACATTTTGCGTACACACTATCACACTTCCAATAAAAAGAAAAATATTTTTAGACAGAACAGCTGATCAGCATAACAAAATTATTTTTTTTGATTTTGAAGTGAGAAGCTAACAATATAAAATGGAATTTTTTTTACTAATAAATAGTTTTGCATTTTTTTTAAGAAAAATAATATAATTGGGAAAAAAATCCACTTTCCTTCCCTGATTCTCTTATTGTGCCTCTGTCAAAATACAGCTATGATAAAAGGAAAATATTTGAATCGTTAGAAAAAATTAAAAAAAAAAAAAAATTTTAACCCAAAGGACTATCAAATCTATTCACATATGAGGCGCTTAAAGTACAAGGGATTTAAGTGCCTTTTTTTAATTAAGATTAAGGTGGAATTCTCATCCGAGATATGGCAACCAATTCTAGCAATTGTCATTAAAATATCTGTTTCGCTTGGAGCATAAGGGGTTTATGAGCAGCTTATCTCGTTTTTTCAAAAAAGGCTCTTAAACCCCTTGTGCTTTAAACCCCTCATATGTATTTATGAGATTTCATATCAAATTGTTTTCAAGCTAAGTATTATAGTGTATGAGGACCTTAAACGGCAGAAAATTTACTTTGAAGAAATAATAAAAGCAACAGAGATTTTTTGCACTGAATTGTAAATGGTAACGCCTCGATATGTCAACCATTTGAAAAAAAACATTGTTAAATCAATGTAAACGGTGCAACTTTCTGTGAGTTGGTCGCTGAAATAATTTCTTTTGCAGAACAAAAAGAAATTGATGATTTTTACTATTTTTACAGATCTTTACTGCATTTCAATAAGTTGGGTTCGCGTAAAGAAAATACAGCTAAAGAGTAAACAAAGTGAGAGCATAAAATGACAGTTCTTGACTGAGTATTTAACAATTTTACTGCAGAAACGCTTCTTTTTGTCTTACTGTCTTAGTTTTTGGAGTTGTTAAAGTGTAATTAAGTATTTAGATACAAAGTAATGCACTTGTTTTTTAAGTAATCAAAAGCAAAAAAACATGTACTTCTGAAAAATATTTTACCGGATATTAAATGAAATATGTGTAATAATACAAAAAACAAATATGAAAGAATGCATAAAATAATTTGCTTTTGTTCGTGTTATAAAAAATATTTAATCGAGTACCGATAAGAAAACGAGTTAAGTTATCAAAAGTCTAAACACCTTTCAATACTACATTTATTTGCCAACAGCTGGTCCTAGATTTTACGAATTTATACAAATTTTCCGTTCGCGTTCTTTTTTGGCTGTCTGTGAGAGTAATTTCTCAGTTAAATCAGTAATAACTCATTTACTGAATTTTACTAAATAAATTAAGAAGTTAGCTAGAGAGCTTTTTTACACCACGCATTTTAACCAAAACTGGAAAGAAGTAAATCATAAAAATACCAACCAAAAAAGAAAAAACAAGAGAAGATGGTTTTCAATTTGTGTACACCCAGAGAAAAACTATGTTTAAATATGGTCACCTCCAACAAAACTATTTTTAAAGAAAATTTTAAACATATTATGGTTAAATTTAACCATATTATTATCGCCGACAACCATATTATGGTTAAATGTGTCCTTCATCCAGAAGGCACAACCATATTATGGTTGCCTCCAAACATGTTTTGGTCAATAATAACTAAAATATGTTTAACACTTATAATAGCATGGTTGGTTTTCTACAATAGCATGTTGCTCTTGGAGAAGAGGAAAATACTATTGTTAATTTAAAAACAAATTATTGTCATATTTAACCATAACATGTTTAGAGGCAACCATAATATGGTTGTGGCTTCTTGATAGAGGACACATTTAACCATAATATGGTTGTCGGTGATAATAATATGGTTAAATTTAACCATAATATGTTTAAAATTTTCTTTAAAAATAGTTTTGTTGGAGGTGACCATATTTAAGCATAGTTTTTCTCTGCGTGTAGGTGTTGCTCGTTATAAAATGGCTTAACGGAATGGAAAACAAAATAATCTCTTAATACCCAATAAGAGAGTCACAGAAATAAAAATATTAATTGCTTTGATGGATAAACAGTAAAGGGTCTTACTATAATATGCATAAGATTGCTAAAGGTGGCTTTGTAAAATTTCTCACTGTAAAATGGCGTGTAAAAGCAAAAAGAATTTGCCTCTGTAAATGTCAGCTCGAATTTGCAGTGCGAAACATTTTCAATCAGAGGGTTTTTAGTTTTAAACTCACAAACCATCTGACATCAGCTGTTTTGCAAGCTTGAGGATAACAATTTAAACCCAAGATCAATTTAATTACACATATTCTTTAAAAACACCACGTCTTGAATTAACTGAAAAATAGCCGTTAAAAGCCAAGGCAAATAAAAGTTTCTATATATGTATAATTTTGTGTTGTGAACTATTTTAGGTTATGCCAGATGAAATTAAAAACGAACGAGTGAAAGCAAAAATTATAAACCTTCTGTATTTGTTAATTTCGACAGACTTATAAAATTACATATGGACTTTACATTTGACAAAGCCACTGCAAAATGCATATCGTCTAAAAGTACCTTAATAATACGGTCAAAATTAACAAAGTTTCGCAGTTTGCTTAAGCAAATGACAATTTCATAAAATTTTACAAAAAGTTTCCTTAAGTTCAATATGGTTTGATACATGTTATTAACATTTATTCGCACAGTGGCTTAAGTCAGCTCATGCGTATTATTGTTGGGCCTTAAATTTGACAATATAATAATCACTTAAATCATTCTCTTGATTATCGCAATTATAACACAACAGTTCATCCATATAAATGTCATAATCATGTCCATATCATGCGCCATCTGTAGCAGCATGAGCTAAATTTGTTGAGTTGTTTACAATATTAGATTAATGCGATTAATTTAATTTTTTTTTTAGGAATATTAAGCCAAATTTTAATATTTTTTTTTTTTATTCAGCTTAAAATTCATTAAATTTTATTTTCATTAAATTATTTGTATTAAGAAAGGAATTTTACAACATAAAATTAATAAAAATTTATTGATCATTTTTCATTCTTGACTGAGCTGGGAATTGAACCCCGGTTTTCACGGACATGTTGCCCTGACATATTTGGATTAAAACCATAAACAGTTCAATAAAATAACCACAATAATAATTGTTTCTTTAGGAATTTTTTTGACTAACTTCTACTTTGCATAAGCGTGCTCTTTTTAACATATATTTTCAATAACTTTTCACAAAATTTCAGATGTAATGGACAAAGAAAACTGTCAGGAGCTGTTTAGTCCGGTCAGTTTGCCAGAATATTCATATTCGAGTGTCTGTCTGCATATGCTCGTGTTTGTTTTAGAACGTGTTTCTTGTTTGGTTTGTAATTTGTTTACAGTCTTTAACTTGTCTAAGTTAACATAATGTTACAACCACATTCAAGCTGCTTAAAACCTTAGCAATGACTCCCTCGTTATGACCAAAGTTCTTCTAAAAGAACTTGGGCCATAAGTAAAAACATGTCCTATACAAGAGCCATAATAATGGATTTTATGTTGAAGTTGTATGTTGCATTTTGATTTTTATGTCTTTTAAATTGGGTCAGATAAAATATTACTATTAAAAGGAAATGTGTTTCAGTTTTTTTTTTGTTTACAAATGTACCATAAAATTAAAATAAAAGAATAACAACTAAACAATAAACTAATTAGTATTTAGTACCTTAATTAAAGTGTTTTTAATGCAGTTATAAAATATGTACATTTCAATGATAAAATGTTATTCGATAAAATAAAATCTAATGTGCTGTTTTCACAGGACAAGTGATTGAACGTGTAGTGAAATTTATATGAAACAATAATAAAAAAAAACTCAAATTTGTTTTTGTTTTCATTATAAATTTCTAAACGAAAATTTTTATTTTACTTTAGAAAACAGACAGTAAAGGTTTTACATTATACGAATCGGAAATGGATTATTTTCTTTAAATTTTTTATTGTAAAATTATCAAATATATCACCGATCATTGGAGTATATCGAAATAATGTCCTTGTGTTCGTAGTGACCCAATACGAAATTGTTCTTATTTTGCAAAGAATGAATGGAAAATTTAAAAAAATAAATTCAAATTTATGCGCTACTCAATAAGACATATAGAAATGAGGTGAAGTAAGTAAACGAATTCTTAAAAGAAAATCAATATTTAAAAGGCCACTGTACTACAAAGCTGCTTTGTAAGGGGGAATTTTGAAAACGGAGCTGATCGTTTTACTCGCCAGTTTTTAATTTCGTTGAATAAAGCGATTTGTGTCAAAAATGCATCTTTTAAAAGTGCGAACTTGTCATATAAAATTTATGTTTTCCGTAAGTTAGAAGGAGAGCAAAATTTTTAAATTTTTCCCTTAAAAACCTTCTACGTTCGAAGCTCCAGTTTTCTTTGGTGTCTTACAATTCGATAAAAGAACTTCGACTATCAATTATCAAACACATGATCCCAAAATTGTAGTTGAAGCGAAAAAAAAATTGACGTAGTTTTTATAATAAAAAAAAGCTTTTTTCGATGGCCACTTTAAGAACAATAGTGGCATTAAAAAATGTTGTCTAGAGATTGTTAGCTTTTCTTTATCTTCTTCTGCCATTCTTCCTTCTACTGGAACTTAGGGCCTCTACTTCTGCATCTAACTCTGTTTTTGGCTTCTCGGATAATTTCACTCCAATTAAATTTGGTTGAAATCATCTCATTATCAATGGCTCCCTTCCAAGTCTTACCAGGTCGCCTTCTATCTTGTGGATTTCACCTGAGCACTAGTCGTACTGTGTTCTGACAAAGTTGATTATGCGACTGGGCCACAATATTTCGATAAAATGACTGAGGCATTTCATCAGTTCATTATCGATTTGACTTTCTTACCATTTTTAAAACAATTGCGTTAGGTGTATGGTACATATACTCTAAATACCGCCTTTCTGAATCCAAAACCTTTTTCACGAGATATTAAGCATTCATTTTTCTTTATTTCAACTATTTTAAAGTTTATTTAGTATTGGATTGCTCTACACACCACACTTTGTCATCAAGAGGCAAACAAACCCTGAGTTGTGGAAAAGTAACTAAAGAAAGATTTCTTCGAGAATCTGGGCAGCGTACGTTTCTGTATTTAACAAAGAGTCTCCATCCAAAAACTATGAAACCACCATGTAATAATTGCGAAAGCTTTGAATAGCTTTCGAGCATGTAATATGTAAGTTATTATCCATTTTAAATATAGAAAATTATATCTCAACAAAAATTTACTCAATACACTGCAGTTTACGTATACAGTACAAAAAACTACTTTTTAGAAATAAATTTAGAAAAGGGGGTATGAGGCACAAAATAATATTTTTCACCTTCAATAAAATAATATTAAGTTCTATCTTCATTCATAAAAGTTCACAAAATTGCAAACTTCATGTAAATCTTCTCTCCTGATTTTCTTAATTCCGCCTTTTTGGCATATGCACCAAACCAATAATTATTCACCAATTTTGTAATTGCTTTTCCAGGTTTCACTAGCGAAGTGTAACACTGATTTTACCTTGGGACTTAAGATTCTCTATTTTGTATTGGTCGATATTTGGCTTGAACTCCAAATATTATTTTACCGGCCTAATGTACCTTTTGCCTTATTTTTTCTGCTAAAGCCATCAAGTTCAGTTCCAGTTTTTTAACTGATAAACCTGCCAAAATAGTTGAAGTTTTCCACAGTTTCAATTATAATTTAGTCAATAGTGAGTTTGTTACATGTGACAATATCCGCCAGCCATAATTTTCCAATTAATTTCTGATCCAGTTACTTTGGCTTTTATCTTTAAGGCAGTAATTTTTTCCTGAATATCATTCAGCTTTTGACTAAGTAGACATATGACATTTACATGTCCGATGTCTTCATGGTATGTTAATTAATTCCAATGGATAGCATTTCACTGATTCATTGATTATATGGCTGCGTTTGCAATTAGTATGAATAAATTTACCTTAATATTTCCTTAATTATCTAAAATGGACACCTACGCCCATATTCATAAAAAATATTTTAGGTTTATAGCAGGTTTATGAAACGAATTTTCTATGAAAAGTTGTTTAACAAACCTTTTATTAATCAAAAATATTTTTTATGAATATGGAGGTAATTCTCTAGGAACTCTTAACTAGAAACTAGAACTGCAGGGTACTTTTTAATTTGTTTTATGTGTTACAAATCATTATTGATTTAATCATAAAACTTTTTTATGTTTAACAAATACACCAAATTACAAACACATGCATGTCTACGAGGATTTAAGTGTGTGTATTTACGATTAAATATTGCTAATGAAAGCAATTAGTGTTGAAAGTTTAAGCGACAATTATCACGTGCCACATATTAAATAAACACTTTTATGTGCCTCAATAACGGATTTCACTTTCACGGTGGGGGAATTTCAAGAAGTTGTTAAGGAAAATTTTTATGTAGGCAAAAAAACATGACAATATTTGCATAACTTAAGTTCGTTTTAGAAATTTGTCTGCTCAATTCTTAAAAAAAAAACGGTAACACAAACGAAATCATATACAGAAACGATAAGTTTTAAAATTTTTTTCCATATAAAATTCTTTACAAACATTTACGTTCGAAATTTTAAGACAGGCAGAAAGATATTTTTTATCTTTAATTTGAATATTAAACAATTTAAGCAATATTAAGGTTTCTTTTTTTAAATATGTCAAATATGTCAAAATAATGGAAGGGGTTTAATTAATTTCTCCTGTCGGAAAAAGTTTTATTATTTAAACAATACAATTAGTGATTTATGAACTTTTCATTTTTGATATCAGTCTGGGTTAGACACTAATTTTTCCCATATGTATAATAAAATCCACTTTGTTTATTACACATTTGACATTCAACATTTTAGATTTATGTATGTAAGAATATACTTTAATGTCTGCTCTTTAACTTCCGCGAGTGTGCCTTTCAACACCTCTACTATCACCCCCTTTTCCTTTATAAAACTATTTTTACTCCACCTACACACAACATTTTCAAAAATATTCTTTATTCGGAAAACAATCGGACACATAAATAATATGTCAAAATGCATTTTACTTCTTCAATATGTAGACAAAATTAAGTTCTGTCCACTGAGAATAATTCTAGAGTTTATATTGTATCTTTTGTTTTCCTTCCCTTTTTAATTTTGAGATTTTACATATTTTACGTATTTTTGTGCATTGAAATTCCCAAATGATTGTTACGCTATTTTTGAATTTTTTTTTGGCTTTATGTAAGACAAAAGTTAAAATACAATCTGGAACCAAATCCATACATGGTTGCAGGAATCATAGAATTATCGTTGGCAAGCATAACGTATTCGTACAGACTTCGTAAAAAACTTGCTCAGTCAAAATATGGCTGCTGCAATTATGTTAATGCACCAACTGTAGTATGATTACTCTAGTAAAATTTTCACTATACATTAATCCCAGTTTAAGTGTGCGTGCACGCTTTTAAGCAGGGATTCATTTAAGCAAAACATCGGATAAATATAATAGATGATGCATATAAAAATCTCGGATAAAATCGTAAATGATTCATTTATAAAGTTCATTAACAAAATATTAATAAGATAAATTAAATTACTTGAACAAATATTATGATGAAGATTGTTAATAAGAATTCTCTATGACATGCTTAATGGCCAGTTCTTACTCGTATTTTTAATAAAAACACGGAAATTTATTGCTGAATTTCTAAACGCATTTGCTGGTTGCTTAGGCCAGCTCGTCAGAAAACTTTGTCCAAAGACTTAAGAAAAGCTAAAAATATTATACAAATAAGATTATTAATTGAATAAGAATTTAAAACACTCAGGTCTTACTTGTAACAATATCAAAGCTCTAACAAGAAAAACAAAAATAAACAGTGAGTTTATCTTTTCTAACATTCCCCTACAATTGGTTGGTTTTTCCTGACTCAAATTGTAGTTGTAAATAGGTTAAAAGAAAAAAAAATTTGCTTTGTAAATAACCAACTAGCGAAATGTGCATAAAAACCAAGGACCGGAAAACGTTTTTTTTTATGTTTTTAAAAAAATATTTATCATTGGTGTTCGAAAAATCTTTTAAATTGTACAATAACCAAAAATAGATAAAAAATATTTTGTTTGATATTGTTTCAATTGTTCAAAATAATAAAGTTCTTAAAAAAAAACGTTTTTTAGAAAAATATTTTTTTTTTGTTCTTTTGTACAAAAAATTACGAACCGAAAACTTAATTTTTTCTTTTTAAAAATTTAAAAATCATGCGTATAAAATAATTATTTTTTTTCATCAGTTTAAAAAAATAAAAGCAAACACAAAAAAAAGATATTTATTTTTTCAGTACAATATTATTTTGTACATGAAAAAAAAAGAACCGAAAACTTAAAATTGAATTTTTTAATTGACAAAATTTAAACTCATAAGTACAAAATTATAGTAAAAAATATAAAGCTAATAAATAATAATTAGTTATAACATGATAAAGATTATCCTAGAACTAAATAGTAATCTTATCAATTAGCTTGATGTTGAGTTGGAGCCACAATAAATTTTCTACATGCTCAGAACTTAAATTCCTTCTATTTTTGGTCATAATAATTGGCAAAGCACTGAAGGCTGTCTCCACAGATACCTGTGTTGCGGGTACAGCTAATGCAACAGCATCTAGTTTTGGTAATTAAGAATCTCTAAGGATTTTTTTGCATTTGCAATTTTAAGCACAATTTTATAATAGCGGTATTCACCCTTTGTATTAAGTGTATAACTCTGTTATATTTAATACGATTTTATACTTCAAAGCGTGAGTGTCTTTTTCGTATGCATTGTAAGTTAATGAATTTTCTGAGTGAAAGAAAGAGACAGATAAAGTTTCTTCAACTGTTTTATTCTGGTAAATTCACACACTTTGTTTACTACTGCTTTTTGTGGGATTTTTCAACCACAGCGTAGTATATTTTAGTCTTATACATTTTGTTGTTGCAGTGTTGTAAATGTTAGTATTTTTACTAAAATTATAAGATTAACAAGGTCTACAAGGGACTTTATTATCAAGGGTGAATTCCGCTATTATAATTTATTTAAAATTCTCAATTTTAACTTAAAATTGAGTTTTTATTGTTTGTTTCTAAAAACAAACAGAAAAATATTTTTCTCAAAAACGTTTTTTTTAAGAACTTTTTTATTTTGAACTTTGAAGAACAAATAAAACAAAATAATTTTTATTTTTTTTTTTTGTACAGTTTTGAACACCAATTTTTCAAAAAAAAAAAAATAAAAAAAACGTTTTTGTGTATTTTTCAAATTTTTGTTTTTTTGTTTCTTTTCATGTACAAAACACATATTGTACTTTAAAAATAAATATCTTTTTTGTGTTTCCTATTTTTTTTTTAACTGATAGAAAAAAAAATTTATTTTGTACGCATGAGTTTTGAATTTTTCAAATGAATAACTTAAATTTTAAGTTTTCGGTTGTTAATTTCTGATGCCTGATAAAAACTCAACAATAAATTTCAGTGTTATTATCAAAAATAAAAACTGGGAATTTAGCACGTCATAGAGAAGTCTTATTAATAATGAAGATTTTTTTTTCATTTATAATAAATAATATAATCTGGAAAAGTTTACATTTGAAATAGTTTCAAGAATCCCTTTTCCACAATGTTGCGAACACGAATCAAAACCATTGAATAGGAATAATAAATATTATTGGTATGACAAACATATAAAAATCTCTCCGTTTTTCCCTACGTGTTTATTTTAGTGCAGAAAACACCCACCTATAACGATTGTTCTCGACTTCTGTAAACACTGGTTTGTGTGGCACGGAAAATTTTGTTATTTTCAAATCATTGTGTGTCTATTTTAAGAGTTTTTATTGAAAAAAAAAAAACACGCTGCATTGAACACACACTCAACTGTATTCAAATTTATTTTAGGTAAATTAAAATGTAATAAAAATCAAAATAGTTTGTAATAAAATTTCTCATAAATATTATCTAAAATTACCAACAGTCGATTTAAGTTTGTCTGTAATTTGAATTGTTTGTGTTGTTTTATTTTTGTATGGGTACGAAAATTTATATGGCATGTGGCATTATTAGTGAATACTTAAGTGGCGCCCAAAGTTGTAAAAACAACCGATTACATATGAAGATTTTAAATTCTGGATTTTACCCATTTACCTAAATAATAAATTTATATCGAAACTGAAAAAAAGTATAAAAATTTGTTAGAAATAAAAAAAATAATTGAAATCTCATTAAATTCTTCGACTAGAAAGTGTTTTGTGAAAAGGTGTTTATGTTTTTATAGGCAATACATTTTAATTGAAACTAGTATGGGCCAGCAGTCGACACAATCGACTGCAATCTAGAAATAACTTATTTGTACCGTTATTTCTAATATTTATAATATATAATATGGGTTAAAACTTTATTAAATATGTATATACATAAGTAGAAATATATTTATTTAATGTTAAAAACACATCGCACTTGATTATAAAGAGGGTATTAACTCAAAATGTAATAATGCTCAGTAGAGCAGAACAATTTTTAATTTTATGAGGCATATTTCTTTTAAGCATATGAAATTTAGTGACAATTTTTCTAAAAATGTATATATAACATAAGTTCCCTAATCTCAATTTTTATTACAAATCCTTTTATATATTTTCCATTTATATTTATTTCGTTGATGAATTATGTTGTTATAACCTCTCTATATGTATATAAATTTTTTGTAAATACATGATTATCATATAACAAATGGCCATGATCGGTAGTGTCTGTTATATAAAATCGCAGCCCATCAAAAGATCGCACTTTATTTAAAAAAAAATGCAATAAACACATTCTTTACAATGTAACCATATTAATAATGTAACAATAACATTAAAATTGTTCATAAGTGCAAAATTTAAGAAATCAACGGTAACATTTAAAAACAACAAATCTTCCAAAAAGAAAACAAAATATTTAAAATTATGTTTTTTTTTATTTCTTATTCTCTACTGTTCTCCAATTTAATGCATAGCAGAAAACTCTGCATGTTGTTGTTCTTTTTGCTATGTAAACACAAAAACAAAGCATACTGCTTCTGTTATGTGTTTACATTGTTTTTGCTTACACGTATGTGAATTGTTTCAATGTATTAGTACCACTTTCTAACGCGTATAACTCGTGAAATACAGAACCGATTTTAACAAAACTTAAATTAACATAATCTCCCAAAAAATATCTTTCGAATGATATATCATTTGTTAATACAATATATAGTTAAGGCGTAAAAGGGATCCTAAGAAATCCACTTGCCTATTAATATATATGATGATGATGATACAATGGCGTGATGGCGCACCATATTTTATCGCTTTTTATAAACATAGACTAAATTGACAACATTGTTGTTAACACTTTGATCAGCTAATAATTTAAGTTTAATATAAGCAAATGAAATACAATAAAACATAGTCTTAATTTACGCTTGAAATAGGGCGTTCGTATATATTGTGTAAGCAAAACCTTAACTTCTATTGTAAACAATTATTAAAAAAAAATCTTTTTGCGCTTAATTAAAAGTAATTCAATTGAACTCTTATTTAAGCGACAAAAAAACTTAACCGTTAATCGGTTAACCGATTAATTACTACCCGATTAACAGATCGGTTAATTTCAAATTGCCTATTTTCGATTAATGATTAAACCGATTAATTTCAGTCGATTAACCCATTAATCGTTGTAAGAAAATTTTTACCTTTTTGTTGTATTATTAAATATTTTTTTGTGTTTTTAATTAATTGTTTCGTCTCATATACAAAAGGTATGCGTTTAGAAAATATTTGTAATACAAACAAAGAATCTATATTTTAAATAAGTTTTTGTTTTCAACAGCTTTTTGTTTCACGTTCTTTTTATATGTATGCGTTCATATCTTTCCATCTCAATCTTTTAACAGTATTAACCGAAATAATGAGAAGCGTGAAAAATTTAAAAAAATTAAAACAGGAAAATCCAGGAAGAGGACTGAGAAATTAGATATTCTTTATTATGGGTTGCTTTTGATTTCTTAATTTGTATTTTTTTTTGTATAAAAGATAATTTTATAAGATTTTCTTAAACTATTGAAATAATCTTACAGCTTATTGTTTAATTAATTCATAATATATATTGACTATTTATTTGTTATTTATATTAATAAAAAGGTCGAAAATCAACTTCTTCTATTTCAATTCATAATATATATTTATTCAAAAATATGTATTACATATTTATTAATTAATTTTTGTTTGCTCGTTTTAGTTCAATAATTGTCATGTTTGTTAGGTTTTTTTGTTTTGTTTACTAAAAAAACTCCAAATAACAAATAATTTATGAATTTTTATATATTGAAATTACTTAATTTATAAAAAAAACTTTATTAATCTGTTAACCGATCAATAACAAAATTAACCGGTTAAATAATCGAGTGATTAACCGATTAAAGCAAAATTAATACCTTCCTACATATGCTTACAGACAATGAAGATTGGTTATTCTGGTGCCCATAAAATCTACTAATCGATTTTTTAGACGATAATTAAAGTTATAACAGATATTCATGTTTTTTGCTCTAGGACCTTTAATTAACACCATGAATGCAACTTTATGTTTCCATTTAAATAGATAAATTTTTGGAGGAAAACTCGATTTTTGTCAAGAAGAGTGAACGCAGTTTTTCATCTTTTTTGGCCGAGGAGCTTTAATTAACGAATAAAGGCGATTTTATATTTTCATACAAAAGAAAATCGATTTTTTTTTTGAAAACTCAATTTGTTGCTCCAAAATTAAAGTGATCACAGATTTTAATCCTTTTTGCTAGGAGTTCTAATTAACGAAAAAAGTGCGATTTTATGTTTCCTTATAAAAACTCAATTTTTTAAGGAAAACTCGAAGGTCGAGAATCAAATTGATCACAGATTTTCATCCTTTTTGCCCTGGTACCTCTAAATGACGAAATAACTGCGATCTTGTGCTGTTTTACTTGGTTGCCTTATCAATGTGGGGTTTCATTCTCTTCCTTTCTGATGTTTTTTATGTAATTTTTTAAGAAAAAACAAATGCTTTTCGCCCCATGTTACTAATTTTGTTCCTGCTTATTAGAGTCTGCCATAAAGCATTGTTTTCATAATAGAGATTGATTGCTAGTGAATAATAAATTTTGTGAGTAAAAATTAAAAAAAAATTATTTTAAATAAAATGCAATTCATTCATTGTTTCATTCGCTGTTTGTTTTTGTTTTACATTTTTTTCAGTGAAATAAATTTTATTGAACGAAATTGTAAACTCTAATATATCCTGTTTTATGCTGCTAAGTCGTTATCAAATAAAACTAAAAGCCTCGTGACCCACGACTTATGGTCAATTATGCTCCTAAAATATGCTAAAAAAACTGTAGCGTGCTTATTTAATAATTTGCTTAAGTCTGCATTAATATTCGTGCTTAGTCCCATTAACGCTTTAATTTGCTTTTAGATTGTGAAGTTATGCATACACTTAAATAAATTAAAGGAACAATTTGATTTTATACCACACATGTGAGAGTTTTTTAACATGTGTGGTATAAAATTTAAAACAAATTACCAGATTTAAATTATTGCAAATTAACACCTAAATTCTTTTTAACGTAAAAAGCAAAAAGTATTAAACTTTAACAACTGTTTAATATACTTTAGTAATGCATAAATAATTAATATCAGTATGACGACAAAAACAACAAAAATTAAAAAAAAAAAACTACTGCTGAATTGCTTTCAGTTGTATTGTTGAATTAATGTTCGAAAAATTCTTAATAATTCTTGAAGAAATTTTAATAAAAGTTGATTGGTATGAATTGTTAATCGACATAAGAAAAATCGCAAATTAAATAAATTAATTTCGGTTGTGATAAATGGAATAAATAAAATTGTGGTAAAATTCAAAGATTCTGAGATTATTTTTCAAAATTTATATTATGGTGGTATTTAAATACCAAAGAGGTGGGATAATATGGGTTGAACACCTTTAACCAAACAAGTGTTCAAATTAAGAGAAAAATAGTAACTCTGATCTGAAACCAAAATTTGTGTTGTTAACCCTAGTCAAGCGGTTTAATTTTACATCGTTAACAGGTGGTATGGGTATTTGTACCTGAATATAAAAATTCGCTTACCTGTGTATATATAATAATTTATTTAAACGGCACAACAGCAGCTAAAAATTAAAACGAATTTATAATTTATTTTTTAGTACATCTATTCCATTCCTATTTGAACACTTGGCATTCAAATATAGAAAATAAACGTTCCTATTACCTAATGGAAACAGAATTTATGTTTTGATGGACATTTACAGAGAAATAAAAATGGTATACTCAAGCAATACACTAATTTTTTGTTGATTTACACTTAAATATCCAAAACGGGGAATTCCCAAAATGAAACAACTTAAGAACGTAGCACAAATAAACTTGTTATAAGAAAATATTTACTTCGAAGCACAATATGGCAGTCGTGGAGCCTCAGCCCTTGTTGGATGGTGTTATACTTGCTAATGTAAACACGAATACAACGCTAAACCAGAAAGTCATGTGTGGTCTATACTATTCTTGTCTGTGAGTAATACTCACTAAAAGACACAACATGTACAGAACCACAGTAAACATATTTTTTATTATTTTTTTCTATATTTGCACATTGTTTGCTATTTCTTATATTAAAAAATCTTCATTGTCAAATCATTTTATTTTGTTTTCTTAAGTTATCTTCATATAAAATACGCAAAGGTACAATTGCACCCATATAGTCTCTTAAGGGTTATAAATTAACCAGGCCCTATTACCAGGGGAAACCCCCACGATATTCTGTAAACATTTAAAGAAATGTACTATGTATTATAAGTGTGGAGATGTTACAGAATTTCGGGTATCTGATGGGTAAGGGAAACAAGTTATATCATATCAAAAATGAAAAAGTTACAATTGTACCCTTTCCGCTTGACGAGGGTTAAGAAATCAATGACGCTAAACAATACACTTGTTATAGCATGTTAAGCATTATAGTGTTTTGTTAGACGATTAACTTTATTGATAACATACACCTGTCTACACTTTAAGACAACGTGTTGCAATCAGACAAAGATCGTTAAGAAAAAAGTAATTGTGAGGGGAAAGTAAAAAATTTGTCTTTTTTTATAAAATAACCCAAAAAATACAATAGCATTTACCATTTGTTGCACCCTATTACTCACAAAAAATATGCGAATTAATAAAATAAAACTGCATTATTTCTTTTACTTATTTATGGCTTTAAAAGTGTGTGAAAAGAAATTGCTACTTTTTACAGGATATACAATATCCTGAAAACTCTAGGAAGCATAAAACTACAGACTTGCATTAACATTTTCTCTTGTGCCAGGAAAAATAAATGAACAACAATAACAAAAAATAGCAAATTTGTATGTGTTAGAAGTGTAGGTACATGAGTGCAAGTGTAATCTGCAAACACCAGGTTGTTGACTCACACACTTACATGAACAGGATACAGGTAACCGGCTATTGGCAAATGTGACACAAAGTTAGTAAAAACTTAAGAAAAAAATCTTAGCAGACATAGACGTTGCAAGGTAGCATGGTACACACTTTCACACAGCTATTTGTACACACATAATTATGTGCTACTTATATGTATATACTATACTATATACATATATACATACGTGAATAACTGACTGTAAGTACATCTCTTATATTTCTTTCCCTAAAAAAACCTTAAAGCTTTTTGTTTGCAACTTTTTATATATTTTATATTTTTTTTTTTTTTGAAAACTTTACATTTACTCGTAAAGGAACTAAGTCCAATTTAATAAATTTTACAGGAGAGCAAAAAACTTGCTAACATCTTAAATTCTCAATATTTCTTAATCTCGACTCTTTCTTGACATGCAAGATCTGGACAACAAAAATTGTTTCTTGGTGTTGACTTTAATGCACGCCTTTTTTTGCACTTGTTTTGAATTTTAATTAAAATAACATATATGTTTTTAACGAAGAATAAAGTATTTTAGAAGGATCTCAACGCTTACTATGCTTGGTGATCATCAAATGGAAGCAACTGGGCTCTCAGTAGGGATATGGCTATACTCGTTGGTGGTGAGACCCATTCTTAAGTACGGATGCTGTGTTTGGTGGGAGGCAATGTAGCTGGCAAGTCGGAAAAACCTTCTGTCTAAGGCTCAGAGGTGTATTTCTATCAGCATGGCAGGGGCCAGGGGAAGTACGGCTTTTGTATGTTATTTTAAACCTTCCTCCTGTTGAGCAGTATTTGATGGGAATGACAGCCAGAAGGGTCGACCTTGGGCATTTGTCTAGGGAGTGCTGCTAAGATCAAGGCAGATTGTATGAGGGATTCGCTATTTTTGCGGATAGCACGAGGTAAAGGGGAGAGGTTGTAAGGGTCTGCCTTAAAGATATGGATATAAGAAGGTCATTGTGAACGTAATTACTACATTTCTGACGACTGCAATGTATTTTTGGCGGCTGTTCTAGGGATTTTGAAGGCCGTAAAATTAGTAAGAGGTACCATTACTGGGGCTGGAAAGTCACTATGTGGACAGCCAGGTACCCCCTTGGGCATTAATGAGTTGTTTTGTGAATTCCATGCTAGCAGATGATTGTAGAAGAGCTCTAAGGGAAATCTTAGGGGATAATGTTGTTAGGCTATGCTGGGTACCGGGTCACTGCAAAATCACCGATTGGCGCGAGACAAGGCTCGGAAATGGCGTGTACTGACTATGGGAGGCAACCAGACGTCCACGAGGCTATGATTTGAGAACAAAAATCTTTTAATCATAACTTTATGTTAGACCAATAGATATAGCAAAGCATCGCTTTAAAATATTATTTTCGGAAAGTTTTTTTTTTTTTAATAAACTCATATGCGAATTCATTAGCACTTAATTAAGCTTGATTATTTGCAAGAAAATACTAGATTAATCTTATTTTACTTATTTAAAAGTGTTAACATTTTGTTATAAAATTTCATATTAAATCGGGACTAAGCATTTTTTTGACATTTTTGGACTTAGCACTTTTAAGTTTCATTATATATATATATATATGTCCTTTATTTAATTAAATATACAATAAATACAAATTGTAGCATAAAATACTTAAATAAAATGTTCACGAAGAACATAGGGCGTCAAAGTTTAATTGCAAGACAGCAAATAAAACATACAAAATACCTTTTTTTTGAAAACTATGGATTTATGTGTAATCTATTGAACTGTATGAAAAACTGAATTTTGAAAATATGTGGACTTAGCTCCTTTACAAGTTAAGGTAACGAAATGTTACAAGAGTTTTTGGTTTGGAAAAAACATGTTTCTTCTTAGTTAAAAAAAAAAATATCTTAAACAAAATAAAATGTTTAAACTGTTAAAAATGTTGTTGAAAATGGAAAAAATAAATAAAGAAACTTTGAATGCATGCTCTTCTGTCATGCATGTTCTTTCTGTTTCAATGCAATTTGATCCTTTAGTTCAAATAAATCCTTAACTAGGATTACAAGAATACAATACAATACCAGTTAAATTCTATTCTTTACACTGAATACAGAAAACTGCAGCAAAAAAAAAAACCAATGAAAACAAGAGACCTAGAAATAATAGGTGTGTTCATTTAATTTACTAGCAGAAACTTGCAACGAGAGAGTAAATTTAAAAGAGAGAGTAAATTGAAAAGTAACAAAAAGTTATCAAAAAAATAAAAAAGTAATTGAACGCTTTACCAGCAGAAACTAGCAATTTAGGTATATTGATAATATTCAGCTGGAAGATACGAGATGTTTTCTTAATAAATTTAGTCGATTTCAACTATTTGCGCAAGAGTTTTGTTCTTAAATTTAAAAAAAATAAATATCCCAATTTATTAAAAAACTCTTAATATAAAAATAATGGAAACTATATATTATTATTTATTTTAATGCTCTTTTTCACTCTCTCCTTGCAAGTTTTTCGAGTACTTAAGCACTTACTAGTAACAATTATTGAAAAAAGCAATAATATCCTGTAAATGAACACACCTAATATAAATGAAATACAAAAATCGAATTTAAAAAAATTTCTAGTATAAAATAGTACAATGTAAAGAAAAATACATTTAATATTTTTTATGGACTTAAACGAATTGTGTAAACTTTTTACTTTATATATTTGCAAAATTTATTGTGAACGTAATTACTACATGGCACTTTCTGCTTTACTCAATATTAATTTTAAAGTGAGTTTCATTCTGTTTAAAAGCATTAATGACTTTACTTTACAGCCTGCGTTCCAAGCAATATTTTATATTAATACCCAGTCAAAAATATTCTAAATAACAGTGGTCTCACCAAGAGTTTACAGCGATTAAAGAATTGTTTTGAATACTATTCTCAATCTTCTTTAAGCAGCCTCAAATATAGTTTAAAGGTTCTTACACTAATCTCAATAATATAAGTAAAATAAATAGAAATCAATTTTATCACATTTGTATGATTAAATATGTTTCTTATATGTCTACCACAATCATTGAATATTATAGATATATCGCAACCAAGTGCATATTTTCGTTAGCATTAACGTGTTTTAAATAACGTAATAATATTTGTTTATCAACATGTTATGATTAAACAAACAACAAGTAAATATATAAATGTTTCTCGCAATCATTGGCTGTTAACAGCTCCACGTCAACAGCTGTAAAATTGTCTGCACGTAAAACATTTTTAAGGAATTTCTTGTTGCTTGTTTGTTTGTCGTTTGTTTCTATCGCATTTTAATGCAAACAAAAACAAACAAAAGCCATCAACAATACTGATAAAATATCTATATTTCTTATGTTGCAACATTTAATACCGATACAATATTGCAACATTAAACGAAAGTATAAAAAATGCAGAAAAACTGGATCATAACCCCTTTTATTTATTACGGTTTAGACATAAACATACTTATTTAAAGGTACTTTTTATACCCATACCACTATTGTGGGAAGGGTATTTATGATACGTTTGATATGTGCAACAAGTAAAAAAAAATTGGTTTTACGCCCACATTTTAGTATACCCCTCGACTCGGAATCAATCTAAAAATTTCCGTACGTCCAGCTGGTTCTATGTCTAAGTACATTTTTTGTGCAAAGTACAGAGCGCAGTTTAAAAAATAATTTGGAAGGCTTAAATTGATACCAGGACGAGGCTTTTGGAAAACGATTAGATTTTCCCCATAATTTCACATAGCCCTTCTTCAAACATAAAATGATTTGCATTGGTACAAGCGTTCTCTTTCGAAATAAATCATTATGAATCGCTTCTAAATCTTGTGACTGATCTCCCAAAGAAAAACACTATTTCGATATTATCGAAGTCAAAGTACGATGTTAAAATAAAATTTTTCAAACCATCTAATAGACATTATAATTAGTGCAGCAAGCATTTTTTTTAGGTTGATTGATCGAGGTGATGTTATGATAGTATTATAGTTAAGAGCAATTTCGGTAATCATATAATAGTAAATGAATCATACAAGGGATAAGCTAAATAATACACATTGTACAAGGTAGTCCAACATTTGGCACCCGATGTTCTTTGACTGTTTTTTTCTTTTAATAAAAACTTTAGTTTTGCTTTGATTTGTGTTTTTTCATTTTTTTTTTTTTTTATTAAAGGAAAAAAATGATATCGGCCAAGTGGGCCCTATTTTTGCATGTTCTAAAACTCTTTCATCATCCCTTGTAGCAATAGGTTTCCGAATTCTGACAGGTATTCTCTTTGAGGACTTCAAGGGTCTGAGACTTTTTGACATGAAGAAATTGTATTTAAATCACTGCAAATTTTGCTGCCTATTATTTAGGCTTATGTTTATTAAATTTTTCCAACTAATAGACTTAAAGTCTAGGCTTAAGTCTATTTCAACTTTATTACACTTTTATATACATCAGTATATTAAAACTACATTTTGTACATTTTTCATGCATATAGTATATAAAAGTTCATTCAATCGTTAAATGTACATTTTGTTGAAACTATCGGTATATTGGCAGAAAACATTTTTACAACTTCACTTATAAAAGTAGTTGTATTTTTGTTTTACGTGTATATATTTATACATACATACTAGTGATGTTACGATTATTCGTATTCGAATCGCTGAATATTCGTCTATTTCAGGACATTCGTAGTCGCCAAATTCAAGCGAATAATGTTCCACAAAAAAAATTGTAAAAAATACATTAAGGCCGGGCTTTTGAGATGTGTATTAAGTTTAAACTTAGGGCCTAATCATGTAAAACGCAACGCAACGCCAAAGAATTACATTGCAAGCACAAACAATGTCATATATATTTTGTAATTTTGTTGTTGCTTTCTACAGAAATTCACATTGCATTTTAAAATTTCAAACGCTGCATGGCTTCAGGCGTTGACATTTTTAAAACGGTAAATGAAATGCAACAACAAAATTTCAAAATATTTATGACATTGCTTGTGCTGTCAATGTAATTCTTTGGCGTTGCGTAGTGTTTTACATGATAAGGGCCCTAGTTTAACGTAGTCTGATACTTTGAATTTTCAGTCGATTCGGCATAGCCGAATATAGCACTGTTACTTGTTTTCAATTAAGTTTGAAACACAAAGTGGCGCTAAGTTAAAGCCTGGATATTCTTATTCGTATTCGACGAATATTAGCAAAGATATTCGTATATGTATTCGCGAATATTAAAAATGGATATTCGTAACATCACTAATACATATACATGTATAATGCACTTGTACTTGTATTTAAATAAGGATTTTTTTTACACATTCACAGACAGTCATAATGTGAAGGCATGCATGTCGAATGCATTGTTTGTTTACAAAATAAAACCAACATTTGTGCTCTGGGTGTATTTAAAACCCTGTAGTGTTGATGAAGTAAGAATTCCACACTACTTTCCGCTATAATGGAAATTTTCACTGGCCTCAATCCATGGGTAGTTTAACGACATAAAGAAAATAAGAAAAAAAAAATTTCAAAGTGGAGAAAAATGGCCGTCCCCAAATGAGGTCAATGGGCTTATATGTGATATTTTTCAAAACATCCTTTTTCAATACATAGTGTTTTGGTGCATTTTTTACATTCCCAACGAGCTTTTTTGTGGCATAAAGCGCAACGCAGTTGGCTTATTAGCTTTTGGGGAAAGTGCCCAATATTATATAGTCTCATACATGATACCACTGATGAAGGGTTCCGCCGTCTTCCATCAGATTTTTCACTGCGCAAATAAGTTCTGGATATACTTCGGCGAAACTGGAGCTGATCCATTTTTTCTTCGGCAGTCAAGAGATGAAGACGCCATGCATTTGCTACAGACAAATCTAGCATGTAGGTAAATATAACCCACCACCATTTTTTGCCTCGTACAGCTATTCTATATAAAACAATTGATTGGTCAGCTTGGTCGACTCCTCCCATGGATTTGTTATAGTTCTGAAAGACAAAAGGAATATTTACATCTACCTTTTTTCTTTCTGAAGAGCTCCATCTTTTCACATTGCCCAGAGGATTAACAAAATCGTAATTTGTGCCCATAATGTATACGCTATTATCAAGCCATCGCACGAACAAAATTTCATTGGCTGCATCAAATCGGTAGTCAAATTCTGCACGTTTTTTTTTTTCTTCATATCCTTGACAGGGCATTTCTTCGTTCTGTTTTCTCTTACGGTACCTGTAGCACGATAACTAGCTTTTTGCAGATCTTGCAGCAAGGAATGACTGGTAAAAAAATTGTCGAAATAGACGATGTGCTCATGTGGTGCAACGTTTCCTTTTTTCAACAAGTTCTTGACCACTTTCGATCCCAAAGGTTCATTACTTGCTTCTCCTGCTGATTTTCCACAATAAACGTCAAAAGCATAACAATAGCCATCTGCACTTGCAAGCATCCAATTTTTATATCCAAACCGTACTGGCTTACCCCTGAAGAATTGCTTCGCTGGATGGCGTCCAAAATACTTAATCATTGATTCGTCTATGGATAGATTTTCGTGGAAAACACCCCACCGCTGGAATTTTTGAATTAGTAAATCACCAAGTGGTCGTAATTTAAACATTTTATCGGTTGATTTAGAAGCTGCCTCATTGTTACAAAAATGCAAAAAAAATTTTATCTCCATAAATCTGTTTCTAGACATTGCTTTTGGAACAACTGTTACACCGCAGTCTTCATCTAGACTCCAGTATAATCGCTCTCGTGGAAGCGAATGGTATCCAGTCAAGAGTAGAATGCCAAAGAACACTTTTAGTTCACCTGCGGTTATTTCAAAATTATGATTATTATGTTGTGAAGCATATAATTTTGAGTTCAGGATAATCATATCAAGAACGTCTCCATCAAAAAATTTCTCGAAAATGTTGACTGGTGTTTGACCTGTGAGATCATTTACAACATTTTCCTTTCGCTGTTGCACGTTGATTTTTTCTGATGGCTTGCTTGTGTAGGAACCATCCAATTTACGCCAACGTGGTTCCTTCATGTGAAATTTCCTGTATTTTTGTAAAGGTTCGTCATCACTGCTATCCCATTCATCGTTGTTGATTTTATTTTGAATAACTTCAATTGTTCCTGGGATGTCACGCGTAAAAACATTTCCATGGATATTATCTTCATCACCTTCATCTTCATCTGTGAGAATACTCGGGTTTGGAGGAATCGCCAATAAGTCATAATTATAATCAGAGTCACTGTCTTCAAAAATACTTGCAATAGCTTCCTGAAGACCTCGATAATTATTTGCAGAGTTAAAAGATTGTTTCGCCATTGTTTAGAATTACACGAATAGCACAAGCCAAAATGTTTATAGATAGTTAACGTCGAAGATACACTTTATGAATAATGCAATAAGAAAAATAATTGTTTTTCCACTCTTAAAACTAGTCCAATCAAAGGGGATTTCCCTAATTAAAAATCATGAAGATAACTTTCAATAACATATTCAAAATATAGTTTATGTTAAAAACAGTTTGCAATATATTAAGAAGATGATTGCTGTGAAATTTTAATTTGTGTATCTAAAACAAATGAATGACGTTTGACCAAAGTAAAAAAAAAATAATATAGCTATCTGCCCATTGGACCCATTTGGGGACACCATGCGAAAGTTCCTCTCCTTTCGGTTGAATCTTCTCAAATAATTTTTATTTCATAATAATTCGCTTAAAAAGACTCTAATAACAAAAAAAAAACCAAATATTTTATAAAACCCCAATGCAAATATAAAAAAATAAGGACGCAGTTTTGATCTTCAAATAAGATATCAAAAGAGAAATTTAGACCACTGTTTTTTATTACTTTAGGCATACACGCACAAAATATAATATTTTAATTTAAGGTACACTCTTGGGTAACGCAAATTTGATTACAAACGACATAAAACGCCTTGAAACAAAATTTTGTGGATATATAAAGAACCGTCCTCATATGAGTACGGAGGGCGTAAATGGGTTAATAGGAATTTTAACTAAACAACACAAATGTGTGTAATCTTCAAAAAGTCCTATTACTTTAGTTCGCCAGAACTAAAGGGTTTTTAATGTTATTCATATGTTTGCCTATTAGCATGTCTAAATACTCTAACATACTTTATGCAAAAGTATCAGTCAATATTTTGCACTAGTTTAAAACTGTGTGCAGGAGTGCAATAAAAAAATAAAGCTTAACTATAATATTAAAATATAATTTCTCGTATTTACCACTTGCCAAACTTTGGACGATATATATGGTTTTTTTGCAGGTTATTTCAGCACTTTTTGAAGGAGCCTTCAGTCTTGATGATTAGGAGTTTTTTCGCCCGTTTCGAGGAAATGGGTTCGGTGATCGATAGTTCTGGAAGCGACACTCATCGAGATATCCCCACCGAAAGCAAAGTGGAAGCTGTAAGGCAATATTATAAAAACGATCCATCTGTTCCATCTCGTCTTCATTCTGGCCAATTGGGCAATTCCAGAACATCTTAAGATTTATCCAAACAAAACTCAACAAGCGGAAGCACTGCTATCGAAGGACCACATACAACGACTATAGTAGTCTTATTGGGCTGCCCTGTATGTGTTACGTACATTAAAATACGAATTTGTTAGAATATTCTTTGTGTATACAATTTAAATTAATTTTTTTCTATTGATTTTTCTGTGGCAATAAATTTCATAAAAGTACAGGAATAAATATGAATGCGTGTGTAAACGTAACAGTAATTCTATTGAAGTTTTAAGCACGTAACTTCTATATACATATTTTTACGTGCATATTTCTGAATTTTTCACATACGAGTAGATTTACTTATTTTTGTGTGTTGAAAAATTTTCAGTCAATATATGATGTGTTGCGAATGCTTCATTATGCTTTTGCATTTTACTCAGTCAGTCAAATCATGTGTAAAAAATATATTTTTTAATTCTTTACATAAATATTGCAGGAGAACTGTATGTATATTTAACCAATAAAATTGTTGACTGTATCTTATGGAAAAATTTTCGCAATATATAATTTTAAATATCAACAACAACAAAATTAAATTTTTAATAATTATGTTAACAATTAAAAGCAACTTATTATTGCACAGAAAACATACAAGTCTATTTGTATATTACCTTCATAATACATACATATGTATGTATGTATATATGGTATACACTTAGAGAAATAATATGTTGTTATATTGTCGTAAGAACTATTATTCTAGGAAAGTTTCTGACATTGGTCAGTGCATTAAAAACCTTTTTTAGTCTGATCTTACAAGGACTATAAAATTATTTTATGCTGCCCACGATAAATTTATAATTGTCATAAGTATTTATGTGTTTAACACATTGTAACATATATGCCAGGTTACTACAAATATAATTATATGAATAAGGAAATTATATATATTTAAAAAAAAATTATATATGTTCTCTAGGTGTATAATCAGATTTATTCTGATTAACTTTATATACACGATGTACTTGAAAGTGTATCAGATATAACACAAGGGAACAAAATTTAGCTTTTAATGTTGATTGGAAGTTTGATGCAATTTTTTTTTTTTACTTATTTGAGGTCGCTGGATCCAATTTTTCCATCAGCTCGCATTTTTTAGGTTACTGGTACTAATCGTATTTTTTTTACTTTTTTCCAATAATAAGAAGTTAAAAAAATCTTAACTTTAAGTGGGAAACAGAATAGTTGCTGTAGTACAACGTGACGAGTAGCGCTGCAAGCTCCCAAAAGTTAAATGCGGCAGTTTCAAAGTATTGCCAACAGAAAACGTAGTTGTAGCAGTCGTTGCAGTAGAAGTTGAAGTGCAAATTTCGAAATTTTAAACTTTGTTGCGCAACAGTGCATTTGCCAGCTGAAGCTTCTACTACAACTACTTTATTCTGTTCCTGGTCTTACTCTTCATTAACCAATTTAACAATATTTCTTTTATTTAAAGACGTAATATTTACCTTTGAAGACAATCAAATTTTTTTCAATAAAAATCATGAAAAATCCAAAACGGGAAAAAATTAAAGTCTTTCAAGCGTAGTCACATAACCTGTGTCCCAAATGAGACATAGATCATTAAATTCGATTGACGCGTTTTGCTTTTATTCATAATTAAGTTAATGTACCTCTTTTTTAAGTGAAGGAAAGACACGTCCATAAACAGAACATCAGCAAACACACACACACACATTAAAAATATTATTTTTGTGTGGAAATCACGATTTTTAGGGGGGTGCTTTAAAACCATGTGAGATAAGGCCATGATGGCTTTATCTCTCACTCAATAGGGAGATAAGGCCTTTTTCCATTTGAATGGGAGATAAAGCCATCATGGCCTTAGCTCACATTAGCAATATTAGAAAAAGGCTTTATCTCTCATTTCAGTTTTGAAGAACTTTTGCATTTTACATTGATTAATAATAGATTTTCCCTTTTACGAAATCTGGCTTCGCATACTAAAGTGTGTCTGCGTGGCGGCCTGCGGCCGCGCTTACGAGTTTTCTCCTCCAGTAGGACGCGGCAGGTGGCTTCGCTGAATAAAGTTTTCCTGCGTCCGTCACAACTTTAGTGTTTCTTTTCGCGGAAACAAGTTTAAAATATGGCTTTATCTCTCATTTGCGAAAAAAAGTATGGCTATATCTCTCATTTCGCAAAATTTTAAATATGACCTTACCTCTCAATGATTAGGCAATAAGGCCATTATGGCTTTATCTCCCATTCAATTGAGCAATAAAGTCATAATGGCCTTATCTCACATGGTTTTAAAGTACCCCACCGATTTTTATCAATTCAGTCTCTCAGCAAATTTTGAATAAAATCAAAAGTTGTGCACCGATTACAATGAAATAAAGCTCATTTCAATTCGAAATATGATTTTTATTTTTTATGAATTTTTAAAAAGCAAAAACCTTAATTTTTTTTGAACTGCTCTTTTTTCAAAACTTCAACGATATCTCAGAAACTGCTGTGCAAATGTTAAACCAATGAATGCATAGCTTAAAGATAATATTGTTGACGAGTTTTAAATTTCTATTTTAACTGAATATGGGAAGCCGTTTTCAATCTATTCCAATATATATGTAGTGGTATATCGCGAATTGTCGAGCTGATAGAAAAAAAAACCAAGCGCAGATTTGGATTCAGCGTCCCAAATAACCTTAAAAACAACATTCAGTTCTTACTCAATAAAACTCATGTTCCCTTGTGTAATTATATTTATTACTGCTGAGGTTGATAATATTGTTCATTTCACAATTAAACAAATTAATTGAAAATAGCAGAGATTACTACAAATGTTGACGAGTATTGAAGTAAAAAACCTACAATTTATTTTTACCGGTTTATTGTTTTTATGGTAATTGAAAAATATATTTAGGTAAAAAAAATTATATGTATATCAATTTAAATAATTTTTGTGGTTTATTTGGTTACACTGACACAATACACACATACATATACAAAAAAAGATAAAATGCCTCTTAATTCCCAAGTTCAAATAATAGATGTTTTACAACTCTTAAAAAGCTCAGCACATATTTGAGTCAAATATTCCAGTTTAAGTGATTACACTGTGCGCCAGCTCAAAACAGCGGGAGATTTCCTAACCGGGAAAAGTTACATCAGTCAAAAAAAAAAAAAAAGCTAACATGTACCTGCGTCTCGCTGGGTCAGGTCTAGGAATCGAGATATTGATTTTAAGTTAGTTAAAAAATTTAAATTTTTTTGCGTTTCTTCATTCATTCATTCTTTTTCACCATCTAAATAACCGAATATCGCAAAGCGATGTTCAGCAAAGTGGAAGAGTATTTTTGGTGTTCCTTGTATGGGATAGCTATCTAGCAAAACTCAATTAAAATCATCTAGTTCTGGTTCTTAGAAAGTGATAACAAAATTTTGTGTAATAGTGCATTTACACCTACGCCATAAACAGGTTATAAGTTGTTTATGACGATAAACTAGTTTGAGGAACTTGTTTATCAATACAAATTATAAACACGTTTGTAACTTGCTTTTGAGATAAACTAGTTACAAACAACCAGTTTTTGTTAATGCAACTCTGTTTTTTCAAATTTTGTTCTGGCAATGCTAGTGATATTTGACATTTCCTCAAAAATAAAAAAAATAATGTGAAAAAAAATTTACTTTTATCTGTAAAAAAAGCCAAAACAATAGTAAGAAAAATAAAATAAACAAAGAAAATGTTTAAAAAAATTCCAAATTTATAAGAAATGATAGTTTTTTTACATATTTTCTTTTAGATGGACAACGAAAATAAAAGGTTTGTTTATATGTTCGTATGTATGTGCATCAAGGTTTTTTTTTTTTGTTATTGGGGCTAAGAACTTGTCAAAGATAAACATCTTAACTGTCAAAAATGCTGATGTAAACGGTATAGTTTATGAAAGTAGTTTACGATCATAAACTAGTTTGAAAATTACAAGTGTAAATGCACTATAAGAAATAATATTGAAAAGAACAATTAAATACGAAAATGTGTTTTTGTTTTCAATATAATTTCTAACACGATTTTTTTTCATTTTCTAAAAACAGGCAGACGGTCTAGAGAAAAAAAATAGTAGTTTTCATCTAATTTTAGTTTTGAACACTCAAAACGGCTTCCCGTCTATAAATTTATCGGTGATTTCATGAGGGTAGACCGTGCGGGCGAGAGCAGTTTTTAGTGGGTGAAAATCCCACGCTGACATTAGGCTTTAAGTGATTTGCTCATATTCTAAAAATAAGTTGACTTTTATTAAATAACTTACTCGAATGTGTATTCTATGTCAAATCACAATTTATAAAGTTTTCATACTTTAATAGTCTTATTCCTTTAATATTTTCTATGCCCTATCAGATTTTTTGTTTGTATATTTCTGTTACGAGGCTTACTTTAGCCATCCTTTGGCTAGAAATGAAGTAAATTGTAGAGAAAATTTATACAACTATTAGACACTAGCAGAATGTAATGCATTTTCTGGCCCGCTACGGCCTTCGTACTTTTTGTCAAGAATGGATTTTTTGAATTTCAAGAACAATTCTTGACAAAAAGTACGAAAAAACAAGAATTAAGGAAGAACTTGAAGATCAATTAAAATAGGTAATTATTCATTCAAAAGCAAATTTTGATCTACCAAGGTAAAATACCATTTGGTTTTAAGATTGATGTTTGACTAATGACGTCATCCATCGCCAATGGCGGTGAGAGCTTAAACGGCCAACTCCGCTGAAGAGATTTTGTGGTTACAATCGAAACTAGTCTGGGCAACCTGTCCGTGAAAACCTGGTTTCAATTCAAAATTATCAATAAATTGTAATTCATTTCATGTTGTAAAATTCCTTTCTTCATAAAAATAATTTAATGAAAATTAAATTCAATAAACTTAAGCCGGCTTAAAGAATCAAAATACAATTTTATAATAAAAATAATACTCAACACGAGAACTCAAATTCCCAGATTCTAATTTTTAAAAAACTAACAAATAATTTATAAAAATCTGATTGAGAAAATACCGACTTCCTTGTGTGAAGGGTACTAACTTTGCTGAACTTCACTTTGCGATATTCACACATTTAGAAATTCAAAACTCATGAAAAAGGCACGATACTCACTAACTTTAAATCGATGTGTCCTGATTCCTATTCCAGACCCAGCGATACGCCGGGGCACGTATAACATTTTTTTTTTTTTGATTAAGCTGTTTCCGGTGAGCAGCACATAAAGAAGGTTTTATTTTTTGTTTTTAAAAAAAGGTGAATTGTTTTCGATTGTCAAGGATGATGAAATTGTTTTATTTTCAATGTTATCGATAAATATGTATGTGTGGTGGATTTCTTTTTGCCAAAAGTGTTTTTATCTTATAAAAATGTTTACATAACACTTGATTAAAGTAAAAAAACTTGGCACATAAAACGCGCTGCATGTAATCTGAATTTTGAAACGTATCAAATGCACTGAAGGTTTTAATCGCAGCAGCGCATAAAACGGCTGGTGTGAAACTCGAACTTAATAGCGACTTTACTATTCTTTATTTTTGTCCTATGCTAATCCCGCGAAGCTCTTCGCTTGTCTGCAGTAAAGAAAACAGACTCTCTGGCTGGAATCGAACCCGCAACCCCGGCAGGGCTGTCAGATGTGGCGATTTCTCGCCAAACGTGGCGATTTTCAAACTCTTTTGGCGGCCTAATCGATTTGGCGACATGGCGATTTTTTGGCGATTTATAAAATAGTTGGCGATTTTGTTGGCTATTTTTGATGAGCCATGAATTTTTTTTTAAATTTGTTAAATGCAATAGGAAGATATTATATTTTTTTTATTCTAGTATTTCAATGTATAAAATTTGATGCATTCATATGTATGACCAGTATTTAAAACTAAATAATGTTGAAATGGCTGATGAAGATAATCTTCGAGAAATTTTTTTTTCACATTTAAATGTGCTCTTGAAAGAAGTAATAAGTAGAATTCTTTAAAAATGAATATAATGAAAGTTTATGAAAATGTTTCCATTATAAAATGTGACAAATTATCACATAAAATTTGTTGTTTTTAAATATATTTTAAAGATTTTTTATGAATCCTAACTTACCCTTGGATGTTAATAAAATACAATAGAAAAAATACAGTTTGTTAAAAGAAAATTGTAATGATGATATTCAATCTAATTAAGATCAGTTTAGGCCAACAATTTATAGCTACAAGGATACGGCAGGTACCTGTATTGAAATATTGAAATTCGCTAAATATCTGCTTTGAAGTAGAATGCGATATGAATTTTTCGACACGTTTTTACGAGCCAAAAGTTATATGAATACAAATAGCACATGTTGCATTTCTTTTCTACCTTCACAATGTATTTCAAAAAAGAAGACAACAAGTTAGTCTTCTTGGTGAACTATATAGCGTTTTAGTTATATAATAGAACTACAACTAAATACAAATATATTGTACATCCAATATTTGTTTAATACTTACCGCAAAATCCTTTTTATGTTACTTTAAGTAGACTTCTATAAAATATTTTAAACATTGCACCTTTTTTGTTAAATAAAAATTAAACAAAATATATGGCGACTTTTTTTGAATTTTTGGCGGATTTTAGGGATACGGAACAAATTTTTTTTGGGATTTATGAAAAAATATTTTTAATTATTCTCAAATACATATATTATTGTCGAAATCGAAAAAAATAAATGCTTTGGGGATTTTTGACATTGAATTTGGCGAAAAATATCAAAATAAATCTGACAACCCTGAACCCCGGTGCTGATAGACTAGCTCATCACCAACTAGCTTACCGGGCCACCCAACAACTGAAGTGGAAAAAGCAGAATAATACTGGATGATATCAGTGGGAATTCCGGATGATTTCTCAACATTAAAGTAGCAGCATGAACTACTGGGTATTTATTTAATGCATTTTTGCCTATTAAATTTTTGTTTTTTTGTGGTTTTTTAATATGTGTGTCTTTTGTGTTGTTGTAATAGCGATGCAAAAAAGTGTGAAAATAATTATGTTAATTAGAAATCTAATTATAAATAAAATCATTAATTTAAATTCTAATATTTCCTAATAATTTAACTAAATAAATTATTTATTTGTTCTTGTGAATGACTATCAGATATCTACGACACTAATCAATATTAAACACACACAATAAAAGAAATAATATTTATCATTAATGACAATAAAATGCCAACAATATAAAATCAAATTTAAGTGAATATGACTCATTTACTTGAACAACGTCATAACTCTAATAAAATAAATTTTGAGAAAAATGCTTATAAAGATTTTTATAATATACAATTAAGTCTTTTCCCAGAACAGTATTAACAGTATTAAACGTGACCAAATGAGAAGAGTTTATTACAAAAACCATTTAATTTGCCCACAATATAAAATATTATATCATAATCATTCATTCCAAAATCAATTTTTTTAATTAAACAGAGAAAATGGGCTTTATAATTACAGGCAAATGAATTAAATAATCTCTTAAATAGCCATATAAAATACACATTAAAATTGTATTATAATAAACTCTAAAAACATCTGCATTGGAGTTGGCGGAGGCGCCGAGCTCTAGTACCAGCATTAGCGGAGCCATTGGGCACGCCGATGCTAGTACCAATCTTCAGAAGACAGACATGAGGTCTGTTGATGTAGGAGACAACAAATCGACCTTAGTGGTCGGAAATCCGCAGAAGGAAACACTGTTTTCCAGCTCGGACAACAACAACGGCAGTGCCACTGGGCAAGCTGATGGAGGTATTAACCTGAGGACGACGGACATGAGGTCCCCGACCGCGACAATCAGTGTCACGACAGGAACGCCCAGGTTACCACAGCAGGAGATATTGTCTTCTAGCTCAGAAAGCGATACCGTGGAGCAGGACGTTGCGTGCAGCCAGGGCTCGGTGGAGTCAGGCAGCACAGTACGAGACGTCAACCTTCAGGGGCTTAGCCTGAAATCTGGAGTGGGTTTTGTGAAGCTCAACTCTAGGGAACGGCGGCTATTTAAAGCAGCAATTAAAAGAGGAATGCCGAGGGAAGACGCCCTAAAAGAAGCCACTAGGGCTCCGGCAGCTGCCACACTAAAAAGGGGACGTTCGCAAAACTCTCCCACAGATGGAGCTCCTGCCAAACGCGCCTGTGCGAAGCAGACAAAGATCCAGACGGTTCATATGCCAAAGGGCATTAGACTGGGCTTTGTCTCAGCATTGGAGACTCCGTTACTTACCGCCGACCAGATCGAGAGGGTCAAGAGTGCAATTTTGCAGGCGGTCATAGAAAAGTCCGGTAATTTCAAACCGCAGTTTGAGAGCTGTCTACGACGCACTGATTGGTTGATGCTTGTGTGCGTCAATAATGAGACGGCGGAGTGGACAAAGGCCAACCTTGGATTCATCCAAGCCAAATCAGGTGTTGACTGCAAGATAGTCCCTGAGGAAGAATTCCCTCGCACGCATTTCGTGCGTGGCTACTTCCCACACAGTCTGGAGCTGCCAAATGAAAAGGTGTTGGCCTTCATAGCAGCTCAAAATGACTTGGCTGCTGCACATTGGGCGGTGGTACAAAGGCAGACGCATGGTGAATTCCTTCACCTCCGTCTAGCAGTGGATGGCTGCTCCTACCAGAAGCTGGTTAAGCTGGGAGGTAAGATCAGCTATTGCTTTGGGCAAGTCAGGCTACACCTCAAGAGCACTGGCTCGAGAGACGTTGCCAACATACAACAGAAGCCTGCTGGGGCCAAAACTGAAGGAGTCGAGGAACCACCCCAGACAAAACAAATAACCACCCCACACGATGGCCCGTCTACCAGCGGAGCGGCGATTGCTCGCGAGAGGAAACGGGCAGATGAGAGGGCGGAAAACAAGCGAAAGCCTCAGCCTTCGGCCAAACGCAGCGCAACCAACCCTCACGAAAGGCCGGAAAAACCGACCAAAGGTTCAAGAGGGAAGGGACCCCGACGCAACAGGCTAGGGGATTTGGTGCAGCGATCCATAAGAGATGGAGATGAGCACCATTAGGGTGCTGCAGGCGAACCTACACCACGCCAAAGGGGCGTCGGCCACAATGTGTAGGATATTCGCCGAGGAGAACATCGGTCTTGCGCTTTTGCAAGAGCCGTGGGTCAGTGGTGGCCTGGTCCGGGGACTACAATCCCTCTCAAGTAAGTTGATCTATGATCGGTCAGTGGACAAACCACGCACTGCGTTACTTGTCGACAAGAGTGTTGAAATAATTCCATTGACAAATTTTATTTTCAGAGATCTAGTGGCTGCACAGATCAATATACCCACAGAATGGGGGTCGTCGGAGATCGTCGTAGCGACGGCATACTTCCCCGGCGAAGAAGAGTTTGCTCCACCGAAGGAGGTGGTGGACCTGGTACGTCACTGCAGTATGCTTGGTAAGCAGATAATTCTTGGCTGCGATGCCAACGCTCATCACACCGTTTGGGGCAGCAGTGATATAAACAAAAGAGGTGAGTTATTACTAGACTATCTGGTAGGTACTAACTTGGACATAGCTAACGTCGGCTGCAAGCCGACCTTTATTAATGCAATCAGAGAGGAGGTACTGGACCTCACACTGGTCAGCGGCGCCCTGCGAGACTCAATTCGTAACTGGCGGGTAACGGATGAGGCCTCGCTGTCGGACCACCAACATATACGGTTCGACATACCGGGTAGGGCGGATCTGCGCAAAGGCGCTCTTAATCCTAGACGAACGGACTGGAAGGAGTTCCAGTCCCTCGTCAGACGAAAGGCTGGGCTCCTAATGACCGACATCGGGTCAGTCGATGATATTGAGCTAGCAGCCAACCTTGTAGAGGATACACTGATCTCATCCTTTCGGGAGAGCACGACCATACGCAACTTCAGCTCCAGCCGTAGAACTCCATGGTGGAACGACACGCTCGAACTGAAGCGGCGACAGGTCAGAAGGTTATTCAACAAGGCAAAGAAGACTAAGAATTGGCAGGAGTACAAATGTGCTCTTACTGATTACAACAGATCCTTACGCAAATCCAAAAGGGATACATGGAGGAGCTTTTGCAGTGGCATAGCGAACCTCCCTGATGCGGCAAGGCTTCATAGGGTAATGGCCAAAGGACACTCCAACGGAGTGGGCCTAGTGGAGAGAACAGATGGTACCTTCACTACAAATCGTAGGGAAACTCTGGAAACCCTGCTACAAGTTCATTTCCCAGGCTCTACCATTGTGACGGGTAATGAACACGCTGAGATCGAAGCGGCAATCCCAGGAGCTGGACGAGCCACGGGATTGGCCGGTAGAATTTTTGACAAGGACAGGGTTCGCTGGGCAGTTGGCTCCTTCAGCCCTTACAAGTCACCAGGTGGTGACGGGATTTTCCCGGTATTAATACAGGAAAGTCTTAATATTATAATGGACCCGCTAATTGGTCTGTTTAAGGCTAGCTTCACCTGGGGTCATATTCCGACCGCGTGGAGAGCGGTCAGAGTGGTGTTTATCCCCAAATCTGGCAACAAGCCGCTAGAGAAGCCGAAGTCCTATAGGCCTATTAGCCTCACATCATTTCTGCTTAAAACTGTTGAGCGGCTACTGGACCTGCACATCCGGGACGAGCTGAGAATCTCCGCGCCATTGCACGGAACGCAGTTCGCCTATCAGAAGGGTAGGTCGACGGAAGTAGCATTGCACCATCTGGTTGCGCAAATAGAGAAGGCACATAACAACAAGGATATTGCACTATGTGCTTTTCTTGACGTGGAGGGTGCCTTCGACAACACAAGTTACGACTCTATCAAGGATGCTTTGTCGCAAAAACGGATAGATGATTATACCATCAATTGGATCGGCGCCATGCTGAGACAACGGAGAATTACCGCCTCTTGGGATGACGCTAGCGTCAGCATTAGTGCTGTTAAAGGTTGTCCACAGGGTGGGGTACTTTCTCCCCTGCTATGGTGCCTTGTGATTGATGACCTGCTCGTCAGACTTGAGGAATATGGCCTGCGGGCCATTGGTTATGCGGACGACCTGGCCATCATTGTGACCGGAAAATTCGAGAGAACAATCACTGAGGTGATGCAGGGTGCTCTCGACAAGGTTCTCAAATGGTGCCATGAAAGGGGGCTGAACATCAACCCCCAAAAAGCGGTCGTGGTCCCGTTCACGAGAAGATATAAACACAGTTTGGGTAGACTGACAGTGAATGGGACGGAAATCGAGTACTCCAATGAAGTCAAGTACCTGGGAATTGTTCTGGATAAACGGCTAAACTGGAACTCGCACTTGGATGCGACCCTGAAGAAGGCACTTAGGGCCTTCTGGGCCTGTAAGAGCTTCTTTGGGAAGACCTGGGGCTTTGGCCCTAGCATGATTAAGTGGCTTTATTTCATGATGATCAGACCGATAATCACCTATGGATCCCTGGTATGGTGGCCAAAGATTCAGCAGGTGTCGGCGATTCAAAAGTGCGGAAGGCTACAGAGAATGGTCTGTGTAGCTCTGACGGGGGTGATGCGCACATGTCCAACAGCGGCACTTGAAACTATTTTGGGCATCTTGCCATTACACATCCATATAAGGAAGGTCGCAATATTGAGTCTCCTTAGGATCCAACAAACATCCGGACTGTCAGATGGGGTCAACGGACACGCTGGTCTGATGAAATTAGCTCCTAGTCTATCAGTCTGCACTAGGGCGGACATTAAGACCACGGAACTGAGCTTTAACAGAAGGTTTAGCACGATCCTCCCAAATGGGGGAGCCTGGGACAGTGGAAATCCCTGTGAGGGTAACCAGGGACTACGCTGGTATACCGATGGATCCAAATCGGAGCACGGGGTGGGTGCTGGGGTATTTGGACCAAACACGCGAATCTCGATAGCCATGGGAAGAACACCAAGTGTATTCCAGGCCGAGATCCACGCCATCGATGTGTGCTGTAGCAACATTCTTAACAAGGGAATGATAGGAAACAGCATTGCGATATTCACTGATAGCCAAGCGGCCATTAAGGCACTCTCTTCCTGGAAATTGTCCTCGAAGTTGGTGGCGGAATGCCGGGGAAGGCTACAGGAGCTGGGCTCAAGAAACAGAGTGACACTCTGTTGGGTGCCGGGACACTCAGGGGTTCCGGGTAACGATAGGGCTGATGAACTGGCTAGGGCTGGAGCAAATGCCCAAATGGTGGGCCCCGAGCCCTTTTGTGGGTTAAGCTGGGCCACTACCCAATCTCTATTGGGGGAATGGGCTCTCAGCGAGCACAGAAAATACTGGGTATCGCTACCGGGAATGCGTCAGGCGAAGGAATTTATATTTCCCGGGAGTACACTGGAGACAAAGGGTCTCAACAGACGAGATTTACGGCTGTTGGTGGCTTATTTGACGGGCCACCATACGGTCAAGCACCACCTCTTTCGGATGGGTCTGGCAGAGGACCAGGAATGTAGACTATGCCGTGAAGAGGACGAAACTACAAAGCACCTATTGTGTGACTGCCCCGCGCTGGCATGGGCCAGAAGGAGACACTTGGGGCACGGTACGATGGGCGCGTCCCGAGTCGGGGTAATACCGGCAAAAGACCTTCTTGGGTTTCTCTGGGAAGCAGAGGGTCTTTTGGCCAACTAAAGGGGGGTGGGTACAATAGACCTGGTTTGGTCGCGGTACCGTCTCCGTTGGGAGAAATCTCCCCGCTCTCTCTCGAAAAAAAAAAAAAAAAAAAAAAAAAAAAAAACTTAAATAGTTTATGTAAAAGAAGAGCCATTTACATCAATAACAGTGGAGCGAAGTATAAAAGCCAAGAATGAAGCGTCATTATTATTGTATCCCGTGAAAATGCAATTAACATGATTAAACAAATCGAGTTCGGTTAAACAAGGATGCGAAAGAGCCGCCTGGCAGTCCTTTATGTAAAGAGAACATCTAACAATAAATAACAGCAGCGAGTTAAATAACCTACACTTCAATTAAATCTATGGGCATTTGGCAATAATGAAGTTAAAATGTGAGTAAAAGATGAAATAGCAGACACTGATTTCAATATCATGGAGCCATACAGATACGAACATCAGCTAACGCATGTTTATAGGGGCACCGTTTATCAAATGTTTGCACAAGAAGATCAAGTGGTTTTTTCCTTTTGAATATGTGAGCGCTATATTGGGATGAGTTAAACGAGTACAGTCTTAAAAGTTTATTAACTACAAAAATAACTTTCAAAACGATTGTTTTTTTTTTTTTTTTTTTTTTTTTTTTATTATTATTCCTACACTAAATCCCGCGAAGCTTTTTGCTTTTCTGCAGGAGACCAGAGTCTCTGGCGGGAATCGAACCCGCAAACCCGATACTGATAGAATAAAAAAAAGGAATATCTAACCATTTTATAGTTATAAAGATCATTTAACTGTCGTAATCATATTCTGAATAAATTTGGCCTAATGAAGTCGGCAAAAATACGTTATGGTTGACAATAAGGATTTTAGGATTCTCCAATAATTCCTGGTAGTCTAGAATGTTAAAAAGGAAAGTACCATCCCCAAAAACCATAAAAGCATAGTCATTATATTCAAAATTTTGCAAAATTTGCAATATTTAAGCCACAAATCTCATTCTGCGCCACTTTGCATCAGGGCTGTGGAGTCGTCCGAAAAAAGTACTAACTCCGACTCCGACTTCAAACGCTGAAATTTTTTAAGTGCGACTCCGACTCCGACTCCGACTCACGACTCCTACTCTAACCGTGATGCGAAATGAATGAGACGTAAAATCATTTCTCTTTTGTGTAGAAACATCTTTATTAAACGAATTATGGGAATCCCCGCGTAATGTGCATAAGAAAAACATGAGTGTTATGGTAGGAATTAAAGGCTGTCCGATAAAGATGTTTCTACACAAAAGAGAAATAATTTTACGTCACAATTTTTCTAATACATACTAGTATTTATGCGCTATAGCAACACTTATTCTGTACAATGTTGAAAATATTTCAGCGTTGATGGTTAAAAAATTCTGATATTAAAATTATTGCCAATTCCTGTCATTAACATTTTTTAGCATGAGTAAATTATTTAAAAAATCACACATCTTTTTCATCTAGATCAATAACTGAGTATAAGTTTTGCTAATGTAATTTAGACTTTTTCCCGCACGTATAAGAAATATACTTAAATAGCAAAGTACTTGAATCAACTATTTCTCATAAAATAAATTAAAATCTACTTATTCATATTGATCTGCAAAATATTGCATCGCCAATTTCGAAGAATTGTTATATTGGAAAATATTAGAATTTTTTTTTAATTTTTTATGCCGAAAAAATTTGGAGTCGGAGTCGAGCGCTTTTTTGGGTACTGCGACTCCGACTCCGGTACAAAAACCTCAACTCCGACTCTTCAACTCCGCCTCCGACTCCGACTCCACAGCCCTGCTTTGCATTATTTAATATTTCTAACTTCATACACATTTTCCAATTTTATTAGTAAATGCCATTTGCATCGTTTAGGTTTTCTAATTGTAGTATTTTTCCTAGAAAGACTACCTTTCTTTGCATTTAAATAGTCTTTTGAAATTTATACAATTTAATCAAACCGTGGCTAAGTGAATTTTAAATGTAATGCCAGCTAAGAACACAAACACATACTCTACTTTCAAACTTCGCCCGCAGCCATTGAAGCTAAAAGTAATTCAAATCGACTTAAGTGAAATAAGCTCAGTTGCCATAACATCTTAAGTAGTGAACACGTATTAGCTTAATATTAAATTGATTTGCAATGCAAATCATACCAGCGAGAGCAGTGATTATATTCAAAACTTTGCACAATAAAAGGGAAACAATTAGAGTAAATGGTCAAATGTTTGCCTACCAAGAAAAAGTTAAATTAAATTCGAATAAAATTTAAAAAAAGATAGGAAATCTATATAAAAATCGGCAAGGGCAAAAGAGTTAAGAACACTTCCCTTCTCCGTTTGTCAACCGGTTTTAAGAAAAATATACACCATTTGAGAGGTATATACTAACAGAACTGTATGGTATATATTAATGGGGTATTTATGTTATAAGAGGGGAAACGGGTGAATTCGCTAACCTCATGTCTCTGCATTTCTAGTTTTTGGTTTCTTGGTCCAATAGTAAGAAAAATTTAAAAAGTACCAGTTGTAGATAGAAAAAATACCAACATTTTTCATCTTATGAGTTCTAATTTACTCCAGACCCTGCACCCATAATTATATGTTTCTAAGTAAAAATTTAAATTTAGGTCAGAGGTTGGTCTCTCGCCAAAACGATCCACTTAGATGGGATTTTTGGAAATTCGAATGTTCGGGAGGTGGAAGAAAGGGCAAACAAATATAAATTCGCTAATCACATATCTCCTTAACTAAAAGAGATAAAGGAAAAATTTAATACTTATCGTTGTTCATTGAAACAAAAAGCGGACAGGTGTTTGGTACATGTTTGAAATTCGGCCCTTTTGGGTAGTAAACGGGTATAATATGTATTTTGAATCTTCTTTGTTGAACCAATATACTGTCAATTTTTTAATTATAGTAATAAAAATTATACCAAATTCGTAACTTATCTAAAAAATACAAATATATATATGGTGCTTTTTCGAAATTCGAACGTTTAAGGGATGAAAATCGTTCCTATTGTTGGTACTATTTTTAAAACATTTGCCTCCATATACTAATACATACGCACTTAATTATGAGCTCCCACTACAATATGGAATTTTTTGATACTTCAATGGGAAAAAGAAAAGTATCAAAAAGGGGAATATGGTACTTTTTTGTTCTTCAATTGGTACTGTTTGAATTTTCGTTAATATTGCACCTAGAAATATAAAATTAATATGTTTAAGATTAAAGTTTTAAATTTATAATTGCTCCAACTATATTATAAATTATTTGGCCTCAAAATGATCACCAACATCGCACTATGATTGTTCACTATTATTTTATAGTTGTGCCAACCTTAATAATTGTCCAAGACTATTTCATGATTGTCGCTATTATGTTTTTTACATTATGCATGTGAAAATAACTTTATGATTATCGAAAGTAATAAATATTGATCTTAAAAATTATGAATAAATTTTTAATCATATTTAAAACCTTAAAAGCAATTTTAATTTTTTGTTTTAAGTCTCCAAAGATGCATATTCCAGTATGCAGAGGAATGAAAATGTTATACAATCAGCAAATTACTTCATATTTATTTTATTATATTGATGACTACTACCGATAGAATTATATGGTTTTTGTAGTTATTTTTATTTTTATATTTTTATTGTATTCTTTTTTTTGTGTTTTAGAGCACATTTTTGGCCAAATATACTTCGAATTCATGGACATTTTTGATGTCGACGTCAAGGATTATAAAAAAGCAGGAAATAATAAGAGAAAACCGAAAATAAAAATAAAAACAAATGAAACAAGCACTATAAAACCTCGCGTTAAATAAATGTGTATACACCCTGCCGTGTGTGTAAATATATGGGATAATGATTGTGATTACTATAACACGGCTAAAATTTGTTTAAAATTTTCTAAGCGTCAGTGAGACGTGACAAATGCTTGTAGATGGTGCTACAAATGCAGATAATAATTTAATATATTTAACAGAAAGGAGTATTTTAAATTCTAACTGAAATTATTCCGTGACCATATTACCAATTACTATATCTTAAAGTGTAGCTTAGTAATGTAAAATTTTTCTTTAATTGGTATTCTTGGAATTGCTGGGTATTGGTCTACAGTTCCTATCTGGCGCTGTTTCTGTTTGTATTACACTCCAAGAATAAACAATCAAATTTATAAGGAAAAACACAAATAAAGGAGTACTATGTAGGAATGAAAATACACACTAGGGGTATAACTTTCGAACAATTTTTTAAATTATCAAAAAATACCTATCCATGCCATATAGACCATGAAAATCTATGATGAAAAGTGGAGTCACTTTTTCGCGGGCGTTAAAAAAGTTCCCCCCCAAATCACATTGAAGTTTAGTATTTGGTTTTTTTTTTTTTTATTAAAAATACAATATCCTTATTGTAAAAACACAAACCATTCATTTATATTTTTATGCTATTTCACAAATAAGACTTATACCACCAATTATACTACATCCAAACAGTTAAAAGCATGTTAAAATAACACAGAAACTCTTTTTTTGAACAAAATGGAACCAACCTCACATTCCCAATTGTTTACTTTTATTTTCATTTGTTTGCATTTGTTTAGTTTTTATTTTGTTTCTTTGTGCAAAATATTTTTCAATATTGCAGAGCAACACGCACTTTGAACAGAGATAATTTTTAGTATCTGAAGTTAATATATAGTACATGACTGTAAGTAAAGTATTTAAAAAATAAAAATTCAAATATTATTATTTTTTGGAAGGTTTTAGAAAAAACGGTTTGGGGGGGAGGTTTTTTATCCAAATTGATCTCAAAAAACTGTTTTCTTGATATATACATTAGTGGCAACCCCGTCGTGATAGGTATTTTTTTTTGTTATACCCCTAATACACACATTCTCTTGTTCAACTGCAAAAAAAAAAAAAAAAAAAAAAAATATATGAAAACGTAAATGCAATAAAAAAAAATTATTTCACAACGGACAAATAAATATTTGATTTTTGGCTTAAAGCTTGAGCCAACGGACCGTCACAATTTTTTTTTTTTCATTATATTTGTTGCTATTGTTTATAACGAAGGAATCATAAATACATGACTGTAACTGTGGGCAGAGTAACCATACATGGCAACCATGTAGACTTATACAACAAATCGAACATTCAGGAGTTTTCAGTGTAAATAAAAGAATAAAAATCCTTATAGAAACATAACGGAATTTATATGTATGTATATAGGCTGATACTAATAGAAAAATAGGTTTATTTGATATAGAAGAGGTGTAAGAAGGATGTGCGAGAAATAAAAAGAAATCACAAAAAAATTTGACAATATTAGGATCTCATTATGTCTTCCTAAAATTAACCCGCTTTAAGGAACTGATGCGATAATGTATGACTAACGCTTGCCTAAATTCATCTTAAGCGATCACAATATAAGTACAGTGATCACGCAAAAGGTTGTTTTAATTATAAAATCGTTACTCCAATTACATATATATGTAGATGTTTTCCAAACATATCAATGTATATGAAATTTTTTCTCTCGTTTACACATAAGAAAATTATCAGTAGTTTTTTATTAACAAAAAAATTTGTTTAACAAGTATTTCGATTTAATGATTGTGATAATTAAATCAATTATTTTTTTAGTTGAAAGAAAATTAAAAATTTAATTAACATTTTAGTTGTTTTAAAATAAATTTTTAATTAGAATAATGATTAAATAACAAAAAACCTTAACTGATTTTTTTTCGTTTAAAATAAAATAATTTAAACTTGTAGAATTGTTGTTGGGAATTTTCAAAACCTGAGCTAAATTAAATGAAATCAATAAACACTTTGTTTGAAATGGCAAAGTTTTTTTTTAAATTTTTTTAATTTTAATTAAAAATATCATTTATTGAAAAAAAATATTAAAAATTAAAAATTTTTAGTAATCAATATAATCATTTTGTTAAAAGGTGCAAAATCAACAAATTGATTGCTTGATTCTATGAATTTGCTGATTAGGGACAATTTTTAATTTTTTCTGTACATGTACAGCCATGCCACAGAGTACAATTCCGTTCGGAATGATTCCGTTCGAAATTGAAGAAAACATATTTGTTTATTGATAGAAAGTATATTTTGATAGTTTTTTGGTCTTTGAGATACAGAAAACTCCCATACCGTTCATGAAAACAAAATTGGTTTCATTCCGGAAAGTTTTTTCGTAATTTTCTGAAGCACCAAAATACGGAATGAATTCCGTTTCCGAACGGAATTATACTCTGTGACATGGCTGACAATTGATTTATTTTCAAGCAATTTATCCGGCACTACAATAAATTGTATGTCCTGGCCTAGATAATAAATAATCTATAAGCACTTCGGTCTTTTACGCTCTGAATTTAGTTTGTAATACCAATGATCTTCGCTTTGTCTTCCACTTGGTCGTTCCATTGGAGTCTCGTTGTTGTCATCCAATGCTTTTATGGATGGGGCGTTCGGTTCCATTCGACCGACATGCCCTATTCACTCCGTTTACGCAGATGGCCCAAAAATTTTACGAATGACACTCAGCACTGCTTCATTCGCTATCGCAAGTACCCATGATACGGTAACAGATAGAAGCACAGGTAGTATTAGTGTGCTGAAAAGTGTGGCTTTCGAATTTCGAGAGAGGGCTCTGTTTTTAAGCTGTTTACAGAGCCCGGAGTAGCATCTTTCACTATCCTTCTTTTTTCACTTTTCAAAAATTTTTTTTTTAACTTCTCAGCCTACAATTTTGCTGCAAATATATACATTTATGTTATCATACTTTCTATAAATGTAAAACAAATCATATGAGATTATTGCACTCAAAACAAGGACTATTAAAACCTTAAGCTTATTGAACAACAGAAAAGAGCAACAAGAAAGCAAACAAAATATTAAATAAAATGTTAAAAGAGGAATAAAGCCGAAAAGTTAAGGTGGTCGTAAAGTAAAAGGATAATAAAAATACAAAAAATAAAAAAATATAAACATTTATTGGGTTTTCTTCTACCACCCTCTGTACTTTACATGTGTTAAGGATACTCCACAAAGCAAAATGCTAAAACTAAGAATGAGTAAATATGATAAAACGATAATAGCTTCAAATATAAGAATTATCATGGAGATTGTCTCTCACCATTTTTCATTGAAATTGAGAAAATTCCAAATGCAAATGAGAATTTCAATTTGAAATTGAGAAAATTCCAATAAAAATTGGGAATATCAATTTGGAATTCAGAAAATTCCAATTGAAATTGAGAATATCAATTTGAAATTGAGAAATTTTTAATTGAAATGGAGAATATTAAATTGAAATTGAGAAAATTCCAAATGAAATTAAGAATTTGAATTTGAATTTGAAATTGAGAATATTCCGAATGATATTGAGAAAATTCCAAATGAAATTGAGAAATTTTAATTTTAAATTGATAAAACTGAATTATATAATTTTTATTATATTCATACAACAAACATAAGGATGATAAAAATTAAAATAAATACAAATCGCTGTATTATTGGCCAACAGGCATATTTTCCAGATCCAGACCAGATTGATGAAACGTTGTAGTATGTTGCATGGGTCTACTGCAATCTCCAGTAGTTATACATGTCTCAGAAGCCTTAATCACCTCTTCTAAAAAGGCAAGCCTCTGCTCTCCTACATTGGGCGGAATTACGTTCCGTACATTCATCTTTGTTTACGCCTTCCTTTTTATTTTTGACCAAATGGGGCTCAATCGCAGGAGTGTAGCTGGAGAATACGGTGAAAACAAAGATGAAGGTACCAAACGTTATTCCCCCAATGTAGAAGAGCAGAGACTTGACTTCTTAGAAGAGGTGGTTGAGGTTTCTGATACATGTATATTTACTGGATATTGCAGTACATACTACATACTACAACGTTTTACCAATCTGCTCTGAATCTGGAAAATATACCTGTTGGTCAATAATATTGTGATTTGTATTTATTTTAATTTTTTCCATCATTATGTTTGTTATGTATGTTCGTTGTATGAATATTAAAAAAAAAAATTATATAATTAAATTTTATAAATTAAAATTTCTCAATTTCAAATTAAAATTTCCTGATTTCATTTCGAATATTCTCAATTTCAAATTTAAATTCTCAATTTCAATTAAAATTTTCTCAATTTCATATTAAAATTTCCTGATTTCATTTCGAATATTCTCAATTTCAAATTTAAATTCTCAATTTCAATTAAAATTTTCTCAATTTCAAATTGATATTCTCAATTTCAAATTGATATTTTCAATTTCAATTGGAATTTTCTCAATTTCAAATTGAAATTCTCATTTTAATTTGGAATTTTCTCAATTTCATCTGGAATTTTCTTATTTTCGATGAAAAATGGTGTAGTGTTAAGCAAAAAAAAAAATGTTAACAAGAAAGGCAATTGTTTGGCAAGTACTTGCTGATAACAATTTATTTATGATTTTATAGTTCATTGTATTTTTAGCTTATTTGTCTTATTTTCTAATAGACAGTTTATGAAAATAAGCACATAACTTTATTTTCTTTTTCATTTGTAATTAATAAAATACTAAAACTGTTTATTAATTCTTTATAAATTTTTGTCTTTATTTTTAGATTTTTTTTAAAAAATTTGTCACAAATCACAGAAACATGACATTGTCTAACAAAGAATCATTATTTATTTTTATAAGGTTTTATAACAAGGCGAATTCATGTACACGGTGGTGTCGATACTACAACAAGTAACAACACCAAAAACACAACAATGTATTTTGTTGTTGCTTTCTTTGATCGATATGTCAAAAACACAAGCAACTTTTGACATTTCTCTCTCTAAGTAAGAAAAAAAGTAGCACAGCTGTGTTTTCAACGCCACCTGAAAAATTAATTATTTTGTAAATCCTTCACTTTGCGTTAAAAAATTTTTCATATAAAAGTTCTTGAATTTTCAAAAATTTTTCTGGAAATATTTTTGAAGTGAGGTGAAGTGTTTTACAGATTAACCCCCTAAGTTGTTTTTTATATAATTAAAAATTATTTACAGGTAGAGAAAAAAATATGTTTGTAGGACTCAAATATCTTTTAAGTTTTTCTTTTTACCATAGTATAGTTATTATAATGGATTATTTTATTATTTTAGTTAATTACCTCACCATATTTGGGTCTGCATAGTTGTACTTATAACAACAGTATTTTTTATAATAACAAATTGCCTAAATCAGATTATGATTCTTCTGGACTATTTTATGAATTTCGAAACCATTTGCAAATAACTACGGTAAATTAAAATGATTAACATATTTTTGGTTTTCTAAAAAGAGGCTTTGTAAGGAACAGAATAGTAATTAAATAATTTTTTAAAACTTTTGAAGCAAAATTAAGTTTACCATTAATTGCGAAATTTATTGAATTAATGAATTTATTGTATTCATAAAAAAAATAAAAAAAAAGCAAACCCAAGCAAGTTAAACTTTAATAAAAAAAACTCTAAATATAAAAAAAACATAAATATTTATAAAAAATCTTAACTATGGCAACTCTGTCTAATAAATTTAAGAACTTTTTTTTTAATACAAATTCAACCTCAAGGCTAATTACGAATGTGTTTTTGTTTCCGCCTTTGCAAATGAGTGTAGGTGTTTGCGGAAGTTCCGTTTATGTGTATGTGTTAAGGGGCGTATACGTGTTATAATCGTTAATATATGTATACGAATATAAGTTGTATATGTACATATGTATATTAAATATGTTAACTGTCTTCATTTTATTCCCTTAGCTTTTTTCCAGTTATGGTAATCAAAAATAAAAAATAGTAATACTAAAATAGCAATCAATTGATATTGACTTATCTTTTGGCACATACATATCCTTAAGATGACATTTCAAAAATAATAATAAATAAAATTTATTCCGGCTCATACATATTAAAGCGTATAAAGAAATAAACATTTGTATGCTCATGCGGCCATTACAAAATACATATTTGCGTGGGGGCGAAAAAGTGTTAAAGTAAAATTATTATGAGCCTGCCAGCTACTGTCTTTTGTTGTCTTATTTTACAGCGTATAAATGAGAAAAAGATAATTTTCCCTCTTTATATGATTCATGATTTTCTTTAAAGGTCACAAAATGAAATCAAAATAAAATGTATTATATCTTTTGTTTTTATTATAACCTTAAAAATTCATAAGGAATTTGCAGAAACAAAAGCTCAAATCGAATACGAGAACAGTGGAATCGCTTATAACCGTACACTGAAGTTATGTATCCTATCAAAATAACTCTATGCATGTCTTTAGAACGCTGAGGAAATCAGCTATCAGTATGCATCGAAAGGTAGGGTCCGCGTAAGGAAGGTTACCACCAAGAGATTTTATAGTGTATATGAAAAAAACTAAGAAAAATCTAAAAAAAAAATCTGTAAAATCGACATATGCCATAACTCTTACAAAAATCAATTGTTCTCAGTTCCAAGACCCATTCACATTTATAAATATTTATAGATCTTTTGTAAGATCTAAGTTAGAATATATGCTTGAGTTACTTGGAGTCCATATATTTCCATTTATATATCTCGTGTTGAGAGAGTACAACATGTGCTTATTTATTATGCCTTACGCTCACATATTCAATTCCAGTTTGTTCCTAAAATGTCTCTTTATTGAAATGAGAACTTAAGAATACCGCAGGAAATTACATTCTATCTCACTCATTTATGATACAATTAATTCGAGAGTTGACTGCTCTGATTTGTTTTCTTTAATACCATTCAATATTTCAGCTAGAAACTTGCAGATAATTGACACATTTAATGTTCCAATTCATCGTTCTAATTATGCTGTTAATGTCTTTCTAACAAGAGCATTTCAAAACATTGATAAATTAAATTTATGCCTTCAAAAATAAATCTAAATCGTATATTGAATTTTGAACATCAAAAGATAATAGGTGTGTTCATTTACTGCAACGAAAGCGTAAATTTAAAATTTAAAAAATTGTTCTCCAAATTACTCAAAAAAATAAAAAGTTAATGAACGCTTTACCAGCAAAAACAAGCAAGTTAGGAATATCGACACTATACAGCTGTTTGATACAAGATTATTTCTTAATAAATTGATTTGGTTTGAGCTATTTGCGCAAGAATATTGTTCCTCAATTTTAGTAAAATAAATAGTCTATTCAACATTTTTTTATTTTTCAAATTTATTCTATGAGCTAAATTTCAGTTACGTATTTTATAAAGCTTTTTGGAATAGTTCTATTCCTTAAAGTTTTAGCAATGACTTTATAACAGACTATTATCTTGTATCTTCCTGTTACATTTTACCTTAGCTCTCCTTTGAATAGCAATAAAGTATATTTTTTGTACAGAAAAATTAACAATTATTAGACACCAGCAGAATGTAATGCATTTTCTGGCCCGCTACGGCCTTCGTCAGCATTCTTTGTGTCACACTGGATAGTGATACTTTATAAACTGAATGTATTTAACTCAACTATTTTAACAAATAGAATGTGGGAATTATTTCTTTTCATAAGTTACTTTATTATATTCAACATTTTTTTATTTTTCGAATTTATTCTATGAGCTACATTTCAGTTACGTATTTTATAAAATTTTTTGGAATAGTTCATTGCATTCTGCTGGTGTCTAATAAATGTAAATTTTTCTGTACATACAATATACTTTATTGCTATCCAAAGGAGAGCTTAGGTAAAATGTGACAGGAAGACAAAAAGCATTATAAAATACGTAACTGAAATGTAGCTCATAGAATAAATTCGAAAAATAAAAAAATGTTGAATATAATAAAGTAACTTATGAAAAGAAATAATTCTCACATTCTATAAATACTCTATTTTGTTAAAAATTTTTAATTGAAAAGTTATGAAAATAATTTTTGTTTTTTAAATAAAAACATGAAACAGGTGGTTGAATTATTCTTGCTAGTAAAAATTTTACTATCAGAAAATTTCAACAAATTTTTTGTCTCTCAAATTTGTATGCTCTTTTTTCACTCTCTCGTTGCAAGTTTTCGAGTACGTGAACTAGTAACAGTTATTGAAAATAAACAATAATGTTCTGTAAATGAACAAACTTTATTTTAAGTTATTTCTTTTCAGTATTTTATAAGTATTTTTGTTAAAATTTTGTAATAGATTTTTCTATGTAAGTTTATGTTTAGTTGCATAGTCTGTAAGGAATTTTGTTTTCCATAGACTGAAATAAATAAATAAATTAAATAAAATATCCGCAGTGATAAAATAAATGTGGTTGTTTTGAGAAGTTTAAATTATTATTAGAAAAGAAATTAAAAGCTTAAAGCTTGTCAATAACGAAATTAATCCTTTAAATGTAAACAACTTCCACAACTTTCTTCCATTAATTTAAGGTTTATTCAAATAAGCAACAGAGCTAAAAGAATCAATTCAATACTAATATTAATCAGCTTTAAAACTTCCAAGTGTGTCTAGTAAGTAAAAAGAATTTAACTCGAAACTGTAGCAAGTAATTCACAAACAACTTTATCCAGAGACGATTATATATGCAATATCTATAACATTTTCATAGTTGCCATTTTATCAAAACAAAAACTTTATGTTGAAACATAAAATAGAGTCTTTGTTTTAATCTCTGCACAAAAGTGTAACAATTGGGTTGGTTAAGCAAAGCAATCAAAACTTTTGGCAATTGAATTAATGCTGCATGCATTTTTATACCACATACACACATAGAAGGTATGAATAAAGTGGGATTTATTTATCCAAAACACTTTCATACAAACACTCCTAGAATATTTAAGAGAAACACTCTTTTCATTGAATGAACAAATTTGTGTCCAGGTATGGGACCATAATTAGCAACAAGTGTAATTAGTTTTCTAACACGTATTGGCCAAAATAGACAACATGCTTGTCGTTTAATATACAATCATTCTCGTTTCGAATTCTAACCACAACAGAGACTAAGGCTATGTTTGACAAAAGAGTGTGTGTGTGTAAGAGAGAGAGAGAGAGAAAAAGGAGGAAAACCTTAATTAAGATGCGTGTCAATAGGTCTTACTCAAGGCTACAAATTGGAAACTTAAACTAGCACACAGATATTGAAGACCAGATACACAACATTTTTCATCCAAATATGTGTTTTGCTAGGACTCCTACAAATATGTTTTAAGGTCAAATGTTCATTAGACATATAACAAATCTTTACGAAAAATGTGGCATAAACATGGTTGCAAATATTTTACAAGTAATGAATATTACTTTTATTGGTGATTTGGGTTCAAGAATGTTTCGCAGCAAACGCGATTCCGTAAAAAAAACAGATTTTTTGAATATGTATTTTTATTTTTTGAAATACTCAATTGTTATATGAAATAAGTTTTAAATTTAAAGTATGTGCACATAAATATCAGTAGTTGTTTTATAAATTAACAAAATATTTAAAAAAAGTATTTCAATTCAATCAAATATTTTCTTATTTGAAAGAAAATTAAAAATTAAATTTTGATTTAATTATCATTTTCGTTGTTTTGAAATAAATTTTTAATTAAAATAATAATAAGATAACAAAAAAACCTTTTTTGAATACACTATGCTAGTTGAAAAAACAGACAAGCCGGGCACGTGGCGTTTTAACATAATTCGGGTACGCTCAATCCACGGTTTTTTAAGATTGGCTCTGGTTTTCGAGATATACCGTTCTTTCGAAAATGGATGAGATTACACAACATATATTCGCGTAACTCAAAAACGGTTTAGTTTATTGAAATTACTAAAAAAAAACCGAAATTCCGCAATAAAATATTATTTAAGAAAAATAAAACATTTTTTCTAATATCGTTATTGAAACATAATTTTTTTTTTTTTGAAAAACAAATTACTTTTTTTTTATGAAAATTTCGAAATTTTTGTTTTTTTAAAATTCATAAAAAATTAAGCTAGGCTTTTTTGCAGACGTATAAAAAACGAAATTCCAAACAAAACAATCCATAAATGATTAAAATCTGTTTGCAACTTTTGATTTTATTCACAAAAGTCGACAAATTTTAATTAATTTAAGAATTTCATAAAACGCAATATTTGTATGGGAGCCCCCCTAAGGGATGGTGATAAAGGGAAAGTATAATTTGAAAAATGTTAAGAACAAAAAACTAATGGAGGTCAGTCATACATTTTATCCGCCTAGGGGCGACTCCTGGGCATTTATGGAACTTTTTCTTCAATATATTTCTAGCAGGGACCGAAAATAACAGTTATTTTGAAATTTTAAAACAAAAAAAGTATATAGAAGTAAATGCTGGCAAACTGATTCAAGTATAACATATTGATCCTTATGAACTTTTCTTTGATAAAATATTATGATTTTTAAAGTTTTGATTTTTATTATTTTGAACAAAAATAACAGTTATTTTTTTATTTTTATTTTTTTTATTTTATTAAAAATAACAGTTATCTTTTGATTTTTATTTTTTCGATCAAAAATAACAGTTATTTTATGATTTTTAGTTTTTTTAACAAAAATAACAATTATTTTTTGATTTTTATTTTTTCGAGCAAAAATTAAAATGTTTTTTTAAAGTTATAATTATTGAGTTGTTATTTAAATGTGTGATCATCATTGGGATATCTTATGCCCATTAAAAAAAATATTTAAAGTCAACTAAATAATTATAACACGTATATTTCTTTAAAGAATAATTTTTATTTTTGCTCGAAAAAATAAAAATCAGAAAATAACTGTTAGATTTGATCTAAAAAATAAAAATCAAAAAATAACTGTTATAATTGTTCAAAAAAATAAAAATCATAAAATAACTGTTATTTTTGATCGAAAAAATAAAAATCAAACAATAACTGTTATTTTTGTTCAAAAAAATAAAAATCAAAAAAATAACTGTTATTTTTGTTCAAAATAATAAAAATCACAAAATAATTTTTATCATCAGACTTTTATGAAAAAAGGAATAACTGTTACGGTCCCTGATTTCTAGTCTGCATTGAACATTTTGTATAGAAGCCCTTTTAAGGAATGGAGATAGCGGGTGGGTATGTTAGAAATAAATGATTGAGATGAAAAATAAAGTGGGGTTGGTCATACATTTGACCCATCTAGGGGCATCCTAGGTACTGCAGGGGCCAAATTTAAGAATTTCATTAAACGGCCATATTTGTATGGGAGCCCCCTAAGGGGTGGATATATATGGCAACTATGTTTTAAGAAAATGTTAAGAACAAAAAACATTGGAGGTCAGTCATACATTTTATCCCCCTAGGAGTGAATCCTAGGCCTTAGAAACAAATGATGGAAATGAAAAATAAAGTTGCGCTAGTCATACATTTGGCCCGTGTATTACATAGAAGCATAGCTGCATTTTCCAATTTTTTTATGAATTTTTAAAAAACAAAAATTTCGAAATTTTGCTAAAAAAATTGTTTTTTTTTTCCAAAAAAAATTTTATGTTTCTTTAAATGCCTGTGGATATTAGAAAGAAGTTTTACTTTTCTTAAAGGAAATTTTATTGCGGAATTTTTAAGTTTTTTCAATTTCCTAAAGCGTTTTGTGCAACCTCCTCCATTTTCGAAATAACGATATATCTCGAAAATCAGAGACAATCTTAAAAAACCGCGGGCATCACTGCATTCAGCGTACCCGAATTATGTTAAAACGCTAGGTGCCCAGCTTGTCACGAAAAAAAGTGTAAATTTCTTGCACAGTGTTATTTTCGTTTTAAATAAAATAATTTAGAATTGTAGAATTGTTGTTGGGAATTGTCTAAGCCTGAGCTATATTTAATTAAATCAATTAACACATTGTTTGTAATGGCAAAGTTTTTGGATCATTTTTGTAATTAAAATTAAAACTGTCATTTATTGCAAAAACGATTTTTAGTAATCAATATAATCTTATGGAAATAGGTGCAAAATCAACAAATTGTTTGCTTGATTCTATGAATTTGGTATAATTTGGTGATTAGAGAAAATTTTTCATTTTTTCTGTGTGATAATTTACGCAATAGCAAAATGTATTGAAAAGTCTAATTTCATGTTCTTCGCAGAGGCTGCTTCGCTGAACTTCCTAAACAGCTGATGGTTTTTTGACCCAAAGTCTGCGAAAACATTCATTTGCTTTTATTAAGTCGGACAATGATTTGTGCAGTGTGGCCAAATTATTTTTGTTGAGAGTACGAAAACAAAACCAGAATTCGCTCCAAGCATCACATACAAATTTACAAATTGGATATAATTGCAATCGATATTACGAAACAATTATAAGAATAGCTCTAGAATTCCAACAAGCATTACTGAGTTTAGTGTGGAAACATTTTCGCTATTTTGAAAAGAAAAGATATAATTGGTCTTAATATTTTTGATGCCATTTTCGACTTTACCATGGCGTTTTTCCTGTTGCCAAAAACTGTTAAAAGTTATATGCCTAATGTTCATATATATGGACATACACTACACTCACATTAACAATATTATACAAAACTAGATGAAAGTAGAAAAGGTTAAAGGTTTGGTGTCGTTGATTTTAATGCCTATTTTGTTACGGCTTTCAGTTTATCGAAAAAAAAAAAATTTATATTACAACTTAAAAGACTTTTGCCTGTAAAAAATTATTTAACCAAAATATAGCTGAGGCAATTTAATCCATTTTTCAGGAGACCAGTTGTCTGGTTAATCTGGTCGTATTTAGTATTATGGAGTATTAGAAATTTGTATTTTTCCAATTTTCTTAGCTGAAATTGTTAAATACCCATTCAAGGTTGTTTTTATAACAAAGAAAACACTTGTTCGAATTATAATGAAAATTTTCGCTTGGCGATTTATATTGAAACAACAATAAAAAAAAGCTCAAATTAATATAAATTCCTAAACGAAATTTTTTTAATTTATTATGAAAAAATCAAGTTATTGTTTCTTTTTTTTTAAAAAAGAAATCTTAAGGAAGCAAATTATCTAATATTTTTTAAATTTATTGTAAAATTGCCATTTGTTGTCGTGAAGTGTAGGCAACACGGCTTTCATATTTCATGCGGTAACCTAAAAATTAGCCCTGTTATCTAAAAAAAAGTTAAAGTTTACATTAGTTAACCAACACATTAAGCCCAGTAAAATTGAATGAGTTTTTATGTGTTGGTTAACTGATGTGAACTTTAACTTTTTTGCATAAGGGGGTTAAACTTTTCTTTTACAAATGACCAATAATAAGAATTAGATATTACAACTTATTTAACGCTTTGGAATATTTCTTAGTATTAACAATATTGTAGATTCTGTAAATTAATATTCTGGTGATGTTTCAACATAATTGGAAAAGTTATTAGTCTACGCCTGTCAGATATGCAATCTAAAATTTTGAAAGTGGAAGAGTCGTTTTTAAACATACATATACATGTACAAAATGTGTTATGCAAGTGTAAAATCATATGAATATCAACCAACAACATTGATTACGAATTTCTAAAAAATTTGTAGATACGACCAGCCAAAAGAGAATAAATTCCTTGAATATGTGTCTTTTGATTTGGATGATAAAACTGGTTTCAAAACTGACCAAATTTTTTTTAATTACTTGCATATTGTATTTATATGGCAATATTATATCTGCTATACATACTTGATACATATACAACTATTTATACAGGGTAGCTCAATTAGGTCGTACAAATGTTTAACTTGTATAACTTTTAATTTTGTAAAAAAAAGTAAAAATGATTGAAAAAAGATCGGCCCGAACAGCCTTCATGATTAGGAATTTAGGCAGCAGTTTTGAGGAACGGTGTTCAGTGCCGACCTTCCTGGAAGAGAGGCTAAAAAAATATTTGCACTCAAGGCAACGTGGAAGCTGTGCGGAAGAAGGCTAAATATGATCACTCTGTCTCAACTCGTCCAGATGCAACCAAACAAAATTCAAGCTGTGCAAGAACTAAGACCCTCAACAATGCCATTTGTAGGGCTGTGTGTATTAACAGTTCTATGCAGGTTTGAATACAATATTATGTTTATATGTAGATGAAATTGCGTTATTCATTAGCATAATGTTTCGTCACTTATATTAAATGGTAAGGAATATTAAATGATAAGCGAATTATATATTCTCCAACTTCCCGATCTACAATCTGCCATATGTTTTCTATGAGGTAGAGGGCGAGAGATTAGGGAGACCAAACAAAAACTTGGATATCGTGGTCGCTTAAAGACTTGCGAGCTGAGTATATATATATTTATTGCAGCTGGGACCGCCGAAAGCAAGTTATTGTCATCAGAAATAAAATAAATTCAACCAATGATGAATTTAATAATATTTTCAGCTTTCTAAATAAAAATATAAGCAGATATTTTTACACGCACAGAAAAAACCTTTTCTAGTATACTAATGACCTCCGACAAAACAATTTTTAACGAAAATTTTAAAATATATTATGGCTTAATAATACAATAAAAATAATTTTATTATTATCTATATAATTACTCCCACAATTATATAATGTAACATAAGTCCCCCATATAGAAGCCACAACTATATTATGGTTTCCTCTTTGCATTTTAAGCCTAGTACTCTGTTCAACATTTCCGTGAAATGCTGTTAAAACTCCTACGAAAAAAACTTGTGCGGAATTTCTATGAAAAATGTTGATAGAGTTGTACTCTGTTTAATTTGTGAAAAAGTTGCGAAATGTTTCTAACAACATTTTTTTACAACTGCGAAATAATATAAGCTGCACTTATTTCACGTGGAATTTTAAGCAAATGAAAAAAGTTCAGACTTAATATTAAAATGAGAACTGCAAAACATAAATAACACATCCGGTAACTGTTTTTCATCAATATTTACTTTAATTTTTACTTAATTTTTTATTTAAAAAAAATACTTTTTCATAAAATGTGGGTTTTGCTTACATACGCAAAACAATGTCGCATACTTTGAAAGATTAAAAACGTCAAATTGTGCAAACTCTCGAGATACGTAACACTAATACATGTCAAATTTTTCGCATGAAATAATAGATGTTGCTGAACATTTTTCACAAATTGGAACAGAGAACTAGGCTTTATAGTTAAATATGACAATAATTTGTTTACAACTAATAATTGTATGATTTTAAATTAACAATAGTATTTTCTTCTTTTCCAAGAGCAACATGCTATGGTTGAAAAAGTAACATGCTCTTATAAATGTTAAAGGTATTTCTGTTATTAGCAACTTTGACATGTTCGGAAGAAATCATGATGTGTTTGTTGCATCTTACAGTTAATTTGTAATTAATACTTAATATGTATTAATTAAAAAATATGTATTACATATTTATGAATTATTCTTTTGTTTGTTCGTTTTAGTTCAAGAATTGTTATGTTTGTTATGTTATTGGTTTTTTTTTTACTAGTAAACTCCAAATAATAAATAATTTATGCATTTGTATGTATTGACATTTCTTGTTTTATAAAAAATATTTATTAATCGGTTAACCGATCAAAAACAATATTAACCGATTAAACCAAAACCTCAGTTAATTAATCGAGCGATTAACCGATTAAATGAATACCCTACTATTTACACCGCCTATATCCGACCGAGAATGGAATGTAACTCTCATGTGTGGGCCGTTGCTTTAAAGTTTATTTTGGAGCTTCTCAATCGAGTACAGGAGAGGGTGACGTTTCTCCTTGGTGGCAGTAGGGTATCCAATTTTATTGACTCCCCTGAGCACCGTTGCAATGTGGGCTGAATTGCCTTTTTTATCGTAACGACAATGGGATGATAAAATTAGGGCTGTGGGAAAAATCGCCCAAAGAAAAATGGCCCAAAAAAAGAAATGAAAAATCGCCCAAAAAAATTCCATGTAAAATTGGGCCTAAATTCATATGAAAAGTGACCTAAAATTTTTGGGCTATTTTTCGTTATTGTTGGGTGATTTTTGGTTTTTTAAATTTGGGTGATTTTTCATAATGATTAATGTTGTATGAAAAATGGTCCATTTTTTTGATTTTCTCCTCTATGGTATAACAAACACCGGCTTCGCTTACTAAAGCTTCTCTGCACAGCCGGCCTTCGGCCGGGCGCAAGGATTTTCTCCTCTATGGTATAACAAATACCGGCTTCGCTAACTAAAGCTTCTCTGCACAGCCGGCCTTTGGCCGGGCGCAAGGATTTTCTCCTCTATGGTATAACAAACACCGGCTTCGCTAAGTAAAGCTTCGAATATCTGCCTTGTTTCCGAACGAAAGCCGCCTATGCAGAGAAGCTTTAGTTAGCGAAGCCGGTGTTTGTTATACCATAGAAGAGAAAATCCTTGCGCCCGGCCGAAGGCCGGCTGTGCAGAGAAGCTTTAGTTAGCGCAGTGTCCATGGACACTATGACACTTTTTGGAGTGTCATAACGTCCATGGACACTATGACACTGGACGTTATAACATGCCACCGGGAAAAAATTCGTTTTTGCTTTTTGGGTCATTTTTCATTTTTTTTTTGGGCCCTTTTTCGTTTCTTTTGGGCAAAATTTCATATATAACTTTTTGGGTCATTTTTCATGTTCTGTTGGGCGATTCTTCATTTGGGCGATTTTTCATTTCTTTTTTTGGGCCATTTTTCTTTGGGCGATTTTTCCCACAGCCTAAAATTAGAGATCTTGTGCCCGAAACTCGTACGCTTGTTCGTTAAATGCATTTTTCCTCAAGAGCCCTTCGTTTTTTGTCGATGAGCCGGTGCATCGTACAACGTATTACGGGGAAAATTCGTTCTTAGTCCGGACCAGTCGCATGTGGAATAATCTTGCTACTGAAGTCTTGCCTCTGATTTTCCACATGAATAAGTTGAAGTCGAATGCCCTCACGCACTTCTCCCTCTTTCCTACTTCCAATAATATATTTCCCTTGTTTCCACACAACGCAATCCATTAGTAGGGGTCATCATTTGAGTGCTGGTGCCAACAAAAGAAAAATAAAAAATTTTCGTAAAAATATTGTTATTGGAGGTAACAATATTGAAAAATATTTTCTCTCTGGGTGTATGCATCAATGTTAGAGTTTTTAATTTACTGCCATATTCTCGGATAGGTCAAATTTTTTTTATGTTTTTATGCCAAAGTGTATAAAATTTTGAATTTAATTGACAGTTCATTGCAGTAAATAAGAAATCTGTTTAATCTGACAGTTAATGAATTTCTAAACATTAATTAAAATTTGCCATTCTGCCTTAAAATCGTTATAATATTTTTTAGGCTTTTTACTGATTTCTCAAATCCAAATATGTTTTCTGGAAAATTTTCGGAAAACTGACAAACGGAAATTTTTAAATAAAATATTTCCCAGGAATTTCTGAGACATGTTTTCCTATTAGAAATCTTCATTGCTATGTAATTGAAAATATTTGTATGTATTCATATACATAAGTCACCTAACACCCTTCGAAGATATGGTTTTTATGTGCAACAATTTAAAAGTCAAACTTTTTCGCAAACGTTGCCAGGAATGCATCAAAAAGGAGCCAACTGTCATAAACGAGTTCATGTATGTGAGCATAGAAGAAGTAACCGAACCAACAACTCTAATTATATGCATGAACTATTCCTGAATTTTTAAGTAGAAATTATGTATGTAAATAATTACATAGAAATTTATATAATTTCTGGTGCATATACTATTTCTAGTTCTACGTTAAAAAATAAAAGTCTTTAAGTATGTATGTTGTAGTGCTGGAAGTGAAGAACGGAATTATGTAATGAAATAACTGTTAACAAATTAACATTTCATTATAAATGAAAATTTATTAATTCAATTTTTCAAAAACATTTGCACATTGAAAGTTTTTGCATCGTTAAGTTGTCTTCTACACACACATCATTATAAAAGCATTTTCTTTCGAAGACATTAAAAAAAATAACATAAAAGTAATAATTTGCAACTAAATGGAAATTTAACAATTTTTTTGTAAATAAATGAAGTATTTTTTTTTAGGAAAAAGAACTCTATAACATCAATCAATGTTGACAATGTATTTATATGCGAAACCTTTTTTTATATTAGTCAAATATTTGATGAAATCAGAGCAAAAAAAAAAATATTTTTACTTTTATGTATATTATTTAAATGTTGCAGGAGTATTAATATTTGTATACCCTTATGTATGTAAATAATTGCATAGAAATTTATATAATTTCTGGTGCATATACTATTTCTAGTTCTACGTTAAAAAATAAAAGTCTTTAAGTATGTATGTTGTAGTGCTGGAAGTGAAGAACGGAATTATGTAATGAAATAACTGTTAACAAATTAACATTTCATTATAAATGAAAATTTATTAATTCAATTTTTCAAAAACATTTGCACATTGAAAGTTTTTGCATCGTTAAGTTGTCTTCTACACACACATCATTATAAAAGCATTTTCTTTCGAAGACATTAAAAAAAATAACATAAAAGTAATAATTTGCAACTAAATGGAAATTTAACAATTTTTTTGTAAATAAATGAAGTATTTTTTTTTAGGAAAAAGAACTCTATAACATCAATCAATGTTGACAATGTATTTATATGCGAAACCTTTTTTTATATTAGTCAAATATTTGATGAAATCAGAGCAAAAAAAAAAATATTTTTACTTTTATGTATATTATTTAAATGTTGCAGGAGTATTTAATATTGATCTTAGACCCTATAAAGTATATATATTCTGGCTCCTTATGAGAAGGGAAGCTCATAACCAGTTGTCCGTATGTCCGTCCGTTGAAATGGGTTTTCCGTAGACCCCAGATATGATGGGGGCTAGGTTGTTATACATTTATGTCGCATATAGTCCGGAATTGTTTGCTATTGAAAATTAGTAAGATCGGTCCATAAATGGCTCAGGTATTATTAAAGACACAACCCTTAATATCTCAACACAAGAAATTTCGACTTAAGCCATTATTATTTAATGCCACAGATATTTTATAGATGTATATTTATATTTATATATATATTTATATATATTTGGCGGGAATCGAACCCGCAACCTAGCTACTGATAGACTAGCTTACTACCAGCCAGCCTAGCGATGCGCCCATATAAATATCCTTTTGTTCTTATCGCACCATGATAAGATTCAGCACAGTCGAATATAGCACTTTTACTTGTTTTTATCAAATATTTGCATAGTGTGTTTATATCAATAGTCTGAGATTTGTTTTCCGCAAACTTGAATGCTTTGAACATACACATTGAACATGTGTTCCTTCAATGAATTGAAGCTAAAGATGTTGTCTTCGTGCTTCAATTATGTATAAACATTTCATGCATAATAAAATTCAATTCCACGTTCATTTTCACATGCAAATCAAAATGTTTTCAGATTATTTTCTTTTTTGAATAATAAAAAGAAAATGTCAAGTCACAATACCAAGAAAGGGCTATTGATGCATCCAAATTGGAGTAAAAAATTAAAAAATTGCGATAAAAAAACTTGTATAATTGAAATCGGTTTATATTTTCGATATTGGAATTGAGAATTTTTTTTTATTAAATATTTTTCTTTTTTTTTTTTTTAATACGATTGCTGTATTTAATTATTGATTATACAAGAAATTCGAAAAAATCTATAAAAGTTTATGTGATTTGATAATAACGATGAGCCTAATTGTGTAAAACAATTTGGTTACACAAAATCTTATTGCAGGAAACCATTTCGATGTGTAGAATGCGGTTCGGACCACTCCACAGCAAGTTGTACGAAAGACATAAATACTCCTCCCAAATGTTTACACTGCCAACAGACACATACAGCTAATTACAAAGGATGCAATACTTATCAGCAATTATTGCACCAAAAAAGAGCTTCAAATCCCAGAAATCAATACCAATCGAGCCATGAACAAATTCCAGTTAATTCAAGAGAGTTCCCCCATTTAAATGAAAACAGCAATGCTAATGGTAACAACAACAATCCCGGTGACGATTAAATTTCATACTCACAAACAGTTAGAGGTAATGGCAACAATACTGAATCTAGACTTTTGGAGAGACTAGAACGTATGATGGACAAAATGTTTGACATGATGTCCCAAATATTAATGAAACTATGTAAATAAACCTAAGAATCGCAACATGGAATGCAAACGGTGCATCCAATCATAAAAGGGAAATTCAAATTTTTCTCTCTTCACAATATATTGACATTTTATTAATTTCAGAAACTCATTTCACTGAGAAAACTTATTTTAATATTAGGGGTTACGACCTAATACAAGCTAATCATTCCGATGGTACCGCTCACGCCAGTTCTGCAGTATTGATAAAGTCTTCCATAAAGTTTGAGACAGTGGATTCTATAATATCATCCTCAATTCAGGCTTGTGGCATTAAAATAAAATGCAATAACAATGATGTTGCCATTTATGCAATTTATTTTCCACCTCGACACACCATATCTATTGAGAATTATGAAAACTTTTTTAACAAACTTGGTTCACGCTTCATTGTTGGTGGTGATTTCAATGCCAAGCACATCTGGTGGGGCTCTAGAATTAACAACCCCAAGGGAAAAGAACTATATAAGTACATAATTAAACACAATTACAAAGCAAAATCAACAGGTAAACCTACGTACTGGCCAAGCGACCCATGTAAAATCCCTGATTTATTAGATTTTTTTGTTTGCTCTGGTATACCAAGTAACTTTTTAGACATTTTAGATTGTGATGATCTAAGTTCGGATCACACGCCGATTATACTTAATTACAACACAGATATACAAACTGTTTCTAGAGTTTGTAAAATCATTACACCAAAAACAAATATTACATCATTTCAACATTGGATGGATACAAATTTGCTACTGAATATTTCGCTTGAACAGGTGAGGAACTTGATATGGCCGTTGAACAATTCACAACAATTCTACGCCGCAAACAACCCCACAAAATGGAAATAATGTTATAATTTGTGCTGAAATTAGAGATTTAATTAGAAATAAAAGAAGACTTCGAAGAATTTGGCAACTAAGCAGGAATCCAAGAGACAAGACAAATTTTAATAAAGCGACCAGTCATCTTAAGAAACGCATAGTTGAAACTAAGAATGAAAATGTAGCAAATTTTTTAAGAAATTTAAGTGCAACCAACAATAATGAGCACAGTTTATGGAGCGCAACGAAATATCTAAAAAAAACCGACTACAAGAGATGTCCCAATAAAAAGACCTGACGGAACATGGTGTCGTAGTAGTAAAAATAAAGCTGATGAATTTGCTGATCATTTGGAAAATATATTTCAACCAAATTATTTTAACAACAATAGTGAAGAATCTAATATTATAACTTTTTTAGAAACTCCTTGCCAAATGGATCTCCTAATAAAATCGTTTTCACCAAGAGAAGTTCTAGATGAAATTACTAAACTCAATAATTTTAAATCGCCTGGATATGATAAAATTGATCCAATAGTAGCAAAATCCCTCTCAAAAAAAAAGCTTATTGCTTCTCACGTTAATATATAACTCAATATTAAGACTGTCACATTTTCCATCTCAATGGAAACATTCTGAAATAATAATGATACCTAAGCCTAATAAGCCTGAACACATTATATCATCTTATAGACCAATTAGTTTGTTACCAACATTTTCAAAAATTTTTGAAAGGATATTTTGTAGTTGAATGTTACCCATTATTGAAAATAAAAGTGTAATCCCAGAGCATCAATTTGGCTTTCGTCATAAGCACGGAACGCCGGAGCAATGTCATCGACTAGGGAATGTAATAACAGACACATTAGAAAGAAAATTATACTGTTCTGCAGTATTTTTAGATGTCAAACAGGCCTTCGACAAGGTATGGCATATAGTTCTTTTATATAAATTAAAAAAAGTTTTACCAACACCATTTTATCTTCTCCTTAAATCATATTTGAAAGACCGAAAGTTTTATGTAAAAGTACGCGATGATAAATCAAAAAAATGTGAGATCAACGCAGGAGTCCCACAAGGAAGTGTATTGGGTCCTGTTTTATTCACCATATACACATCTGACATTTCAGTAACTAGTGATATCACAATAGCCACATATGCAGATGATACTGCTATACTAGCATCATTTACATCACCTAATGAAGCATCTAACTTAGTGCAAGACTGTTTAAATGAATTGCAACAATGGTTAACAAAATGGAAGATATGTATTAATACTGAAAAATCAAAACACGTCACTTTTAGTTTAAGGAAAGAAGAATGCCCATCATTGTACATCAACGGTTCTCAAATACCTAAAGTTCAATCCGTTAAATACTTAGGCATGCACCTTGATTAACGTCTGACATGGAAAAAACATATATCTGCAAAAAGAGAGCATCTAAACATAAAAACAAAACAAATGTGGTGGTTATTAGGATCTAAATCCCAGTTAAGCATGGAAAACAAAGTAATTCTTTACAAATGTATCTTAAAACCGGTGTGGACATATGGCCTTCAGTTGTGGGGCACAACAAGCAACTCCAAAATGGAAATATTGCAACGTTATCAGTCAAAAACGCTACGTGTTATTGCAAATGCTCCATGGTATATGACAAACAGACAAATTCATAGAGATCTCAATGTTCCATTTATTAAGGATGAAATAAATCACAATAGTAATCACAATAATATATTAGCAATATCTTTACTAGACGAAACGGAGGAAGTTAGGAGGCTAAAACGACTTCATGTTTTAGACCTACCATTCAGGAAATACAAATTAAGAATGTAGTATAAGCTTAATATTAAAAATATTGTAAAAACAACCCTCACTAATGATTAAATTATGAACACAAAATTTTTAGTATTAGTTTATTAAGCTTACTGAAGCTTAATAACTTATGTTAAGTTAATTTACGTGATCAAATTTACTAAATATTGTAAAATAGATTGTAAATAAATATCTTCACAAAAAAAAAAAAAAAAAAAAAATTGTGTAAAACGCAAGGCAATGCCAAAACTTTTATTGAAAGCAAAAAAAAAAAATTCAAAAATATTTTATAACTTTGTTGTTGCTTTCTATATTCATGTTTAATTTTTAAATTTCAAACACTTTATATATTGAGGCGTTGCAAATTTAAAAAAAAAAACAATATGAATTTCTGTAGAAAACAACAACAAAATTATAAAATATTTTTGAATTGCGTTGGGTTTTACACAATTAGGCCCTTAATTTATTTAGGTAAATTTGACGATATTAACCTGCAAGATTTTACGATTTTATACAAACTTTATCTGGCAACCATGAACACCCAACTGCATATTTAGTCTATAGAAAAAGATAAAGACCAAAAACAGAATATAAGTTTAGTTTAAGAGGAAAATAAATAAAAGTTAAAGCACTAAGGAAGAATAAATACCAACAAAAAACAAAAAAGATCTTCAAAGGACTGTTGACATGTTGACAGAAAAATATAAAAACAATTGTTATTCAAAGCAACATCAGCAGATAGTAATAACAATGAAAACGTCGAGTAAAACAATTAACAGTTTACGTAATTGACTCAAAGAAGCACAACAACAACAACAAAAAAATAAAAATGTAAATAACAGCAATAACAATTAAAAAACGAAAAAGAACAGACCCTAAAATAATAAACAAAATTAACCCAAGTGGTGAAAAGCAAATAGTTACACTCAGAGAAAAAACATTTTTCTCAATATTCAACAAAACAATTTTAAGGAAAATGTCAAGCATATTGAGGTTAATTAAACCATATTATTTTCACCGGCAACCATATTATGATTAAATTAGTCCTTCATTAAGAAGCCACAGCCATTTTATGGTTGTCTCTGGTCACGTAAGGGTTAATAAGAACAAAAATATATTTAAAACAAACAATAGCTTAGCTATTTTCCAACCATAGAATACTGCTCTAGGAAAAGAGGAAAATAATATACTATTAATTTGAAACCAACCAATTACACTGTGCTTGAATTTGACACTTTTTCTGTCAAGTGGGGCACCCGGCCGGTAAACCTAATTATAGTACGGTTAATCCAGTGGTGCTAACCTTTTTTTTTTTGTTTCGCTCTTGTTTTCGAGATATAACTTTATTTCGAAAATGGATATTTTCATAAAATTTTTAGCAAAATTTCGAATTTGTTTTTTAGTGGCATAAAAAATTGGACAATGAAGGCATGCTGCTTTTTTCCCCCGCTTGAGAGTTTTTTTTAACTAGCACAATATTATCAGTGGCAAAGAAATTACTGTCATATTGAGCCATACAATGGTTAGAGGCAACCATAATATGGCTGTGGCTTCTTGATGGACTACTAATTTAACCATAAAATGATTGCTTGTGAGTAAAATATGGTTAAATTTAACCATAATTTGCTTAAAAATTTTCGCTAAAAGTAGTTTTGTTGAAGGTTACCCAATTACAAACAGTTTTTTTCTGCATGTAGGCAGAAATTCTCGTTGATCCACATTTTGGTTAATCAAGCTAAAAACAAAAAATTTGTAAGTGAATATATTTTCTCTTTTAATTTAAAAAGTTGTCTTGGTAAAAATATTCACAAAATTGTATTAATAAATTTTTCTTTTTTTCATTAACTTATAACAAAATTTCCCAGTTGTCTTCTTTTTCTATCTTCTTACTGCACTAACTTTTCTTTAAAGTGCATTAGTTTGAAATAGATGAGAGCTTGAAAAACGGACATGAACATGCCATTTTAATGCTGGCAGTTTGACAAATATGCCTTTCACTTATATACAATCAACAGAGAGTGTTACTGCCTTTAGTGTCCTCATCATTCTTCGTTCATAATCATCCTCAACAGCATCATTATCAGCTTATTCATCGTAGTCATGCCTCGTATACCATGTCCTAGTCAGAGTTTTTAGATGTACTGACTGATGCTTTAGCCAAATAACACAATTTAAACAGATGATGTATTAATTTCTGGCTAAAATACAGAGAAAGGGCACATTTCAATTTGAAGTGATGGCTTATAAATACGTTTTTTTTTAAGGCAGAAAGTGCTTAGTTTGCAAATTGCCTTTTAACTATACTTTGAGGAGCAGAAAAGTTTATATTTAAGAAAAAAGTGTTAAATATTTTCAAAAATTCAACAATCGTAAATAACTTACTGCCTGTCCATCGATTTCGAATTTCAAAATTTGTTTTTTTTTAAATGTATTATTCTATGCAAACGTAAACGTTCAAAATCGTTTAACAGGAAGTTATTTAAAAAAAAAAATATAAATAAAAAAAATAAAAAGTGTATTTTTTGGCTGTACCGAATCTGATTTTCCCTTCACCGTGGTGGGATAATACAAAAAACTTATATAAATACCGTTCTATAGATATAAATAAACCAATTTTGTGCCACGTCCACTCGTCCAATCCCGCCCACATTTTGTCGGATGTTGTGTATTGATAACCAATTGGGAAACTTTGGCTCATGACGTATTTTTACTGAAGAGCTCAAAGATAAAGAGGGGTTGTTACATCATTCCTAATCATTTAAGCATAAAACAATTGATTACTGTCATGTTCACAAAGAACGATGCTGATCAAATCTTTTTTGTTTTTTTTTTTTGTCACAATTTTTAAAATTAATACAATATAATGAAAAACTAATAGACAGTAAGTTAGACTTTACAACCTTTAAAAAAAAGGAAGCATAAAAAATTAAATAAAAAGCACTGAACACTTGATGGCCCTATCTAGAAAAATAAATCGATGCCTAAAACGCAAACGGGTCTATCCAACATTTTTAAAATTTTACAGAAGAAGCAAAAACTATTTAAAATGATGAATTGAATAATGGCCGTAAACTGTTTATAATTTATTTTTTTCAATTAATAAATTACCCAGCAGTGTTTTCGACAATGTTGCATTTTATGCAAACGGTTAGTTACGACTTTAAGCGTTTATGATGTACATACCTAATCGCTTTTGTTGAAAAGACCGCTTGTTTTTTTTTAAATCCCAAATTTTGGTCGAAAGATTCAAAAATCTTGGTTGATACAATACATCAGAATCAATGAATAAGTCGATTTTTATTTTTTGGTTAGGGCCATTTGCGTTTTAGGTTACGACATACTAAAAACTGCCAGCACTGTTGAATAAAAAAGATGAGAAGAAAATATATCACACCAAGTTAAATGAATTGAATGAATAGTCACTTAAGCCATTGATCAGATCTACGCGACTTAAATTTATAGATTGACTACAATGAAGGAGAAAATATTTCCTTTAAAAACGTTTACCACTTAACGTTACAGCTCGAAAAGAGAGAGAAAGATAAATCTAGTTTCTGCTATGGTATCACACTATTACTCCGGCTGCTCAGTGACTCATGTTACAATATTGCCAATGTCACACTCTGTGCCTTAATTATATGTTAAACTTTTTTTTAAGATACATTTTTAAATTAAAACTAAATAAAATTTCACTCATTTGTTTGCTGATAGCTTTGGCTTTTCTAAAATTATTTAGGAGAACGTTTCCTGATGATCTGGCCTAAGCAACCAGTGAAATGCGCATAGGAACAGCTTATCCTCCAACAATAAATTTCAGTATTTTTTATCAATTATTTAAAAAGGGAATTAAGCACAACAAACAAAATCTTTTAATAAATAATAGTATTCCCACAAACAACTTTGATAACTCATCAAGAACTTTAATTTTTGTAAGCAGCTAAAATGTTACTGCAATTTCTTTCAATTAATTTTACAAACCTTTGGTTAAGCCTTAACACCATTTTCTTTCCACAATTAAACTCATTGTTGAACATTCTGTAAATTATGGCTTTTAATTCCGTCTTTGGTTTTGTTATGGGGAAATTATTTGCAACCTTAATGGAGCCACAATTTCTTCATGTCAGGCCATAATTTTTGGTATTATTTAATCTTGTACAGAAATAAAAGGAGAATCTCCATCTCCCCTGTTTTGCCCAGCAACAACAATAAACAAGTAATTTACTTATGAAATACAAAATAAAAGTGAACAAAAGGACATACAAAAGATTTCTGCAACTTAATTTTAAACTTATGAACACTACTTGTACGCAGAGGGTTAAAGAAGATATTAAAAATCCTTCTGGGGCCTTATTTTCCACACAGAGAAAAAAGAAAAAAATGTCTCTTTAATTCACAACTAACTATACTGTTTTAAGGGAAATATTTTCTTTCATATTATGGTTACTTCAACATTATTATTGTTACCGGAAATTAAATTATAATTTAATCAGTCCTTTTTTATGGTTGCTATACTGAGAACTGTCATTTAATGGTTGTAAAGAAACAAAAAAGAAAACATAAAAACAAATGTACTAAAGTATTAAAAAAAGAAATATAAAAAAATTTAAAATAGATAATTAATAACAAAGCAAATTTCGATCTACTGGCAGCTGTTACTTTTCGAAGCAGCGCGATAAGTTTGACCCCGGTTTCAGTGAAGAAAACAAATTACCGATAAATTTTAATTTAGTTCATGTTGTAAAATTCCTTCCTCCATTAAAATAATTTAATAAAAATTAAATTCTATAAATTTAAGCCTGATTCAAAATCGATCAAATTTGGATTTAAAAAACCATAAACAATTTGATTAACCACTTAGAAACTAGTGGTTTTAACAATATTTATATGTTTGCAACACACAATTTTATGGTTACCTAAGCAACTATAAAATGTTTCTCTTAATTGTAATTGTTTAAATATAAATATCTAAATGGTCATCTCAAAAATAAACATGATTTTAGGCAACTGTAATATGATTGTGGTCAACTCATAAGAGACTAACGGCCAATTTCAACCAGTTCAGTTATAATTAACTATCACTTATAACTGTCAAAAACATATTGTTAACTGGAAGTTAAAGTAATAATTAGTTTTAACTGAACTTGGTGAAATTGGCCGTAAGCCCGTTATTATTTTTGCAGTAAAAATAAATATGATTTATATGATTATAATTGTTTCACGAGAGTTTTCACAAAAAAAAAAACTAGCTGGAGTGCTATATTCGGTTGTGCCGAATCTTTGATACCCTAAACCGACAGTTACAATATTGCAGAACATCGGGCATATGGTAAATTATAAACCGATAAAATTTGACAGCGTGACTTCAAGTCATACAGAACTTTGACAGATCAACATTTATTACAACAGCATTTATTCGTTACGGTTTTACGTATACTATAGCGTTTTCCGAGAGTTGGCTTTATATGGGGCCTATGGTAAATTATGGACCGATCTTCACGAAATTTTACAATGTGATTTGGTCGGTCATCACGATATTTTGTGGTATAATTTCTAGTCATGTAGAACGAATTTATGCAGAATCTTATATCAATATGAGCATTCCAAAAATATTTATGTTAGTTTTTTCAACAAAGTTATAATTTTTTACGATGGTGGTTCAACATTTGGATTCAGTACTCCTATCTTACTGAGCCGATTTTGCTGGAATTTGATCCCGAACTCCATGGAACAACTACAAAAAAGACGAAGCCAATATTGTTATTTCTTTTGAGTTTTTTGAAGTGAGCGTGTTTTCAACAGACGGACAGACATACGGTCATGGCTAAATCGGCTTAAAGTTACTTAAGAGCCCAGTATATATATTCCTTATGGGGTCTTAGATAAATACTAAAAAGTTTCACACGTTTTGAAAATTTAGTATACCCCCTTCACAACTATTTTCTTGTTAGGAGAAAAATATAAATTCGGTAATGCTTTGAATTCAATGGGTTCAAAAACAGTATTTCTTTATTTAAACAAAATAAAAGATATTTTAAGTATAAGTTCTTTACAAATTACTTAAGCTTTGTTAATGCACAAAGATGTAAAAGAGTACTTATTATGACTAAGCCAATGTAATATTGGGCATATTAGTTAATTGATACGGTTAAGCAACTATAGTTTTGAATTTGCTTATAAAATAAATCCTCCTAAGATGAAACAACTATTCGCGATCTTTAAATCGAAAACCAAAACATGTTTCTTCAAAGGCCTGCTAAAGAAGACCCTTTAAGTTTTATGTTACGTTTTATGTATGTGTACCTTGAACTGGCAGATTGCCTATATTCCCATAAAGAAATGGCTGCAACATATGAGTTATGACTTAATATTTAAACATATACAAAATTATTAAGTAACTGCAAATGTTTGTTTAAAAAGGCAAAGATCAGGGTGCCCCTTCATGAGAAAATCGCAAATGTATTTAATATGTATCGCTTTCTCATAATTGAATTTTTCCGTAATAAACATATGTATATAACTGAACCATGGGTCTCAGAGAGCCCATTAACATATTTTGCGAGTTGCAAAATTTTAAAAATATTTTCCCGGTTTAATTTAAACCCAACTTTAGTTTTTTTTTATGAAGCATAAAAAATTGTATATCTATTTAACTTATTTTGTAATATTCTAATAGGTTATTTGATGCTCTTTAATTGCAACGAAATATTTTAGCTAACAAATAATTATTTGCCTTTTGAAAATAAAAACGCTGTCATATGGGACACCCTAATGATTACGACAATTGCCCTGACTAACGTGTTTCCCGTCAACCTCAACCGAAAACCACACAAGGGAATTTCAGACATTCTAGGAATAGTTATGTACATACATTTAGTATATAGACACATATACAAATGTATGTATGTATGTGTGTGCATTAACAAACATTCAGTACGGCAGTTTTATGAAATGCTACAAAATGTGCAGCAATGGTTACATTAAAATTTTATTGTGCAATACAAGACCATTCATATGAGCACAGAGTCATACATGTTCTAGCAAAGACACTAATTTATTGGTAGTAAAGGTAAATTTATGAACTTGAAATCGGTGTATTTAAGCCATATATATTTTCGTTTGTTTAAGGTGGCGCAAAAGAAACAAATGATTTTTTTGTAAAAGGAGTTTTGAAAATCATCGAACTCAGGAAACTTGAATTGAAGAAAATCATGAAATTTTACACAATCTGGTAAAAAGGAACTATGCACATTTTCAATTAAAGCTATGTTCACATTTTGTGTATCTGTCATGTGGAATGTCACATTTCTATGTCAAAATTTGAGACTAATTCATAAGGTTTATAATTGTTGGTATGTAAAGTACATTTGACATAACCTGTCAAGAAAAACAATCTTAAAACAGTAGAGCGGTTATATGTACTAAAATTAATATTTATTTGTGTATTTTTTATTATTTATATTTGATCAAATTTCAATTAATTTTTACCGCCACAAACAATTTGGTTAATACGAACTAGCTGATGTCAGATGCTTTGTCACTTGAAAATAGATCTCGTTCTAAATCGAAAATGTCTTATGTACTGTACACAGAGAAATAACACACTGTATTGTTTGGAGGTGGTCAGACGACATGTACAAATTTAACATGTGATAAGGTGACAATCCACATGACAAATACACATAATGTGAACGAAGCTTAAATGGCGATTTGAATAACCAGAATGCCGATTATGAGCAACTTTAATCTGCGTGTAATTCATAAGAGGCAATTAAACCGTTTAAGTCCAGTTTAGTGAAGCAAAATATCGAGAAGGATTTTTAGTCCATTTTCTTTGACGATGAAATTAATAATTTAGAGACTATCCATGCTGCAGAATACGGCAACGTATTGTACAAATTTTTCGTTTCCAACTGAAGAGCATCACTTGCAAATCGTCACCTAAAACGCAAAAGGGCGCAACAACACTTTTGTTTTTTTTGAAGCGCAAGACTTTTTAAAATCAAAAGCAATAACAAGGTGTACTTGGTGTTGCTCGCGGGCATCTAAATTTTTTTGTGAAAATGAAGTTCTATAAAACGAGCAAAAATCCATAAAAACCTTTATTTCGAACTTTCTTATTGTTACGACTTTTTGCATTTTAGATGACGAAACTTACATATTTCCAACAAAGCGGAGTCTCAGTGCCAACATCAAGGTAAATAGTGTAACAGCTGCGGTACATTTTCTGTGAGCGAATTATTTCAATGCCGTTGATTTTAATTGGCCGATGCGTTCGGCAGACTTAACCACTCCCGATTTTTTTGAAAGGACGTTAAAATATTAATAAGCCATAAAGCACAACCCAATTAAAAAAAGATGCATATGAAAAGAAATTCGACGCAAAGCTCCAAAAAAACTTAAAAAAAGCGATAGAAATCGTTCTAACAAAGTCTGCGACTATACGAAGCTAAGAATGGACGGCTTAATTGACGTTATTTTTCGCGTCTAAATTAACTTAATTACTTATTCATTAAAAAAGTATAATTAAAGAAAATGCACTTTAACTTAAAACCTAGAGATTATTTAAATCTCTTCGTTTCGTTTCGTTTCGTTTAGGCCACCCTGTATGTGTATTGTATGTATAAATGGTTTTGGACCTTATCGAAACTTTTAAATAAATATCTGTTTAAGACTATGCGACATAACTTTGTACTTTCTTTAAGCGTCTCGTCGAAAACTCGCTTTTAAAATCATACATTACGTTTTTTGTTGCAAGCAACAAGCAACAATTAGCGTTTTAGTCATAAATTCAAATATATTTATTTATTTATGTGCTGTTTTTATAAACCAAGTAATTTAACACCATGTTGAATCACTTGTGTTGTGAAAACAGGACATTAATTTCAAAAAAATTTTACGTAACATATTTAACATAGTCTTGCTGCTTGATTTCGTTCCGTTTTGTTTAATTTTTTTTGTTTTGATCACAGAAATTCTAACTAAATGATGCGCGGTAATATATATAATTTTAATCCTTTTATTCCTGCAAGGAGCATTGGGCCATAACAAGTTATTCTAATATTTAAGATTTTCTGCTTGATCTAATTTCAATCCGTTTAAGACGTAGTTTCGACAATTTAATTGCAATTTGTCGTTTCCAGATGTATGCTGGTTTTTCAACATGCCGACTACCATGTTGATACCAGTCTATAGCTTGTATTGCGGCTTATGCAACGTGTGTTCAGCACCGCTTTCGTTTCCGGATTTAAATTTTTATCGGTCGCTGTTTTTTTGCTGCCCATAGATGGATGAGGGTTATTGTTGTGGGCTATATATTGGCTTAAAAAAGACGATATGCAGGATGACAACGAATAACATGGAAAAGATTGGTAGAAGTGGAGCATCGACAACGAGGACTCACGTTGCCACGATCCCGGCATATGGTACAGTTTTGTTTGAACGCTAATTCATATATTTTCCTTTAATTTTTCGAACAAAAATTTTACTTTAGTATTTTTTTTTTTTAAATTGAGTCTATTTCTACTTCAGTAACAATTTGTATGAAATTTTAAATGACATTTGCAATAATTTTATTAAGTTTTGAATGAAATTGTTAACAAAATGTTTTCAAAAATAATAATAAATACCCTAAACTGTTGTGGGCAAAATTTGCAATCGTTTCCTTAATTGAAAATGTGTGTTGTTGTGAAAAGCGAAAATGTTGCTGCCATTGTAAACGAAGCTTAATTTTGAAAAATATTTCTTCTCTGCTTTATTTTATCATAATACTGATACGAAAATAATGCCAATGATAATGCTGGCGGTAATATAATTTAACGCTTCCATATTCTTGTGGTGGCATAAGAATATGTTTATTTTTTTCGAGGAGTTGTCTTCATTTAAAAAAATTAAATTATTTTATAAAAGTGAAAAATATAGTACAGCCAAATTTTAAGAATAATTTACATATAACTGTTTATGTCTATCTGCAAACAAATTAAATAAAATGGCTTAATTCGCATAAAATATTAACGTTGAGAATAAATACAGAATTATGCACTTCAATTATTATAAACTTGTTAGATTCTTCGCTTTAACTATAAAATAATATATAAAAAAAGAAAACAAAAACTACAGGCAGAAAAATAATATGTTTCGATATGGTTACAGCCTAATACACTGTACTATGCACGATTTGCATCGCAACAATATTATATTTACATTAGCTTTTTGCACCCAAAACAAGAATGGTCACAGAAAACTCGTAAAGTATGGTTACAGGTGATTCTAAAATCTTATGGTGACATTAATCATCTTTATTTTTGCTGTAACTATATTGTAGTTGCTCCCCGAGCCCTTTTGGGGGTTAAGTAGGGCCGCTACCCAGTCCCTACTGGAGGAATGGGTTCAGGGAATGCATCAGGCGAAGGAACTGATATTTCCCGGGAGTACATTGGAGACAAGGGGTCTCAACAGACGGGAACTACGACTGTTGGTGGCTTATCTGACAGGTTACCATACGGTCAAGCACCACCTGTTTCGGAGGGGCCTTCCAGAGTACCACGAATGCAGACTTTGTCGTGAGGAGACGAGACCACAGCGAATCTACTGTGTAACTGCCCGGCGTTGGCAGGGGCCAGAAGGAGACACTTGGGGCACGGTGAGATAGGCGCGTCCCAAGTCGGTGCAACACCGGAAAAATACCTTCTTGGATTCGTCTGGGAGGCAGAGAGTCTTTTGGCCAACTATAGGGGGTGGGTACAATAGAGCTGGCTTGGTCGCGGTACCGTCTCTGTTGGGAGGAATTTCCCTGCTACCTCTCTAAAAAAAAAAATATTGTAGTTGCTCACAACATCGCACAATAACACTGTAACCATTTATATATTTTAAATCAATCAAGTACATTTTTTATATCATATTTCAAGCAACCAACCAACTGTTTATAGCGAAAATATTTTTGAGTATGAATTTATTATCATATAAGTACCTGGGGTATATGATTGTGATGGTAAGAACAATAATATGGTAGAAGTATCTATAAAAAATTTCATATAAAAAATGTGTTTAAAATTCCTGCGTGTATATTCAGTTGCATTAATTATGATATATTTACCATATTTATTATGTAAAATATTCCCCTAATCAAACTATGTTTGCCTTAAATTATACATCTTATTAACAATTGCCAATGGTAAATTTTTTTAAACTATTAAAATTGTAAATAAATTTATAAATTAATTTGTAATTAATTAATATAAATGCATCAAGCACATGAAAAGTACTAGCGTTTTCTTTTTGTATATTATACGCAACTACAATCAGAAATTTAATTATCATTATCAGCAACACACACAGATGAATAGTCACTCGTCTGTATATCACACATTATGCAGGACATTTGTATGAAAGAAAAAAAACTGACAACTAGTACAGAGTCAGTTTGGCCTTAACATCACATGTCAGTCGTCATCATAATCAAAAGCAAAAAAAAAAAAAAAAAAAAAAAACAGACGTTGTAGCTGTAAAAGTAACAAACGACATGATCAATTAGAGTAATTAATTTGAGTTTTGCATGAAATTCTAACAACAAAAAAAAAAAACCACGGAAAAAAGTGATAAAAATCGACAAATGAACTCAAAAGTGAAAATAAAAATCACAATCAAAGTCACATCTCTTTGACTGTATAAAAAGTGATAAAAAGGAATTGTATGGAAAAAAAACATTTTTCACACACACAGGGCACTTTCTATCAAAAGGAAGTAAAAATATACTTTTCTAATGCAAACCAACATCTATCCTTATTCTCGTATATTATTTCAATAGACTTTCACTGTTTTACTCCTTTTAAACTGATTTCTATGTTCAGGGGACATGGAACCATAAAGTTATGTGGTTTGAAAACATGAAATTAATATTATCATGTACGCGTTGCTCTAATGTGTTTTGCTTAAATTCTTTGTACTAAGAGAAACATTTTGTTGCAACATATTCTGCTTTTGTCGATGAAAAAATTTAATTAAAGGAAATAATCTAAAAGCGATTTATCATTTCCATAAATAAAATGGACTATCGTTAAGAACTGGCTAAATAGGTGGCTTTTTATGGTTTATGAACTTTTACCTTTGAAATATTTTACCACAGCATACTTTTGTGCGTTTAGCATTGAGGCGTATAAAATTATAACGAATGACATAATGGAAAAGGTTTTTATTTAATTTAATATTCTATACATCCAGCATCTAAACTAGAGCAAAATTGTAAATCCAAAAGTTTTTAATAGACTTATCTGGCTCTGTTTTTAATTTTTTTTTTTAATTTCTCAAATTCGTGACTTGTTTCCTCTTCCATGATAAAATAATTTTTAAAGTCATTCTTATGAATCATTAATTTGTTTCATTAAAATAACGATTTTTAAGTTTTAATTTATTGATTGCTTTAACTTAAAATTAAACTAAAACTTATGTAAGCACTCAATTCATTGAAATGAACCATAAAAGTTCATTTATCTTTTCAGAGCTCCTCTTCACATTCTAGAACATCTGACCATTAATATGTCTCTGTTTAGCATGACCATGGTCGTTATCAACAACTTCTTAGCCAGCACAGGCAACAGCAAACTTCAGCTAGTATTAGTCATGATTTTCAATAAATTTATTTTCCTTTTTTGTATAATTTCAAGTATTTTGCTCGTAAATCAAAAAATTTAATGATAACGAATCGAGCACATTCAATTGCAAGTCAATAGTAAATAAAACGAGGAAAATGGAATATAAAGAATAAAAATTATAAAGAACTTAAGTAGAAAACAATAATTGTAGCATATGAAAATGGATGAAAATTTAGAGAAATTGCAGTAGAAAATTTCAGAATTGGGGGTAATTTGTTTTCATTCATTTACTTTTCTATTTTACAAAATAGTACAAAAAGCATCTTAAAAAAATATTCAGAGTAAAAAAAAGCCTGAAAATTATGCAGTAACAAGGCAAACAAATTATTAAAAAAATTACGTTTAAAGTAAAAGATAAAAAATAGCAATTTTCTCAAAATTTTCCCAATATTATTCAACAGCAGAAATTAAATATAATACATTTTATTTTTAAATCACCCATCCAAATATCATAATATTAATATGTTAAATTCTTTAGCTTATATTTTTATTTTTGCTACATTTTGCTTAAATGGTTCCTTTTGTATGCCAACTGATCTCATAATCATCTCATAATTCTTTATGCTACACATGCAAGAAAAGCCTATTTGTTTGTGTGTTCGTGTTTATATAAAAAATATGTAAGTTAGCAAAGGCAACATACATAAACGAAATGTGTATATTATATACATGTGAACGTGCAACATCTCATCAGCAGCAATATTAACAAAAACAAATGCTTGTTGGATTATTAAAACTAACCAAACAGACTGCCAGTTACGATGGCAGGTTGTGTGGCAACTAAAAGGCATCAGCAGCCAACTTTGTAAGAAACAACACATTTTCTTATTGTACACTCCTGCTGCTTGCCATGCTTAAAGTAAACAACAACATCAAGATTTTTAAAAATGGTTTTTATGCTGCTGCAACATACACACATACATAATTCTTGCAAAGCTTATGAATAAATAAACTGCCATATTTGGAGCATGAGTTATGCTTATGAAACAGCATTTGACGTTGAACGCAAGACAATGTTCAAAATTTAATGAATCCAACTGCATTTTGTCTTTCTAATATCTGGTTTTGCTAGAAACTGCAAGAAATGGTGTAAAAATTATAATTTTTAGTTGTTTTCGGAATAATTGCTGCCTCCAATACAGTAAAATATTCAAAATATTCCATTAAATAACTAAAAAGGCTTGAGCTACTTAAAAAAAAACTAGATGGAGCCAACGGCATTTTGTTTTAGCATAATGGAATTTATAACAAGTGTTTCTAAATATTGCTAAAAAATGGCAAATTATGGAAAATTTTGTAAAAAAAAAGATACAATCTTTTGATATTTTCCGAATAAGTACTTAAAATACTAAGAACTAATGTGAACGTTAAACACTTTTGTTATTCAGAGTATTTTTGTCCGGATTTGACAGGAGGTAAACTTAAGAATGAGAATAAGATTTGACTTATTACACTGTGATAGTCGCAAATTTTGACAAGCTGGGCACCCTACTGGCTTAGCTAATGCGAGTACGCTAAATGGTGATACCAGTTTTTCAAAGTTAGCCCTCGTATTCGTGATTAAATATTTTAAGGCGTATGTACTATTTAAAGATATTTTTTATACTATTGGTATAATTGTTCAATTAAAATCATCCAACTCTGTTAAATAAAGCTTTTCGTTATCTTGTTTTTCGCTGAATAATTTTTTCCGATATTTATTTTCTTTACTCTATTGAATTCACTGTGCTAGTGGCTAATTGTAGCAAGCTGAGCACCCTGCTGATAAAGCTAATTCAAGTACGCTGAAAACTTGTATGCATTTGATACATTTTACAAGAATTTCATATTTTTGATATTTATAAAAATATCTGAAAATTTGTTATTTTCACGATATCATGAAAAATGTATATTTATTTACATTTTCTGAAAATTTGTTTCGTTTCAAACATTTTTTATTTTTAGTGTTTGAATTTTTTACAAAATTATTTATTTTTTTACGAAATTCTTTAAAAATTTGGTATTTTTAGGGAATTTTTAAAAAATTAGCTGTTTTCAGTAAATTTTAGAAAAATTTTATATACGGAAATTTTTCAAAAGTTTCTTTGGAAAATTTTTTTTTAATCTACTATTTGAGGTTAATTTTTTTAAGTTTTCACATTTAAAAATAAACAATCCAAAAATTTTAAATAAATTGGGTACAAAATGAAAATAAAAATTTAATTAAAAATTGTTTGTTTATTTATAATAAACTAGCATTTAACCCGCTACTTCGTTAGCGTCTGTTTTTCTCTTGTGGACATATTTTTACGCCAAAGTTTATGTTTCTATGTTTCAACTCGCTACTTTGTAATAGGTACGATTTTCACCCCTAAATGTTCGAATTTCGAAAATGTACCAAATTTTTATTTGTATTTATTAGATACGTTACGAATGTGATATTTTTTTATTCCAAAGTTTATTGGTTTAATAGATAGATTGAGTGGCAAAAAAGTTTTAAAATATAGGTTTTACCCGTTTACTCCCCAAAAGGGTCGAATTTCAAAAAAGTACCAGACACCTATCCGTTTATTTTTTTGATGAACATGAGGTTAGGGAATTTACCCGTTTTTTGCTTTTTTAACCTCTAACCATAAACATTTTCAAAACTCCCATCCTAGGGAATCGATTTAGCGAGAGGCCAACTCCCGGTCAAATTTCAACATGTTAGCTTCAGGCGTTTAGGACGTGCGTAACGTTACAATTTTATATATATAGATAGGTAGATGAAGAAAAATGTTTTGAAACAAAAATAACAGAATTAGGTATAGATGGCATAGCAAAAAAAGTTTTAAAATACAGGTTTTACCCGTTTACTCCCCAAAAAGGCCGAATTTCAAAAAAGTACCAGGCACCTGTCCGCTTATTTTTTTATTGAACAACAATAAAAACTAAATTTTTGAATAAAAAAAAAATGTTTTGTAAAAATGTACCAAAAATAGTTACGGTTTTTACCCCTTAAATGTCCGAATTTTGGAAAAGTACCTAATTCGTATTTGGCTTTTTTTAGATAACTTTCAAATGTGATATAACAATTATTTCTATGTTAATGGGTTTAAAAGATAGATGGGGTGACAAAAAGTACCAAAATGCAGGTTTTACCCGTTTACTCCGTTAAAGGTCTGAATTTCCAAAAAGTACCAGACACCTGTCCGCTTATTTTTCTAAAGAACAACGATTAGTATTACATTTATTTTGCATCTTTATTAGTTTTGGAGATATAAGGTTACCGAATTTTCCCGTTTTTAACTTTTTTTACCCCCTTAACATTCGAATTTCGAAAAATCCCGTCTTAGTGGATCGATTTGGAGAGTGACCAATCGCTAGTCCAAATTTCAAGTTTCTAGGGTCAGCGGTTTGGGCTGGGTGATGATGAATGAGTCAGTCACTCACGCAACTCTTTTATATATATAGATAGATAGATGACGTGAAGCCGAACCAAATATAAGCCACAATTATAAATTGTTAGAAATATTTTTGAAACATTTTTCGATATCTTTATATTTTAAGAATTTTTTTTGAAATTTGATATTTTTAGAAATTTTATATGTTTTAGTTGTTTTTTTTTTTTTTGTGAAAAAATTTGCTATATTAAGACAACACAGAATATTTATTATTTTTGGCAGTTTTTTCGGAAAATTTTATATTATTGGGAAACTTACAAAAAGTTTAAAATATATTGTAAATTATTCGAAAGTTTAATACTTTGGAAATTTTGAATAAATTTCCGATGTGCAAAAATTAAATATTTTTGAAACATATTCAAAAGTGTTATACTTCTTGAAGTTCTTTTGAAAATTTTATATTTTTGGGAATATTTCTGATATTGTTGGAATTTTTGGAAAATTTTTCTCAATTTTTTTATGAAATTTCCGAATGTTTGTTATTTTTACAAATAAAAATTAGCTTAAAATAACGGATGTTTTGACAATATTTGCTGTATTTGGGATGTTCTTAAAACATTTAATCATTTTAAGGAAACTTTAAAAACAAAAGTTATTTGTGTTTAAACTAAAAGAATCTCCGCAAAATGTTTAAAGTTACTTTGATTCTATTAATTTTCTCTTACACCTAGAAAAGCTGTTGGTGCGATTAAGCCCTTCATAAACTGTCACCGTTTAATCACTCGCCAGAAACAAGAACATCAACATGATAAAAAATTTATACAAAATGTTTAATGAAAGGTACGAACATTTTTGTCACCTTATATATTGTTGTTGCTGTTGGGTTATGTGTTTGCTGTTGGTAGTCTTTTTTCCTTGTTTTTTTTATCAGCTTAAGGAATTTTCTTTATAAAAATAAACGAAATTGTGTTTTCCTTTTTTGAAATGAAAACAATGCTAAATTCACACCCACAAAAATTATGAGAGCGTAAATACTTTTTTTAAGTCCTTAGAAATTTTGAAGAACGCAAGCCTAAAATCCAAACTTAATTCATTTTGTATCCAAAACACTTTTTACATTATACATTTTCACACAATATGTGTGCTGCCATGCGAGTAATTTTTTGTTTTTGTATTAACAAGGCAACACAATAGTACAGATGGTATAATTGTACATTGTACTGATATTTGTAACAACCTTACATATTTGTTGGGGCTTGGGGTTTGTTAGTCCATTATTTCACATAGCCCCCAAACAATCAGCTTTCCGGAATAGAGTTTTTGTGCCTATCAAACATCTTATTATGTGGGTATTTAAATTAAATTTAGTCCAAAATTATTTTATTGCCATTTAAACCATCTTACCAAATTTTATTTGAATCGGTCTGTATTTGACCATAAATGCCGTACACATAAAACTCCCTAAAATAGCTTTTACTAGCATTTCTTTCTTATAAATGTTGGTATTGACATGTATTTTGGCGCCATTAACTTTCACGGTATCCACTTTGTCGTGTCAAGATTTTGTGTGGGTAGGCCCAGAATTGAGCATAAACCCTCTCCCTAAAATCACTTAAATAAATGAACAAATGATGTAAATGAAGATATCTAAATAATAATCAGCACTAAGAACTTTGGCATAAATATTCACCTCATAACATAATATTGTAATAGGGTACACTCTCGAAAATTTGTCTATACTTTCTTACTTGTTTTTCTCTCTGGAATTTTTCTTTTCTGTTGTACTTTTAACAAATACAATATGTGCTATAAATTGCTTATTGCTTTTAAGCTGAAACCACAATTGGTTAAGAAATACAAAAATAAAAAAATTACCAGAAACCTGTGCGTGACTTGCTCTCAAAAGTCAAATAAATACACAAACTCAAACAAGGAAACAGTCAGACATCTAAACCAACATATACGCAAACATTCGCTCATGTATTTCAAAGTCAATGAACAGCAAGTTTTGATGAGCACTTAAGTGAGTGTGAGAAAGAGCCGTATTTTATAAACGCAATCATCTCTTTTAAAATCAACACGTTGTTGGAAAACTTTCCGCTAACGTGTGAGTGTGTTATAAGATTTATTTGACTGTTTTGTATGTGTAAATATATCGCAACTTTTAAGTGAATAAGTGAATATTAGCACATACACATCAACTTTAAAGGAGGGTTGCAAAAACCGTTAAAACTTAAACGAATACAAGCTGCTTCCTGCTCAGCCACTCCATACTACCTGGTTGTATTCTATGGATATGCACCTTAAAAAAAATTAATAAACAAACTACAAGAAAAAAACTAGCAGTTTTAAAAAAGGAGATACGAAAACTATTTTTAGTTCAAAAGATTTTTAACCAACTGATAAGAACTTCACTAGTGCAGAAAACTTTAACACGCCAAGTGTTCTTTATTCTGAACTAGAAACTTGTAGAATTTTAATTTCAGATTCCTATTTCTCATTTAATGACTTTTTAAAACCATTCCTACAATTTTTTTTAATATGGCCCCAAGCTATCGCCACTTTATAATGATATGATATAAGTTTTTATATTATAGTTGGTATAGTTTTTCTTTTTATTTAGTAGATAAGCCAAAATGAAAATTGTGGTCGTTTACTTGTTTGTATAATTTAGTGCAACGCAGAGAAACACAAATACTATTGTTCTGTTAATCACATTGTTATTTGTATAGCAGCATTAATATTATTAAATCAGTCCCTTGCATTTCTATCACAAACATCTTATTATTATGATTTTTCGGGTTTTTTTTCTTTTACATTCCGAAATAACATTTGCCTTTTTATCATATTAAAAAAGCGGAATATTACGATTAAACAAGCAACCATGTTTTGCTACTTTACACCAAAAATTATTCCTGCTTGGCATATAAATGGTTGTGTTAATTATATGGTTGCAATATGGATGACTGATAGAGTTTTTTTATTACCGTACTTTTTGGATTCCCGGGAAAGCGGGAAATAAATATCAAATTCCCGGGATTCCCGCCCAAATTTTTTTATTTATTTATTTACTTATTTCTCCAATGCAACTAATATTTCGTACTGGCTATTAGGCTTACAATAATTAAATCTAGTATCAAAAACGTAAGAAATTTAAGATTCGAGTAATTTTAAGACACTTAAGAGGTTATTTTGATGCCAATAGGATCATAGAAATCAATACACGTATAAACATTGTCAAATTCAGAGCTCATTTGCATAATTAGAATGAAAGTATTGAAGTCTTAGTGGAATAACATTTCGGAATGAGCGATTAGGAACTGAAAGCTCAACATTACGAAATAGGAATTTTGAAACAATTTTACCGTTTAACAAATGCAGCAGGAAGGAATGTTATTTACTACATATATTTGATAACATATTTTTTACAATGTTATAACCCTTAATCAGCAGTGGTGTATGTAGGTATACTAAGTTTGTCATTTCATGTGAATCCTATTTTTAATACTATTCCTTCATTAATTCTAAGCCGATATAGTCATATGGGTGTCAAATTGTTTCTAGATCTTCTAGACTGTTTGGGAGTGAATTCCAGTAGAATCGCTTCAGAAGGGAAAGAGTTATGCACATAAATGTGGAACTTCCTCTCTAAAAACTCCACAAAAACTAACATAAATTTGTGGCGAAATGCATCTTTTGTCATTAAATTTCCACAAATTTGTTTTATAAGGCACCAAATTTCGTAAATGTCGGTCCATAATTTACCTACGGCTCTTGTGGTACAATTTAGCATATTCTACTTTCATAAGACTCAAAATAACTTGAAATGCCGCATATAAAGCACAATCTAGGAAAACAATTTCCTACGCCCTTAGCCGCAAAACCTTATAATATTATTGTATAATTTACACTTCAGTGTGCTAAGACAAGAAATAAAATTTCGTTAAGATAGCCCTGTAATTATCATAAGCCCTATATAAATCCCATTCTTTAAAATGAGCTTAATACGCCTTAAACTGTAGTAAGTTGGATTAAACTACTAAAGACACTAGTCCGACATAGATTTACTAAAGTTTTCAAAAAAGATTTACTTCAAAATTTCCCGGGATTCCCGCAACTTATTCCCGGGTAAGCGGGAATTGAAAACAATTCCCGTCTCGGGAATTCCCGGGAACAAACTCTAATGACTGACTTAATCATAATTGAAATCGATGGAGATATTTAATTAATTTTTTTTTTTAAATAAACATTTCCTGATTTTAATACCAGCTCACAGTTTGAGATATAAAAAAGCGTATATTTTTTTGCACTTTAAACACACCATAGTTTTACAAATGTTAAAATCGAATTCGATTTCCAGAAAATGGCTGATAGAAACATATTTTTCTATGCGTGCCCAATATAAGAGCACCATGTACTAATCTGTATATCATAAGGTAATCAAAATGTGATAACAGTCATTCTAAATATCTAGAATATGACAATTTGTCCACAATTGCATATTTGTATTAGACATTTTGACTGGCACTTTTCCTTCCTTCAAACTGAATCATAGATTGAAATTTTCTTTTTACATCCCCCAAACCCAATTAGAGCCACAGACACAACTACAACAAAAACTCTATACATCAATAAGGACAAAAGGAATTAAAGTGCCAACATATTGCCAGCAAATTCTCGTATGTTTTCAATTGAAAATTATTGATTATTGCATTCGTAGAATATCTTAATTGAATTTATTAAAAGCCAATGTTATGGCAAAATTATCAATATAAATTGTTCGCTGAGTCTTCTTTTGCAGTAGCCAGGGGTTTAGGGAGCAGCACGTTTTTTCAATCAATCATTTGGCTATTAAATAGAAATATGTATAGGAAAACTTCTATAAAACAAATCTAAAAATAACTTTTTATTTTAGTTGCAAAAACATAGCAAAAACTTAGAATCATATAGAAAAAGGAAGAAGAAAAACTGTTCCACTAAAGGCCGTATTACACTATCAGACAAGCCTAAAGTACTTTGACGAACATGATTCACTGATCTTAATTACACTGAGCTCGAAACTAATCCGAGACGCTGAATCCAGTGAGGCTAACTGTTTTTTAACCTTTGCTCTTGTTTTAAAAATAATCAAGATTAAAAATTGTGGTTTAAAAGTTTCTAAAAAAGGCATTTTTTTTAGTTTTCAACCATTTATTAAGTAAACAGGTCGACATTGAAAAACTGATGCATATGAATTTTTGCATGCTAAAGCCCAAGGCGAATTTAAAAAGGTAAGTGCACCTCTACAACTTCAAAAAGCCAAATGTATTTTGTTTGGCAATTTAATTACTTGTTGTCCAAAACAGAAAATTTTTCTGTTATTTTGGCGCAAAACATAAACAAAAGTATTTTTTGACGTTTGTGAATTAATTTTTTAATTCGCGATGGAGACAGCAGATGAACGGCTTGCGCTTACCTTTTTTTTTAAATACGCCCTGCTAAAGCTGAATTTGTGCTCAGTTTTTCTCCATTCACTCCAGAGTTATTAGATAATTGTACATTTGTGTTATTCCCTTCAAATTATTTTTAAAACAGGAGCTAGCACAAAAAAAACGGATAGCACCACTGGTTTCACCGTGATCGAATTAATTATACCTGCCGGGTGCACCGTTTGCTTCATTTTTGAGCTTGTACACTAGGGGTATAACCAAAAAAAATACCTATCACGACGGGGTGGCCACTGATGTATATATCAAGAAAACAGTTTTTTGAGATCAATTTGGATAAAAAACCTCCCCCCCAAACCGTTTTTTCTAAAAGCTTTCAAAAAATAATAATATTTGAATTTTTATTTTTTAAATACCATACATACAGTCATGTACTATATAGTAACTTCAGATACTAAAAATTATCTTTGTTGAAGGAAATAAGCTTTAATTTCAAAGTGCGTGTTGTTCTGCAATGTTGAAAAATATCTTGCACAAGTTTGATTCCACGTTCCGCGCAAATGTTACTTCGTTGTTGTTTGTGAATTTTAGAGTCCTCTCTCACCCAATGTTTAAGAAAGCACTCCCGAGCATGTGTAAATTGTTCCAGTGTTTGCTTTAACGATTTAAAATCAATTTCATTAAAGCAGTGGTCAGAAAACCAAACGTTATACCAGGCTCCGTATACTCTGTATAACTTTTCACGATATTTCGGAATGAGTATAAATGCTAGAATTCAAGTATTGCTCTTGAATTCCATCTTGCATCTTGGGTCCAGATTTCCGAATTTTTCCGGTTACAAATTAGAGCACTTCTATGAAACATTTTATAAACTTAAATGTCACTATGCACAAGGAGTATATGGGATAGAGAACCTCTCTGTCTTAGCAAAACTGCAAACAAATGAAAATAAAAGTAAACAATTGGGATTGTGAGGTTGGTTCCATTTTGTTCAAAAAAAGAGTTTCTGTGTTATTTTAACATGCTTTTAACTGTTTGGATGTAGTATAATTGGTGGTATAAGTCTTATTTGTGAAATAGCATAAAAATATAAATGAATGGTTTGTGTTTTTACAATAAGGATATTGTATTTTGAATAAACAAAACAAATCCAAATTCTAAACTTCAAAGTGATTTGGGGGGAACTTTTTTACCGCCCGCGAAAAAGTGACCCCACTTTTCATCATAGATTTTCATGGTCTATATGGCATGGATAGGTATTTTTTGATAATTTAAAAAATTGTTCAAAAGTTATACCCTTATTGTACACTGTTATTGTTTGAAATTTTTTTTTGTTGTATTTTTTCCAAAATATGTAAGAATTGTGTGGTAGTGTAATGTACCCTTAAGAAGTAAATTAAATGCCTGTTAAGTAACAGATAACACAACTTTTTATTTTAGCAACAGTGTTTTGTTTATCATCGATGGAAAATAAAATTTCAAATAAAATTGTTAATCTTTTTAAAGCTATCGATTTTATGTGGGCATTTTTGTTTAACTTGTGTTCAGAGCCCAGAAAACTTTTTTTTTCCATATCTATGTTGATTAAAATTTATTTTTATTTGTGGGGAAAAAAGTAAAACATTTTTATTTATTTTCAAATGTAAATCTTCATCTTGATGAAAAAATAAAAATTCTGAAACGATAAGTGTAAAATAATTAAATAATTATTTTCCTTAAATTTTTCAAGTTTTAAATATTTTGAAATAAATTTTTGTCAAAAAAAAAAATATTCTTAAAAATATATCGTTTTTTTAGCCCGAGAGGGATGTTACAAGATTGTAGGGTTCATCTGTGTATATTTATGTGTATTCTATGAATCTGTCCGTTCCATCGTAGAGTCAAAACGGTTGGACCGATTTTATTTTATTTGCTTGGAAGGTGGCGATCGAGACTGTTCTTAGCTTTGTTTGAAGATAATCGGTACAACCGATTATACATAAGTTATTTACTTTTTTCTAGCTGTATCCTCTTGAATATGTCTGTCTGTGGCACCATTGCACCCAATTGTCTATATAGATTTTAATTTAGTTTTTGTTGTTTGAAAAGTAGCTTTATCTTAAATCTTGTTGTACTAATAAATTCAAAGCGAAGGATGAACTTTTCGTTAACTTATCGCACACTTTTGGTTGTAGAAACGGAACACTTTTTATACGGCAGATAAAATCCTCCTAAAGCTTTCGGTAACTTGTAAAAACGGGCTAAAATGTGCATATAAACATATTATTATTTTAATGTTTTCCTTATATAATTTTTTCTTACAACACATTTTTATTATATTTGTAATAAAATTAAAATAATTTTTATTTAGTTTTGTTTTGAAAAGAAATATAAATTTCTTGACTCCAATAAAAAATTTCAGATGGCTAAATAAAAAGTTTTAATCACAAGTGTTGCTATTTTTATATAAAAAAAAACACAAAATATGGTTTTAAACGTATTAAAATACTGCCTCTGCTTGTGTTTGGCTTTGTCTTTTGTTTTCTGAAAGAGTGAAATTTTATTAAATTCCTTTAAAGGATAAAATTCTGAAAGGGATTTCTTTATTAAATTCTTTTTGTGTCAATGTCATTAAGCGTAGTTGTAATATTCATTTTCTGGGTATTAATTTTTATTAAATTTTCTGGCAAACAAAAAAGAAAACGAAAAAACTAAAGAAAACAACCATCGCACAGGCAATAAAAAGAATGTCCTTTTAAAACACTGATGCTCGTTCTTTAGTCTCTATTATTTTCTTGGAAGTAACCAAATCGAAAAGCTGGGGTCTTGCGTTTAAGTTTGTTAGCCAGATTAAAGATATTTCAAGTTGCATAATGGTGGTAAATTGAAGGTAATTGACAGTTATTTGAAAAAGACAAACGCACATATTCGTTTTTTCCAAGGAAAATAAAAAGACAAGGAACTAATAGAAAAACAAAAAAAGTTAAGTGAATTGAAACTTGTTATGCACCGAAGGGATATTTTGTAAACATTTGTTTGGAATAAATTAGGTCACAAAAAAGAGACAGTTACTTAAAGAAAAGTAAAACATGTGATAAAATGGAAAAGTAATACCTAAATACAGCTGCACGCTAAAGGGTTTAATGGGGATTCTGGTATTCCATAGGGCATATACGAGTATTAATGTTGCCAGATATTTTTTCAAAAACTTCAATTGTTAAAAAATCCGACTTCAGGCAATCTAAAAAATGTATTCTACTAATTTTCTACCACGTGTAGGATGTTTTACAGACCTTAAGCAACTCTGGCACGATAATAAAGAATTAAAAAATATTATGATAATTTAATCATATCCACTTCTACGGTCAAAATTATATGATTAAAAAAACCACCAGAATAGCACATCACCAAATATCTTAGCGATAACCATATACATTTTGGCCAGTAAAATTTATACAATAGCTCTATTCACAATCTTGTGCAAATTGTTTTTAATTGTAGCATTTGCAAAATGTTATAAATAATATATTTTTGCTCTACACCAACAAAGTTTCTTGCAATGTTGTTGTTACTCTATTGTTAAAATGCAACTCTTAAAATTTTGTCGACATATGCAACACTTAATTGCAAACCGACAGTTGATACTTTGTGAATTTCAAATTTGTAATCGCAAACTACTTGTATTTTAAAGATTATATCCCTCGTTTGGGTGCCCCTGTAGGCTAGTTGATAGTGAGCTAGTCTATCAGTGCGGGGGCTGCGGCTTCGATTCCCGCCTGGTCTCACGCAGACAAGCATAGAGCTTCGCGGGATTTCGCAATAAATGAGCTTAAAGTTTTTGATTTGCTCGCACCACTTAGAGAACACAACGACAAATTATCTTCAAAAAGTATAACAGATATTAAGATTAATTTTATACACAATATAAAAAAATACATAGCAAACAACTCTGCATTTATAACTCCAAAATTTCATTTTCTAAGTTTATACGATGTTGCAGAAAATGAGCGATATGTGATTTCTGGAGAACTGCGATGTAGGATCTTCGATTGGCGCAATTTGTTTCGTGCTTTTTAACAAGGATTGCAAACCAAATTAAAGAGGTAATTATCAATTGATTAAAAATATTCACAATTGAATAAATTTTTAATCTCAAATGCAAAAGATTGGCATTAAAAAAAACAAAATTAAAAAAAAAAACATGCTGACCCCTAAATTCATATAAAATATATAAAAGGTTTATTAAACAAATTTTTAAAGAAAATTCGTTTCATAAACCTGCAATTAACTAAATTATTTTTTATGAATACCTGGGTAAGGATATAAGAACAACAACTTTTTTTATTACACGATATATATACAACTAAACATGAAAAGGTTTTTTGTAACCATAATATGGTGTTATGAGCAGAACAAATATGGTAAAACATAATTGCATTATGATACCCTACACCACAGTATTTGAAAACAAGTTTTCGAAAGTGCACCCTTTTTGCGATCCATGGGCAATTAAGGACCGTCCACAACAAAATTATGGGATGAAGCAAAGATTCATGTAAAAGTTCTTTGTGCCGAATAATATTTTTCTACTATAATTTCCTTTATTCAGTTTACATTTTAGAGGTTACATATATAATTAGTATTGTGGTTATTTTATTGAACTGTTAATGGTTTTTAATCCAAATTTTGATATTTTAATTAGGCTTAAGTTCATTGAATTTAATTTTCATTAAATTATTTATATGAAGAAAGGAATTTTACAACATGAAATGAACTAAAATTTATTGATAATTTTTCATTCTTGCCCGAGCTGGGAATTGAACCCAGGTTTTCACGGACTGGTTGCCCAGACTAGTTCCGATTGTAACCACACAATCTCTTTGGTGGGGCTTGCCGTTCCATTTCATGTTGTTAAATTCCTTTCTTCATAAAAATAATTTAATGAAAACTTAACTCAATGAACTTAAGGTTACATATATTTTTATGAGATTTTACATTAGTATTACACAAATAATATCGTTTGGACTAGGCCATTGGCATGTTTTTAAACATATCACAGATAAGGGATACAAATTAAGATTAAAAATATTATTTAGTTATTTTCATCTATATGAAATTTGTTTACTTTGAAGTGATTTAAGCCAGGGTGTTATATGGCCCCTATGGGTAATTTTGGCCCTACCAGCACAATAGTATGTCATGACTAGTAGGTGTCGTAAAGGTTATTATCTCCATTATAGGTTATTATATAAAGGTTATAATCCATTATAAGGAAGTTATAGCATTAAAAGTTTTTTCGCGAGTAGTATTTGGTCAAATATAATAATAATATTTGGTACGAAAATTAAGATAGCAATTGAAAAATTCGGCCCAAATGTCTTCTAAATACCAATGTAATAAAATGGTTTACATGCACATAGACTCTTTTCCGGAAAAAAGCTTCAGGGTTATATTGTTTTCCTATGCTAATCCCGCAAAGCTCTACAATTGTCTGCAGGAGACTAGAGTCTCAGGCGGGAATAGAAATCGCAACCCCCACACTGATTGACTATCTCACTACCAAATAGGCTACCGGGACAGACCGATTCTTACTATTTTCAATAGGTCCTTCGTCAATTAAAACTTATGCACAAAATATCATCAAATTATCTTCAATATTGCGACATCTAGCCGGTCCGACAAAAATCGTTAAATCGATTAAAAACTGGTTCTAAATCGATTGGTATACTGGGTCTAGGACCAATATTTTAAGGAGTTACAAACTTCATGACAAACGCATAATACCCTCTCCACTATTGTGGTGTGGATATAAATATGGTGAGGGAAAAACTTGCCGTATGATTTTCCAAAACTATGACAATACACTGACATTAACAATATGCTCTATTTTGTCATATTGGTTGATTTGCTATAATTTTATGAGTGCGACATGCATACACGCAGAGAAAAAACATGATTAAGGAATGGTCACTACGACCATTTCTATTCATATTTCCCTAATATGTTTACCCTAATAAATTAATTATAGTCCTAATATAACTTGAAAAACTGTTTCTTGTCTTTAACATTTTTAAATTCGCTGTAATAATATTATATGGTCTTTTACACCTAAAAAGTTACTCTGATCTAGCTAAACATATTAAATTATTTGATATGATTGCTACTATAATATATATATTTTCAACTATACAATTAAAATCATAATATTAGTTGTACACAAAAGGTAGTTTTAATACCATAATTTTTGTTTGCTGTAAAGCACATTCTCTTAATGAGCAAACATTTATTGTCAAAACAGACAGCGTGTGCTCATAAAAAATATAAAATTTTCTCCGTCCGCGAGCGTCAGTTAATCATGAATGATTACAAATTTATTAAAACATTTTTCGGGAACAAAAAGGCTCCCGCAAAACTAACGAAATAAATTATTATTTATATATAATTATAAAAATATATAAATATGCAATTACTTTGCCTTTCTTGAGCCAAAAAAAACCTACAACATTGAAGCCGGTATAGAAATTTTGACACAAAGTTTTGTCATTAGCCCCGAATTGTTTTCAATAGCTGTTTAGTAAATTGATTATAGTAGATTTCATAAAAGAAATAAAAGGTAAGTCTGTGTTATTGCAGCTGTTTTTTAATATGTTTATTTATTAATATATGCTGAATATTTGTAATAAAACATAGATTACTGAAATTAAATTTGTTATTGTTTTTATTGTGAGATCTATATAACATGTTGAAAAAGACATTTTGCATGGTGCCGGGAAATATAGAAACATGGTTTGAAAGATCGTTTGCGTTTTGCTTCTGAACATAATAGTATGGTTGAGCCAATAATAAGCTAAAAACATTCTGTCTAAACATATATTGTTGGTTAAGACGTGTTTGACACAATCATAACCACAAACATTAATGATAGTTTGCGATTGTGATTGCATCAACCATGTTTTTTCTTTGCGTGTACCAACGAATATGAATTGCCCAATTGTTGTGATTACTAATACGATATTATGATAAAGTCTTTAAATAAAATTCAATATCACTTAACACACCAAAATCATTTAATTTAAATACGCGATTGCGATAGTCTTTAAAAAAATTAAGCTTTATTATAAATTATTTGCTGAAGTCACATGAAACATTGCAGGTGCTAAATTATAATTTTTTAAACTAAGACCTCAAAAACTTCCCTAATCAAAATAAAAAAGTCATGTTAGTTGTTAATCATCTAGAACAAACTACAATTGGCGATTTTAAATACCTTAGTACTTAAATGATCCTGAAATATTTATATATTTTTTTTTAATCCTTTTTAAATGGCTGCCACTTTTTACAGCCACAGTAATAACAATGGAAATCAAGACATAATGCAAAAAAACGTTGGCTGTGTTGTATAGATGAAAGGTTCCCAAACAGTGGCCTATGAACCCTTTGATGTTACAAAGAAGCCATTTTTTTAATTTTCCTAAATAATGAGATGGCTTAATACAAAAAAGGCATAACTCGATTTGTTGTTAATTTAAAGATATAATATAATCAGTATAATTTTTGATACTCAAAAGGCTTCAATGCAATTTTTAATAAAACTATGCAACAATTCTTATACTAAAGCCCTCTTAAATTCTAAAGAAAGGAGAATTTGGCATTTGTCAACCGGAGTAAACAAAAACCGATATTTAGAAAAAGGGAATTACGCCTTTTTGATATTTAGCCATCGATTAGTTCATTCTCAACAATAGTTTTTTATTACCAATTTTGTTTTCGAAGCCCGTAAAAAATATAAAATTTCTTAAGTGGTCCATGAAGAAAAATATAGTGGGAACCCCTTCTTTGGTTTCACCTAAAGAGTTGCTGTAGTTACTTGTGTGTTCAGAGGGCGCTTAACAACAATATCAATATATCATGTTAAAAATAATAATGTGTAAGCCAAATACTAAGAATTAATCATAATTTACAAAGTTTCATAAATATTGATGTCGACGTCGTTGCAAGTCAAATACTGCTAGTATTTCAGTTAAAGCAACAACTATAGATTTACAGATCTATAGTCTTTGGTTAAAGTATAAGTCTTATGAATTTCTCAACGTACCAATAAAGCAGACCTTAAAAAACAGTCAAATTATTACACATGTCCTAAGGCAAACAAAGTTGTAATTATGTCTGAATTGTGTACAACAAAATTGTTGCTAAATAATTTTTTCTTTTGGATGCAAACCCACAACATTCAATGCTGCAAGAGTAGACAACTCAATATGTTAATGCATCCATAAAATTATTAATGTATAACTAACAAGCTGTAGTTAATTTTTCGGTTCAGCTAAAGTATCTTTGTTAAGAAATTTTAATTATTTAATGGAAGAAATAAAAACAAAAATTCGTTAAAAGTTTTCTTAAAGTTTAAAGGCAATTTTGGAATAACACAAGCAAAGTTGTTTCTTGTTTTCATGTAAATTTTAAAATGTGGTAATTTATGAGACAATAAATTCCTCTAGTGTGCCCGCCTTAAATTAAAGAGCAGATATTTAAAAGCGTTAATAATAGTTTAGAGATAATTTTCCAGAAACGTGTTACTACTTCGCCCACAATTCTTTTAGTTAACCAATTACTTAATATGATTTTTGGAGCTTTGGAACTTCTAAGACAGAAATATTGTTAAACTAAAAACAATTTGAATTGCGAATGCGTTTATTAAATAAACGTTACCTTAAAATAAAGGAGCATTTGACTTTAAATCAAGTTTTAAGTTTCTCATCGTTATTCTTTGTTGTTCTTCAATTACATAGAGAAAGAAAATAGTTTTATATGTAAGATTTTTTTAAATTAAATGTTACAATAATCAATGATAAAATTTTATAATTGAATTGGCATCTTGTTAAAATATCAAGAATAAAAACCTAATATTTATCACCACCAGGACAGGTTTTTACATGTGCAAAAAATGTTGAAATAAAGAAATAATCTCAAAAATATGTAAAAAATATAAAAGAGAAGGTTTTATAAAAAATATTATAATTGGCTGTTTTAGTTAATTGTTAATAAATAAAAAGAGAAAACATTTTTCAAGGGACAAATTAAGGCCTTCGATATCGATAGACATTTCCATTAAAATTGTAGTGTAATTTCGAGTTATTTGGCCGCATATTTTCAGTACATATAAATTATCGTCGGAACTAATATGAGAAATCGAAATTATTTGCTCGACAACACTTCTAGGGCAAACTTCAGCATTTATATTTAGATTTTTTTCAAGATCTCCATCCATTAATATACTTAACTAAAAAAATATGCATAGAACATGAATATGCAAACAAATATTTCCAAATTTTTTTTTGAAAAATGCAAAAAGTTATTTTTTAAGCAAAAACTTATTCTAATTATCACTTAACACAAAAATAAACGTTTGCAGTCATAATGTTTGGATCTTTGCACTCACCTCACACATTTACATTTCTTTAAACATATCGATACTTTTGTACATTTTTCAAATATTTACCCATAAAATTTCTAAATATAATATCCATTTTTTATGAAATATATGCAACTGTAATTGCCTCAAAATTATTGCCACTTCAAGTTAAACAACACAACTTAATTAAGGAAATGAACAGAAATAAAAAGTAACAAGAGAAGAAAAATATTATCATAAAAATTTAGTTTCTTTTACAAAGAGACTTTGAAAAGAAAAACAAAAACTGTTAAAAAGAAGCTTTAAAAGCAAAAACCACAACTCATTTATGAAAATAGACACAAACACATTAACACTTCCGCACTGCGACACCTTCTTAAGGTTCAGTAAGTAAATGGTTAAAACCCATTACCTTATTTTATGAGGCCAACTTAAAAAGTCTTTTAGAATGTCTGGTACTGGCTTAGAATATGAGTTGCTTTCCATCGTGTTTTATCAATTAAAAAATGGTTTAAAAAGTATTTAAGTTTAATAAATGTGATAATTGAATCAATAATTTTTTTAGTTGAAAGAAAATTAAAAATTAATTATTGATTTAATTAACATTTTAGTTGTGTTGAAATAAATTTTCAATTAAAATTTAATTAAATAACCAAAAATCTTAAATGACTTTTTTCGTTTAAAATAAAATAATTTAAACATGTAGAATTGTTGTTGGGAGTTGTCAATATTTATTTAAATAAATTAACTCAAATGGCAAAGTTTTTTGATCACTTTGTTAATTAAAATTAAAAATATCATTTATTGAAAATATTTTTTCAAATTTTAAAATTTTTAGTAATCAATATAATCATTTTGGTATAGGTGCAAAATCAACAACTTGTTTGCTTGATATTATGAATTTAGAACAAATTTGGTAATTGTAGATATTAATTAATTTTTGTGAAAGAGAAACCACAAAAATCAGATTTCCAAAACGTTAACATTCGAATAGAAAATTACATTTAAAACAGCAACAAAATTTGTAAATTTGATTTTGTTTTAAATGTTATTTTCCATGCGAACGTTAACGTTCGAAATCGTTGAATAGGCAGTAAGTGAAGAAATATAAATTTCGAATTGATAAGCTATTGTTGAACAAGTCTGATATATTAACTAATTTTATAAATCTGAAAAGTATATATGTTTATATGTTCGGCAGATGTAATCTCCGGAACTGCCGGTCCGATATTAAAATTTAAATTTTTCAAAAATATGAAGAATGGAACCTCCTTACGGACATAGCTTATATAAGGTTCCATTATAGTGCTTATGATACGGTCCAGGGGCGCTTTACCTCCTATACTTACAAAATATTAATTATCGTTTTGGAAGAGATCTATTCAAGCAATAGATGCACCGATTTTGATGAAATTGGTTATAAAGGCTTTTTATGTATTTTTCAAACTAGGGGTAAGAAGGGGACATAGGGAGAATTAATTATAATTTAACTTTTCTTTCAAAATGTAGAAACTCCATTAAAATTTAATGTTATTTACCAAATTTCAGCCAAACTCATCCCCAAAACCGCAATTGCAATTAGAAGCTATTTGCAAATTGCCTTTTAAACATTTCCCTGCCATAGAAACTTTCTTCATCCCACTTCAACCACTTCTTGTCAGAATATGAAGGAATTTCACTCGAATATCACTCTACAACAAAAATACAAAATCTTAACTCACATTCATCTTTGACTTTAGTGGCAACACAATTTTAGGCATAAGTTAACTTGAGAATTGTTTACTTGCTCGGTTACTCTTCTGGAAATATTCCGTTTGGATTTTCAATAATTCACTTAAAACAGAGAATCAGTTCTATTGATGCATATTTTAAGCAAATAAATAAAGATGTTCTCATATTAAAAAAACATAGAGAGAAATAATATATTTATAAATGTTCAAGCAATTTTAGATGTTATGGTCCCTTCTATTATAAATATTGTTGCTATACATAAATCATATTGTATAGCAATAAATCTGAACCAAATATATATGACTACCTAAAGTTATACAATATATGAACATATATATTTAAAAACCTATTTTTGGTTTGCGTTTAAATAAATAAAATTTATAGTACGATTACGGCAGCAATAAACAAAGATGTTGCCAAAATGCATACATTTATAAAACTCTAATAATAAACAAATTTAATCATAAAATGGTTGTCTATTTAAACGATTGCTTTGAATTTTTTTTTTATCGTCACCTCCAACAAAACAACTTTAAACGAAATCGTTTTAAACATAAAAGTTTAAACTGTCTCCATCGAAACGCCGCAACAATATTATAATTGCATTGCTCTTAATTTGTATGATTTATAATTAATAATAACTTTTTCCACTTTTCCAAGAGCAACATGTTATGGTTGAAAAACAACCATACTATTATTAGTAGTTTAGACATTATTATCTCTTTTACTGAAAACAAGTTCGGAGGCAACCATAATATTGTTGCCGGCGACAATAATACAGTTAAAGTATCTAATAATAATATCATTTTAACTTGATCCATAAAAATAGTTTTATTGGAGCCGACCATATAGAAAAATCTGTTTTCACACAGATTATATACCGATAACCATATCGGAAAAGGGTTTTTTTCTAAGTGTAGGATTTAGTAGAATAAAACTTTTGCCATTAGCGAAATGTTCCCTTAATTTGTCTTATCAAGCTCTTCTCAAATATTCATCAGTAGAGCCAACAAATTGTAGCCTTTTTTATTATTATTTTATTTATTTTGCATTTCTTTCGGCCTTATATGATTTAAAGCAAACACATGCAAATAAATTATATACATACTATATACAACAACTTTTATGTATAATGTAGCTAAAACCGTTAGATATGTATAATTGAAAAAAAAAGAGTTCAGTACATGTGGGTCTATAGTCAGAGCCATAAAAGTACAAAAACAATAAAAATCTAGTAATAGTATAAACAGAAAACCGCTGTATAATTTGCTGAAATGCCGTTGGCACAGAGATGTTGTTAGAAAATTATTTTGAGAAGGGATCAATTAAATTTCCTACAATAATGCGATGCATTCCGAAGTATAACAATTATCGCATTGCTTACCGCGACCATATCGATCCCTTTTTGCGAAATGATCGTAAGCAACATTAAATCAAAAATATTTTTATACAAGATTTTAGATCTTCTTCAAATGCGTGACATTAAGTAAAACAAATTACATGATGTACCAATAGCTATGGCGTTTACGCTCAAATATTATTCATTAAGTAATTTAATGAGGAAAAAGATGGCACCTGTGATATTAATATTAGTTATAAATTTATATTTTTTAAAACCTTAAACATTAACGTACATTTTGTGTATTTATTTAATATTAAATTAAAAAATTAAATAGATATTTATTCAGAAAAATAAAAAAAACTATATAAAACCTTCAAGAGTATGTAGATAATCTTCCTTAATATCTAAATTGACTTAGCAGAGTCCTCCTCGTCGCTGTCTGAAAGTGTGTCCTCGATCTTATCGTCACTTCTTATCACGGATGCCAGATTGGACTATTTATATATCGATGAATTGCTGCAACATCGTTATAAATATAAAATATCAGTTTTAAAGAACACGGCTTTAAAGTTTTAAATTTGAACACGACATAATGGAAAAAGAAAATTGTATTCTTCATATAAAATAATAACCTCTTTATAAAACACCTGATTTCGCTGCATAAGTGATATAAGGCAAACCTTTTTTTTCGATTTTTAACTTATAGCGTTGTTGCAGCAAGTGAGCGATAATAATTGAAGATGATTGAATTGATGTAAAGCCCTAACAAAATTATATTTTATGCAAATATACGACGAGGAATTAGTGTACATATGCGGAGTGTGCAGAGACTAAGGTTGAAAATTAATTGGATTATATTCATATTCTTTTTTTAAAAGTTGGCACAGTTAATACATAAATACATAAATGGCAATACATTTCTTTTTTTTTTTATTTATAAATATCGAATCATTTAGTGACTCGTATACATGACACTAATTTTACTCAAAACGCATGTCACTTATAAGTGACTTTAAGATATGCCACAAATATGTGATACACGTTTCTGTTAAGAAATTTTTTTTTTTTTTTTTTTGCAAAACTCATGTCATGTCATGGGTGCCCCGGTAGGCTAGCTGGTAGTGAGCTAGTCTATCAGTACCGGGGTTGCGGGTTCGATTCCCGCCAGAGACTCTGGTCTCCTGCAGACAAGCAAAAAGCTTCACGAGATTTAGTGTAGGAATAATAAAAAATTTAAAAAAAAATAAAAAAAAAAAATGTAGAAAACGTCAAAAATGGTTGAGTAGCGAACGTGCTAAATCGAATTGAAGATTATCATATAAGATCTTTAAAGGAAACTTCTTATTTTTCTTGGTCCTCGTCAATATTTCGAAACATTTGCTGCAGAAAATTTCTTTAATTCTCTTTTGAAAGTGCATTCGTACCCATACAATGAAACTGTTGACTTACAGCACTTAAGCATTTTGTATGCCTTTCCTCTTTCTTTTTCTTAATCTCAATAACAAAGTCACAAAAGCTGCATGAACATGAGCCGAAGAACACTTTTCCAATTGTCTTACCCCTTTTTACCATCAAACACAAATTTTTCTGCAGCAAATGTTTCATAGTATAAATGGGGACTAGGCGCACATAGAACTATTTGCTCTAAACATATAAGTACACTAATATCGTAATTAGAAACAGATTACGGTAACGATGTATCGAGCTGATTCCATCCATCATAATATTGATCATATTAAAACATTTTGATTTTGAGTGAATGTGTCAAGATAAAAAAAAAAAAAATGAGTTGGAATTGGATGTAATCTGTACTTATTAATTTATCGCTACGCTCCTGCCTTAAAATTTAAAAATGTTTAGAAATAATTTATGTACGACAAGCATTTGAAATTTCAGTTACTACACGTAGTTAAGCGTAGTAAAGGGAGTTCATAATTTTTTATTACCACGAAAACGTGAGCATTCAATTAAGAACCAATGCTGTGATGATGTGCAGAACACAAAAGTATGGCAAAAGAAAATAGAATTAAAATTTAAGAAAATATTGGAATAGTGAAAATGCATACGAAACTATAAAAAAAAAAATTAAAACAAACAAAGAAAACTAAACTGAAATCGACTTGTACTTGCGGCAAGAGAAACTAGAAAACCTTCTTAGAAATTGTATAGAAAACACTTTTAAGAAAAAAATGCCCGGGTGGAGAAGATGGTGTATGCAAACTTTAGGCAAGTTTTTATAGCAGAACATCTCCAACAGAAAGTAAACTCTGGCAGCTAAAAGCTCATTGTAATCATGTATCACCTTGAAGTATTTACTTTAGCTGGATAGCAACGTTTATGCAACATTTATATGTATCTGCAACTTATCTTAAACGTATCCAACTTTTAGCTATTTTTTGCACCCCCTCATTTACCCAAAAGTTCATTCGTTATCTTTATTTGAAGTGCACCAAGAAAATCACGCCCTTATCTTACAGCTCCTCTACAACAATGTGTGTTTATATTAATTTAAATTCACGTTTTGAAACACATTTCCTAATGAAAATTACTGTGAACAAATTCGAGGAACAACTTAATTTAATTGTTTGGAGTAGGAATAGAAAACTTTTTGGAGTAACCTATAGAGACTAATTAAGAAAGCTTCCTTATTTTTATGTGATTTAAAATGACTACGCATATTAGAAACCTTACGTAAAAGAAAATTTATTGAGGAATTTCGGTGTTTTTAATTTGTTCAATAGACTAAACCATTTTTGAGCTACGCGAATATATGTTGTGTAATCTCATCCATTTTCGAACGAACGGTAATTTTGAAAGCAAGATCTAACCTCAAAGACGGTTAGCACCACTGGATTCAGCGTACCCGAATAAGGTTAAAACGCTTGGTAACTGGCTTGTATGAAAAAAGTGTCAAATTCTATCACAGTGCTCTTACACTGCGGGAAATATGTGTCAATTTGGGTTCTTAAATTTACATTAAGGACTTGTTTTGTTGAAATAATACTCCTTTGTAGTAACTAACACTAAGCACGTACATTGATAATAGATGTGTGACTAGCCAGACTGACTGTTAAGTATTAACTGACACCCTCCAATGACAACCCCACCAAACCCTATCACGGGACTACTTTGGTGTCTGTTTGCTTCCCTCTAGGGTATTATCAATAAAATATTCATATTACTATATCTTATATAAACTCAAGATATAATATCGGGTCCTTATCGTTGCAACAGCTTTTATTTTTTGAAACCATCATTTAATGTAAAGGGTGTACCAAAATTAACGCAAACTCAGTAGTAATCAAATTATTTCACAAGCTATATGACATGTGACATCATCTAGTTAAAACGAAGTGAAGTACGAATATTGAAGTTTTTGCGATTTAAGCACGACTTTCTGCAAAAAAACTGCATTTTTTATTTAAATAAAGAAAAGGCTGTGGGAAAAATCGCCCAAAGAAAAATGGCCCAAAAAAATGAAAAATCGCCCAAATGAAGAATCGCCCAACAGAACATGAAAAATGACCCAAAAAGTTATATATGAAATTTTGCCCAAAAGAAACGAAAAAGGGCCCAAAAAAACAAATGAAAAAAAACCCAAAAAGCAAAAACGAATTTTTTCCCGGTGGCATGTTATAACGTCTAGTGTCATAGTGTCCATGGACGTTATGACACTCCAAAAAGTGTCATAGTGTCCATGGACACTGAGCTAACTAAAGCTTCTCTGCACAGCCGGCCTTCGGCCGGCCGCAAGGATTTTCTCCTCTATGGTATAACAAACACCGGCTTCGCTAACTAAAGCTTCTCTGCATAGTCGGCTTTCATTTGGAAACAAGGCAGATTTTAGAAGCTTTACTTAGCGAAGCCGGTGTTTGTTATACCATAGAGGAGAAAATCCTTGCGCCCGGCCAAAGGCCGGCTGTGCAGAGAAGCTTTAGTTAGCGAAGCCGGTATTTGTTATACCATAGAGGAGAAAATCAAAAAAATGGGCCATTTTTCATACAACATTTTTGGGTGATTTTTCATTATGAAATTTAAAAAACGAAAAATCACCCAACAATAACGAAAAATAGCCCAAAAATTTTAGGTCACTTTTCATATGAATTTAGGCCCAATTTTACATGGAATTTTTTTGGGCGATTTTTCATTTCTTTTTTTGGGCCATTTTTCTTTGGGCGATTTTTCCCACAGCCAAAGAAAACGGCGCTGCGACATGGGGCCTTAAGAAATATGGCCCCAAAAAGAATATGAAAATTTTCATAATGCAATGTGACCCAATTTTTTTATGCAATGTCAGTCCCCCCAAAAAAGTTTAAAAATAGCCTTACAAATAAAATGATATATGACCCTAAATTTAGAATAATTCTTCTTTATATGAAAAATCACCTTAAATTTTTTAATGAATTTTCACCCCAAAAAAGTCAATATAAAAAAACAAGGTTATATTAGTAATTCGGGTTGAAGTCACATGCCGCAATTTAGATTACCGAATTCAAAATCCCGAATTCAAAAATCACGATTGTCAAAATCCCGAGTTTAAAAATCCAAAAATTCTTAATTTTGAATTTTAATGTCCTGAACAATTGTAGTGTTTTAGCTTTAAAATCGCCCGATTGAAAGCATAATTGGGCATTTGTCCGTGTTCAAGCATTTTCTCCTCTATTATATAAAAATTCGGTATTTTAACACTATCTACAAAAAGTCATATATAAAATTTTTTAAATTGTTGAAAAATGTCAAACTGAAAATATTTTTAAGGTGCTGAGAATTTTTTGACAACTAAGAAAAAAAGTATTTAGCATTTTAATAAAAAAAATAAACATAGTTTTACTTCAGGAGTGTTATCTTATATATAAAAAGATCTTACTGCTTCTTTTAAATTGCAGCAAAATAAATTTATATTTTGAATTTTACAAATCTTTTCTTTTCCAAGCTCAAGGTCGATTTAGCTTTTTTTTTAAATATTGACCTCGAGCTTGAAAAATTAATTAAGAAGAACTTTTATTAAAAAGGTCGAAGAAATGAAACTAAATAATTTTACAAATTTGTTAAAAGGAAAAATCATAGCAAATTCTTACATTACATTTTAGGGATAATTTTATTTGGAGTAATTTTTCATTCCCTGATATTGGGGTAATTTTTTATTTCATTTGAAATTCAAAAAATCCAGAAAAATTGCAAAAAACCGCAAAACCAAAAAATTTGCTACAAAATTGAATTTTGTTTTGTTTTCTGCAAAGCTTTGGGCCATTCCTTATTTAGTAATTTGGGTCCATATTTCCTGGGGTCACAGTACGCACCGCCAAAGAAAGCAGGTTGTTCTCTCTCCATTTTTACTAAACTTTTTTCTTAAAACTGCACACTTTAGATTTATCAACTTATACACAATCAAAAAGTGTCCTGGTGCTGCCATGTATTGAAAATACCATTTGTTACTGTCATTTTCGGTTACACTCAAAGTTACAATTATTCCGCAATATATAAGTTACAGATTCCTGTATACATTTAGGTAAATTAATTATATAGATAGATAAATATATAGTAAATGATTTGTGTACTCATGTACTGTATGTTTTCAACCTACTTGAAATGGTTTAAGACCAATCAAATGCAGATGAAAGAAATGAATTGAATGAACAATAGAAAACCCCAAATAATAATGAAATTTGTTTTTCTAGTTAGCAAAAATAAAAAGAAATAACTAAATTATATCATTTTTCTTTAGAAGACCGTCCATATCGAATAAAATTTATACTGCAGAGGTGTTCATTTAACATTGCAAAATATTGAACTCAGGGAAAAGATAAGTTTCGATTTTTAAAGGAACATTTTTATATCGATATCTCAATTTAATAAAGTCACACTGCAGAAAAGGTGAAAACACCAATTAAGTGCCCCGGTAGGCTAGTTGGAAGAGATCTGGTCTATCAGCACGGGGGTTGTGGGGGATTCCCGCCAGGCTCTGGTCTCCCGCAGATAAACGTAGAGCTTCGCGGGATTAGCAAAAAAAAAATAATAGCTTTTCTCTCTCTTTAGACAAAGTAGTTTAAGTTCAAATTATCTAATAAAATAAAAATATTAAATTGTATCTAGTACAGGGTGGCCAAAAATTAACGAAGGGGTCTAACTTCGTTATAACTTTTTATTTAAGAAATAATTATTAATTTTTTTTTAATACAGTATATTAATGGGGAATATTTTTAGTTTATAGTTGTAGGCTTATTAATGTAGACTTTTCCTTTCAAATAACGCCAAAGAAAACAGTATGGGGCGGTTAAATCCGAAGTACGCGGAGGCCAATTAAAATCACTTGTACGCGAAATAATTCGTTCACCCAAGATGTTCACTTAAATAGCAATCGTTTGATATGAAAAAGTCAAAACCGTATTTTTTTAAGTTACGAGGTTGAGAACGTAAAGCATCTCTATTGTGTATTATGGGTGACTTTCGATTTCTCCAACATCTTTTCTAAGTCAAGATTTATCATAAATAAAGAAAAAAATCGCTTAATTCCTAAACATTTAAGCCAAATTATTTTTCTAAAAGATAATTTTTTAAGGGGTCCTTAAACTAAATTATCTCACAGTTTATTTTTTAATTACTACATAATATTTATGTATTAATAAAAAAATATGTATTACATATTAATGAATTACTCTCTTGTTTGCTCGTTTTAGTTCAAGAATTGTTACGATTGTAATGTTATTGTTTTTTTTTTACTAATAAGCTCTAACTAATAAGTAATTTAGGCATTTTTATTTATTGGAATTACTTAATTTATAAAAAAGGCTTATTAATCGGTTAACCGATCAATTACAAAATTAACCGATTATTAACCGATTAAACCAAAACCTCGGTTAAATAATATCCTAATATCTACCCGCTATAAAAATATCGTGCTATTTTAATTTTGTTAATAAAACGGTTAGTTTAAAAATTCTATTTCATATACCTCCAATATTAAATCAAAAACTGTATTCCTTTTATTGAAAATTTTTGAGATTTCGAGTTAATACACTCTTGTTCATCAAGTTAAAATTTTATTCACTCGTAATAAGTGACCAAAATGTAATCATTTTATAAATATTACGTGATTCAAATTGTCTTTTAATTACTAATATGTTTGCAACAATCACAAAATATTAACTACAAAAGTAACTTTAATATGACTTAAATTTTTTAAAACCGAATGCATTTTTTATCCACGTCATTGTAAAAAGTATTATTTCTGGCAATCCTTCTAAGGTAAGATTAGACTGCAACTTTATTTGTTTCTTTAATGCATGTGACACGAAAATGATGATACAAGGTTAAGCTCTTCCAAAGACCAAAAGTGTGCGTGATCGATTTTCATAATGAAGCAATTTGGATGAAACTGAACTAAACAAAATTACAACTACTATTTTGTAAAACGTGAAATACAAAAGATAAAATTATCTAAAAAAAATGGAAATATGTAACATTAAAGTAACAGACAACAGCTTAAAAATTAAATTTGCGTTACATAGAAGCAACCGATAACGAACTGCTATCAATATAATGGATATCGTGGTCTTATCGCATTACGTTTTTAATATTTTCTTGTTGATTTTTTTTACGAAATATTTGTTTTGAGAAAACAAAGCAGCTACATATTTTAAAGTTAACTCAAATTACTTTATTCCAATCAAAAAAGAGATTTAAGTATTAAGTCATAAATTTGCAAAAAATATACATAAATTCTATACAATTCAGAAGCGATTACTTTAATTTAGAATTTTTTTTAAAAAATTATAAAAAATACCGTCATAAAAAATTTTTCCATTATTAAAAATCCCTTTCATGGTTAAAAACTTATTGTTCTTCTTAATTTTTGTTTACAAAAGATCCATCAAAAGAAAAAATAACATCTTTATGCATTTACCTGACGGTATTATTTGTCATCTCCACAAATAAAAACCTTAAGTATAACAAGTTAAAATATGGAGGCTCGAGTGCCAAGGCCTCATTAGTTTTTACTTTTTGTTGCCGTTCTGTTACGTTCCTTTCTGTAGGAAATATTTTGTAATTACTTAGAATTGTCAAAAAAAATTTCGTAAAAAATAAATAAATAATATATTGTGTCAAAAATACGCAAATGTTTAAAAAATCATTAATTAAAACTAATTTTTCTAGCTACGAGTATAAGCAAACAATTACAGTTTTTTCATATCACAACAAACTTTGCGTTACAAAGAACTTTGGCCGTAACTTAACGTTGAATTCTATTTTCAACAGATTTGTCCGCAACAGAACAGAACGAAAAAGTAAAAACAAACCACACATACAGACTTACAATTGAACAGAAACAAAACAGCTGATTCGTAACAGAACAGAACGTACAAACTAATTCTTCCTTCACATTGTTGTACTTATGTGGCACAGAAGACCTCAATTAAACAAACTCAGACAGATTACTATGAAAATGCACCCAACTGTCGAGCGGGAAAAAGAAGGAGTACTGATGTCTTCTATGTTATCCTTTTTTTTTTTTTTTTTTCGTTTATTAATTCACAATTTTGAAAACTTAAACTATAATAAACACTAGTTAACAATATTATTTTTTTTTCTTTATATACAAAGTCCCTTCATAGAGCTCTCAAGTATTATTAGAGTAACAAATTATTTACAAAATTCATAGTTGATGTACATACTTCAAATGAAGAATACTTAATTTTTTTTGTAATGAAAAGTTAAAAAAACATTACTTAGGTATTTTTCAGAGGTTATTAAACAAGTCAAAAGGATAAAATATGGAAAAAGGATATGTGTATATACATACATGCATATACATATGTACATATTCCATATATACATACACATAAATACACATACCATACACATATCCATATATATAAATATTAATTTAGCCACCAAAATTTACTGGTTTTTGATCTTTGCGAAATGCAAAGTTCTATATTCGATATACTTGTATTATACCTCAAATTATTACTTGATCTTGGAGAGCAATTAATTGCTTTGATATTGGCCCGCCTAAAGTTATGGTAAAATACTGGGGTGTAATTTTCATCTTGCATTAATTTAGCTTTGTCGAGGAATAAAAAGGCCTCCGGTGGAACAAATCCTGTATTCTTCTATGTATTCTTCATTTACATAGTACGGTGCTAATATTAAGTTATTTTCTATGCATGATGTGCATCTTAAAATATGGTTTCTTATTAAATGTATTATAAAGTTGTCAATTCTTATTATTTTTGCGATATTATACAATTTTTTATTTGAAACGTATTTCATAAAATTACTTTGTGGTGATCTATATATTGCTGTACAAGCTCTCAAACATTTTCTTTCGAACACTCGTATTTTTTCCATGTAAGATGGCGAAATGTTAAACCAAACTGGGCATGCATAAGTTATTATAGGTCTTATTAATGCCTGGTACATAATTATTTTAACTCTCGGTTTTACATATCTTGAATAAAATAGAGATTTATACATAAATAAAGCTTTTCTAGCTTTATTTAATGATTCATCTACGTGTTTGTTAAAATACAAGAATTTGTCTAAATGCACTCCCAAATATTTGACAATTTCCTTATTTGGTATATTTATGTTATTAATAATAGATTTTATCCCAAACGATTTCCAATTTTTCCTTATATTATAATTGCATTTATTTACCGGTGGTCTAAATAGAATTGTCTCACACTTTTGTGTGTTAATTTTCATATTCCAATCAGTGGTAAATTTTTCGACCGCGTTAAAAGATTTTTGTAGATTGTGATTTATTTTTTCAATAGTACTATCTGCGTGATATATTACAATATCATCAGCAAAGGATATAATATTTTCTATTTTGCTTAGCATATCTAAAATAAATAGATTAAAAAGAGTAGGGGAGTTCACAGTTCCCTGTTGTAAACCGTTCTTAATACTGAACACTTTTTTGCCCTCGTGTTTTTGATGACATACTTTAAACGTTTTATTGCTTATCATATTATAAATAAGAATTATGTAATAAATTGGGAATTGGTACTTCCTTAATTTAAAAATTAAGCCTGGAGTCCAAACACTATCAAATGCTTTTTCCATATCTATTAGGCAAACGCCTGTACACAGCTTCCTGTTCCAATTCCAGTTTATACTGGATGTAAGCATGTGTATTGCATTTGTAGTCGAATGTTTATATTTAAATCCGAATTGCTTATCGCTTATTAATTTTTTATTTTGGCAGAATTTGCCTATATTATTGTTAATACATATTTCGAAAATCTTGCTGATATTAGGAAGTAGACTAATTGCACGAACGTTTTTTGGGTTACTGGGATCTCTACCTTTCTTTGGTAAAACAACTACCCTTGCTTCTTTCCATTTTTCAGGAAAGTATGAATTATTTAACATGTTATTAAACAGATTGCAATATTCAAAAATCATAATCTCAGGTATATTCTTCCTTCTTTGGATGTAGAAGGCCTGTTCGCTCCAATCCATATTCATATCTCTTTTAAACACGTTGCCATTGCGGGGTAAGACTTCCGCTTTCGCTTCTTTCGCAGTTACATAAGAATGGCAACTGGATAAAAAAATAATAATTCTTTGGAATGTATATCTTATATTTTAGTTTTTCTTCCGGGATTTTTTTTAAATAAAATTTAAGATAATATCAATTGTTCTTTCAGTTATTAATCCTATATCAAAACGATATACATAATTCTAATTAAACAATTTTCCGGGTTAATTAATATATTTAAATTGTTAAAGGATTTTTTTGAAACATTTCTTGTGGTGTAATATGCAGTTGTCTTGGAACTATAGAAATCATAAAATAAATTCATTTTTTTTGGAGATCTGCTTAAAAGTAACTTACTTACATATTCCGGAACTCTTTTTCCTTTCAGTGTTGAGATTTTTCAACTATTGCGCCATTTCTGTCTGTCCTGTGCAACTTTTTTTGTCATTCGTTTGGCTTATCCGGTTTCTTCAACACTAGTATTTTTTGTGTCTTATCAAGTTGTACTTCTGCGTTCCTATTGACCCTTCTGGTCTAGACTCTAGAGTTCTTTTTGACAGTCGAAAGTTTGACATTCCTAGCAACGTGCCCATGCCACCTCATCTTGGAGCGGTAATATGTAAGGGTTATATACTTAGATGCCCTTGAATCGTTTAGTTTCTGATTTTGTCTCTTCTGATCTCTCTGGGTACTCCTTTAAGGTTTTTTTATTTCAACTGCTTGAATCCGGGTGTCTTCGTCGTAAGTGCCCATGACTCCCAGCCGTATGTAAGTGTAGGTGAATATGTTGGGTTGAACATACAACTAGTTTTGTTTTGGTGGACATCTCGAGTTTATTCTGGAAGTTTTTATTAAGTCCTGAGTATAATCCAGCTTCCACCAATATTCTAGCGTTTATGTGTTTGTCGAATTTTCCATCCTCACTTATCACTGATCCCAGATAGCAGAACTGCTCCACCCAGTTGTTCCGTTCCAATTTTAATGCACTGGTAAACTCTTTCTCGGTATCTTATTATTGTTTCGGTTTTGTTTGTATGTACACTGAATCGTTTGCGGTACATTTTGTCGACAAAGAGGTTGAGTTTAATTTTCAGGCCATTCGCCGTTATTCCTATAAGAGCCACATCGGCCACTTATGCCAGCATGTTTGATCTCACAGGTTAAAATTTTCGGTATCGTTTAGTGCAGTTTTTCACTCTTTCTTTGCAGCTTTTGAAGACGTCAACGAGGAGTATAGTGAATAGGTATGGTCACAGTATATCTCCTTGCCTTACATCTTTTGTTGTCGCGAAGTCCTCGGAGTTATTATTTCTAGTTCCGACGAAGTTGTATTATCATCTCTAGAGGCTGTGTATACGCTTAATGAGAGTTTTCTCTACTTTTTTCTACTAAGTACGTTCCAAATTTTAGCACATTTTACAGTGTCAAAAGCTTTTCCCAGATCTGGAGATCAGCTTTGAAGTTATTAATAAAAACAATTTATTTTGAACTTTGTTACCGCAAATAACAATTTAATGTTACATGACAGCATAGTAAAACATTTTGTTGAAAAACAATTTCTGTTTTTTGTCAGTCTTTTCCAGTGGGTAAGTGGTGTTTTACATATTTTTATTGATTTTTCATTAATGTCTCGATGTTGTTATTTAAACAGATATGGAAATGTTTCACGCTAAACTAAACCATAACTTTTGGTTCTGATTTGCAACAAAATTATTGAACTTTGGTATGTTTAATGATAAAAGTTTGATGCATTTAAGTATGAAAAATTTAATGCAATCAAAAAACCAGCAAAAAACTTAAAACTTAGAATTAAATGAATTCGTTATAGAACTGCCCATATGAATACACACAGTTACTATGGAATTTTCAACCATTCTATCATCACAATTATTTTCTTGATTTCCTAAAACAATATTGTGTTTAAATGTGCCTGGCTCAATTATTTTGGTGAAATAACATAAATTAAACCTATTTGAAGCTACATCAACCATAATTAATACCTATAAAATTTAAACTTTTTTTTTAAAATGTGTTGAGGATAATAATCATACATAAGACTACATATAGTTCATAAAATGCATTTCAAATTTCATATATAACTTAAGCAACATTAAGTTTTATTCACATTAACTCGATTTTTAGTACATTTTTTTTAGCTGTTATCACTTTTGTTATATGATTTTGTAGTTCTTTATGTCTTTAAAGAGGACAATATGAAAACAGAAGTAGAACATAAACGTGAAGATTTGCATATTGCCAAATGTTTGCTTTAAAATGTTGTAGACTATAAATGTCATTCTGTTAATGGTATAATAAAATATTTAAATTTAACATTAACGTTTCCTGCATCGCTTGCAATTGTTTTGTATGTCTGCATATATCACAAAGAATTTCTTGATTTTCCTTTCTACATTTCTCTGAATTTTTGGTAAAACTTTGACTGGCTTAAGCACTTATTGCAACCATTATAGTTTGCATTTGTTCCATTTAAATGTCAACAAAGTGTCAATTAGTAATAATTCAGGTCACTTTGGACATGAATTCTTTATTTGCATGTTCAAAAGTACAGCTATGGCTGGCTGCCTTTTAGGCTGGCTTACCAGACAGCCTGGCTTAATGCCATTGCTTTTATCTGTATGGGATGTTTATTATTTCATTTCTTTTTTCTCTTTGAATTTTTGACACTGTAGATACATGAATGTTGCAACATTTTAAAAGCACAAGAAATTTAAATCGAGTACATTGAATTAAATCATCATTGTGTAGTAGAACAAAATAAAAATTGTATGCATAAATGTTAACGTTTTCCGTTCCTTATGAGCCTTCTCTTCTTGTGACTTCTCGAAAGGGTTTGCGAAAGCATTTAGTTTTCGTTTGCAGTAGAGAGAATCCCTCCTAAAACAACAAGAATTTCAGTTTTTATAAAGTGGTTCCTCGTTAATAACTTATAACAATTTTTTACTGTAAACGATATTTCAAAGATTTATTATCTTTAGCCAATCTTTTATTCACTGGTATTCACGGTAGACCTTGCGTTGCTGTCAGTATGGCTGAGAGATGTGGGCTATCTGCCCTCAATCTCAAAAACGTTTGGTCGTATAAACAAATTTTTCAAACAAAATTTACGGCAAATTTTATGTTCTCGATTTCTATAATAAAAGTGCAAATCATTGGAGCTATAGAAACCGAGATAATCGCGATTTGACTGATTTTTGTGGCCTTTGACCTTAAACAACTTACGGCCAGACACGAGATTAAATGAGACTTTTGAGACAACCTTTAGAACACTTAAGCCGATAAAACTCATCTTTAATGATAAAAAAAGTACACGGTAAATAGTAAATGGAAACGCCAAATAATAATTTTGTGGTTTTCATAGGCACCCGCATATGTCCATTTTTTACGATTCTTAGATGTTGCTTAATTTTAAACGACATTTAAATGGTTCTAAAAATTTCTGAAAAAACATGAACCAATTTCATAGTTTGATCTAGCATGGTTTTTCGGCTCTACGGATCTAAATTTAAATAAAGTACAACACCGAGCAAATGATGAAGAATATTGGAAACAACTTATTACGCCCCTACGTTTCCTGCAGGAGTAAATGGAACCAATATATATTTAATGTAATAAACAGTCTTTATAATATGCATTTTATGGGCCACTATAGTATGAAACGTATGCAATCATAATGTGCTGAAAAAAATTCCGCGTAGCATTTATAGGCTGTTTAATAAATATAATCTCTTTATAGCCCACAATCATATTATGTTCTCTATAACCATATTATTGTTTGCCACAATCGTATATACATACACAGAAAAAATTATCAGTAGTGTTAAATCAATTAAAAGTATTTCAATTCAATTAATGTGAAATTTAATCAATTATTTTTTTCGTTAAAGGAATATTTAAAATTTAATTTGGATCTTTAAGTTGTTTTAAAATTAATTTCTAATTAAAATATTAATTAAATAACAAAAAATCTTAGTTGATTTTTTCGTTTAAAATTAAATAATTTTCACTTGTAGAATTGTTGTTGGGAATTATCTGATCTATATTTAATTAAATCAATTAACACCTTGTTTGAGATGGCAAAGTTTTTTGATCATTTTTTTAATTAAACTTAATAATATCATTTCTACTTAATAATATCAGTTATCAAAAAAAAAAAAAAATATTCATAACTTTAAATTTTTAGTAATCAATATAATCATTTTGATAATTAGTGCAAAATCAACAAATTGTTTGCTTGATTCTATGAATTTAAATATTTTTTTTGGTCTTATATTGCCTTTTTTTAGCCAATATAAGACCAAAATCATATAAGTAAACAAGTAACCAGCTCGCCCGCTCATACATTTATTTAAAGTCCACATATAAATAGTTGTAAAAGGACTAAAAAAAGGTCATGGACGACAACCCCATTGCTTAGTCAGTCGCCGTAATAGATTTGAAATTTTTGCGCATAACACAGAAAAAATTAAAAATCTCTATCCAATAAATTCATAGAATCAAGCAAACAATTTGCTGACTTTGCATCTATTACTAAAATGATTATATTGATTACTAAAAATTGAAATTTTTAAAAAATTTTTTATGTGCCGTTTCAAACAATTTGTTAATTGATTTAATAATATATATAGCTCAGGTTTTGACAATTCGCAACAACAATTCAACAAGTTTAAATTATTTTATTTTAAACGAAAAAATCAATTGAGATTTTGTGTTATTTAATTAATATTTTAACTAAAAATTTATTTCAAAACAACTAAAATGTTAATTAAATAAAATTATATTTCCAATTTCTCTGAAAAAAAATTGATACAAATACTTATTAAAAAAAAAAATGATACATTAAATAAATTGAAATACTTTAAAAACAATTTTTTTTTATTTGATAAAAAAAACTACTGATAATTTTTTCTGTGAAAAATGTATAGTTATCCATTTATATTTTCAGTTCTTAAATTTATGTAAAGTAGCGTATACCATTGATCATTTTAAAACATTTCTAGCTTTAGCATTTTTCACTTTCTGCCCTCCCCTCATTTATAAATTTTACGTTTTGCCTTTCGACAAAATGATTTGTAAACAAATTGGTTTAGGAAAGTCGATTGAGCTGCGGGATTTTTTTTTGTTAACAGAGTTTGTAAACTTTAAACTTTGTTATTATTAAGTTGGTTTTTTTGCTTTTTTTCCAATTTTTCTTGTTCCAACTATTTAATTGTGCCACTCATGCTTTAACTTTGTAATGGTCAGAGTTTTACAGACTCCAGAAAAATCGTAAAGCATACAGAAACTTTAGCTAAACTAAACAAATTATGCTTTACAAAAAAAGAAGAAAAAAAAAACGCATTTGTGTTCATACAATTACGCTTAAGAAATAAATAGTTTACACACATATCTTTACTGTAAGAAGAATAATGGATATGAAAAATTGATTAAAAATTATAAATGCAAAATATTGCATTTATTTGTGTATACAAGAGCACTAAATATCATTATACACACGCAATTTACAAAATTTGTTTAAGCAGTGTGATACGCAGAATTTCAAATCAAGTTAATGCTTCTTTTGATTACCGCAACCATAATTTGGTTAAATTTATTACTGCACAAAAAATTTAAAATTATGTATAAGAATGAATGAATCACTTTAGAATATAGTTGGTGCAATCATTTAAATGGTCTTAGATTTTTAAAGGACCTATGGTATTGATGATTTTCTTGACAATCATATATATGGTTGCAACAAACATAAAATAGCCGCGGGTAATAAAAATGTAACACATATTTAATTTTCAGTTTTAAATGCGCTTAATAAGGAGTACAAAAATAAGCAAAACAAAACGTTTCCAATGAGTGAAAAAGAAACAAAACAAAATTATAGTAAAGTTCAGTATTTGGTGCAAAGAGGAAATGTAAAATAGATCAACTCCTTTATAAAATCTAAAGGAAATTCATTGCATTTTGTTGTGGGACCTACTTAACAAAATACCTACGATATTTTGGTTTTGCTTCTGCACTTTGTAAGACCTTTTCATAAAAGACTGAACTCGAGTAACGAAAATGATATAGTTTTAAATTATTCTTGGTTTTGAACACAACTTACGCAACTAAAAACAAAGCAAAGGGAACGAAATTAAAGAGTTGTGAACAAAAAATTTTCGCAAAACCTTTGCTTATTGATTTGCTCTTTATAGTCATTTGTTTAAGTAGAATTAAAAGACATTTCTAAAAAAAGCAATTCCTAAAATTTTAGCGCAATGCTAAAAAATATAACTAAACTACAAATAAATCATCCACAAAATACGTTTCGGCATTTGCTGTTTTCTCAAATGTACGATTGCAACAGTAAAGATAAACATATATATATATATATATATGAGTTTGGAGCCACTTAATTATTTTAGAAATTTTTATTTATGGTTTTGCTCGTGAACAAAATGATTGAAAAGGGTTAAAAAGTACTGTACATTTCTCAAACGTTTCCGAAATGTTTCGTTGATTTTCATACACTTGTTGAATTTTCTTCTTTAGTAAATTTTACAAATTTATTTAATAGACGCAAATTGAATTGTGAGCTTTTTATTAAGAGCGCAGTAACAAACAAATAAATAAAATAAACAAGAAGATTTTTTTTAAATCGTTAAAATTGTTTGTTAATAAAAAATACAGCTGTTTTAATGCAGATAATGACTATCAATCCAACATATTTGTAAAGAGTATAGCACTGTTTGATAAACAAAACCTTTTATAATAATTTTCCTTTAAACATTATTTAGCCCGATTTTATTTAAATATCAGACTGTTGGAGAAAGTCACAAAGCCAAAAAAAACTTGTTTTAAAAAAAAATACAATTAAGTTAAACTGAATTCAGTTACTTCATTAATAAAAAAAATTAAGACGAACAACATGTATATAGACAAAGCTTAATTGTGTTCTAACAATGTGACAAAAGATGCAGAAAATCTCAAGCAAAATAAAACATTATTAAAAACGGAGACACAAAAAAATAGAACAAAGAAGAAAACTCAACAGTTTGAAGTCTTTTTAATGTGCAAAAAATTATTTATGACTTTGACAACAATTAGGAAGATAATAATGATGATGAGGAAGTGAATAGTTGTGTCTTTTTTTTGTAATTTGCATATAAAAATATAAAAAATTATCAACAATAAAAATTACAAACATAATTTTACAAAAGTTTGTCAAGGGGCAAAAATTTTTTTTTTAATGAAAGTATAAAAGATATTTTTTCAAGTTTTTAAATTCAAACTACAGTGAACTCGCGATAACGTGAACTTTGCATATGATAAATAAAAAATAAATTTCTTATGAATATTAAAAAAAATACACATAAAATTAACAAAAACTAATGGGACATTTTTTGTTTGAAAAATGATTATGAGGAAAAAAAATTTTATAGGAAAAAGTCGGTCATCTTTTTTTGATAAGTTTTTTGTTCGACCATGTTTAACAAATTTTTTCCATTTTCGGAAGCTCAGAAGAACGTTATGTTTTACGCTTTCCGGTACCATAAAGAGTATTATTTACACGATTTGTTATTTCCTATTTTTTTTTTTAATGGAACAAACTGTTGATTTAGCAACACCATATTTTCTTGCCAAGCCACTGACACTATAACCTTTTTGCAATAGTTCAAGAATATTTACTTTATCTTTCAAAGATATACCTTTCGGGTTTTTAATGACATTTTTCACTTTCACGAATAACAATTTTTGATTACTTTTAACTTTTACATAGCGATGTCAAAAAACAACAGGTCAGCGTATACATAAAATTAAGAAAAACAAACGCTGTAACATAAACCAATAAGTGAACTCAATTGGGGGATTTCCCAATTTAAAAAAAAAAAAAAATTTTAAACAGCATACAAAAATAAACAAGAATGTGTTCACGTTTTAGAGCTTCCAGATTTTGTTCACGTTTTAGAATAGTCTGTGTAAAAATACATTTGTTCACGTTTCTGAGACGTTCACACTTTCGAGTGTTCACGTTTTCGCGAGTTCACTGTATCAGTTCTCGAACAAATTAGTACAGTTAGTCGAACATTTTTGTTTGTTGTCAATATATGCACAAACTTTGGCAGCAGTTTGCTTTTCTCCATGGCCCCACGTACATACTTCGAAAAACTTGCCCTGTGCCCATGTTCTGCAACTCTCGCTTCGAGAAACTTTTCGATTGAAATGCGAGAAATAAAACAAAAATGCCATCAGTTGAAACAAACAACTGTTTTTCTTACTTAACTGCGTCTGTAAGATTTTTAGTGAGCGATAACTGTCACTTGCCGATAAACAGAAAAAGTGTGTCTGTAAAATTTTTGTGAGAAAGTTCCCGCTTTGAACTGTCAAATAAACTCACGCATAAAAACGGGGTGAGAAAAAAATTGCCCCAAAAAATATATTATATATGCAAAATGCAGTGAATAATAACATGGAAGAGATAAGTATTTTGTTTTTGACTGATTTTTTCATTGTTTAATTATGTTTCTTTTAACATTTTTCAAAAATATACAAATGTTTTCAAAGCTATTTTTTAAACAAAAAAAATTAAAGTCGCACTCTACATTATTTGCTATAGCCGACGGTTGTATTTTCGCCGCCGGCATCGATCATTTTTCAATTTTAGTGAATTTTGGCCGCCGCCAACGATATGTGTGACTGGTGTTTTCAACGTCTGCAATTTCACTTTAGCTTCGAGTGGAATATTATGACATTTATAGCGTAACGACGTAATCTCTTTTGATAGTTTTCGACATGAGTTACAGACACACTTTTTTCTCACTTTTCGAGAAACGATGGAATATTTTGTTTCACATCTTTTAGATGCGAGAAGTTCTCGCCAAAGCTACAGAACATGAATACTGATCATTACATTTTTGAGAAAATTAAATTAACCAAATAAAGGGAAAACTTTGACGTCTAATTGACGTTATGGTTGTGCAACTTGGAATATGGCTTCGAAAGATTTGAACACCTTGCAAATTTTTTACCAGCAAATGCTTAAGAAGCATTCAGAAAATTTTCTGGCCCAACAGGATTTCAAATACACAACTCTGGGCACGCACACATCAAAGCCAACTACAAACAGACATTTTGAAAAGAAAAGGGAGGCAAATTTTTAGAATTTGTTTTTGTTTTCAATGTAGTTATTCGAACGAAAGAATTCTTTCGCACATCGGAAATAGGCTATAATTAAATAAAAAAAGATCTTAATTGACTTTTTTCGTTTCAAAAAAAATAATTAAAACATTGGGAATTGTTGTTGTGAATTGTCAATATTTATTTAAATTAATTAACACATTGTTTGAAATGGCAAAGTTTTTCGATCACTTTTTTAATTAAAATTAAAAATATCATTTATTGAAAAAAATATATTCACAATTTTAAATTTTTAGTAATCAATATAATCATTTTGGTAATAGGTGCAAAATCAACAACTTGTTTGCTTGATATTATGAATTTAGAATAAATTTGGTGATTGGAGAAATTTAATAATTTTTTCTGTGTTATAGCACTCTTACTTGTGTATACAAATATATTTCTAAAACTATGATGTAATATTGGTTTCAGACTGCCGTTTTTGTTAGAAGTATATTTCAAAGTATTGCCAAACTATGATTATTAACTACACATTATTTCTATTAGCTAGTGATGCCACATCCTTACATTATGCTATATTATGGATGTAATTGTTAAATATGCAACAAATGTATGTAAATTTAATTAAATTAACTATATATTTCCTTTTTTGTGGTGAAATTTCTGCAAGTGCATAAAATAAATATCACATGAATTTTTACATTGTCATTGATAAGTTAAAACTATTAAAGGCTCCATTCTGTCTAAGAGTTAGTAAAAAAACCGCAGTGGATTTTATATCACACATAAGAAGTTTTGGCTTAAACACAAGAGTATTAGATGTTGAACAAAAACAAAAAAAGAAAAATAGTTAAAATTCTATACAGCAGTACGACATAAAATTCTTTTCTCTTAGACATTTGGGCGTCTTCGAAGCAGTATTTTTTTTCTTTTGCCAATTTTTGGCAAATGTCATTATTTATTACAGAAGATTATTGCTAATGCCAAAGAAAAAAAAAAATAATGCCAAGCATCTTAAAGTTGTAGAACAATATTAATTAAAACATTTATAAAACTTAAAAGAAATTACGAAAACAAATCGTCACGAGTACAATACAATTTTTCAACGATAAACATATTATGATTGAGTCAACCCTTAACATGGTTTTAGGCATGTATAATTTTAGCGAGATAATTTTTATTGCTTTGAAGAAAAGTGAGCTATTTTTTGTGCATATGATTATTACATATTCTACTCAATAATAACATGGCTACGGTTATAATAAAATGGATATGTTTTTGTACCTGTGTTAATAGGGTTTGCAACGCTGAAATTTTTTAAGATTCGATGTACCGATTTTTCTCCAAATTTCGCTTTCGGTACTTAAAACATTTATTTTCGTCCATGAAATCACTATTAAATGTGATTTTTAAAAAAATTGTTTCCAGAAAAATAAAAATATTGCTATGTTTTTACTTTATAAAACGCGTTAGGGTTTATTCCCTTTACAATAAACCTTTGAGTTCTTTTTAATTGAATATCAAAATAAATACACACACGAATTCAAATAAACAAACTTTACTGAAATTAATTATAATGTTCACAATATTTAACCACTATTGTAAGTAACGAACTGAACCGTTATATGGTCCAATCGAACTAACTAAACTTTTATGAGTTAGCCTGTTCAAAACCATTCATAGTAGATTCAAGAACCATCCATCTATTCGACTCTAGAATTTACTGTTCGAATTATTTTAAAATAACTGTTATACATCTTAATATAGAGTCTACAATTACAATTGCTAGAAAATTCAGTACAGTGGCGTTCATAGCAATTCAAGCTAATACGACATAAAACTATAATTTACAAGATAACTTATAACTAAAACCATTAACAATTCTTAGATAATTCTAATTTCGTAGCAATATATTTTAAATATATTTTATCAAAAATCTAATTTTTTTCATCTTATTCTACACCCTGTTAAGTACCATAATCCACTCTTAAGTCCAACCCCGTTTTTTGACACACTAGGTCTCTTTTCTCGGAGAAGGTCACACATGTATATATATATAAAAACATAAATTAAGAGCCAAATCCAATTTATATTACCTAATCTCACATATTGTATTTAATCAACAAGAGGGTATTAACTCAAAATTTCAAAATTTTCAGTAGAAGCAAAACAATTTTTAATTTAACATTGAAGGCAAATGAAAAACCATTTTAAAACCATCCGCTTCATTACTAAAAAGTAGACAAAATAGGACGATATTTTTGTATGTGTTCTGTAGATTTTTTCGAAAAAGTGAGAAAAATTGAGTTAATACCCTCTTGTTGATTAAGTGCGATATATAAATTGTTTTATGAAAATAATAAAATCGTTTAGTAGTGCATTTAATAATTACACAGGCCTGCAAAATTTCAAAAATTCGAAATCCACAACTGTACTTTTCTAAAGGCTTGAGGACGAATCTTTTTCCAGATTTTCTCCACCAAATCAGATTACGCTGTTTTTAGCCTTATTCGAGACCTTATAATATTTTATTAAATCTGATATGCCATTTGAAAGTCCTACCAGCTACCTTAAAAAAAATTTTAACCTTTGTGAAATCTTGTTTCTTCTCTGAGATATCTAAACATTGAACTTGAAAAATACGATTTTTCGCTATAGTCATGGAATTTTCGGATTTTTTTTTTAGTTTTTTGTGATTTTTTATTTTTTTTAATTTTGACTTAAATTAATTTTTTTTTTTTTTATTAATGGCGATTTCTTTTCTAAGAAAAATATGTTACAGTATATAAAGGGTGTTTTTTTAAGCTAGATAGAACTTTAAATTGTAAAAAGTAACACAAAAAATTAAATTTTGATGAAATATTTTTTTTATCGTTTCAGTATACTCTGACAAATCATCATGAATAGACTCACGCTTGAACAACGCTACGAAATTATCCAAATTTACTTTGAAAATCAGTCGTCGATTCGCGCAACTTATGTTCGCAAAATTGTGTTTAGCGATGAGGCGCATTTTTGGCTTAACGGGTTTGTTAATAAGCAAAATTGCCGCATATGGAGCGAGACCAATCCACAAGAGACCCTACAGACTCCATTACATCCAGAAAAATGCACCGTTTGGTGCGGTTTTCACGCTGGTGGCATCATCGGACCTTATTTCTTCAAAAATGAGGCCGGAGCTCGCGTTACGGTCAATGGAGATCGTTACCGCACCATGATCAATGATTTTTTGTTTGAAAATATTGATGACATTGATCCGGAGGAGATGTGGTTTCAACAGGATGGCGCTACGTGCCATACGGCGAACGCAACCATCGACTTATTGAAATCAAAATTTGGCGATAAGTTGATTTCGAGAAATGGACCTGTCAATTGGCCTCCAAGGTCGTGCGATTTGACACCTCTCGATTATTTCCTGTGGGGCTACGTGAAGTCACTGGTTTATGCTGATAAACCAGCAACAATTGACGCCTTGGAGGCCAGCATTGTTCGTGTTATTCGTGACATACGGCCAGCAGTGCTCGAAAAAGTGGCCCAAAATTGGACGTCCAGAATGCGCTTCGTCAAGAACAGCCGCGGTGCCCATATGCCCGAAATCATTTTCAAATGTTAATGTCACGTATTGATCTTTCGAATAAAAAAAAATTTTTGATTACAATTTAATTTTTTGTGTTATTTTTTACAATTTCAAGTTCTATCGGGCTTAAAAAAACACCCTTTACATGTAACACTTTCTAATATTACATATAATCGCTCGAAGTGTTGCATGTTGTGCAACTTCAGCAGAACAAACTTAGCGGCTTTCATTTACAACTATTACAATTTCACCGTAAATGTACTGCATTAGCGATTTTAAAAGCAATTTAAGCGGTTTTTACACTCTATTACGGGTTGGAAACGAATATTGACATCAATAATGGCTTAAATTTTAATATGTAACAATTTTTATATATTTATATTATATTTTTATATTATTAATCAATCTTTTTGCAAAATTATAAGTGCTATGACAAATAAAATAAAGTCTTGGTCGATCAAATAAAGTAGTAAGTACCTAAGTTGAAAAACAGGACCGTATGAACACCATAAGTAAAAATGAGAGTAAAATACGCAACATGTTTTGCATGTTTTTCATAAACAAATTCACCAAAGAACTTGAAAATGTTTCCCACAGTTGTATTTTTTGTAGAAACGAACAAAAAAATGTGGAACATGTAATATTTTCGCAACGTTTTACTCAGAAAAGAAATATGATTTTTTTTAATTTTCTATCCCACATACCAAATAATACTCCCTTCCTAATCTTAACTTTTAATGACTTAATAAATATATGCAAAGCTTATTTTTTACACCCTACACCACCGTTGAAGGGTGTAATGCATATGCATTTGCAGCTTGTAAAACCCTCATTAGTTTCTAGTTTCGGTTGTCGTTCTTTTCTGTACGAAATATTTTGTATTACTTTTTCTTTGCGAGAAATCAGTTGTTTCATAAAAAAGCATTAAGATTCTGAAAAAAACTTTTATTAAAAATTAAAAAATTAGTATTTTATGTAAAAAATACATCACTTTTTAAAAATTGTTTTTTAAAACAAATTTTTCTAGTTTTAAACTGTTTTATCTTTTAAGGAATGAGCTTATGAAAAGCAATCATATTTATTAATAATTCAGTGTTGCCATATAATATAAAAATATTCATATGTAATAATATAAATACAACTAAGTATGCACAATGGGATATAACTTATTATAACATAACATCTCCCTTTCCATAAATTAAACTATAGTAATTATTATTTCATCTTAGATTACAATGTAATAAAATCATAATTTGTAGTGATGTATTAATAACTATAGTTTTTTATTTTACATTTATAAATTTAATTTTTGTGGTTCTTTTATCATCCTACCACTTTTTGTTACATAATTATTTCCTTTAATTTTTCCCTGTTCATTAACAATTGTTTCAGGAATTTGTACATTGAGTTCACTAGGAACTTCAACACCCGTACGGTCTGTATCGTTCAACACTTTGACACTTGTGTCATCGGTTTTGAACGATTCCTCATTTTGGGTTTCAACTATTTGATTTTCTAAGGATTTTCTTATATGTTGTTGATTTCTCCTGTACAATATTTCATTATTATCTTTTATTAATAATGATCTTGGTTCTTTGCAATGTTCTATTACCTGTCCCGGGAGCCAACAACTTGTAGGTGTTTTCTTAAACATAACCTTATCTCCTTTTTCAACGGGTCTAACTTGTTTCGCCGTTTTGTTATAATGGTCTGAATATTTTTGAATATTTGCATTCAGTTTTCTATTGTATTCCCCCCGATCAACCACTTTTGGCTGAAGGTTTGTGGTGATGGATGGAACTTTTGTCCTTAAAGACCTCGACATGAGTAACTGTGCAGGGCTAGGCAAAGTACCCTTAGGTGAAGTCCTATAATGCAGTAGTGCCACATAAGGGTCCGATTTACTTTCATAAGACTTTAAAAATAATTTCTTAATTGTTTGAATAGAGCGCTCCGCCAAGCCATTAGTTGTATTTATATTATTACATATGAATATTTTTATATTATATGGCAACACTGAATTATTAATAAATATGATTGCTTTTCATAAGCTCATTCCTTAAAAGATAAAACATGGTGTCAGAAGTGAAGCTGAAAGAAAACCTTGTTTAAATATATATAAAAAAAAAAAGAGAAAAGAACTAGAAAAATCTAATTTTTAAATAAGAATTAAATACTTAATAAGTCGAGAAGAAGGAATCGGAAAAAAAATAAAATATTACCAAACAATTTATAAGTAAAATAGAAATCAAAAGTATAAAAAAAAAAAAAAAAAAAAAAAAAAGAAAGAAATAAAATGGCGACAACTCCAGCAAATATAAAAAATGAAGCAGGTGGTCAACAATTTACGGCAACATTACAGCAAATAAATTTAAAAGCAACAAATATGGCCAGAGAGTGGAGGATGTGGCACACTCAGTTTAAAATTTTTGTTAGATCCTCTAATCTGGAAGATGCTTCGGATCAGCGCAAGGTGGCCCTTTTACTTCACCACCTTGGTAGCGGAGCCTTAGATATTTTTTATTCCTTCAACATGGACGTTGATACGGTAAAATATGGGGATCTCGTATCCAAATTTGACTCATATTTCATCCCAAAGGTTAATATAGCCATGGAAAGGCATAAATTTTTTATGTGCCAACAGCAACCAGAACAAAATATTGAAGAATATGTTACGATTTTGAAAAATCTCAGTTTAAGTTGTGAATTCGGTGCTTTACGTGAAAGTTTGGTAAAAGATGTCTTCATATGTGGCTTATCAGCTAAAATGGGAAATATACGAGAAAGGTTGTTATCTGAAGGTGGTATTGAGCTTGACAAAGCTATTGATATTGCAAAAAACATGGCGACGGCTAAGGAAAATGCAAAATCGTTTCAGCAAATAGAAGAATCAGAGCCTTTTATTAACTACATCAAAAGAAGTGAAAATAAGATGAAGCAGACAAATAAAAATAGCAATTGTACAAAATGCGGCCAAATACATCGAAACAAGTGCCCGGCAATAGGGGCTAAATGCTACAATTGCGGGAAAACCGGCCATTTTGAAAAAATGTGTTTCTTAAAGAAAAAATACGTTAAGTGTGTATATGCGGGTGAAGAAGCAGAAGAAGAAGAACAGGAAAAAGAAGAGGAAGAGGACTTATTTATTGGCACACTTTCTAGAAAAACTGCAACAGCGGCTGAATGGGCTATAGAGGTAATAATAAACAACAACAAAGTAATTTGCCAAGTGGACACGGGGGCACAAACTAATGTAATTTCTTTAGAAACTTTGAAAAAATTAGAAGCTAACCACTTAATGGAAAAGACTTGTGTTAAAATATTTACATTCAGCGGTGAGCAAATAAAAGTTGTAGGTTTTGTTAATTTAGTAGTAGGTTTCGACAACCGCACTTATAACATCAAATTTTATATTGTTGAGATTAATTGTAAGAATATAATTGGTCTTGAGACTGCTATTAATCTAAATTTGGTAAAAAATGTAAATTTATTATCGGTGAATAAATTAGTTGAAAAATATGTGGATGTTTTTAATGGTCTTGGTCTGTTGCAATCTAAATGTAATTTGAAAATACGCGAGAATGTTTCGCCTGTAATAGATCCACCTCGCAAAATTCCATTTAGGTTACACGATAAACTTAAATGCGAATTAAAGAGAATGTCGGATTTAAATGTAATCAAACAGGTTAGTGAGCCAACGGAGTGGGTGAGTTCTATAGTTTTAGTATCGAAACCTAACGGCAGTCTTAGACTTTGTTTAGACCCCAGGAACTTAAATAAAGCCATATTGCGTCCTCATTTCCCGTTTCCGAACATTGAGGATTGCAAGGCTCGGTTAAACGGTTCGAAATATTTTTCATCACTGGATGCAAACAGTGGCTTCTGGATGATTCCACTAAATGAAAAATCCTCTAGACTGTGTACATTTAACACGCCATTTGGTCGTTATCGTTTCCTGAGGCTGCCATTTGGTATAAATGCGGCACCTGAAGTTTTTCACGCTGAGTTAGTAAAATTATTTGGTGATATTTCAGGTCTTATTATATATATTGATGATTTTTTAATATATTCTTCTACAAGAGAAGAACATTTTCAGATATTGGAAAATGTTTTTCAAAGGGCCAAGGAGGTCGGGCTAAAATTTAATAAATCCAAATGCAAATTACTGCAAACTGAGATCAAATTTTTAGGCCATGTTTTTGATAAATCTGGTGTCAGACCAGATGTTGAAAAGGTTCAATCAATTGTCAACATGCCAAAACCAAAAAATGTTAGGGAATTACAACGTTTTCTTGGTATGATTACATACCTAGGTTCATTTATAGAAAATTTATCCTCGAAAAATAAAAATTTGAGGGAACTTTTAAAAAAGGAAATTCAGTGGCATTGGTCGTCCAGCCACGAAAGAGAGTTTGAAAATCTTAAACAGGAAATAACTAAATCTCCAGTCCTAACATATTTTGATCCAAACAAGGAAATGACTTTGTCTGTAGATGCATCGAAATTCGCACTAGGTGCTACAATCTTACAGGATAAACATCCCACTTCTGACACCATGTTTTATCTTTTAAGGAATGAGCTTATGAAAAGCAATCATATTTATTAATAATTCAGTGTTGCCATATAATATAAAAATATTCATATGTAATAATATAAATACTTATTATAACATAACATAAACAAAATTTTTAAAAATTTTTCATACCACAATAAACTAATACATAAGTACTTTTGGCTGTTACTAAACGATGAATTATATTTTAAACAGATTTTTGCGCAACTGAACGGAACGATAAAGAGAAAACAAACCACACATACCGACTTTCAATTGAACAGAAACTAAAAAGCTGACTCATAACGTAAACGAATTGACACAAAATCGTTTTCCGGGACGTTCTTAACATATCCATCCGTCGGGTTGGCTGAGTAACTGTATTTGTGGCTAATCGACCGTAATAAGGTAACCAAATTTTCAGGAACTGGTCCATATTTACCTATAGCTACAGAACAAGTACCCTTCCGAAATTTGTTTTTACTGTCAAAAATTGGTTATTAATATTAGTATTTAAATAAAATTTTTCAAAAAATTACTTTTATATGCTGTTTTCACAACACAAGTGATTGGACGTGTAGTAAAACTTATATGGAAAACACTCAAAAAACTGAGTGCTTTTCATATAAAATTTACTACACGTTCAATCACTTGTGTTGTGAAAACAGCACATTAAAACACAATTTGGTTGTGCACGAAAGGCGGATTATCAGGTTATATGGTTATGTAGTTATATTAACAGCAACAATTTATTTTTAAAAAATTACATAACTGTATTTTGTTGTTGCGAATATAACTAAATAACCATATAACCTGATAACCATTTTTCCGTGACCAACCCAATTGTACTGTGGCTCTAAAACTGCAACTGAATATCGTATAGATTTTAGTATTTATATTAATCTTAACCTCAAAACAAAATGTTGTGCTAGTAGGACCATAATTGTCCACACTAACTAAATAGGCAAAATTGTAGTGTATCATTTAGTTTGACTTGTCCAGGTGCTTTATTATGTCCAGTCTCTCTCTCTCTCTCTCTGCTTCTCTGAATTTAACAAAACGAAAAAGCAAATTAATGTACAAATTTCAACGGGGTCCTCCTTAACATATTATTTTGCAATTGCTAAACTGTTTTTGCCACTTTATTTTTGTTTTTATATTTCTTTTGCTGAGATTTAACTAAATTTTCGCAACGCTTATATACACAAACCAGTGTTTTTAATGTGGGCGGGCGTATGTGCGTCGATTAGTCTGCATAATCAAATATTTAGCAAAACTTTACTGTACTCGTAAAAAGTTTGTGGTTTTGCAAATTTAAGAAAATTATGCAAAAACATGAACTTTGTCGTAGTTTGTAAAACACATTATTTTTAAAGCCAAGAATTACTTTGACTGGCAGGCCACTTAAAATAGAAGAAGGAGAGGAGCAAAAATTTAATACAAATACAAACTAAAAGATTTTTCTATAAATTTTAAATTGCCCTAAAATCTTAATAAAAAATAATAAAAATAAGTCCTAAAACATAATTTAATTTTAACAAAACTGATGCCAGAAGTCATTTAATTCTAGAAATTTTTAATAAAAAAGTTTAAACAATAGATCTGGTAATACTTGGCTGTTATGGTCATATTTATGATTGTAGCAATAATGTTACCTTAAACGTACAAAAAAAAAAATATTAATTGTTACTTGTTTTTGTCAAGTATAAAAGTGACATCTATAGTCAAAATGAGTTGCAGAAAGGAGGTTAAGAATGAACTAAACAGAAATTTTGTAACGTCAAACATTTAAATATCTGGGTTGACTATAATATAGTAAAAGTAATTTTATTTAAAATACCTAAAATTATATTAACACATAAATTCTTTTGGATTTGAACTAAACACAAAAATAATTTGCAAAAAACTCTTTCTATTTTTATATACTTTGTACACTCGGAGAAAAAATATATGGTTATCGAAAAATCCAAAATTATTATGGTGATTTTTTTTTAGAAGAAATATTCTTAATATATATAAATATATATATATTGTATATATATATATATATATATATATATATATATGATGATATTTATATCAAAGTATACTCACTTTAATTACTCTTCTTGTTACCGCAACAATACTATTATTAAATTAACGCTTTGCAGATATGTTTAAAGGTAAATAGTAATATTTTATATATTATATCCATAATTTTAGAGCTACGAATTGTGGTTGTAGAAACAATAATGCAATTATTTGTGGTAAACATATACAAGTTTAAACAAACCGTTATATCATTACGCCGATATAAACATAGTTATATCCATAATTATATAGTTGTTAAGACCAAACTGTTTGAACGACTAATTTTTAAGAAAGTTTACATTAAAAAAGCCAGGGCTGTGGAGTCGTCCGAAAAAAGTACTAACTCCGACTCCAAACGCTGAAATTTTTTAAGTGCGACTCCGACTCCGACTCACGACTCCGACTCCTACTCTAACCGTGATGTTAAATGAATGAGACGTAAAATTATTTCTTTTTTATGTAGAAACATCTTTATTAAACGAATTACGGGAATCCCCGCGTAATGTGCATAAGAAAAACATGAGTGTCATGGTAGGAATTAAAGGCTGTCCGATAAAGATGTTTCTACACAAAAGAGAAATAATTTTACGTCACAATTTTTCTAATACATACTAGTATTTATGCGCTATAGCAACACTTATTCTGTACAATGTTGAAAATATTTCAGCGTTGATGGTTAAAAAATTCTGATATTAAAATTATTGCCAATTCCTGTCATTAACATTTTTTAGCATGAGTAAATTATTTAAAAAATCACACATCTTTTTTCAACTAGATCAATAACTGAGTATAAGTTTTGCTAATGTAATTTAGACTTTTTCCCGCACGTATAAAAAATATTCTTAAATAGCAAAGTACTTGAATCAACTATTTCTCATAAAATAAATTTAAATCTACTTATTCATATTGATCTGCAAAATATTGCATCGCCAATTTCGAAGAATTTTTATATTGGAAAATATAAGAAATTTTTTTAAATTTTTTATGCCGAAAAATTTTGGAGTCGGAGTCACGCGTTTTTTTTTGGGTACTGCGACTCCGACTCCGACTCCGGTACAAAAACCTCAACTCCGACTCTTCAACTCCGACTCCACAGCCCTGAAAAAAGCATATTTTATCTTCGCGTATAAAAAAATATTTCGTCAACTTAAACCAAAAAAAAAAAAAAAAAAATTATTCGCATTTGGCTGTTCCTTGAATAAGAAGTCATCATTTGTTATGATATGAAATTTTATAAATCATACAACCGTTTTATTTTAAATATTTTTTTGTGCAAAAATCTTAAAGCATTCCCACAATAGAATTGAAAATATCTAAGAAAAATATTATTAGGGAAATGTCAAACAGACAAAAAAAAAAAACAAAAAAATAAAAAAATTAGATGAATGACCTTAACGCTATTCTAGTAAAAGAAACAATCGAGCTCAAAAATAAGTAGAAAAATTCTTTAAAAAAATATCTTAGCAATTTCTTTAGATTTATGGTTTGAATAATAGCTATACAATATTCCTAGAATCATCCCTACAAACAAATCACTCTAAACCAAAAAAAAAGTGTAAGAGTAGTCATAGAAAATATAAGCAAATCGAACAATTTTTAGGTTTTAAAATATAAAAAGTTTACACGTTTTCACTGCTTTTCACACTAAGCTTAATATTTATTTCTTTTGAAATATCTTCCTCACTTTCAAATCAATGACGAATTTCTTAAGAAGTTAAATTTGTTTTAACTATAATGATTTCAAGAAGAATTCTTGACAAAAAGTACGAAAAAATAGAAGTTAGGAAGAACATGTAAATCAATTAAAATAGATAATCATTCATTCAAAAGCAAATTTCGATCTACCAAAAGTGAAATACCATTTGGTTTAAGGATTGATATTTGACTATTGACGTCATCCGGCTTCAATAGCCGAGTGAGTAAAACGGCAAACCCCACTGACGAGAGTGTCTGGTTACAATCGAAACTAGTATGGGCAACCTGTCCGTGAAAGCCTGGGTTCAAATCTCAGCGCAGTCAAGAATGAAAAATTATCAATAACAATTTTAATTAATTTCATGTTGTAAAAATTCCTGTCTTCATAAAAATAATTTAATGCAAATTAAATTCAATAAACTTAAGCCTAATTAAAAATATTTAAATTTGGATTAAAAAACCATTAACAGTTCAATAAAATAACCAGAATAACCAGAATGCTAATAATAATAATGCATATTTGGAATTCTTTGATTTATTTTATTTCCAAATAAATTTAATGACATCTGGACAGATTTTTATTCCCGGAAGAATTTTCATTATAATAATTAAATTTAACAGTTTTAATGACAATTTAATAATTAAAAATTGAATTAATAATTACAATTGCGGGATTTCTACATTTGCCATTTATTTTTTAAGTTATTGAACAAGAAAGTAAAAACAGCAAAAACTTGTTTTTGCTTTAAAAAAAAAACATTTTATTTCTTACAAATTACAGTTTTCGAAATGATTTTTTAACCTAAAAAAGTGCAGGCTTTCACAAAATCGTATTCTGAATATGATTCATTGATTTCAACGTGCGAGAGATAATTTGTGCTGTTTAACAGTAGACAACTACCGCTAAGGTCAGATAGTGATGCGAAAATTAACGTGGCCACCTGTAGTGTTGTAAAACAAGCAACACACATTTGTTACAATTTAAATATATAGTCCGGAAAGATTAAAGATATTGTTTAGGAGCTAGGGGAACCACCAACAGGCCAAATTTTCCCACAGTGGATGGAAGCTCAGCCCTTGAAGTCGACTTATAAGGTCTCCATTCTACAAACACGTCGAGTCACCTAAAGTGGCCTCACCAATAATAAGATTGACGCCGATGATCGAGGAGGTACTGACTCCCGTTGTATCAGATGAGAATCTGAGTATTGGCTGCACCCAGTTATAGCCCCGTGTATGCATGCTTAGGGGTAGGCGGGTTCTTAAAGCGCTAAGTGCGTCCCGGGCGGGCCAATAATACGAAAGATAGCAAACAAAGCGTTTAGCAGCATCCCCCACACACAGAGATATAACCCTCGCTGCGGTTTTGAAAAAGCAGCAGCCGTACTTCCACACAAGATTGAAAAACAGTCTGTGAAGCTGACATTTTAAGAATTATGAATTTGAGCATTCTTCCATGAAGATTTGTTGTCAATCTTAAATAAATCTTACAAAATGTATAATAGCCATTAAAACCTTTACGTGCAGCAGAGTTCATTCCAAACTAATTTAACTGGGTACCAAACGTATTCAGAAGGCCAAAAACGGTTTCTTATTTCCGAAATAAGCATACAAAAATTTTTCCGTTATATTCTATTATGGCAATGCCATTTAGAAAGTAGTGGTGTAGAAGTTTTTCCTAAGCCATATGTTTGGAACGATGCAGTGGCTATCAATGGAAAACGGGTAACGGCAGGACAGATTATCCGAAATTGGCTTAGATTTGTTTTTGGCCTATTTAAATGAGCAATTAAAATGGTGGCAGAAAAGGTAGATAAAGATCATGACTAGCGATTGCCAACACTTTAAAAAAAATATATTGTACTACTGTTAATCAGGAAATGCGCAAAGCTTGCTAAAAAAAAATGATGTCTAAGAAATTAAGAATTAAATATTAAAAATGCTTTAATTTTTGGTATCATTCCACCACTAGGCATGAATATCTACAGCAGTTAATAAAAAATAATTAGTTATCTTTAAAAAAAGTAACCACTTAAATGGGTTTCTTTGAAGTCTAATCAACATAAACTCTCAAAACAGAAACTAATTGAAATAAACTAATAACATAATAATAATAAACTCTCTTAAATAAAATTGTAAGCCCATAGATACAATTCCTTGAGTCTATTTAATAAATTTATTGAATTTCGATGCACATTCCATTTTAAGTTACATTCACTTGCATCGCCCATGAGATTTATTAACAAAATTGCACAACATAAAAGTAATTAAATTAATTCTTGATTCAAATCCCTTTTATAACTTTAAATAACAAACTCACAATGAAACTAAGGCAACACTATAACATATACATTTTCCAAAAGACTGTAGAAATGAACAGTTCAAATGACTGTTTTCTGCAAATATCTAAGAAGTATAAGGGATAGACTTAAAATGTTTCACAATTTAGACACGAAAAGTAAAAAGTATTTACTTTGATATGATTACGATTATAATATAAAAACACCTATAATCATATTATAGTCACCACAATTTCTTCATTGTTGCCGCAGCCAACTGCGGTTTACATGGCCTACGCAAATGCTCTCAAACAAATTGTTGTGTTAAAACTTTTAGTTAGAGAAAAAAAAACTAGTAGCAGAAAAGCAGTTTAAAACGGGTTATTTGGACGGGTTATTCAGAAAGCCCGGCAAGAATTTCCTAAAGCACATATCAACTGGATTCTTGAAAAATAAAAGACAGAATTGTTTTCTAATGAATCAGAATATATTTTAAAAACTCTAATGGTGTCAGACAGGTATAATTCATAAGTCCTGGAACAGAATACAGTATTTGTAGTAGTGGCTGATGCTAACGGCGTAATGAGCAGCGTAGCAAGAAAATATGCGAACAGAATATTGAAGCTTTCTATATGGCTGCCAAATAACCTCTGCAAAACAAAGAATAAAATGTGAAGTTTTGAACAAATAAATGCATACCTAAAAAAAAATGAATTAAATTTGCACCTGCCAACAAATTAATTGAATAAATTAAATATTTTTTGATATTTTTAATCCAAATTTAGATATTTTAATTAGGCTTAAGTTCATTGAATTTAATTTGCATTAAATTATTTTTATGAAGAAAGGAATTTTTACAACATGGAAGATTAATTAAAATTGTTATTGATAATTTTCATTCTTGACTGACCTGGGATTCGAAGCCAGGCTGTCTGGCGTGTGATTCGAACCCAGGCGGCTGGTTACCCTGACATGTTTCGACCTCAACCACTAGGTCTCCTCAGAGGGATTTGCCGTCTTACACTCGCAGCCATCGATGACTGCTGACGTCAGTAGTCAAACATCAATCCTTAAACCAAATTGTATTTTAACCTTTGGTAGATCGAAATTTGCTTTTTGAATGATTATCCATTTTTAATTGATCTCACATGTTTTCCTTACTTCTGTTTTTTCGTACTTTTGTCAAGAATTCTTCTTGAAGTCCAAAGTACATTTTTTGTTTTTCCTGTTTTTGTCTTTCTTTTTTCTAGTTGACCTTTTTCAGCACAACTAATTATTGTTAACAGCTAAGGCACGAGCTATGTTTACATTTGTCCTTCAAGTTGACGTCAGCAGTCATCGATGGCTGCGAGTGTAAGACGGCAAATACCTCTGAGGAGACCTAGTGGTTGAGGTCGAAACATGTCAGGGTAACCAGCCGCCTGGGTTCGAATCACACGCCAGACAGCCTGGCTTCGAATCCCAGGTCAGTCAAGAATGAAAATTATCAATAACAATTTTAATTAATCTTCCATGTTGTAAAAATTCCTTTCTTCATAAAAATAATTTAATGCAAATTAAATTCAATGAACTTAAGCCTAATTAAAATATCTAAATTTGGATTAAAAACCATTAACAGTTCAATAAAATAACCACAATACTAATTATTTTTTGATATTAATAATATTTTCTGCAGAAATATTGTGGATATAAGTAAACTTTTTATTAACTTGATTAAATTTTTAATTAAGGCCGATTTTATTTTTGATTATTGGTTTATTTGAAAAAAAAAAAAAAAATTGAACAGCAACATTAAATACGATGTTTCATATATTTGATGCTCGCTTTACCTTTTGGTGAAAATTTAGATTTGACCATCAGCTGACATGCACTGTCGCGGAACAGAGTTTAACATTTCGAATTTTGGGCTGCAACTTCCATTGCAGTAACTTATACAACTATGTACTCTGTTGACACTGCTTTGAAACTACCGTTTTTAGCTTTTGCGGAAATATTTTCCCGGAAATAACAAAAATAAGAAAAACACGGGGTTAATTTTTAGGTTCTTATAATGGATGGGGTTTTATTTATTTTATTTTGTTTGGGTTTTTTCTTCTGCAGTACGTACCGTATGCTTTGGGTTTTGCAGAGTAAGTAGATACATAAATAATAATAACATCGACCTAAATAACAACTTAAACTTAACGAAAAACAGTAAATAGTCCTCTGAACAATAATCAGGCCCATTTACACTATGCGCATAAACATACTGCCCCCTGCTATACTGAAACAACATGGGCAAAGGATCACGCGGGTCGATAACTCACAGAAAATAACAATTTTTTTCCCTTATGTAGAGCATGTAGCCGGTGTTGGAGGTATATCCGGGAACGTTGATAGCCAGGCTAGACGGCGTGCTATGGTTGTTGTTGCTGTGTGCTGGCAGCAATGTTAGCATGTTTCTGCAGGGTGGGTTCGGCTGCGATTTTTTCCTCTTTCTTTTATTCTTCTCAGATTTGGGAGTAGCCTCAGGATTGGATGGACCTTCAATGGATGCTGTGATGTACTCGATAGGGTAAAAACCGAATACAAATAGAAAAAAGAGAAAGATAACCCTAAACACCTACTTTTTTAACTATTACATTCCTTGAAAACATAACATATAGGCTACGATAATTATATCCATTTTGTTATTTAATATAATTTGAGTTTAAATTAAAAAACAACTTTTTTGATTGCCCCCGTAAGAAAGAAACCAACAGAATTCCACATTTGCCAGAAAATTGCAAATTTGTGCATTAATACCAAGACAACGATTCCACAAATACAAATGCATAAGAATCACACTCACAATTAATTTAAATGGCATTCTATTAATGTTAAGTCTCATATAAACCACACACAAGAACAGCCATTAATTTTATTACACTGTCTATCCTTTGACAATTCCCACCTTTCATTTGATAAAATTTAATTATATTTAATGCATTCGCATACAAAGAATTAAGTATTTTGAAGGAATTCAGCAAAATTACTTAGTAACTATCTAATGATATTTAATTAAATATTTTTCACTTTTTTTTTTGATTACTAGATACCATTTTTCTTAAAATTTTTTGACTATCAAATAATATTGTTGCCTTAACACGTTTGCTGCTATCAAGGCGAATTCGTAGAGGTGACATTTTCGAGTCATCTGCTTATTGCTTATTTATTTGTGTGTATACTGAATGTCAAGTTTTGTTTACATTTTGTGAATGCTTGAAAAAAAAAACTTTTTTGAATTTTATATAACAAAAAAAGTGAAATAAAATATAAAGTCAGTGAATTAAAAGTGCCGTAAGGAATAAATGGAGCTACAATTAATTTGCAATACAGAAAAAAGTTTTACCTTCTGTGGGTGTTTTATAAAAAAATTGCCTTGTTTATATTTTCAACAAATAATTTTGACATTTACTCTAACTTTTTACAAAAACAAAATACACAGTATTTTAATAAAAAACCGATAGCTAGCATAACTCTATCTCATGATGCGGTCACTTTTATGAATTCGCCTTGGCTGCTATCGAACCAAAATAATTTCTAAAACTGTTTGTTATAAATAGAGTTTCCAATCGTGTCTTTTCTTATTTTGTTGACCGATGGATCACATGGTGCTCTGTTAATATATGATGTTCCTTTATCCATCGTGCTTAAACCATGTTTAAAAGGCGTTATTTTTATGGAGATTCTGATATATATAAGAACGATTTAGCCAGTTTCAAAAGAGAACAATATTTGGCACGAAGAGAATGCCTATTTTTCGATATGGTCACCTTCTACACATCTATTTTTTCCAATTTTGTTTTATATATTATGGTTACTTAACCATACCAATGCAACCAGCAACCATATTATGATTGCCTCTGAACATAAAATAGTTAATTTTATAATAAGTTTGCCAATACTAATGATATGGTTGTTTTTTTAACCATAACATGTTGCTTTTCGAAAAGAGACAAATATTTTAAAAATCTATTTTGTGTTACGCCCATTTCTCCAATCCTGCTCACATTTTGTCAGATGTTGTGTAGTGATAACCAAGATGCTTGCACCAAATTGTTAAGCTTTGGCTCTTGCCGTTCTTTAGATATAAAGAAAAATAAAATAAAAAAACAACTATAAGGGATTTATATGTAAAATTAGAGGTAGTCGTGGTTTTTTACGCATACCTCAGCCATTTGGAAACCAATCTGCCTGAGTTTCAATAGAAAACTTTAAGGGAGTACATGTGACATAAATATACAACAACTTAGTCTTGCTCATGTCTGGGGTCTTCGGGAAACCCACTTCAATGGACATTGTTACATCAGCTTCGCTATTCGCACGCAGAAAAAAAAATATGGTTGGAGGTAACCATATTATTGTAGCAAAATATATAATATGGCTGGATTTTAGCAATGTCTATGTTTGCAGGTAATCATATTGTGGTTAAATATGACCAAATTATCGTTAAAATCAACAAAAATTTGCCATAAATTAACCATAATATGGTAAAAATTAACCATAGTTTGCTCAAAATGAACCATATTTTGGATAATATTAACGATAATAATGGTTGATTAACCATATTAAATTCAAAATTAACCATAATATGATGAAAGTTTTCCATAAATTGGACAAAAGTAACCATATTATGGTCAATGTTAACCATATTATAATAATTAACTTAAGCCATTGTTTACATTTGCTTATCAAGTTATAATTTTATGTCGTTTTTTACTCCTGTGACGTGATGAATTAAATGAATTTTCCAGCCTGTGACGACCTCCATTAGAATTCTTTCTGTTTTACAGGTTTATAATACTAAGTAAATTTATGAATTTAGATCAATAATTAAAATAAAATGATTGAGAGTTCGAGGCAAACCAAGCAGGTATGTAATTGAAAAGTATTCACCTGTTGTAGAGATCAAAACTGCCATAATTTTGTTGCTCTTAAGCATATTATTTTAAATTTAAAAACAAGCAATTAATATTTTAAAATATTACAATTTCAAACATATTTTTGTTATTATTACCCATAACATGTTTGAAGAATACTATAATATGGTTGTGGCTTTTGGATGGATGAATTTCACCATAATATAGTTGCGTGTGACAATAATATGGTTAAAGTAACCATAATATGTTTAAGTGCATTGTTGTAGCTTTATTATATTAAAACATTTTATTGCTAAGTTCAACCATTTTTAAAGTTTTAAGGGATTTGAGCACTTTATTATTAAATAGAAACAAAATATTATTAATCATGCAAAAGGAATATTAAAAAGAACAATAGTTTGTTTGTTGCCATTGCGGGGACCATAATATATTTTCTTAACCATACTTTAACCATGAATTTTCTACGCGTGCATATTGACCCAGAATATATATACTCTATAAAGTCTAGGATCACTTTTGTAGAAATTACAAACGGAATGACAAACTTAAGTACAAACTTTTTGTTTTTAGTAATTGTATATACTATTTTTTCTAACGATTTTTATTATACATATTACAACTACGATTTAGTAGATTAAATTTACCAACTTATTACACACTTTTTTATGTACTTTAAGTTTAATGGATTTCTGTCTAAGGCCGGGTTTTTCAGATGTGAATTAAGTTTAAACTTAGTTTAACATACTCTGAAACTCGGATTTTTTCCGACGAAATGTGATTTATTTTTTATTATTTCATTACAGACCAACATTTCAAACAAAACTAAGCTGTTCCGGCAAAAATTTGTATACAAGCTTGGTAATGGCCGCACAAATCTGTTTTCAGATTAACTAAACCTAGTTTAACTGAGATCTCAAAAACCCAGCCTAAGACATTCTACCGATTTAACTGGTCAAGATAATATTCTAGCTTATTTTTATCTTTAGTGTTACTTTAAATATTTTACAAACACCATTCCACCACCAAAAAAAGTAGTTTTGTTGCGTAGTAAAATACAAAAATTATTTTGCATATTTATTGTGGCTAAAGGCTTTATAATTTACTATAAAAACCACCTTCTGTTTTGTTTACATACAAATAAATTACTGGCGCTTATACAATCCCACCGCCACAATTTTGCAAACTTTATTTGATTTTATCTCTCAGTCATTAGGAAATGTGGCAACATTAACTAAATATGAAATAGTCAACCACTTGTACCACCAGCACATTTTCATTCATTTATTTTGTAGTTTTGCATATTTTGATTGGTTGGTATTAATTTTACTACAGAATCTGAATACTTCTATACACCTACCTAATTATGGATACTACATCTTTATGGTTATGACGACATCATCAGTGGAATATGCTGGAGGCCTTTTATTTACAACTTTTACTTGATTCTATTTTGTGTTATCGAAAATTGTAATTTCCGTTAATGTACCCCGTAAAATAAAATACATAAAATCTATTTATGCTTGAAATGTATTAAATTCTTCATATAAATAATAACTTTATAGAGGAAAATTTTTGGACAAACAAAGAGATGCAAAAGTTATTTTTGATACGCAACACATTTAACTTTAACCCTTGGAGGTTCAACCAGGTCAGTGCAGACTTTTGGTATATAAATGTGTGTACAACTTTTATGTCTTGCGTGATAGAGATAAGGGGGTTGCTTTTATGGCGGCTAAATTAAAAAAAGTTTTAAATCATAAAAGAGTAAATAAAATAAAATAAGAAGAAAAATAAAGAACGAAGATAGTGTAAGAGCACGCCTCAGTCTGAAAAAAACATGAAAATAGAAAACCACCTTAATTAAAAATCCTCAATTTCGCAAAAACAGACAAAATTACGAAATCATTAAGCATATCAATAAAAATTTTTGTAAAAGTCCTGTCTTCATAAAAATAATTTAATGCAAATTAAATTCAATGAACTTAAGCCTAATTAAAATATCTAAATTTGGATTAAAAGCCATTAACAGTTCAATAAAATAACCACAATACTAATTATTAAGCATTAATTTAAAAAAAAAAAACCGACAAACTTCGGAAATCTTAACAATTTTGAATTGCAAAGAGAATCTCGAATTAACTTTAATATTTAAAACATAATAATCACTTAAAAAAAAACTAAAAAAAATCATTAAAATTAAAAAATTACAAAAATAAAAAAAAAGTTAATACTTTAGTAACATAAAAAAATTTACAAAAGAATCTATTTTCAAAAAAAAGTCACTATCGCATAAAAAGCATTTATATATTAAACGGCATAAAAAATTAACAATAATTATAAGAAAATCGCAAATATATAAAAGGCGGTTAATAAAAAAGCGTCGAGAAAAAATTTTTGATTGAAAGGAAATAAAACAAAAATTGCCCAGAAAAAATATAACAAATTTCAATATAATTATTTTTCTGAAACAGCCAGAGTTTTTCAAATAATTCTATTCAAAATGCAAATACTTCTTTAATTTTCTATTTTTATATATAAAAACAAAATAGTTTTTAGCAAAAGTATTTTGAAATACAAAGTTAAAAATTCATATCTATAAAATCCTAATTTTAAAATACTTAATAATATGTAACAAATATACGTAGAAATAAAAAAAAAACTCAAAACAGTAAAATCGGTACTCTTTTGCTTTAAATAACGAAAGGATAAAAGGTATTTTGCATTTAACAAATACAAAATATTTATTTTATAATGTCTCAAATAAAAAATTAAATTAATTTTATATAAAACTATCTGTTTGGTCCTGGCGCTGTTCGGGAGTTGCTAAATAAAAATAAAAAATTAAATACTGGAGAATTTTGTTAATAACTTGACCCCAGATCTACCGGGTCAACATTTTATCAGGGAACTTATTTTTGTTTAATAAATATATTTTGTGCATTTCAGCCAAATCGTACCATAAATAAAAAAAATTTAATATAATTTAATATCACGACAACAGCGCCACCTATCGGGATTAACCTAAAGGGAAACCACCTCTCGACTAAGATAATTTATTCTCCAAGTTTGGTGGCAATCGGTCAAGCGGTTTTTGAGTTTTAGGAGCACATACACGGCAGAAACATTTTTATATATAGGTATAGATAATTTTAAATAAAAATAAAAATACATACTTATTTGGAATTTTTTATTTGCATTTTAAGGAAATGCATTACAAATAATTCACATTTCCGAAAACAGCCATTTATCAGAAGAAATTATTAAAACATCGTAAAAAGTAAAAACGCTTTTTAAATAATAAAATAAATAATTTGTTCAAGGTCGAGGTGTGTTTTTAAGTGCAACAGGAGACGATGAGAGAATTATATCATTTGACGTAGTTTCGTTATTCCCCAGTATACCTGTGGATTTTGCTATGGAAAAAAAAAATTGAAATGACAAAGGAACTATTTAGAAAAAAAAACTGAAATTTTGTATAAAGTACAATTTATATTTAAAATATAAGGACAAAGTGCAAACGCAATGTAGGGAAATTCCAATGGGTTCACCGGCATCTCCAATTATAGCAGACATTGTAATGGAAGAACTGCATACAAAGATTAAGAATAAAGCCGTGAACGTTTTCTAAATACGTTGACGTCCTATTTATACATGAAAGTGCAATAGAAGAAACATGGACACAAATAAAATTCACTAGGAAGGAAGAAGAAAATGGGCGACTACCTTATTTGGATACCATAATAATCAGAAAAGGATACAAACTACAAACTGAATGGTACAAGAAACCAACCCCATCTGGTAGAATTGTGATTTTGGTTTTCATGTCAACCAAGAATTATTATAATAAATACAACGGCAAATTTAATACGACGAGTTCTGACCATTAGTGACGAACAATTCCGCAGAGAGAATATTATTAAAGTAATGGACATATTGCAAAAAAAATCATTTTCTTGAATTTGTTACTTTTTAAATATAAAGTTTTACATAAAAAATTTTGACGATTCAAATAGAGGAATTTTTCAATAGTCAGATCTCAAATTAAGTTTAAAATAAATTAAGTGATTTTTTAAATTATATGATATATAAATTTTTTGTGGTTTAACAATCAGATAGTAACTTACCTTTTAAACCAAAATGTCATAATTGTGTCTTACACAATTTCCCTGTAACTTTAACTTTGTAAATTTGACACATTTCAACAATTTGATTTTCTTTTTAAAACAGGCCATATTTTGGTAAATTGGAATTTTCTTATTTACTCTTTTATAAATTTGCTCTTTATTGCTCTAATAAAACCAAAAATAATAACACTTCCCTTTGAACTAAATTATTTACTTTGAATTTAACTAAACAAAATCATAACATGCTCTTGTTTAAAAGCTTTAATTTTATTTGAACACACATTCTGTTTATCAGAGAAAAAAATTTTCAATCTCTGCTTCTGTACACTGCGCACAACTTTAACGACGCGACTCTCTTAACAAAAGAAGCAGCGAACCAACAGAGACTGTGCTGCCTAGTTACTCTGCGTTTATATGAACAAAATTTCCAACACACTTTTCCTAATGAAAATACAACTTTTTTACTTAAATTTTTTCATTTACTGATTGATTTACAATTAGATTACATTTCTTTAAAAAAATTATTAATTTTCAAACACTTTTTCCCATAAATAAATGTAATTTTTTAGAGAGCATCTACTAAAACGTTCACGCACTACAAAATTTTCTAGAAACTAAAAAGAAGAGGAAAAGGAAACCAAATAAAAAGGGAGTTAAAAAATCTGTTTTTAAAATGTGTGTAAAGGAGAGAGTGGGGAGAGCAAAGAATATGACATTTAAACAACACAAGGCGAATTCAACTGCAGGTGGTATCGGAACTACAACAATACAAAAAAAACAGAAACAACATAGGGTTTTGTGCATTGCATTGTTAGTGTTTACGGTCGGAAATGTCAACCACTCCTAACAAAACACTAACAAATCAAGACTAAGTGGCTCGAACTGTCAAAATCAGATGGCGATTCGACATAAACTGTAGTTGAATTCGCCTTGCAATAACATAAGTTTTTGTATTTAAGAAAAATGTAGCCGTTAGCGCATCACGAATATTTTAGGAAACATAAAAGATAAAATTGTTTCAATGCAAGAGGCGGTGGGTAGATGAATTAAGTAATTTTGCAATAACAACAACAACATCAATAAGCGATTAGTGTTAAGGAGTATGTATTGTTCTGTTGTTGTAAATCAAGTGGTTTATTTTGTTCTAAAAGTGGAGTTAAATGAAAATGCTTATGTATTTAACAGGGATGGGTAATACTAATCATTATACAAAAAAAGTTATAATTATTAATATATGTAATTGAAATTGTTTAATTCAAAAAGATTTAATATTGAATTTAATTATGTTTATTGGAAGCAGGCATATATTATATTTAATTTTTCTTACAATAAGAAAGAAAAGGTAAAATAATAATAAACAAAAAACCATTTTTAAATAAAAAAAAAATCAATTTACTTTATTGTCATATAAGGAAAATATATGAACACATGCAGAGAAAAAAATAATTTTATGCTTGATTTTGGTGCCCAAATCATCAGTTTTTTGTTCAGGAAAAAAAAACTACACAAGTGCCGGAATTCGCCAAGCCGTTTCGTTTACAAAAAAATGCTAATAACGTTTTACCTTCATCATAAGATATTATATTATTTATTTGCTTAGAGCCAAAATCTCTCGAAGCTTTTGTTTTAAAATCTTTTTTCGCAAAGCGAATTTTTGGATGAAAAATCTTTAGCTTCAACATATTTTAATTGAAAATTCATTTCCGCTCTTGTTTAGGTATGTCTGTCAAATTCGCAAAACCGAACAAATTAGGAAATCGTAAAAATATTAAATTGCAAAAATAATCTCTAACAAACTTTAATATTTAAAACATCATTATTATTACTTAAAAAACAAACTGAAAACATCATTAAATTTACCATAATAGTTAATAAATTGCTGATACTTTAGAAAAATAAAAAATTTTACAAAAGAATTTTTTTTTTAAAAGTCCTATCGCATTAAAAGCATTTATTTGTTAAATGGATTAAAAAAAAATAACAATAATTACCTATACGAAAATCGGAAATTTAAAAAAGGCGGTTAATAAATAAGCATCAAAAAGAGAAAAAATCACTGATTGAAAAAAATATACAACATTTTAACAAAATTATTTTTACGAATAGAATCTGGTAATTTTAGTTATCATGTTGAGTTTCATTTTTATTATACATTTTTATATTTATTCGAATGTGAATTCCTAGTTAAATTACAATTAAAAAGCTTTTTTATACCTTAATAGTCTTATTCCTTTAATATTTTTCAGAAAGACTATTAAAGTATAAAAAAGCTTTTTAATTGTAATTTGACTTAAAATACACATTCGAATATATATACAAATTTATAATAAAATTATTTTTGTAAAACAGCAAGAGTATTTAAAATATCCTCCAACAATAAATTTCAGTATTTTTATCAATTATAAAAATAGGGAATTATAAAGCACAACAAACAAAATTGTTTAATAAATAATTGTATTCCCAAAAACAACTTTGATAATAACTAATTACATTTAAAATACAAATACTTTTTTAATTTTTATATTTTTATATATAAATACAAAATAGTTGTTAGAAAAAGTATACTTTATTGCTCAAATTTATCAAATTTGCGTAAAAAAACTCAAGACAGGCAAATCAGTATTTAGTAATGTCAATAGAAATTTCGAAAAAAATATTCCTACGTGTCTAAAAAAAAATTCCTTTTTCCATATGACCCAAAAAAAAAATTATCCCTACACTATTCCCCTCGTAAAAAATGTATATTGCTTTAAGCTTCAGGCAAACAAATACAGATTCTGTTAATATTTTGTAAATATTATAATTTAAGCAGTTATAAACATTTATTACAAGAGCATTTATTAACAACAAGAAACAAAATTAATTTGTACAATGATATACACACACAAATAAAAATTCAATTAAAAAAATCACTGTGTGACATATTAAACAACACTATATAAGTATGTATATTAGACCGACTGAAGTTGTATGGAGCCGAAAAAAGTGTTTTAGTTACCCCTCTGAAAATAAAGGTTGATATGTTTTATGATGATTCCCAAAATATTTTGGTTCTAGCGTTGATCATGCGTGAGCTGGTCTTTTTTCAGTTTTTCGAATTTTTTTGTACTTTGCTCGAAGACGACATAAATTAAATTTCGTATCATCAAAAAGATTTTTTGAAGCAGCATCCAATGGTATATAAAACTTGACCGCTTGCGACCTACTAATTGAGATATTAAGCTAAATACATATTTTCGTTTAGGGTTTTCATACAAATTCTACATATGTGGAAGTAATGCTCTGCTTTTCAAATTGAATCTGTTTTAAAATAATGTTAATTTATATATTTTTGTAATTATTCACATAAACCGCGAAAACCCCGTTATATTTTATGTTTTTTTCATATATATAGGCAATATGGGTATAAAACTTTTTAATTTTTTAATTTATCAAAATGTGAAAAATACAATAAAAAAATATAAAATTAATAAAAAAATACGTAGAATTTGTATGAAAATCCGAAACGAAAAAATGTATTTAGTTAAATATCTCAATATGTAGTTCGCAAGTGGTAAAGTTTTATATACCATTGGATGCTGCTTCAAAAACCCTTTTCGATGATAACAAATTTTATTTATGTCGTCTTGGAGCAAAGTACAAAAAAATTCGAAAAACTGAAAAAAGACCTTTTTTAAAAATGGTCCAGCTCACGGATGGTCAACGTTAGAACCAAAATATTTTGGGAATCATCATAAAACATATCAACCTTTATTTTCAGAGGGGTACCAAAATCACTTTTTTTTTGAGTCGCTCTAATGTATATGTATATATCCATCAATCTAGAGTCAAAACTAAGTCAAACTGCGTGTTTGATTTTCATTTCCTTATCTTTTGTCCATTTTAAAGGACTTAAACTTTTTCAAGAATACTTATTTTAAATGATATTTTTAATATACATAAAGTATCAAATTTTTTTTAGCAAACTCGGTACTAAATAAAAGGGAAGGCTCTGTAGAATGTAAAAACACTATTAACTTCAGTTCCTGTCAACAAAAATATAAAAAAAATTTCCCTTTTTAAAATATGTCCTGAAACATCCTTAACAGTTTTCATTAATTTTTTTTAAAAATTCCCAAAACTGTAAGATTTTATTCTTAGCTTAGAAGGTGTGATTGTTTTTCCTCGCCTATGTAGAAATTTCATTCATTAAATATTCTTTTCGAACATTACAATAAACGAATATTCGACGCCCCGTAATACATAGGTGCATGGTTTTGACACTAGTTGACGATTGCCAGGCTGTTAGGGATCATAGTAAAATACAACATTTGCACTTAAATGCTATTGTTTATAAAAAACTTAAGTTTTTGAATGAATATAAAACGAATATATACGTATTTTTACACAATATATTGAAAATGATATAATATTTTGAAATTTCCCTACATTTGTCCCTTTTTCCCTACGATTTAAGTTTTCCGAAAAAATCCCTACAAGCTATTGGCATCACTGTCGGTGGTTAACTTTTGCCTTTATGTGCTGTTTTCTCAATTAAAATGATTGAATGTTAAGTTAAATTTATATGAAATGCACTAATTTTTGAGTGCTTTTCATATAAATTTTAATGCACATTCAATCACTTGTATTGTGAAAACCGCACATTAAATAAAAAAAGCATAAATGTATTTTGTATTTTACAAACTCAAAATAGTTACCCTCATATTCATAAAAAATATTTTTGATTAGAAAAAGGTTTATTAGACATATTTTCATAGAAAATATTTTTGATTAAAAAAAAGGTTTATTAAACAAATTTTCATAGAAAATTCATAAACCTGCTATAAACCTAAAATATTTTTTATGAATATGGGGGTTATTTTTTAATGTTTCAAATAATATAAAAAATGCATTAGAATCTGGGAATTGTTTCCTTTTCAAGTTACTTTATTATATTCGACATTTTTTTCTTTTTTCGAATTTATTCTATGAGTTAAATTTCAGTTATGTATTTTATAAAGCTTTTTGTAATATTTCTATTCCTTTAATTTTTTCTTTAGGAATGACTTTATATACTATCAGACTATTATCTTGTATCTTCTTGTTAGCTAAGGCTAAAACTCTTAAATAATACCTAATAAACTTTAGAAAGTTTATAAAAAATATATATGAAAAAACAACCAATACCGTTAAATCAATTTTTTTTTCAAATTGGGGTTCTGTTTTTTAGTTTTATATCGTTAGAACCATAATATTAAAGAAAAAATTACTTTAATTTTGTAAAACAAACTTTAAAAATTAAATTGTTGATGTTTTATAAAATATGTAAAAAATTCTCGAATTTTCCCTAAAAACCAATAAAATTTGTATAAAAAAATTTATTTATTTAAATATATGTAGGTCTGTATCTATATCATTCATTTACAAACATTACCATTAAAGGTTTAAGTTTTGTTAAAAAACTTCCCTGCAACTGTAAAGGCCGTGCCAGATACAACTTTGTCGCTTTGCGTGACGTTTCTACCTTCGGCAGAAAAACGCAAAGCAAAAGGTGTATGCCACAATGAAAACTTTGACAACACTCACACATTGTTTGTTTACTTATAAAAGCGGTTGGTAATTTGTACATTTAATTATTTGTTACAAAAATAAAAGTTAAAAATTTAATTGGACGGTTTTTTGGAATTGAATTTGGCAAAAAAAATTAAAAAAAAAATAAAATTATACTAGCCAATTGTCAAAGCGCGCAAAAAGATGAGAGTTGGCTAACTTTTTGCTTCGCTCCGCTTTGAAAGTACTTTATGTGACATGTTTCGTATAAGTATGTATATTTTATCTTAGATGTCAAAGCGAATCGGTAACGCAACGCGAAGCAAAAGTTTTATCTGACATGGCCTTTACTTTTAAAAAATAAAATAAAGTTATACATTAAAACATTCAACAATGCAAATCGAGGAATTTTTAAATAGTCAGACCTCAAATAAAGTTTAAAATCAATTTAGTGATTTTTTAAACTATATGAAATATTTCTTTTTTTGGGGTTAACAATCATATAGTAACTTACCTTTTAAACCAAAATTTCATAATTGTGTCTTACACAATTTCCCTATAACTTTAACTTTGAAAATTTAACACATTTCAACAATATGATTTTCTTTCTTTTGCACATTTTCATTATAAAACAGGCCATATTTTGTGGTAAATTAAAATTTTCTTATTTACTCTTTTATAAATTTGCTCTTTATTGCTCTAATAAAACCAAAAATAATAACACTTCCCTTTGAACTTAATTATTTACTTTGAATTTCACTAAACCAAAATCACGATATGCTTTTGTTTAAAAGCTTAAATTTATTGAACACACACTCTGTTTAGTACAGAAAAAATTTTCAATCTCTGCTTCTGCACAATGTGCACTACTTTAACGACGCGACTCTCTTAACAAAAGAAGCAGCGAACCAACAGAGACTGTGCTGCCTAGTTACTCTGCGTTTATATGAACAAAATTTCCAACACACTTTTCCGCATAAAAACACAAATTTTTTACTTAAATTTTTTCATTTACTGATTGAATTACAATTAAATTACATTTATTTAAAAAAATTATTAATTTTCAAACACTTTTTCCGATAAATAAATGTAATTCTTTAGAGAGCATTAACTAAAACGTTCACGCACTACAAAATTTTCTAGAAACTAAAAAAGGAAAAGGAAACCAAATCAGGGTTGCAACATTAGAACAATAAAATTGTACCAACAGCTCAGAAAATTGTACCTTTTCGACCCCAATTGTTTGAAAAACTTTATAATAACTAAATATATATTTTTTTATCTTAAATAAAAGCAACAAAAACATAAAATTGTACATTAAAATTAATATTTGTAATAGTAAAATGATCATTTGTATATAAAAACTCATTTATAAATACTTTAAAAGTATTTATAAATACATATCTCTAAAAAACAACACTGCGGTATAGGTACATATGGAAACGTAAAATAAGGTACATAAAAAGTCTTTTGATATGTGCATGAGATCAAATTGTTTGTGATAACAAATCATTTGGTATTTTAAAGCAAAAACAACAATAATTTGATGATCTTAACAAATCTTTTGTCTGTATACGACCTTAAACTGTAGGCACATAAAGCCTTTTTCCTTCTTTCGTTTTAATACTATTTTAGAAGAAAAAAAATCTTATAATATCCCACCTACAATTCGTGAAAGTTCCGGAAACATTAATTCGTTCAATTCATTTTTCATCTCAGAAACTTTATTCCAAAAGTTGCATATATCGTACGGCTTCCTCTAAAGGGGGTTAACTCAGAATTTATAAATTTCAGTAGAGACAAAAAACTCTTTCCATTTTTCTGTACTCTTATATCACAAAGGGGGATACAATTGCCTTTTTTTTAACAAAATACTAGAGCAAATTATGGAAGATTTTTACAGTGGATAGATATGACCACTGTACATCGATTTCTTGAATAAAGTGAATATTTAAAAATGTTGAGTTGACTCTCTTTAGAGAAACCAGTGCGATATGTACTTAAATGTTTTAAATCTTTATGTTTGCCAGGGCTTAAAAATGTGAATTTATTGAGTCAAATTAATTTCGTTATCATAATCTACTTTTACATCAGCACATCGCAAAATTTTAAAAATTCTTTTTTTGCCATTTCCTTGAAATTCTTCACCACATAACGTTTCATATTCAATATTTCATATTTGTCTAGGATTTTTTAATTACTGCCCATTTGACGAAATAAAAATTGAAGTCGTTTCAGGAAAATATGCATACGTGCGCCTTCTGCTTGCATTTACGATTTTTAATACATATTAAAGAAAAGAATTACAATTTTGTATAGTGTATTCGAAAAACATGATACAGATGAATCGTTATTACGAATTTTTAAATTCAGCCTCAAAATTATTTGAAGTAAAATAATAATCTAGAGGTTCCCGCTGTTCCTAGATCCTGTTTTTAACTATCTGTCGTTTAAACCACCTTGCAGTGCGCTATTTTAAAATAACAGGGATTTTGAAATTTTATAGTATTCTCTTAGACTAGAACTATTAGAAAGTGAAAATGTATTCCCTACAAGTTTGTCAATAGGTACGTTCATAAGACGTAGCTGTTGAGCTCAACTGCTAGAAAACTGTTGACAACTGTTGAGCCGAACATTTTCGGCTTAGAAACGGCATTATGAGTATAATGCAAAATTAACAGCTGATAAACATAAACAATTGAAAAAAAATAAAGGTTGAGGTTGAGCACAACATGTTGACTTTAGGTAGCTAAAAAGTTTTATGATGGAATAAATGGCCTCAAATACCCAACTGTTGTGTTGAGCGTAAGTGCTCAACTATGCGTTTCTAAGACAAACACTAAACGGTTACACAACAGTTACGCCTTATGAACGTGCCCAATATCATCGCGAATCGAAAGGTTTGATGCTGCTGCGGAAATTCAAAATGTGGCATAAACAACCATATTCAAATAAATGTAGCACTCATGCCATACATTTTGACTGTACAGCGTTTGCAGAGCTTTTTATTACAGCACAATTATCAGTCTATACCAACCATGCTATTTATGGGAGTAAGAGCTCTTCTTATCAAGTACAACAGAATAGTAGTTCTCCTAACAAAACTCAGTTGTGTTATTAATATTAAGGAGACCAGTCAAATTCGATACAAGTTTTGCGTCGTTTGCCTATTTATTTAATCTGAATTTTTTGACGATATGAGAACTCAGTCACCCCTTCCTTAATAACGTTATTTAGACGATCTCAAATTTGAAAAACTGAATCACAAAGAAATTATAGCAAAGATGAGTTGCCACTGTAAATCAAGCAAAACGATGAATTAGGAAAATTCTATAAAAAACTACATAAACTAAGAAAGTTTGTAAATTGTATCAAATAAGTAATTGGTGCTACATTGTCCTTTTTATATTTGAATTGTACCAAAAAAAGTACAATTGTACCAATTTTTTCATCCCAATCCAAATCAAAAGGGATATCAATAAAACGGTTTTTGCATTTTGAATAAAGGGGAGAGTAGTGAGAGTAAAGAATATGCGATTTAAACAACAACATTAGTTTTTTATTTGCATGTTGTTTTTGTATTTAAGAACAATGTAGTCGTTAGCGCATCACGAATATTTTACGAAACATAAAAGATGATAAAATTGTTTTAATGCAAGAAGAGGTGGGAAGATGAATTAACAGTAAGCGACTAGTGTTAAGAAATTTGTAGTGTTTTGTTGTTGTAAGTCAAGTGTTTTTTTTTTGTGTTAAAGTGAAGTTAAATAAAATTGCCTTTATTTTTAACAGGGATGGGTAATATTAATCGTTATAAATTAACTTTAATGACAAAAAACAAAAATATATGAACACGTAGGAACAAAGTAACTACATCCGTTTATCATCAAAATTCAATATTTTATGAAAATATAAAATGGGTTCTTGTTTCTACTAGCAGCGTCTTACCGTAAAACGTGCAATAAATTACCTCTAGTTCTTTAAATATGCGTTCAATCGTTAACATAGCGAATATCTGCAGCTACTCATATTTTTCATTAAAAAAATCGAAGTTTTCACAAACAAATCAGCGCTTGTTCCTTAAATAATCGTTCAATCGTAAAACGGCGTAAATCTATAACCACGCTTACATTTTAATTGAATCGCTAAGTGCAGAAAGGGAACTTCTAAGATTTTTGGCCAAAATGAATTAATAATTTTGCAAATATATTTATAATTTAAAAAGCTTACAACTTTCTATTAAATGCAAAAAGGGATTATCTTCAACAGTAGAACCATTTCTGTACATAATCGAATATTTTTTCTTAATTTCATATGTATACTATTCAGTTCAGTTGCACCATCGTACAGATTTTATAACATTTCCTATGCCTATAATTTCAAGTAATATTCATTATTCCTTTAGGTAAATAACCAGATCTTGCACCTTCTCAACAACAATTAAACCCACAGTTTCTGTTATTATTTAACAAAATTGAATTGGCTATTTATACAAATTTTGAATTGTAGTAGGTCGTGTGAAATGTAGGCCCGAATCATGTAAAACGCAACGCAACGAGAAAGAATTACAGTGAAAGTACAAACAATGTCATATATTTTCGGCGTTGAAAATTTTAAAACGGTACATGAATTTCTGTAGAAAGCAACAACAAAATGACTGAATATTTATAACATTGGTTTTGCTTTCAATTTTATTATTTGGCGTTGCGTTGCGTTTTACATTATTAGGGCCGTAATAAGCGAATTTTATATTGATATAACATGTTCTTGAGATTAAATTGCTATTAAGTGCCGAAGGGGGCTAACTTTGTGTCCCTTGTTTGAGTATTGCTAAAGGCCTGTATTCACTATCCTATTTAGTCGCACGATATGTCAAAAAAATCGTGTGTGCTCATAATGTATGACAGTGTGGCTTAAAAATTAATTGAGTGACAGATTTTTTTGACAAGTCTGTCCGACTTGGAAATGTTTTAAAAATTTTCATAAAATGATAGATTATATGCGATCAGAGTTGCATTTTCTTGTAAAGTAGATGAGTCATTTGAGTTTGCATCTTTTTTGTGGGATAGTGTGGCATTGACAGCAGATTTTGCAGACATTTTTTTTATGTCGGATAGAATTCCGTCAGATTTTCGTGTGAATGAATCGTACGATTATGTAGGATAGTGAATACAGGCCTTAAGAAACTAGTGTAAAAAGTGTCATCTTCGAATACTTCAAATTACAGAGTGTTGTCTCCTCTACGAGCTTAGAAGTTCTAAGCTAGAACATAAAACTTGCATATATTAATCTTGATAGCTATTTATTATCCCAATATGAATTTTTGAGTAGTTCACCTTTTGCACTTAGCGATTCAATTAACATCTACATTTTTATAAAATGTGTCTTTAAAAATTTATACCTACGTTTTTTTGCTTTGTATTAAAAAATTTTACGACTCATAATATTTTTTGCTCTAGTATTGCTTGTCTAGTCTTATCTCAAAGTTTTCTTTGTGTTTACAAAAAATCCCCGTTTTGTGTTGTGATTAGTGTATTTTATTTCATTCAATTAAAAGAAAATATTGGCTATAATGAAATAATGATTGGCTAAAAATTTACTAATTTCATCATATTCAGCAACACAATTTGATATTTGCTTAGAATATTTTTTGACGTGTTCGGAGACAAATTTCCATTTCTGTTGTTTTTTTGTATGTGTTGCCATACTGCTGCCGCCTAAACAATTTCGTTCGAACTATCAAAGTTAGTCGGCTTTTCGCTCTCACCTTTAGTAAATTCGCCTTGTTCTTGTACATAAGCATGAAACACCAACTAATTCATCTTATTTCTAATCTTGTTTCATTAAGCGTTGTTAAAATTTTAGATTTCAAATCGTACGTAACAACGCGTATTTTCGGATAAGAAATTTGAATTTATTTAGTTTTACTTAAAATTATTGGAAAATGGTTGTATAATATAATTTTAAGGGGGTTATTTTTTATAAATCCCCTTTCCTTGCGTTGAGAAAGTTTTCATATAAAATTTTCTACATTTTATAAAAATTTGTATGAAAATATTTTCCAGATAAGCCCCTTAATTTATTTATATATTCAAGTGTATCAAAAAACATATATATAAAAGTATATTTTAACATTTAATACATAATAGTACGGGTTTTCATGAAATCGCATAAAAATTCCATTTGTGCAAATGGGCAAACTTTCGTGACTTGTTTCATTAAGACCCTTTTTAAATTTTGTGCAATTTTAAACAATTATTATCAGTTTGTAAGAATCGTCAATTCAAAAATTAATTAGCAAAAAAACATTTTTAATAAGAGTTTATAGTTGTGTTTAGAAAGTGAAATTATGATTTTAAAACACCGTCAGAAAACCAAAAGACTAATTTGCTCCGATTACTCTAAGAATTTGGTGTTTGTGATTCGGTAACTCTGGAATTTTTCGCGGAAAACGATGGTAAGAATAAAAAACTATTTGTATAAATGCACAATTGAACAGCGCAAGCTTACGAGTAAACATTTTTAGGCAAATTTACGAAGCTTGTGTAAATGATTTCTTATACAATTTTTGAGAGTTCATTTGCGGGAGCCTAAACGTACAGTTTGCACAGATATCATGAAAACCCTTAATGATAAAACAAAATTCCAGTTTTTTTTTTAAAAAAAAAAGAAGTTAGAAAGCAAAAATTAATAATACATTTATGTATAAAACAAGTAACTATTTATTTGTTTTTATTGTAGGATATAACAATTACAATTAGCAAAACCAATATATTCTTAGTTATTTTTTCATCTGGCCAAATAGTTTTTATTTAAAGTCGTGTAAACATTTGAACAAGCAGTTAGTTGGTAAGTTTCGCGACAAGAATTTTTTCGTTTTAGCCCATTTATAGACATTCGGTTGCGAAATTTGGGCCTGATTCAATTTATTGCACTAAAAATTCTCTCAACTTTTGATTTTGAATATGGATTTGGCAAAATTTTAGACGGACTGCTTATGCCTCAAAAGTCTAAATATGAATAGCATCTTTGTAACATTTAACTTTAAACAAAGATCTAATAAAAAATCAATATTAGCTATTGTATAAGGCGAGTCGTTTATTCGCTATGCATTTTCAATACTACGATAAAGTTGCGGCAAAATTGTTAAGCTTAAAGCAGACTATTATTTTTAAAATGGGATACACCTTTATATTGTGTCAAATTTCAAAGTTGGAGAGGAATCTGTTCCGTATCTATTTGACTAATTTTCTTCTTAATCGGTAGCAGTTCTAGGATATCTCTGTTTTTTTCACTGCCAATCTGTTACCCAAGTAACAACAATTTTCAGGCGAGTGAGTAATTTATTTATTTATTTAATTTGTGTTTCTGTGCTACAAGATTTAAAATCTTATTATTATCGCACAGAATTATTACAATGTTAATTAGCATAATTATTACAATAAAAAAAAAATATTATATAATTTAAAATAATGATATAATAAGTAACAAAAAAAATAATAAAAAATTATAAAAAATTATGAAAAATTATGAAAAAAAATAATAAATAAATTGGCAAGAGCAATACAAGCATACATTATACAATTATAAGACAAATTAAAAACAATTATGATTAATTGTAATGTTTAAAAATTTCTTTTTTTAATTGCAAAGCGTTACTAATAAATTGTAGATTTGGCGGTAGCTCGTTCCAAAGACGTATAGCAAAAATATAAAAATGATGTTCAGAGAAAGAGGTTCTATATCTGATTTGTATCATATCATTATATCTTCTAGATCGAGTAGGGACTAATCTGTTAAATAAGTATTTTGGTTCACATGTGAAAAGAATTTTATGAAAAAGTAACAAAGTTCTTATCTCCAAAAGATCAATAATGTTAACCCCAAAAAGACGTTTTTCAAATGCTGAGATATGATCATATTTTCTTAAGTTGAAAACATATCTTAATATGGAGTTATAAGTCACGGTAAGTTTTTTCTTAGTAGTAGAATCAAGGTTGGCAAACACTTCACATCCATACAACAAAGGTATAAAGATAGGTTTTGGCAAGCAAAATACGAATATTGAGTGGGGTAAGGTATTGAGTAGTCCAAAGTGTACGTATCATGGAGTAGGTTTTTCCGGCTGTGGTATTAATATGATCAGACCAACATCAGAAGTATTTATAAACGACTCGTTAAGCATTTCCACATCTATTTTAGTGGAAGTATTTGGTTGAGTTTTTCCAACACCTATTTCACGAATAGTCTTCCAAGTTTTTGACGATCCTACAGCAGAATTAAAACGATGTCAATAATACGCAGCCTTAGTACATCGTATCTTTTTGTTGACTTCTGTTCTCATTTTACAATACTCTTCATGTAAATACGATGTTTTAAAACGCTTCCAGCTTTTGTATGCAAAATCCCTGCGGGAAATCATCCGCTTTATATCCATATTAAACCATGGTTTGTTTTTAAAATTTTTAATAATTTTTTTCACAGGCACAGACATATTAAAAATGGGCAACAGATTGTGTTCAAAAAAGTTTAATTGGTCTTCAACAAGTGGCATATAATAGATCGAATACCAATCGATTTTATAAAATTCGTTAGAAATTATATTAAAGTCCATGTGCTTAAAATCGTAGTATGTTACTATATCATTAACTGTTTGCAGTTTAAAATTATACGTTAGAAATATCAGATCGTGTTTTGAAAAGCAAGGTACCGATTGTTGTTCATAAAGTAAGACTTTGTGCTTACAGCTAACGAAAAATATGTCCAGCAGTGAATCAATTGTTGACGTATAATGAGTTGGTATTGTGCTATTAGTTGGAGTTAAGCCAATGGTTTTCATGCAATCAATTAAATGAACTTCACATAGTAAGTTGGAATTAAAGTCACCACAAATTATAACATCCTCATAGGATACAGTAAGTGTCTCAAGTTTGTCTTGAAAAATATTTAAGTAAATTTTACGATTAGGTCTATAAACACATCCAATAAGTATTTTTTTACCACAAGCAAAGACTTCAATAAACAGATATTCAATTTTTTCTCCTGGCAAAGAGGTACAGCAAACTTTACTTGAAATCCCTTCTCTTACATATGTTGCTACCCCACCACCACGAGGTTCTTTTTTTCTCTGTTAAGGTTGACCCGTTTGTGTATTACTATCATGTTGTTCACTATCACGTTGTTGACTTTCAGGTTGTTCTACATCACGTTGTTCAATCTCACTTTGTTCAATATCACGTTGTTCACCTTGAATTTGGAGTTACTATTACGTTGTCCACCTTGAATTTCAACTTTAGCTTTCCTATCCCAACGATACAATGTAAAACCCTTCAAACCAATAATATTATCCGAAACGGATTTACCCAACCACGTTTCTGAAACACAAACTACATCAACACTGGAATTCTCAAAGATGTAACGAAATTCTTCCATCTTATACCTTAAACTTTGAGCATTTATATGACAAATATTAATACCAGATCTCTGTTTACATAAAATTCGAATCATGTCAGACGTAATGTCATTGGAACTGTAATTTAAGCTATCGTCGAACATCATTATTTAAAAAAATATATTTTAGATATGCAACGCAAGCAAAACAAAAAAATAAAAATTTTAAGCAAACATGTTTTTTTAAAAATTTTAGAAATATAAATACATTTTAAAAAGTATAAAAAGTTTTTAAGAAAAAATAAATAGTATATGGCAAAGCAAAAATATAATTTATTAAAGTACCTATAATATCAAACATAAAATAAACTTTATAAGACATAATTTATTGTACATAATGGGCTTCATTCTCATAATTGGCCTGTTCCTCACGGTAAGACTGATTCTGATCACGAAAAAAACCATCCAGTTCTTCAATGCTTTCCACACGAATAGGTTCATCTTTTAAGTTGAATTTTATATACACATCAATATCACCTGCTAAATAAAATCGAACCCACTGTCATGTCAGGTTTATCTCTTTTGACATTCAAATTTCTAAAAGGTTTTGTAAGTCATCAAATAAATTAGTTTGGCTAACACAATTTGATTCAATTCCCAAATCAACACGCGGCACATTCTTAAGAATACTCGATAAATATATTAATAAGATCAAGTTTATGTATATGGTTATGTAAATAACGTTTTTTCAAGCCACGTTTTTAAATTGACTTAATGGAGCTTTCTATGGAAAGCCAACGAATTTCTGCAATCTTATTTTATTATTATGTACTAAAATATTTTTTTTATATTTTAAGAAATTTTGTAATAAAATTTAAAAAAAAAAAAAAATGATTCGAGCACTCGCCAAAGAATTTTTTTCGGTGAAAAATTTTAAAGCACTCCATTTTTTTTTTTATCAATTCTACAAAAACCATCATCACAGAAAATTCAAAAGTATCTTAATCAAATATGCGATATCCGTATTCAAATGTGAAAATTATTTTTCTCTGTGCATGTGTTTATATATTTTCGTTATTTTTCATTAAAGTGAATTACGTTTCTTTTATTCAAAATATGAATTTTAGATTATTGTTATTTTACGTTTTCCTTCTTATTGTAAATAAAATTAAATTACATCCATGTCTGTTATCACAATAAATTTAATATTAAATCTTTTTGAATTAAATCTTTAAATAATTTCAAGCATTTTAATAACTGTACTTTATTGTATAACGATTAATATTACCCATCCCTGTTAAAAATAAAGGCAATTTAATTTAACTTCACTTAACCACCAAAAAAACCCTTGATTTACAACAACAAAACAATACATATTCCTTAACATTAATCGCTTATTAATGTTCTTGTTGTTGTTATTGCAAAATGTTTTAATTCATCTTCCCACCGCTGCTTGCATTCAAGGTCAATTCATGTATACGGTGGTGTCGATCCTACAACAAGTAACAACACCAACAACACAACAATCTATTTTTTTGTTGCTTTCGTTGATCGATATGACAACAACACAAGCAACTTTTGTCTTTTCTCACCAAGTAAGAAAAAAAAGTAGCACAGCTGTGCTTTCAACGCCACCTGAAAAATGTGTTCGCCTTGCTTGCATTATTACAGTTTTATATTCTTTAATGTTTCGTAAAATATTCGTGAAGCACTAGCGACTACATTAGGTGCGTTCGAGAACTCAAAAGTTTTTACTATTTTTCACTGAAATTTACTGCATTTTACTAAATTGCGGTCGCGTACACAAAATACAGTAAATGAGAACACAAATTGAGAGCGTAAAATGACAGTTCTTGACTGAGTACTTACAAATTTTTACTGCAGAAATTTTTGCAGTAAAATTTAGTAAAACTACAAAACATATATTTCAAAAGGTAAACAAACAAAAGTAACAAACAAAAAGCATACAAATTTTTGCAAAGTTATTTAAAAAAATAAAAGTTGAAATAAATCAAAAACAAAAAGTGAATAAAAATTAATTAATTAAACTTGTTTGTGAATCATTTATATCGCTAAATACCAACTTTTTAAACTTGTTTTGCTATGTTAATTTTTTGGAGTTGTAAAAGTGTCAAGTATTCGGGTACTTAGAACAGCACTTGTTTTTCAAGTAATCAATAGTAAAAAAAGTATTCATGTACTATTGATAAAATTTTGCCGTACACAAATTAGCAAAATAAAATTAAAAAAAAAAACAAACATAGGTATATGTATGAAAGATTACATAAAATAATTTGTTTGTATTTTCCAAAAATGTTCGTGTTATAAAAAGTATTTAATCGAGTATAGATAAGAAAACGAGTTAAGTAGTCAAAAGTGCAAACATTTCTTAAACCTACAATTATTTGCCATCAGCTGTTTCCTTAATTTTACGAATTTTTACAAATGTTGCGTTCGCGTACAACAGCTTTTTGTGAGAGCAAATTTTTCAGTTTACTCATTTACTGCATTCTACTGTAAAAGTACTCGAACGCACCTATTATTGTTAAACACAAAAACAACATGCAAATAAAAAACTAATGTTGTTGTTTAAATGGCATATTCTTTACCAGGGATGTTAAAGTTGGTACAATTGTACTTTTTTTTTGGAACAATTTGACCTTCTAAAGTACCGTGACTCATTTCGTACAATTTAAAAATTTTAATTTATAGCAAACCAATTCTTGAGTCCTTTCACTTGCATTTATGTTGTACAATAAATCGTTAATGTAATGGGCGCTTAAATATGCGGCTAGCATTGTGGTGTATAGAACGCTTAGTCCCCTTTTACAATGTGGTAAGTGGAAGGCATGCCGACGAAGTTTGTTGGTAGGGGGAGACGATGTATGTGTGACACACTTTACTTTTTTTCCTCTCTCGCCAGCAAACTTTGCTGTCTGCCCTTCACTTGCCATATTGTAAAAGGGGACTAAGCGTTCTGGTACCCACAGACGAGGCAACATGAGTGAAAACTTGAAATTTATTGCGGAACTGAAGTGGCCTTATATATTTCTGCAAATAATATCAATATTGATATTGTTAAAGATATTAAAGAAAATAAAACCAGTTGTATTGTACCTCTTCTAGTAAAAATGTGTGCGAATGAAATTGCAAATTTTGATTCAATCAATAATCAATTTAGAGCTTTAGCTGATGTCAAGCAACTGCAGTCGTTAAAAACTGACATTTCTAGAGTCGTTGTTGGAATTTGATCCATTCCACATTCGTCTGCAAATGGGGAAAAAGTTTTTTCTTTTCAAAATATAATAAAAACTAGACTACATGTGCCCACATTAGTCTCATACAAACAAAGGATTGGTTAAGATCGACAAATTCATGCTGCTGTGATGTACAAATTCCAAATAGCTTATTAACTAAGCAAATAAGTGCCAGATTTTGATCTCATATATTTATATATATTATCATATATTATTTTATTCATACATATAATGTATGTTAATGTTAAGTTTTTTTTTTTTATTTTTTTTTATTTTGTACAATTGAATTGTTATGTACTTTTTTTGTTGTTTTAATAAATTAATAAAAAATGGTACCGTTAATGTCCAAAAAGTACATTTTTTTTTTGGAAGGTGGTACAAAATTTAAAACCCCATTTAACATCTCTGTTCATTACTCTCCCCAATCTCTCGGTTAACCAAATTGCAAAAACAGATTTTTAACAACCTTTTTATTTGGTTTCCTTTTCCACTTCTTTTTAGTTTCTAGAAAATTTTGTAGTGCGTGAACGTTTTAGTTAATGCTCTCTAAAGAATTGCATTTATTTATCGGAAAAAGGGTTTAAAAACTAATAATTTTTTTAAATAAATGTAATTTAATTTTAATTCAATCAGTAAATGAAAAAATTCAAGTAAAAAATTTGTGTTTTTATGCGGAAAAGTGTGTTGGAAATTTTATTCATACAAACGCAGAGTAACTAAGCAGCACAGTCTCTGTTGGTTCGCTGCTTCTTTTGTTAAGAGAGTCGCGTCGTTAAAGTAGTGCGCATTGTGCAGAAGCAGAGATTGAAATTTTTTTCTGTACTAAACAGAGTGTGTGTTCAATAAAATTAAAGGTTTTAAACAAAAGCACATCGTGATTTTGGTTTAGTGAAATTCAAAGTAAATAATTAAGTTCAAAGGGAAGTGCTATTATTTTTGGTTTTATTAGAGCAATAAAGAGCAAATTTATAAAAGAGTAAATAAGAAAATTTTAATTTACCACAAAATATGGCCTGTTTTATAATGAAAATGTGCAAAAGAAAGAAAATCATATTGTTGAAATGTGTTAAATTTTCAAAGTTAAAGTTATAGGGAAATTGTGTAAGACACAATTATGAAATTTTGGTTTAAAAGGTAAGTTACTATATGATTGTTAACCCCAAAAAAAGAAATATTTCATATAGTTTAAAAAATCACTAAATTGATTTTAAACTTTATTTGAGGTCTGACTATTTAAAAATTCCTCGATTTGCATTGTTGAATGTTTAAATGTATAACTTTATTTTATTTTTTAAAAGTAAAAGTTGCGGGGAAGTTTTTTAACAAAACTTAAACCTTTAATGGTAATGGTTGTAAATGAATGATATAGATACAGACCTATAATTATATATAAATTTCTTTTATACAATTTTTATTGGTTTTTAGGGAAAATTCGAGAATTTTTTACATATTTTATAAAACATCAACAATTTAATTTTTAAAGTTTGTTTTACAAAATTAAAGTAATTTTTTCTTTAATATTACGGTTCTATTGATATAAAACTAAAACAGAACCCCAATTTAAAAAAAAAATTGATTTAACGGTATTGGTTATTTTTTCATATATATTATTTATAAACTTTCTAAAGTTTATTAGGTATTATTTAAGAGTTTTAGCCTTAGCTAACAAGAAGATACAAGATAATAGTCTGATAGTGTATAAAGTCATTCCTAAAGAAACAATTAAAGGAATAGAAATATTACAAAAGCTTTATAAAATACATAACTGAAATTTAACTCATAGAATAAATCCGAAAAAAGAAAAAATGTCGAATATAATAAAGTAACTTGAAAAGGAAACAATTCCTAGATTCTAATGCATTTTTTATATTATTTGAAACATTAAAAAATAACCCCCATATTCATAAAAAATATTTTAGGCTTATAGCAGGTTTATGAATTTTCTATGAAAATACATATGTCTAATAAACCTTTTTCTAATCAAAAATATTTTTTTATGAATATGAGGGTAACTATTTTGAGTTTGTAAAATACAAAATACATTTATGCTTTTTTTATTTAATGTGCGGTTTTCACAATACAAGTGATTGAATGTGCATTAAAATTTATATGAAAAACACGCAAAAAATAGTGCATTTCATATAAATTTAACTTAACATTCAATAATTTTAATTGAGAAAACAGCACATAAAGGCAAAAGTAAACCACCTAACCACCGACAGTGATGCCAATAGCTTGTAGGGATTTTTTCGGAAAATTTAAATCGTAGGGAAAAAGGGACAAATGTAGGGAATTTTCAATATATTATATCATTTTCAATATATTGTGTAAAAATACGTATATATTCGTATTATATTCATTTAAAAACTTAAGTTTTTTATATACAATAGCATTTAAGTGCAAATGTTGTATTTTACTATGAGCCCTAACAGCCTGGCAATCGTCAACTAGTGTCAAAACCATGCACCTATGTATTACGGGGCGTCGAATATTCGTTTATTGTAATGTTCGAAAATAATATTTAATGAATGAAATTTCTACAAAGGCGAGGAAAAACAATCACACCTTCTAAGCTAAGAATAAAATCTTATAGTTTTGGGAATTTTTTAAAAAAAATAATGAAAACTGTTAAGGATGTTTAAGGACATATATTTAAAAGGGAAATTTTTTTTATATTTTTGTTGACAGGAACTGAAGTTAATAGTGTTTTTACATTCTACAGAGCCTTCCCTTTTATTTAGTACCGAGTTTGCTAAAAAAAATTAGATACTTATGTATATTAAAAATATCATTTAAAATAAGTATTCTTGAAAAAGTTTAAGTCCTTTAAAATGGACAAAAGATAAGGAAATTAAAATCAAACACGCAGTTTGACTTAGTTTTGACTCTAGATTGAAGGATATATACATATACATTAGTGCGACTCAAAAAAAAAGTGATATTGTTACCCCTCTGAAAATAAAGGTTGATATGTTTTATGATGATTCCCAAAATATTTTGGTTCTAACGTTGACCATCCGTGAGCTGGACCATTTTTAAAAAAGGTCTTTTTTCAGTTTTTCGAATTTTTTTGTACTTTGCTCCAAGACGACATAAATAAAATTTGTTATCATCGAAAAGGGTTTTTGAAGCAGCATCAAATGGTATATAAAACTTTACCACTTGCGAACTACATATTGAGATATTTAACTAAATACATATTTTCGTTTCGGATTTTTATACAAATTCTACATATACATACATTCTATATATACATACATATATAGTGTTGTTTAATATGACACACAGTGATTTTTTTAATTGAATTTTTATTTGTGTGTGTATATCATTGTACAAATTAATTTTGTTTCTTGTTGTTAATAAATGCTCTTGTAATAAATGTTTATAACTGCTTAAATTATAATATTTACAAAATATTAACAGAATCTGTATTTGTTTGCCTGAAGCTTAAAGCAATATACATTTTTTACGTGGGGAATAGTGTAGGGATAATTTTTTTTTTGGGTCATATGGAAAAATACTGATTTGCCTGTCTTGAGTTTTTTTACGCAAATTTGATAAATTTGTGCAATAAAGTATACTTTTTCTAACAACTATTTTGTATTTATATATAAAAATATAAAAATTTAAAAAAGTATTTGTACCTATTTTAAATGTAATTAATTATTATCAAAGTTGTTTTTGGGAATACAATTAGTTATAAAAAAATTTTGTTTGTTGTGCTTTATAATTCCCTATTTTTATAATTGATAAAAATACTGAAATTTATTGTTGGAGGATATTTTAAATACTCTTGCTGTTTTACAAAAATAATTTTATTATAAATTTGTATATATATTCGAATGTGTATTCTAAGTCAAATTACAATTAAAAAGCTTTTTATACTTTAATAGTCTTTCTGAAAAATATTAAAGGAATAAGACTATTAAGGCATACAAAAGCTTTTTAATTGTAATTTAACTAGGAATTCACATTCGAATAAATATAAAAATGTATAATAAAAATGAAACTCAACAAGAGAACTTAAATTACCAGATTCTATTCGTAAAAATAATTTTATTAAAATGTTGTATATTTTTCTAAGCTATTTTTGTTTTATTTGCTTTCAATCAGTGATTTTTTCTCTTTTTGATGCTTTTTCATTAACCGCCTTTTTTAAATTTCCGATTTTCGTATAATTATTGTTATTTTTTTAATCCATTTAACAAATAAATGCTTTTTATGCGATAGGAGTTTTAAAAAAAAAATTCTTTTGTAAAATTTTTTATTTTTCTAAAGTATCAGCAATTTATTAACTATTATGGTAAATTTAATGATGTTTTCAGTTTGTTTTTTAAGTAATAATAATGATGTTTTAAATATTAAAGTTTGTTAGAGATTATTTTTGCAATTTAAGATTTTTACGAATTCCTAATTTGTTCGGTTTTGCGAATTTGACAGACATACCTAAACAAGAGTGGAAATGAATTTTCAATTAAAATATGTTGAAGCTAAAGATTTTTCATCCAAAAATTCGCTTTGCGAAAAAAGATTCTTAAAACAAAAGCTTCGAGAGATTTTGGCTCTAAGCAATTAAATAATATAATATCTTGTGATGAAGGTAAAACGTTATTAGCATTTTTTTGTAAACGAAACGGCTTGGCGAATTCCGGCACTTGGTGTAGTCTTTTTTCCTGAACAAAAAACTGATGATTTGGGCACCAAAATCAAGCATAAAATTATTTTTTTCTCTGCATGTGTTCATATATTTTCCTTATATGCCAATAAAGTAAATTGATTTTTTTTTTATTTAAAAATGGTTTTTTGTTTATTATTATTTTACCTTTTCTTTCTTATTGTAAGAAAAATTAAATATAATATATGCCTGCTTCCAATAAACATAATAAAATTCAATATTAAATCTTTTTGAATTAAACAATTTCAATTATATTAATAATTATACCTTTTTTTGTATAATGATAAGTATTACCCATCCCTGTTAAATACATAAGCATTTTCATTTAACTCCACTTTTAGAACAAAATAAACCACTTGATTTACAACAACAGAACAATACATATTCCTTAACACTAATCGCTTATTGATGTTGTTGTTGTTATTGCAAAATTACTTAATTCATCTACCCACCGCCTCTTGCATTGAAACAATTTTAACTTCTTTTATGTTTCCTAAAATATTCGTGATGCGCTAACGACTACATTGTTCTTAAATACAAAAACTTATGTTATTGCAAGGCGAATTCAACTAGAGTTTATGTCGAATCGCCATCTGATTTTGACAGTTCGAGCCACTTAGTCTTGATTTGTTAGTGTTTTGTTAGGAGTGGTTGACATTTCCGACCGTAAACACTAACAATGCAATGCACAAAACCCTATGTTGTTTCTGTTTTTTTTGTATTGTTGTAGTTCCGATACCACCTGCAGTTGAATTCGCCTTGTGTTGTTTAAGTGTCATATTCTTTACTCTCCCCACTCTCTCCTTTACACACATTTTAAAAACAGATTTTTTAACTCCCTTTTTATTTGGTTTCCTTTTCCTCTTCTTTTTAGTTTCTCGAAAATTTTGTAGTGCGTGAACGTTTTAGTAGATGCTCTCTAAGAAATTACATTTATTTATGGGAAAAAGTGTTTGAAAATTAATAATTTTTTTAAAGAAATGTAATCTAATTGTAAATCAATCAGTAAATGAAAAAATTTAAGTAAAAAAGTTGTATTTTCATTAGGAAAAGTGTGTTGGAAATTTTGTTCATATAAACGCAGAGTAACTAGGCAGCACAGTCTCTGTTGGTTCGCTGCTTCTTTTGTTAAGAGAGTCGCGTCGTTAAAGTTGTGCGCAGTGTACAGAAGCAGAGATTAAAAATTTTTTTCTCTGATAAACAGAATGTGTTCAAATAAAATTAAAGCTTTTAAACAAGAGCATGTTATGATTTTGTTTAGTTAAATTCAAAGTAAATAATTTAGTTCAAAGGGAAGTGTTATTATTTTTGGTTTTATTAGAGCAATAAAGAGCAAATTTATAAAAGAGTAAATAAGAAAATTCCAATTTACCAAAATATGGCCTGTTTTAAAAAGAAAATCAAATTGTTGAAATGTGTCAAATTTTCAAAGTTAAAGTTACAGGGAAATTGTGTAAGACACAATTATGACATTTTGGTTTAAAAGGTAAGTTACTATCTGATTGTTAAACCACAAAAAATTTATATATCATATAATTTAAAAAATCAATAAATTTATTTTAAACTTAATTTGAGATCTGACTATTGAAAAATTCCTCTATTTGCATCGTCAAAATTTTTTATGTAAAACTTTATATTTAAAAAGTAACAAATTCAAGAAAATGATTTTTTTTGCAATATGTCCATTACTTTAATAATATTCTCTCTGCGGAATTGTTCGTCACTAATGGTCAGAACTCGTCGTATTAAATTTGCCGTTGTATTTATTATAATAATTCTTGGTTGACATGAAAACCAAAATCACAATTCTACCAGATGGGGTTGGTTTCTTGTACCATTCAGTTTGTAGTTTGTATCCTTTTCTGATTATTATGGTATCCAAATAAGGTAGTCGCCCATTTTCTTCTTCCTTCCTAGTGAATTTTATTTGTGTCCATGTTTCTTCTATTGCACTTTCATGTATAAATAGGACGTCAACGTATTTAGAAAACGATCACGGCTTTATTCTTAATCTTTGTATGCAGTTCTTCCATTACAATGTCTGCTATAATTGGAGATGCCGGTGAACCCAATGGAATTTCCCTACATTGCGTTTGCACTTTGTCCTTATATTTTAAATATAAATTGTACTTTATACAAAATTTCAGTATTTTTCTAAATAGTTCCTTTGTCATTTTAATGTATTTTTTTCCATAGCAAAATCCACAGGTATACTGGGGAATAACGAAACTACGTCAAATGATATAATTCTCTCATCGTCTCCTGTTGCACTTAAAAACACACCTCGACCCTGAACAAATTATTTATTTTATGATTTAAAAAGCGTTTTTACTTTTTACGATGTTTTAATAATTTCTTCTGATAAATGGCTGTTTTCGGAAATGTGAATTATTTGTAATGCATTTCCTTAAAATGCAAATAAAAAATTCCAAATAAGTATGTATTTTTATTTTTATTTAAAATTATCTATACCTATATACATATAAAAATGTTTCTGCCGTGTATGTGCTCCTAAAACTCAAAAACCGCTTGACCGATTGCCACCAAACTTGGAGAATAAATTATCTTAGTCGAGAGGTGGTTTCCCTTTAGGTTAATCCCGATAGGTGGCGCTGTTGTCGTGATATTAATTATATTAAATTTCTTTTATTTATGGTACGATTTGGCTGAAATGCACAAAATATATTTATTAAACAAAAATAAGTTCCCTGATAAAATGTTGACCCGGTAGCTCTGGGGTCAAGTTATTAACAAAATTCTCCAGTATTTAATTTTTTATTTTTATTTAGCAACTCCCGAGCAGCGCCGGTACCAAACAGATAGTTTTATATAAAATTAATTTAATTTTTTATTTGAGACATTATAAAATAAATATTTTGTATTTGTAAAATGCAAAATACTTTTTATCCTTTTTTAAGCAAAGGTGTGCCGATTTTACTGTCTTGAGTTTTTTTATTTCTACGTAAATTTGTTACATTTTTTTTAATAATGTATTTTAAAATTACGATTTTGTAAATGTGAATTTTTAATTTTGCATTTCAAAATACTTTTGCTAAAAATTTTTCTTATTTAAATGCATATAAAAATAGAAAAATAAAGAGGTATTTGTATTTTGAATTGAATTATTGGAAAAACTCTGGCTTTTTTAAGAAAAAAATTTTATTAAAATTCTCTATATTTTTTCTAGGCATTCTCTACATTTTTTCTATTTGTTTTCAAGCAATAATTTATCTCGTTGACGCTTTTTGATTAACCGCCTTTTATATATTTTCGATTTTCTTATAATTATTGTTAATTATTTATGCCATTTAATTAATAAATGATGCAATAGTGACTTTTTTTAAAAATAGATTCTTTTGTAAAATTTTTTATTTTACTAAAGTATTAACTTTTATTATTAAGCAATTTCTTTTTATTCTGGTATTTTTCGAATTTAAAGATTTTTTTTAATTTGCTTGTTTTAAGTGATAATAATGATGTTTTAAATTTGAAGTTTGTTAGAGATTAGTTTTGCAATTTAAAATCCTTAAGATTTCCGAAGTTTGTCGGTTTTTTTTATGAAATTAATGCTTAATGATTTCGTAAATTTGGGGGTTTTTGCGAAATTGAGGCTTTTTAATTAAGGTGTTTTTCTATTTTCATGTTTTTTTCCAGATTGAGGCGTGCTTTTATACTATCTTCGTTCTTTATTTTTCTATCTTATTTTATTTTATTTACTTTTCTATGATTTAAAACTTTTTCAATTTAGCCGCCATAAAAGCGACCTTTTTTCATGAACAAAAGAGAAATTAATTTTTCTTTTTAATAGCTTCATTTAGATTTTGTCGATTTTTTCCGTTCTATTACAGATTATCTTAAACAATTTTTTAGATTATTCTGATTTTCCTTTTTAGCGGCTTTTTTCAAATATGAGCTTTTGTTTTTGATATTTAAGACGTTTTATTTCATTTTAGAGTGAATTCTTAGGTTTTTAAATGAGTTCTCTTGCATCTAATAGACAATTTTCCACTGCAGGTCTGGTTTAATGGGACTTGCGAAAACGTTTATATCCGCAAAAGTTAAGAATACATTGTTTATTAAACACGAAACTTATTAATATTTTTGAAAAAAAAAATGTTTTATTTGTTGTTAATTTTATCATGAGTTCAAATGTTTTTTTTTCATATATTTATTTGCAATCCATGAAGAAAACAATATTAATCAAATTACATCATGAAATTGAAAACCTAACATTCCATTTAATTGTCAGTAAGACCAAAACTTAAAAATAAATATACATAGATGTATAAATTTTTTGTATAATAATGAATTCAAATTTAGTTCTATGTTTTTAAAATATAATTAATATAAATTTTTTTAAATACTTATAATCTCTAACGCTGTCATTTTGTACAATAAACAATTTACTCTACTTGAGTCTTGTTAATTTTTACTTGAAATTCAATATGCGTATCATTATCGATATCTGCGAAATTTTTTTTAATATCGGTATCGGTATTGTATCCGCAAAAAGCTGTTTCGGTACATCTCTAGTTTTAAAATTTTTAACAGTTTTTTGTACAAATCATTCAACAATTTAGTTAGAAAAGTTGATTTTTGGCAACAACTTTTTCATTAACTCGCAAAATGCGATTTCCGTATTCAAATGTGAATGTATGTATGTATTTGTTCATATAATTTCGTTATTTGTCATTAAAGTAAATTGAGTGAGAAAATATGGATTTTTGATTATTATTATTTTACCTATTAATTACACTGTGCACGAAATTGACACTTTTTTTTCGTGACAAGCTGGGCACCTGGCGTTTTAACATAATTCGGGTACGCTGAATCCAGTGGTGCCCGCGGTTTTTTAAGATTGGCCCTGGTTTTCGAGATATACCGTTATTTTAAAAATGGAGGAGGTTGCACAACATATGTTCGTGTAACTCAAAAACGCTTTAGCTTATTGAAAAAACTTAAAAACCCGAAATTCCGCAATAAAATTTCTAATATCCACAGTCGTTTTAGAAACATAATTTTTTTTTGGAAAAAAAAATAATTTTTTTAACAAAATTAAATTAAATATTATTCCTTTTTATTTTTGAACAAAATTTCGAAATTTTTGTTTTTTAAAAATGCATACAAAATTGGAAAATGCAGCTATGCTTCTAATTTTTTGCAGACGTATAAAAAACGAAATTCCAAACAAAACAAGCCATAAATGATTAAAATCGGATTTTATTTTTGATTTTATTCACAAAAGTCGGCAAATTTTAATCTTAAAGGAAATTTTATTGCGGAATTTCGGTTTTTTAAGTTTTTTCAATAAGCTAAAGCGTTTTTGAGTTACACGAACATATGTTGTGCAACCTCCTCCATTTTTTAAATAACGGTATATCTCGAAAACCAGAGCCAATCTTAAAAAACCGCGGGCACCACTGGATTCAGCGTACCCGAATTATGTTAAAACGCCATGTGCCCGGCTTGTCTGTTTTTTCAACTAGCATAGTGTTATTATTGGAAAAAAAAAATTCAATATCATCAATTTCAATTTCCAATAAACACAATTAAATTCAATATTATATCTTTTTGATTTAACTCCTTATTAAACAATTGAATTTTTTTTTAATAATTATACTTTTATTGTATATCGATTAGACCCATCCCTGCTAAAAATAAAGGCAATTCAATATAACTCCGCTTTAACACCAACAAACAAACCCTTGATTTACAACAGTGGTGTCAAATATGATTGTGTTGGTGCGATTACTCTTGGCTCTTACATTCCCAGCAGAAGAAATCTGCGGTTGCGAGGCCTATTACGAGGCCTTATTAACATACATATTTTGCTATGAAGAATTTAGAGCAATTAATAATAACACAATTATCGAAAAATGTTGAGTTATTGACAGACACAATCAGTTATTATTTAAATAAATTTAATTTGGAACCTGCATTTCGCAGAAACTTTTTGGAAAAATTGAGCACTTGACAATATATGAAGTCTTTTTACAACCTTATACAATTCTTTCCAATATTTTTAATTTCGTGCTCAACATACCTTTGCGAATGCCAACAATGAAAATTCATTTGCACATACTAATGCAAATAATAACCCCATTAAGTTTAAAAATATTCTATAATTATTAACCGCCATTATAAAAAGAGAAGCTTTTACTAGCCTATAAAAATATACTTTTATTTACCAATAATATCTTCTAAATTTAAATTGCAGTTTCGAAACAACAAAACATTTTTTAGGTTTGCGGACGTTAATTTATTGCGTTGTTTTGAGCAAATGTATTTCAAATCGGAAAATATTTGTTCGCCAAGATATGTTGAGGAAAAAAGCGACAAACATTTGAATAATTTTTTTTTTAAAAACAGGATATAGTGCCCCGTCTAAATTTTTCCAGAACTCCATAATATTTTCCCTATCTGGAGGATTAAATTTTAAATAAACCCATCCGCTTGTATGCTCGTTATCGCTGTCCACAAGGCTAATTAATAAAATTCAAATTTGAAGTTTACAGAAGCTCAATAAACACAACATCAAGGCGTACAAAAACCACAATCAATTTGTTTTTTTTAAATCATTGTACAATGTTAAAAACAGAAACAAAGATAATAAATATATTATTTCTGTTTAGAGGCCTCAAGACATGCCGTGCGATATTTCCTGCTGAATGAGAGTGTTTTGCAGTAAACCATTATATTTTACGCTCGCAAAATAAAAGAGCGTAAGCGTACATGTGAGTTTTGCTTACACAATTGTGTATGACGCTGACATTTCTGATATACGTACTCGTATATATGTACATGGCAATGAAAAAATATAAACAAACTAAAAGAAGTCTTGTTTTTCTCGTTGAAAACACATTTAAGTAATAAAAGAAGTTTTGTTAGCAATCCTTTTATGTCCAAAAAACCTATGTAAAAGAAAATGTGACCGATTTTTAATTGTAGGGCAATAATAAGTGTTTTATTGTTGTACAGATGAAACTATATCGATTTGAGCCGAAGTTCAAAAAAAAATTTTTTGGTTGTGTAGTAGTGAGTACCAGAGAGTAAAAAAATTGAGAGAAATAAAATGTTAGTAATATTTTTTATAAGTTGTATAACACAAAGGTACAAAATTAAAAAATTTTTGTGTTGATAAAAAATTTGTAGCAATTCTTTAGCAATTCAATGTCGCTGATTTTAAAACTGCACTTTTTTATTCGGAAGCTTTTTGACTCTAAATCAGTTTCAAATATCTTATCAAACAATTGTAAAAAATTAAAGATTTTTATGTTTTAAGAATTCATAAAAAATAAATATTGCTCGCAAATCACAGCTGATAGAAAAAAAAGTGCAGTTTTAAAATCAGCGACATTGAATTGGTGAAAACTGCTACAAATTTTCTATCAACACAAAAAAAATGTTTAATTTTGACCCCTTGTGTTATACAACTTATAAAATAAAATCTTCTAAATTTATACTTTTATGGCAGTTTCGTAATAGTAGAATGCTTTTCAAATGGGATGAACTTAATTAATTACATTGCTTGGAACAAATAAATTTTAAATCCGAAAAAATTTGTTCGCATAGGTAAGTAGTGCCGAATAAAGAGAGGGACTTAAATGAATTTTTTTAGTTCAGGATAGAACTCGCGATCCAAATCTTTCCAGAACTCTACAATATTATTTTCGTCTGGGGCATTTACTTCGCTTCGTAGTATGATTAGTTCTGATTGAATATCAAATTCGTAGTTGCGGTTGTAAAATTACAAAATCTTGAAACCTGTCTTGAAAATTATTGAAAAATGTTTTAAATATTTCGGCATATTCATATCTTTTGTCGATTTCGAGATTTCTATAAACAAGTGAAGTTTTTGGAAAATTGGAAAAATCACCAGTTTTAATTTGGGAAAAAATTAGAAAAAGTTTTGTTTTAAAATTGTTAATGATTTTTGACAAGTAGGATATATTGCAGTCCTTTCCTTGCAATTCCAAATGAAGTTCATTTAACATACTTGTCGTATCTGCCAAAAAAGCTAAGTCTAAAATAAAATTATTGTCTTTTAAACACTGTACTAAAACTTTTTCTATTTTCTCAGTTTCTAGGAACTGAAGAACTTCTTCTCTTAAATCATAAAGTCTATTCAGGCAATCACAGCGACTTAGCCACCGAACTTCTGTAAACATTTTCAGGTCACAATTCACAGCATTTTTGTTTTTTAAAAAGGTTACAAATTTTCGGTGGGTAAGCGCTTGGTCTATTTATTCAAAAATAAAATAAATTACATGAGAATTATAACGTGAAAAAGTTATTTTAGTGAAAAGTTAGGGTATTCATAGTGGTAAGTAAAATAGAAAGGTTATTCACGTTGTTGGGTTACATATATCATAACTTTTTACAAAATGTCAAATGCGCACCTGAGTTTGCCTGCAAAAATGTATAAAGTAATTATAACAGGTCAAAGTTACGTTAAATAAATACCATTAATTAGTAAGGTTAACTCTTTGGACTCGGTCATATAATTGTAGCATAAAAAAGTAAGCAATAAAAATAGTGCCAATCAATAAAGTTTCATTAATAAATCAATAAAACACATCTTCTTACCCAAAAATTTTACCTGCTGTCACATTTGCTTTTATGTGTATAGGTTTACACATAAATTGTAGGAAAACAAGACTTTTTTAACTCGTTTTTTAAATATTTTTACATACTTAAGAAAAGTGTTTTCACCCACCGACGCGATTGGTACAGAAACAAAAATATTTTTACAGGCACAAAATACCAACAAATTCTTGTGTTTATTTTTTCTTAATAATTTCTGCATTTAGGTACGTCTTTTTAACGAAAGAAAAAGGGACCATTTTACAGGCATCAAAGAATTTTTTTCACAAAAAAAAAAAACACATATCGTTAGCTTAAATGCAAAACAATGTAGATATTATTTGAAAATTTTAAATTTTTGTTGATTAGGATTCACGTTACATATGTATTTTTATATAATTTTAAGTTATTTGCAAAATTAAAAATGACGTATCATCAAATACATATATAATTTTTTTTTAACAGCATAATGTATAATCACACTCAAGAAAAAAATTAGCAGAGTTTTTAATTCTTTTTATAAGAAACATTAATATTTTTAAACACCAAAACTGGGTAATCTGTTTTATAACTATTACCACGGTGTTAGTGGAATTAGTGATCAGATAATAATTTATAATAATAATTTTTAGTATTGCATAAGAAAAACTAAAAAAAGGGCTGTAAAATTATAAGAACCGAATCTTTAAACGTATGTAAAATAAAACCTATAATAAATGTGACTATCAGCTTCTTCCACATAGGACTGTTAGACATTTTGAAATTTTTTATCTGAAATATTAAAAATTGCTTTTAAATCTCAAATAATTACCATTTTACAAAGTTCTTTGCTTTGTATGTAAACTTATGAAATGTAACATTTTTCTACATTTAAGTCTTAAAATTTAAACTCTAAATAAAAATTGGATGTTACCAAAAGCATTTTAGACCGCACAATATTTTTTGAGTGTAAGCTGAAACAAAATAATATAGCATCCGCCAGACATGCACACTTGTCGAAGTCATTGAAGAGTATAAAAATATGTGTTAGTAGTGGTTTGCACAATTGTGCAAAGAAATGGAAACCCCTGCTTATAGTCACAAATCGTGGACTATATCGCTAGAATGACTATACGCTGTTTTTTTGCTCTCTTCAGTTTTCTGAAAGTGAGCACGAAAACCGGTCTTAACGAAAAAAACATACACACACACACGTTGGTTGACAAAAACACAAAACATATGTATGTATGTCAGTGGTGTCAATTATGATTGTGTTGGTGCGATTACTCTTGTCTCTTACATTCCCAGCGGGAGAAATCTGCGGTTGCGAGGCCTAATTAACATACATATTTTGCTATGAAGACTTAAGTGCAATTAATATTAATACAATAATCGAAAAATGTTGAGTTATGGACAGACACAATCAGTTATTATTTAAATAAATTTAATTTTTAACCTGCATTTCGCAGAAACTTTGCTTATTTTTTGGAAAAATTTAGCACTTGACAATATTTGAAGTCTTTTTACAACCTTATACAATTCTTTCCAAAATTTTAAATTAAGTTAAAAAATATTCTATAATTATTAACCACCATTATAAAAAGAGAAGATTTTACTAGCCTATAAAAATATACTAATATAAAACATAAGAGACATTGAAAATCATTAAATGCATTTTTTATCATAATATATTTTTTATATGGCATCATTTATCTTTTTTATAATAATCCGCTTGTATGCTCGCTATCGCTGTCTACAAGACTAATTAATAAAATTCAAATTTGAAGTTTACAGAAGCTCAATAAACACAATATCAAGCGAATTCATCACAGTTATTCTTGATACTACAACAAGTACACCTCGTACAAAAACCACAAGCAATTTGTTTTTTTAAATCATTGTACAATGTTAAAAACAGAAATAAAACAAAACAGAAACAAAGATAATAAATAATAAATATATTATTTCTGTTTAGAGGCCTCAAGACAGGCCGTGCGATATTTCCTGCTGAATGAGAGTGTTTTGCAGTAAACCATTATATTTTACGCTCGCAAAATAAAAGAGCGGTAGCGCACATGGGAGTTTTGCTTACACAATTGTGTATGACGCTGACATTCCTGATGTATGTATTAATGCATGTGTTTTTTTGCTCTCTTCAGTTTTCTGAATGTGAGCACGAAGTTTTTACTTTCCTTGTTACTTCCCCCCCTCATCAATAAGAAGCACAAAATTTTTGTCAATTCCAAATGTACTAAGTGCAACATCTTTATAAATCTATAGTCTTTGGCACTACCGTTTAGTGGTTACACATTACCCTTCAAAAAGGTGATATGTAACAAGTTATGAAAGCTCTTATAAAAAGCAAAATACTAAACAAAAAGTGAAATAAATATGGATGTAAAAAAGAGAAAATGAATAACAAATTTTGTAAACTTATAAAAAATCCATTTTCATTAAATAAAATATTTTTTATATTTTAATCACTCGTATGATTTTTTTTAATCATTATGACAATGTCTTATATAATACGTTATAGGAAGTTGTTATGTAATAGCTACTATGTAATGCAAATAGTAGCGAAGAAAGCTACTAAATAATGAGTGAAATAATGTGGTCACCTCCAACAAAACTATTTTTAGACAAAATTTTAAACATATTATGTTTAAATTTAACCATATTATTGTTTAATTAGTCCTCCATCAAGAAGCCACAATCATATTATGGTTGCCTCTAAACATGTTATGGTTAAATATGACAATAATTTGCTTTTTAAATTAACAATAGTATTTACCTCTTCTCCAAGAACAACATGCTATGGTTGAAAACCAACCATGCTGTTATAAGTGTTAAACATATTTTAATTTTAATGACCAAAACGTGTTCGGAGGCAACCATAATATGGTTGTGCCTTTTTAATGGAGGACACATTTAACCATAACATGGTTGTCGGTGATAATAATATGGTTAAATTAACCATAATATGTTTACAATTTTCTTTAAAAATTGTTTTGTTGGAGGTAACCATATTTAAACTTAGTTTTTCTCTGGGTGTGATTTCAACAATCATGTAAGCTGCAACTTTTGAAATCACAACAACATATACTTCAGAAAAACATCTACGAAGGCGGTGTCAAAATTAGCCGACTTAACAAAGAATATAAAACAAAATTGTGAAACATTTTCCTTATTTCTCATAAAATCTTTATTTAGCTCAATTCAATTTTCCCAATAATATTCAGTAGTTGTTTAGAGTATGAACTACGAGTATTTAGCTCTTTCAAAATGCCATCAATCGTGTCTCTTATTTTCAGTGTTGGCAAATCTTTAACCACTGAGATATATTTACAACTTTGGTTACAGAAAACATGATAAGGGAGCTAAATAATGTACGTGATGAAATAATTCGAACTTTAATTCATTAATTTTGGTATTTCCAAAAGTGGATGTATGAACTGGTGAATTTTCTAGATGAATGAGCAAATGCGGTAGCCATCGTGCAAACAGTTTTATTTTATCTGCAAATTGTAGGTCAATATGCTTTTTGTAGCACCTTTTGAAATTCATCTTCTTTCAGTTACGTCACACAACTTTCGACGTCGCACAGTGGCGCCATTTGAGTTTTTTCGTTGCAAAAATCATATCTTTTGAACCGAATAAGATAATTGAACACTTTAAACAGCATATGATAGATAACTGTTCAGCCTATAAAATGAGCATTTGGAAAGGGTGCTACGCTTTGTTGGGGCCTACTTATGGGTTATCAAAGTTAAAATTAGTAGAAAAATCAATTTTATGGTAACTAAAAAAAATTATTTTTACATTTTTAGATTGCTTTTATTTTATTTTCTTTAGGGGTTTATGTTTTAAATTATTACCCAACAAATTAAAAAAAAAATAACTTTTTTTTTTAAATTTATTTTTTCAATTTTCTGTAAAATATTCATCACAATTCGTAAGATAAGGTATATCTAAAAGACTAACCATTTCTAAACTATAATTATTTTGTAACTCTATTCGTGACTTCACATGCCGCAGGGAAGAAATAAGTGGATCGGAAGATGCTGCCAACATGTTGAAGAGGTCCTTATTTTTCCTTACCCTTGATGCTTTGAATGTGTTCTGCAATCTATATTTTTTATAAAATTTGTTAAGAGACTCCTGTGCTTCTTCAGAAAGCTCTCCAATTGGCTAAGACTGGTACTCAATTATATCTTTGCCATGCGCCAATATTTTATAGGCTTATGCCACCATGCCTAAAAATTTACCTGTTCCCTGCATACATATGGATTTAGGCTGAATAATGCAATTTTGATATTATGCACGTGTCCAAATAAGATTTGTGCCTACCTGTAGGGACCATAAGTCAATATTGTTCCTGACCATTTGTACGCCAAAGTATTGTTTATGTGAGGTACGTACCTGCTAATATAATAACTATTAGATCAAACTACTGTCAGTCAAAACATATAAGGGATGGACGCCATACAATTTCTGCAACCATGTCTTTTTAACCTTTTTTACCTCTAGAAGGCAAACGGGCACGTACGGGCAGATAAAACCTTTTGAATTATGTAAAGAAATAATCAAAGAATAGGTTTTGCAAATATGGCAAATATAGAAAAATATAGATTTTTTTATTTTCCGTCAAAGTTGAAAAATAGTGAAAAAACGGATAGTTTTTAAATAGTGATTTACCAGGAGAAACACAAAGCAAACAGTTATTTTTTTTTATCATTATACATTTAATAAATACATCAATCAATACAAACAAAAAAAAGGCGATTCGTTACCTATTTTTCGTGATATTACACCTGAAATCGCAACAAATTGACTAAAAATTGTGTGTTTTTTTGAAAACCGAAAGTCGGTCAACTTTGAACGGTTACATCTTCTAATCTAAAAATGTGATATTATTAAGAGTGGCATATTTGAAATCGTTGAAAAGTTTCCTATAACATGGGTTTATTCAAAACTTCGTCGGCGCTCATGAAAAATTTTGATTTTTGCAACCTCGTTTGCTCTACGGGCGCCACTGTGCGTCGCCACTACGGTATCTATAGATCAAAACTCTGTCACCCAATTTTTTTAGTCGTAAACGAAGAAGCAGGCACCCCCAGGGCATAATCCAGTTCGACTTTAGTTATGGTTGGGCTAAGAACTTTTCAAATGAAAGAATGTTTTGAATTGAATAACAGTGACTATCTTTTCCTATATTAACAAATTGTATTAAATCGATTATTATAAAAACATATAAACAGCGTGGCTCCTTGAAACTTTAAATATATGTTTTATAAGGTAGTATTTTTTTCAAACTACTGCTGACATCTACAGGTCAGGTCACTTATTTCTGGGACCACCATCGTATATGCACATATTCAGGTTCTGCTTGTAGTGTTTGCCTTACAATATTTTAAATTTAGTACAGATGAAATATTTAGATTTTTTCGTTTCACTTTAATTTAGTGTAATTTCATTAAAGGCATATGGAAAAGTATTTTTAAGCCAACCTTTTCCTTACCAAAAAGTAGACAAAATAGCACGATATTTTTACAGCGGTTAGATATGAATATTACGTGTCGATTTTTCCAAAAAGTGAAAAAATAAAAATGGAAAAAGTGCGACTTTATATACGAGTACTATATATATATATAATATATACAAATTCCTAATTGTAAAAGGACTCATGTGCACAAGATATCACATGTGTTTGTTTCGTATGTATTTATATAAAACTTTTCAATTGTGAATTCGTAATATCATTTAAACGTACAATTGTGCACATGCAAACCCACAAATCAAGTAAAAAAACGAGTTTTACAGAAATCCATAATTCAACACTAATTCAAAATGTTACTTCTAAATAGGGTTTAATTTTTTGCATACAAAACTTAATCATACTCACGAAAATGTATATTTCTAACTGTAGATTCGTTTACAAGTGAGCAAATGTTCATGTGCTTGAAAATGTCTGTGCATGTTGGCATGGCCAGTACATGTTATGAACTAATTATTTCCATATTTTTTTTTCCTTTTTTGTATTCATGCAAAGCTCTTGGCATAGTGTTGCAAGCAGTAAATATTTAGTAAATGTTTTCATACATTATATGTCAACATTTTGTCATTCTAAAGAGTCGTTGTTGTTGATAGAACTACTTGTCATTTTACACTTGTCCAATCTTAATTTATCATATCAATTCTAAGTACATTTCTCCTTTATTTGTAGTGTGTTGAACAAAATTATTTATATTTATATTTAGGTATTTGCATTTTCTTTTATTTCAATTTGTTTTACGCTCTAAATAACTTCTTTGTTAAATGTTGCTTTCACACATATTTCACATATAACTCTATTAATCATACTGAACTTTACAAAATGTCTTAAAGTTGTGATTTTTATCATAAATTATAGAATATTATAGAAGAAATATTTAGTTTGTTTCAGGTCGCTAAAAACGTTCGTAGAAGAATATTTGCATACTGTATGTGTACATATTGAAGATAAACTAATACATAGATAATTGGAAAGCGTATGCAGACTAGGGTTCTATTAAATAAAATGCGGTTATTTTAAGACGGGAAATCTAAAATTTTTGACTTGAATTTAAGTTTTTGTGACACTAAACGGCAACAACTGGCAGCTTATTAATGTAAAAAAAATATTATTTCTCTCCTAGCAAAAGTTATAAAGCATCTCAATTCCAGGACCTGAACCTCCTCTTCAGCTGTAAAGACAGGCTTTTTACAAAAAGGAATAAAAACTAGACTTTGCAGTTTATAGGCAATATAAGAATAACATAAGACTGCAAAATGTCGATTAAAAAACGTGGGACTGTAGTATATTTTTCAATGGGTTTAAGTTCATATGAATTTGAATCTGTGCTCAGAATCTCTCCACCTCATCTGGTTTTCGTTATAAGTTAAAAACCATGTTTTTTGCCATATTTTAGACGTTATAACTGCTTTAAATTATCTTTGTCTATAAAACCTACCGATTTCCTTTAAAATAAATGTTTAAAATTGGTAATTCCTTATTCTTTTTCTGAGTCTATGGGCTAAAAATTTTTTGACCTGTGATGTGGGTAAAGATAAATATGTCGAACTAAATATGTTTCGACGTAACTTCTTACGTCTTCACATGTTTCAAATACGTTTTTCGTATTTGGGACATTTTTCCAAATATGTTTTTGACAAGCTATTAAATATGTTTTCGTATTTGTGACATATTTCAAATATCAAATTATTAAATACATACATATGTATCTTCGTATTTTTTACATATTTAATGAAATTTAAAAGAACTTAAAAATTGTATTACAAATACAATATGTGGAAGACCTTACAGGATGGGACATACCTCATTTTAAAGCTAATTACGTCCAAATTTGTAATCTATTTTGCTTTTGGAGAAAAAAACCTCTGGGCTATTTTTAAAAATTTTTTTAAATTCTCAGATGTACTAGTAGTGATTCTCTGAGGGATTTTTCAAAATTTTGGACAAACTGGAAGACCTTACAGGATGGGACATACCTCATTTTAAAGCTAATTACGCCCAATTTTTTAATCTATTTTGCTTTTGGAGAAAAAAACCTCTGGGCTATTTTTAAAAATTTTTTTAAGTTCTCAGATGTACTAGTAGTGATTCCCTGAGGGATTTTTGAAAATTTTGGAAAAATTTAATAATTTGATATTTGAAATATGTCACAAATACGAAAACATATTTAATAGCTTGTCAAAAACATATTTGGAAAAATGTCCCAAATACGAAAAACGTATTTGAAACATGTGAAGACGTAAGAGGTTACGTCGAAACATATTTAGTTCGACATATTTATCTTCACCCACATTGACCTGTGTAATTAATAAAAAGAAAAAGAAAAAGGGATAAATCCACAGAATCTTTCTAAAATGTTTATGAAATAGGATTGTCAAATCTTCTGATTTCAATCAAATGTTGCTGAATATAATTCCAAATGTTTCTCAATTAAAATTGCAGTAAGTTTTTGGAAGCGATACGAAGACAGTGCCAAGCATTTTGGAAAAATAGCCAAGCTGAGAGACTTTTTCTAAACTCTAATGTCTGAAATATACAGGATAAAATACAGGCGATTTAGTTTTTTCAGGAATCAAAGAGTTCAGGGATATTTAAGAGCCTAATACAAACGTATATATATATATGAAAGGGGCTTAAGTGTTTTATTTTAAATTGAGATTACATATGAAATTAGTTAGTAAAGTTCAAAGAAGTTCAGAACAAAAGAGGTGAATGTGGCATTCCCATTCGTTAGAGAGATATGCCGACCAATTCTAGCAGTTGTCACTAAAATACCTGTTTCGATTGGAGCACACGGGATATATGAGCACTTAATATAAATTTTTTAAAAAATACATTTAAACCCCTTGTGCTTTAAAGCCCTCATAAATGTATTTTGAAAAGAATACTTACAAAATTTGTCATAGAAATTTTTAGCAAAATATAATTATAAGGATTATAATTTTAAAGGTTTTTTTTTAACAAAAACCTTTATTTTCAGTTTTCCAGATTTTTGCAAATTTCACCATCAATAAATTCTAATCTTCCAGAGAAATTTTACTACAATATTTAAAATATGTTTATGAGTAATTATTTATATTTTATTTAATTGTTTGCTTCTATATATTTTATTCTATTATTAGCACGATTTGTCAAAAAATTGCTCTTATTGCTAATAATAATTTTAATACTTTAGTCGATATCTATAGTCTATCCATGTAGCAATGAACAAACATAAATATTTGAATGGAATACATAAAAATAAATTAATTTCTAATATAAAATTTGGCAAAAAAAAAAAAAAAAAGTAAATGAAAATTAATTTATATGAAAAGCAAACATTTTGTAATAAACAAATAAATGGAATGACTTTGCAAATATTGGTCTTATATTAATTTAATGAATTACAAATATTTTACAAGTTAAAATTCAATATCAGCTTTTGTTTTGCTACAATTTTATTTTTTATTAATTACAGAAAGTTATAAAAAAACTGATGTTTGCAAAATTTATTATTAACAAGCGGTAATAACTAAAAAATAATTTTTTTAGTGAAAAAAAAAATAAAATTTCTAAAAAAAAAATTGAATTAGAGCAGATTATATCTTTGAAAAATTTAAACTTCGATTGGGGTCTCAACGTATGAGTAATATTTAATCAATATTTTTATATAAAATAAAGGATGTCCTGCACCCATGTTCTGTAACTTTGGTGAGAACTTCTCGCATCGAAAAAATGTGAAACAAAATATTCCATCGTTTCTCGAAAAGTGAGAAAAAAGTGTGTCTGTATCTCATGTCGAATACTATCAAAAGAGATTACGTCGTTACGCTATAAATGTCAAAATTTTCCACTCGAAGCCAATGTGAAATTGCAGACGTTGAGAACGCCAGTCAAACATATTGTTGACGGGGACCAAATTTGACTAAAATTGAAAAATTTTCAACGACGGCGACGAAAATACAACCGTCGGCTATACCAAAAAGTGGAAAGTGCGACTTTAATGTTTGTTGATTACAAATTGCTTTGAAAACATTCGTATATTTTTCAAAAATATTAAAAGCAAAATAATTAAACAATGCAAAAAATATGCCAAGAACAAAATACTTATTTCTTCCGTGTTAATATTCAGTGCATTTTGCATTTTTTATTTATTTTTTAGTGTTAAAATTTTTTTCTCACCCCGTTTTTATGCGCGAGTTTATTTGACAGTTCAAAGCGGGAACTTTCTCATAAAAATTTTACAGACACACTTTTTCAGTATATTGGCGAGAAATTTCCTTACGTGACAGTTATAACTCCCCAAAAATGTTACAGACGCAGTTAAGTGAGAAAAACATACTATCAGCAATTTCGTAAGCACTTAATTTGTATGTTCATAGCAAAACCCTGTTTCTCTTAGAGCACATTTTTACTGGGTTGTTGGTCGGCTATTCCGTTTTCCAACAAAGATTATTTTTAAGTGATACTCTTTTATAAGCGCGACCTAGCAAATAAACCTAATTAAATAAAATTTTTTTATGTTAAACGTATCAGCTGTTTAGGAATTTTATGTTTGCTTATGTTTATTGATAGAGCGAACATGCCGACGTTAAATGTTTGCTTATGTTTATTGATAGAGCGATAGAGCGTCGATGGAGACATAATTTTCTTCTTTATGTTTTTATACAAAACGTACATATGGCAAAAGCAATATATTCATAAAAAATATTTTTGATTAATAAAAGGTTTATGAAACGAATTTTCATTGAAAATTTTCATAAAAAATTCGTTTCATAAGCCTGCTATAAACCTAAAATATTTTAATGAATATGGGGGTTAATTTATAAATTAATTTTATCGTGGTTACAAGTTTTTGACCAGTTTCGCCGTTTTGTTTTTAATACATATTTGACACATATTAGCACCACGTGACACGTTTACGTGTTTTTGGTAACTACCAACAATTGAAGTCGACCACAATGTTAATGTGTCCGCAGTATTGACGTAAAAGTAAGGAAACGATTGCAAACGTTTGGATTTATTTATTTTCATACCCTGAGTGTACATGTATAGTCCCCGATTCTCTTAAGAGCCTTTGGTAACTTCATATTTCAAAACTTTTCTGTGCTGTGTGTTTTAAGTCTATGATTCTATTGAATAGAGAAGTATCGACCGTATAAAGAATTTTACCAATTGGTTATTTTAATTTCAGAGATATTTGGGAAAAAACTGTATTCCAAAAAGCGATCTTTATTCAACAAAAAGTTATGCAAAAAAAAGTTCTACATGCTCAAAATAACCTTTTTTTAAATTTGGCAATTTAATAGAAGTCGGAAATTTTTCTTATTTTTGCTATAAAGTTGTCTTAAGAATTATTTATAATACGTATTTATATATTTGAAACTTCATTGCTAACCAAAAGTTGGATAAAGTACGTAAAATAATGAAGGAATAAGACTATTATATTACAAAGTTAAATAAATTTAAATTTGACTCAGAGAACTACATTTGGAAAATGTTTAAATAAAAAACTTCCAATTGAGTTAAACTTATGATCTTTAATTTAAAAATTTAAAAGTTTAATTTGCACTTTTTTACATTATCCTTTTTAATTTTATTGGTAGAATCCTTTTTGCGTAAAAAACTACAAAAAAAAAAAAAAACTTAAAACTACTTTTGCATTTTATCTTATTAATGGTTCTTGTGTTGTATTTTTAACTTCCTTATCTCCATTTTATTTTATTCCATTACACACCACGATATAAATTTCTTTTCATAGTTTATAATAATCCCTGCATTGTGTTCATATCTTTCTTTCTGCATTTTTAAAAGGATTCTTTCTGTTACCAGGAAATTTTGTCATTGTTAGCAACATTTAAGTTTAACAACTTTTCTGTTTACTACTGATTTGCTTTTGATATTGTATGTACGTTAATTGTTATGAGTAGATTTTATGCAAACAAATATTTAAAAAAAATGTTATATTTTCAAAAAAAAAAAAAAAAATCTGAATTACTTACCGACATTTAATACAAAACAGGGACCGTAACCGTTATTCCTATTTTCATAAAAGTCAGATGATAACAGTTATTTTTTGATTTTTAACAAAAATAAGAGTTATTTTATGATTTTTATTTTTTTAAACAAATATAACAGTTATTTTTTTATTTTTATTTTTTCGATCAAAAATAACAGTTATTTTTTGATTTTTATTTTTTCGAGCAAAAATAAAAGTTATTCTTTAATGAAATGTACGTGTTATAAATTTTTATATAGTGTGGATATTTTCATTGTGTAAGACATTTTGTAGGGTATTTTCATTTGTAATTTTTTTCGAGATTAATTGACGAAATTAGTTTAGACGGTTGCGTTTAATCACAATTGATGGAAAAATTAAATTTATAGGCTGAATGAATATACACAAAAACGCTAATGAATATACATACATATCGCACACTAAATCAAAAACAGACACAGCTTGAAATTCAAAAATTGTAAAAGATGCAGAAAACTGACTTCAAAAACATGGTAACAATTCTTTTATAAAATTAAGTTTCACAAATGTTCAAGAAGAAAGTGACGCAAACGAAATTTTAGTGTTCGCTTCTGAAAAACAAAACGATTTTGATACATTTTAAGTGTGCGATATGTTTATCTCGTATGATCAAGAAAGTTAAGGAAAAGAAGTTAATTGCCCCTAAATATGCTGTTACGTGTATTTTCTGCTGCCTTTATTACGTTTTTTCTACTCGTTTAAGCAAAACTTAAAAATACTAAAGTTTTGTTTTCACAACACAAGTGATCGAACGTGTAGTAACATTTACATGAAAAGCACTCAGTTTTTTGAGTGTTTTACATATAAATTTTTTTACTACATTGAATCACTTGTGTTGTGAAAACAGCACATCAAATTTGTTTTGTTATATAATTTTTTTTTTTAATTTATTATTTTAAAGTGAGTTAAATGGAGAATTTGTTAAATCTTTGTTTCTAAAACTTTTGTTCCAGAAATCTGGACTCATCCCCCAGAGAATTCTAAAGGGTAAATTGTCAATAAGTCGCTTCAACTCACTCTGTTAAAAATCCTAATTATAGCAAACGATGGAGAAACTTATTGTCCACAAATCCTTATCATTTGTTTTCGCCCACGTTGACTCCTTTTCCAGAAATCTGGACTCATCCCCCAGATAATTCTAAAGGGTAAATTGTCAATAAGTCGCTTCAACTCACTCTGTTAAAAATCCTAATTATAGCAAACGATGGAGAAACTTATTGTCCACAAATCCTTATCATTTTTTTTCGCCCACGTTGACTCCTTTTCCAGAAATCTGCATTTATCCCTCATAAAAGCGTTAACATAAGTTCTGTTAAGTGGTTAACATTATTCTGTTAACATAACAGAATGTGTCTAGGGTTATAAATTTTAAAATTTAACTTCACACACATAAATTTATTAATATTATTTCTTTAATATTTCGTTTATCGTATTCTTTTATTGTTATTTTTTTATAGTTTTCATACTTATTTGATTTTCAACAATTGTCTGCTGCAATCAATAACTTACACATGTTTTTTTTTCTCTTTTAGTCTTAATGGCTTTATTGCAAAATTAAATCTGAATACTAGAAACCGAAAAGCAAAATTTTTTTTGCGTAAACTAAATCGGCTTTTTCCAATAGATGCCTTTTTGTCGCGTTTAAATGGCGACATTTTAACATCCGTTTTGGCAGAAAACTATTAAATATTTCTTTTATAACAAATAAGTAAAATAATCGAAAAAAATAGCAAAATAAAAAGGAATTGATACAAAAAAAAAATCCATTGTTGGTCAAACAAGTACAAAAAGTACTCTTTTTCTTTTTGGGTGATGATGATAGAAAAATAAAAAACGGATAAGAAAAAGAATTAAAAAGTTGTTATATATTAGAGAAATAGCAAAGTGATTGCCTTTTAGTTTCGAAGCAAAAAAATTTAAGAGAAATATATCCAAGGACATTAATTTGCTAGAGTACTTAAAGTTTTGAAAACTAACAACATGCCTCAAGAAGTTACAGTCACAATTTCTACATAAAGCCAACTATCACATATATCAAAAATTTTACATATAAACTTTTATATAACTACTTATATAACTTTAATATAACTTTTATCATATTAAAGTTTTAAATTAAAACATCCATAGAAATACCTCCATCATATTATTTTTATTGAATCCAAACTTCTTAATTCAAATCTATGATGAAAACTATTTAGATATTAACCCAACGGGACTACATAGCAAATTTTGTAGCTTTTCAATCCCTACTGATAAATAATCAGCACATAAACATACATAATTACCAAAATATTAGCCTTTATTTTTAAAAGCAACATTTTACTTTTCATAAGAGATGTCTTGGGCTTTATGTGGGTACCTGCCTTAAAGGCTTTACCTCACGGTGCTCTCAATTTTGGTGGGAAAATTACAGCCTTGTTTTCGATGTCGAAATAATTCTTTCTACATTTGAAAAAAAAACAACCAATTATTTTAAAAATGGTTTTGTTTCAAATGTTTTCATTTATTTTGACATCGGAAGAATGACAGTAAAAGCGCTTACCAACGCCACAATGTGTGAGCGCGACCAACACACACAGCTGAAAATTTCAGTGTATGATCCGTCAGATCAATACACTTGCCCCTTGCTTAGGAGCTGCATCAAGCCAATCAGTTTCCGATGATTAGCAATAGTAACTAAGGAGATTAGTCAGCAGGCCAAAATTCTCTACAAGTGGTGGAAAATCTGCCCCTAAAGTTAACTTTGAAAGATCTTCTTCTTGCGGTTTGGAGTATAAACCGCAGCCATCTTATTATTACCGGAGTGGCCTTGTATATTATCATTTAGCAACAAAATTACCAGGGGTTACTGGTTCCCTTTTATTGACAGTCATAAGTATTTGCGCTAAACATAGACACGGCTACGACATGCTTTAAATTATCATGAGTAATAATCGTTATATTTTTCCATGATAACTATAAGATATTAGTAACCATAATATGATTGTGAAAGATCAGCTAACCATAATATTGTAATATTAAGAGATGAGAGCGATACCGATACATCGGCGATATTCAGGCTGGCGGCTATAATTTACTGTCTAAACGACGATCTTGTATGGATTTGTGGGTTTAAGATTTATCTGCTTATTTTCATTAATGTAAGAATAAAAATTATTTTGTTAAACATTTTCTTCTTAGAGACCACAAAACCCATAGGCAAAGCCACTGCGAAAATGTTTGACGCCCTTCCGCTAGATTTTAGTCTTTAAATATTATTAGAAAATATAACAAAAGAATGGAGATAGATCAGAGTCCCAAAAAAATAAGTGAAAGATTTGAGAGCTTAGAGATAATAATAAAACCTAATAATTCTTGACCCTGGATACAAAGCTCGAATATTTCAAACATTATCTACTTCATTGACTCTGCATTCAAGACATGCCTAATAAAAATTGCGATTAATCTACAAAAACTGGTCTTTATGAAAAATGTATAATACATGGACGATGAGGCCACCCTAAGTTGTGGTTTTGCTAAAGAAGAAGTGGAGAGGAGATACCTTAGTTCTCCTAATTTTTCTAGAAACGATTGTTTACTAGTGCAATGCCATGATATACCAAAAATTAAAGAAAATGATGCAGAATTACTTGAGTTTTCAAACACAAAAGTTAAGACTCCATTGTTTTTTAAACATAAATCCTATTGATATCACTTTTAAATATCAATTATATTTTACACTATAATATTGTATAATAAAAATCAACTCGAGTTTTGTTAATTTTTACATGAACTCAAAATCAATATTCGTAAAATTAATATTAAATTCGGTAAAGAAATTCAGTGAATCAAATACGAATCAACTTAAAACGGGACCCATCACAAGAACTGAAAATTCAAGCACAAACATTTGTAAAAATTTATTTAAAAAAAAATTCATTTTTTCAAAGAAATTATTATGCTATTAAACAAAAAATTCTTCAAAATATCTTTACAACTTTTATTTTAAACAAGGCGAAATAAATTTTTTTTTAAATTTGAACGTCAATTTCCAACAAATTTTTTAATGGACCAATAAATAAATTGTTTAATTATATTTGTATAAAAAAACGAAAAGAAAATTTTTAATTTTAATATTTTCCCTCTATATTTTTTATATACTTTTTTGTAATAGCCGAAAATGCACGACAGCGGCGTACCGAGCAAAGAAGATGAGACACAGAAGAGGAGCTTCAGGATACCGCCATTTATATTTTGAATAATTCAAAATTCAATGGTTGGTATTCTTCCTATTATGGTTCACTAATTTTTGCTGTATTTCGCTTTCTTGGCTATAGCAGAACTCTCAATTATCCGCCACCAGCAAAATGGCCCGAAATGGTTTTCATTACCATTCTGCTTTGAAAATTTGAGATATACAACTTAATAATTCCAGCAAATAAAAGTCGGGAAATTTTCTTTCTTTTTGTCAATTGTTATGTGTTTTAACCACTAAAGAAAATATGTTGCCATAACACAAAAGTTTTTTATTTAATTGTTCTACATTGCAAATATCCGAAAATAAAAAACTGTACACGCAGAGAAAAAACATGTTTAATGAATGGTCACTACGACCATTTTTATTCATATTTGCCTAATATGTTTACCCTAATAAACTTATTATAGTTCTTATATAGCTTGAAAAAATATTTTTTCTCCTTAAAATTTTTTAATTCACTATAATAATATTATATGGTGTTTAACACCTAAAAAGTTACCATGATCTAGCTAAACATATTAAATTATGTAAAATGTTTGCTATTATAATGTATATATTTTCAACTATACAATTAAAATCATAATATTAGCTATACACAAAAGATATGTTTGATACCATAATTTTTTGTTCGCTTTAAAACACAATCTCTAAATGAGCAAACATTTATTGTCAAAACAAATAGTGTGTGTTTATACAGCAAATAAAAAAATCCACGCCATTTTCCGTCTGCGAGAGTCAGTTAATCGGGAAACATGAATGACTACAAAATAATAAAATTTTTTCGGGAGAAAAACTAAGAAAATAAATTATTATACGTTAATTGAAACAGGTAAGTTATATATGTATAAATGTATGTATTTAATTTTTTTATTTTATTTTTATATATGATACAAAGTATTTTTAATAAAACATGAAATTTTTTAAATAAATTTTTTTATTGGTTTTATTGACAGAACCATATAACATGTTCAAATAGATATTTTGCATGGGGTTGGGAAATATAGAAACATGGTTAGGAAGATAATTTGGGTTTTTTTTTTCTAAACCCAATAATATTTTTGAGACAAAAATAAGCTATAAACATGTCTGAACATATATTGTTAGTGAAGACGTGTTTGACACAATCATAATCACAAACATTAATGATAGTTTGCGATTGTGATTGTATCAACCATGTTTTTTCTTTGCGTGTATATAAAGCCAATTTTGTCATCTTTGAAACCAACCAAAACTGAACGTTTTTTTCTTCCTTATAGCGCTTTTGTTGTTGTTTCTACAAAAGTGTTTAAGCAATAATATTTTTTCTGTGTACCGCCGATATTTTTTTGTGTATGGGTATCGTATCGGAAATAAGCCGTATCGTTACTTTCCTAATTGTAATAATTTAATTTACTATATTTCTAACTTTTAAGACCAACAATAAGTCTCTATTTAATAAATGAGCACAAGTAAATTAATTACTTTACGTAGTTTTTTATTTAATTTTTTTTTTTGTTGAGTATTTAAAATAAAGACTTGGAGTCAAGAAAACATTTTTAATTTGCGACAGCATTGGAAACTTTGTGTGTAATTGATTCTAAAAAATAACAATAGTCAAGATAAAATTCCAGAGTATAAGAAATAAAGCAAGACATCAAAAGGTAACTTTTGTCTTGCTGGCCATTCCATGACCGTGAAAAATAATAAATTGTTACTGACGCCAACAGACCAGACAGTCACTTAAAATAAAAATTCAATATTATTTTTAGCCTGGATTAAAAAAACGCAATTAAATTAAATCAGTATGAGTACAAAAACTTTTTAATTTTAAGAAGTTTTTTAACTTTACGTGTGTACATGAAGTTAAACTCTCCATTAAGGATATAATTAAAATCAAGTATTCAAGAGGTTTTCCACTACACAAGTAGAAAAATTAATTAAAACCAATTTTTCCAACTTTAAACCAAAAATTATAGATTTTTCATACCACAACAAAGTAATCCATACACACTTTGGCGGTAACTTAACGTTGAATTCTATTTTCAACAGATTTGTCCTCAACAGAACAGAAGTAAAAACAAACCATACATACAGACTTTCAATGGAACAGAAACAAAACAGCTGATTCGTAACAGCTGATTCGTATTGTCATACGTTCTACATGTTGTTGTTTTATGAAAAAATAGGTTCTTCGAAGTATTAACATTTAACAATTGACATCAATTACAAAAAGTGTTCATGAGTAAATTTGAATGTATAAACTACATGTGCATTAACGCATACAACACACAACTTCATGATACACCAATCCCTGGACATACACATAATTAAAGAAAGGCAAGTATAATTAACAAGTATAAAAAATATAAATAATTTTAATTATTTATTATCAATAAGATTTATCCATAACGTGCCAAATTCTCAATTTTTATTTTTGTTAAAACCACTGATATTTATTGTTGAGGGAAAGCTAATTTATATACGCATTTCGCTGGTTGCTTAGGCCAGCCTGTCAGGAAAATTTTTCCAAAGATTTTGAAAAAGCTAAAAATATTATACAAATAAGAATATAAAGTGAATAAGAATTTTAAACACTCAGGTCTTACTTGTACCAATATCAAAGCTTCAACAAGGCCACAGAAATAAACAGTGAGCTTATCTTTTCTTACATTCCTTTCGAATTTACATCTTTCGAGAATAGTCACTTTTTCATCACCAGAATTCTTTTCATTCTAGCGTTTGCACCACTGCGGCTTCGATCCACCAATACCATTAGTTAAAGATTGATGTTTGACTATAGATTGGCAGGCGCCGTAGTGGTGGAAGCGGTAGAACGCAAAGAATACTGATGATTGGAATGTGGTTATTCTCGAAACATGTAAATTCGACCCGAGTTCAATCCCATGTTCACTCAAGAATATAATTATCAAAAAAAAATTCATTCGTTTCATGTTGTAAATTCCTTCCTTCGCTAAAAATAATTTAATGAAAATTAAATTTGATAAACTTAAGCCTAATTAAAATTTCCAAAAAATATAACATAATTTAGTCGAAACTAAACATAATATGAAAAAGAAAACATTAACCATATTGTGATCAAAATCAACAATGGTATAATTAGTAACAACAACGTTATGGTTATTTATGGCCGAAATATTTTTATTTGCTTTTTAAATCTAATTGAAATTTGTTTTTCTTCCTCTTACAAAGGAAGTTATAATTTTATTTCGAGTTTTTCATTTCTGTTACATGTATTTGTTCCACAAATTGCGTATAATAAAGTTTTCAGCCTTAAGCGACCTTGATCAACATTCTTTCGGTTTAACTGATTTGTACTGCTACGCAAATTTTATGTATTGAAATTAACAACGAAAATAAAAGGAATGTGAGAATTTTAAACAAAGCAAGCAAGTGATTGAAAAGCATTCAGCTGCTTAGAAAAGAAAATAATAATAATTTTGTTACGTTTAAACAAAACATTTTTAAAATTGAGCATATTATGTTTAAAAAGATTTTATTATTGTTTTATTTTATTATACATATGGTTGTAGCTAAATTTTATTTAAATATATTGTTAAATACAACCATATTTGAAGTTTTAAGGAAGTAAAACATTTAATTGTTAAATACAAACAAAATTTTATTAACCCTGATTATAGTTATGCTGAAAACAACAACAGTTTGTTTATGGTCATTACGGAGATAATAATAAGTTTTTTTTTTTTTAATAATACTTCAACTATTTTTTTTCTGCGTGAAATTGTCTGTCTTTATTTTCAATTTACCAATTAATCTTATTCTGTTGTTCATTTCCTGTTTGTATTTTTCCTTTGATTTCATAAATTTGTATTTCTATTATGTTGGTTCCCTTTTTGCTTGCGTCTTTTCTTAGCCATAGATTTCTTGACTGTATAACGTTTACTAATTGAATTGTTAAATCACTAAAATTATCTTCAACACAACATTAAAACAAAACAAAAAAGTTACAAGGAAAGAAAAAAGGATAATTAAACATAAAATTGTTTCCTTTACTAATTGAGTAAGTGGTAGCCAAAACAAAAAACAAAAAACAATAAATGAATAAAAAAAGGGAAAGCAAAAGAGAAAAATTACACAATCTTGATAAATTCCTAAACAAATACCCACACAAAACACTTAAATTTTCAAGCAGAGTGAGTAAGTAATAATAGAGCTTAAGAAGCCCACTCATTGTCATTGTAGGCGACATTATCAGAAGCTACAACATCTAAAATGACACTTAAATTACAAGCACTTAAAGCCAATGACAACATTTACTTAATTACGCATTGTAATACTCTCGTATAATAACTATTTTATATAAAACAGTTTGTTTAAATCAGCGAAGACTTCATAAAAATTCTACTAAAGAATTAATAATTTTCTTTAAGATGCTGAAGCCAATTAAGACTAGGCCCTTTACCTTTAGAAAGGTAGATTAAGGAAAATAGTTTTTATTGTTAACATTTTAATTAAATATTAACTCATACAGTGTAAAACACAGAGCAAATAACGGACTTCTAACAATGGATTCTAACAGACGCGACCAAACAAAAATATACGTGTGTCGGCATTTTGAAATATCACATCGGAATTTTATTTAAGGGGAAATTAAAGGTTCCCCCTTTTGGTCTGTTCCTGCAGCATATCCGTATATAAAACCATGTGTTCTTAACATCTGAGGTATAAGGTTTATTCAAAAGTTATATATTGCTTATGCTTAATTAATACAAGCCATCTAAAATTTATTTTAGAAATGTTTAAGGGAATCCTACAAATTCCAAAAAAATGCGAAAATCCTTAAAAGTTTGTTTTCTTAATTTTGGGGAATTTTTTTTTCCTGCTAAGTACGGGCCTCAGGATTCCCATTACACTTTTATTATAAAAGTATTAAGTTATACAAACACTGCTAGGAATTTCTGATTTTAGCTTTGCGATTGGAGAAAGTTTGGCAGAAATTATCTCCCCGATCAATGTCAATGCCATCTTCTTTGCAAATACGTCAATTTCTTAACTGTTTACTGAGCAGGTACTTAAATTGCAGTAAATTTGCTAAAAAAAAAAAGGAAAAAAAGTTGTTATATTGATTTAAAATCGAAAAAAACAAATAAGAAAGTAAAGTCGGTCAAGCCCGAGCAAATGATACCCTATACCACAGTATATGAGAACAAATTTTTGCAAGTGTGCCTATTTGGGACCTAGTTTTGAAAAATGCATAGCTACCCAGCAAAAACTTTACTTACATGGTAAGCTAGCAAGTAACATTGGAGACATATGAACACTACCTATTTTTCGGCTGAATAACTACTTATTTTTGTTCGAGTTGTCCACAGAATTTAGTAGTTACAATACACTTACTAGAAGTCACAAAATATCTAGTTATTATTTAACTACCAGTAAGTTGAATTGTAAGTACTTACAAAAAATAACTAGTTTTTATTTAATTTGCACTAGTTAATAGACCTAATAATTAGTTATGGAGCTAGTTACCAGTAAGTAAATATTCAGTACTGAAAACCAGACAACTGATAAGTAGTTATTTAGCTGATTATTAGTAAACAAATATTCATAACTGAAAATAATAGTAGTGAAAAGTACTTACTGAGGTCATTACTAGCAAGTACTTATTGAGATTTTCAGAATAATGATAGTTGTAATGACAACTACTTACCAGGTAACGTATGAAATAACTACGACCTATTACCAAAATTCAAAAAGTTTTTCCTGGGTAATGTGGGTATATCTATAGGGATGTATCTATGTTTTAATTTTCATTAAAATTGGTTTGATATTGGGAACAAAGACCCTATTCATTAAAGCAGCATGTATGGGGGCTATATATATAACATATATAATTTCTTAGATCTTGGAATTTTACTTGATTCGAAGCTTAATTTTATTTCGCATATCACTATGATAGCAAACAAAGCTAAAGGTGTACTTGGTTTTGTCAAGCGCTGGGCTAAAGAGTTTAATGATCCTTATGTCACAAAAACTTTGTTTACGGCGCTCGTAAGACCAATGGATCTATAATATGGGACCCTATTTAAAAAAAACATTTCGATGCTATTGAATCCGTCCAAAACCAATTCCTGCTCTTTTGTCTTCGTGGACTTAACTTTAACCCAGTAATCTTGCCTTCGTATTCTGCTAGACTCTCTCTAAAAAGCCGTAGGACTATGTTAAACATAATATGTTTATATTATATTATAGTTTATTTTCAACATAATTACTGGCGAAGTAAGCTCTGGTTTTTTAATCAATAATATTTCATTTAATGTTTCTCAACGTCCTTCACGTCATTTTATTCTATTATCAGTTCGATGTTTTAGAGCTAATTATGCTAATGCGGATCCTTTAATTAGAATGTGCAATGAATTTAACAAATTCTATAATTGTATTGACTTTTCTTCAAGTCCTAATAAAACTAAGAACAAAATAAGAATTTGATTAAATTCATAATATTTTAAATACACATTTTATATATTCTGTATTGTATTTTATGTTTAATGTACATTTTATTTAAGAATATTAAATTAATAATGTCTGTAAGGATTATCTTCCATAGACAAATAAATAAATAAATAAATAAATAAATAAATAAATAAATAAATAAATAAATAAATAAATAAATAAATAAATAAATAAATAAATAAATAAATAAATAAATAAATAAATAAATAAATAAATAAATAAATAAATAAATAAATAAATAAATAAATAAATAAATAAATAAATAAATAAATAAATAAATAAATAAATAAATAAATAAATAAATAAATAAATAAATAATATATATAATTATGGAGCGATTGCCCCATTTAAGATAGACTTGGTCCATGTACTATTTAGAACCTAAGTATATACCAAATTTCATTAAACTATCTTCAAAATTGCGACCTCTACTTTGCGCACAAGGTAACATGAAAAGCCAGCCAGCCAAACAGCCAGCCATTCGGACAGACATCTTTAGATCGACTCAGAAAGTGACTCTGAATTGATCGGTACACATCGGGGAGAGTTCTAAGTTCGTATTCGGCTTCGATCCTTCTGTCATGGGAGGCCCTGCAGGTCTTGACTAACGTCACTACCGCCAGCATAACTCTAAACGTTCTTGTACATAAGCCCTTGCATCGCGGCAAGATGACTACCCATTCGCGATGGGTGACGTTTCTAACTTTTTAAGAAAAGCGTAAAGCAAAAGGAGCCTTTGAGAACACTCAGGCATTGTTTGGTTACCTTTAAAAGCGGTTGGTATATTACACATCTAATTATTGGCTATAAAAGTAAAAGTAAATAAATATATTAGAAGATTTATTGGAAGTGAATTATGCAAAAAAAAAAAAAAAATAAAAAAATTAAAGCAAATTATACTAGCTGAGTGTCAAAGCGCGCAAAAAGATGAGAATTGTCTAACTTTTTGCTTCGTTAAAGGTACTATATGTGACATGTTTCGAATAAGTATGTATATTTCATCTTAGATGTCAAAAGATTTTATCTGACATGGCCTTAAGAGTCACAGACAGTTTCCTGTTACGAAAATTGATAGAACTAACATTTTGTTGCTTTTTGATGTGACAGGTTTATTTTGATGGTTTTGTAAAATAAATGTTAAATAAAAGTAATATGTAAAAAAATGTTTTAAGAATTTTTTTACCGAACTAAAACATTTTTAAATGTAATAAATCAAAAATGACAATCACCGCATTAACGATACGATAGGGATGTCTTAAAGTATACTTCACTTTTTTAATAAAGCATTGAATACTGCAACAACAACAGCGGCAATAAATTAGCCTGAAAATTAGAAAAGGCATAGTCATGGCCATTCATTAGAAATTTTTTATTAGTATATGTATGTTACAAGTACACTTGCAATTTATATTTAAACTTAATTAAACTAACAATGATTCACATCTTACAGAATAAATGGTTGCAACGTTTATCTGTTTTGTCTGTCCTAATTTTTTAACGTCCTTTTCGCTTATTTTCCTAAAATCATATCGTAGTATACTTTTCATTAAATTCCTATACATTTTCCCCCATTATCTTCTAAATCTAAAGCAAAATTAAAACAATAAAAAAATATACTAATTAACTGTCATAATAGACAAGAATTAACTGTCATAATAGACACAAGACATGCGACTACTTCCGTTTCCTCTTTTTTCTTTTATGTATGTACAGGGTGGCCCAAAGAAAACCTAAAAATATCGCTGTTGGTGGTCTTGCGGTTTTAGTGCTTGGACAATTTGAATTTTGTATGGACGCCCAATTGGTCTAAAGGACGACAAGTCGAGTTGGATGGATGATTTTTTTTCAACATTCTGCCGCTCAGCTTCCCCAAATTACAGAACGTTCGATCACTTTACCCCGTTCCTCAAAACAGCCGACTAAATTCTAAGTTATAAAGGCTGTAGAAGCTAATCGTGAACTCAAATATAAACGATATTTTCCCTGCATCGTAACAACTTATCGTAGACAAGAATAGAAAAATTCGATTATTTTAACGCGTTTTTGTGTACTTTATGCAATTATTATAAATTTTTTTTAAAACAATTGTCATTGAACTTAATTTGAATTTAATTGAAGGTTTTTTGATATTTTAATTGGGCTTAAGTTCATCAAATTTATGTGATGTTTTCAAATAACAGGCAAGTGATTGTGTAGTCAAATTTATATGAAAAGCACTTAGTTTTTTGAGTGATTTTCAATAAATTTTACTACACAATCACCTGCCTGTTATTTAGAAACAGCACATTACTTTTCTTTAAATAATTTTTTTTTGAAGACAGAAATTTACAACATGAAATAATTAAAATTTTTTTTTATAATTTTATTCTTCACTGAACACGGGATTGAACTCGGGTCGAATTTACATGTTTCGAGAATAACCACATTCCCATCATCAGAATTCTTTGCTTTGTACCGTTTGCGCCACTCTATAGTCAAACATCAATATTTAATAGTATTGGTAGATCGAAATTTGGTGTAATTGATTGAATTGATGTAAATTTTTTATTTACATGTTTTTCCTTACTTCTTGCTTTTTCGTACTTTTTGGCAAGACTATGTCTTGAAAACTTAAGTATATATTTTTTTTTTTATGTTTTTATCTTTTTGTCTTTTTCTAGTAGACCTTTCTTTGTACAACTTGAAGGACAAATGTAAATATATAGAGCTTGAGCCACAGCTATTTTTATAACAATTGTGATTTTTTATTGGAGAGTTAAAAAAATAACAAAGTTATACGTTTTAGACATTAGTAGTGCTTATGAGAGCCACCCTGTCAACTAACACAAATCTATTAACTCTTATTCTACGTGATAAGTGCTCTAGCTGTAAAAAGGAAGTTACGCTTTTTCAAACATCCTTACACATTTTAACTTGTTGTATGTGTAAACTTTTATGTACTTTGTAAGATTATTGTTGCTGTTCGATTGATTTAATTATAGTGTGTTTGCCATGTCTGCCTGTCTGTGTTGCCATGCCACAATCAGTATTTAGAATATTATTATTTGCCCCAATAGACACAACCAAGTGTGTAAGTATTACTTTTACTACGGAAAAGTGTTTGTCATACATCTTGAAGAGGTAGTAGAAGAACTAAAACAAATTTGTAAACACCGACACTCAGAATGAACAAGAACAAAAGCTACTTATTAAGAAAAATTGTCTTCGATATGATAAAACCATATTTGGGAGATTCACAAGAATTGCAATCAAGTCATATCGTCATAACGTCCTAAATAATATTTGACAATTGTTTAAAAAAAATATTGTTGTGTTTCAAACAAAACAGCTTATCCTCCAACAATAAATTTCAGTATTTTTTATCAATTATTTAAAAAGGGAAGTAAGCACAACAAACAAAATTTAATAAATAATAGTATTCCCAAAAACAACTTTGATAACAAAATAACAATTTTAATGCTATGTTCATTGATTCGTCATAACCGTACAGTAGAAATCTAAATTATAAGCGGTTGCCCACAGCAGTCATATATATTTCTTGTAATTATTTTAAGACATATGACTTTACAACTGTATGACTACCTAGTGAATCACCCAATTATGTATGAAAATGTTGAAGTAGTGATTATTTTGGTCACAACTCGGCCACTTCTTTAGCAATTGAACAGATTTATGTATTGCCACATAATTAAAAAAAACTTACCAGTAGTGTAACTGATGAGAGTTGGACTTAGGATAGTCTCTGCTTTCCGAAAATTGGTATATTTAAAAAATTGTTCAATATTTTGGTCATAACTCATATGTTTATGAAGCAATTTTATCCGACTGTTTGTGATATAGATATTGTATCGATCTTTTGACATATACAAAGCAATCATTGGTCATACTTTAGGCTTAAAAATTAAAAAATAAGATGTGTTCTAGCCCATTTTTGGAAATTTTAGCTAATTTCATTGCCGTTTACAAATAGATTTGCCTGTTTCCATACAAAACAAATATCGAAAGATCTGCCGATCGATAGATGTATCAAACAAATATAATTCGATGTTGGGGATTCGCCTGTTTGTTTTCGACCGACAGACATACGGACTTCTCTTCTCATGCGGAGCTAAAATATATATACTTAATAAGGTGTAGTATGATCAGTATAGTATAAATTACCAAAACGTAGTTAAAAGAGATAAAAACGTAGCAATATATTTTTATAGCAACTATTTATATAATTATGATACTAATATGAAATATTATTTAAGACTTATCATGGTAGCGAAGATCACAATGATAAAAATTGTCATAGTCTTTTTAAAATTTCTATACTAAATCATACAAATTAAATAATATGTTTCATCAAGGATACATTATTATCTCTAAAAGTACCCTGGTTAATCATATTAATGACACTGCAATCAATAAAGTTTTTTCGATTTCAATAGCACTTTTATGGTTATTCCAACCACTGTTTATGAATATCTTAAGCGTTAATTATTTTAAATCTGTCAATAAAACAACAAAACTTACATGTTGCTCTTGCAGTTTCCATAATACTGTGAATCTTTTTTTATGTCAATCATTATTCAGCTCGGTTGTTGAAGGAAATATTATATTGAAGGAAATATTATTCATAAAAGTTGGAAATATATTAACCATCAAATAAAAATTTTAAATAAACTTTATTTAATGATTTTATTAAAAAATATTTATTCCATTACCAAAGAATATTTTTTTATTTGTTATGCCATTTTCAGCAGAAATTCATAATAAAAAAATATCACAAGGAAAACGAGAAACGATTGTGATAAATGAATTGGCCAGTGTACTTTAAAAAAAAAAACTAACAGTAAAAAGTTTCTCTAAACTCAAACAAAAAAATATTAACAAAATAAATGAATGAAGGAAAAAATTAATGAATGATGCTTGTAACTATTTCTTTCCATTTTGCAAATTTCACTGGTAATATTATAAAAAGAATAGCACGAAATTATATTTAAAATATGAAAATTATATTTATTTACAGCACTTAAGCAAATCGACCAAACAACCTCAACATTGTAAATGGTGCAATATTTGAAATTCTGCTACTCTGAAACAAAGCAGGGGATTGAAGCAGGAGTGTTGTGGCATTTTTGTGCCAGTTATTACAATTTTAAATGATCAAAAACCATTAATGACTTTTATTTGCTAAACACTGTTTCAACATAGAAGAGAAATGGAAAAAATTAAACGAATAAATCAAATAAATTTTCCAAGTGAGAAGAATAAAAAAACAAGAAGAAATTATTTATTATTCTGATGGTGTAATTTTAACTTTGATTATTTTGTTTAAACTTAGCAAAAAGAAAATATTTTAAATCTTTATTTACAAAACAACTTTTAGTTAATAAAACTATTTTATTTTTTACTTGAACTCTCAAACCTTTCCAGATCAGGTTTAAATGGTCTTCAGAAATAAAAAGAATATATTTAGTGTTGTTGTATATGAGGCATTATTTGTGAAGCGAACAACCCAAATTGTATTGCAATTCCTTTATATTTGGCATACCTATAGTTCTAGTAGATATGAATAAGTGCGCAAAAAATATTTTTTTTAATTATTTTGTCGAACTAAAACTAATCAACAAAAAAAAAAAAAAAAAATTTAAGTGGTTCTTATAGAAAATCGATTGATCTTTTATTAATTATTAAAATTTATTTGAAAAAAAAAAACATTTATTTCATGTGCAGAACCGGTAATGACCAATTTAAATCAAAACTTAGTCCTAATTTTTGTTTTTAATTTTAAACCAAAATTAGCATATAGTGCCCTTGTTAAATTGTAAAAGGTTTATTACATGCTCTTAATTAATTTAAAAAGTTTTGCAAATTTCTTTACATTCGTACATGCGGCTACTGCAATTTTATACCGTAAAAGACAGGAAATGATAAGTACAAAATGAAAGTTTTCTAACTTCGACTTAATTTTTTTTAAATTTTCTTTTCACCGAAATTAGCTTACGGCGTACTTATTATATTATAATAAACATCATACAAATAAAAATTCATATCTAGTACATCTAGATATAGTTATGCCAAATATAAACGCAATTTTTGTATTGGGTTGTCCGCTTCACAACTAATGCCCCTTATGTAACAATCCTTTCCCTTTTTTCAATTAAATAAAAAAAAAAATAACTTAAACTATTAAATATATGAAAAAGAAGACTTAAAAAATTATTTAATCTGAAAATCAATTTGTGCAAGTGCTACTCTTAATAAAATTACTTAAGTGTCACACGCAACTACATACGACCAGAACAAAATAAAGTGGAAATAAGACCAAAACGGTCTACTTTTCAACACACGCACGCTTTCACTTATCCCAAAAAAACCCCACAGTTCTAATGACTGTGTAAATCGCTTTCCTATTTCTGTATGACGATTAGTAAGTTCCTGTTCATACTATGAAGCATTTTCTGCAAAACATTTGAGTCTACTGGAAAAGGGGTGAAGAAGAATCATAAATTGTACTTTGTTTTTTGAACATGCAGTTTTTGTGAGTTTATTACTGAAATGAAGAAGAAGAAACGGAGAAGGCTTTCAAAATATTTAAATGTTGCAAAACAAACGTTTCACGGCATTGGCACGAATGCAGTTTGCAGGCATCTTATTTTTTACTACCAATTATATTTTAAGAAATCTTGTGTGTTTTATTTAACTCTTCTTTTGAAACCGAAAAATGGATAACCCTATATGAAGTGCACCTTTTCGGTAAGCGGATTATATCATGAAGAAGCGATTTAAATTGGCCGCCGCGTTCGTTATACTTCATCGCTTCGAATTTTTGCCTTTAAATTAACAGGAACGATTTTAAGTAGCTTTTTATCAATTAACAAATTGTTTTAAAAGTATTTTAATTTAATTAATGTGATAATTGAAACAATTACACTGTGCTCGAAATTGACAGTTTTTTTGAGACAAGCCGGGGACCGGGCGTTTTAATCTAATTCGGGCACGCTGAATCCAGAGGTGCTAAACATTTTTTTGGTAGCTCTGGTTTTCGAGACATACCGTTTATTTTGAAAATGGAGGAGGTTGCACCAAATATGTTCGCGTAACTGAAAAAAATTTTCCTTTATTGAACAAACTCAAAAAAATTCCGCAATAACATTTTCTTTAAGAAAAATTAAACATTTTTCTCATAGAGGCAGTCGTGTTAGAAACCAAATTTTTTTAGGCAAAAAAAAATAATTTTTAGCAACATTTTGAAATTTTTGTTTTTAAAAATTCATCAAAAATTCCAGACATATAAAAATCAAAGTTGCGAACACAACAAGCCATAAATGATTAAAATCTGTTGATTACTTCTGATTTTATTCACAGAACACCAAAAATTTTAATTAATTTTAGGAATTCATAAAACTCTATTTTTGTATGGGAGCCCCCCTAAGAAGTGGTGATAAGGACAAAAAAAATAATTGAGGTCAGTCATACATTATATCCCACAAGGGTAGACTGCTGGGCATTTATGACACTCTTTCTTCAATATATTTCTAGTCTGTATTGAACATTATGTATGGGATTCCCCTCAAGTAATGGAGCTAACTGGTAGGTATGTTAGAAATAAATGATGGCGATGAAAAATAAAGTGGGGTTGGTCATGTATTTGACCCATCTGTGGGCATCCTAGCCACTGCGGGGTCAAATTTAAGAATTTTATTAAACCGCCACATTTGTAAGGCTTAAATTCTTAAATTTGGCACCTGCCGTGCCTATGATGCCCCCAGATGGGTCAAATGTATGACCATGATTGCGGAATTTCGATTTTCAATAAACAAAAAATTTTTGGAGTTACGCGAACATATTTTGTGCAACCTCCTTAATTTTGGAAATAACGGTATATCTCGAAAACCAGAGCTAACCTAAAAAAACGGTTAGCACCACTGGAATCATCGTGCCCGAATTAGGTTAAAACGCCAGGTCCCCGGCTTGTCTGTTTTTCAACTAGCACAGTGTTATTATTCTGGTTGAAAAAATTAAATAATTAAATAACAAAAAATATTAATTCATTTTTTCGCTTAAAATTAAATGATTTAAACTTGTAGAATTGTTGTTGGGAACTGTTAAAACCTGATCTATATTTAAAATAATCAATTAACACCTTGTTTAAAATGACAAAGTTTGTTCACCATTTTTTTGATTAAAATTAAAAAGATCATTTATTGAAAAAACTTTCAATTTTTACAATTTTTAGTAATAAATATAATCATTTTAGTAATAAGTGCCAAATCAGCAAATTGTTTGCTTGATTCTATAAATTTGGTGATAAGAAACAATTTTTAATTTTTTCTGTGTTTATATCAAAGAGCATTTGTACGTAAATAAATCTCAACAAACTCAACCAAAAATAATATTCTATACAAAATGTAAGCGATAGCTCCTACAATCTTAATAAAAGTCATCATATGTATCTTAGCAAGAGCTAAACTAAATTAAGATACTTATTGGCGGCACTCACTAACTTTACCTCTAAATTGACTTAATTTTGCATTCATTGAAGAAGTGTAAAAAAAATTAATTAACTTCAAACTAAAAAAATATCGTTACCTTAAACGCAAAACGGCCCTATTTAAAAATTTTAAAGGAGAAGCAAAAAACTATTTAAAATTTTAAATTGATAAGTTGCCCTAAACTGTTTAAAATTTATTTTACTTCTATTTTTCTTGTCAAAACTTCCAGTTGGTTTGTCAATGGTGCATATTATTAAACTGTTAGTAAGGTCTTGTAGCGTTTATTATAATATAATCTTTTGTAGATAGTGCTTTTTTTTTTTTTTTTTTTTTTTTAATAAAATCTCTCATTTTAGTCCAATGATTCCAAAATTGCAATACATCAGAATCAATGAATGTCAGTTTTGTTATTGTTGCTTAGTTAGGGCCTTTTGCGTTTAATATAGCGATATAATATACAAATCATTCGTTTTTGTTATTAGATTCTAATAAACTTTGGAAATAAATTTTTATAAAATAAAAAAAATTTCTTAAAGGTGTGTTTATAAGTTAAAAATAGTTCCCGCGAAATACTTTTATATCCGCAGATTACTCATTAAGTTCAACCAAAATTCTTATGTAAATTGCTTGTATATAAATATTTAAAGGAATCTATTACTGCAATAACCATATATTTTTAAGACATACGAGATATTTCTTATGACTTACGTTTTTTGTCTCGCAATCAAATAATTGTTTAAACTTCGAATCAAACAAGTCAAATATACAACCTACAAAATTTACAAGTGACTGGACTTAAGCCAGCCAACCAGCCAACAAACGCATTTAATTTAAAACAAGTAACAGAAGTCAAAATTGCTACTAAATTTCTATGTTATTGTTATTACCTTTAATATGTGTTAGGGTATGTGTATGTGAGTTCGTAGCACACAACCGTTTCCATACAAACACAAAAGCTTTTGAGACTTTCATTAAGAACATGGTCTACTGAAAGGCCATAACATTTGTTTTTATGTTCTATTTCGGATTTTATGTTTTTGAAATTGTGTTGGATAAAGAAGTGCGTCTTGGAACGAATATAAGACTGGGCGAGTAAATTAAGAAAATTCTTGTTACTGAACGAATAAACTAAAGTAGTTGTTAGTAACTTAATTGCAGAGCTTCCGGTTAAAAAGAAGTTACACACTGACATTTAGTTATAAAAAATCTTTTTAGTTATCGTATGGCAAAATGTGTAGGAAATGTATTCACATTTAAAATATATCAATAAATTTCAGGCGAAATAATCTGAAAGTAATTTAATTTTTTAATTGCTAATTTTTAATACATACATTTATACAAAAAAAAAAAAAATAAAAATAATAACAAATTTTTTAATACATCTAGGTATTTTTATATATTTTATGCGATATATGCAGGGCTAGATTTTTTACAAGACTTAAAATAAAAGTTGTTTTGCACATAAGACTTTATATTTTCCAATATGGCAAGTTGTTTCTAAACAAGAGTAGGATTTTTATTTAATTAAGGTCTTCTATGGAATTTTGAAGAAAATCTCGATATATTTTTGGCATATGTTAACTAATTTCTAAAATTTTGTAATCATATAGATATACTAATTTGTTTTAGTCTTAGCTACGGCTTTTAGATAACGACCGGAAAACTCACTCGTTTGACTTACATTTTAAACAAAAACAAATTTTAAAATTTTATTTTTTTTTTAAATGTAAGTTTTGCGCTTGCCATCAAAAGACAGCCAGTTAGGCATAATTGTATGATTTTTTTTGAGCTTTTTTCTAGGGTATTTTTAAATGTTTGTTTCTAAGAACTCGCACCACCACAACCATATTATGAGTGTCAAAAACATTTATATGCTGACACTTAACCTTTAAGGATGCTACCACAGTCATGTAAAATATTTACACAGCAAAAATTAAAAATTGTCCTTAATCACCAAATTCTTACCAAATTCATACCAAATTCATAGTATCCAGCAAACAATATTGATTACTAAAAATTTAAAAAATTTAAAATTGTGAATTTTCACAATTTCCAACAATGTGTTTATCAATTCGCAACAACCATTCTACAAATTTAAATTATTTTATTTTATACGAAAAAATCAATTAAGATTTTTTGTTATTTAATTAATATTTTATTTCAAAACAACTTAAATATTTATTAAATCAAAATTATATTTTTAATTTTCTTTCAACTAAAAATATAATTGATTCAATTATCACATTAATAAAATTGAAATAAATACCTCATAAACAAATTTTTTAATTGATAAAAAATTACCGATAATGTTTGCTGTGTAAAAAAACCAATTATTTGTTGTTTTATATTAAGTAAAAGAATGGTCACGTAAAATTATACACAGTTGTCGCCAACTATAACATAATTGTTGTAGATATGCAAGATGTTGAATTAATAATCAGATGTTTCTAGTAAGATTAATTGACCTTAAAATTTTTGGATTTTAAGTCCCTGGCCATTTTAATCTTTGCTTTTATCTGAGTATAAAGATAAAAACATGGTGGTCCAAAATGGCCAAAGGGTCTCAATTCCTTACAACTTTTTTAATTTTTATTTTTTCTGTTTTTTTCTGCATTTTGCGAAGAGGACTTAGGGAATAATTTATTTTCTGTTCAATTTAATGGTAATGCAAAACAATTGCAAACCGCCCAGGTCTGCAATAAATTATTTAATTGCATATTTATTTGTTTGTATGTTTGTTTGTGTTACACAAAAAACTTTCAGTCATCTGTTTTTGCTATGAAAACGATATCTCGCTAATGCCAAAAGAGTACAATGTAAAACAACGCACTAGATTTTAAGGAAGATTTTAAATGAACTCCAGATTGCGTTGTCATATAAACGGGCTTTAAGCCTAATTTGGCATAGACATTTATTAAATATAAAGAGTATTTATTAACTGTTGAAATCCCTCCATTTTTTACCTGGGCCAATATAAATATTTTCCCGAACTTAGGCTTTTTAAAATTCAGCGAAATCAATCTATTATTTCACTTAGCGGATATACAAATATGCTCCCGAAATATGAATTTTGACTCGATAGCATTTTTCAATATAATGGCCAATAAGACTTGGCACAGCTGAAGATAGCCCTTTTATTTTTTTTAATACAACACAATAAACCGATTAAAATTTTTATTTTGGTAAAGATCTATGCATTCTTTTTTTACTTTCAAAACTGTGATTAATTTTTTTTATTTGTATACATTTGCCATTTAACAAATTACTTGGCATATCTAATAAATTTTTGCTGACAATTTTATATTTACCTCTTATTTCAAAATGTAAGGGATAGACTTCCCTTGTTTATTAATTCTCAGACCTCATCAAATGCTTTTTCGAAATATATAACTATCACTCCACCCACGTAAAAGTGCACATATGTACTTCAAAATTATTCTGTATATGAAAAATAAAAAGACAAATTAAAAAAAAAAAATCTGTCACAATGCATTTCACATTTCATTTATTCATTGTGTACTCGTAGACAAACTGAAGTTTTCGTCCATTGGGATTAATTTTAGAATTCACAGTATTTATATTATATTTCTATTTTACATACCATTACCCAAAACGTAAAGGGCCCTAACTATCAAAAAATTAAAAATCCAATATTCCGATATTCTGATGCATTGCATCAACTTGTGTTCACAAAAAGTCTACAAAAATGGAATCAAAAACGGATATACCCCAATGGCGCTCAAACCCCTTACTAACCGTTCACATAATATGTAACATTGTCAAAACAACTTGCATGTTTAACTGTCAAATAATTTTAAGGCAATTATCATTGAAACTAATACATTTTATTTTAAATAGTTTTTTGCTTCTCCTTCAAAATTTTGAAAATGTTAGATAGGGTCGTTTGCGTTTAAGGTAACTATATATTTTTTGTAGTTCTTTTATGTATATATTTTTTTAATTAAAAAATTTTCTAATGTTTTTGTTGCTATTTCTCCAATTAGAATTTCTTTATTTAATATGAATAAAACATTACTAGAAAGTGTGTATGTGTAAGTGCTCGTTTCCGCCTGCACTTATACACTCCAAAAAATTGTCTTGGTGACTTTTCTTTAGTAACTTGTTAATTTCAAAATTTTTTGAGTGAAAATCAAGTGGGTGTGTGGTGATAAAAGTAAAAACAATTTTATTTTTTAAGCTTTATTTACCAATAGAGTGGTGCGGTCTCCATAGAAAAAAAAAGTTGAGCCAGTCTCCCCCTAGGATTAACGATTAGTTGAAAATGATTCCAGAAAATTTGTTTTAATTTTTTGCCACGCCTCTGGATACCGCATTCAAAGTCCGATCATAACATATTGCACACCGTCATTCATGGCCTTACTATAGCTTCATTTTTGCCTTTGGGGACTTTTTAATCCAATATCAACTTATGGGCATCACTTACGCCATCTCGGATCCTTCCCCCCTCATGTCCAATTTTTAAGCCTTTCTTATACTTAGGTATGGGTAGGTTTTAATATGTTCACTTTTATGCCACACCTCAAAAGTATGCCCCATTTTTCTTTTACACATACATATTGCATTAAAACAGGTAGATCAACATACAAAGTAAATGAAATTGTAGATACAATTCTAATATATTTTACAAAGTTAATTTTGACTTGTTCTTGTCTATTGTAATGAATCTTGTAAAAGGACCTGACGTCATATACAGACAATGCTATAAAAATAGTAAAAACTTAAAAAAAAATTATCCGTAGCATTGTAAATTTCGACTGTTTTTGTATGTAATTGATTTAAATGGTTATTGCAATCACATTAAGATTGTGAAGTATTTTTTTTATAATAATTGTTACCATTTAACACAACATTTTTTGAACTATGAAGAAAAATGATTTATTGTAATCACTGTGGAAAATTTACATAATTTAATCATAACAAAATTTTGGTTATAATTATTATTGATTGAGGTGGTTCGTGTGGTTGTCTGCGACCTTATTATAAAAAGAAAAACTTTTCTCTGTGCACAATTTAAATTCAAATGATTGTATTAAAGTCATTATAATATTGTTTTATTTTCCCTTATTTGCTCGTAATTTTTGTTGTTTGTTTTTAAGAAAGCGGAGACAAAATATAATGTTTTTTTCTTCTCTTTCTAACGTTGTTGCAACCATAATACGGTTTTCCTTTCATTTTAATAAAAAAAAATCTTACAATATTTCTCATATTTCAAGATTTTTTTGTCCGCCTTAAAATAATGTTTTCATAAAAGAGACTGATGGCAAAACATTAATTTTGTAGTTAAAAAGATGAGAAAAGTTCTTTTTTACAATATAATAAATGCAATAAATTTTTTATTTCGTTAATATATTCATTTTAAAAATTGCAAGGAAAATTGTATGCCCGCGATTTATATTTCTGCCAGCAGCCGGTTTCATCAGCATTGAAATATGAAATACGTCTAAGAAAATAAGTTCAAGAATAACAAAATAAAAGTGTGCAAGAAGAAAAAAAATTTGAAATTGTGTTCCAGAAACAGGATAATTATTTAAAAGGCACAAGATTATATTGTTGCATGAATACTAATATTCTAAAGTTTTTCTATTTAACTAATTGAAGAAAATAATTTAAAAAAAAAATAATTATTTAACATTTTTATTTTTCGAATAAATTTCGAGGTAAATTTTAATTTACAAATATCCTTTATAAAATTAAAATTTACTCCATGGAATTCATTACAAAAATAAAAATGTTGAATGTAAAAAGTAACTTATAAAAGCAGGGGGGGGGGGGGGAACAACAAATATGGCAAACTTCGGAATAATGAAGGGAAAGCAGAGTTTTTACACAAAGCTTCTTTTTGTGGTTCCAAACAACATCCCAACAATTCGTTAATCAAGACCAGTGAGTACATAATCTGCAACCTCAATTGTAAATCACTGTTACCTAAACAAAACCGAATAAAAGAAATTATCGAATTAAATGCAATTGATTAAAATGATGACTTTACACAAAATGAGTGACCAATAATTGAACGTCGCACCTTGAACTAATTCATGTAAAGAAAAGAGTAAAATATAATGTTAAATTCTCAATTAAAAGTAACAATATTAAAAATTTTTCTTCAATAGTTTAATACTTTAAAAGCATTAGGGCTTATTACAAATAGGCGCTAATTAAATGTGAGATTTTGTTATTAAAGTTTTTTTTAACTATTTTATTGTTGCAGCAACTGTGCAAGTTGAAAAAATTGTCGTAAGGCAACCGGCGCACAGTGGCGCCCGTAGAGCAAGCGAGGTTGCAAAAATCAAAATTTTCATGAGTGCCGACGAAGTTTTGAATAAACCCATGTTATAGGAAACTTTTCAACGATTTCAAATATGCCACTCTTAATAATATCACATTTTTAGTTTAGAAGATATAACCGTTCAAAGTTGACCGACTTTCGGTTTTCAAAAAAACACACAATTTTTAGTCAATTTGTTGCGATTTCAGGTGTAATATCACGAAAAATAGGTAACGAATCGCCTTATTTTTTATTTGTATTGATTGATGTATTTATTAAATGTATAATGATAAAAAAAAATTAACTGTTTGCTTTGTGTTTCTCCTGGTAAATCACTATTTAAAAACTATCCGTTTTTTCACTATTTTTCAACTTTGACGGAAAATAAAAAAAAACTATATTTTTCTATATTTGCCATACGTGCAAAACCTGTTCTTTGATTATTTCTTTACATAATTCAAAAGGTTTTATCTGCCCGTACGTGCCCGTTTGGCTTCTAGAGGTAAAAAAGTTCAAAAAGACATGGTTGCAGAAATTGTATGGCGTCCATCCCTTATATGTTTTGACTGACAGTAGTTTGATCTAATAGTTTGAAAAAAACTACTCATTGAAATTAGCAGGTACGTACCTCACATAAACAATACTTTGGCGTACAAATGGTCAGGAACAATATTGACTTATGGTCCCTACAGGTAGGCACAAATCTTATTTGGACACGTGCATAATATCAAAATTGCATTATTTAGCCTAAATCCATATGTATGCAGGGAACAGGTAAATTTTTAGGCATGGTAGCATAAGCCTATATATTGCAATATAAGCATAATGCCTGGATTAGTCTATGCCTGAAAGTTGGCGCAACAATTACTGAAACCATTAAACAATTTAAGTACTGAATACATGGCGTTGAACAATTTAAAATTATTTGAACTGTTTAGAAAGTCAACCACACCAAAGTTTTTCACGGAAGTGAAAATTCTTCCTGAGAAGTTGACATTGATCAGCAAATGGGGCTGCGATGGATCATCCGGACAAAGCGTTTATAAGCAAAGGATATCTTTCGATGACGCTACAATATCGGACGGAAATATGTTTATGGCATCTGTTGTTCCTTTGCGGCTAAAATCGGATGATTCCCTACACTGGAAAAATCCACGTCCGTCATCAGTGCATTATTGCCGACCAATAATGTTTCAGTTTGCAAGGGAATCGGCAGAACTCATAAGGACTACGGTGAAGGACATTGAAGAACAAATAAGCAAGATTAAGCCTACAAAGCTGCAAATTGGAGAAGGAAAATATATTGAATGCAATTACGAGTTCCACCTGACCATGGTTGACGGAAAAGTCGTAAACGAACTGACAGGAACAACCTCAACAATGTCATGCCCGATTTGCAAAAAGAGTCAGAAGAACTTTTTTCAATTCAATTCAATTTATTTCATATATAATATGTTACATCTCAATTTTATATAATTAGTTGTAAAGAGTTTAAGATTAGTATCTTTTTCTGCTTAATTATAATATATTTCAATTAGTTATCATAGACAGAATTATATTGGAGGTAAAAATTTAGCAAAAACCTATCTAAACCCCTTTTTTCGTATTATTTTTATATTTTTTTTATCGATTTTATATTATTATTTGTCAGAAGAACTTTGGTAATTTAAACGATTCTACAAATGAGGAGAATTACGAATATGGAATGTCACCATTGCACGCAAGGATAAGGTGTATGGAATTCTTGCTAAAACTGGCATATACCCTACCACAAGAGGAGGAAAACTTCGATGAAAATACATCAATAAAGGATAAGGAAAAGATCAGAAAGAAGCAAATACAGGATGGTTTTTTTGAAACAAGTTGGACTAAAAGTAGACTGTCCCAAGCACGGATACGGTAACTCTAACGATGGAAACACTTCTAGGAGATTTTTTGAAAATGATGAGGCAGTAACTAGAATCATTGGAATTGACAATCAAATCGTGAAAAGATTGGGAACGATCTTGGATGTTTTAAACTGCAAAGAAAATGTCAATTCTACAAAATATGGAGAATATGCGTCGAAAACTGCATCTCTTTTAGCAGAAATGTATCCACAGAAGAAGTTGACCCCGACCGTCCATAAAATATTGGCGCATGGCAAAGATATAATTGAGTACCAGCCTTTGCCAATTGGAGAGCTTTCTGAAGAAGCACAGGAGTCTCTTAACAAATTTTATAAAAAATATAGATTGCAGAACACATTCAAAGCATCAAGGGTAAGGCAAAATAAGGACCTCTTCAACATGTTGGCAGCATCTTCCGATCCACTTATTTCTTCCCTGCGGCATGTGAAGTCACGAATAGAGTTACAAAATAATTATAGTTTAGAAATTGTTAGTCTTTTAGATATACCTTCTCTTACGAATTGTGATGAATATTTTACAGAAAATTAAAAAAATAAATTTAAAAAAATAAATAATTTTTTTTTTTAATTTGTTGGGTAATAATTTAAAACATAAAACCCTTAAGAAAAAAAATAAAAACAATCTAAAAATGTAAAAATAATTTTTTTTAGTTACCATAAAATTGATTTTTCTACTAATTTTAACTTTGATAACCCATAAGTAGGCCCCTACAAAGCGTAGCACCCTTTCCAAACGCTCATTTCATAGGCTGAACAGTTATCTATCATATGCTGTTTAAACTGTTCAATTATCTTATTCGGTTCAAAAGATATGATTTTTGCAACGAAAAAACTCAAATGGCGCCACTGTGCGGCGCCTGCCAGTGTATAGGCAAACATCAATCTTTAACCAATCGTATTGAAATATCGAAATTTGCTGTAATTTATTATCAATTTTAATTCATTTCATGTTGTAAAATTTTTTTCTTCAATAAAAATAATTTAATGAAAATTAAATTTAATGAACTTAAGCATAATTAAAATATCAAAAAAATTCAGTAAAAACCAAAAGTTTAATTTAAAATTGCAGTTGTTTAAATTTTTTTATTTTTATTTTTTATTAGGCTGTCGACAAAAAATCTCCGTGTTTGGAGTGCATTGAATAATCTTCCGGATTGTACGTCTCCATGAAGTTCTTGGCCTTCCTCTTTTTCTTGAGCCTTGGGGTTGCCTTCAAGTGATTCGTGACAGTTTTCGTTGTGTCTGGCATTTTCTTCTTTTTATTTGCGTATTTTTATTGTCTTCGCCGGCGAGTTAAAACAGTGGTTCATTTGTAATAACTCTAGGCCAACCGATTATTTCGCATGATTCTGTTTGTAAATGCTTATAGTTTATATTTGATTTTGTTTCATTAAATGTTTTTTTCGCAGGAGTTGTGAGAGCGCGTTCGTATCCATATATTTTGAAGGCTGTAAAACTCTGCCTAGGCCCTTTGTATACGTGAATCTACATTCTGAATTGCTCCACCGTCTGGAGTTATATGAAAGTTTTGTAGGGGGGGGTGAGATAAGGCCATGATGGCTTTATTGCTCAATTGAATGGGAGATAAAGCCATAGTGGCCTTATTGCCCAATCATTGAGAGGTAAGGTCACATTTAGAATTTTGCGAAATGAGAGATATAGCCAAACGGAATGTTTACACCTAATGTAAACATTTCGTAAAAGGGTAAATCAATACCTCTTAATTATAAAAATAAGAAAACTTTTAATCAATGTAAAATGCAAAAGTTCTTCAAAACTGAAATGAGAGATAAAGCCATTTCCTAATATTGCTAATGTGAGCTAAGGATATGATGGCTTTATCTCCTATTCAAATGAAAAAAAGGCTTTATCTCCCTATTGAATGAGAGATAAAGCCATCATGGCCTCGTTTTGTATTGGCGCGTTGTTTAGAGTAAAAATTGGAATTTTATTTGATTTATCAATCATGCATTTTGCCTTAAATGCATTGATTTAATAGGAATAAAATAATTTTTTTTTTTTTTTTTTTTTTTAAGCAGAAAATTTATGCAAATTATAATGGGAGTACCCCTCGTTTTAATATATTATACTTTGGTAAGAACTTTAGTCAAAAAAGAAACCTTCAAAATCATTTAAGCATCTACGTAATAACATTTTTTCCAATTAATCTTTACATTTCCATTAGGGTTTTATCTTGTTTTCCCAAAGTTGGCAATCACGACAGTAAAATAAATTTGCTGTTGACCATTTAAAAAAAAGTATTGTCCCAAGTTTAAAGCCATCTTAGGTAGAAGGATGGCCATCTTCATCAGTAAACACCAGCAGCAACAGTGATTTCAAAGTTAAGCCAATAAGTTGGAAATGTTGCGGTAAACAAAGAAGATAGAGGGTCATGATAACTCCTGCCACTGTCAGACAGTTTGTCAGTCTTGTATAGGGCTTGTTGTTTTTAAAAGCTTTTAGTTTTTGGCTTATTTTTTATTTTTGTTAGGGATTACTAAAAAAAGTCAGGTGTTGGACGTGAGTTGCTTAAAATTTACAAACAAAGCACAACTTAAAAAAAGTAATACCACAAACAAACATTGACAAACAAAACCATAAAAATGGACACCTGGAATTGAGACCTGTAAAGAATATTGTTAAATTTTAACAACAATGGAAAGGATATTTAAAAAATTCTTTAATAAAAGTTAAACTTAGAATCATTTTGCATGATATGCTTAGCAATACTATGACTACATTAATTACTTTTATGATTACCACAGTTATATTTTGATTAACATCAATTAAAGAGCACATGTTATATACTTCCACAACAACTACAATATTATCGCAGTTTCCATTTAAAACAAATATTTAATTATTAAATGAACTTGCGAGTTTGAGGCAATAACAAGTCTTCCAGGATTCAAATTTTCGATGTCTGAACTATTTATATTTAATGCCTACATGGCAACCCTTTCATAATAACTTGAGCCATTATAACCAAATTTCCTTGGTAAAATTGCATAAGACAAGATTTGGTAAAAGGTAGAGTTTAGTAAAGACCATAAAAATACGTGATCGATTTTTATAATGAGCAAATTGGTTTCTTCCCAATTGTGCAAAATAAAGTTAAATTTATTTATTTTTTTGTAATAATCTAATGTTGTACTGTTACAAATTTATATAAAATAAAACACAAGTCGTAAAATATGAAATATGATATTTTCAAAAATTTATAACATTTTGTACAAAAGGCAACATAAAAATAAAAACTGCTCTTAAATATAAACACAATAAAATGGAAGACAAGCAAATCGATACACCAAGAGAAAAAGTTTTATTTACAGAAAATTATCTAAATATATAAAGTTAATCACAATAATTTAATAATTGCTAGAAGTATTATATAATTAAATTAGCTCATTTTTAAAACTTGCAATCATGAATTTAAGGCAAATCCTTTTGTGATTGTCGGCAAGAACTAAAACTTTTTGTAAATTTACAAAGTTTTGCACATGATTTGCTGCCTGGCCCACGGTATCAACAAAAAAAATTTCTTTTGTATATTAACATTGAAAGCAAAAATAACTTTTAGTTTTTTATTATTTTCTTCAGTATTTAAATGTGAAAGAAATGTTCTTGTCGACGTTTTAAGCATGGCATTCAAAGTTCACATGCGATATTATCAAATATGAGTACGGTTTTCATTAGAATGATTGAATTGATTAACATTTTATCTTGTTAAAAACTTTTTCTCGGCGTGTATATATCAGATTATCAACTGTTTATCTATTTAAACCTTCGTTTTTATATATATTTATTATATTTTTTTTCTTAATATTTGCTATGAACAAATAAAGTAGCATTATGGTCTATTGTTTTCTTTGCGTTACATTTAAATCAAACACTTGATTTAAGTATTAAGCCGTAAATAACTTGGATGCCTTTAGAAAACACCAAAAAAAAAAAAAAAAAAAAAAAAAAAAAAAAAAAAACAGCTTAAAGAAATATTGGATTAAGAAAAATATTTGTCAATCTAACTAGAAAAACCCCACCAACAATTTGTATATCAACTGCTACTTTTTGCTTCAAATTGTTACCAGCATTAACGACTTAACTTTCTAAGCTCTACAAATAATTGAAGCATTTTTTCAGTAAGGCGATTGTTTGTTTCTAAGACCTTGTGACCATCATGGGTTCTTCTAAATTACATTTCTATGTAAATTAAGCTGATTAATGCAGTGAGAAGACAAAGACGATAAAGAAACACATTAACAAATTGTTCCAAAACTTGTCAAGAGCCATTAGTAGCATTAAATAAGCCATTAAATTTTAAAACGTGTAATATTTCATAATTGATAGCGACTCTTAGTGTTGTCTTTTAAAAAGAATAACAAAAATCGAACACCAAAAATTTTAGGGAACACACAAAAACAACTATTTGTTCCCTCATCTGTACCTTAAAAGTCAATATTTTGTATACAATCATTTTGGAATAAATCTTACTCTTTCGAAAGAAGCTAAACAAACGAATCAAGAAAAAAAAAATGATTATCTTAATACGTTTATCTCACGCTGTGGTCTGTCATCTCCAACGGAGAAAGAGCCTCTGTTGTATAAAAGTCAATATAAAATGGGCAACAGACTATTGAATAAAATATTGTTAAACTAATGTGACACAAAAGGGCTTAACATAACTACCGCACACATAAAATATTAGAACGCATATTAACGCAAAATATTCTAAAACAGCAGTTCCCAATTTTTATATTTTTTCCCCTTTTTTGCACAGCCCTTCCAACGGAACACGGAAAAAATTCTCGCCATTTTTTTTAAATTAAGCCATTAATCAAAAATAAGATCAGTTTTAATTAAAAACTTAAGCAAGTGAATTAAACGTCCACTTATATCAAGAACAGAAAATTTCGTTAATATAAATAAATATTTAATTGACGATACTATTAATTTGTTTACTGGTACAAATTTAATTAAAATTTTAATTAATATCACAAATGCTTTAATTGAAATCCATTTTTATTTTTTTTGCTAAGCAACACAACATTTAGAAAAATTAGAAATTTAGCAATGAAAAAAAAAATATTTTTAATTAAGAATTTTACTATATAAATGTTCAACAAACATTGCTTAAAATTTGAAGTACTTAAAAAAAAAAAATAAAAATTGAGCTATCCAATTGGGAACCCCTGCTTTAAAACTTACTGCATTATATTTACTTAACAATGACTAATAGTTACAACTTGAAATAAGTCAGTAGTATAGAATTGTATTCATTCACAAACTTGTCTTTAACAGATGTGTCATTAAAACTAATCGCTGTATATTAAAGAAATCCACTGACTGCTGTTAACCCTTTTGAAAAAGCGACAAATTTTGACAAAAAAAAAAAAAAAAAAAAAAAAAAAAAAAAAAAAAAAAAAAAACATGGACAGTGCTTTAAAAGTTGGCTTAAAAAGTTTTTTTTTTTTTTTTTTTTGTTACAAAGATTTTTTTTTATTAAATCTGATTTCAGATCGTGGGTACACAAATAATTTCTAAGTTAATGGAATTCCCAAGCAACTGTTCCAATTCCAACAAAATAAGAAAAAAAAATTTATGTTATATGGCTTATATGTTAGCTGCAACTATATTATGTTTTTTATGGTCATCCAATAATCCAAATTATCATAACCCCTGATTTGAACTTTTTTGATAATCGAAAAAAAGAATTCTGTTCTTAACGCATGATTAACATTATTATTTAATATTTTTTTCCCAGAATTAACTTTAAAAAACTTGGGAATAGATGAAATGACTCACCACAGAAGAACTAATTTTATTTTGAGATTCAGCATTCGATTATTCAGACACAAAGATCATACCGAATAATTAGCGATGAGGCCTATTTTCACCTTGAATTCTAATGGCTAATAGATCAGTAATGGCTAATAAATCAATGAGTGTTTAAACGCTGGTTTAGTTGAACTAAACTTAAATTTATATGTAGTTTAAACTCAACAGTTGTAAATCAGTGTCCCATGTATTATACGTAGTTTAAAAAGTAACATGTGGAAGCACAACGATAAATATTGACAAATTCATATGGTTTGTATTGGTAGTTTAAACGCCCAATTTTATGCGTTTAAAGATGGTTTATATGTTTTCTGATATATAGATTTGTTGGCTTAAATACATTTTAAACCTAAAAGAGAGTTTAACTTGCTCTAATTTATTAGCCCTAAGAGTTTAAACGCTGGTTTAATTGAACTAAACTTAAATTTATATTTAGTTAAAACTCAAAGGTTGTAAATCAGTTTCCTATGTATTAAATGTAGTTTTAAAAGTAACATGTGGCAGCACTACGATTAATGTTGACAAATTCATATGGTTTTTATTGGTAGTTTAAACGCCCAAATTGATGCGTTTAAGGATAGTTTATATGCTCACTGATTTATAGATTTTTTGGTTAAAACACATTGTAAACCAAGAAGAGAGTTTAACTTGCTCTGATTTATTAGCCCTAATACGTCATAACTTGAGCTATGGTTGCGCTTAACAAATATTTGACGACCTACAAGTAACCAATGATTAAATTAAACATTTGTTTAATTTTACACAAGTTTTGATAGATCTTTAAAAAAATTTAAAGTTACATTTGAAGCCGAGTCGGATAGAATTCTTTCTGCTCTATACGTCGAGATAATTTTATTTATTTCATTTTTTTTAAATATTATTTTCGCTGATACACAACACAAAAAAAAAAATTAAAAATTAAAAAAAAATTAAAAAAGAAACTGATAGTTTACAATTCTACAACGGAAACGTACCATATGAGACAAAGCTCATAAGAACCTGTTTATCAACTAATGGCTAATAAATCAGTGAGTGTTTAAACGCTGGTTTAGTTGAACTAAATTTAAATTTATATGTAGTTTAAACTCAACAGTTGTAAATCAGTGTCCCATGTATTATATGTAGTGTAAAAAGTAACATGTGGCAGCACTACGATAAATGTTGACAAATTCATATGGTTTGTATTGGTAGTTTAAACGCCCAATTTTATGCGTTTAAAAATGGTTTATATGTTTTCTGATTTTAAATTATTAAGCGTAAAGTAAATGGTTGCCAAATTAACCGGTCAGTAATTTTTCGGTTATTTTTTTTATTAAACATTTGTAAAGTGTGATCAGTGTTTTTTAGAGCATCGACCGGTACAGAATTTACTTAATGGTAGAGATCTATAAATATATTAATATATTCTGTCTTTCTTTAGTAGATCATAGACAACCACACTGCGAAGCACTTTTGCAATTCAATGATATTGTGGTTGAATTAATTTATATTAGAGCCATAACCAAATGTATGCTCTTAACAATAATAAAAACTATTGCGGAAATCGTTTATATGTATCTTAACAAAAAATCATACCAAATAAGTTGACCTTAAATTACAATTTAAGAATGACACATTTAATGTTAAGCCTGATACTCTATTCAGTATTTCGTGCGAAATGTTGTCAAACTGATATATAAATTTTTTTTTTGTGAAATACAAATGAAAAAGTGTTGATAGAGTTGTACTCTATTTATATTACGAAAAACATTCGAAAGGTTTCTAGCAACATTTTTATTTTCCGTGCGAAACAAGGACAGTTTACGGGGCACACGAAAAAAAAATATAAAAGATATGCCACCCGAAAAAAAACCAAAATTAAAAGTTAAGGGGGCTGTGGCCCATGGGGTCTCTAGACCCAAAAAGCCGCCCGCCCACTTAGTGGTATGTGTGGGTAAATTAAAGGTAATTGTGTAAGAAAAACAAAAATAATAAAATTTAGGGCGGGTGAAACTTCTTGGGTCCTCTGGGGCAGAAAAAGTGCCTCCACCCCAAGAGAAGGAAAAATCCATGCGCCCGACATGATTTTTGTTTACCTTCGCAAAACAATGTTGTATACTTGCAATTAATAAAAAGGTTAAGGTTGGAAAAATCGCGAGATAGATAATATAAATAGAAAATGAATCAATACATTTCAAAATTTTCGTATGAAATAATCAATGTTGCTCAACATTTTTCGCAATTTCGAACAGAGTACTAGGATTTATTAAGGACCAACATGTTTTTTTTTGGAAATTTTAAGGATACTTGGTGTTCTAAATTGTAAGAATTTATCATAAATATTAAAACCTAAACATTTTCAAAATTTTTACTCTAATTTAATACACTAAAATATTTATCTAAGTTTCAAAGCAGACTTAGAATTTCTCTTAATATAAATAAAAATAGCAATGTTTTCTATTTTGATCTTTCCTAGAAAATGTTATAAAGGTACAACTGTATGTACAATTCTCCCATGATCAGCAAGAGGATATTAAATCGAAATTTAAAAATTTCCAGTACAAGCAAACAAATTTTTAATTTTATATTAACGGCATATAAAAAATAATTTTTAAACCAACCGTTTCATTACGAAAAGTAAACAATATCGTGTAATTTTTTCCAAAAAGTGAAAGAAATAAAAATTTTGAGTGAATACTTTCTTGCTCATCAAGGGCAACTTAAATATATATTATTTTGTTTACTTCTTTATGACTATTTATATTTGCATATAGTTGCAAGCTGCTAAATATGTTGTATCTGCATTCAAAATGTGATGGTTAACTATGTGGCAGAAATGTATGCAAATATTAAAATACTTGTCGTTGTAAAAACACACTTAGCATTTCACTTTAGGTCTGATGTTCTGCTATTTATGCAAATAGTCTAAATAAGAAATAAAAAAGAAGAGCAAATAACGAAACGACGATATGTCAAAGTGACAGTAGGCTGTATACCCTGCAACTGCTTAGACTGGAACAAAAAACCTAGACAAAGTCTTCGGAGACGTGGCAGTAAAACTAGCAACACAACAAAAAAAATGTTGAATCGTTCCAAAACTACATACATTCATACACAAAGTAAAAATTACCCAATAAGCACTCAAATTTTAAAAATTCAAGGGCTTTAAATATTGCTGGAATCCAGCTTCAGTTTATGTCCTATTTTCAAGTTAAATACCAGTTAATACAAAAATCTTTGAAACCATATTGATAGATTTGTACTCTGTTCATTTTGTGCAAAAGTTACGAAATATTTCTATCAACATTTTTTACAACGGCGAAATAATATAAGCTGCACTTATTTCACGTGGAATTTTAAAGCAAATGAACAAATTTTAAACTGAATATTAAATGAGAACGAAAAAAACATAAATAGCACAACCGTATAAAGTCATTCCTAAATATTTAAGGAATAGAACTATTACACAAAGCTTTGTAAAATACATAACGGAAATTTAGCTCATAAAATAAATTCGAAAAATAAAAAATTTTGAATTTAATTTTTAATTTAAAAAAGTACATTTCAGTGAAATATATGTGGGTTTTGTTTACATACGCAAAACAGTGCCGCATACTTTAAGAGATTAAAAAGGTCAAATGGCCCAAAATCGCGAAATAGGTAATATTGATACATGTCAAATTTTTCGTATGAAATAATAGATGTTGCTCAAATTTTTTTCACTAGGCTTAAGCCATAGATTACGCTTAAGATATCAGAAAAAAAATATTTTTGAACAAATATTTGTAAATATTTTCGTGTGCTGAAAGGGAGAAGGATTTGAAACTTTAATAAAGGGAACCATTTATTTCCTTAGTGTAAATGCATCTTTAACAATGGTGATGTCCCAAAATCGATCGAAACGAGGCTTCCTTACACAAATTCTAATATACATACATACATATACATATAGATGTATATATATGTTTGTATTTGGTATCACGGAAAAAATATTAAGGTAAATCTAATGGTACCATTTTCGTTATTGTCTTTTATACCGTATAACATCATTTTAGCACAAAAATTTTACCATCGTCTATTCCTTCAAACTTCGTTTTCAATGATGGTGTAGGCTTGGTTTTTATTGTAATTATAGGTTTGATTTATACTTGGCTTCAATACTTGAATTCAAGTATAATTATTACGTGTTTGAGACTGGAATTTCTCTTTAATTCAACGCCTGAATTTCACTGTATTTACATCGTTATGTTCGACTGGATTTCCAGTATCCGTTTTGCTGGAGTATGCTGTTGAATTCCAGTGTAATTCAAGTATAATTCTAGACTGGAAAATGGAAAACAGGACTGGAATCACACTTCATTTATACTTGAATTGCAGCAAAATTGCTTATTGGGTAAGTATGGGAATTGAGCAACAAATGTTTAAGCATTAAGTCTCTTAGCTGACCTTTTTTTAACAAATGCATATTAATGCATATGTGTTCATTCAAACAGGCTGGGGAAGAACAATGAGTAAGGGAAAAGTATGAATAACAAACAAGTTAAATTTCAAAATATTTGTAAGCCAAATTTGAAATTCTGATGTCAATTAGACATTACTCGGAAATAACCTAAATTATGGAGTAGGTATATTATTCATATGATAGATTTCATATAGCATGTATATTAGGGGTATAACCAAAATAAGAACCTATCATTACGGTATGGGCAATGTTATACTGATATTAAAAATCGATATCAGGGGTCATTTCGGTCCAAAAACCTTCGTCACCGAATGCAATTTCTAAAACACCAATATTTTTTTTGGTTAATTTTTAATTAAATAACTTATACATTATTGTTGTACATTATAAACTTCAAATTGAGGGTTCGTGTTGATTTACAGAACGGAAAAATGTCTTGAACAACTTTCACCGCCCGCTCAGCGCATATATTATTATAAATAAAAACGAAAAACACGGATCAAATACGGTTTAAAAGGAAAAAACACGATAAAATCGGGGAAAAAACTTACAACACACGAAAATATTTATCAAATAATATTACATAATTTAAAAATGTGACAGTTTTTACTGTAAGACACAATTTGCCAATTTTAATAATCAAACAAGTATAAATTTCTTAACTAATTCTGAGCTATATTAAAAAAAAGAAAAATAATTAAAAATGTCTATGAAAATAATACATATTTTAACGCATATGTTTTATAATGGGAATCCTTCCCTTTCTCTAGTTTCCAGAAGCAGATAACGCGGAGAAAACGTACAATAACATTACATAAAATTGTTTGTTTTTTTAGTTTGACTATTGATTTTTTTTTGGTGGGAGTCCTTCCCCAAAAAATATTTGTGGGAACATCTAAGAAGGTAATATTAATAAAAATATATGTATTTTTACGTTATATTTTTGTCGCATAAATTGTAATATAAATTTTTATGGTGGGTATCCTTCCCTTGTACCGTTTTTTTTGGTTTCTTTTTTTGGAATGCAAGGAATCGCCATTTCATAAAAAAAACCAAGAAATGCAAAGACCAGAATGGCTTTCGACGTTAGAATTATGGATTTCCTGTAAAACTGAAAAAAATTATAAGCTTAAACTTCATCGCGATCGGTGCCGAACCTTTTTGAACGCTCGCGAAAAAAGGAAGGCACATTTCTTCATATTTTTTTATGCACTATCTCACTATGATAGGTCCTTTTTGATATTTGCAAAAAAATGCAAATGGTTATATCCCTAATGTTAATATATTATACCTATATAAATATGCAGTACTTAAGTCTACACTCCATTTATTTAGCTATTTTAAGGCTTATGTGTTTTTGACACTTTTGTAAAATGATCTTCTAGTATTAGGCCTAAAAACAATAATGAAGACTGTACGAAAACTATATGCAAATAATTGTATAACCAAAACTTTTTTACTTCAGTTAAGTGATTTGCATTGCAAAATAGTTGCTCTTTTAGTTGTGGGCTGGTAAAAGTAGTTACACTTGCAGCATTAAAATATTTCAATTTACATTTACTGCATCCTCTTCAATATACTTATTTTTTTTTATAAATGTAAGTGTGGGCATACATATATAGAAGTTCTGTTAGGCAAAAGATTTTTAGGCTTACCTGCCTTTCTATCCTTTGCAAATATTCAGTTTATGGTAAGACTTTTGCTGTCCTTGTTTTCGTTTATACAAAAGTAGCATCATAGTAAGTTTTTGTTGCATTTAAAAATGTCTACCAAGTGTCAATAAGTATAAATTTAGGTCATTTTGAACATAAATACTATATCTGCATGTCAAAGTTCATACAAACATAAATGGCCTTTCAGACGGGCCTCTCAGAGAGCCTGCCAACATGCCATCCTTTTCAACTACATTTATTGCATTTTAAGTTTTCTTAATATTTTTCAAATTGTAAAATCATGAATGTTGTTCTGGTTGTAGCATGAACTTAAAGTTCATTATTCGAAATTAAGTGAATAACTGCCAAAATATTTTTAAGGCAAAAGATTCTTCATAATTACGAAAAACTGAACTGTAAATGAATTCGTTGCGTTGATTTTTAAAAGGCTATATTTGACTTTTTTATTACACATAAATCTTTTAAAAATAGTATGAAATCCTAGCTACGTACGTCGTTACGTAAAATTAAGAAGGAGTTATTATTTGTGTCGCAATTAAATCAATCTTTTATATTTGAACCACAATTCATAGTGATTTTATGAATTTTACTAGGTATTCGACTAGAGCAAGTACTTTTACTTGTCGAGGAAAACAAGATGTTGCTTAAAATTATTATTAAAGGTAACATATTATATACGAGGGCGTCTCAATAAGTCCGCGACTTTCTCGCCTCTTATCTGAAAGGACAACACTGCTCCAATCAACAGGCATCTGTCAATTGTGGTTTACAGCCATTGGTAGCAGACTACTTCGCTACTTGAGTAGAAAATGAAAAATAATATTATTTAGTGTGTTCATTAATCATTCCTTGGCAAAACTCAAGGACTTAAGGCCGAGTCAAATAAAAATCTCTGTACTTTTTGCGTCGATTTTTTTCAATTGACAACAAAGTTGATATACAGGTTTGTCCCATATCATACGTCTCCGCTAACGCAAAGTACTAAACAACTTTTATCCAACTAACACCAAAGTAGTGCCGTGATAGGTCTTTGGTGGTAGAGACCAGCTCTAGTTCTAATACTTTATATGAATGAGACTTATCACTTTTACATGGGGTTGTCATTGACACCTAACAGCCACCATTTGACAATTCACACATATATTCTCAATGCACGTGTTTAGTGTTAGTTACTACAATGGAGTATTATTTCAATAAAACAATTCCTAGAACTAAATTTAACCAAATTTTAGAAAGTCCCAAAAATGTGTCACACCACCGATGAATACTGTACCATAATTCATTACTTTTTCCACCTTTTGGTTCTTCGTATACCAGTTCTCTCTGTTTGTACTTGTTCTATCTTCACAAATCTCGGGACCAGTCTAGTCTGTTGGACTAATTGACACAAATTTCCCGCAGGGAAGCTATAAGTTTGTTTTTTGATTTGTCTGAATTAATTTTTTTGTGTTGTGTGTCACCAAAAAATACAATAAACAACAAAATAAAATAAAAAAAAACTGAAATAAAATACATTTTTTGTCTCGGTCTTGCACAAAATATTCTCTATCCATTACATCAAGAGACGGCCAAGCTTGACAAAGCAACATTAATTAAAAAAATACCCTAAGTTATTCTTGAATTCCTGTGAAAATGTAAGTATTTGTATTTTAATTAAATTTTGTTAAAAAAACGTCTGTTTAAATACCCGTTATCAAAGTATTAATTGTGTGATCTTCCTCCGTCGTTATTATCAGATAAAAAAGGCGAAGTACAAAGTATGTTTATGTGCCTCGGCCTTTAAGCTGCGAATTGCTTCCTCACTCGCTCTATTCTCTAGATTTAACGCCGAGTTATTTTTCTTGCTTCAAAAAAAAATGATTGTCCGAAAGATATTTGACTCCGACGATGAAGCCATTCCACAGACAAATAACTACTTTGATGACATAAGAAACCTTTGATTTCGGAGGGAAAGAACATGAAAAAACGTTGGACAAAGTGTATAGAGCTCAAAGGAAACTTCGTTGAAAAATTAAAATAATTTTGTTTCATTTAAAAAATGCACAGACTTATTGACCCGTGCTCGTATACGTAAAGTTATTAAATAGAAATTTAATTCGTGATAACCGTTAACACATTTGTGCCTCAACCACTTACGATAACAAAAAGTTCAACTCTATGAAACAATTGAGTACTCTCGAGAGCAACAACAAAAAAAATTATGACCACAAATAGAGAAATAGTACCTAAACCCAAATATTGACTTTAGTTTTGGATTTTTTTTAATTGTGTCTTAATAACAGGCATTGTCCACATCCATATATTTGGATTTATCGACAAACAGTTTAAGTAGTTTTTTCTTACTCATACCATTACAGCTAATATTGTAGTAATGGGGAATTAGGAAAAAGTCATGAACTCAAATAAACAAAAAATCCAATAAAAATCACATTAACCGCGTCAAATTGGGCACTTATTGAGGCTTAGTACTGCTAACGTATAAAGGCAATCCAATTTTAATCCATTAAAGGTGTCACCATAATGGACTATTTAACATTTAATACTTAAATGTGCGACGCATAAGATATTGAAATTACAGTTAGTATACATTTATACACAGTAAAAAAAAATTTTAGCTGTAATTATTTTCTATATGCAGAGAAAAAATAAGTCCCTTCAATTATTCCTATAATTACCGTTACTAGATTATAATACAAAAGGCATTTGATTGCAACATCTGTCTCTTAATCGTATATTTCGCAAAAGCATTAGACACGATACACTTGAAGCACAATTTAGGAGCAAAATGTTGTTTTCGGCATTCTTACGACAATCCAATCATGATCCGAGATAATTATAATGTGATTATTGTGGCGGTCTTAATGCATTGCCAAAGCAGTGTTTAATTTATATTTAATTAAATTAACATCACTGCAAATCAAGTTTATTGTCACCAATTTAAATAATTCGCCTGTTGCATTGTTTGCGTACGTATTAGCATCAAAACCGATGACATTAGAAATGCCATACTTTTTTATAGTCTGCAGGGTTACGTTTGGAAATACATGACGCACTGCAAAGCAACATGCTTTTAGGAAGGCGGGTTCGCAGCTGATATGCGAACAAACATAACTATCGCAATATTTAAATTGACGATGCTTTTGCAAAGTTTGAATGAAAATGCATTCGACTTACGCACTGTAATATAATTGCTTAATTGAAGCACTGGCGTACCTTGTGAATAGCACTAACTTAATTTCATGGACAGTAGGTATCAAGCATATACTCCGTTTATATACGTAGCCAATTCGCAAATAAAATTATTTGCGATTAATTAAATTACAGTTTATATGTCAATTTCTTACAGAAAATTCTTATTTTTTATGTGATGCCAAATGAACAATTTAATAATTTGGTATGTATATGACTTTTTATTTTTTTTAAATAAAAAATTTATTATCAAAGTTGTGTGTGTAATTGTAGTGGGAAATGTAAGAAAAGATAAAAAGCTCATCACTGATTTATTGTTTGGTATTTTGTTTAAGATTTGATATCGTTGCAAAAAAGACTTTCTGAGTATTTGTAGGTAATTCTCATTCCCACTTTAGTCTTGTTTGCTGATATCTTTGGCTTTTCTAAAATTATTAAGGAGAACGTTTCCTGATGATCTGGTCTAAGCAACCAGTGAAATGCGCATAGGAACAGCTTATCCTCCAACAATAAATTTCAGTATTTTTTATCAATTTAAAATAAGGGAATTTAGCACAACGAACCAAATCTTTTAAATTAATAAAAAATTTAAAAAAACAAACAAACATTATTGTGTATTTGTATATTTTATTTGCAAAATTTTTCGTTAATTTTAAATTTGTTATCAAATGGATGAGCCACAACGAAATAAAAACTTAAAACGTTTAAAAGTGTGGCATTGTTTAAATCTTATTTGCAAATGTTGTCGTTAATCAGGAATTGTTTTCGTGAGTTAGCTATTCGCAAATAAAAATTTAATTCACTGTTTATGCAGCAATTTGCTTTACTTGCAATATAAATATTTGCGAATAAGCGGTGCGTATTAACGTAGTAATAGTCTAATCGATAGTAAAGTCATTAATGGCTAATAAATCAGTGAGTGTTTAAACGCTGGTTTAGTTGAACTAAACTTAAATTTGTATGTAGTTTAAACTCAACAGTTGTAAATCAGTGTTCCATGTATTATATGTAGTGTAAAAAGTAACATGTGGCAGCACTACGATTAATGTTGACAAATTCATATGGTTTGTATTGGTAGTTTAAACGCCCAATTTGATGCGTTTAAAGATGGTTTATATGTTTTCTGATTTATAGATTTGTTGGCTTAAACACATTTTAAACCAAAAATAGAGTTTAACTTGCTCTGATTTATTAGCCCTAAGTGTCAATCAGTGGTTTGTAAAATTTTCTTGTGGAACTAAAAAAAACCACATCTATAAATTGATATTTATATTGCTCCACGACTTGTTGTGGGAAAGGTTAATATCATATAACGCCCAGTTTACTTTTGTCTTTCCAGAATATTGAATACAAAATTTTAGTATAAATTCAGTTTCCACAGTACAAGTGATTGTACTTTCGATATAAATTTAACTACAAGTTCCATCACTTGTATTTTGGCAATCGCACATAATACAATGTGGTTACAGCATAACAGTCAAATGTATGAGTCTTCTTACAGAAATATGTTTAAATGCCGAAACCGTAATCACTCCACGTCATACTTTTTCTCCAGGTGTATAGTTACAAAGGAATATTATCAAGATGTGCATCTAATCCACTTACATTTATTGGCATTTTGGTATTTAGTTTTTTTCCTCTCAATCTTTTCATAAGTAGAAGATGGAGATAAAGTAAATTGTTGGCATACTTAACCACTTTCAAGTAGCAAAAGCAAAACTCTAGTGAAAAATGAAAATCAACGCAGAAGGAAGTTATAAAAATGACTCTTATAAAAAGAAAGAAAGCTAAAAGACAAATAGTTACTCACACCTTTACTCACCGATAAAACGCAGTTTAAATTATTCGAAAAAGTGGGATGGATGGTGAACATTTTTATTGAAAAGTAAAATGATCAAATTTCCTGCTTTATATTTCTTAACCACTCAATGGTTTTTTATAACAAAGTCAATTTAAACACGAAATTTGACAAATACAGTATATAAAATCAAAAAAATACTTAAGTTTCGAGTTTGCTTTTAAATACATAAATAGATATTCATTTGCAAGAAATTATTGCAACTTATAGAACTAGACAAATAAAACAGCTTAAAGTGCTATTTTTGGCTGTTCCAAAACTTTGATACCCCTCCCCTTCAGATAGAATATTTCAGGCAAATGGTGAGCCCAACTGAAATTTATGATCTTTAGCCAGGCTTTATCCGCGGCCCAAGCCTTACATGGTGAGATACACAGGCTGCACAAAAGATCCTCTGGGTCGTGGTGCTCATAGCCTTCTACATATCTATCTATGGTAAAACCAAAATTGCATGGTCTTGTTTCTGGCCATATAAAGCTTTATTGGATCAAATTTTACTACAATATCTTTAAATGCTACGGTTTAAGGCATATTTAAATGATATGCCATATTGGAGTTTATATGGGAACTATGATTTAGAATGGACCTATGATTTCTAGTTGTATAAAAGTATGACAGACCAAATTTCACTATAACGGCATTATTCGCTACGGTTCTAGACGTACTAAACTGTTTTGCGACAGTAGGCTTTATATGGAGCATATAGTAAATTATGAACCCATATTCATGAAATTTATTAGTATAATTTCTAGTCATATAAAAAGAATTTGTGCAAGATTATAAATAGACCAGATCATTTTTTTCTCTAAAAGCGAAATAAATTACTAATGTGGCGAAGTTATCTTTAAAAACAGGTGTGTCCAATCGTGTAAGGGCTTCGAGCTTGACCCCAATTTCTAAAAATTCTTATAGTGGGACTAATACTTATACTTTTCTAAATATTCAAGTTGCGCTGGATCCGAATCTGTACTCTGAATTTTCCCATCCCATCAGGTTTTTGCGACATATTCGCTTAAATTTTAAACCACCTCTGTTTTTTCGCCATATTCCAGACGTTTTAGCTGCTGCAATTACTATTTCCTTATAAAGCCTGATATGTAGTCTGAAATTAACAATTACCTTTAAAATAAATTTTTAACCTTTAGGATATCTTGTAACTTCTCTAAGGTATCTTAATCGGAAATTAAAAAATCCGATTTTTAGCTTTTCATTTCATGTCATTAAATTCCAAATAATTTCAAATGACATTTTTAGATTTCGAGCGAAAAATTCGTTCGCTGAACTTGCATTGTAAACAAAAAAATTTTTGAAATGTGTTTTCGTTTTAAATGTTTTAAAAGTTAAGCGAACGATTTTTGCGCTCGTCATTTAAAAGCAGGCAATTAGTTGTTTAAGAAATGTTCCCTTTTCGACGTTAAACAATATTATTTATTTATTTACAAATAATTAATAAATTAATTACATAATACATATTGATATATTTTTTTCAAGTAAATCAATATTTTCCAGCATTTGTTGAAATATAAATATTTTAGTCAATTTAAATATACTCGTTTCGCCCGGTGGCCGAAATGAGACCACTTAACATTAACTTTCGAGAGAACCAGTGCGTTATACAAACCAAAATCCACTCTTTTCACCCATGTGTGTGTGTTTGCAAGAAAAAAAAACGAAAACATTTTAAAAGAATATTAAAAAAGCATTGGATTTTCCAAACACCATTAATAAATGTGTGTACGCGTGTTTGCAAAACAAAGTGTAACGCTTTTAAACACTTTAATTCTAAAAATTTTGAAAAGAAATTTGTAATGTGAATATCTGCACACATACATGTACCTTTAAACTATGTTTGATATATGTATGTTTCATTAAAATCGGTGGACGATAAGATACTAAAAAAACAAATTCAAAAAATGTTTTCCCGAATTTATATATTTTTATACGAGTAATACTAAAAGTACTCACGGATAAATTTTAAAATACTTGGATAACATTAATCATTCTTATGATTACCACAACCATACTTTTATAAAGCAGAGTGCAGCAATTATATTTAAAGCTTCAATTTTCATGTTGATTACTGTCGCAAGCGCTTAATACGTATCAAATCAAAATGATCTTGTTATGACAATGTTAAAAAATGGTTTAGCCTTCGCCATATCAAAGACTTTTATGTACTTAATTTACCGATACCCATCTGGGTGATACTACAACATAATTATAAACGATGAACAATTGAAGCACAGCCACGAATAACGTTTTACGTTAGAAAATAATTATTTTTCAGGACAGCGAAAATACGTTTTTAACAGGCAGGATTGTTGTTTTTAGATTATTTAAAAACTTATATGCAAAATATCAACAAATTTTTATTTTAAATAAGATGAAAATTAAAAGCTTAAAATTTTTTTTTGTGGCAAAAAGTTTCATATCCTCAATCGCGATGATACTTACAACGTTCTTCCACTGGCTGACTCTTTGTATCGCATTTTAAAGGCGTTGAGGTGAATAATTTTGGGTGATTTGATGTTTAAACTAGGGATGTAACGATACGTCTTTTTGCCGATACGATACCGATACCAATACTCAAGAAGAAATATCGCCGATATCGATACCGAAACGAATAAAAAATTTAAATTCAAGGTAAAATTAACAAAATTAATTTCTTTATTATACAAAATTACAGTGTAAGAGATTATTAATAGTGGAAATTTATTTTTCATGGTAAAATTAATTAATTTTTTAAGCAAAGAAAGTCAGTGTAAGAGATTATAATTTAAAATTAATATTAATAATATTATGAATTACTATTAATAATATTAACAAAGTATTCTCCACTTTTGCAGAAATAATTTCGCAACTCCATTTGAAGCAGGCTTACAGTCAAAAATCGTCTCTCAGATGTGACTGAACTCATTTGACAACTTAAGTATTACTGCGCCATGCACATTAAATTGGGCCATTAAACAAGCGAAAATAGGTCTCTAGAAAAATTAGAAAATCTAAGGTATATCTAGACTTCTTCTTTAGCTGAGCCAAAGCGTAGGAAGGACAGAGTATCATCTTCAAATTTTCTTTTAAAATTTGCACAAACGCTCCAAACGTCAGTTCTTATAGACTTATCAGAACTTTTACTAGGTGTAGGGGAGACCGTGCCTTCAACACTTTCGGAATGTAGAGTCATGTTGAGTAGCTAAATAAGACGTTTTATCGATCTATTGTCTTTGATATTTTCTACACCCAGAGAAAAAGTATGTTAAAATTTGGTCACCTCCAACAAAACTATTTTTAAAGAGAATTGCAAACATATTATGTTTAAATTTAACCATATTGTTGTCACCGATAAACATATTATTGTTAAATTAGTCCTACATCAAGAAGGCACAACCATATTATGGTTGCCTCCGAACATCTTTTGGTTAGTAATAACTAAAATATGTTTAACATTTATTAAAGCATTGTTGATTTTCAACCAAAGCATGTTGCTTTTAGAAAAGAGGAAAATACTATTGTTAATTTAAAAACAAATTATTGTCATATTTAAGCATAACATGTTTAGAGGCAACAATAATATGGTTGTGGCTTCTTGATAGAGGACTAATTTAACAATTATATGTTTGTCGGTGACAATAATATGGTTAAATTTAAACATAATATGTTTAAAATTTTGTCTAAAAATAGTTTTGTTAGAGGTGACCATATCTAAACATATTTTTTCTCTGCGTGTAGCTTTGTATTGAAGGCAACGAATTGTAGATAAACAATAGATTTCATTTATCTCAAAACACTCAAATCTTTCATTCAGAGCTAATGGAACGTAAATCTCTAAATTATTCTGCATCTCAGTTTATTCATTTATCTTATTTTATAATAATGTTTGAAAACTTTTTGAGCGTAAAAAAATGTAGTAACCCAAAAGTTGTAGCGAGTTTATTTTCACAAAATCATTAAAAATTAGCCGAAAATTCTGCAGCAGGTCCAAACCGAGCGTTCAATGCATCAGTCAAAAAAGTCGTAGTGTAAAAGTTTTTCAATTGTTTTTCAGTTTTTTAAAGAACTTAATTTAATAAATTTGTTAGGCGTGTAAAAAGTTCCTTTTAACTAAAGCAAATTTTAGTAAGTTATTAAAGAAATAAAACAAAGTTGGTCAAATTGTTGGGCATTGGTAAGGCGAACATTAATCATAAAATTAATTGAAGTTTTCATATTATAATTGAATGTTTCTCTTAACAAACAATAATTGTTTTGTGGCATATAAAATATATATTTTTAAGTCTTATTTATTTTGCTTGATATACAATTTTTTTTTTACTTTATAAAATTTATTAAATCGTTTACAACTCAAGTATTGGATAGACGTGAAATATGACCTTAATATGTTAGATTTTTTATGTAGAAACTTAAACATTACTATGTCTTAATCATTATTTATCATGACCTTTAGTAAAAATGGTCACTGAATTTAAGGGGTATTTTAAAGGTCGTTTTATTCTTAAACTCAATTTGTTTTGTCTTTATCAGGTTTTTGAATTATAAATTGGAAAAACTAACATTTTACAAAAGTTTACTATATACAGTATGCACAAAATATTTTCTGACAATTATAGAACTACAGTTAGGTTAAAAAACACATTTTTTTTTCTAATATCTCAGAATTAATCAATATTATGATTATTCATATCATTACCCAGTGTAAAATTTTTAACTTAAAAAATTTCTATAATTTTAAGTGTTGATCGATCTTTTTCGATTACTCTAAATAGAGTATATGGTTTTCTATATGCAGTCTTAAAAGGTCATTAATTTAATGCAAATAAAAGATTATTTATTTCACTCTCAATAAAATCCGATGTTTTTTTTGGTATTCTTTCCATCTTCTTCAGGGATTGATATCCTGATTGATATTCAGGGATTGATATCCTGAAGAAGATGGAAGGATATAAATATACGCAGGAAAAATTAAAAATTTTCTCTAATCACCATATCCATACCGAATTCATAAAATCAAGCAAACAATTTGTTGATTTTGCACCTTTTAGATACCAAAATGATTATATTGACTACTAAAAATTGTGATTTTTTTTAATAAATGATATTTTTAATTTGCCGTTTCCACCAATGTGTTAATTGATTTAATTAAATATACATAGCTCAGGTTTTGACAATTCCCAACAATAATTCTGCAAATTTAAGTTATTTTATTTTATACGAAAAAATCAATTAAGATTTTTTGTTATTTATTTAATATTTAAATTAAAAATTTATATCAAAATTACTAAAATATTAATTATGTCAAAATAATATTTTTTTTATTTTCTTTCAACAAAAAAAAAAAAAAAAAAAAAAAAAATATATAATTAAAAATATTATTGATTCAATTATCACATTAATTAAATTGATATACTTTTTAAACAATTTTTTTAATTGATACACATCTACTTATAGCTTTTTCCGTTGAATAATCTTTTTTGTTAGTTTATATCATTTATAAAATATATTACAGCATTTTGTAAAGGTGGACAACACAATAAAAAACCGAAAATATTAAAATAAATTTTTGTATATGTAAAGCTTTTATCACAGGAAATTTGTCCTTTTTAGCTCACACTTGTTATTATTACTAAAATGTCATTCCTGTTGTTTTCTTTTATTAACGACTATATAGTATGTTGCTTAGTTTTTTTTTTAAATAATCTTCTTTCCCTTTTTATTGTACTGGATTTTGTTTTAGAGATTTTCAAATAAATTGTTTCAGGAAAATTTATTGAACTGTGGGATTTCGTTTGCTAACGGGGTTAGCCAATTTGGTTTATTGAAAAGATAGTTGTTTGCTTTTTAGTTTGTATTCCAATTTTTATTTATTTACTTCTGTTACTCATGCTTTAACGTAGTGAAAGTTTAACGTCTTAAGAATTTGAAAGATTTTTAAACAATTTTATGAAAAGAACTTTTCTTATGGATGAATAGTTCTTAATAAACTTTTATTTAAAATCATTCTTCGGGTATTGTAAAGTGAAGCAGAGTTGAACTTGCAATAAATAAGTTATTCGGAAGTTTTTAATTTTAAAATATAAAATAATTAAACAGTATTCAGCCAAAATGTTAAGTTCAATAAAGCAAAATACAAACTGAAAAAAGTTTTCTTAACTTTCCATTTATTTTACGTTTGGCATAAACTGCTCTTTTTTAAATTCCCTTAAAGTTCCAATCAAAAATTCCAGAGTCTGATTAATCATAGTATGATTGCGACAATCTGATGTGACAAAAATAGGGTTATGACATAAAAGTATATTTGTTCCCTTAAAGAACTATTACCTTATACTGTTATGGTTCATTATTTGTACATCAAGCTTTCTATTTGTTTAGTTTATTTCAAAACATTTTAATGAGCCCTGCAACAATAACACTGTGCAAGAAATTGGCACTTTTTTCGTGACAAGCTGGGCACCTAGCGTTTTAACATAATTAGGGTACGCTGAATCCAGTGGTGCCCGCTTTTTTTAAGATTGGCTCTTGTTATCGTTATTTAAAAAATGGAGGAGGTTGCACAACATATGCTAGCGTAACTCAAAAACCCTTTAGCTAATTGAAAAAACTTAAAAAAACCGAAATTCCGCAATAAAATTTCCTTTAAGAAAAGTAAAACTTCTTTCTAATATTCGCAGTTGTGTTAGAAACATAATTTTTTTTTTTGGAAAAAACCTCCTCCATTTTCGAAATAACGGTATATCTCGAAAACCAGAGCCAATCTTAAAAAACCGTGGGCTCCACTGGATTCAGCGTACCCGAATTATGTTAAAACGCCATGTGCCCGGCTTATCTGTTTTTTCAACTAGCATAGTGTAATTATAACTAAACGCTTACAATTAATTGTCCCATACTAAATTAAGACAAATGAGACTATATACTAGATTAAAGAAAATTTCTTAATAGACAAAAAAAAAATTCCTTTTTATACAATTAATGCATTAAATTGGCTTAACCTCAAAATAAAAAAAAAAATATATTTACATACATAATAAAAAATATCATAAAGAAGAAAAAAAGATGAAGGAGACAAAATAAAAGGAAATAAGTAAGAGCTAAATATTCGGCTGTGCCGAATCTTTAATCTCCTCCACCGTAAGATAAAAAATTTGAGGAAACATTGTATGAAATCTACGATAAATTATAAACCTAGAGAATAAAATTTATTGCGCTTTTAGTCGTATTAAGTTAAATTTCGAGAGTACGATTTGTATGGGACATATGTAAAGTTATGGGTCGATTATCACAAAGTTTAATGACTCTATTTCAAGTCATATAAATCTTTATTGGAGCTAATTTCAGTCAAATAAAATGGTTCGTTTCGTATAAAAAGAGTTTCAGGAGTCGATTTTATATTGGACTGATGGTAAGTTATTGGCCGATATTCACAAAATTCGTGAATGGGAAAAATTTAATAATTTGTAAAAACAAAATAAAAAAAAACCAAAAATCACCTAAAAAATTTTTTCAAAACTGTGGTAAAAGTGAATTATGAAATAAAAATAAATTATCAGTAGTTTTTTATCAATTAAAAAAATTGTTAAAAAAAAGTATTTCAATTTAATTAATGTGATAATTGAATCAATTAATTTTTTTAGATGAATGAAAATTAAAAATTTAATATTAATTTAATTAACACTTTAGTTGTTTTGAAATAAATTTTAAATTAAAAAAATCTTATCAAAAATTATTTTCGGGAATGAAATTTTTTATTAATTAATTCATTTAATTAATGATGTGCTAATAATTCCAATTTTTGAATGAAAACACTGAAATTTATTGTTGTGGCAAAGCTAGTTTCTATGCGCATTTCGCTGGTTGCTTAGGCACTAGTCAGGAAACTTTTTCCAAATACTTTAGAAAAGCTAAAATTATTATACAAGTAAGACCATAAAGTGAATAAGAATTTTAAAACACTCAGGTCTTGTATGTAACATTATCAAAGCTTCAACAAAGACACAAGATTAAACCGTCAATTTTTTCTTTCTTACATTCCCCTACAATTGGCTGGTCTTTTCCAACACGAATTGTAGTTGTAAGAGGATAGAAAGAAAAAAACAAAATTAAAAAAAACATGTTGCTTAAATAAAGCAGCTTAATCTTAATTGATTTTTTCATTTAAAATAAAATAATTTAAACTTGTAGAATTGTTCTTGGCAATTGTCAAAACCTGTGCTATATTTAATTAAATCAATTAACAGACTGTTTGAAAAGCCAACGTCTTTTGATCATTTTTTCAATTAGAATAAAAAATATCATTTACTGAAAAAAAAAAATATTCACAATTTTCAATTTTGGCAATTTTAAGTAATCAATATAATTGTTTTGGTAATAGGTGCAAACTCAATTCTCTGAATTTGGTATGAATTTGGTGATTAAAGACAATTTTTAATTTTTTCTGTGTATCCAACAATTACGAAAAATCGCCCGAAAAATGGATTATATTTCTTACACAAACTCACCAAAATTTTCGAGGAAAATGTTTGAGATTTTTACACGTTGCTTTGGACGATTTTGCTTTCAGGCATTTTGCCTACAATCTGAATATTGTTAGCATTTATCATGTTAAATAATGTGCAAAATGTAACGTTAAAAAAAATATATCTTTTCCAATAGTTTCTAATTCATCATAAAATGGCGCCTATAAGTCTTTGAGTGCAACTACATAGTAAATATGTGTGCAAATATGTACTCCAATTTAAATGAGTTTTAGTAGTTGCCAAAAAAATAATAAAAGACGCAACTTTTTGTCTTTGTCAACGTCGCCATGGTGAATGGAGCAAATGTGAGAAACGGCGGGATCATACAACAGAACTGTAATATTAAATAAATGCAACTTTTAAAGGAATGATTTATTAAATCAATTACCAGGCAATTTTTTTTTAACACGCAGTATAAACAGATCTTTTGATGTAGTTAAGTATGCATATGTATGCAGGTACACCCAGTAACACACCCAAATACTTTTTAGGATTTACACAATTACTCGAATTTTTCTCAATAACCATGAAACGATCGGAAGAAAATAAATTGTTATTGTCATAGACATTATTGCGGCATTTAAATAAATTATTTTGGTGACTATAGAATGAGCAATTAATTAAACATTTTTTTTTTTATGTTTATTTATTTAAAAAATTTAACAATTTCTACTATAATAAACCCTAGTATAATATAATACATATTTACATAAATACAAAGTCCCAGAAACGAGCTCTCGAGTATTAGGGAAATAACATTAGTTTTGAGTTGCAAATATAATAAATTTTTATGTATTAAAATACAAATTTATATTTTTATTTGTAATGAAAAATGTGAATAAAAACATTACTTATATCCATTAATTAAACAAGCACATGTAAATGTGACAATACCGACATTATTTTATTCTCATTTGTCAAAGGCGAAGAAATGATTGCATTCTTTTAGGCGTATGCATTTAAATTGCATACACATATGTATGAATGTATATGTAAATTTCTTGTACTATACCCAGCGGGAAAAAGTGTAAGCGCTTCCACTTTTCAGGCCTTCCTTTTTTAAATGTCTATATATATCTCATTCATAAAACATTTTACAAAATTTCATTCGAAGAAATGAAATTGGAATGCATTTGGGAGGCATACAAAATCTCTTAGAAGTCCTTTTTACTATTTCTTTTTCCGTCTGGGTATATGAATATATTTTTGTGAGTATAGGCCAATTTATAGTTGTCTTATTTTATTTTGACATAGTTTTCATATGTGCGCTTGTATATTTTTAAATGAGTTTAAACACTGTATGCAATTTACAAGTTATAACCATTTGAGACTCCATTTTGGCTAAGCTAAAAAAATTGACAAAAAAAAAAAAAAATAAATTTAATAAAGATAAATAAGAAATTTGGTTAAAAAAAAGAAACAGCAACAAATATAATAGATTCGAAATAGTTTACATAGCAATATGATATAAAATTCTATGCCCCAGACATTAAGGCATTTAAGAAAAATTAGGTTTGGCAATTTCTACCTCTTAAGCTTTTCCAATTTTTATTGCAGAATGTTTGTGCGTGTTCCATAGAAATAATGGAAAAAATGGCCAAAATGTAAAAATTGTGTAATAAAATTTAATTAAAGGGCGATGAACGTTTTAATTTTTAATGTGAAGAGGAACATGAAAATACACAGAAAAAATTAAAAATTTATTTCAATTAAAAAATTTATGATATTAATTAAATTTGCACCAGTAAATAACTTAATAATATCAATTAAATATTTTTTTAATAATGTTGATTTAAGTAAACGTTCAATCCACTTGATTTAATTTTTAATTACAACTATTTTTTTGATTAATGGTTTAATAGAATTGAACACAATCATAAAATTATAATAGGATTGCGGTGACCATATAAATGACATAATCTAAATAAAGACGAATATGGTTGCAGCAATCGTATAAACGATGAGAATGATTAAAAATTAATAACTATTAGCATTAAGCTAAACCAAGCATAATATGATTGTATTACTCATATCGAATTGAATAATTGCGGTGCCAAAATTTTCTTGCTTCAATTTATTTAATCCAACATTTTAAATTTTCAGCACACTTAATCTTCCAACTTTATCTTGGTTCATATTCATTTTCAAAAACTGCAAACTAAAGTAAAACCCCTGTGTAACAGTCAACGACCAATATTGTGGGTTTAGTTCGCAAAATGGATTATAATCTATTACGTATGGCAATTTTTTTTCTTTTAAATTTTCAGCTAAAAGTTCGTTGCATTCGATGTTTGTAGAAATATCTTCTGTTTGTGGCAGATAAATTGAAGTCGTGCTTTGGAAATTTTTGAACATTTTACCATCAAACACAACTACATATACATATGTATGTATCAAACTTACACCTTCATCCCATTGCGTTGCATGGCAATTTGTATCAAACTAATGCGTATTTTAGCCCATGATATAAATTTATTTGTGTTGTTTCTGCTATCCTGCAACAAAATAGCAGTTGGTGCATGTGAGTTATTCCTCCAAATTCTTTATAAAATTAATGCTGTTCTAGTTTGCAGTTTGTCGTTGCATTCTTCGTTAGATATTGGCGGAAACCTAAAAAAATTATGTACAAATTTATATGGATTTCCGTCGAAACATGTAATTTCAAAAATGCTATTCGTTATATACTACAAAACATAATTATTTTACAAGACTAATACATGCGGATATATTGATTATATTTCAACACACACACTCACACCAATATTTTTATAAGTGGGAGGCTATGGGTGCATTGGTGTTTGTAAATCCGAACATTTAACAACACTTTGCTGTACTCTAAGAAGTTTGTGACTTTCTAACTTGAGAAAACGTGAAATTTATCGCAGTTTCCAGAATACATTAATTAAAAAACCAAATAAGTTTAAACAGAAGGCCACTTTTTTTTACAGAATAAGAGATAAAAAAGTTGTTAAACATTAAAAATTTTTAAAAATAATAACACTTGACATAATACAAGTATTTATCGTTTATTTGCACACCGTTTGTAAGCATTTTACATTTTTATGCATCCAAATTCGTGCAATTGCAGTCTGTTATTTGAAATAGCCGAAATTGTTTCGTGTATTATAATTGGCTTATCCCGAAGTGCTTATGCATCGCCATAAGTATAATTTTAATTAATTTTGCATTAAAAAAATTCTCATCAAACTTGAGTCAAATACAATAACAGCGCACAAAACTAATTTCAGCAAAACTAAATTTGCTTAATTTTATTATTAAAAAAACTAAATATAATAAAAACTTTAATCCGTTTTGAAATAAAATCCAAATATTTTCTAAAAAGTTAACTGATATTTTACAATATTTACATATCCAAACTAAATCATAAACAGGCACAACTAAATACTTTTAAATTTGAAAATTTAAAAATATTTAGAAGAGTCAGCAAACTGGCTTCAAAAACGTGGTTGCAACTTTAAAATCAAATTGAGTTTAACAAGAAAAGTTCAGGAAGACAGTGGAGCAAACGAAATTTTCGCGGCCGCCATAGATTTGATTTGTGAATTGGTTTATATAAAAAAAAAACGATTCTGATAAATTTTGAGTCGTGCCTGTTATGACGACATTCATGTTCATAGATAAAAATTCTACATTTAATCGAAACAGGTAAAGAAAATCAGTTTTTACCCAAATATTTTTTCATCTTATAAGCTTCTCTAAAAATAATAAAAAGATTCCCGTTCGTCTGTTTTCTTCTCTTATTTTATTAAGAAGTCATCAGTTGTAATACTACGAAAATCATTTTAGTTATAAATAAGATATTTTTTAATGATACAAATTACAATGGATTAAGAAGTTATTTACAAACTATAAAAATAGTGTTCTCTAGCAAACAATTTAACGGCCTAGTAATAGACAGCTCTTTTCTTAAGATTAAAGTCTTATAAACCACTTTGAAAAATTTGTATTCAAAACCTACATTAACAGCATTTTAACTATTAAATGTTTATAGCGATTTTGTGTTTAAGTATGGTAACTCTCTGTATGTTTTGTTGCCATTTTATTACTTATCTTAGATTTATTAATACATTATTTAATTTTCTTAACAAAATGTTGCCAAAAAGTATTTTAAAAATGTTTGCTTAAGCGATTTTGTTTGTTGTGCTTAATTCCCTTTTTAAATAATTGATAAAAAATACTGAAATTTATTGTTGGAGGATAAGCTGTTCATATGCGCATTTCACTGGTTGCTTAGGCCAGATCATCAGGAAACGTTCTCCTAAATAATTTTAGTAAAGCCAAAGCTATCAGCAAACAAGACTACAGAGGGAATGAGAATTACCTACAAACACTTAGAAAGTCTTTTTTGCAACGATATCAAAGCTTAAATCCCAAACAATAAATCAGTGATGAGTTTCTCTTTTCTTTGTTTAAGCCTTTTTTAAATATACGATAAAAAATTGTTCGAATAAAAAGTTTGTTTACTTTTTCCTACACAGCGGTAACTATTGGCAGGCCTCTTTACTCCTTTCTAAAAGATTCCCTTTGTATGATATCCTGCCTTCAGAAGTATGCCTCGTAAAAGGCAAACATTTCTTTTTCAAAGACCTTTCAAAATCTTCTTTACCCATCCGCAAGTTGTTCAGTTTTTTTTCCTTCCTTACTCCCTTCTTTGGGAAGGGAACGAATTTTTTATTATAGGAAGTGTAGAAGGGCTTGCTCCAAATGACAACCTGTGTAAAAAATAAATAATTATGAAATGCCAGGACAGCTTGTGTCTGCTCATTCTTTTTATCACATACAACTTTATCAAATTTTGCTTAAAAGCGGTTCATAAGGCTGTCATGAGTTTTTAAGAATATGGCCGTAAGATTTCATATGAAGATTAATAATTATAATATTGGTTAATAAACGAATTAAACAAATGATATCACTGTGCTAGTCGCTAGGTAATGACAGGTAATTCGAGTACGCTGAACTAAAATTTAGCTCACGAATTTTAAGTGTTTGCTTATTTCTGGCATTGAAGTGAGTTTTCGGCTTAAGTGTGTTGGGAGACATGTAGAAAAATTTCAAAGCAAACATATTCACAGAAAATTTCAACTTCATACATTCCTGTTTAAATGGTGAAATTTTGTCCTATTTCAAAAAAATTACAAAAAGACCCATTTCCAGAAGAGTTAGAAGTTTAATGTATAGCAACAATATGTTGCTGGTAATATTCTGAATAAATCTAAAGACACCATACACCAAAAACCTAAGTATCACATGATTTTCTACGTTTTTTTTTACTTCGCAAGGGTGCAAAATTAAATAAGCCGTAAAATAAATTTCAGATGCAAACGTCGGTACACGTATATCTATTTTTAGTCCCCTCTACAACAATCAGTTGGCAGAACATTTAAATTTGTTTGTGTGTTTGACAGTGTTGTTAGTATTTTGAAGTGTCTTTGCATTGAGATTTCTTTTTTGCAATTTCTGTATATGTGAAGATTTTGGTATTGGGGATTTGTAGTAGACATTAAGGCATTAAGTATTAAAGTCTTTTGATGTGTAAATTTTAAAGCACATTTTTTATAGAAAGTTCCATTTTCGGTTTCAGTTGCCATTTAAAAAAACCGCAAAGGAAAACCTTTAACAAACAAAAAATTTAAAAATAAAGCAACAGATTTTCTTGTTTCAAAAATGTACGTTTACGCTGCAATTTGTAGCCCAAAGTACCAGGACATTGATTTCCCAATTGGCACATAAAACCTGAATACAGAAACTCAACAAAGTTGCAAGAATCCTTAAATCCATAGAAAAACTACCTGTATGAATTGCAAATTTACACTTTAAAGTCAATTTCCTCTATTAACAACATGTGCTTGTCGAGATAGTCAGTTTGGATTAAAAGCCCTCGATATGCATAACAATTTGTATGAATTTGTATTCATTTGTTTTTGGATAAGAGCTAAGTAAACAAGTTTGACTAACATAATTGTTTCGTCTATATCGCAAACGTTTTTAAACAAACAAGTGTGGGCTTTTTAAAGTATTATAGACTCTATCGTTATCGCAGCAATTGGGTTTTAGAACGGCTAAGAGCTTGTCTGTATTTCACAGCAAAGTGTAAATAATACATTAGTACTTATTAGGGTATTCATTTAATCGGGCTTTTGCTTTAATCGGTTAATTGCTCGATTAATAACCGAGGTTTGGTTAATCGGTTAATTTTGTAATTGATCGGTTAACCGATTAATAAAGTTGTTTTTATAAATAAGGTAATTTCAATACATACAAATGCATAAATTTTTTGTTATTTAGAATTTATTTTTAAAAAAAGGATTAACATATAAAAAATATAACAATTCATGAACTAACACGAGCGAACAAAAAAAATAATTCATAAATATGTAGTACATAAATTAATACATAAATATTATGTAGTAATTAAAAATAAACTGTTTGATAATATTATTAGTTATTTCAATAGTTTAAGGAGACCTTAAAATTAATATTTTAGAAAAATGTTTAGGATTTAAGCGATTCTTTTCTTTAGTTTTGCTAAATCTTGAGTTGGAAAAAATTCTTTCATTTATCGTCGATGTGAGAAAAATCGAACGCAATCCATGATACAGAAAATTCAATTTCTCAGTCCTTTTCCTGGATTTCTCTAAACGTATAAAATCTTATGTGTGTGAAGATAAATTCGAATTTAACTAGCAAAGACGCAAACCATATTTTTTAACATTGCTCATTTTGCAGTTAACAGAGCAATGTTAAGCACTTAACAGTCATATTTATATACTACGGAGACAAATAATCATGATTTGAATGACCATTTTGGACAAATATGGAGTTGCACACATATTACACCATATAGAAATGGTAGTCCAGAGGGTCCTAAATACGATTCCAAAAGCCACATTTCTGAAATAATTTTGGAATTTCAGAAAATTAATTTTGAAAAAAGTCTTATTATTTTGAAATTTCATTGGTGTAATATGTGTGCAACTCCATATTTGTCCAAAATGGTCTTTGTTCTTCTCCAGAAATTTCAAAATAATAAGACTTTTTCAAAATTAGTTTTCTGAAATTCCAAAATTATTTCAGAAATGTGACTTTTGGTATCGTATTTAGGAACCTCTGGACTACCATTTCTATTTGTCCAAAATGGTCATTGATCTTCTGCAGAAATTTCAAAATAATAAGACTTTTTTCAAAATTAATTTTCTGAAATTCCAAAATTATTTCAGAAATGTGACTTTTGGTATCGTATTTAGGACCCTCTGGACTACCATTTATATTTGTCCAAAATGGTCATTGATCTTCTCCAGAAATTTCAAAATAATAAGACTTTTTTCAAAATTAATTTTCTGAAATTCCAAAATTATTTCAGAAATGTGACTTTTGGAATCGTATTTAGGACCCTCTGGACTACCATTTCTATATGGTGTAATATGTGTGCAACTCCATATTTGTCCAAAATGGTCATTCAAATCATGATTATTTGTCTCCGTAGTATATAATTATGACTGTTAAGTGCTTAACATTGCTCTGTTAACTGCAAAATGAGCAATGTTAAAAAATATGGTTTGCGTCTTTGCTAGTTAAATTCGAATTTATCTTCACACACATTAAAATCTTACATTATGTCATTAGAGTCCTGTTTTAATTTTCAACTCTTCTAATTGTTTCGGTTAATTCGGTTAAAAGATTGATGTGAGAAAATATGAGAAGAAGCCAATAACTAAGCACATACATATGTACATATGGGAGTTCCAGTGAAAAGTCTCCTTTTTGTAAAGTAACATCAGAAGTAATTTAAATCGTTAATCAAAAATTGTATATGTAAAATTTATTTTTTTATATGTTTTGAAAAACGCAACTAACTCTTCATTAAGTTACAAAAGGGATAACTTTTCAACAGCATGGTCCTTAAATACAAACTTATTTGCTTTCTGGCGTTACATTACAAAAAGTAGACTTTTCGCTGGAAATTCCCATATGTACCTAAAACGAGCAAAGCTTTTTAAATTTGTAATGATAGTCAAAGTCCACTTCTGATTTTGTAACGACTCGCCGTCGCATATTTTTGCTTATATCTTCAAATCCTTAGAGTTGATTGTTGTAATTTTTTTTTTAATATAGTTCTGCTTTATTACTTTGTAATATAAAAAAAACTTTTTACAAATTTGACTTCTTCACTTAATTTTTATATGGAAATCCCTATATAAATAGTACGTAAAACAAAAAGCTGTTGCCAGCAAACACTTATTTAAAATATAGATTATTTGTTTGTATGAAAAAATATTTTCTAAACGTATAGCTTTTGCATATGAATCGAAACAAATAATTAAAAACACAAAAAATATGTTGTAATACTACAAAAAAATTAAAAATTTTCGTTACGTCGGTTAATCGTTTAATCGACTGAAATTAACCAGTTTAATCATTAATCGAAAATAGGCAATTTTTACTTAACCAATCAGTTAATCTGGTAGTAATTAATCGGTTAACCGTTAACCGAATGAATACCCTAGTACTTATACACGCTCCGAGTGAGTTTAAACCATTTTCAGATTGTTGCTCTGCATTGTACGAGTACGTATCGCAGTTGTTCAACAATACCGATATTATTCCAAATTTAAAAAATTTCAGTAGCAGCAAAGCAATTTTTAATTTTACTTTAAAGTCATATGAAAAGATGTTTTACACCAACCGTTTTATTACCAAAAAGTAGACCAAATAGCTCGATATTTTTACAGCGGTTAGATATATTATATAACGTGTTAATTTTTTTCAAACAGTGAGAAAATAAAAATTTTGAGTTATTACACTATTGTTGAACAAGTGCGATATTTCTTTAATTTTATATTGTAACACAACGCAGACACTCTTTTATGCTTCAAGAAAAAGCGTGTCTACATTGTTTTGTAGGTTGTTTTCGTCGATATTTTTATAATTTTTTTTATAAATATTTGCCCACACTCATAGTCAAAGTAATGTATACTTTAAACTAAAACCGGCTTTAAATGCATGTAAACACCATTGTGCTAAAGAATATTTAAAAAAAAGTCGACTTTATTTTTGACAACGATTATGGGGTGGGGTTTTCTCAATGGTTGAAAGCTCTCTGTCTGCTATCCACTTGGGGGTAGCAAGAAGCGATTCATCTGCCCGAAATTCCAGAGCATCACACCTCTTCCGGTCTTAGACCAAGTGCTCCCTGGTAATGTCATTCAGGCTTCCGTCTGATGGCAGCTTAAATGAGAAGACGTACAGTTCCGAGTATCTAGTTTGAATGCTAACACCGAAGTGTCTCTGGAAACTAGGTGACAATCCGATAACAATTAGTTGCTGAAACTCAACTGTATTTAGCCGGCCTAGCGGTTTTTTGTCAGTCCCAACTCTAGGATCGGAAGCTTTGGCCTAATCAGTCAAACTTCTTAAACCCAATTGATTACAGAGACGTCAACAAATTTGAATTTTGACGCCCTTTGTTCTCCGTGAATATTTTATTTAAATATATTATTTTATTATATTCAACATTTTTTATTTTTCGAATTTATTCTATGAGTTAAATTTCAGTTATGTATTTTATAAAGCTTTTTGTAATAGTTCTATTCCTTCAATTTTTTTTCATTTCTAAACATTTTTTATTTTTCGAATTTATTCTATGAGTTAAATTACAGTTATGTATTTTATAAAGCTTTTTGTAATAGTTCTATTCCTTCAATTTTTTTTCATTTCTAAACATTTTTTATTTTTCGAATTTATTCTATGAGTTAAATTACAGTTATGTATTTTATAAAGCTTTTTGTAATAGTTCTATTCCTTAAATTTTTTTTATTTCTAAAAAAAATTTAATGAATAGAACTATTACAAAAAGCTTTTTATTTCTAAAAAAAATTTAATGAATAGAACTATTACAAAAAGCTTTATAAAATACATAACTGAAATTTAACTCATAGAATAAATTCGAAAAATAAAAAATGTTGAATATAATCAAGTTGCTTATAAAAGGAAATAATTCCCAATATCTATTTTATTTTATTTTTTTTGTATCCATATTATTTTTGGATAAATATAGGACATAAAAATATATATGATTATGGGCTATTGTTTTTAAATTTACAGACCTCGTAACCAATTACTGATTTTTTAAGTCTTTTGAATCTTTAAGTCCAGATAATTTTCAACCATTTTGATAATCATAAATAGTATCTACTAAAGAGAACTGTCAATTTTAATATGACAAAACTATAACTCCCAAAACAGCCTTAATTCTTTCATATTACTCATGATGCAACTCTAAGGTAGGAGTATTATTTTAGCTGTTTGTAAATTTTTTTGTCGTGTTTGTAAATGCAAATGTCAAATATTATATGTTAATTCCCATTCGACCGAAATTTACTTATAAAGTGACTTCAGTTTCATCATGATTCCAATTTCACCCAAGTTACGAAGTTGATTGGTTATTTTGACAAACACAACACAGATGTGGAAAAATTAAGAATGTGCCCACCACTGATCTAAAATAATGCCCCTGTAGGCTAGTTGGTAGGGAGCTAGTCTATTAGCGCCGGGGTTGTGGGTTCAATTCCCACCATAGACTCTGGTTTATTTCCTGCAGACAAGCATAGAGCTTCGGGGGATTAGCAGAGAAAACAAAATTATAAAAAAGAGCCCTTAAATTTTTTAAATATTTGTAAGAATTATCTTTTTAACTGTCACAATATGTTAAAAATCCAATTCAAAATACACCTTTTCTAAGAAATGTCATCAGTTATTCCACAAAATTGTTTTGTAATAGAACATTTCTTCTTTTGTCATCCGAGACGGGAGAGACTCCCACCGGACATAAAAAAAAAAAAAAAACATTTACCACTTTGTAAAGTTAAACAAATCATAAAATAAAATTTAAATGTATACATTTTGATTTAAAACAATTTTCTATGCAAATTTTATTATCTAGAGAATTTTAGACCGCCACCAACAAAAATAATTTAATCACTATGGAGAATTAATAATTTAAATTTTTTTTTTGTATTGAAATTTTGATTTGGACATAAAACGGAAAGAATTTGTATATTGAACTAAACAAAGTTTTTTTTTTTAATTTGTTATGAAAAAAGGTCTAAAGGGTTTAATAAATTAAAAGAAAAAGTGACAGCAATTAAATGTTTGTATGATTATAAATATTAATGTCATTGTAAAAAAAACTAAAAATTATTTAAAATTATTTTCAGTTTTAAGCCTGGTACTCTGTTCAACATATCACGTGAAATGCTGTCAAAAATCTTATGAAAAAAACTTGTGGGGAATATCTATAAATATGAAAAATTTTGATAGAGTTGTACCCTCTTTATTGTGTAAAAAAAAGTTATGAAATTTTACTGGCATAATTTTTTTGCAACTGCGAAGTAATATAAGCCAAGAATGATAAAGCTGTGTATTTTTTATTGTAGGATTCTGAACATCTGCATGAGAATAAAAAAACTGTCTTGGTAGTCTCAATAAATTTGTTATGCTTGTTTTTCTTGTTCTCAAAATGTGAGTATGTAATTGTCAATACGGAAACAGTTGATAAAATTTACTCACAAAATAATAAAAGCGAGATCGATGGAAATCTCGTTTTGCTTAGGTAAATATTGGCCATTTCCTGTATTTATGCAGATACAAAACAAAGTGAATGTGTGTGTGCGTGTCAGAACTTTTTTTGTGTGCACATACTGATTTACATAAAAACCCAGTTTATTTTCGTTTATCTTGAGCCGGGGAGTCAATTATTTAGTTTTGAGATCATCAGAATGCTTAAAATCTTATAAGACAAAATGGGATTTGTGGTAAAATGAGCATATCGATGAGTTCCCGAGATTATCATTTCTTAAAAATAAAATAACATTTAAAAATTAAAGATAATAAATATTTTAAAAATTAAAGATAGTAAATATTTTGTTTTAGCAAGAATAGAAAAGATGATATTATTTTTGTTTGAGTGGGCAGGCACTTGTGTTGTCTTTTGAGAATATGGGTTTGGTTATCTTGATGCAGCCCTTCAGCTACTAACACGATCTATTTAATAGTACAATTATTCGAATAATGTACTGAATGCAAAAAACGTGCAGTCGTATAAGTGTTATCAGTTTTTGCAATTTCACCTAATTATGACTGTATATATTTGTTACAAATGAAGCCACATAATTAAATTTTGGTAACTAAATGTAAGTGTTAAGTAATTGTTTGTTTAGTTTGTTCTAAAGTTTAGCAAACTATTTATCTTCTTTTGCGTTTTTTATTTGTCTAAATTACATTTTAAGAATGAAAAAATTAATCATTAATATAAACAAATTTTTATTTAAAGCACATAAAATATTTCTAGAATTTTCAAACGCTTTGAAAAATATTTAACATTTGTGTATCTAGTATTTAATTTATACGAGTATGTTTGAATTGTCTTAAAATAAAATAAAATAACTTGTTTCTCTTGCGAACCGGACGCCATTTCTGTTACGATTGGGCCATGGTTATCCTACTAGCTCTACTCGGTGTCATCTCCTTAGGGGGGTATTCTCAACCTTTGGTTGACCCTGGTTTGCAGCCAGAACAAAAATAAACTGAAACCAAAAACTCAAAAACATCAACACACTTACTCTTTACTTAACCTGGAATATCAATTCATAGGGAGGTTGATGTTGATCTCCAATCGCCCATTTCCCAACCATGACCGCGATATCCACACATTTTTTCCTACGATCCCATAAACCCGCCTTTCGTCGCCCTTTCTATCTCAACAATCCCCAAAAATTACCAATTACTCGGATTTGATCATTTTTTTTTAAACATACAAATACATTATCTTTATTAATAATTTTCTTCTAGCCTACTTATCTTATATACAAATTTATTTTACTTAATTCTACTATTACATAATAAATATTAATTTTTTTTAGACTTCTTTCAGATTCCTGGAAAATTCCTTGAAATTAACCGAAAAACCAGGCAAAATAAATTGTTTAAATAAAATATTATTATTCATTTATTTAATCTAGAGAATAAATTTATAATTTAGAGCTCTGGCTACACAAGCCATCAGCGCTTTAAAAAAATAAAATAAAAATTGTTTTATTTTATTAGCTTTTTTATATTATTATCTTAGACCTTTAGCAATTAAATGTATTTAATGAATAAAATAAAAACGGTCCTTAAATAATGTGACAAAATACTTAAATAAGCTTCATTCTTTTACTTTCTGAGTATATTTAAAATATTTTACAAAATTTTATATTCTTCAAGAAATTACTTTCACTATTTCTATAATTTACATATTAAATTATTATTATTTTTTGAACTAAAATCTTCTTAATTATGATTTGTATTGATTAGAATGATCAAGCCCATACAAATATTGTCTTAAACATTTATCGAATATAAGACCGTATAATGATTAATTTAAATATAATTTTCTTGTGGTCTCAGTTGTTTCGTTTCTTGTTGCTCTTACATTTAGCAACATAAGGATACATAGCAAGCATAATGAAAATAATGAATTTTTTAAGGATAAGAGTATAACATATAGCTTAACAACAACAACACTTAACCTACACATACATAAAGCCACCACTTTTACACCCTCTCCTTAAAATATGCAGCGTAAAAGGAAAAAAACGTACGTAAGAAAGTATGCAACAGCAAGAGAAAAGCAGTGCTCGTACGGATATGTGTGCTCTATGCGATATGTAATAGAAATAGCTTGGAAGCATAGATTCAATTGAGTTTGTATGTCGGTGTATGCATCAACTTGAGCAGACGTGTTTTCCTACAACTAAAAAAAGGAAAATGAGGTCGCTCTTAAGTGCCACTAGAGACTGGTTGTTGATAATGAGGGAGCTTGTCAACATCATCACAATTATAGACAATTGCTTGTGTGCACGCGAAAAGTCTCTATTGTTTTCTTTTTACACTTTTTTGGTGTTGCCTTGTTTGTTATTATTTTGTACAAAAACAAATAATGATTTGGGAAAGTACAAACAAACATGAAAATGCATATAAATTCAATATAAAACATAGTTGTAAAAAGAGACAAATAATTTAAACAAAATGATTTTTTAAAATCTTTATGTGATTGAAAAACCAGTTTTGTTATTTTGGGATGAACATAAAATAACTTAACCCTCTAGCGGTTTTGGCTACTATTATATTTTTGCTCTGTGTTAGTCAAAATATAAAAACTCTAAAGCTCTCTTTACACCTATTAAATATTTGACGTCCTACACGTAACCACTAGTTTTCTTAAAAAATTGTTTGCTTTTGCCAAACGTTTGCTGGACCAAACATCATTTAACAGTTTCTTAATTGAATTATACAAAAATCTTCTTAAAAATACAGATAAGGAAGTCAATAAAAATTGTTAAAAATAAAGCTAAAGTTTGAGAAATTTGCTGTCAATGCTTTTTTCGGTTTTTTCGCCAAATATTTGTTAGGTCTGAACATACCAGATTTGTTTTATTATATTATTATCTTTGATAAATTTAATTAGTATTGTGGTTATTTTATTGAACTGTTAATGGCTTTTAGTCCAAATTTAGATATTTTTAATTAGGCTTAAGTTCATTGAATTTAATTTTCATTAAATTATTTTTATGAAGACAGAAATTTTACAACATGAAATCAATTAAAATGTTATTGATAATTTTTCATTCTTGACTGCGCTGAGATTTAAACCCAGGCTTTCACGGACAGGTTTCCCAGAGTAGTTTCGATTGTAACCACACAATCTCTTCAGTGGGGTTTGCCGTTTTACTCACTCGGCTACTGAATCCGGATGACGTCAATAGTCAAACATCAATCTTTAAACCAAATGGTATTTCACTTTGGTAGATCGAAATTTGCTTTTTGAATGAATGATTACACTTTTAATTGATTAACATGTTCTTCCTAACTTCTGTTTTTTCATCCTTTTTGTCAAGAAATGTACTTTGGATTTCAAGAAGAATTCTTGACAATTCTTTACACCATCGTTTCAAAAATATTGTTATTAAGTGCATTTTATTAACGATAAAGTTCGAATGTAAATTTCAAGAAATTTCGAATCTGACCATTAATGTGGTTAATGATTGCTAATACAAAAAGTTTTAGTTTCTTCGTACATGAGAAAAAAAATTAGTTTTTTATTCAAAATTTAAGTTAAACATACATACGCTTGTTTTCCAATCGGATGTTTAATATCAGGGAAAATGTGCTAATTTAAGTCTTTGTAATATAAAAAAAAATTTATTTGTGTTGTAAAATAAGAGTGTTTTATTTGTATAAAAAAAAAGCAGCCTAAAACAGATGCTCTGCCACCATACCGGAAATGCCTGTGGTACATTGCTGGAGGTTTTTTATTACAGGATCACATTGACGCCACTCATCTGTATAACTTGTCCACATTTTTTGTCTTAAGGACAAGATAAAGAAAAAACGAGCAATAAATCGAGCAAAAAAAAACCTGATGATGTTCAAAGAGAATGTGGACTCATGCGAGCTACAAAATTAAAGTAAACTGTCAGGCAAATAGTTTTTATAAGTTCATAAATTTTTTTTATTTATATCCTTAGGAAAAAAAATAATAACAAAAACAATAACCCAGACGTTGTAAAGTATGTCAGTTGGTAAGTTAGGCCAGGCCAATTGTACAAATACTAGTAAATTCTATTTTTTTCTTAGTTTTTCTTTCTTTAAGTTAATTTTGTTTTAAAGGAATGCGGCTTTGTAGCAAATGTAACCATGATCGCTTTTATACAGGTGTATGAGTATGTAATGCACATACAAATGTTTTATTTTTACAAGAATGTATGTTTTTAAAAGTACATGACAAAATTATATATATAAATGTAACAGGCTTGGTTAGAAGACATTAACATTCCCTCACAACTCTAAACACTCTTCAGCTTTCACGTTCGCAATCAACTCATACTGCTTCACAGTTGCTGTAATGTTTATACACATTTCATTAGTTAGGGGAAAAAGCAACGTTCCTAAACGATTAAATATGATTGGTCAAGTGAAATTTTCATTCCAGATAAAATTTCTTTATGAAAAATATATAATAGTTAGTTTTTTAAATAACCCTTTAGTAAAACGAGTAAAAGTGCTATATTCGTCTATGCCGAATCTTATATGGGCATTTCCTGGGGTCACGAACGTACGTTTTTTTGTTGCAATTCGATAGCATCTTGATAGCTCTCTGTTTAGCGCACAAGATGGTTTTCATCATGGTCACGAACGTACGCAAAATAGAAGTCAACTTTGGCTGACAGTAGTGAAATGTGAAAAGTATATTAATGTAGGTCTCTATCCAGTATTTACACAATAAAATATCTCTCTTGGCTTTTGTTTAATTCGCTTAAGAACCGGTCGCGAACGTACGGGTCGCGAACGTATAATTTTTCCATATGTTTTAACCGTTAATTAACCGTTAATCGAACTTTTTAAATTCTCCTTACACTTTTCTCTTCTTAATTGATTGTAATAGAGAGATGTTAAAGAAAGAGTGCAAATTTTACAAATTTCTTTGCGTGTAAAATAATTATATATAAAAATGTCTTTAGAAGAAAATATAAAATTTTCCAGTTTCCAGCCCAATTTCCTCAAATAAAACAGCTTAGATATCATAGAATATCATATATAGCATTCTATTATAAAAACATAGACTTTTTTATAATTATAAACAATAAAACACGATGATTATCAACATTTTATTTTTCCATCCTGGTTGACCATTCGGAGGAAATGCCCATATGCCATTTAAAATGGGCACTTAAATGGTGCCCATTTGAAATAATAGACCGATTTGGCTGATTATTAATATTAAAGAAGTAGTTATGAAACACATATTTGCACTTAATTTGATTGATTTTTATATTAGAAAAATATTTGGGCCAAGTTTGGTTCTCCTACACTGATACAAAAGGCGTCATAGCGCCGATGTATTTTGACATCAGTACTATGACAAGTGTCTTCGTTTTTGACCCCATGACACTTTTCATCATGGTGATGTCAGTCTTAACAACACTTGGCTAAATTGTCATCATGGTCAAAAATTTAAATTATGTCGCCAATGGGATGATACATCGGCATCACAGAAATGACGAATCGGAGTCAGTTTAAAAAATATGACTCTGTGACATCGTAAAAACGAATCATTAGGCTCAATTTAATGACAAACTGTCAATTAATTGAGTCTTTGGAATTGACTTAAGTCAAAGTGAGAGAATATTATTTTTTACTTATCCGTTACACATGTTTGTTTTACTTTTGTTGTATTGCGCCCTTTGTTTACAGAAGAACTCTAAATTAAAAGACAACAGCAGCATACCCGATATGGGTTTCTTTATCATTCTACTTTGAAAATTTTATGTAATATAATATAAAAAATTATATATGGGAATTTTTTCTTCTTTATTTTCTTTTTAAACATGAAGATAATGTTAATAAAACCCCAAAAATCGAACTGATGTCACTGCAGTCAAAGCATAGATGACGCATAAAATATGACAACATTTTATGATGACGTTCGTCATTGGATTAATGTCACTTTTTGCTTCATAAATGCCATTTGAAATAACATTGATGTCACAATTCTGATGAGAGGCCATCATCAGTATGAAGAAGCATGTTTCTATCAGTGTAGCTAGTGCTCAAACCATTACGAGGAAAAAATTATTTATTTGCATATAACTATCCCTTATGGACCGATTTTGCTCCTTTTCACAGCCAGTATTTTACTAAGTTTAATTCAAATGAATGTGAAAAAATTAAGTTCATAAGTTATAAGAGGACTTCTAAAAGTTAAGGCTTATGGGTAAGAATTTTAGATTTATGGGTAAGCACCGACCTGGCTGAATTTTAATAGCAAATTGTAACGGATAATATGTGACAGAAATACCTAAAAACACATCTGGGGTCTTCAGAAAACCCTTTTTATATGAAAGACCCAATTGCTTAGCTATAAAAAGATAATCATATTCTGAGATATGAAAAAGATAATCATGCAAAAAACTGGCGCATAATTTTAAGCCTGAAATATTGTTGTGTTTTTTGATTAGTTATGAACAGACTAATATGGATTATATTTTTACATATACATAAATCACATAAAAATACTGGAATTTAAAATGTGTTAGCACCAAGCAATATTTATAATATAATTGCTTGGTACTAAAGGGCCAATGTCAAAGTATTTACTTTTGAGAAAATAACAATTGAAGTTTTTACCACAATTTTTTTTTTCGTTGGATCAGAGAATAATTCCAAGTTTCACTTTTCAACTTTGGCTTAGATATATGTAATGTTTGTTTAGAATGCCAAAGTAAATTAAATTCAAACATTTAGAAAAACAAGATGACATTGGCCTTTGTTACATTAATTTATGATTTTAATTTTTGTTAAAATTTTCCGTCAAAACAAGAACAAAAATTGTTCAGTTGTTTTTCACAGAGTTTATTGAACTCACAGAATATAAAATAAAGAAATATTACAATCTTAAAAACAGCCATTATTGTGATAAATCACATTTTCCTTCCACATCTTCTGCTGCCAAATAATCCACGATGTTGTCATATTACAAAAGCTTATGACATTAAACTGGACTTCTAATACAAGTTATAGCTTAAAGGCAAATGTTGGCATTGGGCCAATGTCAATTTAAAAAATATATAACATTGATAATTGCTAAAAGTGCCAAAGTAAATTGGTCTTATTACTTTTATGAACTCCTTGTTCATAGTGAAATCGGCCCTCAAAACCCTTATAAAACGAATTTAGACATTAGCAGTTTCAGGCAATAAAAGAGCGTAAAAATACACCTAATACCATAAACCCCCAGGGACGTATGTACCTTACAAAATGTCTACTTAAAGAGCTTGTGCTATTTAGAAAGTAATGGAATTATCATGAAATTGTGAGCCTTAATTTTACGCAGATAATTTTTGGGTTATGAATCTAATTTCTCCCCTAGCCAATTTAAATAACACATCTTTATTTAAATTTTTTTGCGAGAAAATTGTAGAAGAAATATTTTGAAAAAAAAAAAATTGTTAATGTTAATTTTAATGCAAATTTCATGTGTCTCTTTATTCCTTATTTAAGCAAAAAGAAGAAAAAAAAGGAATACATTTTGTTCATTTTGTTGTGGAATATGTAAAGAATTTGAATAACAAAAGTACTTAAAGAAAAAATTTAAATACGAGTAGCAACAAAAAATGTTTAATAAATTAAAAAAATGTTTAAAGAACTTAAGATAAAAAATAGGAATATTGTTTAAAGTCTTAAATGCTTTCTTAGCTAGAAAATAGGCCCAAATATTTAACCTCTATTGAAAACATAATATCTGCAAAAAATAAAACTCAAATTGCATGTAAAACACAAATTTAGTTGTTGAACATATTTTTTTTCAACAGACAAAAACTTCCTCTAACCTTACCAAAACTGAAAAATTCACAATCTTATGCTTTAAATAAATTTAAAGTTGCAATTTTCACTTTCCAACAAAAAATCCCTTAAAAAAGAAAAATTAAAATTACCCTAAAATTTTTTGACCATAAAAAAATTAAACACAAGTATGAATTTAGAGAAGTAGCACAATGGCCTTCTTAAGCCTACAAAAATTATATATGTATATGAAAATTGTTTCTTACCCATCCCTTTTGCAGCTTCCCACATCGGCTACTCTTCTGTAAAACACTATTTCTCGAGTAGGAGGTTTTGTAAAAAGGGCACATTATGTCCGCAACCTGCAATAAGTACAAGTACAGCAATTCAAAGACAAGTAGGCGAATGTTTGAAAAAAAGTATAGAAAAACATGAAAAATAAATAAAACAAACAGACGATAGGAACTTTTAGCTTTGAAATTAGTAAGTTGTATGTTGCAAGTTGTTGTTTAACAGTAGCAATTACCAGATGGTTTGTAGTCATCAGCAACAGCAACAATTCTAAGTACAACATCAAAATCATAATCATGATTCTCCTCATCATGCAGTCAGCAAGCGGAAAATATATAAGAATTAACAACTGCAGCGACCTCCGCAATACCATTAAAGTACGACAAAACATTTTAAGACTTTTACAGGGAAGTTTCATATTAAAAGAACTAGGAATACACTTAAAGAAATCTAGATTTCTTTTTTGTTGTATAATGAAATGTTCAATGAATTTTATATGTTAATATGTTTTGCATTAGTTTTTATAAGTTCTCATTAAAAATAAATTAGTACAATTATTATATGAAATTCCCCTAACATGTGATGTTTTTATACATATGCAAGTCTTTTTTCTTACTTTATAATAGTTTTCTAGCGCGTACTACTCAGGTATTTGTTCTGTAGTTAATCGGGGGAAAACATTGTGCTTACTGCCCTTAAGTTTCTCAAATAGAAACAACTTCAACAAGACTATTGCACCCTTATTACTTCTTAACAGCGTAATTTTTAGGTTTGTTGCAATTCATTCAAACCCATTTATCCTTTTTTACTAAACTGAAAGAACTGGCGAGGCAAAGATATAAAACAGTATTTGCTGTAAAAATATTCAACTTGGACTAATTTAAATTTTATAGGTTTAGAAAAATGCCCGGTGGTATTAAAAATATCCATCACTTTAACCCAATACTTTTATTATCATGGCACTTAATAAGTCACAGTTAGCACTTCTATACTAGCAGTCAGAGAATGAGGCAAAAAAAGTCAATGGCATTTAAAATAACAACTATTGATGTTACGAATAAAAATTTTTAATATTCACGAATACAAATATTCGCCAAGTACGAATTAAAGACGTGCACGGATATATCTGTTTGTACAAGTTTCTGTGTGTTTACTAAAGTGAGTGTGTATGGATGAGTGGTCTAGTGTTTCTGATATAAGTTGATATGGATATTTTTCGTAACATAGTGGATATGAGTGGATAAAAAGAGAATGAGAGTAACATATCTGTTTATATCTGTTTTACAAAAGCAGATACTAGTTGATACTGATCGAATACAATGAGTTACTTATTGTACGATGCCGTTATTTTCAATTGTCTTTCAACGAGAAGAGCCGACCCTTTTGGCTGGTAAAACAATAATTCTTTACAAAAACAAAATACATTTGTTCAGTTATTTTTTTCAATAACTTTTGCGTGAAAGTGTTTCGAGCGCCAAACAAAAAAAAATTTACAAGAACAAAACTGGTACACAAAACGCACAGGCTGTTCGCGCCATGATCGTACAAATTGCCGAGCAACAACAACAATAGAAGTTACTTATTGTAAGGCGCAAATAAAAATTAGTATGTATGATTTATAAAAATTATACAAGCAAATAAACAGTAGTACATACCTATTTAAAAAAATAAAGACAATAAGGCCATTCACAAAGTCTTTTATTTTGTCATATTTGTTGTATTTTCTAAAATTTTATGGTTCTCATAAAACTGTTTTCTTATTTTTCATATTGAAATATTAAATGGGTTTCATAACAATTTTAAATCATTAGTTTTCTTTAATTATTTATTTGTTCACGAAATACCTATAAAAAAATATGTTTTTATATTTATTGTTTTTTTTTACGTTTGTCAATAATTTATCATATTATAATGCAGCAGGCTGCTCAACAGTGCTATTTAGACAAAATAAGTACTTTAAAGCACTTTGTAAGTTGGCTAAATATAAACAATGATTTTATAACTATCGTTTTATTAATTCAGTTAAACTTTAAGATTTTTCAGGTAACAAAAATAATTCAGTCATTTAAACTTAAGTATAGATACTAGGTATTATATAAAAAAAAATTATTCCTTGAAGGACAAACAAAATAAAAATAAATTAATTAAAATAAATAAATATGTAAAAAAATTGTTTTTGTATTATTTTTGAAATTGCTACTAGGCAAAAAACGCTCTCCCTCAACATCAGCCCCATATTTTGATTATACGCGTCGTTCAACGACTTTCAGTTTTTTTTTTTTTCATATAAATTACATGTACAACATTTTTTCGTATTTGCAAATAAAACTGCTAAAAAAATCTTCTAAAATTTTGATTCTTGTAGGAAATGAATTTTTTCACATAACAACTCTGTTTTAATTTTTTTTCGTAAAGTTAACGGGTAAAAAATTATCAGACTTTGAATAAAAGGTATTTTTTGTAATCGGAAACTAGTTGTAACATAGATTGCTTTTGTTCTTCATTTTAGCTAGTATTCAAAGTCTGATAACTTTTTATCCGTTAAGTTTCCAAAAAAAAATGATAACCGAGGTTTTATTTGGAAAATTTTATTTCCTACAAGAATATGCCCATTAAAGCTGTAATATATATATACATATATAATAGTTTTACCTTCAAAATTCAAAAAAAAAAAATGTTACATGTTTTATTTATATGTTAAAGCTGAAAGTCGTTGAGCGACGCGTAGAATCAAAATATGGAGCTGATCTTGAGGGAGAGCTTTTTTATACATGTAAAAAACTTTTGAGTTGATAGCACTTAAAAATGATTTTTTTGCACCGTAAGGTATATGCATTAGCTAGCTTAGATTTAATAAGCAATAACATTGCGGAACAGCCATTTTGCGGCCTGGAACTTTGTTTAATTTTTTACTAATTTGAGGTCGCTGATTCCAAATCTAACCTTCATTTTTCTCTATCTGCTCCAGTTTTAGAGATATACCGTTATGTCCAAAATTAAGGCACTTTCAGCACATATATTGAAATAACATGAAAATGGTGCATCATATTCCCTTAAGAAAAAAAAAACCGAAATTCGCTAACAACATTATCTTTAAGACGTACTAACATTGTTTTAAATTTGGCCAGTAATTTCAGAGATATCGTTGAAGTTTTTAAAAAAACAAATAAAAATTTAAGAAAAAAAAAATTTTTTTTGTTCTTTAAAAATTCATAAAAAATAAATGTGCAACAAAAGTCACAGTTTGGGTCTAAAAGCATTTAGTTCAACATATTTCGAATGAAATGAGCTTTATTTCATTGCAATCGGTGCACAACTTTTGATTGTGTTCACAATTTACCGAATTGATAAAAATTGCGATTTCCATAAAAAAAAACGTATTTTAATGTGTATGTGTGAACAAAAAAAAAATATATACATTAAAATATGTTTTTTTATGGATAAATTGTGAATACAATCAAAAGTTGTGCACCGATTGCAATGAAATAAAGCTCATTTCATTCGAAATATGTTGAACTAAATGGTCTAAACCCAAACTGTGATTTTTGTTGCACATTTATTTTTTATGAATTTTTAAAGAACAAAAAAATTTTTTTCTTAAGGGAATATGATGCACCATTTTCATGTTATTTCAATATATGTGCTGAAAGTACCTTAATTTTGGACATAACGGTATATCTCTAAAACTGGAGCAGATAGAGAAAAATGAAGGTTAGATTTGGAATCAGCGACCTCAAATTAGTAAAAAATTAAACAAAGTTCCAGGCCGCAAAATGGCTGTTCCGCAGTGTTATTGCTTATTAAATCTAAGCTAGCTAATGCATATACCTTACGGTGCAAAAAAATCATTTTTAAGTGCTATCAACTCAAAAGTTTTTTACATGTATAAAAAAGCTCTCCCTCAAGATCAGCTCCATATTTTGATTCTACGCGTCGCTCAACGACTTTCAGCTTTAACATATAAATAAAACATGTAACATTTTTTTTTTTGAATTTTGAAGGTATTAAATTTACAAGAGAACCGATACTAACAAACTGTTGCAACCTGAAGCGCACCAAACACTGAATAGCGCTATTAAAATTCTTCATAAAGGAAAAACGCGATTTGCATGACTACTTCCAGTGGGATAATTAGGTAGTATAGAGGTCTTACAAAAGGCCTTTTTGCAGACATTCAGCCTCGCAACCGCTTTCTAACTTTAAAGAAGAGTTAACGTTTATTAAGAAAAAATTGCAGCAACAAAAATTTGCTAGGCTGATTTTTTCAATAAAAAAATTTTTTTTTGCTTTTCCTGTAAAATTTGTTAAATGCAACTAAGGAAGTCATATGGCGAATTGTTAACATTCTTAAAGGCCTAAAAAGTGGAAGCGCTTGCAATTTTCCCCGATGGGCAGCACGATTAGACTTTGCGTCTACTGTGTACATGATTTGTTCTTGTAAATTTTTATTTTTTTATTTTGAAAGGCAAACATTTTTGAAATTTTTGGTAGCGGTATGTATTTGTTCTTGTAACAAATTCTTTGATGCCCTTAAATGGATGGGGTCTTTTCGTTCAAGAGACATGTAGACAAAAATTATTGAAAAAACATTAGCAAAAAAAAAACCACATGCATTTTGTTTTTGTAACAAATTTTGTGATGCCCTTAAAAGGATGGGGTCTCGTCGTTCAAGAGAAATGTAGACAAAAATTATTGAAAAATATAATAAAAAAAAATTACCAAAAAAACAACACATATATTTTGTTTTTGTAACAAATTCATTGATGCCCTTAAAAGGAAGGTTCTTTTTCGTGCTGTGGTATTGAAAATTGCTGAGCAACAACAACAAAACTAGCGAGAAGCGTTGCGATCAGGCCTGCCATATTTACCGATTTATCGGTATTTTGCCGATTTTTTTCTCTAAATTATCAAAGTGCCTAATTACCGATTTTTTGATAAAAACTTAAAACACGGTAGCTTTTGGTTTGTGTTATATACATTTTTAATTTTGTGTAACTTTTAACGTTACAAAGAGACAACTGTTATTAATTCAGCGCTTATACTTAAGGAAAATGGGTTAGATTTATTCCATATATGTACATATGTATGTAGTGTTTGTCTAACCCATCACACACACACATTATGAAAAATATTCAACTAGGTATAAAGAATAAAAGCATTAACTCCAAATGAAAGAAAAAAACTTAACGATTTTTTGACCAAAGCTAAAAGAAGAGATAATTTATTTTTCTAAAGGAAAAAGGGATTATTACTTACAAAAGAGTAAAGTTAAGCTTAATTTATATTCACTGTCAATGTAAATATTTAATTTTATATGATTATATGCAATTGAGGATAAGGCTTATACCTCCGGTAGAAAATTTAATTTAAGAAAGTAAAGTAAATATTCAAGTTTTTTTTTGCAAAAAGAAAATCAGATTTAAAATGCGAGAATTCTTCCACCTTAAAATTAAATTTCGATATCTGCTGAAAAATTAATCTTTGCAAGGAATTATTATTTTTAAAGATTATTTCAAATTTAATAATTCGATTTTTATGGTTATATTTAAAGTTATTTAATAAAAGTGTCAAACTCATATATGTATAATAGACCTGGCGTTAAAAACTTTTTTTTTAAACTTGAATGTGGGTAGCGATGAAAATATGCGATTTGATGCCAAAATTGATATAGCAAATATTCAGGCTGATCGGATGGTGCCAACCCGTGCAACAATGAGGTCAAAGGTCAAAATTTTGAAAAACTACCAAAAAATAAAAAACTCCATATTAGCTGCGCTAGGTCTAATGTATAATAATAAAAAAATTAAAACACAAACTTTTTATATCCATAAAAACAATTAACCAGGAACGGTGGCAGTTATAACTGGTATCAAAAAAGTTCTTTAATAACAGTTATTTCAAGGATCGTAACAGTTATAAAATAAGCGACAAAAAAAAAAATCATAGAAAAAATGTCTGTCTATGTAAAAATTGTACGTAAAGTTCAGGTCGCAGTTTTGAAGATAAATTGCTGAAATTTGATACAAAGTTTCTAATTGTCCTAAGGAACAAGCATATTGTCAATGGTGAGAACTTTGACATGAATCTTAACTTCATAAAATAATGGCGTGGTCCATGATTGCCCAAGGGTCCCTAAGCTACACTCTTGAAAAGTAATCTCTAAATATTGTGGTGTGGAGCATCGTAGGGTCGGGCATGCAGACTACTTTCTTATTTGTTTGTAATGGATAATTGCAACCAAAAAAATAAATTATTTGTTTATAATGGAAAAATAAATGCTTTTTTACAATACATATTTTTAACCGAAAATTTTGTGGTTGAAATAATGGTTATCAATAACAAAAAAAAAAATTGTTACTTTAATTGGCTACGATTACTCAAATAAAACATATGTAGCGACAAAATAATAGTAATTATTATTTTCAGTCCCGGAGTTATTTTGTGAATTAAAAACAAAAAAGTCCTTTTTAAACAGTTACCTATTTAACGTATATATAAAAGGTCAAATTAAACTCCTAAAAAGGGAGTTCGATTTAGCCGTCATAAATTAAAACTCAGTTGAGGAATAAAAGATCGACGCTCAAAGCTTGCCGCTGGTCAGATCTTTACAATTTGTATAGCAGTATTATCTAATCAGCTTGTGCTGCAATTAAATTGTCATTAAAAAAAGAAGAAAAACAAAATGAGTGTTATTATCAGTGTTGCCAGTGAAATTTCGAGAAGGATACATTTTAGTTTCCAAAGAGATACGCTTTTTTCCAAAATGAGACATTTTGGAAAACATTTGAAAATCCATTTTAATGTTATCAAAACAAATTGTTTGTAAAAATTAATATACGAGTTAAGGCGTTTATACTAAGGCGATTATATCAAAAAGTTAATATAAATTTTTCTTCTAAAATTTCATCTTAACAGACATACACAAGAATAAGCAAGCGACAGAAGAACTTAGAAAACCTAACAACAAAATACATTTTATTTTCGTATTTAGTTGTCATTGTTTTTTTTTTAGTATTCATAACAAAATGATAACTTTTATAAACTTTGTTAGAGTAGGAAAGTTTAAAATTGGATTTCTGTACATTTTGCGCACAGATTCAAAAGATACGAAAAATATCAGGATTATACATGGTACCTGAAGTCATCAAAAGATACGAAAAATGTATCTTTCGTATCCTAATGGCATCACTAATTATTAAAGACGTAAAAATTTAAATCCTTAAAAGAGTTTTATTTGTTGACAGCCAAGTGAGTTTTTTTAGAGAGAAAACTCTACTTTTATTGTTTAATCCGAACTTTTATATATTCGTTGAAAAATTTGCCTTAACTGTGGAGTTGAGATCGTTTTTTCTAGATCACCATCGATTCTGAAAGAGAACTTTAATACGAATCTATTGTTATATGACAGTATGTCTCCGTTGGCTCTAATATGGAAAATTCATATAAATTTTTAATTAACTAATATTTATTTATAAAACGTTTATTTGTATTGATTTTTATGTTAAAAGCATTAGGTAATGGTAAATTGTTGCTATGTTATTTTTTGTCATTAAAATATGTTTTATTGTGTTTAAAAAAGGTATTTTTAAACACAATATTTTTTTAAATTAAATTGCCGATTTATTTTTGATGATATGCAGATTTCTTACCAAAACCATCTGGCACCCCTGGTTGAGATCGTATATAAATTTTTATAAGCTCTGTTATTTGCATCAACTCTCCAACAATATTTGAAAATACAACAGATAACTATAAGTATTGTTAAAATACCATGGTGACAACAGATATTTGTGAGCAAAAAAAAAAGGTTATGATATACTCAATCCAATACCATAATCAACTGGTTTGGGTTTTTAGGATATGGTGAGTGGACAAAAGCAAAACCATACAATATCAGTTACACTCATTCTCTCATTTATATCCATAGTAAAGGGTACATATCTGGTGTATCTGTTTTGACAATACTTTATGGTGCACTCGTGCAGGTCTTTAGTACGAATATGCAATCTAAAATTTAGTGCCACTCGATATTTCCATTTGTATTAAATAAAATCTCCCATTTGCGTAAATTACAATAAATTTACAAAAAATAAAAACACTGTTACACTACTTAAGGTATTTAAAGTTATTATCAGGGCTTTTTTAATGCAGCACCTTTTAAATGGTTAAATATAGCAAGAAAATAGTTCGGTAAAAATTTCAAATCGATATTTTAAATATTGCATCGCCAATTTCGAAGAATTTTTACTTTGGAATATATTAGAAAAATTTTTTAAATTTCTTATGCCGAAAATTTTCGAGTCGGAATCGCGAGTTTTTCTGGGTACTGCGACTCCGACTCCGATACAAAACCCTCAACTCCGACTCCACAGCCCTGAATATTATGACAATTTGATGGTAGAATTTGAAATTATCAACTTCGCACCTGAATGCCACTACTGAGCATTATTAAGTCTTTATAATTACTGTCATGGTGGAAAATAAATAAGGAAGACTACGTGTTCGTTTACACTAAAAGAAAAAAAAGGTTTCGGAAAAATTTTAATATATTTGGTATTAACTGCCCGTTCGCCCATAACGAACGTTAACGTTCGCAAAGTAAATACAAAATTTCAAAAATAGTTTTTGTTGTAAATGTAATTTTCAATGCGAACGTTATTGTTCGATATCGGCGAACGGGCAGTAAGATTTAACTAGTTTCTTTAATATCCATTCATAATATAAATATTGTTTGCAACAATCATACCCACTTTCGCTGTGAAAAACTTAATTATGGCATGATATAATCATAATTAAGATGAACAGATTAAAGTTTAAAAAACATTCCACAGCTTTTTGCGACAAACACGTTATTATAAGTATTGGACATGTTAATGGTTGTAACATAGCAAAGTTGTTGCAATCAATGTTGGCTAAATTAATAATAACAGGTTTCTTCCCGTATTTAAAGTGGAGATCTCGTCGGAACCCAGAGTTAAAAATTAAAAAATTTTATAATATTCATAATTTATAAAAAAAATCAAGCGCTCTATCTGAAATAGTCCAATATAATTTTTTGGTTTGTAATTTTCTGCTTATTTGCGGATGAATAAAAAGTCGGAATTTGTCTCTTAAATATACAGGCCAACAAATTTTTAGTCCTTTAACCCCTGCCTGCTTATCTAAAGTTATGAGTTGTGTTGAATATGAGTCTACAATCAGAATTTCTCCTTCACATCAAGTTTTAAAAAAGTTGGATTTTTGCTATGCTCGAGATGTTATAACTGGGCAAAATAACCCTGGATGGGTTCTCTCGCAAATTTTAGTTTTTATGTTTAGTTTTTTTTTTAATAAAATTCTAGCAAAAAATTTTTTTGTTGATTTTATACTTTAAAAATCGTTCTTGTAGATTTTTCTTTAAATAGTTAGTCGATTCGACAAAGACTAATTTTAATGTACTAAAATGAAGAGTAATCTTCCCTGGCTATTCCCTATTTTTAAAACGTGTTATGTCGTCAAATAGTCCTGCCAATTATCTTTAATATAAATGTTTAACCTTTGTGATATCTTATTCCTTCTCTGAGATATCTTAACCTCAAGTTTGAAAAAAATCCGATTTTGCGCCATTTTATTTTTGTGTGTTTATTTGTTATAATTTTTACCTAATTTTTTTTTAAATATTTTTCTAATTTTTTATCATTCACAAAAAAAAAAAATAAAAAAAATTATTTAAAATATACTAAAAAAATACAAAAAATAAGTCAAATTTCTTATTTTTTTTAAAAAAATTATAGAATAAAAGCGGAAAAACTTGAACATAGCGATAATCAGATTTCAGGATAAGATATACCGTAGCGCCAGAATGGCTGCAACGGTATTCAGTTATGGGGCACTGCCTGGGCCTCTAATATAATAAACTTCTTCGAATAATCACAGTCGCTCTCTGGTATCTTAAAAACTCAAATATTCACAGAGATTTCAATGTACCATTAGTTAAAACTATGATGACGAAATATGCAGTAAAATATTTAAAAAGACTTGAGCTTCACCCAAATCCACTAACTCGAAATATTTTAAATTATGGCGGCCACACTCGCTTAAGGAGAAGAGACACTGCAGCACTCACCCAATCAGATGAGCGATAAAAACCTAGATATGTGAACAGAAACCGTGATGACGAAAATTGTTTTGTCTGGCACTGGTAGGACATAAAATAAAGTATAAGGATAAGATTTGATTACTTATTATTAGTTCATATTTAAAATATGAGGATTTAATAAATAAACACTGAGAAAAAAAACGTTAAGATATCTCAGACAACGGACCATATATCACAAAGGTTTAACATTTATTTTAGAGGATATTGGTAGGACTCTCAAACGATATATCAGGTTTTATAAGTGAAGATTTATTCACGTAGTTATAACGTCTTGAGAAAAGTCCCAGGGTTTCGAATTTTTCCAAATTTTGCTGGCCTGTGATATTATCAAATGATATTTTTGTTGTTTCCTTGTTTTATTATTAAACGTTTAAATAAGAAATGTTTGTACTCTTTTTTTTAAATGAAGCTTGAAAGTGAATTGACATCGTACTATCAAATACTTTCGATAAATGTGAATCAATTTTAATGCTTTTAAAAATAAATATGTATGTGTTAAGAACATTTTACATGAAAAACGAATTTTAAACAGAAATTGATTTTTAAATAGAATTGGTGAAATTGGCCATACATATTTAAATTTTATTTTATTAAGGCCCAAATTTACAGTCATTAGTTAGCTACCCAGTAAAAACTTCGCCTACAAAATAATGTGTTGAGTAATCTGGAAAAAGATAAAAGACTACTTACAATTCTACTGACATCTGCAAAATAAGTAGTTAAAGCTGTAGTTGTAGAAGAAAGCAACTAAATAATGAGTGAAAGAAGTTATTCATTGTGGAAAAGTAAGAGAAGTTTTCACTGAGTAATAACTAGCGTGTTCAACTAATCGATTAATAGATATTTGGAATTTTTAACTTATTCGATTAAACGAATAAAATTTTAAAATTAATCGATTAATCGAATAATACAAAATCCAGAAATTTTATAAACTAAGGGATTTTTTTTTTCGATAATTTTAGAAAAAATTGGTACTTGAGTAAATAATTATTATTAATTACAAATATTTTTATATTTAATTAATAAAAAAAACAAAACAAACGTAACAATTTATACTAATTGATAAAACCTTTACAGCGATAAAAAAATAAAACATGTGTTGATCATATGGCTTAATATGTACAAACAATTAAACAGATCTTTTAAAATAATCTTTTAAAAATAAAATGTTGTTTAAATGTTTTGCTTTACTTGGAAGCCACACGATCCAGTTTTGTCTTTCCTATTAATTTGCCACACTCTCTTACTTTTTTTAATTAACGCTCGCAGTTCTACATTTCCATTTGTTTGCAAATTCTACGTTCAATTTAACAACTGACCACAAATTCACTTTGGCGATTTCTTTATTAAAAATATATTTCTTTAAAAATAAATGTGCTTTATTAAAAATAATTTGTGGTCTAAAAAATACTTTTAGTCATGCTACTATTTTGAGTGGGTTCTTTGTCGGGGGCAATTTTTAAATGAAATTGATTATCAAATTGAGTACAGCCTGTGACACAGCTGTCAATTCAAGCAAGTTTGGATAAGCAGTTGTTGTGAACAACTAGAAAGTGATTTATTGAACGTGTGGCTCCAGGGTTAAAAAAGCTGCCACGCATATTCTTTTTGTTAAGCAGTAAGAATGTTTTTTTTTTTGTTTTCCATAACATTTCGGTATTTTTGTTTTTTCATATTTTTAAACCACAAAAAAGTGAACAAAGACACTGCTACCAACATTAAAATTTAGTATTTTGATAGAGCTACCATTTTTGCTCTGATAAAGACTTTTAGTTAACCAATATACTGTATATATGAAATGTTAGTCAAACAATAGTTATAATTTTAGTTTACTAACAATTAACTAATGGCTGTTAATTTGGCCCTGTGTAACATATTTTTTTCAATAACAACTTGAATTGATTTTACCTATGTCATTATATTTCCAATTTGACCTTGTATAGTTTAACGGTTAGTTTGTAAATATTAAATAATTTAAATCTATTTGATGTTGGTCTAAGATCTAATCCTTTATAAATGTGCGTATTTTCAAAAATGTTTTTGCTTTTGTACTGTCAACAATATAATGAAAAATTAATAGCACAAAGTAAATTTATTTGTTGTACAAAACCGAATAATAAATCTAAAAAAAACTTTTTAGACAAGTTTATCCTAAATTTTCTAGTCATAAAACCGCTACATGTAACAATTGATAGACAGAAATATATTTGTAGAAATTGTAATTTTACATCGACACCACTTGTTTCTTTCTCTTACAGAAAATGTTTTATAGTTGTTAAAATGTTTATTTGTTTACTTTTTTGCATTTTTAATGAAGCCTCTTAAAAATCGATATTTTTATACCGAAAACTCTTTGAGTTAATTAAGTTAACCTAAAAATATACATTTTCATACAAACAACGACCAGAAGAACGAAATTCCTTAATGGTTTTGCAATCAATTTTTAAGAGTTGACAAATAAATAAATCAATGATAACTTCAATCATTCGTCTGTTTCTGTGTTTTGTTTTTTTCCCATAAATGTTGTATTATGTTACCAAATTTATTTACATCATTACTATAAGTCATATAACACGTTCTTTATTAACCACAATTTAAGATCATCCTCTTATTTTTCTCGACTATAAGAAAAGCACACTAGTACCCTACACATGCACCGTTGCAGTAAACAGTTAACAACCGAATTTAATTATGATGTGAATTCGTTTGCCACTCGAAAAATTGATTCAATCATAATATGATTTATGGAATTGTGATAAAAATTATGGTGACTATAATATGCATATAATATGTATAAAAAACAGAGTACGGAGAGTGCTCGAATTAAACTCGCTCGCGAGCGAGTCCAATTCGAGCGAGTTTTATTTTCAACATTGAAAAGAATTATTCTTTACTGCTCGCGAGTTTAAAAAATAAAACTCGCGAGCGAGTTTTATTTTTGCGAGTTGAAAAATATTGCTCGCGAAAAGAATTCAAATTTTAAGAGTCAAAAATAAAACTCAACTCGCGAGTCGAGCTAAAAAGAATTGTTCGCGAGTTTTATTTTTGCGTATGAATTTTTTTTAACTAAAAATATATTTTTCCTGTTTATTTGTTTGTATGTGTGGATAAATGTGTGTATGTATGAATATTTCATCGAAACACAACACAGCATTAGCAAATGGATCAGAAGTAAGGTGGGAAAAGGTATTTATTGATACAGCAAATATTACGTTGTGACAAGTATAACTAACCATGAAGAAGAAATAGCAAAGAAAAGGATTCGTTTAAAAGAATGCAATCATGTTATACGTTTCGAAAATATAAAAAAGGCAGTTCATTAATTTCCTATGAATAGTAAACACTTCTATGTAAGTCACTAATGAACGCATACATTTTATTACACATCATTCAAAATTTAACATTTATACGTATTGCACATATATTTTAAATCACACTTATCTACCTGTTTATGAGCAGCATTCGCTTGTGTGCATTTTTTTAGTACAAACATCACTTTTACAACCCTTTCCCACACGTCTTGCCAGCCATTTTAACATAAACATTAATATAATAAGTTTTTCAGACCCATTGCACTGACATTTAAACACTCACTAGGGATCAAACAAACATATCAATGATCACATTTTCTATAAATAGTCGTGATTGTTTTCTACCTGCTGATGTTTTCTATAAGAATCAACTAATTTGGTTGTCACAAGACAATTATGTGATGGCTTTTGCTACCCTAAAAAACTCTTAATTCATTTATAACACTGGTCTTCAAAAACAAATGTAAGTCTTTAAATAAAAACATATAAAATATAAAGATTTTGAAGCGGTTAATTTAAATCCGTTTGCAGTTTCAAATTTTTTTATGGGCTTGACTTATATTCCGCCCGAAATAAGGGCCGATTTTTATAAAAACACCAACAAATGATTATTAATAATATTTCCTTTAAGTCAAACGAATAACATTTTTTATATTTTCCACTGTTTCGGACATTTTCAGAAATTAGTGGCGATAAACTTTTTTTTCAAGCAAAATTAGTACTATTTTTTGTTTTCAAAAATTTGTTAACAAATTTAGAACAATTTTTTTTATTATTTATCAGAAAGCCAGATATATTACGAATAAAATGAGCCATAAACCATGAAAATCGATTGACAAATGTTTATTTTATTTATAATTATTAAAGGCAGCTTTTATGAAAATAATATGTTACCAATCTCAAACACTTTTATTTAAGTCATTTAAGAACGCATACATTTTATTACACATCATTAAACATTTTGCAGGTTTACATATTTTTAAACAAGAAAACATTTATACATACAAACACACATACATTCTTATCAACATGGTTATGCCCAGCATTCATATGTGTGCATATGTTTTTATAACCCCTTCCTACACATTTGCCTGCCCTTCGTTTCTAAAAATTCATATGTATGTATATTTTTACTTCGCACAAGCAAACATTAATTTTTTTAAACGAGTTGCTCGATTTCAACTCGTATGCGCTCGTTTTCTGCTCGCATAAAATTTGTACTTACGAGTTGAAAAATAAAACTCGTAAGCACAAATTTTAAAACGAGTTGTTATCTGCTTACGAGTCGAGCACAAAAATCTTATGACTCGTAAAAAATTTGTGCTCGCGAGTTTAAAAATAAAACTCGCGAGCACAAATTTTAAAATGAGAGAGTTGACTCGAATTGTGCTCGCGAGTAGAATTTTTTCCTACCCTGATAAAAAACATATTATAGTCACGCAATATTGGGGCAATTTTATTTTTGTTATTTTTTTTTTTTTTGGGGGTTTTTTAAATTTTTTCCTTGTGGTGTTTTCGCATTTTAAGTGAAATGAAATATTACCCCAATATCAGAGAATAAAAAATGATCTAAAATAAAATAACCATTTTTAATTTGGGTTTAATTTTTATTTTCGAATATAAAATGCAGATTTTAAAAATGAAAAATTACCCCAAAAAAAATTCATTTCCATTTTATAAATCTCTAGTGGTAGATAAAAATCCCGAATTTGTATACCAAAGAAGAGAATATCCTTGCTGGCTAAGGTGTGCAGCTCTGGTTAGTGAAGCCAGTGTTACTTATACGAAAGAGCAAAAAACCTTGCGCCCGGCTTTAAATTTTATGTATAATTATTTGGGATATAAAAACTTTGAAATACTGATTTTTAAAACTTAAAATAAAAAGTTTCGGGCATGTGAAGCCAACCAAAATTTTTAATATAACTTTCTTTGTGTTTTTTTAGTTTTAACTTTGTTTAGGCTAAAAATTCATTGAAAGTTTTGAGTTGACTTTTCATAATGAACAATTATTTTTAGTGCTATTTTTCAGGTAATTATAACTGTTATGTACGAACACGACCAGTTGGCTGGCATTAATTAAATTAATAATTATATGAATATGTTTCCTTTGACATACTACCATTTTATACTTAGGAATCTGTGGGGATTTTTGGGGTTAAGGAAAAATCTATTTTGGGGATTCAGAGCGATTTATAGTCAATAATTGGGGATAAGGTATAAAATGAAACTGAGAACCCTGCCAAGAAAAGTTTTGCTTTGTTAAATTAAAAAATAAAAAATTAGAAGTATCGCCATTTTGTTGATGTAGTGCGATATGTGAATTTTGTGTTTGAACGATATTTTCGCTATTTCTTTTATTTTAATTCTTAAGCAAAAACTTTAGATGGCTTTACAGAAATATGATACTATTAAAGTAAATGAGCGATTTCTGAAAATAAATCATGATCTTATAATTTATAAATCAGTTTATAAACTTGAGAAGAAACTGCTATTTTATCGATTGTCAACACACAGAGGAACAATTAGATTTCGATATGTTCATGGAAAACTTTATACGTATGATTTTAGAAAACTAAGGTAGATTTTTGTTTATGTATTTGTCTTTAATATCCAGCTAGCATTTGGGTGATCATTTTTTGTAAAATTCACTAAATGAGTGTTTTCAAATTTCTAAATGTTTTGTTTTTAAAACTGATTTATCACTAGAGCGATTTACAAATGATTCACATATGATTTACTCATATGCTCGTAAAGAAATCAGAAAATTTTATTTTTGATGTGTTTCTTGGTAGGGTACCATTTTCTAACAGCGAGAATATCATTCATGATCGAAGACTTAGCTCGTATGCGGTTCCTAAAAGATTCGATTATGATACAATATGCTAGCTGGGTATCTTTAAGTGGAAATAGTTTGAATACGTATGTAATTTTTTTTTGTTATGTATGAAGTGTACAACATTTTTTTTTAAAGATAAAATGCGTTCATGGTGTTTTCCCTTAAAATTTTGTATAAAAGTTAAAATTTCATGAACTCATACATAGAAAAAAGCATAATCGCTCATGTACTAATAGAACGTCATAACTTAAAAAAAATCAATTTCGTGATAATCATAGTGGAAGTTTTTAATTTGCTCCAACCACTTAAAAAAAAATAACGACAAATTCTCTTAAAGAGGGGAAAGTATAAAATATATTAATTGAATTTTATACACAATATCAAGAAAAACCTAGCGAATAACTCTGCCTCACAAACTCCAATATTTAATTTTTTGAGTTATGACGTTATGTTAGTAAATGAGCGATATGTCCTTAACCGGCTTATGTAAACCTTGACGGGAATGTGGCTGGATGCGGGTGAAATTACATTAACATTAGTGAATGGGTGTAAGGCATTTTTAATTTAAAGAAAATATTCATTTAAATGTAATTAATAATTATTATTTAAAACAAGACTGCTCCTTTATTTTCTTTTTGGGAAAACAGACATGACTTTGAATTGTTGTCGGCGGCGGTTTTTGAAAGATTTGCTGGGAACATAAGCACTTCTTCATCCTTTGCCTCCAACATTTAAAGCCATGCCTATTTACACAAGCAAACAAGTCCAAGTCTCTACACAGAAAAAATATCAGTAGCTTTTTATCAATTAAAAAAATTGTTTAAAAAGTATTTCAATTTAATTAATGTGATAATTGAATCAATTATTTTTTTTGGTTGAAGGAAAATTAAAAATATAATTTTAATTTAATTAAAATTTTAGTTATTTTAAAAAAATTTTAAATTTAAATATTTATTAGATTATAAATTATCTTAATTGTTTGAAACGGCAAAGTTTTTTGATCATTTTTTTAATTAAAATTAAAAATTGCATTTATTGAAAAAAAAAAATATATATCAACTAATAGGGCATTTACATTACATCGAAATCTAGTAGATTTCATTTGAAATATCCCTCCAAATCCAGTTCGTTTACATTATAATTGTTTGACATTAGCGAGATTTGGTTTTCACAACAAAAACCGCCGACTAAAAGTTTTTTGTGTAACACATACTTACATATAAAGAAATAGCCATTTAAAAATTTGCATTACATTTCCTTTATAATCAACTTCATTTATTTTATCAATATTATTTGTCATTTGCATTTTTTTTACTATTTTACAAAATTTTTGAATTTTTTTTTAACAATTTTAACAAGCAGCTATTATTGTTTTTTGTTAAAATGTAATTTTTTTCTTGTGCAGGGAAGTAGTTTTTAGTGCTATTTGGGGAAAAACAGTTGCATCAATAAGTAGTACTAGATTTCGAATAGATTTCGTCAAAATCTAGTTACGGAGTAGATTTTGTTTTGTACGGGAAATCTAGCCAAAAACAACTAGATTTTGCTCGAAACCTCGAAAGTACTAGATTTCCTTGTGGTGCAAATTGGCTATAACTGGTTGCTTGATTTTATGAATTTGGTGATTAGAGACAATTTTAAGTTTTTTCTGTAAAAGTTTTTTAATAAAATAAAATTGTTTAAACATATAGAGGTATTTTTTATATTTTTTTATGATTTTTATTTAAATTAACGGAAATACAAACACACATACTATCAGCTGTCCATCAAGAAAATGTCATTTTCAATGCAAAATTTCGTACATTTCGTCATCCTTTAATTAACTGTTTATGAAATACTTTTAATTAATGAATTATTCCATGAAACGATTAAACGTTATCGGAAGTAATTTTGTGCTGGAGATGAGTTGGTAACAAATTATTCAATTTGCTTTTTTGTTATCATAATATTGTTTTCTTGTTATTTATATTGATTTTTTTGTTGACCTTAAAAACGATTGTTAATTATAAAATAATTTTATATTAATTATGCCTGCCTTCTATTGCCAATGAAAAAGAACAAAATAATTGACATAAATAAACTAATGGGACTAAGTAAAATACAGCTACACACAGAGAAATATATCTTGTAATATAATTATCGATTTGATTGTAAATATTTTCTAGTTTATAGGGTATATCCGTTTGGGTAGGTGTGAACATTTTATAGGAAAGTTGTTGTAGGGTGTGAGGAATACATTCTAGTATGTCAGTTGTAATACTTGTATTTACTTAAAAAAATTGCTTGCAAATATTTTATTAAAATTTGAAAATTAATATATTTTTCGCAAATTTTGTTGACTAAAGTTCTATTTAAGTCCTTACTTGTAAGCGCTGTTGACATGTTTTTAAAAGGGACCATCATACTAAAATGATTAAGTTATAGAATTCTTAAGAATTTTAGTGAGACCTCTGATAAGAAAAGATTTGGGAGATAAACTATGCTAAGAACTACATGTTAGTGTATTTAAAATGATCAACAGAAATTTATGCACCATGAGTTAAAGCATATTATGATTGAAGCAGTCTTCTCTACAGCCACTACAACTATGATTATAACCAATTAATTTGTTTACGACTAAAAACACTGTACTAGAATTTGATACTTATTTTATGACAAGCGGGACACTAGGAGTTTTAATCTAATTCGGGTGCGCTGAACCCGGTACCAATCGTTTTTTTTAAGTTAGCTCTTGTTTCCGAGGTATAGGATGCATATCATATATTCGCGTAACTCAAAAACGAAATTCCGCAATAAAATTACTTTTAAGTAAGGATAAACTTTTTCCTTCTATGCGTATTCGTTTTAGAAACAATTTTTTTTTGTTTGGCAAAAAAAATAATTTTTTAGCAAAATTAAAAAAATTTTTGTTTATTAAGAAATACATTAAAAGTTGGAAAAGGCAGCTCTGTTTCATTATTTCTATACGTAAACAAAACAAAGTTCATAACAAAACAAGCCATAATTGATTAAGATCTGTCTGCAACTTTTGATTTTATTCACAAACGATAAAAAATGTTAATTAAATTTAAGAATTTGATAAAGCGCCATATTTATATAGGAGCCCCTCTAAGGGGATTATCAACTCCAAGAGCAAGTATATTTTAAAAATTTTTTAAGGACGAACGACTTATGGAGGTCGGTCATAAATTTCACCACCCTAGGGGCGACTTCTAGGCAGTTATTAGACTTTTTCTTCAGTATATATGAATTATGTTCTTCATATATTTGACAATATATAATAATGGCTTAAGTTGACATAAGTGCTTTTTCATTTTATTACATATTCTTATTCTCTTCTTCAAGATCTAACACTCAGCTAAATTTCAAGTATAAAGTGTCATAATTAATACAACTATAGTCCTTTATATTTTGAATTACACAACACAACACACAATTTATTTTAGACAAACCTATTTATTTTTCAAAACACGAAATTTCTTCTTAAGCCATTAGTATTTATTGCCACAGATATATTGAATTCTCATTCAATCTGTAGTCTTATTTGCACACCATCTTTAGATTTTCTAAAGTATTTTCTGTAATCTGGCCCAAGCAACCAGTGAAATGCGCATAACAACCAGCTTATCGCCCAACAATAAATTTCAGTGTATTTATCAAGAATAAAAATTGGGAAGTTAGCACACCAAAACAAAATCTTATTAAAAATTCGCTTTTATTAAAATTTTTTTGGAAAATTTATAAATTTTTTTCCATGTTGAAGTCGTATTTCCAAATTTATTCTATTTACAGTAAATTTTGCTAGATTTAGTTTTTTGTAGAAAATTTTGCTAAAATTTGCTATTTTGGAAAATATGGGAACGTCATTTTTAATTTTAGCTTTTAGTCAAAAATATGTAATTTATTGAAATTTCGAAGGAAAAAATAACAAAGATTAATTTCAACACTTATATAAATAAAAAATTCAAATCAAGAAAATAATCTTATTAAATAATTTAACATCTGCTCTGTTTATTCAGTGAGTAAATAATTTTCACACGTAAATTGAAACGAATTGATTGAAATGTAATATGTAAATTTGAAGAGTTCGCTTTAGTTTGTCTGTCTTTTTATTTACTTAAAAATTATTCAAGGAGCAAATCATCCAATTAATTAAACCAATTATTTATTTAATAAACCATCACACTACTTTAACAGATATTAAATACAAATACTGCTTTCATTCGATTGCTAGGCAAACATTGTATGTTCTTAACAAAATCCAAGTGACAGGCGGAAGGAAAGATATACAAGGACACCCATTAAGAGCGTTTCAGAAGATAAAAAGAAATGTCGGTATTCATCACGTTCAGTCATGTTTACAAGCATTATTTTTTTTCGTTCTTTAAGTTGTCAGATATTTTTATTTTTTTCATAAAGGAAATAAGTAAATAATGGAAATAAGTTTTTTTGTGGAATCGTAAGAGTTCGATATAATTTCAATTGTGTTTTTGTCTAATAATAGTCATATTTCGATAACTGATAATGAGGGAGGGGGCTGTATAAAGTGCTTATTATTGTTAATGGTTCTAAGCCACAAAAACTTTAGAGAAATCTATAGAAAAAATAAAAAATGCTTTGCACGTTTAGATGAAGATACAAAACCATTTGTGCTTTCTTCCATTAATGAAATTTTTGTAAACAAGAGCTGATATCGGGACCGCAAACACCACAACTTATCCTCCTTTTTTTGAGCAAATTATTAAACTGCTGCCAAAATCTAAAATGTAAAATTTTAGTTGAAAGTAAAAGAAACCTATTTGAAGCATCATAAACTTATACAACCAGTCCAGACCAACACATACAAAAAATTCTGCCCCATTAGATGTGCATTCAAATAAACTTTGAGTATTAAAATGCAGGTTTTTATGTCTACTCATTTTCATAGAACGACAGAACTAACGTTTTATGGTTTATCCCAATACTTCTCTTAATGTAAAATCAAATAGAAATGCCTTAAGTTTTTTTCACCTTACGCCGACATCTTACCTGTAATAAATCAAACACGGTAATCACAGCGACAAAGAAGCCTAAATGTATACTACACTTAAAAAATTGTATCTATAATTTGATTGTGAGAAGCATGCAAGGATCTGGTTAATTCATAACATTGTTGTGATAACAAAAAATATGATTGAAGTAACCATAATATTTTAAAATTTTCTCAACCCGTACTTCATGATTCTTGTTTGACCATATAATTTTATAATCTGTGTATTAAAATATTTCTGAGTTCTACTTGTAAAATTTTACGTTGTACTTGTTTTTATTAGTAGCCGTTACTTTTTGATTACTTGGCCTACTAACACAAACATACTAACAGTATTTTAGCTTAAGCTTAATAATATGCAAAAGAATCATACATATTTCGTTACCTTCACTCGTAGAGGAACTAAGTCCCATTTCATAAATTTTAAAGAAGAGGGAAAAAACTTGCTAAGATCTTTAGTTCTAAATTTTTTTAATCTGTAAATACAGTTTTGTTTTGTTGTCGTCTCTTTTTTGACGTGCAAGGTATTGATTACTCAGAATTATGGATTTGTGTTTTACAAAGATATTTGCGACTTACCAGCTTTTCTCTTAAATATTTTGTACTTTTAATGTGGACTTAGAACTTTTTCTTTCACAGGTTTTAAATTGTATAAAATTTAAAATATATTTAATGAAGAAAAAAGGATTTTAGAGGGGTTTAAATTCTTACTATGCTTGCAAATCATCGTTAGGCAGAAACAGTGGACTCTGGCTGTCAGTAATGAGATGGCTATACACATCGGCAATGATACCAATTCTTACGGATGTTCGATGGGAAGCAATACGACTGGTAAGTTGGAAGAATCTTCTGTCTAAGGCTCAGAGATGTGCTTCGGTCGGCAGGACATGGGATGTTATTCTACATCTTCTGCCTATTGACTAGTATATGATGGGAATGGCAGCGAAAAATTTTCTTTGACCTATGCAAGTGGGACTGTTAGGAAATTTCACGTAGGTCACTTTAGCCCATCCGGGTCTAAGGACTACGTGGCACTCGAGTCGACTTTGGGCATTTTGTATGAGAGATTTGCTATTCTTATTGTTGGTTCGAGGATAAGGGGCGCGGGTTTAGGGGTCTACTTGAGGATATATATATATATATATATAAGCAGGTCATATAGCCTTCCTGGCGGCTGTAGTGTATTTTTGGTGGAGGTTCTAGGAATTCTGAAAGCCGTAGAGTTGATAAACACGCCTAAGAGCCAGTTGGCTCTTAGGGGTGTTTTGTGAATTGCAATCTATTGGATGGTTGTAAAAGATTTCTAAGGGATATATAAGGCGATTATATAGTGAGGCCATTTTGGGTACCGTGTAACCACAATATCTCCGGTTAAGAAATGACCGATAAGTTGTGCAGGCTGGGTTCGGAAATGGGTGATACTGACTGAGTGGTGACAGTCAGACCTCCAATAGACTTTTATTTGGGAATATTGGGAAATGGGTTTTAATCTTCAAAAATGGCAATGTAGTGACCAGGAACATTAATTTGTTTGTGTATCGTGGCTCTTAAATTTACTTATGGACGATTTCCAGAATCTTTTGCTCAATAGTTATTTTATGTTGGACTCATACATTTAATAAAGCATTGCTTATCACACATCGCTATTAAACATGATTTGTAAAGAAATGTTATTTTGCAAAAGGTTCTTGTTGTTTTGATAAATTAAACACATATTCGAATTCTTCAGCACATATCAAATAAAAATGTTACTTAAACTCACAAACCATAAAAAAGATATGAGAATTTGTATGCTTTCATAAAAGATCCGAACAGCAAAAATTCAAAAATTAGATTTGTAATTTAAAAACAAATTCTAGATAAATCTTGTTGTACTTACCTAAAAGCTTAAAACCAACAAGTGGTAATATATTGTTATAAAATATCATATTGAAAGGGGACGTATCACTCTTACTTTAACTTTATTGGACTTAGCACTTTTATGATCCATTGAAAAACAACAAATTAAATATATGATATAGTATTTTTTCTTTATACAATGAATAAAATATATTTTGGTGAACTCTTTTGAATTACTTAATTTTGAAAAAAATGAGGACTTGGCTGCTTTACGAGGAAAGGTACCGATTTTCATATTGAAACTAATGAATTTTGCCACGTGGGAGCAAGAAGCAGTAAAAAGGGATGCTATAGGGCCGTTCTATTCATACTCATATTTTTTTTACACAGGTTTCCAATGGGACCAACATCTTAAAATCTTGTATATTTATTTCCTTTTTTAGAAGGCTTTTCAAATCCTTCCAATATCTCCTTCTACAAGCAAGCATTGAATCTCTTAGGAGGTGTTTTTAAAGACAGCACTTTTGAAGGCATTCTTTGAGGGCTGGTTAGAATGAAAATCGAATCTTTGAGAAACAAAAAGTAGGCATTTTATGAAGCCTTTCCAATGAAAGTATTTTCATTTTAGTATCAAACACTCAAGTTATTTAAACAAATGCCAACTTAAGCAACCAACATCCACACACCACACGAGTCATATAAAAAACATAAAGACATATTGACATTTATTACAACAAATTGGGGTACAAACAATGATTTGTAACAAAATAAATACAAACATAAATAATTTGTAGGATTTTAAACAGAAGTATAAATAAATATAAAATACTCACTGCCGACAATTCTATGGGGTTTACAGCGAATTATAATAAGGCATTTGCAAATAATAATCTTTTTGTTGTTTCTTCTATTTCATTGTATTTCTTCTAATGTACTATTATTTAGTGCGAGAACTTAGTGATACCACCAAGAGAGTTTTAAGGCACATAATAGCCAAAGTTCAGACAAAGCCTTAAAAAATAAAACATAAACAATAAAAAAATTCTTTAAATATTTTTCTGAGCAAAATGGTGACAGTGAAGGCGAATTCATGTATACGGTGTTGTCGATACTACAACAAGTAACAACACCAAAAACACAACAATTTTTTGTTGCTTTAGTTGATTGATATGTCAAAAACACAAGCAACTTTTGACATTTCTCTCTCTAAGTAAGAAATAAAAGTAGCACAGCTGTGCTTTCAACGCCACGTGAAAAACAAATTCGCCTTGATGATAGTGAAAAAGTTTTTCTTTTCATAAATTGAGCTAAAAAAAAGTTTCTTCAGTTTCAAATTTATTTACAATAACAAATCGCAATAACAAAAGGGTATTAACTCGAAATTTAAAAATTTTCAGTAGAAGCAAAATAATTTTTAAATTAATATTGATGACATATAAAAAGAAAAAAAAAATGGTTAAACCAGCTGTTTCATTACTATCGATTTTATCCAAAGGGTGAAAAAATTTCTTATTAATAACCCTCTTGTTGATCAAGTGCAAAATATATTTGTTTTTAAAATTTTTTAATGATTATTTTAACAAACAAATAAAAAAGAAATTTCGCAAAATATATCTAAATTTTTTGTAAAAGCCTTTGCAACATTAAACAACAGTTAACTATTTTCTAAAAGATTTTTGAAATAAGTATATATAAGAATAAGTAACTGCCAGTTTCACTAAATGCGAGCGAACGCTTTCTTTCGCACAAATACTCGAACATGTAAAACAAAAACAAATTCTCAAAAATTTGATTTTGTTTCATATGTATTTGTGCGAAAGAAAGTGAACTTCGACATCGTGAAATTGGCAGTAAGTTTTATGGCAAACGTATGCTGAATTTCTTATAATAAAATATTATTCATACGCACCGTTTCAATTTACATCCCAGTAAAAAATGTGCTCCAAAAGGAGCAGGTTTTATATATGAATTCATACCTCAAATCGCTTCAAACCTGCTGATGGGATGCCTGATTTTTGTATGGAGTGTTCCCGGTTTGGAGGACTATTTTCTGCTGACAATAAGCGCTCCTTTTAACATAATAAAACACGCAAACAAAGCACTCCTAAAGCGCTTTTTTAAGGGCTAACTATATTAAAATATTCATTTTTTTTTTGCCTTTACTTGTTTAAATCATTTTTTTAAGCATTTTCGTAAACCATGACATATTTATATTTTGTTATCGCTTTAAAACCTTCTTCGTTGCAGCACTAAAATAGCAGCTATTTTTGTATATTTTATTCATTATCATTTACTGCTGTATAAGAGCTCTCTTATTGAAGCGCTCAATTATGCGCTTTTTCTCTTAAGTGCTTCAAAAAACACAAATTTTTTTTACTGGGATGAGTCATAGGCCTAATGGGATTATCGTGAGTAGAACGAATTTGAAAGCAAAACAATTTATAATCTTTTTCAAACAAAACATTAATCGGTATTTTGTAAAAATAATTTGTGAAGTCTCATGTTGATTTGGTTAGTTTTTTTTTACAAATGAATTGCATAAAATAATATTTTCTACAGTTTTATTGTTTTTCTAATAAAATTTAAATTGAAATTAAATGATTTAAATAAATTAAGCAAGTTAAATAGTTGTCAGTTTAACGTAAATAAAACAATAAACACATATTATAGATTTAAGATTTAATTGACAATAATATTGTAATTATAAAACAATATTTGTAATATGTTAACAGTATGTATTGTTGACTTTTTTGTTGTTGTAGGTTATATTTGGTTCGGCTTGAGGTCATTTATTATAAATTAAAAAACAATTTTGAATTTAATTTTTAATATTTTTATTTTTGTACCCAATATTTCGAGGCAACTCCGTTGCTCATCTTCAGGGGATTTATTTAAATAAAAAACAAATTAAAAAATTAAAAAATTCTTGTTGTCACTGTGCGCTGTAAGCTAGCAATCCAAAGCTAAGTGGTGTTTTATTAGGGCTTAAATAAGCATTTTGGCAAAGTTTAAAGACATTTTCTAAATGGTAGGCTGTGCTCAAATACATGTTTCGTGAATAATACAACTTTTCATTCGGTAGTTTTGAGTGTTGCTTAAAACTAACTTCAATTAACTTAGAAGTAGTAGATTAGGATATTTAAAAGTATAAAATGATAAATAATAAAAAAATTTTAGTGTATTTATAGAGAATAAAAATTGCAAATTAAGCACAACAAACACAATCTTATTAATGGAAAATTATGTATTCGCGAAAATAACTTTGATAATACAAAAATCTATAGGAAAGTAGTACTCGTTAGACTGCTAAAAAAACATGGTTAACTCCATTGAAGTGAACGGCTTTAAACTTGCAGCCACTGCTGAAAGCTAAAACCCAGATATTATTATTTAAAAAGTACGAAAATATTAAGATTTTAAAAACTTGGAAGACATTGAGCACTGAAATACATTCCACTAAGGACAGCTGTGGAAAATTTTTACATACCGTGACGCCCTAATCTCATGATGGATCTTATCCACTTGGATACCAACAATACGCTTTTCAACCACCCCCTTGTGTCAGAGGTACCATAACGATAAAGTAGCATTTTGGGTGTATTATCCGCCAAAATTATCTTGCAAATTAACTCACCCCTCGCTCAGGTGCTGGAGCTATTTAACCCTCTCCGCTTTTGGAAAATGCCAGAAGCTTCTATTGATTAGTAAAATCATAAAAAGGATAATCCTCCCTCAGGCCGACCCCTACCACAAGTGACTTTAGGTTTAAAACACAACCACCACGTGAATCCCTAACACAAAAGTACGTTAGCTCAACCTTGGAAGTACTGATGGTCATAAGAGTAAAATTTCCGCAAAGAAAATGCTCTTAAATGACAGGAAGCATTTCCCGCAAGAAATATACTAATGAAGGCATCAACCAATAGTAAGTTCAATACCGTGCTACCGGATGCTACCCACTGCCGTGGTACCAGATAGGATCTCTAGTGCGAGCTCAAAAATCGTTTTTTGTCGAATCAGAATTATTGATTGCACCGGAGTTTCCCACTTAGAACATTAAAATTTTGGCATTTTAATACTATCAAGTATGGTAAAAAAATAAGTGGGTAGCCTAGGGCGAGATTAAAATGTTTGGGCCGCCATTCCCTATATGACGACAACAGTGGTTGCGGTGGCCGTATAGAAAACTGTTTCAATCGTAATATTATTGCTGAAATCAAAAATTGTTAGCAGCTACTGACATTTTTTTGAAGAAAACTATTTATATTTACTTTCATTTTTTATTTATCGAATTTATTCTATGAGTTAAATTTCCGTTATGTATTTTATAAAGCTTTTTGTAATAGCTCTATTCCTTAAATTTTTTTAGAAATGACTTTATACACTACCAGACTATTATATTGTATTTTCGAAAGATAAAAAATGTTGAATATAATAAAGTTGCTTATGAAAAAAGAAATAATTTCTAATATCTATTTATATTTACCTTCTATATGCGCACTGATGGTGTTCGTCTGCCGGTAATTTTATTAAATTTAGTACATATGGTCTAATGGAAATATGCGCCAAGCCTATTAAAAGTGCTGTAAATCAGTCCATATTTTCAATTTACCCTCAAGCAAACTTATTTCCGGAACAAGGTTTTTTTCCCACAAACCATTTAATTTTTTTATATCTGGCCCATATATATTATGTACGTATATTGTAACTAAATTATCCTACCAAATTCTATTGGAATCGCTTCATATTTGACCATAGCTCCCATAAAAACAGCACTTCAGAAAAAACTTTCAGTTGCATAATTTCCTTATTAATGTGGGTCTATTTAAGCTAATTTATCATGTCAGCGCTTTATGTTAGAAGGACCAGAATTCATCGTTGGCCTCATATAAACCTCTCACGAAAATCCATTTAGGATGAAAAAGTCTCATATAAATTCAGATATCTAGATAATATTCAGCATAAGGATCTCTTATATTAATCTTTACCTCATATAATAATTTATTTAAATTGTTGTTCATGGATCTCAAACAGAGTGTACCCTGTCTCTAAATTTTTCTTAAAATAGTGTGGTGTAAGGTATCACAAGTTCAGGCTTGATCGACTTATTTCCTCACTTGTTTTGTTATTAGTATTTCTTTTTAAACTCTTTGTTAAAATGTGTGATCTGTGGTCTTTAATTCTCAAAAACTTCAATCAGTTACAAAAAAAAAAAAATATATATATATATATATATAAATGTCAGTACGCTTAAAATATCTTTTTAATTAAACATATAAATTTTTAATTATATTAAATCAAGGTGAATTCAATACAGGGAATCTCAGTACTACAAACACTACAACTCGAACAAATTTTTAAGGTCATTGTACAATGGCAAAAGCAGAAGGCAAATAAAACAGAAACAAAGATAATAAACCAAATTTTGACATCGAACAATTATAAAACTAAAAACGAGTTATCAGCAGGTCTTTTAAGACCACCTGTAATGAATTCGCCTTGTATTAAACGAATATACTTGTTCAAAAAAATATTAGTTCCCTTTTTTTTTTGTAAAATATTAATACATAAATAAAATATCACATAATTTATCAAGCAAATTATTATTTAAATACTAAATAAAAATATAAAAAAAATAAAATTACATTTAATTTAATTACATTTGTTTTAATTTTACTCATATTAATTTTTTAGCCACAAATGTGAAACAATTTGCCACAAATATCGCAAAAATAGCAGATGGTTTTCAAATTTATGTACATATATAAATATATTATCGCTTTCATGACCACATTAATATTCGTGTATAAATTTCTCTATTAATAAAATTGTTTAAATACTTAACTAAAAATAGCAAAGAATATAAAGGCATTAAAATGTTAAAAACTAAAACCGCAACATAATTTATGGGATTTTTTGCTTTTCAGCTAAAATAGAAAAGACAGAAGTATCCAGTTTAAACTTATAATCAACAAATAGCAAACAGTTAAATGCCAGCAACAATATGCAGAAAAATTAAAACGAAAATGGCAAAAAAAGATCTCACACCCAAAGGTGTATGCGTTAATTACGGCACTAGAAAATTTTTTTTTGTAAGAAATCCCCATTGAAATTGAAAGCGGCCTATAATGTTTTTGGTAAACTTTAACACAAGAGGTTAATTTATCAGTTTAAACGTAAACGAACAAAATTCGCTGGCCAAATAATGTCTAGAAACTTAATGACTCTTAACATTATTTAAAAAAAACCGTCTTTATACTTTCCCTAATAAAAATTCAAATGAACACAAAAATGTTCTTTTCCTTTATTATTCAAATTTTTCTTTTATTTGATGATGGCAGGGCCACCCTAAAATAATTAATTTTGCTATTTTCATAATGAAATAAAAATAATGAAATAAAGACTTCAACTGTAAATAGCAAGAAACAAGTAATAAATTAATTTGGAAATGTACACTTGGAAAACTGTCCTCTTCATAAACAAAAAACTTAAACTAAAAAAAAAAGTAAGTGCTGACTTAAATTTGCGCAAAATACAATCCCAAAAAGAGGAAATTTGAATAAATATATAAGAATGAACAAATTAATGAAAGGTGCTTGTTTTTTAATTAATTTGTGTTCTGTCAGTCGCTCTCCCTCTTTCTCTTTTAGCTAACTAAATATTAAATAAAATATACAAAATTGTCCTTAAAACGAAAAGTTTTTTGTTTGTTTTTACAATTTGTTTCTGCAACTTTTTGCCAAACCGACCAACAGACCACATTTCAATGGTGCGTGATTTGAAATGGCAGAATTGTTCAAAGGGCAAGGAGCAGATTACAAGGGAAAGAGGACACGGTATTAAATTGTTGTACTAGTGTTTAAGTAATTACCATTTTGAATGGCGAAAAAACATTATTGGTTTTTATGTGGAAAATAATGTTTCATTTGGCATTTTTTTGTTTGTTATTTTTCTAGTTCTACTCAAAAAGGGAAGATATAAAACCAAATAAATTTATTACAATTATTACTAAATACAATTATTACAAAACAAATCAGGAAAGTAAAACGTAAGATTTTTATAAATCTTAATTACTTCAATTATTTATCGAAGTCTCACCTTTTTACACCCTTCACCACCACTAGTGGTGAATGAGGCTATAATAAATTTGTGATTCCGTGTAAAACCTTTTTATTATATATTTAAGACTCTATAAAGTATATATATTATGGTACCTTGAGTAATTCTAAGTCGATTTAGCCATGTCCATCTGTCTGCCCGTCTGTTGAAAACACGTTCATTTTTGAAAGACTCAAAAGAAAAAACAAACTTGATCTCACATTGCTTGTAGTAAGCCTAAGCAGTTTGGAAAAATCGGTTCAGTAGCAGAGCTATGAATCAAAATGTAGAACCACCATCCTAAAATATTTATACTCTTGTTACGAAACTGCGAAAACTAACATAAAACTAACATAAATAATGCACGGAATGATATAAGATTTCGCACAAATTCGTTTTATATGACTGATAAGTTTAATGAAGTTAAGTTTAATGAAGATCGGTCCATTATTTACCCTGGGCCCCATATAAACCCTGCTCTCGGAAAACAGCTTAGTACGCCTAAAACCTTGAAAAATAATGCTATTATAATACAATTTGGTACGGTACAGTTTTATAGGACTATAAATCACACTAATAAACTTCGTGTTGATCGGTCCAAATTTCCCACATGCCACTTACACCCAGAGAAAAAATATGTTTAAATTTGGTCACCTCCAACAAAACTATTTTTAAAGAGAATTGCAAACATATTATGTTTAAATTTAACCATACTATTGTCACCGACAAACATATTATTGTTATATTAGTCCTCCATCAAGAAGGCACAACCATATTATGGTTGCCTCCGAACATCTTTTGGTTAGTAATAACTAAAATATGTTTAACATTTATAATAGCATTGTTGATTTTCAACCAAAGCATGTTGCTCTTAGAAAAGAGGAAAATACTATTGTTAATTTAAAAACAAATTATTGTCATATTTAACCATAACATGTTTAGAGGCAACCATAATATGGTTGTGGCTTCTTGATGGAGGACTAATTTAACAATTATATGTTTATCGGTGACAATAATATGGTTAAATTTAAACATAATATGTTTAAAATTTTGTCTAAAAATAGTTTTGTTGGAGGTGACCATATCTAAACATATTTTTTCTCTGCGTGTATAAAGCCCACTCTGGGAAATTAACTGATTACGCCTTAAACCGTAGCAGATATAAATATTGGGTTCAAATTTGTTCCAACTTAGACTCATATGTCCATAAAAATTTCGTGTAATTTTGTGTTATACGATTCATAATTTATCTTAGATCCCATACAAAGCAGCCTTCTGAAATTCACTGTAAACGCTAAAACAAATTCACTACTGTAACGAGATTTATTTTAAATTATATTTTCTTATACCAGGTATCACTCTACAAAACTTGGATAGATATCATATAGAGCCCATTCCTGGAATATTCGAAATATCGGTGGAGTGTATCAGGGATTTAGCACAGCCGAATATAACACTCTAACCTGGTTTTAATTATTTGTTGCTTAAGGTATTAAAATTACAGAAAACCCCTTTTATTGCTTTTGGTTGGCTTTAAATCAGTGGTGGATGGCATATCTTCTTTTTGCGGTTGCATTTGTTTAATCCCATTTCACACTGTGCTAAAAGTCTGAAGACGTTTGCTCCCACAAATGAAATGATTTTTGGTCTGGTTGTTAAAGAATCAAATAGAAAATTATCTACATTTTGCGTACACACTATCACACTTCCAATAAAAAGAAAAATATTTTTAGACAGAACAGCTGATCAGCATAACAAAATTATTTTTTTTGATTTTGAAGTGAGAAGCTAACAATATAAAATGGAATTTTTTTTACTAATAAATAGTTTTGCATTTTTTTTAAGAAAAATAATATAATTGGGAAAAAAATCCACTTTCCTTCCCTGATTCTCTTATTGTGCCTCTGTCAAAATACAGCTATGATAAAAGGAAAATATTTGAATCGTTAGAAAAAATTAAAAAAAAAAAAAAATTTTAACCCAAAGGACTATCAAATCTATTCACATATGAGGCGCTTAAAGTACAAGGGATTTAAGTGCCTTTTTTTAATTAAGATTAAGGTGGAATTCTCATCCGAGATATGGCAACCAATTCTAGCAATTGTCATTAAAATATCTGTTTCGCTTGGAGCATAAGGGGTTTATGAGCAGCTTATCTCGTTTTTTCAAAAAAGGCTCTTAAACCCCTTGTGCTTTAAACCCCTCATATGTATTTATGAGATTTCATATCAAATTGTTTTCAAGCTAAGTATTATAGTGTATGAGGACCTTAAACGGCAGAAAATTTACTTTGAAGAAATAATAAAAGCAACAGAGATTTTTTGCACTGAATTGTAAATGGTAACGCCTCGATATGTCAACCATTTGAAAAAAAACATTGTTAAATCAATGTAAACGGTGCAACTTTCTGTGAGTTGGTCGCTGAAATAATTTCTTTTGCAGAACAAAAAGAAATTGATGATTTTTACTATTTTTACAGATCTTTACTGCATTTCAATAAGTTGGGTTCGCGTAAAGAAAATACAGCTAAAGAGTAAACAAAGTGAGAGCATAAAATGACAGTTCTTGACTGAGTATTTAACAATTTTACTGCAGAAACGCTTCTTTTTGTCTTACTGTCTTAGTTTTTGGAGTTGTTAAAGTGTAATTAAGTATTTAGATACAAAGTAATGCACTTGTTTTTTAAGTAATCAAAAGCAAAAAAACATGTACTTCTGAAAAATATTTTACCGGATATTAAATGAAATATGTGTAATAATACAAAAAACAAATATGAAAGAATGCATAAAATAATTTGCTTTTGTTCGTGTTATAAAAAATATTTAATCGAGTACCGATAAGAAAACGAGTTAAGTTATCAAAAGTCTAAACACCTTTCAATACTACATTTATTTGCCAACAGCTGGTCCTAGATTTTACGAATTTATACAAATTTTCCGTTCGCGTTCTTTTTTGGCTGTCTGTGAGAGTAATTTCTCAGTTAAATCAGTAATAACTCATTTACTGAATTTTACTAAATAAATTAAGAAGTTAGCTAGAGAGCTTTTTTACACCACGCATTTTAACCAAAACTGGAAAGAAGTAAATCATAAAAATACCAACCAAAAAAGAAAAAACAAGAGAAGATGGTTTTCAATTTGTGTACACCCAGAGAAAAACTATGTTTAAATATGGTCACCTCCAACAAAACTATTTTTAAAGAAAATTTTAAACATATTATGGTTAAATTTAACCATATTATTATCGCCGACAACCATATTATGGTTAAATGTGTCCTTCATCCAGAAGGCACAACCATATTATGGTTGCCTCCAAACATGTTTTGGTCAATAATAACTAAAATATGTTTAACACTTATAATAGCATGGTTGGTTTTCTACAATAGCATGTTGCTCTTGGAGAAGAGGAAAATACTATTGTTAATTTAAAAACAAATTATTGTCATATTTAACCATAACATGTTTAGAGGCAACCATAATATGGTTGTGGCTTCTTGATAGAGGACACATTTAACCATAATATGGTTGTCGGTGATAATAATATGGTTAAATTTAACCATAATATGTTTAAAATTTTCTTTAAAAATAGTTTTGTTGGAGGTGACCATATTTAAGCATAGTTTTTCTCTGCGTGTAGGTGTTGCTCGTTATAAAATGGCTTAACGGAATGGAAAACAAAATAATCTCTTAATACCCAATAAGAGAGTCACAGAAATAAAAATATTAATTGCTTTGATGGATAAACAGTAAAGGGTCTTACTATAATATGCATAAGATTGCTAAAGGTGGCTTTGTAAAATTTCTCACTGTAAAATGGCGTGTAAAAGCAAAAAGAATTTGCCTCTGTAAATGTCAGCTCGAATTTGCAGTGCGAAACATTTTCAATCAGAGGGTTTTTAGTTTTAAACTCACAAACCATCTGACATCAGCTGTTTTGCAAGCTTGAGGATAACAATTTAAACCCAAAATCAATTTAATTACACATATTCTTTAAAAACACCACGTCTTGAATTAACTGAAAAATAGCCGTTAAAAGCCAAGGCAAATAAAAGTTTCTATATATGTATAATTTTGTGTTGTGAACTATTTTAGGTTATGCCAGATGAAATTAAAAACGAACGAGTGAAAGCAAAAATTATAAACCTTCTGTATTTGTTAATTTCGACAGACTTATAAAATTACATATGGATTTTACATCTGACAAAGCCACTGCAAAATGCATATCGTCTAAAAGTACCTTAATAATACGGTCAAAATTAACAAAGTTTCGCGGTTTGCTTAAGCAATTGACAATTTCATAAAATTTTACAAAAAGTTTCCTTAAGTTCAATAAGGTTTGATACATGTTATTAACATTTATTCGCACAGTCGCTTAAGTCAGCTCATGCGTATTATTGTTGGGCCTTAAATTTGGCAATATAATGATCACTTAAATCATTCTCTTGATTATCGCAATTATAACACAACAATTCATCCATATAAATGTCATAATCATGTCCATATCATGCGCCATCTGCAGCAGCATGAGCTAAATTTTTTGAGTTGTTTACAATATTAGATTAATGCGATTAATTTAATTTTTTTTTTTGGAATTTTAAGCCAAATTTTAATATTTTTTTTTTTTATTCAGCTTAAAATTCATTAAATTTTATTTTCATTAAATTATTTGTATTAAGAAAGGAATTTTACAACATAAAATTAATACAAATTTATTGATCATTTTTCATTCTTGACTGAGCTGGGAATTGAACCCAGGTTTTCACGGACATGTTGCCCTGACATATTTGGATTAAAACCATAAACAGTTCAATAAAATAACCACAATAATAATTGTTTCTTTAGGAATTTTTTTGACTAACTTCTACTTTGCATAAGCGTGCTCTTTTTAACATATATTTTCAATAACTTTTCACAAAATTTCAGATGTAATGGACAAAGAAAACTGTCAGGAGCTGTTTAGTCCGGTCAGTTTGCCAGAATATTCATATTCGAGTGTCTGTCTGCATATGCTCGTGTTTGTTTTAGAACGTGTTTCTTGTTTGTTTTGTAATTTTTTTACAGTCTTTAACTTGTCTAAGTTAACATAATGTTATAACCACATTCAAGCTGCTTAAAACCTCAGCAATGACTCCCTCGTTATGACCAAAGTTCTTCTAAAAGAACTTGGGCCATAAGTAAAAACATGTCCTATACAAGAGCCATAATAATGGATTTTATGTTGAAGTTGTATGTTGCATTTTGATTTTTATGTCTTTTAAATTGGGTCAGATAAAATATTACTATTAAATGGAAATGTGTTTCAGTTTTTTTTTTTTTGTTTACAAATGTACCATAAAATTAAAATAAAAGAATAACAACTAAACAATAAACTAATTAGTATTTAGTACCTTACATTTCAATGATAAAATGTTATTCGATAAAATAAAATCTAATGTGCTGTTTTCACAGGACAAGTGATTGAACGTGTAGTGAAATTTATATGAAACAATAATAAAAAAAAACTCAAATTTGTTTTTGTTTTCATTATAAATTTCTAAACGAAAATTTTTATTTTACTTTAGAAAACAGACAGTAAAGGTTTTACATTTTACGAATCGGAAATCGAAATCGAGTGAAATTAATATCTATGAATATTTTGGATTATTTTCTTTAAATTTTTTATTGTAAAATTTTCAAATATAGCACCGATCATTGGAGTTTATCGAAATAATGTCCTTGTGTTCGTAGTGACCCAATACGAAATTGTTCTTATTTTGCAAAGAATGAATGGAACATTTAAAAAAGTAAATTAACATTTATGCGCTTCTCAATAAGACATATAGAAATGAAGTGAGGTAAGTAAACGAATTCTTAAAAGAAAAACAACATTTAAAAGGCACTACAAGGGGGCATTGAGAAAACTGATCTGATCGTTTTACTCACCAGTTTTTAATTGCGTTGAATAAAGCGATTTGTTTCAAAAATGCATCTTTTTAAAGTAAGAACTTGTCATATATAATTTATGTTTTCCGTAAGCACATTTTTCCCTTACAAACCTGCTACGTTCGAAGCTCCATTTATCTTTGGTGTCTTACAATTCGATAAAAGAACTTCGACTATCAAATATCAAACACATGATCCCAAAATTGTAGTTGAAGCGAAAAAAAATTGACGTAGTTTTTATAATAAAAAAAAGCTTTTTTCGATGGCCATTTTAAGAACTTTACAATCAATAGTGGCATTAAAAAATGTTGTCTAGAGATTGTTAGCTTTTCTTTACCTTCTTTTGAAATTCTTCTCTTCTACTGGAGCTTAGGGCCTCTACTTCTGCATCTAACTCTGTTTTTAACTTCTCGGATAATTTCACTCCAATTAAATTTGGTTGAAATCATCTCATTATCAATGGCTCCCTTCCAAGTCTTACCAGGTCGTCTACTATCTTGTGGATTCCACCTGAGTACTAGTCGTACTGTGTTCTGACAAAGTTGATTATACGACTGGGCCACCATATTTCGATTATATGACTCAAGCATTTCATCAGTTCATTATTGATTTGACCTTCTAACCATTTTTAAGAAAATTGCGTTAGGTATATGGCGCATATATTTTAAATACCGCCTTTCTGAATCCAAAACTTTTTCACGAGATATTAAGCATTAACTTTTCCCCATTTCAACCATTTTAAAGTTTATTAAGTGTTGGTTTGCTCTACACACCACAATTTGTCATCAAGAGGCAAATAAACCCTGAGTTGTGGAAAAGTAACTAAAGAAAGATTTCTTCGAGAATCAGGGCAGCGTACGTTTCTGTATTTAAGAAAGAGTCTCCATCCAAAATCTATGAAACCACTAGGGAGATCGAACGGATATTATTCGACCGGTTTTAACCGGTTAGTAATTAACCGGTTATTTTAGTAATGTGTAATTTATATACATTTTCCTTACTCTTGTTGTAGATGTACCCGTAATTTAAATATTTTCTAATTGAATATTGGCTAAACTTAAACTTTTTATGAAGAATGTCAAAACAAAATGTAACAAAGGTCAAAAAACATTATGAACACTGTAAATACAAATCGCTTATAAAAGCGTGTGTTTTTTTATTGAAAAAAAACCAAAAACTATTCAAAATACTACAAAAACGTGTTCAGTTAAAAAGTAAATAGTAATTTGTGCAAGAGTATTCTAAATATTAAATATATTTTTATATAAATGATATCTCTAGATATTTTTCGAATTCGATTAAAAAGACAAAGTTAAGTGCTTGAAGTGCCCTAAAATGATAAGTTACAAAGGTTCTTCCATGTCACGACTTATTAATCACCTTTCATTAGTGTACATGCTTGACATTCAATGTGATCCAAATGAAACTTAACTCCGTTCGAAGAAGTTCTAAAAAATCGACAAATAATACTTTACCTAAATACGCTGCAAAAAATGAATTATTGGGTGAAATATAAGCCAGTTGTGTTGCCGAGGACGAAATGCCCGATAATGCACTTAAAACTCTTAAGTAGTTCTAGCATCTCTTCATGCTGAAAACTACAACATTACGGCGGAATCAACGATATGGGAAAAAATTCTACCAGTTTTATTTATTAAAACACCAAGAACTAAAAACAAAATTGAAGAAATCAAATAATGTCATGGATTGTTTTAAGTTGTAGTCGACGAGTTGACCAATATTTTACACAAAAAAATGTTCAGTTCACTATTCGTTTCTATTATGCTGAAACAAAATAATTTGAAATAGATAATAGATCGTGGCTAAGAGGCTTTGTTTGCAATTTTTAAAAAATTTGGTTGATTAATATAGATAGCTTAACCACCAACAAATTAAAATTCATTTAAAATAAATTTGAGAGAATGTTTCAAAAAATAACTTTATAAAATTCCTATAATTTATTTGCTTTTGCAAAACGTTTGTCTAGATCAAATATCATTCAACCGTTTCTTAATTACATTATAAAAATATCTTCTTACAAATTAACTTTAGTAAATCAATAACAAATATCGTAAAATATTTGTTAGGTCTGATCTAAGTCATATTTATGTATTTTGTGGCACCTTACCTTTGCAAATTGTTTTATTTTTATTCAAATTAACGTTTTATTTTAAAAACTTATTTGATTTTTGAGTTTTTAAGTATTCGAATTAAAACCGGTTAACCGGTTATTTAAAAATTGCTTAACCGAAAACCGGGTTTTTTAAAATAGCAACTATTCGTAATATTCGAAAACCGGTTATTGAAAAAAGTCGACTAATCGATCTCCCTAGAAACCACCATGTTATAATTGCGAAAACCTTTTCTTTTTTAATAACCCCATGGAGATTCATGAATAGCTTTCGAACATGTAATATATAAGTTATTATTCCATTTTAAATATAGAAAATTCTATCTCAACAAAAATTTACTCAATACACTGCAGTTTACGTATACAGTACAAAAAAATACTTTTTAGAAATAAATTTAGAAAAGTGGGGTATGAGGCACATAATTATATTTTTCACCTTCAATAAAATAATATTAAGTTCTATCTTCATTCATAAAAGTTCACAAAATTGCAAATTTTTCTTAAAAGGAAATATATCTTTCAGACATTTTCTGACATTTTGATCCTGATTTAGAAGAGCAGTATGTTTAATACCAAGGGCATCTGCTAAACGCAATAAGCATAGCAGAAAATACAAAAAATTCTAAAACTTCATGTAAATCTTCCCTCTTGACTCCGCTTTTTGGCATATGCACCAAACCAATAATTATTCACCAATTTTGTAATTGCTTTTCCAGGTTTCACTAGCGAAGTGTAACACTGATTTCACCTTGGGACTTAGGATTCTCTATTTTGTATTGGTCGATATTTGGCTTGTACTCCAAATATTATTTTACCGGCCTAATGTACCTTTTGCCTTATTTATTCTGCTAAAGCCATCAAGTTCAGTTCCAGTTTTTTAACTGATAAACCTGCCAAAATAGTTGAAGTTTTCCACAGTTTCAATTATAATTTAGTCAATAGTGAGTTTGCTACATGTGACAATATCCGCCAGCCATGAATTTCCAATTAATTTCTGATCCAGTTACTTTGGCTTTTATCTTTAAGGCAGTTATGTTTTCCTGAATATCATTCAGCTTTTGACTAAGTAGACATATGACATTTACATGTCCGATGTCTTCAAGGTATGTAAATTAATTCCAATGGATACCATTTCACTGATTCATTGATTATATGGCTGCGTTTGCAATTAGTATGAATAAATTTACCTTAATATTTCCTTAATTATCTAAATTTGCACACTTACGCCCATATTCATAAAAAATATTTTAGGTTTATAGCAGGTTTATGAATCGAATTTTCTATGAAAAGTTGTTTAACAAACCTTTTATTAATTAAAAATATTTTTTATGAATATGGAGGTAATTCTCTAGGAACTCTTAACTAGAAACTAGAACTGCAGGGTACTTTTTAATTTGTTTTATGTGTTACAAATCATTATTGATTTAATCATAAAACTTTTTTATGTTTAACAAATACACCAAATTACAAACACATGCATGTCTACGAGGATTTAAGTGTGTGTATTTACGATTAAATATTGCTAATGAAAGCAATTAGTGTTGAAAGTTTAAGCGACAATTATCACGTGCCACATATTAAATAAACACTTTTATGTGCCTCAATAACGGATTTCACTTTCACGGTGGGGGAATTTCAAGAAGTTGTTAAGGAAAATTTTTATGTAGGCAAAAAAACATGACAATATTTGCATAACTTAAGTTCCTTTTAGAAATTTGTCTGCTCAATTCTTAAAAAAAAAACGGCAACACAAACGAAATCATATACAGAAACAATAAGTTTAAAAATTTTTTTTTATTTCAAATTCTTTACAAACATTTACGTTTGAAATTTTAAGACAGGCAGAAAGATATTTTTTATCTTTAATTTGAATATTAAACAATTTAAGCAATATTAAGGTTTCTTTTTTTAAATATGTCAAATATGTCAAAATAATGGAAGGGGTTTAATTAATTTCTCCTGTCGGAAAAAGTTTTATTATTTAAACAATACAATTAGTGATTTATGAACTTTTCATTTTTGATATCAGTCTGGGTTAGACACTAATTTTTCCCATATGTATAATAAAATCCACTTTGTTTATTACACATTTGACATTCAACATTTTAGATTTATGTATGTAAGAATATACTTTAATGTCTGCTCTTTAACTTCCGCGAGTGTGCCTTTCAACACCTCTACTATCAACCCCTTTTAATTTATAAAACTATTTTTACTCCACCTACACACAACATTTTCAAAAATATTCTTTATTCGGAAAACAATCGGACACATAAATAATATGTTAAAATGAAATTTACTTGTTCATTATGTAGACAAAATTAAGTTCTGTCCCCTGAGAATAATTCTAGAGTTTATATTGTATCTTTTGTTTTCCTTCCCTTTTTAATTTTGAGATTTTACGTATTTTTGTGCATTGAAATTCCCAAATGATTGTTACGCTATTTTTTAAATTTTTTTTTGGCTTTATGTAAGACAAAAGTTAAAATACAATCTGGAACCAAATCCATACATGGTTGCAGGAATCATAGAATTATCGTTGGCAAGCATAACGTATTCGTACAGACTTCGTAAAAAACTTGCTCAATCAAAATTTGGCTGCTGCAATTATGTTAATGCACCAACTGTAGTATGATTACTCTAGTAAAATTTTCACTATACATTAATCCCAGTTTAAGTGTGCGTGCACGCTTTTAAGCAGGGATTCATTTAAGCAAAACATCGGATAAATATAATAGATGATGCATATAAAAATCTCGGATAAAATCGTAAATGATTCATTTATAAAGTTCATTAACAAAATATTAATAAGATAAATTAAATTACTTGAACAGAAATTATGATGAAGATTTTTAATAAGAAATCTCTATGACATGCTTAATGCCCAGTTCTTACTCGTATTTTTAATAAAAACACGGAAATTTATTGCTGAATTTCTAAACGCATTTGCTGGTTGCTTAGGCCAGCTCGTCAGAAAACTTTGTCCAAAGACTTAAGAAAAGCTAAAAATATTATACAAATAAGATTATTAATTGAATAAGAATTTAAAACACTCAGGTCTTACTTGTAACAATATCAAAGCTCTAACAAGAAAAACAAAAATAAACAGTGAGTTTATCTTTTCTAACATTCCCCTACAATTGGTTGGTTTTTCCCGACTCAAATTGTAGTTGTAAATAGGTTAAAAGAAAAAAAAATTTGCTTTGTAAATAACCAACTAGCGAAATGTGCATAAAAACCAAGGACCGGAAAACGTTTTTTTTTATGTTTTTAAAAAAATATTTATCATTGGTGTTCGAAAAATCTTTTAAATTGTACAATAACCAAAAATAGATAAAAAATATTTTGTTTGATATTGTTTCTTTAAGTTCAAAATAATAAAGTTCTTAAAAAAAAACGTTTTTTAGAAAAATATTTTTTTTTTTGTTCTTTTGTACAAAAAATTACGAACCGAAAACTTAATTTTTTCTTTTTAAAAATTTAAAAATCATGCGTATAAAATAATTATTTTTTTTCATCAGTTTAAAAAAATAAAAGCAAACACAAAAAAAAGATATTTATTTTTTCAGTACAATATTATTTTGTACATGAAAAAAAAAGAACCGAAAACTTAAAATTGAATTTTTTAATTGACAAAATTTAAACTCATAAGTACAAAATTATAGTAAAAAATATAAAGCTAATAAATAATAAGTAGTTATAACATGATAAAGATTATCCTAGAACTAAATAGTAATCTTATCAATTAGCTTGATGTTGAGTTTGAGCCACAATAAATTTTCTACATGCTCAGAACTTAAATTCCTTCTATTTTTGGTCATAATAATTGGCAAAGCACTGAAGGCTGTCTCCACAGATACCTGTGTTGCGGGTACAGCTAATGCAACAGCAGCTAGTTTTGGTAATTAAGAATCTCTAAGGATTTTTTTGCATTTGCAATTTTAAGCACAATTTTATAATAGCGGTATTCACCCTTTGTATTAAGTGTATAACTCTGTTATATTTAATACGATTTTATACTTCAAAGCGTGAGTGTCTTTTTCGTATGCATTGTAAGTTAATGAATTTTCTGAGTGAAAGAAAGAGACAGATAAAGTTTCTTCAACTGTTTTATTCTGGTAAATTCACACACTTTGTTTACTACTGCTTTTTGTGGGATTTTTCAACCACAGCGTAGTATATTTTAGTCTTATACATTTTGTTGTTGCAGTGTTGTAAATGTTAGTATTTTTACTAAAATTATAAGATTAACAAGGTCTACAAGGGACTTTATTATCAAGGGTGAATTCCGCTATTATAATTTATTTAAAATTCTCAATTTTAACTTCAAATTGAGTTTTTATTGTTTGTTTCTAAAAACAAACAGAAAAATATTTTTCTCAAAAACGTTTTTTTTAAGAACTTTATTATTTTGAACTTTGAAGAACAAATAAAACAAAATAATTTTTATTTTTTTTTTTTTTGTACAGTTTTGAACACCAATTTTTCAAAAAAAAGAAATATAAAAAAAACGTTTTTGTGTATTTTTCAAATTTTTGTTTTTTTGTTTCTTTTCATGTACGTTTTTTTTTTATGTTTTTAAAAAAATATTTATCATTGGTGTTCGAAAAATATTTTAAATTGTACAATAACCAAAAATAGATAAAAATATTTTGTTTGATATTGTTTCTTAAAGTTCAAAATAATAAAGTTCTTAAAAAAAACGTTTTTGAGAAAAATATTTTTTTTTTGTTCTTTTGTACAAAAAATTAAGAACCGAAAACTTAATTTTTTCTTTTTAAAAATTTAAAAATCATGCGTACAAAATAATTTTTTTTTTTCATCAGTTTAAAAAAATAAAAGCAAACACAAAAAAAAGATATTTATTTTTTCAGTACAATATTATTTTGTACATGAAAAAAAAAGAACCGAAAACTTAAAATTGAATTTTTTTAATTGACAAAATTTAAACTCATACGTACAAAATTATAGTAAAAAATATAAAGCTAATAAATAATAAGTAGTTATAACATGATAAAGATTATCCTAGAACTAAATAGTAATCTTATCAATTACCTTGATGTTGAGTTTGAGCAACAATAAATTTTCTACATGCTCAGAACTTAAATTCCTTCTATTTTTGGTCATAATAATTGGCAAAGCACTGAAGGCTGTCTCCACAGATACCTGTGTTGCGGGTACAGCTAATGCAACAGCAGCTAGTTTTGGTAATTAAGAATCTCTAAGGATTTTTTTGCATTTGCAATTTTAAGCACAATTTTATAATAGCGGTATTCACCCTTTGTATTAAGTGTATAACTCTGTTATATTTAATACGATTTTATACTTCAAAGCGTGAGTGTCTTTTTCGTATGCATTGTAAGTTAATGAATTTTCTGAGTGAAAGAAAGAGACAGATAAAGTTTCTTCAACTGTTTTATTCTGGTAAATTCACACACTTTGTTTACTACTGCTTTTTGTGGGATTTTTCAACCACAGCGTAGTATATTTTAGTCTTATACATTTTGTTGTTGCAGTGTTGTAAATGTTAGTATTTTTACTAAAATTATAAGATTAACAAGGTCTACAAGGGACTTTATTATCAAGGGTGAATTCCGCTATTATAATTTATTTAAAATTCTCAATTTTAACTTCAAATTGAGTTTTTATTGTTTGTTTCTAAAAACAAACAGAAAAATATTTTTCTCAAAAACGTTTTTTTTAAGAACTTTATTATTTTGAACTTTGAAGAACAAATAAAACAAAATAATTTTTATTTTTTTTTTTTGTACAGTTTTGAACACCAATTTTTCAAAAAAAAAAAAAATAAAAAAAACGTTTTTGTGTATTTTTCAAATTTTTGTTTTTTTGGTTCTTTTCATGTACAAAACACATATTGTACTTTCGGTTGTTAATTTCTGATGCCTGATAAAAACTCAACAATAAATTTCAGTGTTATTATCAAAAATAAAAACTGGGAATTTAGCACGTCATAGAGAAGTCTTATTAATAATGAAGATTTTTTTTTTCATTTATAATAAATAATATAATCTGGAAAAGTTTACATTTGAAATAGTTTCAAGAATCCCTTTTCCACAATGTTGCGAACAGGAATCAAAACCATTGAATAGGAATAATAAATATTATTGGTATGACAAGAACATATAAAAATCTCTCCGTTTTTCCCTACGTGTTTATTTTAGTGCAGAAAACACCCACCTATAACGATTGTTCTCGACTTCTGTAAACACTGGTTTGTGTGGCACGGAAAATTTTGTTATTTTCAAATCATTGTGTGTCTATTTTAAGAGTTTTTATTGAAAAAAAAAACACGCTGCATTGCACACACACTCAACTGTATTCAAATTTATTTTAGGTAAATTAAAATGTAATAAAAATCAAAATAGTTTGTAATAAAATTTCTCATAAATATTATCTAAAATTACCAACAGTCGATCTAAGTTTGTCTGTAATTTGAATTGTTTGTGTTGTTTTATTTTTGTATGGGTACGAAAATTTATATGGCATGTGGCATTATTAGTGAATACTTAAGTGGCGCCCAAAGTTGTAAAAACAACCGATTACATATGAAGATTTTAAATTCTGGATTTTACCCATTTACCTAAATAATAAATTTATATCGAAACTGAAAATAAGTATAAAAATTTGTTAGAAATAAAAAAAATAATTGAAATCTCATTAAATTCTTCGACTAGAAAGTGTTTTGTGAAAAGGTGTTTATGTTTTTATAGGCAATACATTTTAATTGAAACTAGTATGGGCCAGCAGTCGACACAATCGACTGCAATCTAGAATTAACTTATTTGTACCGTTATTTCTAATATTTGTTTAATAATATGGGTTAAAACTTTATTAAATATGTATATACATAAGTAGAAATATATTTATTTAATGTTAAAAACACATCGCACTTGATTATAAAGAGGGTATTAACTCAAAATGTAATAATGCTCAGTAGAGCAGAACAATTTTTAATTTTATGAGGCATATTTCTTTTAAGCATATGAAATTTAGTGACAATTTTTCTAAAAATGTATATATAACATAAGTTCCCTAATCTCAATTTTTATTACAAATCCTTTTATATATTTTCCATTTATATTTATTTCGTTGATGAATTATGTTGTTATAACCTCTCTATATGTATATAAATTTTTTGTAAATACATGATTATCATATAACAAATGGCCATGATCGGTAGTGTCTGTTATATAAAATCGCAGCCCATCAAAAGATCTCACTTTATTTAAAAAAAAAATGCAATAAACACATTCTTTACAATGTAACCATATTAATAATGTAACAATAACATTAAAATTGTTCATAAGTGCAAAATTTAAGAAATCAACGGTAACATTTAAAAACAACAACTCTTCCAAAAAGAAAACAAAATATTTAAAATTATGTTTTTTTTTATTTCTTATTCTCTACTGTTCTCCAATTTAACGCATAGCAGAAAACTCTGCATGTTGTTGTTCTTTTTGCTATGTAAACACAAAAACAAAGCATACTGCTTCTGTTATGTGTTTACATTGTTTTTGCTTACACGTATGTGAATTGTTTCAATGTATTAGTACCACTTTCTAACGCGTATAACTCGTGAAATACAGAACCGATTTTAACAAAATTTAAATTAACATCATCTCCCAAAAAATATATATCATAATGATATATCATTTGTTAATACAATATATAGTTAAGGCGTAAAAGGGATCCTAAGAAATCCACTTGCCTATTAATATATATGATGATGATGATACAATGGCGTGATGGCGCACCATATTTTATCGCTTTTTATAAACATAGACTAAATTGACAACATTGTTGTTAACACTTTGATCAGCTAATAATTTAAGTTTAATATAAGCAAATAAAATACAATAAAACATAGTCTTAATTTACGCTTGAAATAGGGCGTTCGTATATATTGTGTAAGCAAAACCTTAACTTCTATTGTAAACAATTATTAAAAAAAAATCTTTTTGCGCTTAATTAAAAGTAATTCAATTGAACTCTTATTTAAGCGACAAAAAAACTTAACCGTTAATCGGTTAACCGATTAATTACTACCCGATTAACAGATCGGTTAATTTCAAATTGCCTATTTTCGATTAATGATTAAACCGATTAATTTCAGTCGATTAACCCATTAATCGTTGTAAGAAAATTTTTACCTTTTTGTTGTATTATTAAATATTTTTTTGTGTTTTTAATTAATTGTTTCGTCTCATATACAAAAGGTATGCGTTTAGAAAATATTTGTAATACAAACAAAGAATCTATATTTTAAATAAGTTTTTGTTTTCAACAGCTTTTTGTTTCACGTTCTTTTTATATGTATGCGTTCATATCTTTCCATCTCAATCTTTTAACAGTATTAACCGAAATAATGAGAAGCGTGAAAAATTTAAAAAAATTAAAACAGGAAAATCCAGGAAGAGGACTGAGAAATTAGATATTCTTTATTATGGGTTGCTTTTGATTTCTTAATTTGTATTTTTTTTTGTATAAAAGATAATTTTATAAGATTTTCTTAAACTATTGAAATAATCTTACAGCTTATTGTTTAATTAATTCATAATATATATTGACTATTTATTTGTTATTTATATTAATAAAAAGGTCGAAAATCAACTTCTTCTATTTCAATTCATAATATATATTTATTCAAAAATATGTATTACATATTTATCAATTAATTTTTGTTTGCTCGTTTTAGTTCAAGAATTGTCATGTTTGTTAGGTTTTTTTGTTTTGTTTACTAAGAAACTCCAAATAACAAATAATTTATGAATTTTTATATATTGAAATTACTTAATTTATAAAAAAAACTTTATTAATCTGTTAACCGATCAATAACAAAATTAACCGGTTAATTAATCGAGTGATTAACCGATTAAAGCAAAATTAATACCTTCCTACATATGCTTACAGACAATGAAGATTGGTTATTCTGGTGCCCATAAAATCTACTAATCGATTTTTTAGACGATAATTAAAGTTATCACAGATATTCATGTTTTTTGCTCTAGGACCTTTAATTAACGCCTTGAATGCAACTTTATGTTTCCATTTAAATAGATCAATTTTTGGAGGAAAATTCGATTTTTGTCATGAAAAGTGAACGCAGTTTTCATCTTTTTTGGTCTAGGAGCTTTAATTAACGAATAAAGGCGATTTTATATTTTCATACAAAAGAAAATCGATTTTTTTTTTTAAAACTCAATTTGTTGCTCCAAAATTAAAGTGATCACAGATTTTAATCCTTTTTGCTAGGAGTTCTAATTAACGAAAAAAGTGCGATTTTATGTTTCCTTATAAAAATTAAATTTTTTTTAAGGAAAACTCGAAGGTCGAGAATCAAAGTGATCACAGATTTTCATCCTTTTTGCCCTGGTACCTCTAAATAACGAAATAACTGCGATCTTGTGCTGTTTTACTTGGTTGCCTTATCAATGTGGGGTTTCATTCTCTTCCTTTCTGATGTTTTTTATGTAATTTTTGAACATCTCAAAGAAGAAAAAACAAATGCTTTTCGCCCCATGTTACTAATTTTGTTCCTGCTTATTAAAGTCTGCCATAAAGCATTGTTTTCATAATAGAGATTGATTGCTAGTGAATAATAAATTTTGTGAGTAAAAATTAAAAAAAAATTCTTTTAAATAAAATGCAATTCATTCATTGTTTCATTCGCTGTTTGTTTTTGTTTTACATTTTTTTCAGTGAAATAAATTTTATTGAACGAAATTGTAAACTGTAATATATCCTGTTTTATGCTGCTAAGTCGTTATCAAATAAAACTAAAAGCCTCGTGACCCACGACTTATGGTCAATTATGCTCCTAAAATATGCTAAAAAAACTGTAGCGTGCTTATTTAATAATTTGCTTAAGTCTGCATTAATATTCGTGCTTAGTCCCATTAACGCTTTAATTTGCTTTTAGATTGTGAAGTTATGCATACACTTAAATAAATTAAAAAAACAATTTGATTTTATACCACACATGTGAGAGTTTTTTAACATGTGTGGTATAAAATTTAAAAAAAAATGACCAGATTTAAATTATTGCAAATTAACACCTAAATTCTTTTTAACGTAAAAAGCAAAAAGTATTAAACTTTAACAATTGTTTAATATACTTTAGAAATGCATAAATAATTCATATCAGTATGACGACAAAAACAACCAAAATTAAAAAAAAAACTACTGCTGAATTGCTTTCAATTGTATGGTAGAATTAATGTTCGAAAAATTCTTAATAATTCTTGAAGAAATTTTAATAAAAGTTGATTGTTATGAATTGTTTATCGACATAAGAAAAATCGCAAGTTAAATAACTTAATTTGGGTTGTGATAAATGGAATAAATAAAATTGTGGTAAAATTCAAAGATTCTGAGATTATTTTCCAAAATTTATATTATGGTGGTATTTAAATACCAAAGAGGTGGGATAATATGGGATAATAATATAACCAAACAAGTGTTCAAATTAAGAGAAAAATAGTAACTCTGATCTGAAACCAAAATTTGTGTTGTTAACCCTAGTCAAGCGGTTTAATTTTACATCGTTAACAGGTGGTATGGGTATTTGTACCTGAATATAAAAATTCGCTTACCTGTGTATATATAAAATTTATTTAAACGGCACAACAGCAGCTAAAAATTAAAACGAATTTATAATTTATTTTTTAGTACATCTATTCCATTCCTATTTGAACACTTGGCATTCAAATATAGAAAATAAACGTTCCTATTACCTAATGGAAACAGAATTTATGTTTTGATGGACATTTACAGAGAAATAAAAATGGTATACTCAAGCAATACACTAATTTTTTGTTGATTTACACTTAAATATCCAAAACGGGGAATTCCCAAAATGAAACAACTTAAGAACGTAGCACAAATAAACTTGTTATAAGAAAATATTTACTTCGAAGCACAATATGGCAGTCGTGGAGCCTCAGCCCTTGTTGGAAGGTGTTATACTTGGAAGGTGTTGTAAACACGAATACAACGCTAAACCAGAAAGTCATGTATGGTCTATACTATTCTTGTCTGTGAGTAATACTCACTAAAAGACACAACATGTACAGAACCACAGTAAACATATTTTTTATTATTTTTTTCTATATTTGCACATTGTTTGCTATTTCTTATATTAAAAAATCTTCATTGTCAAATCATTTTATTTTGTTTTCTTAAGTTATCTTCATATAAAATACGCAAAGCTACAATTGCACCCATATAGTCTCTTAAGGGTTATAAATTAACCAGGCCCTATTACCAGGGGAAACCCCCACGATATTCTGTAAACATTTATTACATTGTATTATAAGTGTGGAGATGTTACAAAATTTCGGGCAGCTGATGGGTAAGGGAAACAAGTTATATCATATCAAAATTGAAAAAGTTACAATTGTACCCTTTCCGCTTGACGAGGGTTAAGAAATCAATGACGCTAAACAATACACTTGTTATAGCATGTTAAGCATTATAGTGTTTTGTTAGACGATTAACTTCATTGATAACATACACCTGTCTACACTTTAAGACAACGTGTTGCAATCAGACAAAGATCGTTAAGAAAAAAGTAATTGTGAGGGGAAAGTAAAAAATTTGTATTTATTTTTTATAAAATAACCCAAAAAATACAATAGCATTTACCATTTGTTGCACCCTGTTACTCACAAAAAATATGCGAATTAATAAAATAAAACTGCATTATTTCTTTTACTTATTTATGGCTTTAAAAGTGTGTGAAAAGAAATTGCTACTTTTTACAGGATATACAATATCCTGAAAACTCTAGGAAGCATAAAACTACAGACTTGCATTGACATTTTCTCTTGTGCCAGGAAAAATAAATGAACAACAATAACAAAAAATAGCAAATTTGTATGTGTTAGAAGTGTAGGTACATGAGTGCAAGTGTAATCTGCAAACACCAGGTTGTTGACTCACACACTTACACGAACAGGATACAGGTAACCGGCTATTGGCAAATGTGACACAAAGTTAGTAAAAACTTAAGAAAAAAATCTTAGCAGACATAGACGTTGCAAGGTAGCATGGTACACACTTTCACACAGCTATTTGTACACACATAATTATGTGCTACTCATATGTATATACTATACTATATACATATATACATATGTGAATAACTGACTGTAAGTACATCTCTTATATTTCTTTCCCTAAAAAAACCTTAAAGCTTTTTGTTTGCAACTTTTTATATATTTTATATTTTTTTTTTTTGAAAACTTTACATTTACTCGTAAAGGAACTAAGTCCAATTTAATAAATTTTACAGGAGAGCAAAAAACTGGCTAACATCTTAAATTCTCAATATTTCTTAATCTCGACTCTTTCTTGACATGCAAGATCTGGACAACAAAAATTGTTTCTTGGTGTTGACTTTAATGCACGCCTTTTTGCACTTGTTTGGAATTTTAATTAAAATAACATATATGTTTTTAACGAAGAATAAAGTATTTTAGAAGGATCTCAACGCTTACTATGCTTGGTGATCATCAAATGGAAGCAACTGGGCTCTCAGTAGGGATATGGCTATACTCGTTGGTGGTGAGACCCATTCTTAAGTACGGATGCTGTGTTTGGTGGGAGGCAATGTAGCTGGCAAGTCGGAAAAACCTTCTGTCTAAGGCTCAGAGGTGTATTTCTATCAGCATGGCAGGGGCCAGGGGAAGTACGGCTTTTGTATGTTATTTTAAACCTTCCTCCTGTTGAGCAGTATTTGATGGGAATGACAGCCAGAAGGGTCGACCTTGGGCATTTGTCTAGGGAGTGCTGCTAAGATCAAGGCAGATTGTATGAGGGATTCGCTATTTTTACGGATAGCAAGAGGTAAAGGGGAGAGGTTGTAAGGGTCTGCCTTAAAGATATGGATATAAGAAGGTCATTGTGAACGTAATTACTACATTTCTGACGACTGCAATGTATTTTTGGCGGCTGTTCTAGGGATTTTGAAGGCCGTAAAATTAGTAAGAGGTACCATTACTGGGGCTGGAAAGTCACTATGTGGACAGCCAGGTACCTCCTTGGGCATTAATGAGTTGTTTTGTGAATTCCATGCTAGCAGATGATTGTAGAAGAGCTCTAAGGGAAATCTTAGGGGATAATGTTGTTAGGCTATGCTGGGTACCAGGTCACTGCAAAATCACCGATTGGCGCGAGACAAGGCTCGGAAATGGCGTGTACTGACTATGGGAGACAACCAGACGTCCACGAGGCTATGATTTGAGAACAAAAATCTTTTAATCATAACTTTATGTTAGACCAATAGATATAGCAAAGCATCGCTTAAAAATATTATTTTCGGAAAGTTTTTTTTTTTTTAATAAACTCATATGCGAATTCATTAGCACTTAATTAAGCTTGATTATTTGCAAGAAAATACTAGATTAATCTTATTTTACTTATTTAAAAGTGTTAACATTTTGTTATAAAATTTCATATTAAATCGGGACTAAGCATTTTTTTGACATTTTTGGACTTAGCACTTTTAAGTTTCATTATATATATATATATATATGTCCTTTATTTAATTAAATATAATATAAATACAAATTGTAGCATAAAATACTTAAATAAAATGTTCACGAAGAACATGGGGCGTTAAAGTTTAATTGCAAAACAGCAAATAAAACATACAAAATACCTTTTTTTTGAAAACTATGGATTTATGTGTAATCTATTGAACTGTATGAAAAACTGAATTTTGAAAATATGTGGACTTAGCTCCTTTACAAGTTAAGGTAACGAAATGTTACAAGAGTTTTTGGTTTGGAAAAACATGTTTCTTCTTAGTTAAAAAAAATATTATCTTAAACAAAAGAAAATGTTTAAACTGTTAAAAATGTTGTTGAAAATGAAAAAAATAAATAAAGAAACTTTGAATGCATGCTCTTCTGTCATGCATGTTCTTTCTGTTTCAATGCAATTTGATCCTTTAGTTCAAATAAATCCTTAACTAGGATTACAAGAATACAATACAATACCAGCTAAATTCTATTCTTTACACTGAATACAGAAAACTGCAGCAAAAAAAAAAAAAAAACAATGAAAACAAGAGACCTAGAAATAATAGGTGTGTTCATTTAATTTACTAGCAGAAACTTGCAACGAGAGGGTAAATTTAAAAGAGAGAGTAAATTTAAAAGTAACAAAAAGTAATTAAAAAAATAATTGAACGCTTTACCAGCAGAAACTAGCAATTTAGGTAAATTGATAATATTCACATGGAAGATGCGAGATGTTTTCTTAATAAATTTAATTGATTTCAACTATTTGCGCAAGAGTATTGTTCTTAAATTTAAAAAAATATATATCCCATTTTATTGAAAAACTCTTAATATAAAAATAATGAAAATTATGTAAATTATGTATGAAAATTATATATTATTATTGTAAACAAAAACAGGTGGTTGAATAATTCTTGCTAGTAAAAATTTTACTATCAGAAATTATCAAAAATTTTTTGTCTCTCAAATTTGTATGCTCTTTTTTCACTCTCTCCTTGCAAGTTTTTCGAGTACGTGAACACTTACTAGTTACAATTATTGAAAAAGCAATAATATTCTGTAAATGAACACACAGAAATACAAAAGTGGAATTTAAAAAATTTCGAATTTAATGGGGAATGTTTATTATCATTTGAAAGAACATTCTTTGGCATTTATTTGTTAAAGATTATGTCTATCAAAAGTGGGCCGTTGCTACGTCGCAGATGGTGCATCCGTTGAGTCCAATTTTCGATGACTCGTTCGAGCATTTCGACTGGTAACTGGCGAATGACATGCGTGATGTTTTCCTCCAAGGCCTGAATCGAAGCGGGTTTGTCCGCATAAACTTTAGACTTTGCATATCCCCACGGGAAAAAGTCTAACGGTGTGATATCACACGATCTTGGTGGCTAATCGACCGGCCCAAAATGTGAAATTATGTGCTCACCGAATTGCATTGATGGTTGCGATGTGTATGAAGTGGCGCCGTCTTGCTGAAGCCAAATGTCTTCGTGTACACTCTCAGCTACGGCCGCTATATTTTCTTCACAGCGTGCTATGAAATTATGAAATGCCAGACAATACTAAACAAAAACAACATGACAGCATGACACGACTCACACGTGATCCGTCAAAAAGGGCTATTGAATAAAGTATCTCTACTTGAATCACCCATTATTTGCAAAATTTATTGTGAACGTAATTAATACATGGCACTTTCTGCTTTACTCAATATTAATTTTAAAGTGAGTTAAAATCTGTTTTAAAAGCATTAATGACTTTACATTACAGCCTGCGTTACCAAGCAATATTTTATATTAATAACCAGTCAAAAATATTCCAAATAACAGTGGTTAAAGAAAAGTTTTGAATACTATTCTCAATCTTCTTCACGCAGCCTCAAATATAGTTTAATGGTTCTTACACTAATCTCAATAATATAAGTACAATAAATGGAAATCAATTTTATCACATTTGTATGATTAAATATGTTTCTTATATGTCTACCACAATCATTGAATATTATAGATATATCGCAACCAAGTGCATATTTTCGTTAGCATTAATGTATTTTAAATAACGTTATTATATTTGTTTATCAACATGTTATGATTAAACAAACAACAAGTAAATATATAAATGTTTCTCGCAATCATTGGCTGTTAACAGCTCCACGTCAACAGCTGTAAAATTGTCTGCACGTAAAACATTTTTAAGGAATTTCTTGTTGCTTGTTTGTTTGTCGTTTGTTTCTATCGCATTTTAATGCAAACAAAAACAAACAAAAGCCATCAACAATACTGATAAAATATCTATATTTCTTATGTTGCAACATTTAATACCGATACAATATTGCAACATTAAACGAAAGTATAAAAAATGCAGAAAAACTGGATCATAACCCCTTTTATTTATTACGGTTTAGACATAAACATACTTATTTAAAGGTACTTTTTATACCCATACCACTATTGTGGGAAGGGTATTTATGATACGTTTGATATGTGCAACAAGTAAAAAAAAATTGGTTTTACGCCCACATTTTAGTATACCCCTCGACTCGGAATCAATCTAAAAATTTCCGTACGTCCAGCTGGTTCTATGTCTAAGTACATTTTTTGTGCAAAGTACAGAGCGCAGTTTAAAAAATAATTTGGAAGGCTTAAATTGATACCAGGACGAGGCTTTTGGAAAACGATTAGATTTTCCCCATAATTTCACATAGCCCTTTTTCAAACATAAAATGATTTGCATTGGTACAAGCGTTCTCTTTCGAAATAAATCATTATGAATCGCTTCTAAAGCTTGTGACTGATCTCCCAAAGAAAAACACTATTTCGATATTATCGAAGTCAAAGTACGATGTTAAAATAAAATTTTTCAAACCATCTAATAGACATTATAATTAGTGCAGCAAGCATTTTTTTTAGGTTGATTGATCGAGGTGATGTTATGATAGTATTATAGTTAAGAGCAATTTCGGTAATCATATAATAGTAAATGAATCATACAAGGGATAAGCTAAATAATACACATTGTACAAGGTAGTCCAACATTTGGCACCCGATGTTCTTTGACTGTTTTTTTCTTTTAATAAAAACTTTAGTTTTGCTTTGAATTGTGTTTTTTCATTTTTTTTTTTTATTAAAGGAAAAAAATGATATCGGCCAAGTGGGCCCTATTTTTGCAAGTTCTAAAACTCTTTCATCATCCCTTGTAGCAATAGGTTTCCGAATTCTGACAGGTATTCTCTTTGAGGACTTCAAGGGTCTGAGACTTTTTGACATGAAGAAATTGTATTTAAATCACTGCAAATTTTGCTGCCTATTATTTAGGCTTATGTTTATTAAATTTTTCCAACTAATAGACTTAAAGTCTAGGCTTAAGTCTATTTCAACTTTATTACACTTTTATATACATCAGTATATTAAAACTACATTTTGTACATTTTTCATGCATGTAGTATATAAAAGTTCATTCAATCGTTAAATGTACATTTTGTTGAAACTATCGGTATATTGGCAGAATACATTTTTACAACTTCACTTATAAAAGTAGTTGTATTTTTGTTTTACGTGTACATATTTACACATACATACTAGTGATGTTACGAATATTCGTATTCGAATCGCTGAATATTCGTCTATTTCAGGACATTCGTAGTCGCCAAATTCAAGCGAATAATGTTCAAAAAAAAAAAAAAAAAAATGTAAAAAATACATTAAGGCCGGGCTTTTGAGATGTGTATTAAGTTTAAACTTAGTTCCTAATCATGTAAAACGCAACGCAACGCCAAAGAATTACATTGAAAGCACAAAATAATGTCATAAATATTTTGTTGCTGCTTTCTACAGAAATTCACATTGCGTTTTGAAATTTCAAACGCTGCATGGCTTCAGGCGTTGAAATTTTTAAAACGGTAAATGAAATGCAACAACAAAATTACAAAATATTTAAGACATTGTTTGTGCTGTCAATGTAATTCTTTGGCGTTGCGTTGCGTTTTACATGATTAGGGCCCTGGTTTAACGTAGTCTGATACTCGGAATTTTCAGTCGATTCAGCATAGCCGAATATATCACTGTTACTTGTTTTCAATTAAGTTTGAAACACAAAGTGGCGCTAAGTTATAGCCTGGATATTCTTATTCGTATTCGATGAATATTAGCAAATATATTCGTATATGTATTCGCGAATATTAAAAATGGATATTCGTAACATCACTAATACATATACATGTATAATGCACATGTTCTTGTATTTAAATAAGGATTTTTTTACACATTCACAGACATTCATAATGTGAAGGCATGCATGTCGAATGCATTGTTTGTTTACAAAATAAAACCAACATTTGTGCTCTGGGTGTATTTAAAACCCTGTAGTGTTGATGAAGTAAGAATTCCACACTACTTTCCGCTATAATGGAAATTTTCACTGGCCTCAATCCATGGGTAGTTTAATTAAGAGGAATTTTAACTAAACAACACAAATGTGTGTAATCTTCAAAAAGTCCTATTACTTTAGTTCGCCAGAATTAAAGGGTTTTTAATTTTATTCATATGTTTGCTTATTAGCATGTCTAAATACTCTAACATACTTTATGCAAAAGTATCAGTCACTAGTTTAAAACTGTGTGCAGGAGTGCAATAAAAAAATAAAGCTTAACTATAATATTAAAATATAATTTCTCGTATTTACCACTTGCCAAACTTTGGACGAGTTCATATGTCTGTGTTAACGTTTATGAACAAATATAAAATTTAACTAAAAATATAAAAAACACAAAAAGAGAGAGGTAATTTTTTTATGGAAACATTAATGCTCATATGGCATAAGCTGAAAATAGAGATTGTTTTCTTATTTTTTCAAATCACAGACTTACTGAACGGCAATTGTATTAAAACTCTGTTAATGGCTGCACAACGAATATGCATTCGAAGTCATACTTAAGAGCAGAGGTTCCGAACACTTTTATTTATTTTGTAAATATTTTTAAGAGACAACTAAGATCACATCTATCATTCTTATTGTTACTTTAATCATATTATGATTAAACCGGCCTATCACAATCATATTTCACTCAGACTTGCACATTTACCGGTGTCATTCCATTAAGAGTTTGATATTTATAAGAAGAAAATCTAAATGGTGGGTTATGGTTATGTAAGAAACGTTAAATTCTGGTGGCCCATAGGATTCTATTTTAATCATAATAATGTTCCGGTAATTACGATACGATTGCAGTAAACGTTTTTCTTTCTAAATTTTCCTTAAAAAATTGTTTAGTTAACCTGGATCACGGGGAAATATATTTTTTCTCTGCGAGCAGGTTGGCGATAGTTCTGGAAGAGATACTCATCGAGATATCCCCACCGAAGGCAAAGTGGAAGCTGTAAGGCAAAATTATAAAAACGATCCATCTGTCCCATCTCGTCTTCATTCTGGCCAATTGTGCAATTCCAGAACATCTTAAGATTTATCCAAACAAAACTCAACTGGCGGAAGCACTGCTATCGCAGGACCACATACAACGACTATACTAGTACATTGGTAGGTGTTATTGGGCTGCCCTGTATGTGTTACGTACATTAAAATACGAATTTGTTAGAATATTCTTTGTGTATACAATTTAAATTAATTTTTTTCTATTGATTTTTCTGTGGCAATAAATTTCATAAAAGTACAGGAATAAATATGAATGCGTGTGTAAACGTAACAGGAATTCTATTGAAGTTTTAAGCACGTAACTTCTATATAAATATTTTTTCACATACGAGTACATTTACATAGTTTTGTGTGTTGAAAAATTTTCAGTCAATATATGATGTGTTGCGAATGCTTCATTATGCTTTTGCATTTTATTCAGTCAGTCAAACCATGTGTAAAAAATATATTTTTTTTAATTCTTTACATAAATATTGCAGGAGAACTGTATGTATATTTAACCAATAAAATTGTTGACTGTATCTTATGGAAAAATTTTCGCAATATATGATTTTAAATATCAACAACAACAAAATTAAATTTTTAATAATTATGTTAACAATTAAAAGCAACTTATTATTGCACAGAAAACATACAAGTCTATTTGTATATTACCTTCATAATACATACATATGTATGTATGTATATATGTTATACACTTAGAGAAATAATATGTTTCTATATTGTCGTAAGAACTATTATTCTAGGAAAGTTTCTGACATTGGTCAGTGCATTAAAAACCTTTTTTAGTCTGATCTTACAAGGACTATAAAATTATTTTATGCTGCCCACGATAAATTTATAATTGTCATAAGTATTTATGTGTTTAACACATTGTAATGGTTGTCGATAGAATAACATAATAATTTATTAACATATACCAGGTTACTACAAATATAATTATATGAATAAGGAAATTATATATATTTAAAAAAAAATTATATATGTTCTCTAGGTGTATAATCAGATTTATTCTGATTAACTTTATACACACGATGTACTTGAAATTGTATCAAATATAACACAAGGGAACAAAATTGAGCTTTTTGTGTTGATTGGAAGTTTCATGAAATTTTTTTTTTACTTATTTGAGGTCGCTGTATCCAATTTTTTCATCAGCTCGCATTTTTTAAGTTACTGGTTCTAATCGTATTTTTTACTTTTTTCCAATAATAAGAAGTTAAAAAAATCTTAACTTTAAGTGGGAAACAGAATAGTTGCTGTAGTACAACGTGACGAGTAGCGCTGCAAGCTCCCAAAAGTTAAATGCGGCAGTTTCAAAGTATTGCCAACAGAAAACGTAGTTGTAGCAGTCGTTGCAGTAGAAGTTGAAGTGCAAATTTCGAAATTTTAAACTTTGTTGCGCAACAGTGCATTTGCCAGCTGAAGCTACTACTACAACTACTTTATTCTGTTCCTGGTCTTACTCTTCATTAAGCGATTTTAACAATATTTTTTTTATTTAAAGACGTAATATTTACCTTTGAAGACAATCAAATTTTTTTCATTAAAAATCATGAAAAATCCAAAACGGGAAAAAATTAAAGTCTTTCAAGCATAGTCACATAACCTGTGGCCCAAATGAGACATAGATCATAAAATTCGATTGACGCGTTTTGCTTTTATTCATAATTAAGTGAATGTACCTCATTTTTAAGTGAAGGAAAGACACGTCCATAAATAGAACATCAGCAAACACACACACATTAAAAATATTATTTTTAGTGTGTGAAATCGCGATTTTTAGGGGGGTGCTTTAAAACCATGTGAGATAAGGCCATGATGGCTTTATCTCTCACTCAATAGGGAGATAAGGCCTTTTTTCATTTGAATGGGAGATAAAGCCATCATGGCCTTAGCTCACATTAGCAATATTAGAAAAAGGCTTTATCTCTCATTTCAGTTTTGAAGAACTTTTGCATTTTACATTGATTAATAATAGATTTTCCCTTTTACGAAATCTGGCTTCGCATACTAAAGTTTGTCTGCGTGGCGGCCTGCGGCCGCGCTTACGGGTTTTCTCCTCCAGTAGGACGCGGCAGGTGGCTTCGCTGAATAAAGTTTTCCTACGTCCGTCACAACTTTAGTGTTTCTTTTCCCGGAAACAAGTTTAAAATATGGCTTTATCTCTCATTTGCGAAAAAAAGTATGGCTATATCCTCATTTCGCAAAATTTTAAATATGACCTTACCTCTCAATGATTGGGCAATAAGGCCATTATGGCTTTATCTCCCATTCAATTGAGCAATAAAGTCATAATGGCCTTATCTCACATGGTTTTAAAGTACCCCACCGATTTTTATCAATTCAGTCTCTCAGCAAATTTTGAATAAAATCAAAAGTTGTGCACCGATTACAATGAAATAAAGCTCATTTCAATTCGAAATATGATAAGCTAAATGTTTTTAGACCAAAACTGTGATTTTTGTCCCATTTTTATTTTTTATGAATTTTTAAAAAGCAAAAACGTTAATTTTTTTTAAACTGCTCTTTTTTCAAAACTTCAACGATATCTCAGAAACTGCTGTGCAAATGTTAAACCAATGAATGCATAGCTTAAAGATAATATTGTTGACGAGTTTTAAATTTCTATTTTAACTGAATATGGGAAGCCGTTTTCAATCTATTCCAATATATATGTAGCGGTATATCGCGAATTGTCGAGCTGATAGAAAAAAAAACCAAGCGCAGATTTGGATTCAGCTTCCCAAATAACCTTAAAAACAACATTCAGTTCTTACTCAACAAAACTCATGTTCCCTTGTGTAATTATATTTATTACTGCTGAGGTTGATAATATTGTTCATTTCACAATTAAACAAATTAATTGAAAATAGCAGAGATTACTACAAATGTTGACGAGTATTGAAGTAAAAAACCTACAATTTATTTTTACCGGTTTATTGTTTTTATGGTAATTGAAAAATATATTTAGGTAAAAAAAATTATATGTATATCAATTTAAATAATTTTTGTGGTTTATTTGGTTACACTGACACAATACACACATACATATACAAAAAAAGATAAAATGCCTCTTAATTCCCAAGTTCAAATAATAGATGTTTTACAACTCTTAAAAAGCTCAGCACATATTTGAGTCAAATATTCCAGTTTAAGTGATTACACTGTGCGCCAGCTCAAAACAGCGGGAGATTTCCTAACCGGGAAAAGTTACATCAGTCAAAAAAAAAAAAAAAAGCTAACATGTACCTGCGTCTCGCTGGGTCAGGTCTAGGAATCGAGATATTGATTTTAAGTTAGTTAAAAAATTTAAATTTTTTTGCGTTTCTTCATTCATTCATTCTTTTTCACCATCTAAATAACCGAATATCGCAAAGCGATGTTCAGCAAAGTGGAAGAGTATTTTTGGTGTTCCTTGTATGGGATAGCTATCTAGCAAAACTCAATTAAAATCATCTAGTTCTGGTTCTTAGAAAGTGATAACAAAATTTTGTGTAATAGTGCATTTACACCTACGCCATAAACAGGTTATAAGTTGTTTATGACGATAAACTAGTTTGAGGAACTTGTTTATCAATACAAATTATAAACACGTTTGTAACTTGCTTTTGAGATAAACTAGTTACAAACAACCAGTTTTTGTTAATGCAACTCTGTTTTTTCAAATTTTGTTCTGGCAATGCTAGTGATATTTGACATTTCCTCAAAAATAAAAAAAATAATGTGAAAAAAAATTTACTTTTATCTGTAAAAAAAGCCAAAACAATAGTAAGAAAAATAAAATAAACAAAGAAAATGTTTAAAAAAATTCCAAATTTATAAGAAATGATAGTTTTTTTACATATTTTCTTTTAGATGGACAACGAAAATAAAAGGTTTGTTTATATGTTCGTATGTATGTGCATCAAGGTTTTTTTTTTTTGTTATTGGGGCTAAGAACTTGTCAAAGATAAACATCTTAACTGTCAAAAATGCTGATGTAAACGGTATAGTTTATGAAAGTAGTTTACGATCATAAACTAGTTTGAAAATTACAAGTGTAAATGCACTATAAGAAATAATATTGAAAAGAACAATTAAATACGAAAATGTGTTTTTGTTTTCAATATAATTTCTAACACGATTTTTTTTCATTTTCTAAAAACAGGCAGACGGTCTAGAGAAAAAAAATAGTAGTTTTCATCTAATTTTAGTTTTGAACACTCAAAACGGCTTCCCGTCTATAAATTTATCGGTGATTTCATGAGGGTAGACCGTGCGGGCGAGAGCAGTTTTTAGTGGGTGAAAATCCCACGCTGACATTAGGCTTTAAGTGATTTGCTCATATTCTAAAAATAAGTTGACTTTTATTAAATAACTTACTCGAATGTGTATTCTATGTCAAATCACAATTTATAAAGTTTTCATACTTTAATAGTCTTATTCCTTTAATATTTTCTATGCCCTATCAGATTTTTTGTTTGTATATTTCTGTTACGAGGCTTACTTTAGCCATCCTTTGGCTAGAAATGAAGTAAATTGTAGAGAAAATTTATACAACTATTAGACACTAGCAGAATGTAATGCATTTTCTGGCCCGCTACGGCCTTCGTACTTTTTGTCAAGAATGGATTTTTTGAATTTCAAGAACAATTCTTGACAAAAAGTACGAAAAAACAAGAATTAAGGAAGAACTTGAAGATCAATTAAAATAGGTAATTATTCATTCAAAAGCAAATTTTGATCTACCAAGGTAAAATACCATTTGGTTTTAAGATTGATGTTTGACTAATGACGTCATCCATCGCCAATGGCGGTGAGAGCTTAAACGGCCAACTCCGCTGAAGAGATTTTGTGGTTACAATCGAAACTAGTCTGGGCAACCTGTCCGTGAAAACCTGGTTTCAATTCAAAATTATCAATAAATTGTAATTCATTTCATGTTGTAAAATTCCTTTCTTCATAAAAATAATTTAATGAAAATTAAATTCAATAAACTTAAGCCGGCTTAAAGAATCAAAATACAATTTTATAATAAAAATAATACTCAACACGAGAACTCAAATTCCCAGATTCTAATTTTTAAAAAACTAACAAATAATTTATAAAAATCTGATTGAGAAAATACCGACTTCCTTGTGTGAAGGGTACTAACTTTGCTGAACTTCACTTTGCGATATTCACACATTTAGAAAGTCAAAACTCATAAAAAAGGCACGATACTCACTAACTTTAAATCGATGTGTCCTGATTCCTGTTCCAGACCCAGCGATACGCCGGTGCACGTATAACCTTTTTTTTTTTTTGATTAAGCTGTTTCCGGTGAGCAGCACATAAAGAAGGTTTTATTTTTTGTTTTTAAAAAAAGGTGAATTGTTTTCGATTGTCAAGGATGATGAAATTGTTTTATTTTCAATGTTATCGATAAATATGTATGTGTGGTGGATTTCTTTTTGCCAAAAGTGTTTTTATCTTATAAAAATGTTTACATAACACTTGATTGAAGTAAAAAAACTTGGCACATAAAACGCGCTGCATGTAATCTGAATTTTGAAACGTATCAAATGCACTGAAGGTTTTAATCGCAGCAGCGCATAAAACGGCTGGTGTGAAACTCGAACTTAATAGCGACTTTACTATTCTTTATTTTTGTCCTATGCTAATCCCGCGAAGCTCTTCGCTTGTCTGCAGTAAAGAAAACAGACTCTCTGGCTGGAATCGAACCCGCAACCCCGGCAGGGCTGTCAGATGTGGCGATTTCTCGCCAAACGTGGAGATTTTCAAACTCTTTTGGCGGCCTAATTTTCGATTTGGCGACATGGCGATTTTTTGGCGATTTATAAAATAGTTGGCGATTTTGTTGGCTATTTTTGATGAGCCATCTATTTGTTTTGAAATTTGTTAAATTCAAAACGAAGAAATAATATTTTTTTTTATTCTAGTATTTCAATGTATGAAATTTGATGCATTCATATGTATGACCAGTATTTAAAACTAAATAATGTTGAAATGGCTGATGAAGATAATCTTCGAGAAATTTTTTTTTCACATTTAAATGTGCTCTTGAAAGAAGTAATAACTAGAATTCTTTAAAAATGAATATAATGAAAGTTTATGAAAATGTTTCCATTATAAAATGTGACAAATTATCACATAAAATTTGTTGTTTTTAAATATATTTTAAAGATTTTTTATGAATCCTAACTTACCCTTGGATGTTAATGAAATACAATAGAAAAAATACAGTTTGTTAAAAGAAAATTGTAATGATGATATTCAATCTAATTAAGATCAGTTTAGGCCAACAATTTATAGTTACAAGGATACTGCAGGTACCTGTATTGAAATATTGAAATTCACTAAATATCTGCTTTGAAGTAGAATGCGATATGAAGTTTTCGACACGTTTTTACGAGCCAAAAGTTATATGAATACAAATAGCACATGTTGCATTTCTTTTCTACCTTCACAATGTATTTCAAAAAAGAAGACAACAAGTTAGTCTTCTTGGTGAACTATATAGCGTTTTAGTTATATAATAGAACTACAACTAAATACAAATATATTGTACATCCAATATTTGTTTAATACTTACCGCAAAATCCTTTTTATGTTACTTTAAGTAGACTTCTATAAAATATTTTAAACATTGCACCTTTTTTGTTAAATAAAAATTAAACAAAATATATGGCGACTTTTTTTGAATTTTTGGCGGATTTTAGGGATACGGAACAAATTTTTTTTGGGATTTATGAAAAAATATTTTTAATTATTCTCAAATACATATATTATTGTCGAAATCGAAAAAAATAAATGCTTTGGGGATTTTTGACATTGAATTTGGCGAAAAATATCAAAATAAATCTGACAACCCTGAACCCCGGTGCTGATAGACTAGCTCATCACCAACTAGCTTACCGGGCCACCCAACAACTGAAGTGGAAAAAGCAGAATAATACTGGATGATATCAGTGGGAATTCCGGATGATTTCTCAACATTAAAGTAGCAGCATGAACTACTGGGTATTTATTTAATGCATTTTTGCCTATTAAATTTTTGTTTTTTTGTGGTTTTTTAATATGTGTGTCTTTTGTGTTGTTGTAATAGCGATGCAAAAAAGTGTGAAAATAATTATGTTAATTAGAAATCTAATTATAAATAAAATCATTAATTTAAATTCTAATATTTCCTAATAATTTAACTAAATAAATTATTTATTTGTTCTTGTGAATGACTATCAAATATCTACGACACTAATCAATATTAAACACACACAATAAAAGAAATAATATTTATCATTAATGACAATAAAATGCCAACAATATAAAATCAAATTTAAGTGAATATGACTCATTTACTTGAACAACGTCATAACTCTAATAAAATAAATTTTGAGAAAAATGCTTATAAAGATTTTTATAATATACAATTAAGTCTTTTCCCAGAACAGTATTAACAGTATTAAACGTGACCAAATGAGAAGAGTTTATTACAAAAACCATTTAATTTGCCCACAATATAAAATATTATATCATAATCATTCATTCCAAAATCAATTTTTTTAATTAAACAGAGAAAATTGGCTTTATAATTACAGGCAAATGAATTAAATAATCTCTTAAATAGCCATATAAAATCACATTAAAATTGTATTATAATAAACTTAAATAGTTTATGTAAAAGAAGAGCCATTTACATCAATAACAGTGGAGCGAAGTATAAAAGCCAAAAATGAAGCGTCATTATTATTGTATCCCGTGAAAATGCAATTAACATGATTAAACAAATCGAGTTCGGTTAAACAAGGATGCGAAAGAGCCGCCTGGCAGTCCTTTATGTAAAGAGAACATCTAACAATAAATAACAGCAGCGAGTTAAATAACCTACACTTCAATTAAATCTATGGGCATTTGGCAATAATGAAGTTAAAATGTGAGTAAAAGATGAAATAGCAGACACTGATTTCAATATCATGGAGCCATACAGATACGAACATCAGCTAACGCATGTTTATAGGGGCACCGTTTATCAAATGTTTGCAAAAGAAGATCAAGTGGTTTTTTCCTTTTGAATATGTGAGCGCTATATTGGGATGAGTTAAACGAGTACAGTCTTAAAAGTTTATTAACTACAAAAATAACTTTATTTTTTTTTTTTTTTTTTTTTTTTTGTTATTATTCCTACACTAAATCCCGCGAAGCTTTTTGCTTTTCTGCAGGAGACCAGAGTCTCTGGCGGGAATCGAACCCGCAACCCCGATACTGATAGACTAATAAATAAATATCTAACCATTGTATAATTATAAAGATCATTTAACTGTCGTAACCATATTCTGAATAAATTAGGCCTAATGAAGTCGGCAAAAATACGTTATGGTTGACAATAAGGATTTTAGGATTGCCTCAATAATTCCTGGTAGTCCAGAATGTTAAAAAGGAAAGTACCATCCCCAAAAACCATAAAAGCATAGTCATTATATTCAAAATTTTGCAAAATTTGCCCACCACTTACAGCATATTATTTTTCAAAACATATAAAAAAATGTTCCCAAAAAAATTAATAAGAATCGCATTAATAGAAAAATTATTAATTTAAGCCATAAATCTCATTCTGCGCCACTTTGCATATTATTTAATATTTCTAACTTCATACACATTTTCCAATTTTATAAGTAAATGCCATTTGCATCGTTTAGGTTTTCTAATTGTAGTATTTTTCCTAGAAAGACTACTTCACTTTGCATTTAAATAGTCTTTTGAAATTTATACAATTTAATCAAACCGTTGCTAAGTGAATTTTAAATGTAATGCCAGCTAAGAACACAAACACATACTCTACTTTCAAACTTCGCCCGCAGCCATTGAAGCTAAAAGTAATTCAAATCGACTTAAGTGAAATAAGCTCAGTTGCCATAACATCTTAAGTAGTGATCACGTATTAGCTTAATATTAAATTGATTTGCAATGCAAATCATACCAGCGAGAGCAGTGATTATATTCAAAACTTTGCACAATAAAAGGGAAACAATTAGAGAAAATGGTCAAATGTTTGCCTACCAAGAAAAAGTTAAATTAAATTCGAATAAAATTTAAAAAAAGATAGGAAATCTATATAAAAATCGGCAAGGGCAAAAGAGTTAAGAACACTTCCCTTCTCCGTTTGTCAACAGGTTTTAAGAAATATATACACCATTTGAGAGGTATTTACTTACAGAACTGTATGGTATATATTAATGGGGTAATTATGTTATAAGAGGGAAAACGGGTGAATTCGCTAACCTTATGTCTCTGCATTTCTAGTTTTTGGTTTCTTGGTCCAATAGTAAGAAGAATTCAAAAAGTACCAGTTGTAGATAGAAAAAGTACCAACATTTTTCATCTTATGAGTTCTCATTTACTCCAGACCCTGCACCTATAATTTTATGTTCCTAAGAAAAAATTTTAATTTAGGTCAGAGGTTAGTCTCAAACCAAAACGATCCACTTAGATGGGATTTTTGGAAACTCGAATGTTCAGGGGGTGAAAGAAAGGGCAAACAAATATAAATTCGCTAACCACATATCTTCTTAATTAAAAGAGATAAAGGAAAAATTTAATACTTATCGTTGTTCATTGAAACAAAAAGCGGACAGGTGTTTGGTACATGTTTGAAATTTGGCCCTTTTGGGTAGTAAACGGGTATAACATGTATTTTGGAACTTCTTTGTTGAACCAATAAACATTCCATTTTTTAAACCAAACATAGAAATAAAAATTACACCAAATTCGTAACTTATCTAAAAAAATACAAATATAAATATGGTACTTTTTCGAAATTCGAACTTTAAGGGATGAAAATCGTTCCTATTGTTGGTACTATTTTTAAAACATTTGTCTCCATATACTGATACATACGCACTTAATTATGAGCTCCCACTACAATATGGAATTTTTTGATATTTCAATGGGAAGAAGAAAAGTATCAAAAAGGGGAAATATGGTACTTTTTTCTTCTTCAATTGGTACTGTTTGAATTTTCGTTAATATTGCACCTAGAAATATAAAATGAATATGTTTAAGATTAAAGTTTTAAATTTATAATTGCTCCAACTATATTATAATTTATTTGCCTCGAAATATTTTAAATGACAGTGGCCACTCTAGATTAAGGAGAAGAGATACTGCAGGACTCATCCGACGAGAAGATCGCTAAAAATCTACATATGTGAACAGAAACCGTGAGGAGAAAAATTTTCGTCTAGCATTGGCAGGAGAAAAATAAAGTATTAGTATAAGATATGATTAATTATTGTTAGTTCATATTTAATATATGAAGATTCAATAAATAAATAATGAAAAAAAAAAAAAAAATGATCACCAACATCGCACTATGATTGTTCACTATTATTTTATAGTTGTGCCAACCTTAATAATTGTCCAAGACTATTTCATGATTGTCGCTATTATATTTATACATTATGCATGTGAAAATAACTTTATGATTATCGAAAGTAATAAATATTGCTCTTAAATATTATGAATAAATTTTTAATCATATTTAAAACATTAAAAGCAATTTTAATTTTTTGTTTAAAGTCTTCAAAGATGCATATTTCAGTATGCAGAGGAATGAAAATGTTATACAATCAGCAAATTACTTCATATTTATTTTATTATATTTATGACTACTACCGATAGAATTACATGGTTTTTGTAGTTATTTTTATTTTTTTATTGTATTCTTTTTTTTGTGTTTTAGAGCACATTTTTGGCCAAATATACTTCGAATTCATGGACATTTTTGATGTCGACGTCAAGGATTACACAAAAGCAGGAAATAATATGAGAAAACCGAAAATAAAAATCCAAACAGATGAAACAAACACTATAAAACCTCGCGTTAAATAAGTGTGTATACACCCTGCCGTGTGTGTAAATATATTGAATAATGATTGTGATTACGATAATACGGCTAAAATTTGTTTAAAATTTTGTAGATGGTGCTACAAATGCAGATATTAGAATTATCTGTGCCCTCTGCCCATGTTCTGTAACTCCCACGGCGAGAATCTTTATGATTAAAATGTGAGAAATGAAACAAAAATGCCATAAATTGAAACAAACAACTGTTTTTCTCACTTAACTGCGTCTGTAACATTTTTGGCAAGTAATAAATGTCACGTAAGAAAATTTCTCGCCTTAATACTGAAAAAGTGTGTCCGCAACATTTTTGTGAGACAGTTCCCGCTTTGAACTGTCATATGAACTCACGCATAAAAACGGGGTATGAAAAAATTGTAACACTAAAAAATAAATTTAAAATGTAAAATGCAATGAATATTAACATGGAAGAGATACGTATTTTGTTTCTGGTAGATTTTTTCATTGTTTAATTATTTTGCTCTTAAAATTTTTGAACGTTTTCAAAGCAATTTTGTTAACAAATATTAAAGACGCCGTTGTTGAAACGATATGTTTGACTGGCATTCTCAACATCTGCAATTTCATATCGGTTTCGAGTATTATGACATTTATAACGAAACGACATAATCTCTTTTGATAGCTTTACACATGAGTTACAGACACACTTTTTTCTCAATTTTTTTGAAACGATGGAATATTTTGTTTCACATGTTTTCGATGCGAGAATTAAATATATTCGATGCGACAACTAAATATATTTAACGGAAAGGAGTATTTTAAATTCTTACTGAAATTATTCCGTGACTTTATTACCAATTACTATATCTTAAAGTGTAGCTAAGTAATGTAAAATTTTTCTTTAATTGGTACTCTTGGAATTGCTGGGTATTGGTCTTCAGTTCCTATCTGGCGCTGTTTCTGTTTGTATTACACTCCAAGAATAAACAATCAAATTTATAAGGAAAAACACAAATAAAGGAGTACTATGTAGGAATGAAAATACACATTCTCTGGTTCAACTGCCAAAAAAAAAAAAAAACAAATATATGAAAACGTAAATGCAATAAAAAAAAATTATTTCACAACGGACAAATAAATATTTGATTTTTGGCTTAAAGCTTGAGCCAACGGACAGTCACAATTTTTTTTCATTATATATGTTGCTATTGTATAACGAAGGAATCATAAATACATGACTGTAACTGTAGGCAAAGTAACCATACATGGCAACCATGTAGACTTATACAAAAAATCGAACATTCAGGAGTTTTTAGTGTAAACAAAAGAATGAAAATCCTTATAGAAACAGAACGGAATTTATATGTATGTATATAGACTGATACTAATAGAAAAATTTTATATGTATGTATAATATGTTTATTTGATATAGAAGAGGTGTAAGAAGGATGTGCGAGAAATAAAAAGAAATCACAAAGAAATTTGACAATATTAGAATCTCTTTATGTCTTCCTAAAATTAACCCGCTTTAAGGAACTGATACGATAATGTATGACTAACGCTTGCCTAAATTCATCTTAAGCGATCACAATATAAGTACAGTGATCACGCAAAATGTTGCTTTAATTATAAAATCGTTACTCCAATTATATATAAAGGTAGATAATTTCTAAACAGATCATTGTATATGAAATTTTTTCTCTCGTTTACACAGAAGAAAATTATCAGTAGTTTCTTATCAACAAAAAAATTTGTTTAAAAAGTATTTCCATTGAATGAATGCGATAATTAAATCAATTATTTTTTTAGTTGAAAGAAAATTAAAAATTTCAATTTGATTTAATTAACATTTTAGTTGTTTTAAAATAAATTTTTAATTAGAATAATAATTAAATAACAAAAAACCTTAACTGATTTTTTTTCGTTTAAAATAAAATAATTTAAACTTGTAGAATTGTTGTTGGGAATTTTCAAAACCTGAGCTAAATTAAATGAAATCAATAAACACTTTGTTTGAAATGGCAAAGTTTTTTCTTTAATTTTTTTAATTTTAATTAAAAATATCATTTATTGAAAAAAAATATTAAAAATTAAAAATTTTTAGTAATCAATATAATCATTTTGTTAATAGGTGCAAAATCAACAAATTGATTGCTTGATTCTATGAATTTGCTGATTAGGGACAATTTTTAATTTTTTCTGTACATACTCTTTACTCTGTAAGACTTGCACGCGTTAAATTACCATCACTAGTAAGCCGAAGAAAAATGCTTAACATTGCGTTTTTAGTTAATTTGCTTAATGGTAACGTTAGTTCGGAATTCCTGCTTAATAATTTTAAACTCAACGTTCCTCAGCGATCAACTCGCAATTACATACCATTATATCTTTAGGCCTTTCACACAAACTATGCAAATTCTGATCCTTTTCGGAGAATATGTAAAGATTTTAATGAAATGTATGATTTAGTTGACTTTTCTTTAAGTGCCAGTGTCATTAAACGTAGTATTGTCTTGTTTTTAAATATATAAGCTAATAATATTGTTCGGATTTAAATCCATAGACTTAAATAAATAAAAAAAAAAAAAAAATAATTGATTTATTTTCAAGCAATTTATCCGGCACTACAATAAATTGTATGTCCTGGCCTAGATAATAAATAATCTATAAGCACTTCGGTCTTTTACGCTCTGAATTTAGTTTGTAATACCAATGATCTTCGCTTTGTCTTCCACTTGGTCGTTCCATTGGAGGCTCGTTGTTGTCATCTAATGCTTTTCTGGATGCGGCGTTCGGTTCCATTCGACCGACATGCCCTATTCACTCCGTTTACGCAGATGGCCCAAAAATTTTACGAATGACACTCAGCACTGCTTCATTCGCTATCGCAAGTACCCATGATACGGTAACAGATAGAAGCACAGGTAGTATTAGTGTGCTGAAAAGTGTGGCTTTCGAATTTCGAGAGAGGGCTCTGTTTTTAAGCTGTTTACAGAGCCCGGAGTAGCATCTTTCACTATCCTTCTTTTTTAACTTCTCAGCCTACAATTTTGCTGCAAATATATACATTTATGTTATCATACTTTCTATAAATGTAAAACAAATCATATGAGATTATTGCACTCAAAACAAGGACTATTAAAACCTTAAGCTTATTGAACAACAGAAAAGAGCAACAAGAAAGCAAACAAAATACTAAATAAAATGTTAAAAGAGGAATAAAGCCGAAAAGTTAAGGTGGTCGTAAAGTAAAAGGATAATAAAAATACAAAAAATAAAAAAATATAAACATTTATTGGGTTTTCTTCTACCACCCTCTGTACTTTACATGTGTTAAGGATACTCCACAAAGCAAAATGCTAAAACTAAGAATGAGTAAATATGATAAAACGATAAAAGCTTTAAATATTAGAATTATCATACAGATTGTCTCTACACCACTTTTCATTGAAATTGAGAAAATTCCAAATGCAAATGAGAATTTAAATTTGAAATTGAGAAAATTCCAATTAAAATTGGGAATATCAATTTGGAATTCAGAAAATTCCAATTGAAATGGAGAATATCAATTTGAAATTGAGAAATTTTTAATTGAAATGGAGAATATCAATTTGAAATTGAGAAAATTCCAAATGAAATTATGAATTTCAATTTGAAATTGAGAATATTCCGAATGATATTGAGAAAATTCCAAATGAAATTGAGAAATTTTAATTTTAAATTGATAAAACTGAATTATATAATTTTTATTATATTAATACAACAAACATAAGGATGGTAAAAATTAAAATAAATACAAATCGCAATATTATTGGCCAACAGGCATATTTTCCAGATCCAGACCAGATTGATAAAACGTTTTAGTATGTTGTATGGGTCTACTGCAATCTTCAGTAGTTGTACATGTCTCAGAAGCCTTAATCACCTCTTCTAAAAAGGCAAGCCTCTGCTCTCCTACATTGGGCGGAATTACGCTCCGTACATTCATCTTTGTTTACGCCAAATGGGGCTCAATCGCAGGAGTGTAGCTGGAGAATACGGTGAAAACAAAGATGAATGTACCAAACGTTATTCCCCCAATGTAGAAGAGCAGAGACTTGACTTTTTAGAAGAGGTGGTTTAGGTTTCTGATACATGTATGTTTACTGGATATTGCAGTACATACTACATACTACAACGTTTTACCAATCTGCTCTGAATCTGGAAAATATACCTGTTGGTCAATAATATTGTGATTTGTATTTATTTTAATTTTTTCCATCATTATGTTTGTTATGTATGTTCGTTGTATGAATATTAAAAAAAAAATTATATAATTAAATTTTATAAATTAAAATTTCTCAATTTCAAATTAAAATTTCCTGATTTCATTTCGAATATTCTCAATTTCAAATTGAAATTCTCAATTTCAATTAAAATTTTCTCAATTTGAAATTGAAATTCTGATTTTGATTTGGAATTTTCTTAATTTCATCTGGAATTTTCTTATTTTCGATGAAAAATGGTGTAGTGTTAAGCAAAAAAAAAAAAATGTTAACAAGAAAGGCAATTGTTTGGCAAGTACTTGCTGATAACAATTTATTTATGATTTTATAGTTCATTGTATTTTTAACTTATTTGTCTTATTTTCTAATAGACAGTTTATGAAAATAAGCACATAACTTTATTTTCTTTTTCATTAGTAATTAATAAAATACTAAAACTGTTTATTAATTCTTTATAAATTTTTGTCTTTATTTTTAGATTTTTTTTAAAAAATTTGTCACAAATCACAGAAACATGACATTGTCTAACAAAGAATCATTATTTATCATTTTTATAAGGTTTTATAACAAGGCGAATTCATGTACACGGTGGTGTCGATACTACAACAAGTAACAACACCAAAAACACAACAATGTATTTTTGTTGTTGCTTTCTTTGATCGATATGTCAAAAACACAAGCAACTTTTGACATTTCTCTCTCTAAGTAAGAAAAAAAGTAGCACAGCTGTGTTTTCAACGCCACCTGAAAAATTAATTATTTTGTAAATCCTTCACTTTGCGTTAAAAAATTTTTCATATAAAAGTTCTTGAATTTTCAAAAATTTTTCTGGAAATATTTTTGAAGTGAGGTGAAGTGTTTTACAGATTAACCCCCTAAGTTGTTTTTTATATAATTAAAAATTATTTACAGGTAGAGAAAAAAATATGTTTGTAGGACTCAAATATCTTTTAAGTTTTTCTTTTTACCATAGTATAGTTATTATAATGGATTATTTTATTATTTTAGTTAATTACCTCACCATATTTGGGTCTGCATAGTTGTACTTATAACAACAGTATTTTTTATAATAACAAATTGCCTAAATCAGATTATGATTCTTCTGGACTATTTTATGAATTTCGAAACCATTTGCAAATAACTACGGTAAATTAAAATGATTAACATATTTTTGGTTTTCTAAAAAGAGGCTTTGTAAGGAACAGAATAGTAATTAAATAATTTTTTAAAACTTTTGAAGCAAAATTAAGTTTACCATTAATTGCGAAATTTATTGAATTAATGAATTTATTGTATTCATAAAAAAAATAAAAAAAAAGCAAACCCAAGCAAGTTAAACTTTAATAAAAAAAACTCTAAATATAAAAAAAACATAAATATTTATAAAAAATCTTAACTATGGCAACTCTGTCTAATAAATTTAAGAACTTTTTTTTTAATACAAATTCAACCTCAAGGCTAATTACGAATGTGTTTTTGTTTCCGCCTTTGCAAATGAGTGTAGGTGTTTGCGGAAGTTCCGTTTATGTGTATGTGTTAAGGGGCGTATACGTGTTATAATCGTTAATATATGTATACGAATATAAGTTGTATATGTACATATGTATATTAAATATGTTAACTGTCTTCATTTTATTCCCTTAGCTTTTTTCCAGTTATGGTAATCAAAAATAAAAAATAGTAATACTAAAATAGCAATCAATTGATATTGACTTATCTTTTGGCACATACATATCCTTAAGATGACATTTCAAAAATAATAATAAATAAAATTTATTCCGGCTCATACATATTAAAGCGTATAAAGAAATAAACATTTGTATGCTCATGCGGCCATTACAAAATACATATTTGCGTGGGGGCGAAAAAGTGTTAAAGTAAAATTATTATGAGCCTGCCAGCTACTGTCTTTTGTTGTCTTATTTTACAGCGTATAAATGAGAAAAAGATAATTTTCCCTCTTTATATGATTCATGATTTTCTTTAAAGGTCACAAAATGAAATCAAAATAAAATGTATTATATCTTTTGTTTTTATTATAACCTTAAAAATTCATAAGGAATTTGCAGAAACAAAAGCTCAAATCGAATACGAGAACAGTGGAATCGCTTATAACCGTACACTGAAGTTATGTATCCTATCAAAATAACTCTATGCATGTCTTTAGAACGCTGAGGAAATCAGCTATCAGTATGCATCGAAAGGTAGGGTCCGCGTAAGGAAGGTTACCACCAAGAGATTTTATAGTGTATATGAAAAAAACTAAGAAAAATCTAAAAAAAAAATCTGTAAAATCGACATATGCCATAACTCTTACAAAAATCAATTGTTCTCAGTTCCAAGACCCATTCACATTTATAAATATTTATAGATCTTTTGTAAGATCTAAGTTAGAATATATGCTTGAGTTACTTGGAGTCCATATATTTCCATTTATATATCTCGTGTTGAGAGAGTACAACATGTGCTTATTTATTATGCCTTACGCTCACATATTCAATTCCAGTTTTGTCCTAAAATGTCTCTTTATTGAAATGAGAACTTAAGAATACCGCAGGAAATTACATTCTATCTCACTCATTTATGATACAATTAATTCGAGAGTTGACTGCTCTGATTTGTTTTCTTTAATACCATTCAATATTTCAGCTAGAAACTTGCAGATAATTGACACATTTAATGTTCCAATTCATCGTTCTAATTATGCTGTTAATGTCTTTCTAACAAGAGCATTTCAAAACATTGATAAATTAAATTTATGCCTTCAAAAATAAATCTAAATCGTATATTGAATTTTGAACATCAAAAGATAATAGGTGTGTTCATTTACTGCAACGAAAGCGTAAATTTAAAATTTAAAAAATTGTTCTCCAAATTACTCAAAAAAATAAAAAGTTAATGAACGCTTTACCAGCAAAAACAAGCAAGTTAGGAATATCGACACTATACAGCTGTTTGATACAAGATTATTTCTTAATAAATTGATTTGGTTTGAGCTATTTGCGCAAGAATATTGTTCCTCAATTTTAGTAAAATAAATAGTCTATTCAACATTTTTTTATTTTTCAAATTTATTCTATGAGCTAAATTTCAGTTACGTATTTTATAAAGCTTTTTGGAATAGTTCTATTCCTTAAAGTTTTAGCAATGACTTTATAACAGACTATTATCTTGTATCTTCCTGTTACATTTTACCTTAGCTCTCCTTTGAATAGCAATAAAGTATATTTTTTGTACAGAAAAATTAACAATTATTAGACACCAGCAGAATGTAATGCATTTTCTGGCCCGCTACGGCCTTCGTCAGCATTCTTTGTGTCACACTGGATAGTGATACTTTATAAACTGAATGTATTTAACTCAACTATTTTAACAAATAGAATGTGGGAATTATTTCTTTTCATAAGTTACTTTATTATATTCAACATTTTTTTATTTTTCGAATTTATTCTATGAGCTACATTTCAGTTACGTATTTTATAAAATTTTTTGGAATAGTTCATTGCATTCTGCTGGTGTCTAATAAATGTAAATTTTTCTGTACATACAATATACTTTATTGCTATCCAAAGGAGAGCTTAGGTAAAATGTGACAGGAAGACAAAAAGCATTATAAAATACGTAACTAAAATGTAGCTCATAGAATAAATTCGAAAAATAAAAAAATGTTGAATATAATAAAGTAACTTATGAAAAGAAATAATTCTCACATTCTATAAATACTCTATTTTGTTAAAAATTTTTAATTGAAAAGTTATGAAAATAATTTTTGTTTTTTAAATAAAAACATGAAACAGGTGGTTGAATTATTCTTGCTAGTAAAAATTTTACTATCAGAAAATTTCAACAAATTTTTTGTCTCTCAAATTTGTATGCTCTTTTTTCACTCTCTCGTTGCAAGTTTTCGAGTACGTGAACTAGTAACAGTTATTGAAAATAAACAATAATGTTCTGTAAATGAACAAACTTTATTTTAAGTTATTTCTTTTCAGTATTTTATAAGTATTTTTGTTAAAATTTTGTAATAGATTTTTCTATGTAAGTTTATGTTTAGTTGCATAGTCTGTAAGGAATTTTGTTTTCCATAGACTGAAATAAATAAATAAATTAAATAAAATATCCGCAGTGATAAAATAAATGTGGTTGTTTTGAGAAGTTTAAATTATTATTAGAAAAGAAATTAAAAGCTTAAAGCTTGTCAATAACGAAATTAATCCTTTAAATGTAAACAACTTCCACAACTTTCTTCCATTAATTTAAGGTTTATTCAAATAAGCAACAGAGCTAAAAGAATCAATTCAATACTAATATTAATCAGCTTTAAAACTTCCAAGTGTGTCTAGTAAGTAAAAAGAATTTAACTCGAAACTGTAGCAAGTAATTCACAAACAACTTTATCCAGAGACGATTATATATGCAATATCTATAACATTTTCATAGTTGCCATTTTATCAAAACAAAAACTTTATGTTGAAACATAAAATAGAGTCTTTGTTTTAATCTCTGCACAAAAGTGTAACAATTGGGTTGGTTAAGCAAAGCAATCAAAACTTTTGGCAATTGAATTAATGCTGCATGCATTTTTATACCACATACACACATAGAAGGTATGAATAAAGTGGGATTTATTTATCCAAAACACTTTCATACAAACACTCCTAGAATATTTAAGAGAAACACTCTTTTCATTGAATGAACAAATTTGTGTCCAGGTATGGGACCATAATTAGCAACAAGTGTAATTAGTTTTCTAACACGTATTGGCCAAAATAGACAACATGCTTGTCGTTTAATATACAATCATTCTCGTTTCGAATTCTAACCACAACAGAGACTAAGGCTATGTTTGACAAAAGAGTGTGTGTGTGTAAGAGAGAGAGAGAGAGAAAAAGGAGGAAAACCTTAATTAAGATGCGTGTCAATAGGTCTTACTCAAGGCTACAAATTGGAAACTTAAACTAGCACACAGATATTGAAGACCAGATACACAACATTTTTCATCCAAATATGTGTTTTGCTAGGACTCCTACAAATATGTTTTAAGGTCAAATGTTCATTAGACATATAACAAATCTTTACGAAAAATGTGGCATAAACATGGTTGCAAATATTTTACAAGTAATGAATATTACTTTTATTGGTGATTTGGGTTCAAGAATGTTTCGCAGCAAACGCGATTCCGTAAAAAAAACAGATTTTTTGAATATGTATTTTTATTTTTTGAAATACTCAATTGTTATATGAAATAAGTTTTAAATTTAAAGTATGTGCACATAAATATCAGTAGTTGTTTTATAAATTAACAAAATATTTAAAAAAAGTATTTCAATTCAATCAAATATTTTCTTATTTGAAAGAAAATTAAAAATTAAATTTTGATTTAATTATCATTTTCGTTGTTTTGAAATAAATTTTTAATTAAAATAATAATAAGATAACAAAAAAACCTTTTTTGAATACACTATGCTAGTTGAAAAAACAGACAAGCCGGGCACGTGGCGTTTTAACATAATTCGGGTACGCTCAATCCACGGTTTTTTAAGATTGGCTCTGGTTTTCGAGATATACCGTTCTTTCGAAAATGGATGAGATTACACAACATATATTCGCGTAACTCAAAAACGGTTTAGTTTATTGAAATTACTAAAAAAAAACCGAAATTCCGCAATAAAATATTATTTAAGAAAAATAAAACATTTTTTCTAATATCGTTATTGAAACATAATTTTTTTTTTTTTGAAAAACAAATTACTTTTTTTTTATGAAAATTTCGAAATTTTTGTTTTTTTAAAATTCATAAAAAATTAAGCTAGGCTTTTTTGCAGACGTATAAAAAACGAAATTCCAAACAAAACAATCCATAAATGATTAAAATCTGTTTGCAACTTTTGATTTTATTCACAAAAGTCGACAAATTTTAATTAATTTAAGAATTTCATAAAACGCAATATTTGTATGGGAGCCCCCCTAAGGGATGGTGATAAAGGGAAAGTATAATTTGAAAAATGTTAAGAACAAAAAACTAATGGAGGTCAGTCATACATTTTATCCGCCTAGGGGCGACTCCTGGGCATTTATGGAACTTTTTCTTCAATATATTTCTAGCAGGGACCGAAAATAACAGTTATTTTGAAATTTTAAAACAAAAAAAGTATATAGAAGTAAATGCTGGCAAACTGATTCAAGTATAACATATTGATCCTTATGAACTTTTCTTTGATAAAATATTATGATTTTTAAAGTTTTGATTTTTATTATTTTGAACAAAAATAACAGTTATTTTTTTATTTTTATTTTTTTTATTTTATTAAAAATAACAGTTATCTTTTGATTTTTATTTTTTCGATCAAAAATAACAGTTATTTTATGATTTTTAGTTTTTTTAACAAAAATAACAATTATTTTTTGATTTTTATTTTTTCGAGCAAAAATTAAAATGTTTTTTTAAAGTTATAATTATTGAGTTGTTATTTAAATGTGTGATCATCATTGGGATATCTTATGCCCATTAAAAAAAATATTTAAAGTCAACTAAATAATTATAACACGTATATTTCTTTAAAGAATAATTTTTATTTTTGCTCGAAAAAATAAAAATCAGAAAATAACTGTTAGATTTGATCTAAAAAATAAAAATCAAAAAATAACTGTTATAATTGTTCAAAAAAATAAAAATCATAAAATAACTGTTATTTTTGATCGAAAAAATAAAAATCAAACAATAACTGTTATTTTTGTTCAAAAAAATAAAAATCAAAAAAATAACTGTTATTTTTGTTCAAAATAATAAAAATCACAAAATAATTTTTATCATCAGACTTTTATGAAAAAAGGAATAACTGTTACGGTCCCTGATTTCTAGTCTGCATTGAACATTTTGTATAGAAGCCCTTTTAAGGAATGGAGATAGCGGGTGGGTATGTTAGAAATAAATGATTGAGATGAAAAATAAAGTGGGGTTGGTCATACATTTGACCCATCTAGGGGCATCCTAGGTACTGCAGGGGCCAAATTTAAGAATTTCATTAAACGGCCATATTTGTATGGGAGCCCCCTAAGGGGTGGATATATATGGCAACTATGTTTTAAGAAAATGTTAAGAACAAAAAACATTGGAGGTCAGTCATACATTTTATCCCCCTAGGAGTGAATCCTAGGCCTTAGAAACAAATGATGGAAATGAAAAATAAAGTTGCGCTAGTCATACATTTGGCCCGTGTATTACATAGAAGCATAGCTGCATTTTCCAATTTTTTTATGAATTTTTAAAAAACAAAAATTTCGAAATTTTGCTAAAAAAATTGTTTTTTTTTTCCAAAAAAAATTTTATGTTTCTTTAAATGCCTGTGGATATTAGAAAGAAGTTTTACTTTTCTTAAAGGAAATTTTATTGCGGAATTTTTAAGTTTTTTCAATTTCCTAAAGCGTTTTGTGCAACCTCCTCCATTTTCGAAATAACGATATATCTCGAAAATCAGAGACAATCTTAAAAAACCGCGGGCATCACTGCATTCAGCGTACCCGAATTATGTTAAAACGCTAGGTGCCCAGCTTGTCACGAAAAAAAGTGTAAATTTCTTGCACAGTGTTATTTTCGTTTTAAATAAAATAATTTAGAATTGTAGAATTGTTGTTGGGAATTGTCTAAGCCTGAGCTATATTTAATTAAATCAATTAACACATTGTTTGTAATGGCAAAGTTTTTGGATCATTTTTGTAATTAAAATTAAAACTGTCATTTATTGCAAAAACGATTTTTAGTAATCAATATAATCTTATGGAAATAGGTGCAAAATCAACAAATTGTTTGCTTGATTCTATGAATTTGGTATAATTTGGTGATTAGAGAAAATTTTTCATTTTTTCTGTGTGATAATTTACGCAATAGCAAAATGTATTGAAAAGTCTAATTTCATGTTCTTCGCAGAGGCTGCTTCGCTGAACTTCCTAAACAGCTGATGGTTTTTTGACCCAAAGTCTGCGAAAACATTCATTTGCTTTTGTTAAGTCGGGCAATGATTTGCGCAGTGTGGCCAAATTATTTTTGTTGAGAGTACGAAAACAAAACCAGAATTCGCTCCAAGCATCCCATACAAATTTACAAATTGGATATAATTGCAATCGATATTACGAAACAATTATAAGAATAGCTCTAGAATTCCAACAAGCATTACTGAATTTAGTGTGGAAACATTTTCCCAATTTTGAAAAGAAAAGATATAATTGGTCTTAATATTTTTGATGCCATTTTCGACTTTACCATGGCGTTTTTCCTGTTGCCTGTTGTATGCCTAATGTTCATATATATGGACATACACTACACTCACATTAACAATATTATACAAAACTAGATGAAAGTAGAAAAGGTTAAAGGTTTGGTGTCGTTGATTTTAATGCCTATTTTGTTACGGCTTTCAGTTTATCGAAAAAAAAAAAATTTATATTACAACTTAAAAGACTTTTGCCTGTAAAAAATTATTTAACCAAAATATAGCTGAGGCAATTTAATCCATTTTTCAGGAGACCAGTTGTCTGGTTAATCTGGTCGTATTTAGTATTATGGAGTATTAGAAATTTGTATTTTTCCAATTTTCTTAGCTGAAATTGTTAAATACCCATTCAAGGTTGTTTTTATAACAAAGAAAACACTTGTTCGAATTATAATGAAAATTTTCGCTTGGCGATTTATATTGAAACAACAATAAAAAAAAGCTCAAATTAATATAAATTCCTAAACGAAATTTTTTTAATTTATTATGAAAAAATCAAGTTATTGTTTCTTTTTTTTTAAAAAAGAAATCTTAAGGAAGCAAATTATCTAATATTTTTTAAATTTATTGTAAAATACAAGATTCGTTACTTTTAAACGTTACTAAAAAAATTTTATAAGGTATTTTTGGCTCAACATTTTGCCATTTGTTGTCGTGAAGTGTAGGCAACACGGCTTTCATATTTCATGCGGTAACCTAAAAATTAGCCCTGTTATCTAAAAAAAAGTTAAAGTTTACATTAGTTAACCAACACATTAAGCCCAGTAAAATTGAATGAGTTTTTATGTGTTGGTTAACTGATGTGAACTTTAACTTTTTTGCATAAGGGGGTTAAACTTTTCTTTTACAAATGACCAATAATAAGAATTAGATATTACAACTTATTTAACGCTTTGGAATATTTCTTAGTATTAACAATATTGTAGATTCTGTAAATTAATATTCTGGTGATGTTTCAACATAATTGGAAAAGTTATTAGTCTACGCCTGTCAGATATGCAATCTAAAATTTTGAAAGTGGAAGAGTCGTTTTTAAACATACATATACATGTACAAAATGTGTTATGCAAGTGTAAAATCATATGAATATCAACCAACAACATTGATTACGAATTTCTAAAAAATTTGTAGATACGACCAGCCAAAAGAGAATAAATTCCTTGAATATGTGTCTTTTGATTTGGATGATAAAACTGGTTTCAAAACTGACCAAATTTTTTTTAATTACTTGCATATTGTATTTATATGGCAATATTATATCTGCTATACATACTTGATACATATACAACTATTTATACAGGGTAGCTCAATTAGGTCGTACAAATGTTTAACTTGTATAACTTTTAATTTTGTAAAAAAAAGTAAAAATGATTGAAAAAAGATCGGCCCGAACAGCCTTCATGATTAGGAATTTAGGCAGCAGTTTTGAGGAACGGTGTTCAGTGCCGACCTTCCTGGAAGAGAGGCTAAAAAAATATTTGCACTCAAGGCAACGTGGAAGCTGTGCGGAAGAAGGCTAAATATGATCACTCTGTCTCAACTCGTCCAGATGCAACCAAACAAAATTCAAGCTGTGCAAGAACTAAGACCCTCAACAATGCCATTTGTAGGGCTGTGTGTATTAACAGTTCTATGCAGGTTTGAATACAATATTATGTTTATATGTAGATGAAATTGCGTTATTCATTAGCATAATGTTTCGTCACTTATATTAAATGGTAAGGAATATTAAATGATAAGCGAATTATATATTCTCCAACTTCCCGATCTACAATCTGCCATATGTTTTCTATGAGGTAGAGGGCGAGAGATTAGGGAGACCAAACAAAAACTTGGATATCGTGGTCGCTTAAAGACTTGCGAGCTGAGTATATATATATTTATTGCAGCTGGGACCGCCGAAAGCAAGTTATTGTCATCAGAAATAAAATAAATTCAACCAATGATGAATTTAATAATATTTTCAGCTTTCTAAATAAAAATATAAGCAGATATTTTTACACGCACAGAAAAAACCTTTTCTAGTATACTAATGACCTCCGACAAAACAATTTTTAACGAAAATTTTAAAATATATTATGGCTTAATAATACAATAAAAATAATTTTATTATTATCTATATAATTACTCCCACAATTATATAATGTAACATAAGTCCCCCATATAGAAGCCACAACTATATTATGGTTTCCTCTTTGCATTTTAAGCCTAGTACTCTGTTCAACATTTCCGTGAAATGCTGTTAAAACTCCTACGAAAAAAACTTGTGCGGAATTTCTATGAAAAATGTTGATAGAGTTGTACTCTGTTTAATTTGTGAAAAAGTTGCGAAATGTTTCTAACAACATTTTTTTACAACTGCGAAATAATATAAGCTGCACTTATTTCACGTGGAATTTTAAGCAAATGAAAAAAGTTCAGACTTAATATTAAAATGAGAACTGCAAAACATAAATAACACATCCGGTAACTGTTTTTCATCAATATTTACTTTAATTTTTACTTAATTTTTTATTTAAAAAAAATACTTTTTCATAAAATGTGGGTTTTGCTTACATACGCAAAACAATGTCGCATACTTTGAAAGATTAAAAACGTCAAATTGTGCAAACTCTCGAGATACGTAACACTAATACATGTCAAATTTTTCGCATGAAATAATAGATGTTGCTGAACATTTTTCACAAATTGGAACAGAGAACTAGGCTTTATAGTTAAATATGACAATAATTTGTTTACAACTAATAATTGTATGATTTTAAATTAACAATAGTATTTTCTTCTTTTCCAAGAGCAACATGCTATGGTTGAAAAAGTAACATGCTCTTATAAATGTTAAAGGTATTTCTGTTATTAGCAACTTTGACATGTTCGGAAGAAATCATGATGTGTTTGTTGCATCTTACAGTTAATTTGTAATTAATACTTAATATGTATTAATTAAAAAATATGTATTACATATTTATGAATTATTCTTTTGTTTGTTCGTTTTAGTTCAAGAATTGTTATGTTTGTTATGTTATTGGTTTTTTTTTTACTAGTAAACTCCAAATAATAAATAATTTATGCATTTGTATGTATTGACATTTCTTGTTTTATAAAAAATATTTATTAATCGGTTAACCGATCAAAAACAATATTAACCGATTAAACCAAAACCTCAGTTAATTAATCGAGCGATTAACCGATTAAATGAATACCCTACTATTTACACCGCCTATATCCGACCGAGAATGGAATGTAACTCTCATGTGTGGGCCGTTGCTTTAAAGTTTATTTTGGAGCTTCTCAATCGAGTACAGGAGAGGGTGACGTTTCTCCTTGGTGGCAGTAGGGTATCCAATTTTATTGACTCCCCTGAGCACCGTTGCAATGTGGGCTGAATTGCCTTTTTTATCGTAACGACAATGGGATGATAAAATTAGGGCTGTGGGAAAAATCGCCCAAAGAAAAATGGCCCAAAAAAAGAAATGAAAAATCGCCCAAAAAAATTCCATGTAAAATTGGGCCTAAATTCATATGAAAAGTGACCTAAAATTTTTGGGCTATTTTTCGTTATTGTTGGGTGATTTTTGGTTTTTTAAATTTGGGTGATTTTTCATAATGATTAATGTTGTATGAAAAATGGTCCATTTTTTTGATTTTCTCCTCTATGGTATAACAAACACCGGCTTCGCTTACTAAAGCTTCTCTGCACAGCCGGCCTTCGGCCGGGCGCAAGGATTTTCTCCTCTATGGTATAACAAATACCGGCTTCGCTAACTAAAGCTTCTCTGCACAGCCGGCCTTTGGCCGGGCGCAAGGATTTTCTCCTCTATGGTATAACAAACACCGGCTTCGCTAAGTAAAGCTTCGAATATCTGCCTTGTTTCCGAACGAAAGCCGCCTATGCAGAGAAGCTTTAGTTAGCGAAGCCGGTGTTTGTTATACCATAGAAGAGAAAATCCTTGCGCCCGGCCGAAGGCCGGCTGTGCAGAGAAGCTTTAGTTAGCGCAGTGTCCATGGACACTATGACACTTTTTGGAGTGTCATAACGTCCATGGACACTATGACACTGGACGTTATAACATGCCACCGGGAAAAAATTCGTTTTTGCTTTTTGGGTCATTTTTCATTTTTTTTTTGGGCCCTTTTTCGTTTCTTTTGGGCAAAATTTCATATATAACTTTTTGGGTCATTTTTCATGTTCTGTTGGGCGATTCTTCATTTGGGCGATTTTTCATTTCTTTTTTTGGGCCATTTTTCTTTGGGCGATTTTTCCCACAGCCTAAAATTAGAGATCTGGTGCCCGAAACTCGTACGCTTGTTCGTTAAATGCATTTTTCCTCAAGAGCCCTTCGTTTTTTGTCGATGAGCCGGTGCATCGTACAACGTATTACGGGGAAAATTCGTTCTTAGTCCGGACCAGTCGCATGTGGAATAATCTTGCTACTGAAGTCTTGCCTCTGATTTTCCACATGAATAAGTTGAAGTCGAATGCCCTCACGCACTTCTCCCTCTTTCCTACTTCCAATAATATATTTCCCTTGTTTCCACACAACGCAATCCATTAGTAGGGGTCATCATTTGAGTGCTGGTGCCAACAAAAGAAAAATAAAAAATTTTCGTAAAAATATTGTTATTGGAGGTAACAATATTGAAAAATATTTTCTCTCTGGGTGTATGCATCAATGTTAGAGTTTTTAATTTACTGCCATATTCTCGGATAGGTCAAATTTTTTTTATGTTTTTATGCCAAAGTGTATAAAATTTTGAATTTAATTGACAGTTCATTGCAGTAAATAAGAAATCTGTTTAATCTGACAGTTAATGAATTTCTAAACATTAATTAAAATTTGCCATTCTGCCTTAAAATCGTTATAATATTTTTTAGGCTTTTTACTGATTTCTCAAATCCAAATATGTTTTCTGGAAAATTTTCGGAAAACTAGGTTGAGTCCTGACAAACGGAAATTTTTAAATAAAATATTTCCCAGGAATTTCTGAGACATGTTTTCCTATTAGAAATCTTCATTGCTATGTAATTGAAAATATTTGTATGTATTCATATACATAAGTCACCTAACACCCTTCGAAGATATGGTTTTTATGTGCAACAATTTAAAAGTCAAACTTTTTCGCAAACGTTGCCAGGAATGCATCAAAAAGGAGCCAACTGTCATAAACGAGTTCATGTATGTGAGCATAGAAGAAGTAACCGAACCAACAACTCTAATTATATGCATGAACTATTCCTGAATTTTTAAGTAGAAATTATGTATGTAAATAATTACATAGAAATTTATATAATTTCTGGTGCATATACTATTTCTAGTTCTACGTTAAAAAATAAAAGTCTTTAAGTATGTATGTTGTAGTGCTGGAAGTGAAGAACGGAATTATGTAATGAAATAACTGTTAACAAATTAACATTTCATTATAAATGAAAATTTATTAATTCAATTTTTCAAAAACATTTGCACATTGAAAGTTTTTGCATCGTTAAGTTGTCTTCTACACACACATCATTATAAAAGCATTTTCTTTCGAAGACATTAAAAAAAATAACATAAAAGTAATAATTTGCAACTAAATGGAAATTTAACAATTTTTTTGTAAATAAATGAAGTATTTTTTTTTAGGAAAAAGAACTCTATAACATCAATCAATGTTGACAATGTATTTATATGCGAAACCTTTTTTTATATTAGTCAAATATTTGATGAAATCAGAGCAAAAAAAAAAATATTTTTACTTTTATGTATATTATTTAAATGTTGCAGGAGTATTTAATATTGATCTTAGACCCTATAAAGTATATATATTCTGGCTCCTTATGAGAAGGGAAGCTCATAACCAGTTGTCCGTATGTCCGTCCGTTGAAATGGGTTTTCCGTAGACCCCAGATATGATGGGGGCTAGGTTGTTATACATTTATGTCGCATATAGTCCGGAATTGTTTGCTATTGAAAATTAGTAAGATCGGTCCATAAATGGCTCAGGTATTATTAAAGACACAACCCTTAATATCTCAACACAAGAAATTTCGACTTAAGCCATTATTATTTAATGCCACAGATATTTTATAGATGTATATTTATATTTATATATATATTTATATATATTTGGCGGGAATCGAACCCGCAACCTAGCTACTGATAGACTAGCTTACTACCAGCCAGCCTAGCGATGCGCCCATATAAATATCCTTTTGTTCTTATCGCACCATGATAAGATTCAGCACAGTCGAATATAGCACTTTTACTTGTTTTTATCAAATATTTGCATAGTGTGTTTATATCAATAGTCTGAGATTTGTTTTCCGCAAACTTGAATGCTTTGAACATACACATTGAACATGTGTTCCTTCAATGAATTGAAGCTAAAGATGTTGTCTTCGTGCTTCAATTATGTATAAACATTTCATGCATAATAAAATTCAATTCCACGTTCATTTTCACATGCAAATCAAAATGTTTTCAGATTATTTTCTTTTTTGAATAATAAAAAGAAAATGTCAAGTCACAATACCAAGAAAGGGCTATTGATGCATCCAAATTGGAGTAAAAAATTAAAAAATTGCGATAAAAAAACTTGTATAATTGAAATCGGTTTATATTTTCGATATTGGAATTGAGAATTTTTTTTTATTAAATATTTTTCTTTTTTTTTTTTTTAATACGATTGCTGTATTTAATTATTGATTATACAAGAAATTCGAAAAAATCTATAAAAGTTTATGTGATTTGATAATAACGATGAGCCTAATTGTGTAAAACAATTTGGTTACACAAAATCTTATTGCAGGAAACCATTTCGATGTGTAGAATGCGGTTCGGACCACTCCACAGCAAGTTGTACGAAAGACATAAATACTCCTCCCAAATGTTTACACTGCCAACAGACACATACAGCTAATTACAAAGGATGCAATACTTATCAGCAATTATTGCACCAAAAAAGAGCTTCAAATCCCAGAAATCAATACCAATCGAGCCATGAACAAATTCCAGTTAATTCAAGAGAGTTCCCCCATTTAAATGAAAACAGCAATGCTAATGGTAACAACAACAATCCCGGTGACGATTAAATTTCATACTCACAAACAGTTAGAGGTAATGGCAACAATACTGAATCTAGACTTTTGGAGAGACTAGAACGTATGATGGACAAAATGTTTGACATGATGTCCCAAATATTAATGAAACTATGTAAATAAACCTAAGAATCGCAACATGGAATGCAAACGGTGCATCCAATCATAAAAGGGAAATTCAAATTTTTCTCTCTTCACAATATATTGACATTTTATTAATTTCAGAAACTCATTTCACTGAGAAAACTTATTTTAATATTAGGGGTTACGACCTAATACAAGCTAATCATTCCGATGGTACCGCTCACGCCAGTTCTGCAGTATTGATAAAGTCTTCCATAAAGTTTGAGACAGTGGATTCTATAATATCATCCTCAATTCAGGCTTGTGGCATTAAAATAAAATGCAATAACAATGATGTTGCCATTTATGCAATTTATTTTCCACCTCGACACACCATATCTATTGAGAATTATGAAAACTTTTTTAACAAACTTGGTTCACGCTTCATTGTTGGTGGTGATTTCAATGCCAAGCACATCTGGTGGGGCTCTAGAATTAACAACCCCAAGGGAAAAGAACTATATAAGTACATAATTAAACACAATTACAAAGCAAAATCAACAGGTAAACCTACGTACTGGCCAAGCGACCCATGTAAAATCCCTGATTTATTAGATTTTTTTGTTTGCTCTGGTATACCAAGTAACTTTTTAGACATTTTAGATTGTGATGATCTAAGTTCGGATCACACGCCGATTATACTTAATTACAACACAGATATACAAACTGTTTCTAGAGTTTGTAAAATCATTACACCAAAAACAAATATTACATCATTTCAACATTGGATGGATACAAATTTGCTACTGAATATTTCGCTTGAACAGGTGAGGAACTTGATATGGCCGTTGAACAATTCACAACAATTCTACGCCGCAAACAACCCCACAAAATGGAAATAATGTTATAATTTGTGCTGAAATTAGAGATTTAATTAGAAATAAAAGAAGACTTCGAAGAATTTGGCAACTAAGCAGGAATCCAAGAGACAAGACAAATTTTAATAAAGCGACCAGTCATCTTAAGAAACGCATAGCTGAAACTAAGAATGAAAATGTAGCAAATTTTTTAAGAAATTTAAGTGCAACCAACAATAATGAGCACAGTTTATGGAGCGCAACGAAATATCTAAAAAAAACCGACTACAAGAGATGTCCCAATAAAAAGACCTGACGGAACATGGTGTCGTAGTAGTAAAAATAAAGCTGATGAATTTGCTGATCATTTGGAAAATATATTTCAACCAAATTATTTTAACAACAATAGTGAAGAATCTAATATTATAACTTTTTTAGAAACTCCTTGCCAAATGGATCTCCTAATAAAATCGTTTTCACCAAGAGAAGTTCTAGATGAAATTACTAAACTCAATAATTTTAAATCGCCTGGATATGATAAAATTGATCCAATAGTAGCAAAATCCCTCTCAAAAAAAAAGCTTATTGCTTCTCACGTTAATATATAACTCAATATTAAGACTGTCACATTTTCCATCTCAATGGAAACATTCTGAAATAATAATGATACCTAAGCCTAATAAGCCTGAACACATTATATCATCTTATAGACCAATTAGTTTGTTACCAACATTTTCAAAAATTTTTGAAAGGATATTTTGTAGTTGAATGTTACCCATTATTGAAAATAAAAGTGTAATCCCAGAGCATCAATTTGGCTTTCGTCATAAGCACGGAACGCCGGAGCAATGTCATCGACTAGGGAATGTAATAACAGACACATTAGAAAGAAAATTATACTGTTCTGCAGTATTTTTAGATGTCAAACAGGCCTTCGACAAGGTATGGCATATAGTTCTTTTATATAAATTAAAAAAAGTTTTACCAACACCATTTTATCTTCTCCTTAAATCATATTTGAAAGACCGAAAGTTTTATGTAAAAGTACGCGATGATAAATCAAAAAAATGTGAGATCAACGCAGGAGTCCCACAAGGAAGTGTATTGGGTCCTGTTTTATTCACCATATACACATCTGACATTTCAGTAACTAGTGATATCACAATAGCCACATATGCAGATGATACTGCTATACTAGCATCATTTACATCACCTAATGAAGCATCTAACTTAGTGCAAGACTGTTTAAATGAATTGCAACAATGGTTAACAAAATGGAAGATATGTATTAATACTGAAAAATCAAAACACGTCACTTTTAGTTTAAGGAAAGAAGAATGCCCATCATTGTACATCAACGGTTCTCAAATACCTAAAGTTCATTCCGTTAAATACTTAGGCATGCACCTTGATTAACGTCTGACATGGAAAAAACATATATCTGCAAAAAGAGAGCATCTAAACATAAAAACAAAACAAATGTGGTGGTTATTAGGATCTAAATCCCAGTTAAGCATGGAAAACAAAGTAATTCTTTACAAATGTATCTTAAAACCGGTGTGGACATATGGCCTTCAGTTGTGGGGCACAACAAGCAACTCCAAAATGGAAATATTGCAACGTTATCAGTCAAAAACGCTACGTGTTATTGCAAATGCTCCATGGTATATGACAAACAGACAAATTCATAGAGATCTCAATGTTCCATTTATTAAGGATGAAATAAATCACAATAGTAATCACAATAATATATTAGCAATATCTTTACTAGACGAAACGGAGGAAGTTAGGAGGCTAAAACGACTTCATGTTTTAGACCTACCATTCAGGAAATACAAATTAAGAATGTAGTATAAGCTTAATATTAAAAATATTGTAAAAACAACCCTCACTAATGATTAAATTATGAACACAAAATTTTTAGTATTAGTTTATTAAGCTTACTGAAGCTTAATAACTTATGTTAAGTTAATTTACGTGATCAAATTTACTAAATATTGTAAAATAGATTGTAAATAAATATCTTAAAAAAAAAAAAAAAAAAAAAAAATTGTGTAAAACGCAAGGCAATGCCAAAACTTTTATTGAAAGCAAAAAAAAAAAATTCAAAAATATTTTATAACTTTGTTGTTGCTTTCTATATTCATGTTTAATTTTTAAATTTCAAACACTTTATATATTGAGGCGTTGCAAATTTAAAAAAAAAAACAATATGAATTTCTGTAGAAAACAACAACAAAATTATAAAATATTTTTGAATTGCGTTGGGTTTTACACAATTAGGCCCTTAATTTATTTAGGTAAATTTGACGATATTAACCTGCAAGATTTTACGATTTTATACAAACTTTATCTGGCAACCATGAACACCCAACTGCATATTTAGTCTATAGAAAAAGATAAAGACCAAAAACAGAATATAAGTTTAGTTTAAGAGGAAAATAAATAAAAGTTAAAGCACTAAGGAAGAATAAATACCAACAAAAAACAAAAAAGATCTTCAAAGGACTGTTGACATGTTGACAGAAAAATATAAAAACAATTGTTATTCAAAGCAACATCAGCAGATAGTAATAACAATGAAAACGTCGAGTAAAACAATTAACAGTTTACGTAATTGACTCAAAGAAGCACAACAACAACAACAAAAAAATAAAAATGTAAATAACAGCAATAACAATTAAAAAACGAAAAAGAACAGACCCTAAAATAATAAACAAAATTAACCCAAGTGGTGAAAAGCAAATAGTTACACTCAGAGAAAAAACATTTTTCTCAATATTCAACAAAACAATTTTAAGGAAAATGTCAAGCATATTGAGGTTAATTAAACCATATTATTTTCACCGGCAACCATATTATGATTAAATTAGTCCTTCATTAAGAAGCCACAGCCATTTTATGGTTGTCTCTGGTCACGTAAGGGTTAATAAGAACAAAAATATATTTAAAACAAACAATAGCTTAGCTATTTTCCAACCATAGAATACTGCTCTAGGAAAAGAGGAAAATAATATACTATTAATTTGAAACCAACCAATTACACTGTGCTTGAATTTGACACTTTTTCTGTCAAGTGGGGCACCCGGCCGGTAAACCTAATTATAGTACGGTTAATCCAGTGGTGCTAACCTTTTTTTTTTTGTTTCGCTCTTGTTTTCGAGATATAACTTTATTTCGAAAATGGATATTTTCATAAAATTTTTAGCAAAATTTCGAATTTGTTTTTTAGTGGCATAAAAAATTGGACAATGAAGGCATGCTGCTTTTTTCCCCCGCTTGAGAGTTTTTTTTAACTAGCACAATATTATCAGTGGCAAAGAAATTACTGTCATATTGAGCCATACAATGGTTAGAGGCAACCATAATATGGCTGTGGCTTCTTGATGGACTACTAATTTAACCATAAAATGATTGCTTGTGAGTAAAATATGGTTAAATTTAACCATAATTTGCTTAAAAATTTTCGCTAAAAGTAGTTTTGTTGAAGGTTACCCAATTACAAACAGTTTTTTTCTGCATGTAGGCAGAAATTCTCGTTGATCCACATTTTGGTTAATCAAGCTAAAAACAAAAAATTTGTAAGTGAATATATTTTCTCTTTTAATTTAAAAAGTTGTCTTGGTAAAAATATTCACAAAATTGTATTAATAAATTTTTCTTTTTTTCATTAACTTATAACAAAATTTCCCAGTTGTCTTCTTTTTCTATCTTCTTACTGCACTAACTTTTCTTTAAAGTGCATTAGTTTGAAATAGATGAGAGCTTGAAAAACGGACATGAACATGCCATTTTAATGCTGGCAGTTTGACAAATATGCCTTTCACTTATATACAATCAACAGAGAGTGTTACTGCCTTTAGTGTCCTCATCATTCTTCGTTCATAATCATCCTCAACAGCATCATTATCAGCTTATTCATCGTAGTCATGCCTCGTATACCATGTCCTAGTCAGAGTTTTTAGATGTACTGACTGATGCTTTAGCCAAATAACACAATTTAAACAGATGATGTATTAATTTCTGGCTAAAATACAGAGAAAGGGCACATTTCAATTTGAAGTGATGGCTTATAAATACGTTTTTTTTTAAGGCAGAAAGTGCTTAGTTTGCAAATTGCCTTTTAACTATACTTTGAGGAGCAGAAAAGTTTATATTTAAGAAAAAAGTGTTAAATATTTTCAAAAATTCAACAATCGTAAATAACTTACTGCCTGTCCATCGATTTCGAATTTCAAAATTTGTTTTTTTTTAAATGTATTATTCTATGCAAACGTAAACGTTCAAAATCGTTTAACAGGAAGTTATTTAAAAAAAAAAATATAAATAAAAAAAATAAAAAGTGTATTTTTTGGCTGTACCGAATCTGATTTTCCCTTCACCGTGGTGGGATAATACAAAAAACTTATATAAATACCGTTCTATAGATATAAATAAACCAATTTTGTGCCACGTCCACTCGTCCAATCCCGCCCACATTTTGTCGGATGTTGTGTATTGATAACCAATTGGGAAACTTTGGCTCATGACGTATTTTTACTGAAGAGCTCAACGATAAAGAGGGGTTGTTACATCATTCCTAATCATTTAAGCATAAAACAATTGATTACTGTCATGTTCACAAAGAACGATGCTGATCAAATCTTTTTTGTTTTTTTTTTTTGTCACAATTTTTAAAATTAATACAATATAATGAAAAACTAATAGACAGTAAGTTAGACTTTACAACCTTTAAAAAAAAGGAAGCATAAAAAATTAAATAAAAAGCACTGAACACTTGATGGCCCTATCTAGAAAAATAAATCGATGCCTAAAACGCAAACGGGTCTATCCAACATTTTTAAAATTTTACAGAAGAAGCAAAAACTATTTAAAATGATGAATTGAATAATGGCCGTAAACTGTTTATAATTTATTTTTTTCAATTAATAAATTACCCAGCAGTGTTTTCGACAATGTTGCATTTTATGCAAACGGTTAGTTACGACTTTAAGCGTTTATGATGTACATACCTAATCGCTTTTGTTGAAAAGACCGCTTGTTTTTTTTTAAATCCCAAATTTTGGTCGAAAGATTCAAAAATCTTGGTTGATACAATACATCAGAATCAATGAATAAGTCGATTTTTATTTTTTGGTTAGGGCCATTTGCGTTTTAGGTTACGACATACTAAAAACTGCCAGCACTGTTGAATAAAAAAGATGAGAAGAAAATATATCACACCAAGTTAAATGAATTGAATGAATAGTCACTTAAGCCATTGATCAGATCTACGCGACTTAAATTTATAGATTGACTACAATGAAGGAGAAAATATTTCCTTTAAAAACGTTTACCACTTAACGTTACAGCTCGAAAAGAGAGAGAAAGATAAATCTAGTTTCTGCTATGGTATCACACTATTACTCCGGCTGCTCAGTGACTCATGTTACAATATTGCCAATGTCACACTCTGTGCCTTAATTATATGTTAAACTTTTTTTTAAGATACATTTTTAAATTAAAACTAAATAAAATTTCACTCATTTGTTTGCTGATAGCTTTGGCTTTTCTAAAATTATTTAGGAGAACGTTTCCTGATGATCTGGCCTAAGCAACCAGTGAAATGCGCATAGGAACAGCTTATCCTCCAACAATAAATTTCAGTATTTTTTATCAATTATTTAAAAAGGGAATTAAGCACAACAAACAAAATCTTTTAATAAATAATAGTATTCCCACAAACAACTTTGATAACTCATCAAGAACTTTAATTTTTGTAAGCAGCTAAAATGTTACTGCAATTTCTTTCAATTAATTTTACAAACCTTTGGTTAAGCCTTAACACCATTTTCTTTCCACAATTAAACTCATTGTTGAACATTCTGTAAATTATGGCTTTTAATTCCGTCTTTGGTTTTGTTATGGGGAAATTATTTGCAACCTTAATGGAGCCACAATTTCTTCATGTCAGGCCATAATTTTTGGTATTATTTAATCTTGTACAGAAATAAAAGGAGAATCTCCATCTCCCCTGTTTTGCCCAGCAACAACAATAAACAAGTAATTTACTTATGAAATACAAAATAAAAGTGAACAAAAGGACATACAAAAGATTTCTGCAACTTAATTTTAAACTTATGAACACTACTTGTACGCAGAGGGTTAAAGAAGATATTAAAAATCCTTCTGGGGCCTTATTTTCCACACAGAGAAAAAAGAAAAAAATGTCTCTTTAATTCACAACTAACTATACTGTTTTAAGGGAAATATTTTCTTTCATATTATGGTTACTTCAACATTATTATTGTTACCGGAAATTAAATTATAATTTAATCAGTCCTTTTTTATGGTTGCTATACTGAGAACTGTCATTTAATGGTTGTAAAGAAACAAAAAAGAAAACATAAAAACAAATGTACTAAAGTATTAAAAAAAGAAATATAAAAAAATTTAAAATAGATAATTAATAACAAAGCAAATTTCGATCTACTGGCAGCTGTTACTTTTCGAAGCAGCGCGATAAGTTTGACCCCGGTTTCAGTGAAGAAAACAAATTACCGATAAATTTTAATTTAGTTCATGTTGTAAAATTCCTTCCTCCATTAAAATAATTTAATAAAAATTAAATTCTATAAATTTAAGCCTGATTCAAAATCGATCAAATTTGGATTTAAAAAACCATAAACAATTTGATTAACCACTTAGAAACTAGTGGTTTTAACAATATTTATATGTTTGCAACACACAATTTTATGGTTACCTAAGCAACTATAAAATGTTTCTCTTAATTGTAATTGTTTAAATATAAATATCTAAATGGTCATCTCAAAAATAAACATGATTTTAGGCAACTGTAATATGATTGTGGTCAACTCATAAGAGACTAACGGCCAATTCCAACCAGTTCAGTTATAATTAACTATCACTTATAACTGTCAAAAACATATTGTTAACTGGAAGTTAAAGTAATTGTTAGTTTTAACTGAACTTGGTGAAATTGGCCGTAAGCCCGTTATTATTTTTGCAGTAATAATAAGTATGATTTGAATGATTATAATTGTTTACGACAGGTTATAGTGCAATATTCGGTTGTGTCGAATCCTTGATACCCTAAACCGACGACAACAATATTGCAGAATATCGGGCATATGGTAAATTATAAACCGATCTTAAAATTTGAAGGCGCGATTTCAAGTCATACAGAACTTTGACAGATCAAAATTTAATACAACAGCATTTATTCGTTACGGTTTGATGTATACTAAAGTGTTTTCCAAGAGTTGGCTTTATATGGGGCCTTTGGTAAATTATGGACCGATCTTCACGAAATTTGGCAATGTGATTAGGTCGATCTTTACGATATTTTGTGGTATAATTTCTAGTTATGTAGAAAGAATTTTTGCAGAATCTTATATCAATATGAGCATTCCACCAATATTTATGTTAGTTTTTTCAACAAAGTTATAATTAATTACGATGGTGGTTCAACATTTGGATTCATTACTCCTATCTTACTGAACCGATTTTGCTGGAATTTGATCCCGAACTCCATGGAACAACTACAAAAAAGACGACGCCAATATTGTTATTTCTTTTGAGTTTTTTGAAGTGAGCGTGTTTTCAACAGACGGACAGACATACGGTCATGGCTAAATCGGCTTAAAGTTACTTAAGAGCCCAGTATATATATTCCTTATGGGGTCTTAGATAAATACTAAAAAGTTTCACACGTTTTGAAAATTTAGTATACCCCCTTCACAACTATTTTCTTGTTAGGAGAAAAATATAAATTCGGTAATGCTTTGAATTCAATGGGTTCAAAAACAGTATTTCTTTATTTAAACAAAATAAAAGATATTTTAAGTATAAGTTCTTTACAAATTACTTAAGCTTTGTTAATGCACAAAGATGTAAAAGAGTACTTATTATTACTAAGCCAATGTAATATTGGGCATATTAGTTAATTGATACGGTTAAGCAACTATAGTTTTGAATTTGCTTATAAAATAAATCCTCCTAAGATGAAACAACTATTCGCGATCTTTAAATCGAAAACCAAAACATGTTTCTTCAAAGGCCTGCTAAAGAAGACCCTTTAAGTTTTATGTTACGTTTTATGTATGTGTACCTTGAACTGGCAGATTGCCTATATTCCCATAAAGAAATGGCTGCAACATATGAGTTATGACTTAATATTTAAACATATACAAAATTATTAAGTAACTGCAAATGTTTGTTTAAAAAGGCAAAGATCAGGGTGCCCCTTTACGTGAAAATCGCAAATGTATAAAATATGTATCGCTTTTTCATAATTTAATTTTTCCGTAATAAACATATGTATATAACTGAACAATGGGTCTCAGAGAGCCGATTAACATATTTTGCGAGTTGCAAAATTTTAAAAATATTTTCCCGGTTTAATTTAAACCCAACTTTAGTTTTTTTTTATGAAGTATAAAACATTGTATATCTATTTAACTTATTTTGTAATATTCTAATAGGTTATTTGATGCTCTTTAATTGCAACGAAATATTTTAGCTAACAAATAATTATTTTCCTTTTGGAAATAAAAACGCTGTCATATGGGACACCCTAATGATTACGACAATTGCCCTGACTAACGTGTTTCCCGTCAACCTCAACCGAAAACCACACAAGGGAATTTCAGACATTCTAGGAATAGTTATGTACATACATTTAGTATATAGACACATATACAAATGTATGTATGTATGTGTGTGCATTAACAAACATTCAGTACGGCAGTTTTATGAAATGCTACAAAATGTGCAGCAATGGTTACATTAAAATTTTATTGTGCAATACAAGACCATTCATATGAGCACAGAGTCCTACATGTTCTAGCAAAGACACTAATTTATTGGTAGTAAAGGTAAATTTATGAACTTGAAATCGGTGTATTTAAGCCATATATATTTTCGTTTGTGTAAGATGGCGCAAAAGAACCAAATGATTTTTTTGTAAAAGGAGTTTTGAAAATCATCGAACTCAGGAAACTTGAATTGAAGAAAATCATGAAATTTTACACAATCTGGTAAAAAGGAACTATGCACATTTTCAATTAAAGCTATGTTCACATTTTGTGTATCTGTCATGTGGAATGTCACATTTCTATGTCAAAATTTGAGACTAATTCATAAGGTTTATAATTGTTGGTATGTAAAGTACATTTGACATAACCTGTCAAGAAAAACAATCTTAAAACAGTAGAGCGGTTATATGTACTAAAATTAATATTTATTTGTGTATTTTTTATTATATATATTTGATCAAATTTCAATTAATTTTTACCGCCACAAACAATTTGGTTAATACGAACTAGCTGATGTCAGATGCTTTGTCACTTGAAAATAGATCTCGTTCTAAATCGAAAATGTCTTATGTACTGTACACCGAGAAATAACACACTGTATTGTTTGGAGGTGGTCAGACGACATGTACAAATTTAACATGTGATAAGGTGACAATCCACATGACTAATACACATAATGTGAACGAAGCTTAAATGGCGATTTTAATAACCAGAATGCCGATTATGAGCAACTTTAATATGCGTGTAATTCATAAGAGGCAATTAAACCGTTTAAGTCCAGTTTAGTGAAGCAAAATATCGAGAAGGATTTTTAGTCCATTTTCTTTGACGATGAAATTAATAATTTAGAGACTATCCATGCTGCAGAATACGGCAACGTATTGTACAAATTTTTCGTTTCCAACTGAAGAGCATCACTTGCAAATCGTCACCTAAAACGCAAAAGGGCGCAACAACACTTTTGTTTTTTTTGAAGCGCAAGACTTTTTAAAATCAAAAGCAATAACAAGGTGTACTTGGTGTTGCTCGCGGGCATCTAAATTTTTTTGTGAAAATGAAGTTCTATAAAACGAGCAAAAATCCATAAAAACCTTTATTTCGAACTTTCTTATTGTTACGACTTTTTGCATTTTAGATGACGAAACTTACATAGTTCCAACAAAGCGGAGTCTCAGTGCCAACATCAAGGTAAATAGTGTAACAGCTGCGGTACATTTTCTGTGAGCGAATTATTTCAATGCCGTTGATTTTAATTGGCCGATGCGTTCGGCAGACTTAACCACTCCCGATTTTTTTGAAAGGACGTTAAAATATTAATAAGCCATAAAGCACAACCCAATTAAAAAAAGATGCATATGAAAAGAAATTCGACGCAAAGCTCCAAAAAAACTTAAAAAAAGCGATAGAAATCGTTCTAACAAAGTCTGCGACTATACGAAGCTAAGAATGGACGGCTTAATTGACGTTATTTTTCGCGTCTAAATTAACTTAATTACTTATTCATTAAAAAAGTATAATTAAAGAAAATGCACTTTAACTTAAAACCTAGAGATTATTTAAATCTCTTCGTTTCGTTTCGTTTAGGCCACCCTGTATGTGTATTGTATGTATAAATGGTTTTGGAACTTATCGAAACTTTTAAATAAATATCTGTTTAAGACTATGCGACATAACTTTGTACTTTCTTTTAGCGTCTCGTCGAAAACTCGCTTTTAAAATCATACATTACGTTTTTTGTTGCAAGCAACAAGCAACAATTAGCGTTTTAGTCATAAATTCAAATATATTTATTTATTTATGTGCTGTTTTTATAAACCAAGTAATTTAACACCATGTTGAATCACTTGTGTTGTGAAAACAGGACATTAATTTCAAAAAAATTTTACGTAACATATTTAACATAGTCTTGCTGCTTGATTTCGTTCCGTTTTGTTTAATTTTTTTTGTTTTGATCACAGAAATTCTAACTAAATGATGCGCGGTAATATATATAATTTTAATCCTTTTATTCCTGCAAGGAGCATTGGGCCATAACAAGTTATTCTAATATTTAAGATTTTCTGCTTGATCTAATTTCAATCCGTTTAAGACGTAGTTTCGACAATTTAATTGCAATTTGTCGTTTCCAGATGTATGCTGGTTTTTCAACATGCCGACTACCATGTTGATACCAGTCTATAGCTTGTATTGCGGCTTATGCAACGTGTGTTCAGCACCGCTTTCGTTTCCGGATTTAAATTTTTATCGGTCGCTGTTTTTTTGCTGCCCATAGATTTATGAGGGTTATTGTTGTGGGCTATATATTGGCTTAAAAAAGACGATATGCAGGATGACAACGAATAACATGGAAAAGATTGGTAGAAGTGGAGCATCGACAACGAGGACTCACGTTGCCACGATCCCGGCATATGGTACAGTTTTGTTTGAACGCCAATTCATATATTTTCCTTTAATTTTTCGAACAAAAATTTTACTTTAGTATTTTTTTTTTTTAAATTGAGTCTATTTCTACTTCAGTAACAATTTGTATGAAATTTTAAATGACATTTGCAATAATTTTATTAAGTTTTGAATGAAATTGTTAACAAAATGTTTTCAAAAATAATAATAAATACCCTAAACTGTTGTGGGCAAAATTTGCAAACGTTTCCTTAATTGAAAATGTGTGTTGTTGTGAAAAGCGAAAATGTTGCTGCCATTGTAAACGAAGCTTAATTTTGAAAAATATTTCTTCTCTGCTTTATTTTATCATAATACTGATACGAAAATAATGCCAATGATAATGCTGGCGGTAATATAATTTAACGCTTCCATATTCTTGTGGTGGCATAAGAATATGTTTATTTTTTTCGAGGAGTTGTCTTCATTTAAAAAAATTAAATTATTTTATAAAAGTGAAAAATATAGTACAGCCAAATTTTAAGAATAATTTACATATAACTGTTTATGTCTATCTGCAAACAAATTAAATAAAATGGCTTAATTCGCATAAAATATTAACGTTGAAAATAAATACAGAATTATGCACTTCAATTATTATAAACTTGTTAGATTCTTCGCTTTAACTATAAAATAATATAAAAAAAAGAAAACAAAAACTACAGGCAGAAAAATAATATGTTTCGATATGGTCACAGCCTAATACACTGTACTATGCACGATTTGCATCGCAACAATATTATATTTACATTAGCTTTTTGCACCCAAAACAAGAATGGTCACAGAAAACTCGTAAAGTATGGTTACAGGTGATTCTAAAATCTTATGGTGACATTAATCATCTTTATTTTTGCTGTAACTATATTGTAGTTGCTCCCCGAGCCCTTTTGGGGGTTAAGTAGGGCCGCTACCCAGTCCCTACTGGAGGAATGGGTTCAGGGAATGCATCAGGCGAAGGAACTGATATTTCCCGGGAGTACATTGGAGACAAGGGGTCTCAACAGACGGGAACTACGACTGTTGGTGGCTTATCTGACAGGTTACCATACGGTCAAGCACCACCTGTTTCGGAGGGGCCTTCCAGAGTACCACGAATGCAGACTTTGTCGTGAGGAGGACGAGACCACAGCGAATCTACTGTGTAACTGCCCGGCGTTGGCAGGGGCCAGAAGGAGACACTTGGGGCACGGCGAGATAGGCGCGTCCCAAGTCGGTGCAACACCGGAAAAATACCTTCTTGGATTCGTCTGGGAGGCAGAGAGTCTTTTGGCCAACTATAGGGGGTGGGTACAATAGAGCTGGCTTGGTCGCGGTACCGTCTCTGTTGGGAGGAATTTCCCTGCTACCTCTCTAAAAAAAAAAATATTGTAGTTGCTCACAACATCGCACAATAACACTGTAACCATTTATATATTTTAAATCAATCAAGTACATTTTTTATATCATATTTCAAGCAACCAACCAACTGTTTATAGCGAAAATATTTTTGAGTATGAATTTATTATCATATAAGTACCTGGGGTATATGATTGTGATGGTAAGAACAATAATATGGTAGAAGTATCTATAAAAAATTTCATATAAAAAATGTGTTTAAAATTCCTGCGTGTATATTCAGTTGCATTAATTATGATATATTTACCATATTTATTATGTAAAATATTCCCCTAATCAAACTATGTTTGCCTTAAATTATACATCTTATTAACAATTGCCAATGGTAAATTTTTTTAAACTATTAAAATTGTAAATAAATTTATAAATTAATTTGTAATTAATTAATATAAATGCATCAAGCACATGAAAAGTACTAGCGTTTTCTTTTTGTATATTATACGCAACTACAATCAGAAATTTAATTATCATTATCAGCAACACACACAGATGAATAGTCACTCGTCTGTATATCACACATTATGCAGGACATTTGTATGAAAGAAAAAAAACTGACAACTAGTACAGAGTCAGTTTGGCTTTAATATCACATGTCAGTCGTCATCATAATCAAAAGCAAAAAAAAAAAAAAAACAGATGTTGTAGCTGTAAAAGTAACAAACGACATGATCAATTAGAGTAATTAATTTGAGTTTTGCATGAAATTCTAACAACAACAAAAAAAAAACCGCGGGAAAAAGTGATAAAAATCGACAAATGAACTCAAAAGTGAAAATACAAATCACAATCAAAGTCACATCTCTTTGACCGTATAAAAAGTGATAAAAAGGAAATTTATGGAAAAAAAAATACATTTAACACACACACAGGGCACTTTCTATCAAAAGGAAGTAAAAATATACTTTTCTAATGCAAACCATCATCTATCCTTATTCTCGTATATTATTTCAATAGACTTTCACTGTTTTACTCATTTTAAACTGATTTCTATGTTCAGGGGACATGGAACCATAAAGTTATGTGGTTTGAAAACATGAAATTAATATTATCATGTACGCGTTGCTCTAATGTGTTTTGCTTAAATTCTTTGTACTAAAAGAAAAATTTTGTTGCAACATATTCTGCTTTTGTAGATGAAAAAATTTTATTAAAGGAAATAATCTAAAAGGGATTTATCATTTCCATAAAAAAAATTGGACTATCGCTAAGAACTGGCTAAATCGGTGGCTTTTTATGGTTTATGAACTTTTACCTTTGAAATATTTTACCACAGCATACTTTTGTGCGTTTAGCATTGAGGCGTATAAAATTATAACGAATAACATAATGAAAAAGGTTTTTATTTAATTTAATATTCTAGAGCAAAATTGTAAATCCAAAAGTTTTTAATAGACTTAGCTGGCTCTGTTTTTAATTTTTTATTTTTTTTATTTCTCCAAATTCGTGACTTTTTTCCTCTTCCATGATAAAATAATTTTTAAAGTCATTCTTATGAATCATTAATTTGTTTTAATTTATTGATTGCTTTAACTTAAAATTAAACTAAAACTTATGTAAGCACTCAATTCATTGAAATGAACCATAAAAGTTCATTTATCTTTTCAGAGCTCCTCTTCACATTCTAGAACATCTGACCATTAATATGTCTCTGTTTAGCATGACCATGGTCGTTATCAACAACTTCTTAGCCAGCACAGGCAACACCAAACTTCAGCTAGTATTAGTCATGATTTTTAATGAATTTCTTTTCTTTTTTTTTGTATAATTTCAAGTATTTTGCTCGTAAATCAAAAAATTTAATGATAACGAATCGAGCACATTCAATTGCAAGTCAATAGTAAATAAAACGAGGAAAATGGAATATAAAGAATAAAAATTATAAAGAACTTAAGTAGAAAACAATAATTGTAGCATATGAAAATGGATGAAAATTTAGAGAAATTGCAGTAGAAAATTTCAGAATTGGGGGTAATTTGTTTTCATTCATTTACTTTTCTATTTTACAAAGTAAGTACAAAAAGCATCTTAAAAAAATATTCAGAGTAAAAAAAAGCCTGAAAATTATGCAGTAACAAGGCAAACAAATTATTACAAAATTACGTTTAAAGTAAAAGATAAAAAATAGCAATTTTCTAAAAATTTTCCCAATATTATTCAACAGCAGAAATATAATTCATTTTATTCTTAAATCACCCATCCAAATATCATAATATTAATATGTTAAATTCTTTAGCTTATATTTTTATTTTTGCTACATTTTGCTTAAATGCTTCCTTTTGTATGCCAACTGATCTCATAATCATCTCATAATTCTTTATGCTACACATGCAAGAAAAGCCTATTTGTTTGTGTGTTCGTGTTTATATAAAAAATATGTAAGTTAGCACAGGCAACATACATAAACGAAATGTGTATATTATATACATGTGAACGTGCAACATCTCATCAGCAGCAATATTAAAAAAACAAATGCTTGTTGGATTATTAAAACTAACCAAACAGACTGTCAGTTACGATGGCAGGTTGTGTGGCAACTAAAAGGCAACAGCAGCCAACTTTGTAAGAAATAACGCATTTTCTTATTGTACACTCCTGCTGCTTGCCATGCTTAAAGTTAACAACAACATCAAGATTTTTAAAAATGGTTTTTATGCTGCTGCAACATACACACATACATAATACTTGCAAGGCTTATGAATAAATAAACTGCCATATTTGGAGCATGAGTTATGCTTATGAAACAGCATTTGACGTTGAACGCAAGACAATGTTCAAAACTTAATGAATCCAACTGCATTTTGTCTTTCTAATATCTGGTTTTGCTAGAAACTGCAAGAAATGGTGTAAAAATTATAATTTTTAGTTGTTTTCGGAATAATTGCTGCCTCCAATACAGTAAAATATTCAAAATATTTAATTAAATATCTAAAAAGGCTTGAGCTACTTAAAAAAAACTAGATGGAGCCAACGGCATTTTGTTTTAGCATAATGGAATTTATAACAAGTGTTTCTAAATATTGCTAAAAAATGGCAAATTATGGAAAATTTTGTAAAAAAAAGATACAATCTTATGATATTTTCCGAATAAGTACTTAAAATACTAAGAACTAATGTGAACGTTAAACACTTTTGTTATTCAGAGTATTTTTGTCCGGATTTGACAGGAGGTAAACTTAAGAATGAGAATAAGATTTGACTTATTACACTGTGATAGTCGCAAATTTTGACAAGCTGGGCACCCTACTGGCTTAGCTAATGCGAGTACGCTAAATGGTGATACCAGTTTTTCAAAGTTAGCCCTCGTATTCGTGATTAAATATTTTAAGGCGTATGTACTATTTAAAGATATTTTTTATACTATTGGTATAATTGTTCAATTAAAATCATCCAACTCTGTTAAATAAAGCTTTTCGTTATCTTGTTTTTCGCTGAATAATTTTTTCCGATATTTATTTTCTTTACTCTATTGAATTCACTGTGCTAGTGGCTAATTGTAGCAAGCTGAGCACCCTGCTGATAAAGCTAATTCAAGTACGCTGAAAACTTGTATGCATTTGATACATTTTACAAGAATTTCATATTTTTGATATTTATAAAAATATCTGAAAATTTGTTATTTTCACGATATCATGAAAAATGTATATTTATTTACATTTTCTGAAAATTTGTTTCGTTTCAAACATTTTTTATTTTTAGTGTTTGAATTTTTTACAAAATTATTTATTTTTTTACGAAATTCTTTAAAAATTTGGTATTTTTAGGGAATTTTTAAAAAATTAGCTGTTTTCAGTAAATTTTAGAAAAATTTTATATACGGAAATTTTTCAAAAGTTTCTTTGGAAAATTTTTTTTTAATCTACTATTTGAGGTTAATTTTTTTAAGTTTTCACATTTAAAAATAAACAATCCAAAAATTTTAAATAAATTGGGTACAAAATGAAAATAAAAATTTAATTAAAAATTGTTTGTTTATTTATAATAAACTAGCATTTAACCCGCTACTTCGTTAGCGTCTGTTTTTCTCTTGTGGACATATTTTTACGCCAAAGTTTATGTTTCTATGTTTCAACTCGCTACTTTGTAATAGGTACGATTTTCACCCCTAAATGTTCGAATTTCGAAAATGTACCAAATTTTTATTTGTATTTATTAGATACGTTACGAATGTGATATTTTTTTATTCCAAAGTTTATTGGTTTAATAGATAGATTGAGTGGCAAAAAAGTTTTAAAATATAGGTTTTACCCGTTTACTCCCCAAAAGGGTCGAATTTCAAAAAAGTACCAGACACCTATCCGTTTATTTTTTTGATGAACATGAGGTTAGGGAATTTACCCGTTTTTTGCTTTTTTAACCTCTAACCATAAACATTTTCAAAACTCCCATCCTAGGGAATCGATTTAGCGAGAGGCCAACTCCCGGTCAAATTTCAACATGTTAGCTTCAGGCGTTTAGGACGTGCGTAACGTTACAATTTTATATATATAGATAGGTAGATGAAGAAAAATGTTTTGAAACAAAAATAACAGAATTAGGTATAGATGGCATAGCAAAAAAAGTTTTAAAATACAGGTTTTACCCGTTTACTCCCCAAAAAGGCCGAATTTCAAAAAAGTACCAGGCACCTGTCCGCTTATTTTTTTATTGAACAACAATAAAAACTAAATTTTTGAATAAAAAAAAAATGTTTTGTAAAAATGTACCAAAAATAGTTACGGTTTTTACCCCTTAAATGTCCGAATTTTGGAAAAGTACCTAATTCGTATTTGGCTTTTTTTAGATAACTTTCAAATGTGATATAACAATTATTTCTATGTTAATGGGTTTAAAAGATAGATGGGGTGACAAAAAGTACCAAAATGCAGGTTTTACCCGTTTACTCCGTTAAAGGTCTGAATTTCCAAAAAGTACCAGACACCTGTCCGCTTATTTTTCTAAAGAACAACGATTAGTATTACATTTATTTTGCATCTTTATTAGTTTTGGAGATATAAGGTTACCGAATTTTCCCGTTTTTAACTTTTTTTACCCCCTTAACATTCGAATTTCGAAAAATCCCGTCTTAGTGGATCGATTTGGAGAGTGACCAATCGCTAGTCCAAATTTCAAGTTTCTAGGGTCAGCGGTTTGGGCTGGGTGATGATGAATGAGTCAGTCACTCACGCAACTCTTTTATATATATAGATAGATAGATGACGTGAAGCCGAACCAAATATAAGCCACAATTATAAATTGTTAGAAATATTTTTGAAACATTTTTCGATATCTTTATATTTTAAGAATTTTTTTTGAAATTTGATATTTTTAGAAATTTTATATGTTTTAGTTGTTTTTTTTTTTTTTGTGAAAAAATTTGCTATATTAAGACAACACAGAATATTTATTATTTTTGGCAGTTTTTTCGGAAAATTTTATATTATTGGGAAACTTACAAAAAGTTTAAAATATATTGTAAATTATTCGAAAGTTTAATACTTTGGAAATTTTGAATAAATTTCCGATGTGCAAAAATTAAATATTTTTGAAACATATTCAAAAGTGTTATACTTCTTGAAGTTCTTTTGAAAATTTTATATTTTTGGGAATATTTCTGATATTGTTGGAATTTTTGGAAAATTTTTCTCAATTTTTTTATGAAATTTCCGAATGTTTGTTATTTTTACAAATAAAAATTAGCTTAAAATAACGGATGTTTTGACAATATTTGCTGTATTTGGGATGTTCTTAAAACATTTAATCATTTTAAGGAAACTTTAAAAACAAAAGTTATTTGTGTTTAAACTAAAAGAATCTCCGCAAAATGTTTAAAGTTACTTTGATTCTATTAATTTTCTCTTACACCTAGAAAAGCTGTTGGTGCGATTAAGCCCTTCATAAACTGTCACCGTTTAATCACTCGCCAGAAACAAGAACATCAACATGATAAAAAATTTATACAAAATGTTTAATGAAAGGTACGAACATTTTTGTCACCTTATATATTGTTGTTGCTGTTGGGTTATGTGTTTGCTGTTGGTAGTCTTTTTTCCTTGTTTTTTTTATCAGCTTAAGGAATTTTCTTTATAAAAATAAACGAAATTGTGTTTTCCTTTTTTGAAATGAAAACAATGCTAAATTCACACCCACAAAAATTATGAGAGCGTAAATACTTTTTTTAAGTCCTTAGAAATTTTGAAGAACGCAAGCCTAAAATCCAAACTTAATTCATTTTGTATCCAAAACACTTTTTACATTATACATTTTCACACAATATGTGTGCTGCCATGCGAGTAATTTTTTGTTTTTGTATTAACAAGGCAACACAATAGTACAGATGGTATAATTGTACATTGTACTGATATTTGTAACAACCTTACATATTTGTTGGGGCTTGGGGTTTGTTAGTCCATTATTTCACATAGCCCCCAAACAATCAGCTTTCCGGAATAGAGTTTTTGTGCCTATCAAACATCTTATTATGTGGGTATTTAAATTAAATTTAGTCCAAAATTATTTTATTGCCATTTAAACCATCTTACCAAATTTTATTTGAATCGGTCTGTATTTGACCATAAATGCCGTACACATAAAACTCCCTAAAATAGCTTTTACTAGCATTTCTTTCTTATAAATGTTGGTATTGACATGTATTTTGGCGCCATTAACTTTCACGGTATCCACTTTGTCGTGTCAAGATTTTGTGTGGGTAGGCCCAGAATTGAGCATAAACCCTCTCCCTAAAATCACTTAAATAAATGAACAAATGATGTAAATGAAGATATCTAAATAATAATCAGCACTAAGAACTTTGGCATAAATATTCACCTCATAACATAATATTGTAATAGGGTACACTCTCGAAAATTTGTCTATACTTTCTTACTTGTTTTTCTCTCTGGAATTTTTCTTTTCTGTTGTACTTTTAACAAATACAATATGTGCTATAAATTGCTTATTGCTTTTAAGCTGAAACCACAATTGGTTAAGAAATACAAAAATAAAAAAATTACCAGAAACCTGTGCGTGACTTGCTCTCAAAAGTCAAATAAATACACAAACTCAAACAAGGAAACAGTCAGACATCTAAACCAACATATACGCAAACATTCGCTCATGTATTTCAAAGTCAATGAACAGCAAGTTTTGATGAGCACTTAAGTGAGTGTGAGAAAGAGCCGTATTTTATAAACGCAATCATCTCTTTTAAAATCAACACGTTGTTGGAAAACTTTCCGCTAACGTGTGAGTGTGTTATAAGATTTATTTGACTGTTTTGTATGTGTAAATATATCGCAACTTTTAAGTGAATAAGTGAATATTAGCACATACACATCAACTTTAAAGGAGGGTTGCAAAAACCGTTAAAACTTAAACGAATACAAGCTGCTTCCTGCTCAGCCACTCCATACTACCTGGTTGTATTCTATGGATATGCACCTTAAAAAAAATTAATAAACAAACTACAAGAAAAAAACTAGCAGTTTTAAAAAAGGAGATACGAAAACTATTTTTAGTTCAAAAGATTTTTAACCAACTGATAAGAACTTCACTAGTGCAGAAAACTTTAACACGCCAAGTGTTCTTTATTCGGAACTAGAAACTTGTAGAATTTTAATTTCAGATTCCTATTTCTCATTTAATGACTTTTTAAAACCATTCCTACAATTTTTTTTAATATGGCCGCAAGCTATCGCCACTTTATAATGATATGATATAATTTTTTATATTATAGTTGGTATAGTTTTTCTTTTTATTTAGTAGATAAGCCAAAATGAAAATTGTGGTCGTTTACTTGTTTGTATAATTTAGTGCAACGCAGAGAAACACAAATACTATTGTTCTGTTAATCACATTGTTATTTGTATAGCAGCATTAATATTATTAAATCAGTCCCTTGCATTTCTATCACAAACATCTTATTATTATGATTTTTCGGGTTTTTTTTTTCTTTTACATTCCGAAATAACATTTGCCTTTTTATCATATTAAAAAAGCGGAATGTTACGATTAAACAAGCAACCATGTTTTGCTACTTTACACCAAAAATTATTCCTGCTTGGCATATAAATGGTTGTGTTAATTATATGGTTGCAATATGGATGACTGATAGAGTTTTTTTATTACCGTACTTTTTGGATTCCCGGGAAAGCGGGAAATAAATATCAAATTCCCGGGATTCCCGCCCAAATTTTTTTATTTATTTATTTACTTATTTCTCCAATGCAACTAATATATCGTACTGGCTATTAGGCTTACAATAATTAAATCTAGTATCAAAAACGTAAGAAATTTAAGATTCGAGTAATTTTAAGACACTTAAGAGGTTATTTTGATGCCAATAGGATCATAGAAATCAATACACGTATAAACATTGTCAAATTCAGAGCTCATTTGCATAATTAGAATGAAAGTATTGAAGTCTTAGTGGAATAACATTTCGGAATGAGCGATTAGGAACTGAAAGCACAACATTACGAAATAGGAATTTTGAAACAATTTTACCTTTTAACAAATGCAGCAGGAAGGAATGTTATTTACTACATATATTTGATAACATATTTTTTACAATGTTATAACCCTTAATCAGCAGTGGTGTATGTAGGTATACTAAGTTTGTCATTTCATGTGAATCCTATTTTTAATACTATTCCTTCATTAATTCTAAGCCGATATAGTCATATGGGTGTCAAATTGTTTCTAGATCTTCTAGACTGTTTGGGAGTGAATTCCAGTAGAATCGCTTCAGAAGGGAAAGACTTATGCACCCAAATGTGGAACTTCCGCTCTAAAAACTCCACAAAAACTAACATAAATTTGTGGCGAAATGCATCTTTTGTCATTAAATTTCCACAAATTTGTTTTATAAGGCACCAAATTTCGTAAATGTCGGTCCATAATTTACCTACGGCTCTTGTGGTACAATTTAGCATATTCTACTTTCATAAGACTCAAAATAACTTGAAATGCCGCATATAAAGCACAATCTAGGAAAACAATTTCCTACGCCCTTAGCCGCAAAACCTTATAATATTATTGTATAATTTACACTTCAGTGTGCTAAGACAAGAAATAAAATTTCGTTAAGATAGCCCTGTAATTATCATAAGCCCTATATAAATCCCATTCTTTAAAATGAGCTTAATACGCCTTAAACTGTAGTAAGTTGGATTAAACTACTAAAGACACTAGTCCGACATAGATTTACTAAAGTTTTCAAAAAAGATTTACTTCAAAATTTCCCGGGATTCCCGCAACTTATTCCCGGGTAAGCGGGAATTGAAAACAATTCCCGTCTCGGGAATTCCCGGGAACAAACTCTAATGACTGACTTAATCATAATTGAAATCGATGGAGATATTTAATTAATTTTTTTTTTAAATAAACATTTCCTGATTTTAATACCAGCTCTGATAAAAAAGAAGTGGTCCTCACAGTTTGAGATATAAAAAAGCGTATATTTTTTTGCACTTTAAACACACCATAGTTTTAAAAATGTTAAAATCGAATTCGATTTCCAGAAAATGGCTGATAGAAACATATTTTTCTATGCGTGCCCAATATAAGAGCACCATGTACTAATCTGTATATCATAAGGTAATCAAAATGTGATAACAGTCATTCTAAATATCTAGAAGATGACAATTTGTCCACAATTGCATATTTGCATTAGACATTTGGACTGGCACTTTTCATTCCTTCAAACTGAATCATAGATTGAAATTTTTTTTTTACATCCCCCAAACCCAATTAGAGCCACAGACACAACTACAACAAAAACTCTATACATCAATAAGGACAAAAGGAATTAAAGTGCCAACATATTGCCAGCAAATTCTCTTGTTTTCAATTGAAAATTATTGATTATTGCATTCGTAGAATATCTTAATTGAATTTATTAAAAGCCAATGTTATGGCAAAATTATCAATATAAATTGTTCGCTGAGTCTTCTTTTGCAGTAGCCAGGGGTTTAGGGAGCAGCACGTTTTTTCAATCAATCATTTGGCTATTAAATAGAAATATGTATAGGAAAACTTCTATAAAACAAATCTAAAAATAACTTTTTATTTTAGTTGCAAAAACAAAGCAAAAACTTAGAATCATATAGAAAAAGAAAGAAGAAAAACTGTTCCACTAAAGGCCGTATTACACTATCAGACAAGCCTGAAGTACTTTGACGAACATGATTCACTGATCTTAATTACACTGAGCTCGAAACAGTAAATTTTTTGTAACACGCGGGGCATTCGGCGGTTATAACTAATCCGAGCCGCTGAATCCAGTGAGGCTAACTGTTTTTTAACCTTTGCTCTTGTTTTAAAAATAATCAAGATTAAAAATTATGGTTAAAAGTTCCTAAAAAGGCATTTTTTTTAGTTTTCAACAATTTATTAAGTAAACAGGTCGACATTGAAAAACTGATGCATATGAATTTTTGCATGCTAAAGCCCAAGGCGGATTTAAAAAGGTAAGTGCAACTCTACAACTACAAAAAGCCATATGTATTTTGTTTGGCAATTTAATTGCTTGTTGTCCAAAACAGAAACTTTTTCTGTTATTTTGGCGCAAAACATAAACAAAAGTATTTTTTGACGTTTGTGAATTAATTTTTTAATTCGCGATGGAGACAGCAGATGAACGGCTTGCGCTTACCTTTTTTTTTAAATACGCCCTGCTAAAGCTGAATTTGTGCTCAGTTTTTCTCCATTCACTCCAGAGTTATTAGATAATTGTACATTTGTGTTTTTCCCTTGAAATTATTTTTAAAACAGGAGCTAGCACAAAAAAAACGGATAGCACCACTGGTTTCACCGTCATCGAATTAATTATACCTGCCGGGTGCACCGTTTGCTTCATTTTTGAGCTTGTACACTGTTTTTGTTTGAAATTTTTTTTTTTGTTGTATTTTTTCCAAAATATGTAAGAATTGTGTGGTAGTGTAATGTACCCTTAAGAAGTAAATTAAATGCCTGTTAAGTAACAGATAACACAACTTTTTATTTTAGCAACAGTGTTTTGTTTATCATCGATGGAAAATAAAATTTCAAATAAAATTGTTAATCTTTTTAAAGCTATCGATTTTATGTTAGCGTTTTTGTTTAACTTGTGTTCAGAGCCCAGAAAACTTTTTATTTCCATATCTATGTTGATTAAAATTTATTTTTATTTGTGGGGAAAAAAATAAAACATTTTTATTTATTTTCAAATGTAAATCTTCATCATGATGAAAAAATAAAAATTCTGAAACGATAAGTGTAAAATAATTAAATAATTATTTTCCTTAAATTTTTCAAGTTTTAAATATTTTGAAATAAATTTTTGTCAAAAAAAAATATTCTTAAAAATATATCGTTTTTTAGCCCGAGAGGGATGTTACAAGATTGTAGTGTTCATCTGTGTATATTTATGTGTATTCTATGAATCTGTCTATTCCATCGTAGAGTCGAAACGGTTGGACCGAAGGTGGCGATCGAGACTGTTCTTAGCTTTGATTAAAGAAAATCGGCACAACCGATTAGAAGTTATTTACTTTTTTCTAGCTGTATCCTCTTGAATATGTCTGTCTGTGGCACCATTGCACCCAATTGTCTATAAAGATTTTAATTTAGTTTTTGTTGTTTGAAAAGTAGCTTTATCTTAAATCTTATTGTACTAATAAATTCAAAGCGGAGGATGAACTTTTCGTTAACTTATCGCTCACTTTTGGTTGTAGAAATAGAACACTTTTTATACGGCAGATAAGATCCTCCTAAAGCTTTCGGTAACTTGTGAAAACGGGCTAAAATGTGCATATAAACATATTATTATTTTATTGTTTTCCTTATATAATTTTTTCTTACAACACATTTTTATTATATTTGAAATAAAATTAAAATAATTTTTATTTAGTTTTGTTTTGAAAAGAAATATAAATTTCTTGACTCCAATAAAAAATTTCAGATGGCTAAATAAAATGTTTTAATCACAAGTGTTTCATATAAAAAAAAACACAAAATATGGTTTTAAACGTATTAAAATACTGCCTCTGCTTGTGTTTGGCTTTGTCTTCTGAAAGAGTGAAATTTTATTAAATTCCTTTAAAGGATAAAATTCTGAAAGGGATTTCTTTATTAAATTCTTTTTGTGTCAATGTCATTAAGCGTAGTTGTAATATTCATTTTCTGGGTATTAATTTTTATTAAATTTTCTGGCAAACAAAAAAGAAAACGAAAAAACTAAAGAAAACAACCATCGCACAGGCAATAAAAAGAATGTCCTTTTAAAACACTGATGCTCGTTCTTTAGTCTCTATTATTTTCTTGGAAGTAACCAAATCGAAAAGCTGGGGTCTTGCGTTTAAGTTTGTTAGCCAGATTAAAGATATTTCAAGTTGCATAATGGTGGTAAATTGAAGGTAATTGACAGTTATTTGAAAAAGACAAACGCACATATTCGTTTTTTCCAAGGAAAATAAAAAGACAAGGAACTAATAGAAAAACAAAAAAAGTTAAGTGAATTGAAACTTGTTATGCACCGAAGGGATATTTTGTAAACATTTGTTTGGAATAAATTAGGTCACAAAAAAGAGACAGTTACTTAAAGAAAAGTAAAACATGTGATAAAATGGAAAAGTAATACCTAAATACAGCTGCACGCTAAAGGGTTTAATGGGGATTCTGGTATTCCATAGGGCATATACGAGTATTAATGTTGCCAGATATTTTTTCAAAAACTTCAATTGTTAAAAAATCCGACTTCAGGCAATCTAAAAAATGTATTCTACTAATTTTCTACCACGTGTAGGATGTTTTACAGACCTTAAGCAACTCTGGCACGATAATAAAGAATTAAAAAATATTATGATAATTTAATCATATCCACTTCTACGGTCAAAATTATATGATTAAAAAAACCACCAGAATAGCACATCACCAAATATCTTAGCGATAACCATATACATTTTGGCCAGTAAAATTTATACAATAGCTCTATTCACAATCTTGTGCAAATTGTTTTTAATTGTAGCATTTGCAAAATGTTATAAATAATATATTTTTGCTCTACACCAACAAAGTTTCTTGCAATGTTGTTGTTACTCTATTGTTAAAATGCAACTCTTAAAATTTTGTCGACATATGCAACACTTAATTGCAAACCGACAGTTGATACTTTGTGAATTTCAAATTTGTAATCGCAAACTACTTGTATTTTAAAGATTATATCCCTCGTTTGGGTGCCCCTGTAGGCTAGTTGATAGTGAGCTAGTCTATCAGTGCGGGGGCTGCGGCTTCGATTCCCGCCTGGTCTCACGCAGACAAGCATAGAGCTTCGCGGGATTTCGCAATAAATGAGCTTAAAGTTTTTGATTTGCTCGCACCACTTAGAGAACACAACGACAAATTATCTTCAAAAAGTATAACAGATATTAAGATTAATTTTATACACAATATAAAAAAATACATAGCAAACAACTCTGCATTTATAACTCCAAAATTTCATTTTCTAAGTTTATACGATGTTGCAGAAAATGAGCGATATGTGATTTCTGGAGAACTGCGATGTAGGATCTTCGATTGGCGTAATTTGTTTCGTGCTTTTTAACAAGGATTGCAAACCAAATTAAAGAGGTAATTATCAATTGATTAAAAATATTCACAATTGAATAAATTTTTAATCTCAAATGCAAAAGATTGGCATTAAAAAAAACAAAATTAAAAAAAAAAACATGCTGACCCCTAAATTCATATAAAATATATAAAAGGTTTATTAAACAAATTTTTAAAGAAAATTCGTTTCATAAACCTGCAATTAACTAAATTATTTTTTATGAATACCTGGGTAAGGATATAAGAACAACAACTTTTTTTATTACACGATATATATACAACTAAACATGAAAAGGTTTTTTGTAACCATAATATGGTGTTATGAGCAGAACAAATATGGTAAAACATAATTGCATTATGATACCCTACACCACAGTATTTGAAAACAAGTTTTCGAAAGTGCACCCTTTTTGCGATCCATGGGCAATTAAGGACCGTCCACAACAAAATTATGGGATGAAGCAAAGATTCATGTAAAAGTTCTTTGTGCCGAATAATATTTTTCTACTATAATTTCCTTTATTCAGTTTACATTTTAGAGGTTACATATATAATTAGTATTGTGGTTATTTTATTGAACTGTTAATGGTTTTTAATCCAAATTTTGATATTTTAATTAGGCTTAAGTTCATTGAATTTAATTTTCATTAAATTATTTATATGAAGAAAGGAATTTTACAACATGAAATGAACTAAAATTTATTGATAATTTTTCATTCTTGCCCGAGCTGGGAATTGAACCCAGGTTTTCACGGACTGGTTGCCCAGACTAGTTCCGATTGTAACCACACAATCTCTTTGGTGGGGCTTGCCGTTCCATTTCATGTTGTTAAATTCCTTTCTTCATAAAAATAATTTAATGAAAACTTAACTCAATGAACTTAAGGTTACATATATTTTTATGAGATTTTACATTAGTATTACACAAATAATATCGTTTGGACTAGGCCATTGGCATGTTTTTAAACATATCACAGATAAGGGATACAAATTAAGATTAAAAATATTATTTAGTTATTTTCATCTATATGAAATTTGTTTACTTTGAAGTGATTTAAGCCAGGGTGTTATATGGCCCCTATGGGTAATTTTGGCCCTACCAGCACAATAGTATGTCATGACTAGTAGGTGTCGTAAAGGTTATTATCTCCATTATAGGTTATTATATAAAGGTTATAATCCATTATAAGGAAGTTATAGCATTAAAAGTTTTTTCGCGAGTAGTATTTGGTCAAATATAATAATAATATTTGGTACGAAAATTAAGATAGCAATTGAAAAATTCGGCCCAAATGTCTTCTAAATACCAATGTAATAAAATGGTTTACATGCACATAGACTCTTTTCCGGAAAAAAGCTTCAGGGTTATATTGTTTTCCTATGCTAATCCCGCAAAGCTCTACAATTGTCTGCAGGAGACTAGAGTCTCAGGCGGGAATAGAAATCGCAACCCCCACACTGATTGACTATCTCACTACCAAATAGGCTACCGGGACAGACCGATTCTTACTATTTTCAATAGGTCCTTCGTCAATTAAAACTTATGCACAAAATATCATCAAATTATCTTCAATATTGCGACATCTAGCCGGTCCGACAAAAATCGTTAAATCGATTAAAAACTGGTTCTAAATCGATTGGTATACTGGGTCTAGGACCAATATTTTAAGGAGTTACAAACTTCATGACAAACGCATAATACCCTCTCCACTATTGTGGTGTGGATATAAATATGGTGAGGGAAAAACTTGCCGTATGATTTTCCAAAACTATGACAATACACTGACATTAACAATATGCTCTATTTTGTCATATTGGTTGATTTGCTATAATTTTATGAGTGCGACATGCATACACGCAGAGAAAAAACATGATTAAGGAATGGTCACTACGACCATTTCTATTCATATTTCCCTAATATGTTTACCCTAATAAATTAATTATAGTCCTAATATAACTTGAAAAACTGTTTCTTGTCTTTAACATTTTTAAATTCGCTGTAATAATATTATATGGTCTTTTACACCTAAAAAGTTACTCTGATCTAGCTAAACATATTAAATTATTTGATATGATTGCTACTATAATATATATATTTTCAACTATACAATTAAAATCATAATATTAGTTGTACACAAAAGGTAGTTTTAATACCATAATTTTTGTTTGCTGTAAAGCACATTCTCTTAATGAGCAAACATTTATTGTCAAAACAGACAGCGTGTGCTCATAAAAAATATAAAATTTTCTCCGTCCGCGAGCGTCAGTTAATCATGAATGATTACAAATTTATTAAAACATTTTTCGGGAACAAAAAGGCTCCCGCAAAACTAACGAAATAAATTATTATTTATATATAATTATAAAAATATATAAATATGCAATTACTTTGCCTTTCTTGAGCCAAAAAAAACCTACAACATTGAAGCCGGTATAGAAATTTTGACACAAAGTTTTGTCATTAGCCCCGAATTGTTTTCAATAGCTGTTTAGTAAATTGATTATAGTAGATTTCATAAAAGAAATAAAAGGTAAGTCTGTGTTATTGCAGCTGTTTTTTAATATGTTTATTTATTAATATATGCTGAATATTTGTAATAAAACATAGATTACTGAAATTAAATTTGTTATTGTTTTTATTGTGAGATCTATATAACATGTTGAAAAAGACATTTTGCATGGTGCCGGGAAATATAGAAACATGGTTTGAAAGATCGTTTGCGTTTTGCTTCTGAACATAATAGTATGGTTGAGCCAATAATAAGCTAAAAACATTCTGTCTAAACATATATTGTTGGTTAAGACGTGTTTGACACAATCATAACCACAAACATTAATGATAGTTTGCGATTGTGATTGCATCAACCATGTTTTTTCTTTGCGTGTACCAACGAATATGAATTGCCCAATTGTTGTGATTACTAATACGATATTATGATAAAGTCTTTAAATAAAATTCAATATCACTTAACACACCAAAATCATTTAATTTAAATACGCGATTGCGATAGTCTTTAAAAAAATTAAGCTTTATTATAAATTATTTGCTGAAGTCACATGAAACATTGCAGGTGCTAAATTATAATTTTTTAAACTAAGACCTCAAAAACTTCCCTAATCAAAATAAAAAAGTCATGTTAGTTGTTAATCATCTAGAACAAACTACAATTGGCGATTTTAAATACCTTAGTACTTAAATGATCCTGAAATATTTATATATTTTTTTTTAATCCTTTTTAAATGGCTGCCACTTTTTACAGCCACAGTAATAACAATGGAAATCAAGACATAATGCAAAAAAACGTTGGCTGTGTTGTATAGATGAAAGGTTCCCAAACAGTGGCCTATGAACCCTTTGATGTTACAAAGAAGCCATTTTTTTAATTTTCCTAAATAATGAGATGGCTTAATACAAAAAAGGCATAACTCGATTTGTTGTTAATTTAAAGATATAATATAATCAGTATAATTTTTGATACTCAAAAGGCTTCAATGCAATTTTTAATAAAACTATGCAACAATTCTTATACTAAAGCCCTCTTAAATTCTAAAGAAAGGAGAATTTGGCATTTGTCAACCGGAGTAAACAAAAACCGATATTTAGAAAAAGGGAATTACGCCTTTTTGATATTTAGCCATCGATTAGTTCATTCTCAACAATAGTTTTTTATTACCAATTTTGTTTTCGAAGCCCGTAAAAAATATAAAATTTCTTAAGTGGTCCATGAAGAAAAATATAGTGGGAACCCCTTCTTTGGTTTCACCTAAAGAGTTGCTGTAGTTACTTGTGTGTTCAGAGGGCGCTTAACAACAATATCAATATATCATGTTAAAAATAATAATGTGTAAGCCAAATACTAAGAATTAATCATAATTTACAAAGTTTCATAAATATTGATGTCGACGTCGTTGCAAGTCAAATACTGCTAGTATTTCAGTTAAAGCAACAACTATAGATTTACAGATCTATAGTCTTTGGTTAAAGTATAAGTCTTATGAATTTCTCAACGTACCAATAAAGCAGACCTTAAAAAACAGTCAAATTATTACACATGTCCTAAGGCAAACAAAGTTGTAATTATGTCTGAATTGTGTACAACAAAATTGTTGCTGAATAATTTTTTCTTTTGGATGCAAACCCACAACATTCAATGCTGCAAGAGTAGACAACTCAATATGTTAATGCATCCATAAAATTATTAATGTATAACTAACAAGCTGTAGTTAATTTTTCGGTTCAGCTAAAGTATCTTTGTTAAGAAATTTTAATTATTTAATGGAAGAAATAAAAACAAAAATTCGTTAAAAGTTTTCTTAAAGTTTAAAGGCAATTTTGGAATAACACAAGCAAAGTTGTTTCTTGTTTTCATGTAAATTTTAAAATGTGGTAATTTATGAGACAATAAATTCCTCTAGTGTGCCCGCCTTAAATTAAAGAGCAGATATTTAAAAGCGTTAATAATAGTTTAGAGATAATTTTCCAGAAACGTGTTACTACTTCGCCCACAATTCTTTTAGTTAACCAATTACTTAATATGATTTTTGGAGCTTTGGAACTTCTAAGACAGAAATATTGTTAAACTAAAAACAATTTGAATTGCGAATGCGTTTATTAAATAAACGTTACCTTAAAATAAAGGAGCATTTGACTTTAAATCAAGTTTTAAGTTTCTCATCGTTATTCTTTGTTGTTCTTCAATTACATAGAGAAAGAAAATAGTTTTATATGTAAGATTTTTTTAAATTAAATGTTACAATAATCAATGATAAAATTTTATAATTGAATTGGCATCTTGTTAAAATATCAAGAATAAAAACCTAATATTTATCACCACCAGGACAGGTTTTTACATGTGCAAAAAATGTTGAAATAAAGAAATAATCTCAAAAATATGTAAAAAATATAAAAGAGAAGGTTTTATAAAAATATTATAATTGGCTGTTTTAGTTAATTGTTAATAAATAAAAAGAGAAAACATTTTTCAAGGGACAAATTAAGGCCTTCGATATCGATAGACATTTCCATTAAAATTGTAGTGTAATTTCGAGTTATTTGGCCGCATATTTTCAGTACATATAAATTATCGTCGGAACTAATATGATAAATCGAAATTATTTGCTCGACAACACTTCTAGGGCAAACTTCAGCATTTATATTTAGATTTTTTCCAAGATCTCCATCCATTAATATACTTAACTAAAAAAATATGCATAGAACAGGAATATGCAAAAAAAAAACATTTCCAAATTTTTTTTTGAAAAATGCAAAAAGTTATTTTTTAAGCAAAAACTTATTCTAATTATCACTTAACACAAAAATAAACGTTTGCAGTCATAATGTTTGGATCTTTGCACTCACCTCACACATTTACATTTCTTTAAACATATCGATACTTTTGTACATTTTTCAAATATTTACCCATAAAATATCTAAATATAATTTCCATTTTTTATGAAATATATGCAACTGTAATTGCCTCAAAATTATTGCCACTTCAAGTTAAACAACACAACTTAATTAAGGAAATGAACAGAAATAAAAAGTAACAAGAGAAGAAAAATATTATCATAAAAATTTAGTTTCTTTTACAAAGAGACTTTGAAAAGAAAAACAAAAACTGTTAAAAAGAAGCTTTAAAAGCAAAAACCACAACTCATTTATGAAAATAGACACAAACACATTAACACTTCCGCACTGCGACACCTTCTTAAGGTTCAGTAAGTAAATGGTTAAAACCCATTACCTTATTTTATGAGGCCAACTTAAAAAGTCTTTTAGAATGTCTGGTACTGGCTTAGAATATGAGTTGCTTTCCATCGTGTTTTATCAATTAAAAAATGGTTTAAAAAGTATTTAAGTTTAATAAATGTGATAATTGAATCAATAATTTTTTTAGTTGAAAGAAAATTAAAAATTAATTATTGATTTAATTAACATTTTAGTTGTGTTGAAATAAATTTTCAATTAAAATTTAATTAAATAACCAAAAATCTTAAATGACTTTTTTCGTTTAAAATAAAATAATTTAAACATGTAGAATTGTTGTTGGGAGTTGTCAATATTTATTTAAATAAATTAACTCAAATGGCAAAGTTTTTTGATCACTTTGTTAATTAAAATTAAAAATATCATTTATTGAAAATATTTTTTCAAATTTTAAAATTTTTAGTAATCAATATAATCATTTTGGTATAGGTGCAAAATCAACAACTTGTTTGCTTGATATTATGAATTTAGAACAAATTTGGTAATTGTAGATATTAATTAATTTTTGTGAAAGAGAAACCACAAAAATCAGATTTCCAAAACGTTAACATTCGAATAGAAAATTACATTTAAAACAGCAACAAAATTTGTAAATTTGATTTTGTTTTAAATGTTATTTTCCATGCGAACGTTAACGTTCGAAATCGTTGAATAGGCAGTAAGTGAAGAAATATAAATTTCGAATTGATAAGCTATTGTTGAACAAGTCTGATATATTAACTAATTTTATAAATCTGAAAAGTATATATGTTTATATGTTCGGCAGATGTAATCTCCGGAACTGCCGGTCCGATATTAAAATTTAAATTTTTCAAAAATATGAAGAATGGAACCTCCTTACGGACATAGCTTATATAAGGTTCCATTATAGTGCTTATGATACGGTCCAGGGGCGCTTTACCTCCTATACTTACAAAATATTAATTATCGTTTTGGAAGAGATCTATTCAAGCAATAGATGCACCGATTTTGATGAAATTGGTTATAAAGGCTTTTTATGTATTTTTCAAACTAGGGGTAAGAAGGGGACATAGGGAGAATTAATTATAATTTAACTTTTCTTTCAAAATGTAGAAACTCCATTAAAATTTAATGTTATTTACCAAATTTCAGCCAAACTCATCCCCAAAACCGCAATTGCAATTAGAAGCTATTTGCAAATTGCCTTTTAAACATTTCCCTGCCATAGAAACTTTCTTCATCCCACTTCAACCACTTCTTGTCAGAATATGAAGGAATTTCACTCGAATATCACTCTACAACAAAAATACAAAATCTTAACTCACATTCATCTTTGACTTTAGTGGCAACACAATTTTAGGCATAAGTTAACTTGAGAATTGTTTACTTGCTCGGTTACTCTTCTGGAAATATTCCGTTTGGATTTTCAATAATTCACTTAAAACAGAGAATCAGTTCTATTGATGCATATTTTAAGCAAATAAATAAAGATGTTCTCATATTAAAAAAACATAGAGAGAAATAATATATTTATAAATGTTCAAGCAATTTTAGATGTTATGGTCCCTTCTATTATAAATATTGTTGCTATACATAAATCATATTGTATAGCAATAAATCTGAACCAAATATATATGACTACCTAAAGTTATACAATATATGAACATATATATTTAAAAACCTATTTTTGGTTTGCGTTTAAATAAATAAAATTTATAGTACGATTACGGCAGCAATAAACAAAGATGTTGCCAAAATGCATACATTTATAAAACTCTAATAATAAACAAATTTAATCATAAAATGGTTGTCTATTTAAACGATTGCTTTGAATTTTTTTTTTATCGTCACCTCCAACAAAACAACTTTAAACGAAATCGTTTTAAACATAAAAGTTTAAACTGTCTCCATCGAAACGCCGCAACAATATTATAATTGCATTGCTCTTAATTTGTATGATTTATAATTAATAATAACTTTTTCCACTTTTCCAAGAGCAACATGTTATGGTTGAAAAACAACCATACTATTATTAGTAGTTTAGACATTATTATCTCTTTTACTGAAAACAAGTTCGGAGGCAACCATAATATTGTTGCCGGCGACAATAATACAGTTAAAGTATCTAATAATAATATCATTTTAACTTGATCCATAAAAATAGTTTTATTGGAGCCGACCATATAGAAAAATCTGTTTTCACACAGATTATATACCGATAACCATATCGGAAAAGGGTTTTTTTCTAAGTGTAGGATTTAGTAGAATAAAACTTTTGCCATTAGCGAAATGTTCCCTTAATTTGTCTTATCAAGCTCTTCTCAAATATTCATCAGTAGAGCCAACAAATTGTAGCCTTTTTTATTATTATTTTATTTATTTTGCATTTCTTTCGGCCTTATATGATTTAAAGCAAACACATGCAAATCAATTATATACATACTATATACAACAACTTTTATGTATAATGTAGCTAAAACCGTTAGATATGTATAATTGAAAAAAAAAGAGTTCAGTACATGTGGGTCTATAGTCAGAGCCATAAAAGTACAAAAACAATAAAAATCTAGTAATAGTATAAACAGAAAACCGCTGTATAATTTGCTGAAATGCCGTTGGCACAGAGATGTTGTTAGAAAATTATTTTGAGAAGGGATCAATTAAATTTCCTACAATAATGCGATGCATTCCGAAGTATAACAATTATCGCATTGCTTACCGCGACCATATCGATCCCTTTTTGCGAAATGATCGTAAGCAACATTAAATCAAAAATATTTTTATACAAGATTTTAGATCTTCTTCAAATGCGTGACATTAAGTAAAACAAATTACATGATGTACCAATAGCTATGGCGTTTACGCTCAAATATTATTCATTAAGTAATTTAATGAGGAAAAAGATGGCACCTGTGATATTAATATTAGTTATAAATTTATATTTTTTAAAACCTTAAACATTAACGTACATTTTGTGTATTTATTTAATATTAAATTAAAAAATTAAATAGATATTTATTCAGAAAAATAAAAAAAACTATATAAAACCTTCAAGAGTATGTAGATAATCTTCCTTAATATCTAAATTGACTTAGCAGAGTCCTCCTCGTCGCTGTCTGAAAGTGTGTCCTCGATCTTATCGTCACTTCTTATCACGGATGCCAGATTGGACTATTTATATATCGATGAATTGCTGCAACATCGTTATAAATATAAAATATCAGTTTTAAAGAACACGGCTTTAAAGTTTTAAATTTGAACACGACATAATGGAAAAAGAAAATTGTATTCTTCATATAAAATAATAACCTCTTTATAAAACACCTGATTTCGCTGCATAAGTGATATAAGGCAAACCTTTTTTTTCGATTTTTAACTTATAGCGTTGTTGCAGCAAGTGAGCGATAATAATTGAAGATGATTGAATTGATGTAAAGCCCTAACAAAATTATATTTTATGCAAATATACGACGAGGAATTAGTGTACATATGCGGAGTGTGCAGAGACTAAGGTTGAAAATTAATTGGATTATATTCATATTCTTTTTTTAAAAGTTGGCACAGTTAATACATAAATACATAAATGGCAATACATTTCTTTTTTTTTTTATTTATAAATATCGAATCATTTAGTGACTCGTATACATGACACTAATTTTACTCAAAACGCATGTCACTTATAAGTGACTTTAAGATATGCCACAAATATGTGATACACGTTTCTGTTAAGAAATTTTTTTTTTTTTTTTTTTGCAAAACTCATGTCATGTCATGGGTGCCCCGGTAGGCTAGCTGGTAGTGAGCTAGTCTATCAGTACCGGGGTTGCGGGTTCGATTCCCGCCAGAGACTCTGGTCTCCTGCAGACAAGCAAAAAGCTTCACGAGATTTAGTGTAGGAATAATAAAAAATTTAAAAAAAAATAAAAAAAAAAAATGTAGAAAACGTCAAAAATGGTTGAGTAGCGAACGTGCTAAATCGAATTGAAGATTATCATATAAGATCTTTAAAGGAAACTTCTTATTTTTCTTGGTCCTCGTCAATATTTCGAAACATTTGCTGCAGAAAATTTCTTTAATTCTCTTTTGAAAGTGCATTCGTACCCATACAATGAAACTGTTGACTTACAGCACTTAAGCATTTTGTATGCCTTTCCTCTTTCTTTTTCTTAATCTCAATAACAAAGTCACAAAAGCTGCATGAACATGAGCCGAAGAACACTTTTCCAATTGTCTTACCCCTTTTTACCATCAAACACAAATTTTTCTGCAGCAAATGTTTCATAGTATAAATGGGGACTAGGCGCACATAGAATTATTTGCTCTAAACATATAAGTACACTAATATCGTAATTAGAAACAGATTACGGTAACGATGTATCGAGCTGATTCCATCCATCATAATATTAATATATTGATCATATTAAAACATTTTGATTTTGAGTGAATGTGTCAAGATAAAAAAAAAAAAATGAGTTGGAATTGGATGTAATCTGTACTTATTAATTTATCGCTACGCTCCTGCCTTAAAATTTAAAAATGTTTAGAAATAATTTATGTACGACAAGCATTTGAAATTTCAGTTACTACACGTAGTTAAGCGTAGTAAAGGGAGTTCATAATTTTTTATTACCACGAAAACGTGAGCATTCAATTAAGAACCAATGCTGTGATGATGTGCAGAACACAAAAGTATGGCAAAAGAAAATAGAATTAAAATTTAAGAAAATATTGGAATAGTGAAAATGCATACGAAACTATAAAAAAAAAATTAAAACAAACAAAGAAAACTAAACTGAAATCGACTTGTACTTGCGGCAAGAGAAACTAGAAAACCTTCTTAGAAATTGTATAGAAAACACTTTTAAGAAAAAAATGCCCGGGTGGAGAAGATGGTGTATGCAAACTTTAGGCAAGTTTTTATAGCAAAATATCTCCAACAGAAAGTAAACTCTGGCAGCTAAAAGCTCATTGTAATCATTTACACCTAGAAGTAAATACTTAAGCTGGATAGCAACGTTGATGCAACATTTATATGTATCTGCAACTTATCTTCAACTTTTAGCTATTTTTTGCACCCCCTCATTTAACCAAAAGTTCATTCGTTATCTTTATTTGAAGTGCACCAAGAAAATCACGCCCTTATCTAACAGTTCCTCTACAACAATGTGTGTTTATATTAATTTAAATTCACGTTTTGAAACACATTTCCTAATGAAAATTACTGTGAACAAATTCGAGGAACAACTTAATTTAATTGTTTGGAGTAGGAATAGAAAACTTTTTGGAGTAACCTATAGAGACTAATTAAGAAAGCTTCCTTATTTTTATGTGATTTAAAATGACTACGCATATTAGAAACCTTACGTAAAAGAAAATTTATTGAGGAATTTCGGTGTTTTTAATTTGTTCAATAGACGAAACCATTTTTGAGCTACGCGAATATATGTTGTGTAATCTCATCCATTTTCGAACGAACGGTAATTTTGAAAGCAAGATCTAACCTCAAAGACGGTTAGCACCACTGGATTCAGCGTACCCGAATAAGGTTAAAACGCTTGGTAACTGGCTTGTATGAAAAAAGTGTCAAATTCTATCACAGTGCTCTTACACTGCGGGAAATATGTGTCAATTTGGGTTCTTAAATTTACATTAAGGACTTGTTTTGTTGAAATAATACTCCTTTGTAGTACACTAAGCACGTACATTGATAATAGATGTGTGACTAGCCAGACTGACTGTTAAGTATTAACTGACACCCTCCAATGACAACCCCACCAAACCCTATCACGGGACTACTTTGGTGTCTGTTTGCTTCCCTCTAGGGTATCATCAATTAAATATCCATATTACTATATCTTATATAAGCTCAAGATATAATTTCGGGTCCTTATCGTTGCAACAGCTTTTATTTTTTGAAACCATCATTTAATGTAAAGGGTGTACCAAAATTAACGTAAACCCAGTAGTAATCAAATAATTTCACAAGCTATATGACATGTGACATCATCTAGTTAAAACGCAGTGAAGTACTAATATTGAAGTTTTTGCGATTTAAGCATGACTTTCTTCAAAAAAACTGCATTTTTTTATTTAAATAAAGAAAACGGCGTTGCGACATGGGGCCTTAAGAAATATGGCCCCAAAAAGAATATGAAAATTTTCATAATGCAATGTGACCCAATTTTTTTTATGCAATGTCAGTCCCCCCAAAAAAGTTTAAAAAAGCCTTACAAATAAAATGATATATGAGCCTAAATTTAGAATAATTCTTCTTTATATGAAAAATCACCTTAAATTTTTTAATGAATTTTCACCCCAAAAAAGTCAATATATAAAAACAAGGTTATATTAGTAATTCGGGTTGAAGTCACATGCCGCAATTTAGATTACCGAATTCAAAATCCCGAATTCAAAAATCACGATTGTCAAAATCCCGAGTTTAAAAATCCAAAAATTCTTAATTTTGAATTTTAATATCCTGAACAATTGTAGTGTTTTAGCTTTAAAATCGCCCGATTGAAAGCATAATTGGGCATTTGTCCGTGTTCAAGCATTTTCTCCTCTATTATATAAAAATTCGGTATTTTAACACTATCTACAAAAAGTCATATATAAAATTTTTTAAATTGTTGAAAAATGTCAAACTGAAAATATTGTTAAGGTGCTGAGAATTTTTTGACAAACTAAGAAAAAAAGTATTTAGCATTTTAATAAAAAAACAAACATAGTTTTACTTCAGGAGTGTTATCTTATTTATAAAAAGATCTTACTGCTTCTTTAAAATTGCAGCAAAATAAACTTCTATTTTGAATTTTACAAATTTCTTCCAAGCTCAATTTCAATATTTAAAAAAATTAAATTTTAAAATTGACCTCGAGCTTGAAAAATTAAAACTTTTATTAAAAGGGTCGAAGAAATGAAACCAAATAATTTTACAAATTTGTTAAAAGGAAAAATCATAGCAAATTCTTACATTGCATTTTAGGGATAATTTTATTTGGAGTAATTTTTCATTCCCTGATATTGGGGTAATTTTTATTTCATTTGAAATTCAAAAAGATCCAGAAAAATTGCAAAACCAAAAAATTTGCTACAAAATTTAATTTTGTTTTGTTTTCTGCAAAGCTTTGGGGCCATTCCTTATTTAATAATTTGGGGCCATATTTCCTGGGGTCACAGTTCGCACCGCCAAAGAAAGCAGGTTGTTCTCTCTCCATTTTTACTAAAATTTTTAATTAAAACTGCACACTTTAGATTTGTCAACTTATACACAATCAAAAAGTGTCCTGGTGCTGCCATGTATTGAAAATACCATTTGTTACTGTCATTTTCGGTTACACTCAAAGTTACAATTATTCCGCAATATATAAGTTACAGATTCCTGTATACATTTAGGTAAATTAATTATACAGATAGATAAATATATATGTAGTACATGATTTGTGTACTCATGTACTGTATGTTTTCAACCTACTTAAAATGGTTGGAGACCAATCAAATGCAGATGAAAGAAATCAATTGAATGAACAATAGAAAAGCCCAAATAATAATGAAATTTGTTTTTCTAGTTAGTAAAAATAAAAAGAAATAACTAAATTATATTATTTTTCATTAGAAGACCGTCCATACCAAATAAGACTTATATTGCAGAGGTGTTCATTTAACATTGCAAAATATTGAACTCAGGGAAAAGATAAGTTACGATTTTTAAAGGAACATTTTTATATCGATTTCTCAATTCAATAAAGTCACACTGCAGAAAAGGTGAAAACACCAATTAAGTGCCCCGGTAGGCTAGTTGGAAGAGATCTGGTCTATCAGCACGGGGGTTGTGGGGGATTCCCGCCAGGCTCTGGTCTCCCGCAGATAAACGTAGAGCTTCGCGGGATAAGCAAAAAAAAATAATAGCGTTTCTCTCTCTTTAGACAAAGACAAATGCATTATTTTTTTTAGAGTTATTTGAGTAAAAGCCTTATGAACATATTCAATTTAGCCCATCAACAAAAATGTAAGATTTTATAAAATTTTTTGTGTATCGCTTTTACTAACTCGAAATTGACAAATTCTGCGTTGTATCTCTATTGCATTGAGGGATCGATATAGTGTTACCAAATTATATTTAGCTGACAATTATTTGTAGTTTAAGTTCAAATTATCTAGTAAAATAAAAATATTAAATTGTATCTAGTACAGGGTGGCCAAAAATTAACGAAGTGGTCTAACTTTGTTATAACTGTTTATTTAAGAAATAATTATTAATTTTTTTTTAATACAGTATATTAATGGGGAATATTTTTAGTTTAGTTATGAAAAATAATATCTCGCAAGTGGAGGGCATTTTCTGCTTCGCAAATTCGTGCTCTTTCTAACATATTTTCTTTAACCTTTCGCAAATCTTCAGGTGTTATGTTGCTTATTTCGTCGCGTATAATCTCGCGTCAAGTTTTTAACTGCTGGATGGTTGAAGGCTTATTAATGTAGACTTTTCCTTTCAATTAACTCCAAAGAAAACAGTCTGGGGCGGTTAAATCCGGTGTACGCGGAGGCCAATTAAAATCACTTGTACGCGAAATAATTCGTTCACCAAAGATGTCCAAATTTTATTTATGTCGTCTTGGAGCAAAGTACAAAAAAAATTCAAACAACTGAAAAAAGACCTTTTTTTAAAATGGTCCAGCTCACGGATGGTCAACGCTAGAACCAAAATATTTTGGGAATCATCATAAAACATACCAGCCTTTATTTTCAGAGGGGTAACAAAAACACTTTTTTCGGCTCCATACAACTTGAGTCGGTCTAATGGATATGGCAGAAGATTTCCATACTGATGGAAGGGTGCCGTATGCTTGGTTGTCCTTTGAATTTCGGTAAACTACTTTATGGTTAGAACCACCTACAAACGTCAGGATGATATACAAATTCTGCTTGTATTTAAGGTGTGGCAACGCATTACTTTACTTTACTTTTGGCTACGTTTATTTTTAAACCACCTTTTGCAGCATCTGTCTCGAGGGATTCTCATTTCGATGCCACATCTTTATAGCTATGTGAAAGGTGGTAGATATCATCTTCATAATTTCGATTCTCTTGCTGCTTAAAGACCCAGCAGTTCCCCTCGTTGTTTGAGTTTCATTGCAAACTTTAACATCTTAAAGCATGTTAATGAGCAATAGAGGCAGTACTCATCCTGGCGGACACCAACTACGACATCAAAGCCGCTGTTCAGTTTATTATTGTGGACAACACGACTTTTAACATCACGATATAAGCCTTATTATAATTAAATTAGGCTTTTAATATTATTTCTTTTTGGGAAAAATTCGACACGTAATATTCATATCTACTAGGGTATTCATTCGGTTAACCGCTAATCGGTTAAGCATGTATGAGTACGAGTATTTTATTTTTTATTTATCTTTGATTAATTTCAGTCGATTAACCGATTAACCGACGTAACAAAATTTTTAATTTTTTTGTAGAATTATAACATATTTTTTATTTATTTGTATCGTCTCCTATACAAAAGGTATGTGTTTAAAATATTTTTTCATAAAAACAAACGAGGAGTTCTATCAATCATTTAACAGAATTAACCGAAACAATAAGAAGAATTAAAATTAAAAAAAAAGTTGAAACAGAACTCTAAACGTTTAGAGAAATCCAGGAAAAGGACTAAGAAATTAGATACCGATGCCCTACTTTCTCAACCTCGTAACTTAAAAAAATACAGATTTGACTTTTTCATATCAAACGATTGGTATTTTTGTATTCTATTACTGCAACAACTTTTTATTTCAATACTTTGTCTCAATTCTGTAAATATTAATAAATTATTGAAACAATAAGTTGTTGCAGTAATAGAACACAAAAATAGCAATCATTTGATATGAAAAAGTCAAAACCGCATTTTTTGTTAGTTACGAGGTTGAAAAAGTAAAGCATCTATATTGTGTATTATGGGTGGCTTTCGATTTCTCCAACATCTACGTTGAGTGAAGAAATTTTTTCCAAGTCAAGATTTATCAAAAAAAAAAAAGAAAAGAAAACGCTTAAATCCTAAACATTTAAACCAAATTATTTTTCTAAAAGATAATTTTTTAAGGTCTCCTTAAACTAAATTATCTCACAGCTTATTTTTTAATTACTACATAATATTTATGTATTAATAAAAAAATATGTATTACATATTAATGAATTACTCTCTTGTTTGCTCGTTTTAGTTCAAGAATTGTTACGATTGTAATGTTATTGTTTTTTTTTTTTTTACTAATAAGCTCTAACTAATAAATAATTTATGCATTTTTATTTATTGAAATTACTTAATTTATAAAAGAGGTTTATTAATCGGTTAACCGATCAACAAAATTAACTGATTATTCACCGATTAAACCCAAAACCTCGGTTAATTAATCGAGTTATGAACCGATTAAAGCAAAAGCCCAATTAAATGAATACCCTAATATCTACCCGCTATAAAAATATCGTGCTATTTTAATTTTGTTAATAAAACGGTTAGTTTAAAAATTCTATTTCATATACCTCCAATATTAAATCAGAAACTGTATTCCTTTTATTGAAAATTTTTGAGATTTCGAGTTAATACACTCTTGTTCATCAAGTTAAAATTTTATTCACTCGCAATTAGTGGCCAAAATGTAATCATTTTATTAATATTACGTGATTCTAATTGTCTTTTAATTACTAATATGGTTGCAACAATCACAAAATATTAACCACAAAAGTAACTTTAATATGACTTAAATTTTTTAAAACCGAATGCATGTTTTATCCACGTCATTGCAAAAAGTATTATTTCTGGCAATCCTTCTAAGGTAAGATTAGACTGCAACTTTATTTTGTTTCTTTAATGCATGTGACACGAAAATGATGATACAAGGTTAAGCTCTTCCAAAGACCAAAAGTGTGCGTGATCGATTTTCATAATGAAGCAATTTGGATGAAACTGAACCAAACAAAATTACAACTACTATTTTGTAAAACGTGAAATACAAAAGATAAAATTATCTAAAAAAAATGGAAATATGTAACATTAAAGTAACAGACAACAGCTTAAAAATTAAATTTGCGTTACATAGAAGCAACCGATAACGAACTGCTATCAATATAATGGATATCGTGGTCTTATCGCATTACGTTTTTAATATTTTTTTGTTGATTTTTTTTACGAAATATTTGTTTTGAGAAAACAAAGCAGCAACATATTTTAAAGTTAACTCAAATTACTTTATCCCAATCAAAAAAGAGATTTAAGTATTAAGTCATAAATTTGCAAAAAATATACATAAATTCAATACAATCCAGAAGCGATTACTTTAATTTAGAAATTTTTTTAAAAAATTATAAAAAATACCGTCATAAAAAATTTTTCCATTATTAAAAATCCCTTTCATGGTTAAAAACTTATTGTTCTTCTTAATTTTTGTTTACAAAAGATCCATCAAAAGAAAAAATAACATCTTTATGCATTTACCTGACGCTATTATTTGTCATCTCCACAAATAAAAACCTTAAGTATAACAAGTTAAAATATGGAGGCTCGAGTGCCAAGGCCTCATTAGTTTTTACTTTTTGTTGCCGTTCTGTTACGTTCCTTTCTGTAGGAAATATTTTGTAATTACTTAGAATTGTCAAAAAAAATTTCGTAAAAAATAAATAAATAATATATTGTGTCAATAATACGCAAATGTTTAAAAAATCATTAATTAAAACCAATTTTTCTAGCTACGAGTATAAGCAAACAATTACAGTTTTTTCATATCACAACAAACTTTGCGTTACATAGAACTTTGGCCGTAACTTAACGTTGAATTCTATTTTCAACAGATTTTTCCGCAACAGAACAGAACGAAAAAGTAAAAACAAACCACACATACAGACTTACAATTGAACAGAAACAAAACAGCTGATTCGTAACAGAACAGAACGTACAAACTAATTCTTCCTTCACATTGTTGTACTTATGTGGCACAAAAGACCTCAATTTAACAAACTCAGACAGATTACTATGAAAATGCACCCAACTGTCGAGCGGGAAAAAGAAGGAGTACTGATGCCTTCTATGTACTCCTTCTTTGGATGTAGAAGGCCTGTCCGCTTCATTCCATATTCATATCTCTTTTACACACGTTGCCATTGCGGGGTAAGCTTTCCGCTTTCGTTTCTTTCGCAGTTACATAAGAATGGCAACTGGATAAAATAATAATAATTCTTTGGAATGTATATCTTATCTTTTAGTTTTTCTTCCGGGATTTTTTTTTAAATAAAAATTAAGATAAGATCAATTGTTCTTTCAGTTATTAATCCCATATCAAAACGATATACATAATTCTAATTAAACAATTTTCCAGGTTAATCAATATATTTAAATTGTTAAAGGATTTTTTTTAAACATTTCTTGTGGTGTAATATGCAGTTGTCTTGGAACTATACAAAACATAAAATAAATTAATTTTTTTTGGAGCTCTGCTTAAAAGTAACTTTCTTACTTACATATTCCGGAACTCTTTTTCCTTTCAGTGTTGAGACTTTTCAACTATTGCGCAATTTTTGTCTGTCTTGTGCTAGTGTTTTTGCCGTTCGTTTGCCTAATCCGTTTTCTTCAACACTAGTATTTATTGTGTCTTATCAATTTGTAGTTCTTGACCCTTCTGGTCCAGACTCTAGAGTTCTTTTTTGGCAGCCGAAAGTTTGACATTCCTAGCAACGTACCCATACCACATCATCAATCTTTTAGTTTTTGATTTCGTCTCTTATGATCTCTCTGGGTACTCTTTTAAGGTTTTTTTTTATTTCAACTGCTTGAATCCGGGTGTCTTCGTCGTAAGTGCCCATGACTCACAGCCGTATGTAAGTGTAGGTGAATATGTTGGGTTGAACACTTAACTAGTTTTGTTTTGGTGGACACCTCGAGTTTATTCTGGAAGTTTTTATTAAGTCCTGAGTATAATCCAGCTTCCGCCAATATTCTCGCGTTTATGTGTTTGTCGAATTTTCCATCCTCACTAATCACTGATCCCAGATAGCGGAACTGCTCCACCCAGTTGTTCCGTTCCAATTTTAATGCACTGGTAAACTCTTTCTCGGTATCTTATTATTGTTTCGGTTTTGTTTGTATGTACACTGAATCGTTTGCGGTACATTTTGTCGACAAAGAGGTTGAGTTTAATTTTCAGGCCATTCGCCGTTATTCCTATAAGAGCCACATCGGCCACTTATGCCAGCATGTTTGATCTCACAGGTTAAAATTTTCGGTATCGTTTAGTGCAGTTTTTCACTCTTTCTTTGCAGCTTTTGAAGACGTCAACGAGGAGTATAGTGAATAAGTATGGGCTCAGTATATCTCCTTGCCTTACATCTTTTGTTGTCGCGAAGTCCTCGGAGTTATTATTTCTAGTTCCGACGAAGTTGTAGTATCATCTCTAGAGGCTGTGTATACGCTTAATGAGAGTTTTCTCTACTTTTTTCTACTAAGTACGTTCCAAATTTTAGCACATTTTACAGTGTCAAAAGCTTTTCCCAGATCTGGAGATCAGCTTTGAAGTTATTAATAAAAACAATTTATTTTGAACTTTGTTACCGCAAATAACAATTTAATGTTACATGACAGCATAGTAAAACATTTTGTTGAAAAACAATTTCTGTTTTTTGTCAGTCTTTTCCAGTGGGTAAGTGGTGTTTTACATATTTTTACTGATTTTTCATTAATGTCTCGATGTTGTTATTTAAACAGATATGGAAATGTTTCACGCTAAACTAAACCATAACTTTTGGTACTGATTTGCAGCAAAATTATTGAACTTTGGTATGTTTAATGATAAAAGTTTGATGCATTTAAGTATGTAAAATTTAATGCAATCAAAGCCCCAGCAAAAAAAATTAAAAAGTAGAATTACATTAATTCGTTATATAACTTCCCATATGATTTCACACAGATACTATGGAATTATCAACCATTCTATCATCACAATTATTTACTTGATTTCCTAAAACCATATTGTGCTAACAGGCGCCTGGGTCAATTATTTTGGTGAAATAACATAAATTAAACCTATTTGATGCTACATCAACCATAATTAATACCTATAAAATTTTAACTTTTTTATTAAAATGTCTTGAGGATAATAATCATACAGAAGACTTCAAATAGTTCCTAAAATGCATTTCAAATTTCATATAGAATTTAAGCAACATTAAGTTTTATTCACATTAACACGATTTTTCGATTTTTATTACATTTTTTTTAGCTCTTATCACTTTTGTTATATGATTTTGTAGTTCTTTATGGCTTTAAAGAGAACAACATGAAAACAGAAGTAGAACATAAACGTGAAGATTTGCATATTTCCAAATGTTTGCTTTAAAATGTTGTAGACTATAAATGTCATGCTGTTTATAGTGTAACAAAATATTTAAATTTAACATTAACGTTTCCTGCATCGCTTGCAATTGTTTTGTATGTCTGCATATATGAAAAAATTTCTTGATTTTCCTTTCTTCATTTCTCTGAATTTTTGGTAATACTTTGACTGGCTTAAGCACTTATTGCAACCATTATAGTTTGCATTTGTTCCATTTAAATGTCAACAAAGTGTCAATTAGTAATAATTCAGGTCACTTTGGACATGAATTCTTTATTTGCATGTTCAAAAGTACAGCTATGGCTGGCTGCCTTTTAGGCTGGCTTACCAGACAGCTTGGCTTAATGCCATTGCTTTTATCTGTATGGGATGTTTATTATTTCATTTCTTTTTCTCTTTGAATTTTTGACACTGTAGATACATGAATGTTGCAACATTTTAAAAGCACAAGAATTTTAAATCGAGTACATTGAATTAAATCATCATTGTGTAGTAGAACAAAATAAAAATTGTATGCATAAATGTTAACGTTTTCCGTTCCTTATGAGCCTTCTCTTCTTGTGACTTCTCGAAAGGGTTTGCGAAAGCATTTAGCTTTCGTTTGCAGTAGAGAGTATCCCCCCTAAAACAACAAGAATTTCAGTTTTTATAAAGTGGTTCCTCGTTTATTTTTTACTGTAAACGATATTTCAAAGATTTATTATCTTTAGCCAATCTTTTATTCACTGGTATTCACGGTAGACCTTGCATTGCTGTCAGTATGGCTGAGAGATGTGGGCTATCTGCCCTCAATCTCAAAAACGTTTGGTCGTATAAACAAATTTTTCAAACAAAATTTACGGCAAATTTTATGTTCTCGATTTCTATAATAAAAGTGCAAATCATTGGAGCTATAGAAACCGAGATAATCGCGATTTGACTGATTTTTGTGGCCTTTGACCTTAAACAACTTACGGCCAGACACGAGATTAAATGAGACTTTTGAGACAACCTTTAGAACACTTAAGCCGATAAAACTCATCTTTAATGATAAAAAAAGTACACGGTAAATAGTAAATGGAAACGCCAAATAATAATTTTGTGGTTTTCATGGGCACCCGCATATGTCCATTTTTTACGATTCTTAGATGTTGCTTAATTTTAAACGACATTTAAATGGTTCTAAAAATTTCTGAAAAAAGATGGACCAATTTCATAGTTTGATCTAGCATGGTTTTTCGGCTCTACGGATCTAAATTTAAATAAAGTACAACACCGAGCAAATGCTGAAGAATATTGGAAACAACTTTTTACGCCCCAACGTTTCCTGCAGGAGTAAATGGAACCAATATATATTTTATGTAATAAACAGTCTTTATAAAATGCATTTTGTGGGCCACTATAGTATGATAACCTATGCAATCATAATGTGCTGAAAAAATTCCCCGTAGCATTTATAGGGTGTTTAAAAAAAATTTTGCTCTTTATAGTCCGCAATCATATTATGATCTCTATAACCATATTATTCTTTGCCACAATCGTATATACATACACAGAAAAAATTATCAGTAGTGTTTCATCAATTAAGAAAATTGTTCTAAAAGTATTTTAATTCGTTAAAATAATTTTTCGTTAAAATAATATTTAAAATTTAATTTTGATCTTTTTGGTATTTAAGTTGTTTTAAAATAAATGTTTAATTAAAATATTAATTCAGTAACAAAAAATCTTAGTTGATTTTTTCGTTTAAAATAAAATAATTTTCAGTTGTAGAATTGTTGTTGGGAATTATCCAAATCTGATCTATATTTAATTAAATCAATTAACACCTTGTTTGAGATGGCAAAGTTTTTTGATAATTTTTTTAATTAAACTTAATAATATCATTTCAACTTAATTATATAATTTATCATAAGAACAAAAAAAATTTTCATAACTTTAAATTTTAATAATCAATAAAATCATTGTAATAATAAGTGCAAAATCAACAAATTGTTTGCTTGATTCTATGAATTTAATTTTCTTTTTTTGTATGAACAATATTTCTTCCTAAACCATTTATATGTTTGAAATATAACAAAAACATGTTGCCTTTTTTGGCCAATATAAGACCAAAATCATATAAGTAAACAAGTAACCAGCTCGCCCGCTCATACATTTATTTAAAGTCCACATATAAATAGTTGTAAAAGGACTAAAAAAAGGTCATGGACGACAACCCCATTGCTTAGTCAGTCGCCGTAATAGATTTGAAATTTTTGCGCATAACACAGAAAACATTTAAAATCTCTAATCACTAAATTCATAGAATCAAGCAAACAATTTGCTGACTTTGCATCTATTAACAAAATGATTATATTGATTACTAAAAATTGAAACTTTTAAAAAATTTTTTATTTCAAAAAAGGTTTTTTTTTAATTTTAATAAAGTAAATGATCAAAAAACTGTGCCGTTTCAAACAATTTGTTAATTGATTTAATAATATATATAGCTCAGGTTTTGACAATTCGCAACAACAATTCTACAAGTTTAAATTATTTTATTTTAAACGAAAAAATCAATTGAGATTTTGTGTTATTTAATTAATATTTTAACTAAAAATTTATTTCAAAACAACTAAAATGTTAATTAAATAAAATTATATTTCTAATTTCTCTGAAAAAAAATTGATACAAATACTTATTAAAAAAAAAAATGATACATTAAATAAATTGAAATACTTTAAAAACAATTTTTTTTTATTTGATAAAAAAAACTACTGATAAATTTTTCTGTGAAAAAAGTATAGTTATCCATTTATATGTTCAGTTCTTAAATTTATGTAAAGTAGCGTATACAATTGATAATTTTAACAAATTTCTAACTTTAGCTTTTTTCACTTTCTGCCCTCCCCTCATTTATAAATTTTACAGTTTGCCTTTCGACAAAATGATTTGTAATCAAGTTGGTTTAGGAAAGTCGATTGAGCTGCGGGACTTCTTTTGTTAACAGAGTTTGTAAACTTTGTTATTATTAAGTTGTTTGTTTGCTTTTTTCCAATTTTTCTTGTTCCAACTATTGAATTGTGCCACTCATACTTTAACTTTGTAATGGTCAGAGTTTTACAGACTCCAGAAAAATCGTAAAGCATATAGAAACTTTATTTTTTTTTTTTATTTTTTATTATTCCTACACTAAATCCCGCGAAGCTTTTTGCTTGTCTGCAGGAGACCAGGGTCTCTGGCGGGAATCGAACCCGCAACCCCGGTACTGATAGACTAGCTCACTACCAGCTAGCCTACCGGGGCACCTTTAGCTAAACTAAACAAATTATGCTTTACAAAAAAAGAAGAAAAAAAAAACGCATTTGTGTTCATACAATTACGCTTAAGAAATAAATAGTTTACACACATATCTTTATTGTAAGAAGAATAATGGATATGAAAAATTGATTGAAAATTATAAATGCAAAAAATTGCATTTATTTGTGTATACAAGAGCATTATATACCAATATACACACGCAATTTACAAAATTTGTTTAAGCAGTGTGATACGCAGAATTTCAAATCAAGTTAATGCTTCTTTTGATTACCGCAACCATAATTTGGTTAAATTTATTACTGCACAAAAAATTTAAAATTATGTATAAAAATGAATGAATCACTTTAGAATATAGTTGCTGCAATCTTTTAAATGGTCTTAGATTTTTAAAGGACCTATGGTATTTAAGATTTTCTTGACAATCATATATATGGTTGCAACAAACATAAAATAGCCACAGGTAGTAAAAATGTAATACATATTTAATTTTCAGTTTTAAATGCGCTTAATAAGGAGTACAAAAATAAGCAAAACAAAACATTTCCAATGAGTGAAAAAGAAACAAAACAAAATTATAGTAAAGTTCAGTATTTGGTGCAAAGAGGAAATGTAAAATAGATCAGCTCCTTTATAAAATCTAAAGGAAATTCATTGCATTTTGTTGTGGGACCTACTTAACAAAATACCTACGATATTTTGGTTTTGCTTCTGCACTTTGTAAGACCTTTTCATAAAAGACTGAACTCCAGTAACGAAAATGATATAGTTTTAAATTATTCTTGGTTTTGAACACAACTTACGCAACTAAAAACAAAGCAAAGGGAACGAAATTAAAAAGTTGTGAACAAAAAATTTTCGCAAAACGTTTGCCTATTGATTTGCTCCTTATAGTCATTTGTTTAAGTAGAATTAAAAGACATTTGTAAAAAAAGCAATTCCTAAAATTTTAGCGCAATGCTAAAAAATATAACTAAACTACAAATAAATCATCCACAAAATACGTTTCGGCATTTGGTTTTATCTCAAATGTACGATTGCAACAGTAAAGATAAACATATATATATATATATATGAGTTTGGAGCCACTTAATTATTTTAGAAATTTTTATTTATGGTTTTGCTAGTGAACAAAATGATTGAAAAGGGTTAAAAAGTACTGTACATTTCTCAAACGTTTCCGAAATGTTTCGTTGATTTTCATACACTTGTTGAATTTTCTTCTTTAGTAAATTTTACAAATTTATTTAATAGACGCAAATTGAATTGTGAGCTTTTTATTAAGAGCGCAGTAACAAAAAAATAAATAAAATAAACAAGAAGATTTTTTTTAAATCGTTAAAATTGTTTGTGTTTAAGAGTTAATAAAAAATACAGCTGTTTTAATGCAGATAATGACTATCAATCCAACATATTTGTAAAGAGTATAGCACTGTTTGATAAACAAAACCTTTTATAATAATTTTCCTTTAAACATTATTTAGCCCGATTTTATTTAAATATCAGACTGTTGGAGAAAGTCACAAAGCCAAAAAAAAACTTGTTTTAAAAAAAAATACAATTAAGTCAAACTGAATTCAGTTACTTCATTAATAAAAAAAATTAAGACGAACAACATGTATATAGACAAAGCTTAATTGTGTTCTAACAATGTGACAAAAGATGCAGAAAATCTCAAGCAAAATAAAACATTATTAAAAACGGAGACACAAAATAATAGAACAAAGAAGAAAACTCAACAGTTTGAAGTCTTTTTAATGTGCAAAAAATTATTTATGACTTTGACAACAATTAGGAAGATAATAATGATGATGAGGAAGTGAATAGTTGTGTCTTTTTTTGTAATATGCATATAAAAATATAAAAAATTATCAACAATAAAAATTACAAACATAATTTTACAAAAGCTTGTCAAGGGGCAAACAAATTTTTTTTAATGAAAGTATAAAAGATATTTTTTCAAGTTCTTAAATTCAAATTATCAGTTCTCGAACAGATTAATAGAATTAGTAGAACTTTTTTGTTTATTGTCAATATATGCACAAACTTTGGCAGCAGTTTGCTTTTCTCCATGACCCCACGTGCATACTTTGAAAAACTTGCCCTGTGCCCATGTTCTTCAACTCTCGCTTCGAGAAACTTTTCGATTGAAATGCGAGAAATAAAACAAAAATGCCATCAGTTGAAACAAACAACTGTTTTTCTCACTTAACTGCGTCTGTAAGATTTTTAGCGAGTGATAACTGTCACTTGCCAATAAACAGAAAAAGTGTGTCTGTAAAATTTTTGTGAGAAAGTTCCCGCTTTGAACTGTCAAATAAACTCACGCATAAAAACGTGGTGAGAAAAAAATTGCCCCAAAAAATATATTAAATATGCAAAATGCAGTGAATAATAAAATGTATTTTGTTTTTGACTGATTTTTTCATTGTTTAATTATGTTTCTTTTAACATTTTTCAAAAATATACAAATGTTTTCAAAGCTATTTTTTAAACAAAAAAAATTAAAGTCGCACTCTACATTATTTGCTATAGGCGACGGTTGTATTTTCGCCGCCGTCATAGATCATTTTTCAATTTTAGTGAATTTTGGCCGCCGCCAACGATATGTGTGACTGGTGTTTTCAGCGTCTGCAATTTCACATTGGCTTCGAGTGGAATATTATGACATTTATAGCGTAACGACGTAATCTCTTTTGATAGTTTTCGACATGAGTTACAGACACACTTTTTTTCTCACTTTTCGAGAAACAATGGAATATTTTGATTCACATCTTTTCGATGCGAGAAGTTCTCGGCAAAGTTACAGAACATGGGTACTGATCATTACATTTTTGAGAAAATTAAATTAACCAAATAAAGGGAAAACTTTGACGTCTAATTGACGCTATGGTTGTGCAACTTGGAATATGGCTTCGAAAGATTTGAACACCTTGCAAATTTTTTACCAGCAAATGCTTAAGAAGCATTCAGAAAACTTTCTGGCCCAACAGGATTTCAAATACACAACTCTGGGCACGCACACATCAAAGCCAACTACAAACAGACATTTTGAAAAGAAAAGGGAGGCGGATCGGCCATGTATTGCGAAGGCGACCTGGCGATGTCACCCGCAATGCAATTGAATGGAACCTGCAAGGTAGCAGAAGACGAGGGCGGCCTGCCACACTTGGCGAAGATAATGAGCACAGCAGCTTTAATAGCAGGCAAAAGCTGGAACGAGATTAAGAAATTAGCATCAAAGAGAAACGACTGGAGAAAATTCGTTCAGGCCTATCCTCCTTATTAAAACCAAAGAAACTATTATAAAACTATATATAAAGCTTTGACATCAGGAAGTTGTAATTTCAGCAGAGTTAATAGAGCTAAAATTCACATCTTGCGAAAAAATTAATGGTCACTCTAATCGCATTTATTTTTACTTCCACAACAATTCTGTTTAATAGACAAACATACACTGATTTGTGGCGAACGTATTAATCTTTTAGGCTGTTAAAAAATTATAGCGGATAATCAAATTTGTTATGCAGTAGCCTTTTAAAAGAATGATTAAATCATAATGTAGTCACAGTTATCATATAATAACATGGGCAAAATGGTTATAACCACTTTTTTTCAGTGCAAATACAGTCTCAGTATAGTAAAAATTAGTTTTAATAATGATTGTGGTTGACTTAATAGACGCAGTATTGCAATGCTACACTAAAAGAAAAAGCTTCATAAACTGTAAAACTTTTCTGTAGACAAGGCCTCGAGTTCATTATTGTATGGTTACGGTATGTCTGTTGGAATGGGTTTTCCGAAGACCCCAGAAATGAGCGGGACTAGGTTGGTATATATTTATGTCACATATTATCCGTAAAATTTGCTATTGAAATTCAGCCTGATCGGTCTACAAATGGCTGAGTTATAAACAAAAAAACCACAATTAAAACTAATTTTACCCATAAATCTCTTGTTGTTGTTTTGTTTTCTGTATATCTGGAGAACGGCTTGAGCCAAAGTTTCCAAATAAGGTACATGCATCTTTGTTATCAATACACAACATGCAACAATTAAAAAAATGGTTTAAAAAGTATTTAAATTTAATTAATGTAATAATTGAATCAATAATTTTTTAAGTTGAAAAAAAATTTAAAATTTAATTTTGATTTAATTAACATTTTAGTTGTTTTGAAATAAATTTTCAATTAAAATTTTAATAGCCTATTTCTAATGGTCGAAAGAATTCTTTCTTTCGTATAACTACATTGAAAACAAAAACAAATTTTTAGAAATTTTTAGAAGTTGTTTTAGTTTTCAATGTAGTTATTCGAACGAAAGAATTCTTTCGCACATCGGAAATAGGCTATAATTAAATAAAAAAAGATCTTAATTGACTTTTTTCGTTTCAAAAAAAATAATTAAAACATTGGGAATTGTTGTTGTGAATTGTCAATATTTATTTAAATTAATTAACACATTGTTTGAAATGGCAAAGTTTTTCGATCACTTTTTTAATTAAAATTAAAAATATCATTTATTGAAAAAAAAATATTCACAATTTTAAATTTTTAGTAATCAATATAATCGTTTTGGTAATAGGTGCAAAATCAACAACTTGTTTGCTTGATATTATGAATTTAGAATAAATTTCGTGATTGAAGAAATTTAATAATTTTTTCTGTGTTATAGCACTCTTACTTGTGTATACAAATATATTTCTAAAACTATATAATATTGGTTTAAGACTGCCGTTTTTGTTAGAAGTATATTTCAAAGTATTGCCAAACTATGATTATTAACTACACATTATTTCTATTATCTAGTGATGCCACATCCTTACATTATGCTATATTATGGACGTAATTGTTAAATATGCAACAAATGTATGTATTGTAAATGTAATTAAATTTACTATATATTTCCTTTTTTGTGGTGAAATTTCTGCAAGTGCATAAAATAAAATATCACATGAATTTTTACATTGTCATTGATAAGTTAAAACTATTAAAGGCTCCATTCTGTCTAAGAGTTAGTAAAAAAAACCGCAGTGGATTTTATATCACACATAAGAAGTTTTGGCTTAAACACAAGAGTATTAGATGTTGAACAAAAACAAAAAAAGAAAAATAGTTAAAATTCTATACAGCAGTACGACATAAAATTCTTTTCTCTTAGACATTTGGGCGTCTTCGAAGCAGTATTTTTTTCTTTTGCCAATTTTTGGCAAATGGCATTATTTATTACAGAAGATTATTGCTAATGCCAAAGAACAAAAAATAATGCCAAGCATCTTAAAGTTGTAGAACAATATTAATTAAAACATTTAAAAAACTTAAAAGAAATTACGAAAACAAATCGTCACGAGTACAATACAATTTTTCAACGATAAACATATTATGATTGAGTCAACCCTTAACATGGTTTTAGGCATGTATAATTTTAGCGAGATAATTTTTATTGCTTTGAAGAAAAGTGAGCTATTTTTTGTGCATATGATTATTACATATTCTACTCAGTAATAACATGGCTATGGTTATAATAAAATGGATATGTTTTTGTACCTGTGTTAATAGGGTTTGCAACGCTGAAATTTTTTAAGATTCGATATACCGATTTTTCTCCAAATTTCGCTTTCGGTACTTAAAACATTTATTTTCGTCCATGAAATCACTATTAAATGTGATTTTTAAAAAAATTGTTTCCAGAAAAATACAAATATTGTTATGTTTTTACTTTATAAAACGCGTTAGGGTTTATTCCCTTTACAATAAACCTTTGAGTTCTTTTTAATTGAATATCAAAATAAATACACACACGAATTCAAATAAACCAACTTTACTGAAATTAATTATAATGTTCACAATATTTAACCCATATTGTAAGTAACGAACTGAACCGTTATATGGTCCAATCGAACTAACTAAACTTTTATGAGTTAGCCTGTTCAAAACCATTCATAGTAGATTCAAGAACCATCCATCTAGTCGACTCTAGAATTTACTGTTCGAATTATTTTAAAATAACTGTTATACATCTTAATATAGAGTCTACAATTACAATTGCTAGAAAATGCAGTACAGTGGCGTTCATAGCAATTCAAGCTAATACGACATAAAACTATAATTTACAAGATAACTTATAACTAAAACCATTAACAATTCTTAGATAATTCTAATTTCGTAGCAATATATTTTAAATATATTTGATCAGAAATCTAACTCTTTTCATCTTTTTACCCTTTTAAGTACCATAATCCACTCTTAAGCCAAAACCCGTTTTTTGACACACTAGGTCCCTTTTCTCGGAGAAGGTCATAAATATATAAACATAAATTAAGAGCCAAATCCAATTTATATTACCTAATCTCACATATTGCATTTAATCAACAAGAGGGTATTAACTCAAAATTTTAAAATTTTCAGTAAAAGCAAAACAATTTTTAATTTAACATTGAAGGAAAATGAAAAACCATTTTAAAACCATCTAAAAACTAGACAAAATAGGACGATATTTTTTTATGTGTTGTGTAGATTTTTTCGAAAAAGTGAGAAAAATTGAGTTAATACCCTCTTGTTGATTAAGTGCGATATATAAATTGTTTTATGTTGTGAAAACAAGAAAATTGTTTAGTAGTGCATTTAATAATTACACAGGCCTGCAAAATTTGAAAAAAAGTCGAAATGCACAATTGTACTTTTCTAAAGGCTTGAGGATGAATCTTTTTCCAGATTTTCTCTATCACATCAGTAGCCCGTTTCTGTATTTCTCGCCTCTTTAAATTTCCCGCATGAAACAAGTGAAAGTGACAAAAACAGTGCAATATGAAACAAAATATGGTTTTTCTCACATAAGTGTTTCTGTATCTTTACTTTGGGAGAAATATCTGTCATTTAAATAATTTTCCATCAATTATTGGAAGGATGTGAGAAAAAGTGTTTCTGTATCAATATTTTGCCAAAAGTTTCTCACAAGAACTGTCAAAATAAGCAACATTTGAAATTGATGCGAGAAAAATAAAATTTCAAAAAATGGAGAACAAATTATGTACGTATGCACTCAAGAATGTGTATTATTTTTTTTTTTTATTTAAAGAGAAAGAATTTAAATAATGAAAATAAATAAAACACAATTGTTATATTTTGTTATTTAAATTTTTTTAAGCTCTTCATTTTTTTCGTTTTATGCTGGGCTGCCAGATAAATTTGTGAAAAAATCGTTAATTTCCTAAGAAAAAATAAAAAAAATCGTCTATTTTGTTTTAAAAAATCGGACAGTTTAAAATTAATTTTGACAAATTTTGTTTAATTTTTATTAAAACATAATAAAAAAAAAAATAGTTAAAGTTCATGGGTAAAATCGTATTTTATATATACATACATACATACTTAAGCTTGAGGTCCATTTAAATAAAATTATTTACATATTTTTTTTTCTTTAATCCGATAACAATTTAAAATTTCAGATTGTTTTTTTTCCAGAAAAAATCACACAAAGGCGTGACAAAATATCATATCAAAAAAAGGCAAAAAATTTCCTATAGCGCATTGACTGAAAAATGGGGTAATAGTTTAATGTTTTGATCACATAAGCAAATTTATAAAATAATCTAAGGAAATAAAAATTAAACAATTTTTCTTCGAAATTTTTTAAGCTGCCTTGTTTTTAAAGATATCGTTTTTCTTTATATGTATTAAACTTTTTAAAATTATTTTATTTCGAAGACTGAATAATATCGTCACTAGAAAAAATCAGCAAATCGGCACTTTGCCCATTTTGGTACAAAGATCGTCAAAATTACGATAAATCGTCAAATCTGGTAGCCCTATTTTTATTATATCCATTTCTTTCGTTGACGTTTCGCTTGCATTTGACACTTAATTACTGGAAGTATTCCAGTTAAAACAGAATCTGTGTTGTCTGTTCTCGCATTCAAATACAGAAACACTTTTTTCTCACAAATTGAGAAACGATGGAATTTTTTGTTTCACACTTCATGTGAGAAATTTTACGATGCGAGAAATACAGAAACGAGCTACAGATTACGCTGTTTTTAGCCTTATTCGAGACCTTATATTTTTTATAAAATCTGATATATCATCTGAAAGTCCTACCACAGTTGTATTTTTTGTAGAAACGCACAAAAAAATGTAGAATATGTAACATTTATGCAACATATTACTCAGAAAAGAAATCAACATAAGATTTTTTTTAATTTTCTATCCCACATTCCAAATAATACTCCCTTCCTTATCTTAACTGTTAATGACTTAATAAATATATGCAAAGCTTATTTTTTTTACACCCTACACCACCGTTGAAGGGTGAAATGCATAGGCATTTACAGCTTGTAAAAGCCTCATTAGTTTTTACTTTCGGTAGTCTTTCTCTGTCGTTATTTTCTGTACGAAATATTTTGTATTACGTTTTCTTTGCAAGAAAACAGCTGTTTCGGAAAAAGCATTAAGGTTCTGAAACAAACTTAGTAAAAATTAAAAAATTATTATTTTGTGTCAACAATATACCACTTTTTAAAAATTGATTTTTAAAACAAATTTTTCTAGTTTTAAATAAAATTTTTAAAATTTTTGCATACCACAATAAACTAATACATACGCACTTTTGGCTATTACTTAACGTTGAATTCTATTTTTAATAGACATAAAGGAACGAAAAAGAGAAAACAAACCACACATACCGACTTTCAATTGAACATAAACTAAAAAGCTGACTCATAACAGAAAAGAACGTACAAACTAGTTCTGCCTTAGCTCGTAACGTAAACGAATTTACACAAAATCGTTTTCCGGGACGTTCTTAGCATATCCATCCGTCGGGTTCGCTGAGTGGCTGTATTTGTGGCTAATCAACCGTAATAAGGTAACCAAATTTTCAGGAACTGGTCCATATTTACCTATAGCTACAGAACAAGTACCCTTCCGAAAATTGTTTTTACTGTCAAAAATTGGTTATTAATATTAGTATTTAAATAAAATTTTTCAAAAAATAACTTTTAAAATACAATTGGGTTGTGCACGAAAGGCGGACTATCAGGTTTTATGGCTATGTAGTTATATTAACAGCAACAAATTATTTTTAAAAAAAATTTTCATATATAAATGTATTTTGTTGTTGCGAATATAAAAAAAATTCGGCACATAAACTTTTATGTTAATCTTAACCTCAAAACAAAATGTTGCGCTAGTAGAACCATAATTGTCCACACTAACTAAATAGGCAATAGTGTAGTGTATCATTTAGTTTGACTTGCCCAAGTGCTTTATTATGTCCAGTCTCTCTTTCTCTCTCTCTCTCTTTCTCTCTCTCTTGCTTCTCTGAATTTAACGAAACGATAAAATAAATTAATGTACAAATTTCACCGGGGTGGGGTCCTCCTTAACATATTATTTTGCAATTGCTAAACTTTTTTTGCCACTTTATTTTTTTTTATATATTTCTTTTGCTGAGATTTAACTAAATTTTTGCAACGCTTATATACACAAAGCAGTGTTTTTAATGTGGGCGGGCGTATGTGCGTCGATTAGTCTGCATAATCAAATATTTAGCAAAACTTTACTGTACTCGTAAAAAGTTTGTGGTTTTGCAAATTTAAGAAAATTATGCAAAAACATGAACTTTGTCGTAGTTTGTAAAACACATTATTTTTAAAGCCAAGAATTACTTTGACTGGCAGGCCACTTAATATAGAAGAAGGAGAGGAGCAAAAATTTAATACAAATACAAACTAAAAGATTTTTCTATAAATTTTAAATTGCCCTAAAATCTTAATAAAAAATAATAAAAATAAGTCCTAAAACATAATTTAATTTTAACAAAACGGATGCCAGAAGTCATTTAATTCTAGAAATTTTTAATAAAAAAGTTTAAACAATAGATCTGGTAATACTTGGCTGTTATGGTCATATTTATGATTGTAGCAATAATGTTACCTTAAACGTACAAAAAAAAAAATTATTAATTGTTACTTGTTTTTGTCAAGTATAAAAGTGACATCTATAGTCAAAATGAGTTGCAGAAAGGAGGTTAAGAATGAACTAAACAGAAATTTTGTAACGTCAAACATTTAAATATCTGGGTTGACTATAATATAGTAAAAGTAATTTTATTTAAAATACCTTAAATTATATTAACACATAAATTCTTTTGGATTTGAACTAAACACAAAAATAATTTGCAAAAAACTCTTTCTATTTTTATATACTTTGTACACTCGGAGAAAAAATATATGGTTATCGAAAAATCCAAAATTATTATGGTGATTTTTTTTTAGAAGAAATATTCTTAATATATATAAATATATATATATTGTATATATATATATATATATATGATGATATTTATATCAAAGTATACTCACTTTAATTACTCTTCTTGTTACCGCAACAATACTATTATTAAATTAACGCTTTGCAGATATGTTTAAAGGTAAATAGTAATATTTTATATATTATATCCATAATTTAAGAGCAACGTATTGTGGTTGTAGAAACAATAATGCAATTATTTGTGGTAAACATATACAAGTTTAAACAAACCGTTATATCATTACGCCGATATAAACATAGTTACATCCATAATTATATAGTTGTTAAGACCAAACTGTTTGAACGACTAATTTTTAAGAAAGTTTACATTAAAAAAGCCAGGGCTGTGGAGTCGTCCGAATAAAGTACTAACTCCGACTCCAAACGCTGAAACGCTGAAGTGCGACTCCAACTCCGACTCACGACTCCGACTCCTACTCTAACCGTGATGCGAAATGAATGAGACGTAAAATTATTTCTCTTTTATGTAGAAACATCTTTATTAAACGAATTATGGGAATCCCCGCGTAATGTGCATAAGAAAAACATGAGTGTTATGGTAGGAATTAAAGGCTGTCCGACAAAGATGTTTCTACACAAAAGAGAAATAATTTTACGTCACAATTTTTCTAATACATACTAGTATTTATGCGCTATAGCAACACTTATTCTGTACAATGTTGAAAATATTTCAGCGTTGATGGTTAAAAAATTCTGATATTAAAATTATTGCCAATTCCTGTCATTAACATTTTTTAGGTGGCATGTCATAACGTCCAGTGTCATAGTGTCCATGGACGTTATGACACTTTTGAAAGTGTCGTACTGTCCATGGACATTATGACACTTTCAAAAGTGTAATAACGTCCATCAAAGAAATGTCGTAGCGTCCGCGGACGTTATGACACTTTGCAAGGTGTCATAATGTCCACAACAAGCAAGAATGTAAACAAATTTGGGATCATAGCCGGCCTTCGGCCGGGCGCAAGGATTTTCTTCTCTATGGTATAACAAATACCGGCTTCGCTAACTAAAGCTTCTCTGCACAGCCGGCCTTCGTCCGGGCGCAAGGATTTTCTCCTCTATGGTATAATAAACACCGGCTTCCTTGCGCCCGGACGAAGGCCGGCTGTGCAGAGAAGCTTTAGATAGCGAAGCCGGTATTTGTTATACCATAGAGGAGAAAATCCTTGCGCCCAAAAGTGTTTTCGTTATATATTTAATATAAACACCCAGAGAAAAAGCAGCAAAACCATTTAAAAAATTTATTTTTACCATATTATGTTTCATTTAACCAAATCATTGTCACCGACAACCATATTATGGTTAAATTAGTTTCTTTAAAAATAGTTTTGTTGGTTGGGACCATAATGAAACATGTTTTTCTCTGCGTGTATGCAGATAATTTTTTGGTATTTAACTTCTTTAGTAATTATGGACTTTCAAAAGTGTCGCAGTGTCCATGGACACTATGACACTTTTTGGAGTGTCATAACGTCCATGGACACTATGACACTGGACGTTATGACATGCCACCATTTTTTAGCATGAGTAAATTATTTAAAAAATCACACATCTTTTTTCAACTAGATCAATAACTGAGTATAAGTTTTGCTAATGTAATTTAGACTTTTTCCCACACGTATAAAAAATATTCTTAAATAGCAAAGTACTTGAATCAACTATTTCTCATAAAATAAATTAAAATCTACTTATTCATATTGATCTGCAAAATATTGCATCGCCAATTTCGAAGAATTTTTATATTGGAAAATATAAGAAATTTTTTTAAATTTTTTATGCCGAAAAATTTTGGAGTCGGAGTCACGCGTTTTTTTGGGTACTGCGACTCCGACTCCGACTCCGGTACAAAAACCTCAACTCCGACTCTTCAACTCCGACTCCGACTCCACAGCCCTGAAAAAAGCATATTTTATCTTCGCGTATAAAAAAATATTTCGTCAACTTAAACCAAAAAAAAAAAAAAAAAATTATTCGCATTTGGCTGTTCCTTGAATAAGAAGTCATCATTTGTTATGATATGAAATTTTATAAATCATACAACCGTTTTATTTTAAATATATCTTTGTGCAAAAATCTTAAAGCATTCCCACAATAGAATTGAAAATATCTAAGAAAAATATTATTAGGGAAACGTCAAACAGACAAAAAAAAAACAAAAAAATAAAAAAATAAGATGAATGACCTTAACGCTATTCTAGTAAAAGAAACAATCGAGCTCAAAAATAAGTAGAAAAATTCTTTAAAAAAATATCTTAGCAATTTCTTTAGATTTATAGTTTGAATAATAGCTATACAATATTCCTAGAATCATCCCTACAAACAAATCACTCTAAACCAAAAAAAAAGTGTAAGAGTAGTGATAGAAAATATAAGCAAATCGAACAATCTTTAGGTTTTAAAATATAAAAAGTTTACCCGTTTTCACTGCTTTCCACACTAAGCTTAATATTTATTTCTTTTGTAATATCTTCCACACTTTCAAATCAATGACGAATTTCTTAAGAAGTTAAATTTTTTTTAACTATAATGATTTCAAGAAGAATTCTTGACAAAAAGTACGAAAAAATAGAAGTTAGGAAGAACATGTTAATCAATTTAAATAGATAATCATTCATTCAAAAGCAAATTTCGATCTACCAAAAGTGAAATACCATTTGGTTTAAGGATTGATGTTTGACTATTGACGTCATCCGGCTTCAATAGCCGAGTGAGTAAAACGGCAAACCCCACTGACGAGAGTGTCTGGTTACAATCGAAACTAGTATGGGCAACCTGTCCGTGAAAGCCTGGGTTCAAATCTCAGCGCAGTCAAGAATGAAAAATTATCAATAACAATTTTAATTAATTTCATGTTGTAAAAATTTCTGTCTTCATAAAAATAATTTAATGCAAATTAAATTCAATAAACTTAAGCCTTATTAAAAATATTTAAATTTGGATTAAAAAACCATTAACAGTTCAATAAAATAACCAGAATAACCAGAATACTAATAATAATAATGCATATTTGGAATTCTTTGATTTATTTTATTTCCCAATAAATTTAATGACATCTGGACAGATTTTTATTCCCGGAAGAATTTTTATTATAATAATTAAATTTAACAGTTTTAATGACAATTTAATAATTAAAAATTTAATTAATAATTACAATTGCGGGATTTCTACATTTGCCATTTATTTTTTAAGTTATTGAACAAGAAAGTAAAAACAGCAAAAATTTGTTTTTGCTTTAAAAAAAACATTTTATTTCTTACAAATTACAGTTTTCGAAATGATTTTTTAACCTAAAAAAGTGCAGGCCTTTACAAAATCGTATTCTGAATATGATTCATTGATTTCAACGTGCGAGAGATAATTTGTGCTGTTTAACAGTAGACAACTACCGCTAAGGTCAGATAGTGATGCGAAAATTAACGTGGCCACCTGTAGTGTTGTAAAACAAGCAACACACATTTGTTACAATTTAAATATATAGTCCGGAAAGATTAAAGATATTGTTTAGGAGCTAGGGGAACCACCAACAGGCCAAATTTTCCCACAGTGGATGGAAGCTCAGCCCTTGAAGTCGACTTATAAGGTCTCCATTCTACAAACACGTCGAGTCACCTAAAGTGGCCTCACCAATAATAAGATTGACGCCGATGATCGAGGAGGTACTGACTCCCGTTGTATCAGATGAGAATCTGAGTATTGGCTGCACCCAGTTATAGCCCCGTGTATGCATGCTTAGGGGTAGGCGGGTTCTTAAAGCGCTAAGTGCGTCCCGGGCGGGCCAATAATACGAAAGATAGCAAACAAAGCGTTTAGCAGCATCCCCCACACACAGAGATATAACCCTCGCTGCGGTTTTGAAAAAGCAGCAGCCGTACTTCCACACAAGATTGAAAAACAGTCTGTGAAGCTGACATTTTAAGAATTATGAATTTGAGCATTCTTCCATGAAGATTTGTTGTCAATCTTAAATAAATGTTACAAAATGTATAATAGCCATTAAAACCTTTAGGTGCAGCAGAGTTCATTCCAAACTAATTTAATTGGGTACCAAACGTATTCAGAAGGCCAAAAACGGTTTCTTATTTCCGAAATAAGCATACAAAAATTTTTCCGTTATATTCTATTATTATATATGTTTGGAACGAAACAGTGTCTTGCAATGGAAAACGGGTAACGGCAGGACAGATTATCCGAAATTGGCTTAGATTTGTTTTTGGCCTATTTAAATGAGCAATTCAAATGGTGGCAGAAAAGGTAGATAAAGATCATGACTAGCGATTGCCAACACTTTAAAAAAAATATATTGTACTACTGTTAATCAGGAAATGCGCATGGCTTGCCAAAAAAATGTATATCTGAGATATAAGAATTAAATATTAAAAAATCCTTTAAATTTTGGTATCATTCCACCACTAGGCAATATATGTATGTCTACAACAGTTAATTAAAAAATATTAGTTATCTTTCAAAAAAGTAACCACTTAAATGGATTTCTTTGAAGTCTGATCAACATAAACTCTCAAAACAGAAACTAATTGAAATAAACTAATAACATAATAATAATAAACTCTCTTAAATAAAATTGTAAGCCCATAGATACAATTCCTTGAGTCTATTTAATAAATTTATTGAATTTCGAAGCACATTCCATTTTAAGTTACATTCACTTGCATCGCCCATGAGATTTATTAACAAAATTGCACAACATAAATGTAATTAAATTAATTCTTGATTCAAATCCCTTTTATAACTTTAAATAACAAACTCACAATGAAACTAAGGCAACACTATAACATATACATTTTCCAAAAGACTGTAGAAATGAACAGTTCAAATGACTGTTTTCTGCAAATATCTAAGAAGTATAAGGGATAGACTTAAAATGTTTCACAATTTAGACACGAAAAGTAAAAAGTATTTACTTTGCTATGATTACGATTATAATATAAAAACACCTTTAATCATATTATAGTCACCACAATTTCTTCATTGTTGCTGCAGCCATCTGCCGTTTACATGGACTACGCAAATGCTCTCAAACAAGTTGTTGTTCTTAAAACTTTTAGTTAGAGAAAAAAAACTAGTAGCAGAAAAGCAGTTTAAAACGGGTTATTCAGAAAGCCCGGCACGAATTTCCTAAAGCACATATCAACTGGATTCTTGAAAAATAAAAGACAGAATTGTTTTCCAATGAATTAAAATATAATTTCAAAGTCTCTGATGGTGTCAGACAGGTATAATTCATAAGTCCTGGAACAGAATACAGTAGTTGTAGTAGTGGCTGATGCTAACGTCGTAATGAGCAGCGTAGCAAGAAACAAGGAGTTATGCAAGAATAAAATGTGAAGTTTTGAACAAACAAATGCATTCATAAACAAATGAATTAAATTTGGACTTGCCAACAAATTAATTGAATACATTAAATATTTTTTGATACTAATAATATTTTCTTCAGAAATATTGTGGATATAAGAAAACTTTTTATTAACTTGATTAAATTGTTATGTAAGGCTGAGTCTATCAGTGCCAGGGTTGCGGGTTCGATTCCCGCCAGAGACTCTGGTCTCTTGCAGACAAGGGAAGAGCTTTGCGGGATTAGCGTAGGAACACAAAAAAATATTGGTTTATTTGAAGAAAAAAAATATTCTTAACAGCAACATTAAATTCGATGTTTCATATATTTGATGATCGCTTTACATTTTGGTGAAAATTTAGATTTGACCATCAGCTGACATGCACTGTCGCGGAACAAAGTTTAACATATCGAATTTTGGGCTGCAACTTCCATTCCAGTAACTAATACAACTATGGATTCTATTGACACTGCTTTGAAACTACCGTTTTTAGCTTTTGCGGAAATATTTTCCCGGAAATAACAAAAATAAAAACAACACGGGGTTAATTTTTAGGTTCTAATAATGTATGGGATTTTATTTATTTTATTTTGTTTGGGGTTTTTCTTCTGCAGTACGTACCGTATGCTTTGGGTTTTGCAGAGTAAGTAGATACATAAATAACAATAACATCGAGCTAAATAACAACGAAAACTTAACGAAAAACTGTAAATAGTCCTCTGAACAATAATCAGGGCCCGTTTACACTATGCGCATAAACATACCGCCCCCTGCTATACTGAAACAACATGGGCAAAGGATCACGCGGGTCGATAACTCACAGAAAATAACAATTTTTTTCCCTTATGTAGAGCATGTAGCCGGTGTTGGAGGTGTATCCGGGAACGTTGATAGCCGGGCTAGACAACGTGCTGTGGTTGTTGTTCTCGTGTGCTGCCAGTAGTGTTAGCATGTGTCTGCATGTTGGGTTTGGCAACTATTTTTTCCTCTTCCTTTCATTCTTCTCAGGTCTGGGAGTAGCCTCAGGATTGGATGGACCTTCAATGGATGCTGTGATGTACTCGATAGGGTAAAAACAGAATACAAATAGAAAAAAGAGAAAGATAACACTAAACACCTACTTTTTTAACTATTACATTCCTTGAAAACATAACATACAGGCTACGATAATTATATCCATTTTGTTATTTAATATAATTTGAGTTTAAATTAGAAAACTACTTTTTTGATTGCCCCCGTAAGAAAGAACAGAAAATTTGTGCATTAATACCAAGACAACGATTCCACAAATACAAATGCATAAGAATCACACTCACAATTAATTCAAATGGCATTCTATTAATGTTAAGTCTCATATAAACCACACACAAGAACAGCCATTAATTTTATTACACTGTCTATCCTTTGACAATTCCCACCTTTCATTTGATAAAATTTAATTATTTTTAATGCATTCACATACAACGAATTAAGTATTTTGAAGGAATTCAGCAAAATTACTTAGTAACTATCTAATGATATTTAATTAAATATTTGTCACTTTTTTTTTTTGATTACTAGATACCAGTTTTCTTAAAATTTTTTGACTATCAAATAATATTGTTGCCTTAACACGTTTGCTGCTATCAAGGCGAATTCATACATGTGACATTTTAGAGTCATCTGCTTATTGCTTATTTATTTGTGTGTATACTGAATGTCAAGCTTTGTTTACATTTTGTGAATGCTTGAAAAAAAAAACTTTTTTGAATTTTATATAACCAAAAAAGTGAAATAAAATATAAAGTCAGTGAATTAAAAGTGCCGTAAGGAATAAATGGAGCTACAATTAATTTGCAATACAGAAAAAAGTTTTACCTTCTGTGGGTGTTTTATAAAAAAATTGCCTTGTTTATATTTTCAACAAATAATTTTGACATTTACTCTAACTTTTTACAAAAACAAAATACACAGTATTTTAATAAAAAACCGATAGCTAGCATAACTCTATCTCATGATGCGGTCACTTTTATGAATTCGCCTTGGCTGCTATCGAACAAAAAAAATTCCTAAAACATTTGTTATAAACAGAGTGTTCCAATCGTGTCTTCTCTTATTTTTGTTGACCGATGGATCACATGGTGCTCTGTTAATATATGATGTTCCTCTATTTTATCCATCGTGCTTAAACCATGTTTAGAGGCGTTATTTTTATGGAGGTTCTGATATATATAAGAACGATTTAGCCAGTTTCAAAAGAGAACAATATTTAGCACGAAGAGAAAGCCTCTTTTTCGATATGGTCACCTTCTACACATCTATTTTTTTTCCAAATTTTTGTTATATATTATGGTTATATAACCATACCAATGCAGCCGGCAACCATATTATGATTGCCTCTGAACATAAAATAGTTAATTTTATAATAAGTTTGCCAATACTAATGGTATGGTTGTTTTTTTTAACCATAACATGCTGCTTTTCGAAAAGAGACAAATATTTTAAAAATCTATTTTGTGCTACGCCCATTTCTCCAATCCTGCTCACATTTTGTGAAGTGATAACCAAGATGCTTGCACCAAATTGTTAAGCTTTGGCTCTTGCCGTTCTTTAGATATAAAGAAAAATAAAATAAAAAAACAACTACAAGGGATTTATATGTAAAATTAGAGGTAGTCGTGGTTTTTTACTCATACCTCAGCCATTTGGAAACCAATCTGCCTGAGTTTCAAAAGAAAACTTTAAGGGAGTACATGTGATATAAATATACAACAACTTAGTCTTGCTCATGTCTGGGGTCTTCGGAAAACCCACTTTAACGGACACACGGACATCGTTAAATCAGCTTCGCTATTCGCACGCAGAAAAAATATGGTTGGAGGTAACCATATTCTTATAGCAAAATATATAATATGGCTGGATTTCAACAATGTCTATGTTTGCAGGTAACCATATTATGGTTAAATATGACCAAATTATCGTTAAAATCAATAAAAATTTGCCAGAAATTAACCATAATATGGTAAAAATTAACCATAGTTTGCTCAAAATGAACCATATTTTCGGTAAAATTAACGATAATAACGGTTGATTAACCATATTAAATTAAAAATTAACAATAATATGATGAAAGTTTTCCATAAATTGGACAAAAGTAACCATATTATGGTCAATGTTAACCATATTATAATAATTAACTTAAGCCATTGTTTACATTTGCTTATCAAGTTATAATTTTATGTCGTTTTTTACTCCTGTTACGTGATGAATTGAATGAATTTTCCAGCCTGTGACGACCTCCATTAGAATTCTTTCTGTTTTACAGTTTTATACTACTAAGTAAATTTATGAATTTAGATCAATAATTAAAATAAAATGATTGAGAGTTCGAGGCCAACCAAGCAGGTATGTAATTGAAAAGTATTCACCTGTTGTAGAGATCAAAACTGCCATAATTTTGTTGCTCTTAAGCATATTATTTTAAATTTAAAAACAAGCAATTAATATTTTAAAATATTACAATTTCAAACATATTTTTGTTATTATTACCCATAACATGTTTGAAGAATACTATAATATGGTTGTGGCTTTTGGATGGATGAATTTCACCATAATATAGTTGCGTGTGACAATAATATGGTTAAAGTAACCATAATATGTTTAAGTGCATTGTTGTAGCTTTATTATATTAAAACATTTTATTGCTAAGTTCAACCATATTTAAAGTTTTAAGGCACTTTATTATTAAATAGAAACAAAATATTATTTATCATGCAAAAGGAATATTAAAAAGAACAATAGTTTGTTTGTTGCCATTGCGGGGACCATAATATATTTTCTTAACCATACTTTAACCATGAATTTTCTACGCGTGCATATTGACCCAGAATATATATACTCTATAAGGTCTAGGATCACTATTGTAGAAATTACAAACGGAATGACAAACTTAAGTACAAACTTTTTGTTTTTAGTAATTGTATATACTATTTTTTCTAACGATTTTTATTATACATATTACAACTACGATTTAGTAGATTAAATTTACCAACTTATTACACACTTTTTTATGTACTTTAAGTTTAATGGATTTCTGTATAAGGCCGGGTTTTTCAGATGTGAATTAATTTTAAACTTAGTTTAACATACTCTGAAACTCGGATTTTTTCCGACGAAATGTGATTTATTTTTTATTATTTCATTACAGACCAACATTTCAAACAAAACTAAGCTGTTCCGGCAAAAATTTGTATACAAGCTTGGTAATGGCCGCACAAATCTGTTTTCAGATTAACTAAACCTAGTTTAACTGAGATCTCAAAAACCCAGCCTAAGACATTCTACCGATTTAACTGGTCAAGATAATATTCTAGCTTATTTTTATCTTTAGTGTTACTTTAAATATTTTACAAACACCATTCCACCACCAAAAAAAGTAGTTTTGTTGCGTAGTAAAATACAAAAATTATTTTGCATATTTATTGTGGCTAAAGGCTTTATAATTTACTATAAAAACCACCTTCTGTTTTGTTTACATACAAATAAATTACTGGCGCTTATACAATCCCACCGCCACAATTTTGCAAACTTTATTTGATTTTATCTCTCAGTCATTAGGAAATGTGGCAACATTAACTAAATATGAAATAGTCAACCACTTGTACCACCAGCACATTTTCATTCATTTATTTTGTAGTTTTGCATATTTTGATTGGTTGGTATTAATTTTACTACAGAATCTGAATACTTCTATACACCTACCTAATTATGGATACTACATCTTTATGGTTATGACGACATCATCAGTGGAATATGCTGGAGGCCTTTTATTTACAACTTTTACTTGATTCTATTTTGTGTTATCGAAAATTGTAATTTCCGTTAATGTACCCCGTAAAATAAAATACATAAAATCTATTTATGCTTGAAATGTATTAAATTCTTTATATAAATAATAACTTTATAGAGGAAAATTTTTGGACAAACAAAGAGATGCAAAAGTTATTTTTGATACGCAACACATTTAACTTTAACCCTTGGAGGTTCAACCAGGTCAGTGCAGACTTTTGGTATATAAATGTGTGTACAACTTTTATGTCTTGCGTGATAGAGATAAGGGGGTTGCTTTTATGGCGGCTAAATTAAAAAAAGTTTTAAATCATAAAAGAGTAAATAAAATAAAATAAGAAGAAAAATAAAGAACGAAGATAGTGTAAGAGCACGCCTCAGTCTGAAAAAAACATGAAAATAGAAAACCACCTTAATTAAAAATCCTCAATTTCGCAAAAACAGACAAAATTACGAAATCATTAAGAATATCAATAAAAATTTTTGTAAAAGTCCTGTCTTCATAAAAATAATTTAATGAAAATTAAATTCAATGAACTTAAGGCTAATTAAAATATCTAAATTTGGATTAAAAGCCATTAACAGTTCAATAAAATAACCACAATACTAATTATTAAGCATTAATTTAAAAAAAAAAAACCGACAAACTTCGGAAATCTTAACAATTTTGAATTGCAAAGAGAATCTCGAATTAACTTTAATATTTAAAACATAATAATCACTTAAAAAAAAACTAAAAAAAATCATTAAAATTAAAAAATTACAAAAATAAAAAAAAAGTTAATACTTTAGTAACATAAAAAAATTTACAAAAGAATCTATTTTCAAAAAAAAGTCACTATCGCATAAAAAGCATTTATATATTAAACGGCATAAAAAATTAACAATAATTATAAGAAAATCGCAAATATATAAAAGGCGGTTAATAAAAAAGCGTCGAGAAAAAATTATTGATTGAAAGGAAATAAAACAAAAATTGCCCAGAAAAAATATAACAAATTTCAATATAATTATTTTTCTGAAACAGCCAGAGTTTTTCAAATAATTCTATTCAAAATGCAAATACTTCTTTAATTTTCTATTTTTATATATAAAAACAAAATAGTTTTTAGCAAAAGTATTTTGAAATACAAAGTTAAAAATTCATATCTATAAAATCCTAATTTTAAAATACTTAATAATATGTAACAAATATACGTAGAAATAAAAAAAAAACTCAAAACAGTAAAATCGGTACTCTTTTGCTTTAAATAAAGAAAGGATAAAAGGTATTTTGCATTTAACAAATACAAAATATTTATTTTATAATGTCTCAAATAAAAAATTAAATTAATTTTATATAAAACTATCTGTTTGGTCCTGGCGCTGTTCGGGAGTTGCTAAATAAAAATAAAAAATTAAATACTGGAGAATTTTGTTAATAACTTGACCCCAGATCTACCGGGTCAACATTTTATCAGGGAACTTATTTTTGTTTAATAAATATATTTTGTGCATTTCAGCCAAATCGTACCATAAATAAAAAAATTTAATATAATTTAATATCACGACAACAGCGCCACCTATCGGGATTAACCTAAAGGGGAACCACCTCTCGACTAAGATAATTTATTCTCCAAGTTTGGTGGCAATCGGTAAAGCGGTTTTTGAGTTTTAGGAGCACATACACGGCAGAAACATTTTTATATGTATATAGGTATAGATAATTTTAAGTAAAAATAAAAATACATACTTATTTGGAATTTTTTATTTGCATTTTAAGGAAATGCATTACAAATAATTCACATTTCCGAAAACAGCCATTTATCAGAAGAAATTATTAAAACATCGTAAAAAGTAAAAACGCTTTTTTAATCATAAAATAAATAATTTGTTCAAGGTCGAGGTGTGTTTTTAAGTGCAACAGGAGACGATGAGAGAATTATATCATTTGACGTAGTTTCGTTATTCCCCAGTATACCTGTGGATTTTGCTATGGAAAAAAAAAATTGAAATGACAAAGGAACTATTTAGAAAAAAAAACTGAAATTTTGTATAAAGTACAATTTATATTTAAAATATAAGGACAAAGTGCAAACGCAATGTAGGGAAATTCCATTGGGTTCACCGGCATCTCCAATTATAGCAGACATTGTAATGGAAGAACTGCATACAAAGATTAAGAATAAAGCCGTGAACGTTTTCTAAATACGTTGACGTCCTATTTATACATGAAAGTGCAATAGAAGAAACATGGACACAAATAAAATTTACTAGGAAGGAAGAAGAAAATGGGCGACTACCTTATTTGGATACCATAATAATCAGAAAAGGATACAAACTACAAACTGATTGGTACAAGAAACCAACCCCATCTGGTAGAATTGTGATTTTGGTTTTCATGTCAACCAAGAATTATTATAATAAATACAACGGCAAATTTAATACGACGAGTTCTGACCATTAGTGACGAACAATTCCGCAGAGAGAATATTATTAAAGTAATGGACATATTGCAAAAAAAATCATTTTCTTGAATTTGTTACTTTTTAAATATAAAGTTTTACATAAAAAATTTTGACGATGCAAATAGAGGAATTTTTCAATAGTCAGATCTCAAATTAAGTTTAAAATAAATTTATTGATTTTTTAAATTATATGATATATAAATTTTTTGTGGTTTAACAATCAGATAGTAACTTACCTTTTAAACCAAAATGTCATAATTGTGTCTTACACAATTTCCCTGTAACTTTAACTTTGTAAATTTGACACATTTCAACAATTTGATTTTCTTTTTAAAACAGGCCATATTTTGGTAAATTGGAATTTTCTTATTTACTCTTTTATAAATTTGCTCTTTATTGCTCTAATAAAACCAAAAATAATAACACTTCCCTTTGAACTAAATTATTTACTTTGAATTTAACTAAACAAACATGCTCTTGTTTAAAAGCTTTAATTTTATTTGAACACACATTCTGTTTATCAGAGAAAAAATTTTTCAATCTCTGCTTCTGTACACTGCGCACAACTTTAACGACGCGACTCTCTTAACAAAAGAAGCAGCGAACCAACAGAGACTGTGCTGCCTAGTTACTCTGCGTTTATTTCAACAAAATTTCAACACACTTTTCCTAATGAAAATACAACTTTTTTACTTAAATATTTTCATTTACTGATTGAATTACAATTAAATTACATTTATTTAAAAAAATTATTAATTTTCAAACACTTTTTCCCATAAATAAATGTAATTTCTTAGAGAGCATCTACTAAAACGTTCACGCACTACAAAATTTTCTAGAAACTAAAAAGAAGAGGAAAAGGAAACCAAATAAAAAGGGAGTTAAAAAATCTGTTTTTAAAATGTGGGTAAAGGAGAGAGTGGGGAGAGTAAAGAATATGACATTTAAACAACACAAGGCTAATTCAACCGCAGGTGGTATCGAAACTACAACAATACAAAAACAACAGAAACAACATAGGGTTTTGTGCATTGCATTGTTAGTGTTTACGGTCGGAAATGTCAACCACTCCTAACAAAACACTAACAAATCAAGACTAAGTGGCTCGAACTGTCAAAATCAGATGGCGATTCGACATAAACTGTATATGAATTCGCCTTGCAATAACATAAGTTTTTGTATTTAAGAACAATGTAGCCGTTAGCGCATCACGAATATTTTAGGAAACATAAAAGATAAAATTGTTTCAATGCAAGAGGCGGTGGGGTAGATGAATTAAGTAATTTTGCAATAACAACAACAACATCAATAAGCGATTAGTGTTAAGGAGTATGTATTGTTCTGTTGTTGTAAATCAAGTGGTTTATTTTGTTCTAAAAGTGGAGTTAAATGAAAATGCTTATGTATTTAACAGGGATGGGTAATACTAATCATTTTACAAAAAAAGTTATAATTATTAATATAATTGAAATTGTTTAATTCAAAAAAATTTAATATTGAATTTAATTATGTTTATTGGAAGCAGGCATATATTATATTTAATTTTTTTTACAATAAGAAAGAAACGGTAAAATAATAATAAACAAAAAACCATTTTTAAATAAAAAAAAAATTAATTTACTTTATTGGCATATAAGGAAAATATATGAACACATGCAGAGAAAAAAATTATTTTATGCTTGATTTTGGTGCCCAAATCATCAGTTTTTTTGTTCAGGAAAAAAAAACTACACAAGTGCCGGAATTCGCCAAGCCGTTTCGTTTACAAAAAAATGCTAATAACGTTTTACCTTCATCATAAGATATTATATTATTTATTTGCTTAGAGCCAAAATCTCTCGAAGCTTTTGTTTTAAAATCTTTTTTCGCAAAGCGAATTTTTGGATGAAAAATCTTTAGCTTCAACATATTTTAATTGAAAATTCATTTCCGCTCTTGTTTAGGTATGTCTGTCAAATTCGCAAAACCGAACAAATTAGGAAATCGTAAAAATCTTAAATTGCAAAAATAATCTCTAACAAACTTTAATATTTAAAACATCATTATTATTACTTAAAAAACATACTGAAAACATCATTAAAATAACCATAATAGTTAATAAATTGCTGATACTTTAGAAAAATAAAAAATTTTACAAAAGAATTTTTTTTTAAAAAGTCCTATCGCATAAAAAGTATTTATTTGTTAAATGGATTAAAAAAAAATAACAACAATTACCTATACGAAAATCGGAAATTTAAAAAAGGCGGTTAATAAAAAAGCATCAAAAAGAGAAAAAATCACTGATTGAAAGAAATAAAACAAAAATAGCTTAGAAAAATATACAACATTTTAATAAAATTATTTTTACGAATAGAATATGGTAATTTTAGTTCTCATGTTGAGTTTCATTTTTATTATACATTTTTATATTTATTCGAATGTGAATTCCTAGTTAAATTACAATTAAAAAGCTTTTTTATGCCTTAATAGTCTTATTCAGAAAGACTATTAAAGTATAAAAAAGCTTTTTAATTGTAATTTGACTTAGAATACATATTCGAATATATATACAAATTTATAATAAAATTATTTTTGTAAAACAGCAAGAGTATTTAAAATATCCTCCAACAATAAATTTCAGTACTTTTATCAATTATAAAAATAGGGAATTATAAAGCACAACAAACAAAATTTTTTAATAAATAATTGTATTCCCAAAAACAACTTTGATAATAACTAATTACATTTAAAATACAAATACTTTTTTAATTTTTATATTTTTATATATAAATACAAAATAGTTGTTAGAAAAAGTATACTTTATTGCACAAATTTATCAAGTTTGCGTATAAAAAACTCAAGACAGGCAAATCAGTATTTAGTAATGTCAATAGAAATTTCGAAAAAAATATTCCTACGTGTCTAAAAAAAAATTCCTTTTTCCATATGACCCAAAAAAAAAATTATCCCTACACTATTCCCCACGTAAAAAATGTATATTGCTTTAAGCTTCAGGCAAACAAATACAGATTCTGTTAATATTTTGTAAATATTATAATTTAAGCAGTTATAAACATTTATTACATGAGCATTTATTAACAACAAGAAACAAAATTAATTTGTACATTGATATACACACACAAATAAAAATTCAATTAAAAAAATCACTGTGTGACATATTAAACAACACTATATATGTATGTATATTAGACGACTGAAGTTGTATGGAGCCGAAAAAAGTGTTTTAGTTACCCCTCTGAAAATAAAGGTTGATATGTTTTATGATGATTCCCAAAATATTTTGGTTCTAGCGTTGATCATGCGTGAGCTGGTCTTTTTTCAGTTTTTCGAATTTTTTTGTACTTTGCTCGAAGACGACATAAATTAAATTTCGTATCATCAAAAAGATTTTTTGAAGCAGCATCCAATGGTGTATAAAACTTGACCGCTTGCGGCCTACTAATTGAGATATTAAGCTAAATACATATTTTCGTTTCGGGGTTTCATACAAATTCAGTTCCTGTCAACAAAATTATAAAAAAAATTTCCCTTTTTAAAATATGTCCTTAAACATCCTTAACAGTTTTCATTAATTTTTTTAAAAATTCCCAAAACTGTAAGATTTTATTCTTAGCTTAGAAGGTGTGATTGTTTTTCCTCGCCTATGTAGAAATTTCATTCATTAAATATTCTTTTCGAACATTACAATAAACGAATATTCGACGCCCCGTAATACATACGTGCATGGTTTTGACACTAGTTGACGATTGCCAGGCTGTTAGGGCTCATAGTAAAATACAACATTTGCACTTAAATGCTATTGTATATAAAAAACTTAAGTTTTTAAATGAATATAATACGAATATATACGTATTTTTACACAATATATTGAAAATGATATAATATTTTGAAAATTCCCTACATTTGTCCCTTTTTCCCTATGATTTAAATTTTCCGAAAAAATCCCTACAAGCTATTGGCATCACTGTCGGTGGTTAACTTTTGCCTTTATGTGCTGTTTTCTCAATTAAAATGATTGAATGTTAAGTTAAATTTATATGAAATGCACTATTTTTTGGGTGCTTTTCATATAAATTTTAATGCACATTCAATCACTTGTATTGTGAAAACCGCACATTAAATAAAAAAAGCATAAATGTATTTTGTATTTAACAAACTCAAAATAGTTACCCTCATATTCATAAAAAATATTTTTGATTAGAAAAAGGTTTATTAGACATATTTTCATAGAAAATATTTTTGATTAAAAAAAAGGTTTATTAAACAAATTTTCATAGAAAATTCATAAACCTGCTATAAACCTAAAATATTTTTTATGAATATGGGGGTTATTTTTTAATGTTTCAAATAATATAAAAAATGCATTAGAATCTGGGAATTGTTTCCTTTTCAAGTTACTTTATTATATTCGACATTTTTTTCTTTTTTCGAATTTATTCTATGAGTTAAATTTCAGTTATGTATTTTATAAAGCTTTTGTAATATTTCTATTCCTTTAATTTTTTTTTTAGGAATGACTTTATACACTATCAGACTATTATCTTGTATCTTCTTGTTAGCTAAGGCTAAAACTCTTAAATAATACCTAATAAACTTTAGAAAGTTTATAAAAAATATATATGAAAAAACAACCAATACCGTTAAATCAATTTTTTTTTCAAATTGGGGTTCTGTTTTTTAGTTTTATATCGTTAGAACCATAATATTAAAGAAAAAATTACTTTAATTTTGTAAAACAAACTTTAAAAATTAAATTGTTGATGTTTTATAAAATATGTAAAAAATTCTCGAATTTTCCCTAAAAACCAATAAAAATTGTATAAAAAAAATTTATATATTTAAATATAGGTCTGTATCTATATCATTCATTTACAAACATTACCATTAAAGGTTTAAGTTTTGTTAAAAAACTTCCCTGCAACTGTAAAGGCCGTGCAAGATACAACTTTGTCGCTTTGCGTGACGTTTCTACCTTCGGCAGAAAAACGCAAAGCAAAAGGTGTATGCCACAATGAAAACTTTGACAACACTCACGCATTGTTTGTTTACTTATAAAAGCGGTTGGTAATTTGTACATTTAATTATTTGTTACAAAAATAAAAGTTAAAAATTTAATTGGACGGTTTTTTGGAATTGAATTTGGCAAAAAAAATTAAAAAAAAAATAAAATTATACTAGCCAATTGTCAAAGCGCGCAAAAAGATGAGAGTTGGCTAACTTTTTGCTTCGCTCCGCTTTGAAAGTACTTTATGTGACATGTTTCGTATAAGTATGTATATTTTATCTTAGATGTCAAAGCGAATCGGTAACGCAACGCGAAGCAAAAGTTTTATCTGACATGGCCTTTACTTTTAAAAAATAAAATAAAGTTATACATTAAAACATTCAACAATGCAAATCGAGGAATTTTTAAATAGTCAGACCTCAAATAAAGTTTAAAATCAATTTAGTGATTTTTTAAACTATATGAAATATTTCTTTTTTTGGGGTTAACAATCATATAGTAACTTACCTTTTAAACCAAAATTTCATAATTGTGTCTTACACAATTTCCCTATAACTTTAACTTTGAAAATTTAACACATTTCAACAATATGATTTTCTTTCTTTTGCACATTTTCATTATAAAACAGGCCATATTTTGTGGTAAATTAAAATTTTCTTATTTACTCTTTTATAAATTTGCTCTTTATTGCTCTAATAAAACCAAAAATAATAGCACTTCCCTTTGAACTTAATTATTTACTTTGAATTTCACTAAACCAAAATCACGATATGCTTTTGTTTAAAAGCTTAAATTTATTGAACACACACTCTGTTTAGTACAGAAAAAATTTTCAATCTCTGCTTCTGCACAATGTGCACTACTTTAACGACGCGACTCTCTTAACAAAAGAAGCAGCGAACCAACAGAGACTGTGCTGCCTAGTTACTCTGCGTTTATATGAACAAAATTTCCAACACACTTTTCCGCATAAAAACACAAATTTTTTACTTAAATTTTTTCATTTACTGATTGAATTACAATTAAATTACATTTATTTAAAAAAATTATTAATTTTCAAACACTTTTTCCGATAAATAAATAAAACGTTCACGCACTACAAAATTTTCTAGAAACTAAAAAAGGAAAAGGAAACCAAATCAGGGTTGCAACATTAGAACAATAAAATTGTACCAACAGCTCAGAAAATTGTACCTTTTCGACCCCAATTGTTTGAAAAACTTTATAATAACTAAATATATATTTTTTTATCTTAAATAAAAGCAACAAAAACATAAAATTGTACATTAAAATTAATATTTGTAATAGTAAAATGATCATTTGTATATAAAAACTCATTTATAAATACTTTAAAAGTATTTATAAATACATATCTCTAAAAAACAACACTGCGGTATAGGTACATATGGAAACATAAAATAAGGTACATAAAAAATCTTTTGATATGTTCATGAGATCAAATTGTTTGTGATAACAAATCATTTGGTATTTTAAAGCAAAAACAACAATAATTTGATGATCTTAACAAATCTTTTGTCTGTATACGACCTTAAACTGTAGGCACATAAAGCCTTTTTCCTTCTTTCGTTTTAATACTATTTTAGAAGAAAAAAATCTTATAATACCCCACCTACAATTCGTGAAAGTTCCGGAAACATTAATTCGTTCAATTCATTTTTCATCTCAGAAACTTTATTCCAAAAGTTGCATATATCGTACTGCTTCCTCTAAAGGGGGTTAACTTAGAATTTATAAATTTCAGTAGAGACAAAAAACTCTTTCCATTTTTCTGTACTCTTATATCACAAAGGGGGATACAATTGCATTTTTTAACAAAATACTAGAGCAAATTATGAAAGATTTTTACAGTGGGTAGATATGACCACTGTACATCGATTTCTTGAATAAAGTGAATATTTAAAAATGTTGAGTTGACTCTCTTTAGAGAAACCAGTGCGATATGTACTTAAATGTTTTAAATCTTTATATTTGCCAGGGCTTTAAAATGTGAATTTATTAAGTCAAATTAATTTCGTTATAATCTACTTTTACATCAGCACATCGCAAAATTTTAAAAATTCTTTTTTTGCCATTTCCTTGAAATTCTTCACCACATCACGTTTGTGGAAATATAAATTTCTACTTCTGTAACATAGTATATTTCTTCAAAAGGAGGATGATTTTCCTTTAGGTTTATATTTGATATTTCATATTTGTCTAGGATTTTTTAATTACTGCCCATTTGACGAAATAAATATTGAAGTCGTTTCAGGAAAATATGCATACGTGCGCCTTCTGCTTGCATTTACGATTTTTAATACATATTAAAGAAAAGAATTACAATTTTGTATAGTGTATTCGAAAAACATGATACAGATGAATCGTTATTACAAATTTTTAAATTCAGCCTCAAAATCATTTGAAGTAAAATAATAATCTAGAGGTTCCCGCTGTTCCTAGATCCTGTTTTTAACTTTCTGTCGTTTAAACCACCTTGCAGTGCGCTATTTTAAAATAACAGGGATTTTGAAATTTTATAGTATTCTCTTAGACTAGAACTATTAGAAAGTGAAAATGTATTCCCTATAAGTTTGTCAATAGGTACGTTCATAAGACGTAGCGGTTGAGCTCAACTGCTAGAAAACTGTTGACAACTGTTGAGCCGAACATTTTCGGCTTAGAAACGGCATTATGAGTATAATGCAAAATTAACAGCTGATAAACATAAACAATTGAAAAAAAAAAAAGGTTGAGGTTGAGCACAACATGTTGACTTTAGGTAGCTAAAAAATTTTATGATGGAATAAATGGCCTCAAATACCCAACTGTTGTGTTGAGCGTAAGTGCTCAACTATGCGTTTCTAAGACAAACACTAAACGGTTACACAACAGTTACGCCTTATGAACGTGCCCAATATCATCGCGAATCGAAAGGTTTGATGCTGCTGCGGAAATTCAAAATGTGGCATAAACAACCATTTTCAAATAAATGTAGCACTCATGCCATACATTTTGACTGTACAGCATTTGCAGAGCTTTTTATTACAGCACAATTATCAGTCTATACCAACCATGCTATTTATGGGAGTAAGAGCTCTTCTTATCAAGTACAACAGAATAGTAGTTCTCCTAACAAAACTCAGTTGTGTTATTAATATTAAGGGGACCAGTCAAATTCGATACAAGTTTTGCGTCGTTTGCCTATTTATTATGAATTTTTTGACGATATGAGAACTCAGTCACCCCTTCCTTAATAACGTTATTTAGACGATCTCAAATTTGAAAAACTGAATCACAAAGAAATTATAGCAAAGATGAGTTGCCACTGTAAATCAAGCAAAACGATGAATTAGGAAAATTCTATAAAAAACTACATAAACTAAGAAAGTTTGTAAATTGTATCAAATAAGTAATTGGTGCTACATTGTCCTTTTTATATTTGAATTGTACCAAAAAAAGTACAATTGTACCAATTTTTTCATCCCAATCCAAATCAAAAGGGATATCAATAAAACGGTTTTTGCATTTTGAATAAAGGGGAGAGTAATGAGAGTAAATAATATGCGATTTAAACAACAACATTAGTTTTTTATTTGCATGCATAGCTGCCAGATTTGACGATTTATCGTCATTTTGACGATTTTGGGTACAAAAATGTTATATTGACGATATGACGATTTATACCCTTAATTTGACGATTTTTCAAATGACAAATTTTGTTCAAATTTACAAATGTTTTTAATATAATTTCACATTTTATTTCAGCTTTTCATGTCTTATCACGATGCATATTTTTAAGGGTCAGTTAGTACTGCTTTATTACAGGTATTTGATAACCACTCTCTTTAATCATAATAAAATTTTATTAGCAACGGAAACCAAAACAAACAATTAATTTTCAACACTTTCTAAAAGTTAGTGGTTTTTACAATGACGATTTTTGTGACGATTTAGCTTAGTCAATTTGACGATTTTTACGATTTTTTCCTCAAAGTTTGACGATTTTCGACCAATTGAATCTGGCAGCTATGTTTGCATGTTGTTTTTGTATTTAAGAACAATGTAGTCGTTAGCGCATCACGAATATTTTACGCAACATAAAAGATGATAAAATTGTTTTAATGCAAAAAGAGGTGGGAAGATGAATTAACAGTAAGCGACTAGTGTTAAGAAATTTGTAGCGTTTTGTTGTTGTAAGTCAAGGTTTTTTTTTGTGTTAAAGCAGGGATTTCCAAAAATTTTTTGGTTGTGTATTAGTGAGTACCAGAGAGTAAAAAAATTGAGAGAATGCATTCATTTACAGCCGAAATAAAATGTTAGTAATATATTTTATAAGTTGTATAACACAAAGGTACAAAATTAAAAATTTTTTGTGTTGATAAAAAATTTGTAGCAATTCTTTACCAATTCAATGTCGCTGATTTTAAAACTGCACTTTTTTTTCATTCGGAAGCTTTTTGACTCTAAAGTCAAGTTTTAAATATCTTATCAAGCAATTGTAAAAAAATTAAAGATTTTTATGTTTTAAAAATTCATAAAAAATAAATATTGCACGCAAATCACACGTTTAATAACATATTCCGTTCCTTCCTTAAATGTTGCATACCATATAAGGCATTGGATGTTACCAAAAGCGTTTTTGACCGCACAATATTTTTTAAGTGCCATCATAAAGTTTTTTCTGTTAACCTGAAACAAAAATATGTATTGAGGTAATTTCAGACTAATGAAATATTTGACGAAAATATTTGTTCTGATATTTGCTTCAAACTGTGTAAAACAAAAATATATTTTGTTTAATGTTCAAACTAAGCTCAAACATTTGACAATTTTTGTTTGATGAAACAGTTGGCAAAAAGTGTTAAATAAAATAAATTAATTCATGTTTGCCATGGGTTCAGACTAAAATAAATATTTGCATCAAATAATTATTTAATGAAAGTGTTCAAAAATAATACATAATATATTTCACAAATAGTAAAAATGAGCGCAAAAGCTAATTTATTTTTTTTATTCTGTGGAGCAGCATCTTTCATAGTGTTAGAACAGGAGAATGTAAAATATAAAAAAAACTGGAAGACAATGGGTAACGGGAACAAGGCTAAAAAATTTGCGAAAAATTGCAAACTTGGATATAAACCCTTAAATATATTTGAAGTCTCTAAATCAGTTAAAAAACAAAATGTCGGGAAAAAAAATTTTTGCAAAAATAGCGAAAATTCGCGAAAAATTTAGATATTTCAAACAAGCCATAAAATTTATTAAAAGTGCCTAAAACTAAAAGGAATGGCAAAAATTCGATAAAAATTGCTAAATTAGCGGAAATTCGCAAAAATTTGATAATAGCGGTATGATAGCAAAGCCTAATAATTATTAAAAATCGTTAAAGCTCTAAAGATTTACAGTGAAAAATCGCTTCGCGAGCATGGCTAAAATTCGCGAAAAATTGCAAACTTGGAAACAAACCCTAAAATATATTTGAAATTGCTAAATCGGTTAAAAAACAAAATGTAGGGGAAAAACAAAAAAAAAATGTTGCAGAAATAGCGAAAATCGCGAACCATTTTAATATTTCAAACAAGCCATAAAATTTAGTAAAAGTGCCTAAAACTATAAGGAATGGCAAACATTTGCTAATAGCGGCACGATACAAAGTCTAATAATTATAAAAAAATTTTAAAATTGTAAAGAATCCAAAAACTTACAGGAAAAATTGCTTCTATCCGGAACATGGCTAAAATTATTTGTCGTTGTTTGCTCTTACAATTTTTTTGTAATATCAAATAAATGTTTGCTCAAAAATTACTAAAATATTTGATTTTTTGTGTTCACACTATGTTCACATTGGACAAATATTTGTTTGCCGGCAAATACTTTTATTTGCTCAAAATCAGCTGTTATTTTATTTGATACTCAAAAACATTTTGTGTTCAGACTACGTTAATGAAATATTTGATGTTTGCTTTCAAATATTTCACCAGTCTGAACGTACCTTTAGTAGTGGTATACACAATTGTGCATAAAAATGGATTTCCCTGGTCTATTTTTTCAAAAATAAAATAAATTACATGAGAATTATAACGTGAAAAAGTTATTTTAGTAAAAAGTTAGGGGGTTCATAGTGGTAAGTAAAATAGAAAGGGTATTCACGTTGTTGGGTTACTCATACTTCAAACATCTGTGCATACATTTTAATTCTAGCTAATAGTATATCATAACTTTTTACAAAATACCAAATGCGCACCTGAGTTTGCCTGCAAAAATGTATAGTCATTGTAACAGGTCAAAGTTACGTTAAATAAATACCATAAATTAGTAAGGTTAACTCTTTGGACTCGGTCATATAATTGTAGCATAAAAAAGTAAGCAATAAAAATAGTGCTAAGCAATAAAGTTTCATTAATACATCAATAAAACACATCTTCTTACCCAAAAATGTTACCTGCTGTCACATTTGCTTTTATATGTATAGGTTTACACATAAATTGTAGGAAAACAAGACTTTTTTAACTTGTTTTCAAAGAAAAAAACCTACCGACGCGATTGGTACAGAAACAAAAATATTTTTACAAGCACAAAATACCAACAAATTCTTGTGGCTATTTTTTTTTCTTAATAATTTCTGCATTTAGGTACGTCTTTTTACGAAAGAAAAATGGACCCTTTTACAGGCATCAAAGATTTTTTTTCACAAGCAAAACACATATCGTTAGCTTAAATGCAAAACAATGTAGATATTATTTGAAAATTTGAAAGTTTTGTTGATTTGGATTCACGTTACATATGTATTTTTATATAATTTTAAGTTATTTACAAAATTATAAATGACGTATCATCAAATAAATATATAATTCTTTTAACAGCATAATGTATAATCACACTCAATAAAAAAATTAGCAGAGGTTTTAATTCTTTTTATAAGAACACATTAATATTTTTAAACACCAAAACTGGGTAATCTGTTTTATAACGATTACCACGGTGTTAGTGGAATTAGTGATCAGATAATAATTTATAATAATAATTTTTAGTATTGCATAAGAAAAAATAAAAAAGTGTTGTAAAATTATAAGAACCGAATCCATATACGTATGTAAAATAAAACTTATAATAAATGTGACTATCAGCTTCTTCCACATAGGACTGTTAGACATTTTGAAATTTTTTATCTGAAATATTAAAAATTGCTTTTAAATCTCAAATAATTACCATTTTACAAAGTTCTTTGCTTTGCATGTAAACTTATGAAATGTTACATTATTCTACATTTTAGTCTTAAAATTTAAACTCTAAATAAAAATTGCACGCAAGGCATTGGATGTTACCAAAAGCATTTTTGACCGCACAATATTTTTTGAGTGTAAGCTGAAACAAAATAATATAGCATCCGCTAGACATGCACACTTGTCGAAGTCACATCGACGACTGAATTGAAGAGTATAAAAATATGTGTTAGTAGTGGTGCGCACAATTGTGCAAAGAAATGGAAACCCCTGTGTTAAAGTGAAGTTAAATAAAATTGCCTTTATTTTTAACAGGGATGGGTAATATTAATCGTTATAAATTAACTTTAATGACAAAAAACAAAAATATATGAACACGTAGGAACAAAGTAACTACATCCGTTTATCATCAAAATTCAATATTTTATGAAAATATAAAATGGGTTCTTGTTTCTACTAGCAGCGTCTTACCGTAAAACGTGCAATAAATTACCTCTAGTTCTTTAAATATGCGTTCAATCGTTAACATAGCGAATATCTGTAGCTACTCATATTTTTCATTAAAAAATCGAAGTTTTCACAAACAAATCAGCGCTTGTTCCTTAAATAATCGTTCAATCGTAAAAAGGCGTAAATCTATAACCACGCTTACATTTTAATTGAATCGCTAAGTGCAGAAAGGGAACTTCTAAGATTTTTGGCCAAAATGAATTAATATTTTGGCAAATATATTTATAATTTAAAAAGCTTACAATTTTCTATTAAGTGCAAAAAGGGATTATCTTCAACAGTAGAACCATTTCTGTACATAATCGAATATTTTTTCTTAATTTCATATGTATACTATTCATTAACATTTCCCATGCCTATAATTTCAAGTAATATTCATTATTCCTTTAGGTAAATAACCAGATCTTACACCTTCTCAACAACAATTAAACCCACAGTTTCTGTTATTATTAAACAAAATTGTATTGGATATTTATACAAATTTTGAATTGTAGTAGGTCGTGTGAAATGTAGGTCCGAATCATGTAAATCGCAACGCAACGAAAAATAATAACAGTGAAAGTACAAACAATGTCATATATTTTCGGCGTTGAAAATTTTAAAACGGTACATGAATTTCTGTAGAAAGCAACAACAAAATGACTGAATATTTATAACATTGGTTTTGCTTTCAATGGTATTATTTGGCGTTGCGTTGCGTTTTACATTATTAGGGCCGTAATAAGCGAATTTTATATTGATATAACATGTTCTTGAGATTAAATTGCTATTAAGTGCCGAAGGGGGCTAACTTTGTGTCCCTTGTTTGAGTATTGCTAAGAAGCCAGTGTAAAAAGTGTCATCTTCGAATACTTCAAATTACAGAGTGTTGTCTCCTCTACGAGCTTAGAAGTTCTAAGCTAGAACATAAAACTTGCATATATTAATCTTGATAGCTATTTATTATCTCAATATGAATTTTTGCCGTAGTTCACCTTTTGCACTTAGCGATTCAATTAACATCTACATTTTTATAAAATGTGTCTTTAAAAATTTATACCTACGTTTTTTTGCTTTGTATTAAAAAATTTTACGACTCATAATATTTTTTGCTCTAGTATTGCTTGTCTAGTCTTATCTCAAAGTTTTCTTTGTGTTTACAAAAAATCCTCGTTTTGTGTTGTGATTAGTGTATTTTATTTCATTCAATTAAAAGAAAATATTGGCCATAATGAAATAATGATTGGCTAAAAATTAACTAATTTCATCATATTCAGCAACACAATTTGATATTTGCTTAGAATATTTTTTGACGTGTTCGGAGACAAATTTCCATTTCTGTTGTTTTTTTGTATGTGTTGCCATACTGCTGCCGCCTAAACAATTTTGTTCGAACTATCAAAGTTAGTCGGCTTTTCGCTCTCACCTCTAGTAAATTCGCCTTGTTCTTGTACATAAGCATGAAACACCAACTAATTCATCTTATTTCTAATCTTGTTTCATTAAGCGTTGTTAAAATTTTAGATTTCAAATCGTACGTAACAACGCGTATTTTCGGATAAGAAATTTGAATTTATTTAGTTTTACTTAAAATTATTGGAAAATGGTTGTATAATATAATTTTAAGGGGGTTATTTTTTATAAATCCCTTTTCCTTGCGTTGAGAAAGTTTTCATATATAATTTTCTACATTTTATAAAAATTTGTATGAAAATATTTTCCAGATAAGCCCCCTTAATTTATTTATATATTCAAGTGTATCAAAAAACATATATAAAAGTATATTTTAACATTTAATACATAATAGTACGGGTTTTCATGAAATCGCATAAAAATTCCATTTGTGCAAATGGGCAAACTTTCGTGACTTGTTTCATTAAGACCCTTTTTAAATTTTGTGCAATTTTAAACAATTATTATCAGTTTGTAAGAATCGTCAATTCAGGCAAATTTACGAAGCTTGTGTAAATGATTTCTTATACAATTTTTGAGAGTTCATTTGCGGGAGCCTAAACGTACAGTTTGCACAGATATCATGAAAACCCTTAATGATAAAACAAAATTCCAGTTTTTTTTTAAAAAAAAAAAGAAGTTAGAAAGCAAAAATTAATAATACATTTATGTATAAAACAAGTAACTATTTATTTGTTTTTATTGTAGGATATAACAATTACAATTAGCAAAACCAATATATTCTTAGTTATTTTTTCATCTGGCCAAATAGTTTTTATTTAAAGTCGTGTAAACATTTGAACTAGCAGGTAGTTGGTAAGTTTCGCGGCAAGAATTTTTTCGTTTTAGCCGATTTATAGACATTCGGTTACGAAATTTGGGCCTGATTCAATTTATTGCACTAAAAATTTCAAAGTTGGAGAGGAATCTGTTCCGTATCAATTTGACTAATTTTCTTCTTAATCGGTAGCAGTTCTAGGATATCTCTGTTTTTTTCACTGCCAATCTGTTACCCAAGTAACAACAACTTTCAGGCGAGTGAGTAATTTATTTATTTATTTAATTTGTGTTTCTGTGCTACAAGATTTAAAATCTTATTATTATCGCACAGAATTATTACAATGTTAATTAGCATAATTATTACAATAAAAAAAAATATGATATAATTTAAAATAATGTTATAATAAGTAACAAAAAAATAATAAAAAATTATAAAATATTATGAAAAAAAATTATGAAAAAAAAAAATAAATAAATTGGCAAGAGCAATACAAGCATACATTATACAATTTCAAGACAAATTAAAAACAATTATGATTAATTGTAATGTTTAAAAATTTCTTTTTTGAATTGCAAAGCGTTACTAATAAATTGTAGATTTGGCGGTAGCTCGTTCCAAAGACGTATAGCAAAAATATAAAAATGATGTTCAGAGAAAGAGGTTCTATATCTGATTTGTATCATATCATTATATCTTCTAGATCGAGTAGGGACTAATCTGTTAAATAAGTATTTTGGTTCACATGTGAAAAGAATTTTATGAAAAAGTAACAAAGTTCTTATCTCCAAAAGATCAATAATGTAAACCCCAAAAAGACGTTTCTCAAATGCTGAGATATGATCATATTTTCTTAAGTTGAAAACATATCTTAGTATGGAGTTATAAGCCACGGTAAGTTTTTTCTTAGTAGTAGAATCAAGGTTGGCAAACACTTCACATCAATACAACAAAGTAGGTATAAGATAGGTTTTGGCAAGCAAAATACGAATATTGAGTGGGGTAAGGTATTGAGTAGTCCAAAGTGTACGTATCATGGAGTACGGTTTTCCGGCTGTGGCATTAATATGATCAGACCATGAAAGAAGCATTATTAAAGATGATACCCAAATTTTTGGTTGAGTTTACAACTTGAATTGGTTGATTATTAATAGATACTGTTGGTTCAGTAATCAAGTTTACTGACTTACGGGTTATAATTAGCATTTCGATTTAGATGGATTAATGCAGAGTCCATTAGCTGTTGACCAAGTGTGTACATTAGCCAGATCTGCATTCAATTTATCCACGCAAGTAGTAATTTTATCTATTTTACTATTTATATATATCTGCACATCGTCAGCATACAAATATTCGGCAGTATGATAGATGTTTAACTAGATCATTAATATAGATCGAAAAAAGAAGTGGACCCAGAATTGAGCCTTGAGGCACACCCATAATCACAGGCAAAGCACGTGAATTTTGGTTATTAGAAAACACAGATTGAAACGTCCAAATAAGTAAGACGATATGAGGTTGGTAGACGAGGATGAAAAATTAAACATTGCTAATAGTTTCGTGCATAAAATATTGTGGTCGACCGTGTCAAATGCTTTAGAGTGATCTAAAAGAACAAGAAAACATATATCACCATCATCAATACTTTCACGTATATCTTCCGACACATCAATAAGGGCGGTAACGCAACTGTGCTTATTACGAAAACCTGATTGTCTGTCAGTTAGCAAAGTATTATCATGTAGGTATTTGTTCAATTGTTGGTGAAGCAGCTTTTCATACACCTTCGATAAATATGGTAGAATTGCAACAGGCCTAAAATCATTATTGGAAAGTCACTTTTCGTAATTATTGTGCTAATAATATATGTTAGATAAGGTAACACTGCAGGCAACATAGCTTTAACAAATTTGGGATGCAATCCATCATATCCAACAGCATTCGATTTTACAGCACAATAGCGTTACACAATTGAGGAAAAACCTGTTTTCATCTGGTGTGGGATTGTGAATGTCATTATAGAAATTATAATTTGCGGGAACATTAGGAGTATTTATAAACGACTCGTTAAGCATTTCCACGTCTATTTTAGTGGAAGTATTTGGTTGAGTTTTTCCAACACCTATTTTACGAATAGTCTTCCAAGTTTTTGATGATCCTACAGCAGAATTAAAACGATGGCAATAATACGCAGCCTCAGTACATCGTATCTTTTTGTTGACTTCTGTTCTCATTTTACAATACTCTTCATGTAAATACGATGTGTTAAAACGCTTCCAGCTTTTGTATGCAATATCCCTGCGAGAAATCATCCGCTTTATATCCATATTAAACCATGGTTTGTTTTTAAAATTTTTAATAATTTTTTTTCACAGGCACAGACATATTAAAAATGTGCAACAGAAAGTGTTCAAAAAAGTTTAATTGGTCTTCAACAAGTGGCATATAATAGATCGAATCCCAATCAATTTTATAAAATTCGTTTTAAAAGTTTTAGAAATATAAATACATTTTAAAAAGTATAAAAAGTTTTTAAGAAAAAATAAATAGTATATGGCAAAGCAAAAATATAATTTATTAAAGTATAATATCAAACATAAAATAAACTTTATAAGACATAGCTTAACCCGGTGCGCTTCGCTACACTGACCCCGCACATTTTTATATTGAAATTTATAGTTTACTATAATAGTAGCTTTAACCACGTTTGAAGACTCTCCCTTTAATAGTTCTTCAGTTGAGCGATATTTAATGTATGCATTCTATGGGAGGTATTTCCCCCCCTGCGCCTACCCGCTTTATTTTTATTTTCAAAAGTGTAGTATACCATAAGAGTGACTTTTAGAAAGTTTGAACATTCTCACTATTACAGTTCTTAAGATATGCGATGTTAAACATTGGCGTCCTATGGGGTATTCCTATACCCCCGCTGCTATTTTATTTCAATTCCGGGGCTCAGAAGATCCTACTACAAAAAGTTCAGCAAAATGCGTGCAGCGGCTCTTAAGATATGCGATAATTAATATTGGCATCCTATGGGGGGTACCAATTCCCCTGCCCCTATCGAAAAAATAAGTAGCCTATTTTATTTTTAGGGCTCACGTGATGTTACTGTAAAAATTTCAGGAAAATCGTGCGATAATTAATATTGGCATCCTATGGAGGGTACCAATTCCCCTGCCCCTATCGAAAAAATAAGTAGCCTATTTTATTTTTAGGGCTCACGTGATGTTACTGTAAAAATTTCAGGAAAATCGTGCGATAATTAATATTGGCATCCTATGAGGGGTACCAATTCCCCTGCCCCTATCGAAAAAATAAGTAGCCTATTTTATTTTTAGGGCTCACGTGATGTTACTGTAAAAATTTCAGGAAAATCGTGCGATAATTAATATTGGCATCCTATGGGGGGTACCGATTCCCCTGCCCCTATCGGAAAAATAAGTACCCTATTTTGTTTTTAGGGCTCACGTGATGTTACTGTAAAAATTTCAGGAAAATCGTGCGATAATTAACATTGGCATCCTATGGGGGGTACCAATTCCCCTGCCCCTATCGAAAAAATAAGTAGCCTATTTTATTTTTAAGGCTCACGTGATGTTACTGTAAAAATTTCAGGAAAATCGTGCGATAATTAACATTGGCATCCTATGGGGGGTACCAATTCCCCTGCCCCTATCGAAAAAATAAGTAGCCTATTTTATTTTTAGGGCTCACGTGATGTTACTGTAAAAATTTCAGGAAAATCTGTTCAGTAGTTTCGGAGTCTATAAAGCGACAAACAAACAAACAAACATACATAATTCATTTTTATATATATAGATAATTTATTGTACATAATGGGCTTCATTCTCATAATTGGCCTGTTCCTCACGGTAAGATTGATTCTGATCACGAAAAAAACCATCCAGTTCTTCAATGCTTTCCACACGAATAGGTTCATCTTTAAAGTTGAATTTTATATACACATCAATATCACCTGCTAAATAAAATCGAACCCACTGTCATGTCAAGTTTATCTCCTTTGACATTCAAATTTCTAAAAAATATTGTAAGTCATCAAATAAATTAGTTTGGCTGACACAATTTGATTCAATTCCCAAATTAACACGCGGCACATTCTTAAGAATACTCGATAAATATATTAATAAGATCAAGTTTATGTATATGGTTATGTAAATAACTTTTTTTCAAGCCACGTTTTTAAATTGACTTAATAGAGCTTTCTATGGAAAGCCAACGAATTTCTGCAATCTTATTTTATTATTATGTACTAAAATATTTTTTTTATATTTTAAGAAATTTTGTAATAAAATAAAAAAAAAAAAAAAATTATTCGAGCACTCGCCAAAGAATTTTTTTCGGTGAAAAATTTTAAAGCACTACAATTTTTTTTTTTTATCAATTCTACAAAAACCATCATCACAGAAAATTCAAAAGTATCTTAATCAAATATGCGATATCCGTATTCAAATGTGAAAATTATTTTTCTCTGTGCATGTGTTTATATATTTTCGTTATTTTTCATTAAAGTGAATTGAGTTTCTTTTATTCAAAATATGAATTTTAGATTATTGTTATTTTACGTTTTCCCTCTTATTGTAAATAAAATTAAATAACATCCATGTCTGTTATCACAATAAATTTAATATTAAATCTTTTTGAATTAAATCTTTAAATAATTTCAAGCATTTTAATAACTGTACTTTATTGTATAACGATTAATATTACCCATCCCTGTTAAAAATAAAGGCAATTTAATTTAACTTCACTTAACCACCAAAAAAACCCTTGATTTACAACAACAAAATAATACATATTCCTTAACATTAATCGCTTATTAATGTTCTTGTTGTTGTTATTGCAAAATGTTTTAATTCATCTTCCCACCGCTGCTTGCATTCAAGGTCAATTCATGTATACGGTGGTGTCGATCCTACAACAAGTAACAACACCAACAACACAACAATCTATTTTTTTGTTGCTTTCGTTGATCGATATGACAACAACACAAGCAACTTTTGTCTTTTCTCACCAAGTAAGAAAAAAAAGTAGCACAGCTGTGCTTTCAACGCCACCTGAAAAATTAGTTCGCATTGCTTGCATTTTTACAATTTTATATTCTTTAATGTTTCGTAAAATATTCGTGAAGCACTAGCGACTACATTAGGTGCGTTCGAGAACTCAAAAGTTTTTACTATTTTTCACTGAAATTTACGCGTACACAAAATACAGTAAATGAGAAAACAAATTGAGAGCGTAAAATGACAGTTCTTGACTGAGTACTTACAAATTTTTACTGCAGAAATTTTTGCAGTAAAATTTAGTAAAACTACAAAACATATATTTCAAAAGGTAAACAAACAAAAAGCATACAAATTTTTGCAAAGTTATTTAAAAAAATAAAAGTTGAAATTAATCAAAAACAAAAAGTGATTAAAAATTAATTAATTAAACTTGTTTGTGATTCATTTATATCGCTAAATACCAACTTTTTAAACTTGTTTTGTTATGTTAATTTTTTGGAGTTGTAAAAGTGTCAAGTATTCGGGTACTAAGAACAGCACTTGTTTTTCAAGTAATCAATAGTAAAAAAAGTATTCATGTACTATTGATAAAATTTTGCCGTACACAAATTAGCAAAATTAAATTAAAAAAAAAGAAACAAACATAGGTATATGTATGAAAGATTACATAAAATAATTTGTTTGTATTTTCCAAAAATGTTCGTGTTATAAAAAGTATTTAATCGAGTATAGATAAGAAAACGAGTTAAGTAGTCAAAAGTGCAAACATTTCTTAAACCTACAATTATTTGCCATCAGCTGTTTCCTTAATTTTACGAATTTTTACAAATGTTGCGTTCGCGTACTTTTCTGGACAACAGCTTTTTGTGATAGCAAATTTTTCAGTTTACTCATTTACTGCATTCTACTGTAAAAGTACTCGAACGCACCTATTATTGTTAAACACAAAAACAACATGCAAATAAAAAACTAATGTTGTTGTTTAAATGGCATATTCTTTACCAGGGATGTTAAAGTTGGTACAGTTGTACTTTTTTTTGGAACAATTTGACCTTCTAAAGTACCGTGATACTACCGTGATTCATTTGGTACAATTTAAAAATTTTAATTTATAGCAAACGAATTCTTGAGTACTTTCACTTGCATTTATGTTGTACAATAAATCGTTAATGTAATGGGCGCTTAAATATGCGACTAGCATTGTGGTGTATAGAACGCTTAGTCCCCTTTTACAATGTGGCAAGTGGAAGGCATGCCGACGAAGTTTGTTGGTAGGGGGAGACGATGAATGTGTGACACACTTTACTTTTTTTCCTCTCTCGCCAGCAAACTTTGCTGTCTGCCTTTCACTTGCCATATTGTAAAAGGGGACTAAGCGTTCTGGTACCCACAGACGAGGCAACATGAGTGAAAACTTGAAATTTATTGCGGAACTGAAGTGGCCTTATATATTTCTACAAATAATATCAATATTGATATTGTTAAAGAAGATTTAAGAAATTTTGATTCAATCAATAATCAATTTAGAGCTTAAGCTGATGTCAAGCAACTGCAGTCGTTAAAAACTGACATTTCTAGAGTCGTTGTTGGAATTTGATCCATTCCACATTCGTCTGCAAATGGGGAAAAAGTTTTTTCTTTTCAAAATATAATAAAAACTAGACTACATGTGCCCACATTAGTCTCATACAAACAAAGGATTGGTTCAGATCGACAAATTCATGCTGCTGTGATGTACAAATTCCAAATAGTTTATTAACTAAGCAAATAAGTGCCAGACTTTGATCTCATATATTTATATATGTATGTATATTATCATATATTATTTTATTCATACATAATGTATGTTAATGTTTTTTTTTTTTTTTTTTTTTTTTTTTTTTTATTTTTTTTATTTTGTACAATTGAATTGTTATGTACTTTTTTTGTTGTTTTAATAAGTTAATAAAAAATGGTACCGTTAAGGTCCAAAAAGTACATTTTTTTTTGGAAGGTGGTACAAAATTTAAAACCCCATTTAACATCTCTGTTCTTTACTCTCCCCAATCTCTCGGTTAACCAAATTGCAAAAACAGATTTTTAACAACCTTTTTATTTGGTTTCCTTTTCCACTTCTTTTTAGTTTCTAGAAAATTTTGTAGTGCGTGAACGTTTTAGTTAATGCTCTCTAAAGAATTACATTTATTTATCGGAAAAAGTGTTTGAAAATTAATAATTTTTTTAAATAAATGTAATTTAATTGTAATTCAATCAGTAAATGAAAAAATTTAAGTAAAAAATTTGTGTTTTTATGCGGAAAAGTGTGTTGGAAATTTTATTCATACAAACGCAGAGTAACTAAGCAGCACAGTCTCTGTTGGTTCGCTGCTTCTTTTGTTAAGAGAGTCGCGTCGTTAAAGTAGTGCGCATTGTGCAGAAGCAGAGATTGAAATTTTTTTTTGTACTAAACAGAGTGTGTGTTCAATAAAATTAAAGCTTATAAACAAAAGCATATCGTGATTTTGGTTTAGTGAAATTCAAAGTAAATAATTAAGTTCAAAGGGAAGGGCTATTATTTTTGGTTTTATTAGAGCAATAAAGAGCAAATTTATAAAAGAGTAAATAAGAAAATTTTAATTTACCACAAAATATGGCCTGTTTTATAATGAAAATGTGCAAAAGAAAGAAAATCATATTGTGGAAATGTGTTAAATTTTCAAAGTTAAAGTTATAGGGAAATTGTGTAAGACACAATTATGAAATTTTGGTTTAAAAGGTAAGTTACTATATGATTGTTAACCCCAAAAAAAGAAATATTTCATATAGTTTAAAAAATCACTAAATTGATTTTAATTTTTATTTGAGGTCTGACTATTTAAAAATTCCTCGATTTGCATTGTTGAATGTTTTAATGTATAACTTTATTTTATTTTTTAAAAGTAACAGTTGCGGGGAAGTTTTTTAACAAAACTTTAACATTTAATGGTAATGTTTGTAAATGAATGATATAGATACGGACCTACATATATTTATATATAAATTTTTTTTATACAATTTTTATTGGTTTTTAGGGAAAATTCGAGAATTTTTTACATATTTTATAAAACATCAACAATTTAATTTTTAAAGTTTGTTTTACAAAATTAAAGTAATTTTTTCTTTAATATTACGGTCCTATTGATATAAAACTAAAACAGAACCCCAATTTGAAAAAAAAATTGATTTAACGGTATTGGTTCTTTTTTCATATATATTTTTTATAAACTTTCTAAAGTTTATTAGGTATTATTTAAGAGATTTAGCCTTAGCTAACAAGAAGATACAAGATAATAGTCTGATAGTGTATAAAGTCATTCCTAAAAAAAAAATTAAAGGAATAGAAATATTACAAAAGCTTTATAAAATACATAACTGAAATTTAACTCATAGAATAAATTCGAAAAAAGAAAAAATGTCGAATATAATAAAGTAACTTGAAAAGGAAACAATTCCCAGATTCTAATGCATTTTTTATATTATTTGAAACATTAAAAAATAACCCCCATATTCATAAAAAATATTTTAGGTTTATAGCAGGTTTATGAATTTTCTATGAAAATTTGTTTAATAAACCTTTTTTTTAATCAAAAATATTTTCTATGAAAATATGTCTAATAAACCTTTTTCTAATCAAAAATATTTTTTATGAATATGAGGGTAACTATTTTGAGTTTGTAAAATACAAAATACATTTATGCTTTTTTTATTTAATGTGCGGTTTTCACAATACAAGTGATTGAATGTGCATTAAAATTTATATGAAAAGCACTCAAAAATTAGTGCATTTCATATAAATTTAACTTAACATTCAATCATTTAAATTGAGAAAACAGCACATAAAGGCAAAAGTTAACCACCGACAGTGATGCCAATAGCTTGTAGGGATTTTTTCGGAAAATTTAAATCATAGGGAAAAAGGGACAAATGTAGGGAATTTTCAAAATATTATATCATTTTCAATATATTGTGTAAAAATACGTATATATTCGTATTATATTCATTTAAAAACTTAAGTTTTTTATATACAATAGCATTTAAGTGCAAATGTTGTATTTTACTATGAGCCCTAACAGCCTGGCAATCGTCAACTAGTGTCAAAACCATGCACGTATGTATTACGGGGCGTCGAATATTCGTTTATTGTAATGTTCGAAAAGAATATTTAATGAATGAAATTTCTACATAGGCGAGGAAAAACAATCACACCTTCTAAGCTAAGAATAAAATCTTACAGTTTTGGGAATTTTTAAAAAAAATTAATGAAAACTGTTAAGGATGTTTCAGGACATATTTTAAAAAGGGAAATTTTTTTTATATTTTTGTTGACAGGAACTGAAGTTAATAGTGTTTTTACATTCTACAGAGCCTTCCCTTTTATTTAGTACCGAGTTTGCTAAAAAAAATTAGATACTTTATGTATATTAAAAATATCATTTAAAATAAGTATTCTTGAAAAAGTTTAAGTCCTTTAAAATGGACAAAAGATAAGGAAATGAAAATCAAACACGCAGTTTGACTTAGTTTTGACTCTAGATTGAAGGATATATACATATACATTAGAGCGACTCAAAAAAAAAGTGATATTGTTACCCCTCTGAAAATAAAGGTTGATATGTTTTATGATGATTCCCAAAATATTTTGGTTCTAACGTTGACCATCCGTGAGCTTTACCATTTTTAAAAAAGGTCTTTTTTCAGTTTTTCGATTTTTTTTGTACTTTGCTCCAAGACGACATAAATAAAATTTGTTATCATCGAAAAGGGTTTTTGAAGCAGCATCCAATGGTATATAAAACTTTACCACTTGCGAACTACATATTGAGATATTTAACTAAATACATATTTTCGTTTCGGATTTTCATACAAATTCTACGTATTTTTTTATTAATTTTATATTTTTTTATTGTATTTTTCACATTTTGATAAATTAAAAAATTAAAAAGTTTTATACCCATATTGCCTATATATATGAAAAAAACATAAAATATAACGGGGTTTTCGCGGTTTATGTGAATAATTACAAAAATATATAAATTAACATTATTTTAAAACAGATTCAATTTGAAAAGCAGAACATTACTTCCACATATGTAGAATTTGTATGAAAACCCGAAACGAAAATATGTATTTAGCTTAATATCTCAATTAGTAGGCCGCAAGCGGTCAAGTTTTATACACCATTGGATGCTGCTTCAAAAAATCTTTTTGATGATACGAAATTTAATTTATGTCGTCTTGGAGCAAAGTACAAAAAAATTCGAAAAACTAAACAAAAGACCTTTTTTAAAAATGGTCCAGCTCACGGATGGTCAACGCTAGAACCAAAATATTTTGGGAATCATCATAAAACATATCAACCTTTATTTTCAGAGGGGTAACTAAAACACTTTTTTCGGCTCCATACAACTTCAGTCGGTCTAATATACATACATATATAGTGTTGTTTAATATGTCACACAGTGATTTTTTTAATTGAATTTTTATTTGTGTGTGTATATCAATGTACAAATTAATTTTGTTTCTTGTTGTTAATAAATGCTCTTGTAATAAATGTTTATAACTGCTTAAATTAAAATATTAACAAAAAAATTAGCAGAATCTGTATTTGTTTGCCTGAAGCATAAAGCAATATACATTTTTTACGTGGGGAATAGTGTAGGGATAATTTTTTTTTTGGGTCATATGGAAAAAGGATTTTTTTTTTTTAGACACGTAGGAATATTTTTTTCGAAATTTCTATTGGCATTACTAAATACTGATTTGCCTGTCTTGAGTTTTTTTACGCAAATTTGATCAATTTGTGCAATAAAGTATACTTTTTCTAACAACTATTTTGTATTTATATATAAAAATATAAAAATTAAAAAAGTATTTGTATTTTAAATGTAATTAGTTATTATCAAAGTTGTTTTTGGGAATACAATTATTTATTAAAAAATTTTGTTTGTTGTGCTTTATAATTCCCTATTTTTATAATTGATAAAAATACTGAAATTTATTGTTGGAGGATATTTTAAATACTCTTGCTGTTTTACAAAAATAATTTTATTATAAATTTGTATATATATTCGAATGTGTATTCTAAGTCAAATTACAATTAAAAAGCTTTTTATACTTTAATAGTCTTTCTGAAAAATATTAAAGGAATAAGACTATTAAGGTATACAAAAGCTTTTAAATTGTAATTTAACTAGGAATTCACATTCGAATAAATATAAAAATGTATAATAAAAATGAAACTCAACAAGAGAACTAAAATTACCAGATTCTATTCGTAAAAATAATTTTATTAAAATGTTGTATACCTATTTTTCTAAGCTATTTTTGTTTTATTTGCTTTCAATCAGTGATTTTTTCTCTTTTTGATGCTTTTTTATTAACCGCCTTTTTTAAATTTCCGATTTTCGTATAGGTAATTATTTTTTTTTAATCCATTTAACAAATAAATGCTTTTTATGCGATAGGACTTTTTAAAAAAAAATTATTTTGTAAAATTTTTTATTTTTCTAAAGTATCAGCAATTTATTAACTATTATGGTTAATTTAATGATGTTTTCAGTTTGTTTTTTAAGTAATAATAATGATGTTTTAAATATTAAAGTTTGTTAGAGATTATTTTTGCAATTTAAGATTTTTACGATTTCCTAATTTGTTCGGTTTTGCGAATTTGACAGACATACCTAAACAAGAGCGGAAATGAATTTTCAATTAAAATATGTTGAAGCTAAAGATTTTTCATCCAAAAATTCGCTTTGCGAAAAGAGATTCTTAAAACAAAGGCTTCGAGAGATTTTGGCTCTAAGCAATTAAATAATATAATATCTTGTGATGAAGGTAAAACGTTATTAGCATTTTTTTGTAAACGAAACGGCTTGGCGAATTCCGGCACTTGGTGTAGTCTTTTTTCCTGAACAAAAATCAAGCATAAAATTATTTTTTTCTCTGCATGTGTTCATATATTTTCCTTATATGCCAATAAAGTAAATTGATTTTTTTTTTATTTATGCGGTGTTTATAGAACACGAGCGCCTTACTCGTCCGTTCAACTTTCATTAAAAATAAAAACAAAATTTCGAAATTTGTTTTTGTTTTAAATGTTATTTGAACGGACGAGTAAGGCGCTCGTGTTCTATAAACTACACATTAAAAATGGTTTTTTGTTTATTATTATTTTACCTTTTCTTTCTTATTGTAAGAAAAATTAAATATAATATATGCCTGCTTATAATAAACATAATTAAATTCAATATTAAATCTTTTTGAATTAAACAATTTCAATTATATTAATAATTATACCTTTTTTTGTATATTGATTAGTATTACCCATCCCTGTTAAATACATAAGCATTTTCATTTAACTCCACTTTTAGAACAAAAAAACACTTGATTTACAACAACAGAACAATACATATTCCTTAACACTAATCGCTTATTGATGTTGTTGTTGTTATTGCAAAATTACTTAATTCATCTACCCACCGCCTCTTGCATTGAAACAATTTTATCTTCTTTTATGTTTCCTAAAATATTCGTGATGCGCTAACGACTACATTGTTCTTAAATACAAAAACAACATGCAAATAAAAAACTTATGTTATTGCAAGGCGAATTCAACTACAGTTTATGTCGAATCGCCATCTGATTTTGACAGTTCGTGCCACTTAGTCTTGATTTGTTAGTGTTTTGTTAGGAGTGGTTGACATTTCCGACCGTAAACACTAACAATGCAATGCACAAAACCCTATGTTGTTTCTGTTGTTTTTGTATTGTTGTAGTTTCGATACCACCTGCGGTTGAATTCGCCTTGTGTTGTTTAAATGTCACATTCTTTACTCTCCCCACTCTCTCCTTTACCCACATTTTAAAAACAGATTTTTTAATTCCCTTTTTATTTGGTTTCCTTTTCCTCTTCTTTTTAGTTTCTAGAAAATTTTGTAGTGCGTGAACGTTTTAGTAGATGCTCTCTAAGAAATTACATTTATTTATCGGAAAAGTGTTTGAAAATTAATAATTTTTTTAAATAAATGTAATTTAATTGTAATTCAATCAGTAAGTGAAAAAATTTAAGTAAAAAATTTGTGTTTTTATGCGGAAAAGTGTGTTGGAAATTTTATTCATACAAACGCAGAGTAACTAAGCAGCACAGTCTCTGTTGGTTCGCTGCTTCTTTTGTTAAGAGAGTCGCGTCGTTAAAGTTGTGCGCAGTGTACAGAAGCAGAGATTGAAAAATTTTTTCTCTGATAAACAGAATGTGTGTTCAAATAAAATTAAAGCTTTTAAACAAGAGCATGTTTGTTTAGTTAAATTCAAAGTAAATAATTTAGTTCAAAGGGAAGTGTTATTATTTTTGGTTTTATTAGAGCAATAAAGAGCAAATTTATAAAAGAGTAAATAAGAAAATTCCAATTTACGAAAATATGGCCTGTTTTAAAAAGAAAATCAAATTGTTGAAATGTGTCAAATTTACAAAGTTAAAGTTACAGTTACACAATTATGACATTTTGGTTTAAAAGGTAAGTTACTATCTGATTTTTAAACCACAAAAAATTTATATATCATATAATTTAAAAAATCAATAAATTTATTTTAAACTTAATTTGAGATCTGACTATTGAAAAATTCCTCTATTTGCATCGTCAAAATTTTTTATGTAAAACTTTATATTTAAAAAGTAACAGTTTCAAGAAAATTAATTTTTTTGCAATATGTCCATTACTTTAATAATATTCTCTCTGCGGAATTGTTCGTCACTAATGGTCAGAACTCGTCGTATTAAATTTGCCGTTGTATTTATTATAATAATTCTTGGTTGACATGAAAAATCCACAGGTATACTGGGGAATAACGAAACTACGTCAAATGATATAATTCTCTCATCGTCTCCTGTTACACTTAAAAACACACCTCGACCCTGAACAAATTATTTATTTTATGATTTAAAAAGCGTTTTTACTTTTTACGATGTTTTAATAATTTCTTCTGATAAATGGCTGTTTTCGGAAATGTGAATTATTTGTAATGCATTTCCTTAAAATGCAAATAAAAAATTCCAAATAAGTATGTATTTTTATTTTTATTTAAAATTATCTATACCTATATACATATAAAAATGTTTCTGCCGTGTATGTGCTCCTAAAACTCAAAAACCGCTTGACCGATTGCCACCAAACTTGGAGAATAAATTATCTTAATCGAGAAGTGGTTTCCCTTTAGGTTAATCCCGATAGGTGGCCTGTTGTCGTGATATTAAATTATATTAAATTTTTTTATTTTTGGTACGATTTGGCTGAAATGCACAAAATATATTTATTAAACAAAAATAAGTTCCCTGATAAAATGTTGACCCGGTAGATCTGGGGTCAAGTTATTAACAAAATTCTCCAGTATTTAATTTTTTATTTTTATTTAGCAACTCCCGAGAAGCGCCGGGACCAAACAGATAGTTTTATATAAAATTAATTTAATTTTTTATTTGAGACATTATAAAATAAATATTTTGTATTTGTAAAATGCAAAATACTTTTTATCCTTTTTCTATTTAAAGCAAAGGTGTGCCGATTTTACTGTCTTGAGTTTTTTTATTTCTACGTAAATTTGTTACATTTTTTTTAATAATGTATTTTAAAATTACGATTTTGTAAATGTGAATTTTTAATTTTGCATTTCAAAATACTTTTGCTAAAAATTTTTCTTATTTAAATGCATATAAAAATAGAAAAATAAAGAGGTATTTGTATTTTGAATTGAAATATTTGAAAAACTCTTGCTTTTTTAAGAAAAAAATTTTATTAAAATTCTCTTTATTTTTTCTAGGCATTCTCTATATTTTTTCTATTTGTTTTCAAACAATAATTTATCTCGTTGACGCTTTTTTATTAACCGCCTTTTATATATTTTCGATTTTCTTATAATTATTGTTAATTATTTATGCCATTTAATAAATAAATGATGCAATAAATTGATGCAATAGTGACTTTTTTTAAAAATAGATTCTTTTGTAAAATTTTTTATTTTACTAAAGTATTAACTTTTATTATTAAGCAATTTCTTTTTATTCTGGTATTTTTAGAATATAAATATTTATTTTTAATTTGCTTGTTTTAAGTGATAATAATGATGTTTTAAATTTTAAGTTTGTTAGAGATTAGTTTTGCAATTTAAAATTCTTAAGATTTCCGAAGTTTGTCGGTTTTTTTTATGAAATTAATGCTTAATGATTTCGTAAATTTCGGGGTTTTTGCGAAATTGAGGCTTTTTAATTAAGGTGTTTTTTTATTTTCATGTTTTTTTCCAGATTGAGGCGTGCTTTTATACTATCTTCGTTCTTTATTTTTCTATCTTATTTCATTTTATTTACTTTTTTATGATTTAAAACTTTTTTCAATTTAGCCGCCATAAAAGCGACCTTTTTTCATGAACAAAATAGAAATTAATTTTTCTTTTTAATAGCTTCATTTAGATTTTGTCGATTTTTTCCGTTCTATTACAGATTATCTTAAACAATTTTTTAGATTATTCTGATTTTCCTTTTTAGCGGCTTTTTTCAAATATGAGCTTTTGTTTTTGATATTTAAGACGTTTTATTTAATTTTAGAGTGAATTCTTAGGTTTTTAAATGAGTTCTCTTGCATCTAATAGACAATTTTCCACTGCAGGTCTGGTTTAATGGGACTTGCGAAAACGTTTATATCCGCAAAAGTTAAGAATACATTGTTTATTAAACACGAAACTTAGTAATATTTTTGTAAAAAAAATGTTTTATTTGTTGTTAATTTTATCATGAGTTCAAACAATTTTTTTCATATATTTATTTGCAATCTATAAAGAAAACAATATTAATCAAATTACATCATGAAATTAAAAACCTAACATTCCATTTAATTGTCAGTAAGACCAAAACTTAAAAATAAATATACATAGATGTATACATTTTTTGTATAATAATGAATTTAAATTTAGTTCTATGTTTTTAAAATATAATTAATATAAATTTTTTTAAATACTTATAATCTCTAACGCTGTCATTTTGTACAATAAACAATTTACTCTACTTGAGTTTTGTTAATTTTTACTTGAATTGAAATTCAATATGCGTATCATTATCGATATCTGCGAAATTTTTTTTAATATCGGTATCGGTATTGTATCCGCAAAAAGCTGTTTCGGTACATCTCTAGTTTTAAAATTTTTAACAGTTTTTTGTACAAATCATTCAACAATTTAGTTAGAAAAGTTGTTTTTTGGCAACAACTTTTTCATTAACTCGCAAAATGCGATTTCCGTATTCAAATGTGAATGTATGTATGTATTTGTTCATATAATTTCGTTATTTGTCATTAAAGTAAATTGAGTGAGAAAATATGGATTTTTGATTATTATTATTTTACCTATTAATTACACTGTGCACGAAATTGACACTTTTTTTCGTGACAAGCTGGGCACCTGGCGTTTTAACATAATTCGGGTACGCTGAATCCAGTGGTGCTTGCGGTTTTTTAAGATTGGCTCTGGTTTTCGAGATATACCGTTATTTTAAAACGGAGGATGTTGCACAACATATGTTCGTGTAACTCAAAAACGCTTTAGCTTATTGAAAAAACTTAAAAAACCGAAATTCCGCAATAAAATTTCCTTTAAGAAAGGTACAACTTCTTTCTAAGTCGTTTTAGAAACATAATTTTTTTTTGGAAAAATAAATAATTTTTTTTAACAAAATTTCGAAATTTTTGTTTTTTAAAAATGCATAAAAATGTAGCTATGCTTCTAATTTTTTGCAGACGTATAAAAAACGAAATTCCAAACAAAACAAGCCATAAATGATTAAAATCTGTTTGCAACTTTTGATTTTATTCACAAAAGTCGACAAATTTTAATCTTAAAGGAAATTTTATTGCGGAATTTCGGTTTTTTAAGTTTTTTCAATAAGCTAAAGCGTTTTTGAGTAACACGAACATATGTTAGCAACATCCTCCGTTTTAAAATAACGGTATATCTCGAAAACCAGAGCCAATCTTAAAAAACCGCGGGCACCACTGGATTCAGCGTACCCGAATTATGTTAAAACGCCATGTGCCCGGCTTGTCTGTTTTTTCAACTAGCATAGTGTTATTATTGGAAAAAAAAATTCAATATCATCAATTTCTATTTCCAATAAACACAATTAAATTCAATATTATATCTTTTTGATTTAACTCCTTATTAAACAATTGAATTTTTTTTTAATAATTATACTTTTATTGTATATCGATTAGACCCATCCCTGCTAAAAATAAAGGCAATTCAATTTAACTCCGCTTTAACACCAACAAACAAACCATTGATTTACAACAGTGGTGTCAAATATGATTGTCTTGGCTCTTACATTCCCAGGGGGAGAAATCTGCGGTTGCGAGGCCTATTACGAGGCCTAATTAACATACATATTTTGCTATGAAGACATTAGTGCAATTAATAATAATACAATAATCGAAAAATGTTGAGTTATGGACAGACACAATCAGTTATTATTTAAATAAATTTAATTTTGAACCTGCATTTCGTAGAAACTTTGATTATTTTTTGGAAAAATTGAGCACTTGACAATATTTGAAGTCTTTTTACAACCTTATACAATTCTTTCCAATATTTTAAATTAAGTTAAAAAATATTCTATAATTATTAACCACCATTATAAAAAGAGAAGATTTTACTAGCCTATAAAAATATACCAATATAAAACATAAGAGACATTGAAAATCATTAAATGCATTTTTTATCATAAAATATTTTTTATATGGCATCATTTATCTTTTTTTTAATAAACTCATCCGCTTGCATGCTCGTTATCGCTGTCTACAAGACTACTTAATAAAATTAAAATTTGAAGTTTACAGAAGCTCAATAAACACAACATCAAGGCGTACAAAAACCACAAGCAATTTGTTTTTTTAAAATCATTGTATAATGTTAAAAACAGAAATAAAACAAAACAGAAACAAAGATAATAAATAATAAATCTATTATTTCTGTTTAGAGGCCTCAAGACAGGCCGTGCGATATTTCCTGCTGAATGAGAGTGTTTTGCAGTAAACAATTATATTTTACGCTCGCAAAATAAAAGAGCGTAAGCATACATGTGAGTTTTGCTTACACAATTGTGTATGACGCTGACATTCCAGATGTATGTATTAATGCATGTGTTTTTTTGCTCTATTCAGTTTTCTAAATGTGAGCACGAAGTTTTTGCTTTCCTTGTTACTTCCCCCCACTTATCAATAAGAAGCACAAAATTTTATAAGTCAGGGATGTCACCCTGTCGGAAAATGAGTTAGCTTAAAGTTAACTCATGGTTAACCAGAAGTTAGTCAGAGGTGACTCACAAGCTAACTCATTTACATGGTTAAAGCTATTCAGTTTTTACACGCAATGTCCGCAGTACGAGTCAGTACTTACTCACACTGCATAACTTTAAGATAACCATAAGTTAGCTCATTATGAGTCAGCTTGTGGTGCATACAATATGTTGACTTTATTAAGAGAAAAACAAATTTCGTATTTTGCTTTATTTATTTTTTAAAGAGAGACAGAGACTATTACACATATGTTTTCTTTCACTTTTGTTGTATTTCCTCTTTGTCTACAGAAAAACTCTCAGTTATAAGACACCAGCAGCATGCCCGATATGGCAAAAACCGGTTTTCATAATAATTCTACTTTGAAAATGAGATGTATTTAACTAAATGATATTAACAAAGAGAATATGGGAACTTTTGCTTATTATTTAACTTTGAAAAAGTACACAAAACAAGCAAAACGTGTTTTTACCACAGTCCACTGCATCAGCTTTGAGTTAGCCAAACGCTAGCTCAAAAGTTATCGAGAAGAAGTCAGTCGCACAAAACACAACTCACCAATCTCTGCATAAGTTTTGAGTTAGCCAAAAGCTAGTTCAATACTTATCGAGAAGAAGTCAGTCGCACAAAACACAACTGACTCAAATCTGCACCAATTATGAGCTAGTTTACTAGTCAGTTGTAAATAAGTTAGCTAAAAGTCAACTAAATGTTGAGCTAGCTAATAAAAATCCGACAGGGCAGCGTCATACACAATTGTTTAAGCAAAACTCACATGTACGCTTACGCTCTTTTATTTTGCGAGCGTAAAATATAATTGTTTACTGCAAAACACTCTCATTCAGCGGGAAATATCGCACGGCCTGTTTTGAGGCCTCTAAACAGAAATAATAGATTTATTATTTATTATCTTTGTTTATGTTTTGTTTTATTTCTGTTTTTAACATTGTACAATGATTTTAAAAAAATTAAAAATATTGGAAAGAATTGTATAAGGTTGTAAAAAGACTTCAAATATTGTCAAGTGCTCAATTTTTTAAAAAAAAAAGCAAAGTTTCTGCGAAATGCTGGTTCCAAATTTAAATTTATTTAAATAATAACTGATTGTGTCTGTCCATAACTCAAAATTGTTCGATAATTGTATTATTATTAATTGCTCTAAAGTTCATAGCAAAATATGTATGTTAATTAGGCCTAGTAATAGGCCTCGCAACCGCAGATTTCTCCCGCTGGGAATGTTAAAGACAAGAGTAAGTGCACCAACACAATCATAATTGACACCACTGTTATAAATCGATAGTCTTTGGCACTACCGTTTAAGTGGTTACACATTACCCTTCAAAAAGGTTATATGTTACAAGTTATCAAAGCCCTTATAAAAAGCAAAATACTAAACAAAAAGTGAAATAAATATGGATGTAAAAAAGAGAAAATGAATAAAAAATTTTGTAAACTTATAAAAAATCCATTTTCATTAAATAAAATATTTTCTATATTTTAATCACTCGTATGATTTTTTTTTAATCATTATGACAATGTCTTATATAATACGTTATAGGAAGTTGTTATGTAATAGCTACTATGTAATGCAAATAGTAGCGAAGAAAGCTACTAAATAATGAGTGAAATAATGTATTCATTTGGAAGAAGTAAGCGAAGTTTTTAGTGATATATAGGGCAGATTCAGTTAATAAATATTAAAGTATATCCACAAAATATATAGCGGCCATTATTTTATTTATGCACGCAGAGAAAAAACATTTTTAAATGTGGTCACCTCCAACAAAACTATTTTTAGACAAAATTTTAAACATATTATGTTTAAATTTAACCATATTATTGTTTAATTAGTCCTCCATCAAAAAGCCACAAGCATATTATAGTTGCCTCTAAACATGTTATGGTTAAATATGACAATAATTTGCTTTTTAAATTAACAATAGTATTTACCTCTTCTCCAAGAGCAACATGCTATGGTTGGAAACCAACCATGCTATTATAAGTGTTAAACATATTTTAGTTATTATTGACCAAAACGTGTTCGGAGGCAACCATAATATGGTTGTGCCTTTTTAATGGAGGACACATTTAACCATAATATGGTTGTCGGTGATAATAATATGGTTAAATTAACCATAATATGTTTACAATTTTCTTTAAAAATACTTTTGTTGGAGGTAACCATATTTAAACTTAGTTTTTCTCTGGGTGTGATTTCAACAATCATGTAAGCTGCAACTTTTGAAATCACAACAACATATACTTCAGAAAAACATCTACGAAGGCGGTGTCAAAATTAGCCGACTTAACAAAGAATATAAAACAAAATTGTGAAACATTTTCCTTATTTCTCATAAAATCTTTATTTAGCTCAATTCAATTTTCCCAATAATATTCAGTAGTTGTTTAGAGTATGAACTGCGAGTATTTAGCTCTTTTAAAATGCTATCAATCGTGTCTCTTATTTTTAGTGTTGGCAAATCTTTTACCACTGAGATATATTTACAATTTTGGTTACAGAAAACATGATAAGGGAGCTAAATAATGTACGTGATGAAATAATTCGAACTTTAATTCATTAATTTTGGTATTTCCAAAAGTGGATGTATGAACTGCTGAATTTTCTAGATGAATGAGCAAACGCGGTAGCCATCGTGCAAACAGTTTTATTTTATCTGCAAATTGTAGGTCAATATGCTTTTTGTAGCACCTTTTGAAATTCCACTTCTTTCAGTTACGTCACACAACTTTCGACGTCGCACAGTGGCGCCATTTGAGTTTTTTCGTTGCAAAAATCATATCTTTTGAACCGAATAAGATAATTGAACACTTTAAACAGCATATGATAGATAACTGTTCAGCCTATGAAATGAGCATTTGCAAAGGGTGCTACGCTTTGTCGGGGCATACTTATGGGTTATCAAAGTTAAAATTAGTAGAAAAATCAATTTTATGGTAACTAAAAAAAATTATTTTTACATTTTTAAATTGTTTTTATTTTTTTTTCTTTAGGGTTGTATGTTTTAAATTATTACCCAACAAATTAAAAAAAAAAATTTTTTAAATTTATTTTTTCAATTTTCTGTAAATTATTCATCACAATTCGTAAGAAAAGGTATATCTAAAAGACTAACCATTTCTAAACTATAATTATTTTGTAACTCTATTCGTGACTTCACATGCCGCTGGGAAGAAATAAGTGGATCGGAAGATGCTGCCAACATGTTGAAGAGGTCCTCATTTTTCCTTACTTTTGATGCTTTGAATGTGTTCTGCAATCTATATTTTTTATAAAATTTGTTAAGAGACTCCTGTGCTTCTTCAGAAAGCTCTCCAATTGGCCAAGACTGGTACTCAATTATATCTTTGCCATGCGTCAATATTTTATAGGCTTATGCTACCATGCCTAAAAATTTACCTGTTCCCTGCATACATATGGATTTAGGCTGAATAATGCAATTTTGATATTATGCACGTGTCCAAATAAGATTTGTGCCTACCTGTAGGGACCATAAGTCAATATTGTTCTTGACCATTTGTACGCCAAAGTATTGCTAATTTCAATGAGTAGTTTTTTTCAAACTATTAGATCAAACTACTGTCAGTCAAAACATATAAGGGATGGCCGCCATACAATTTCTGCAACCATGTCTTTTTAACCTTTTTTACCTCTAGAAGGCAAACGGGCACGTACGGGCGGATAAAACCTTTTGAATTATGTAAAGAAATAATCAAAGAACAGGTTTTGCAAATATGGCAAATATAGAAAAATATAGATTTTTTTTATTTTCCGTCAAAGTTGAAAAATAGTGAAAAAACGGATAGTTTTTAAATAGTGATTTACCAGGAGAAACACAAAGCAAACAGTTAATTTTTTTTATCATTATACATTTAATAAATACATCAATCAATACAAACAAAAAAAAAAGCGATTCGTTACCTATTTTTCGTGATATTACACCTGAAATCGCAACAAATTGACTAAAAATTGTGTGTTTTTTTGAAAACCGAAAGTCGGTCAAGTTTGAACGGTTATATCTTCTAAACTAAAAATGTGATATTATTAAGAGTGGCATATTTGAAATCGTTGAAAAGTTTCCTATAACATGGGTTTATTCAAAACTTCGTCGGCGCTCATGAAAATTTTGATTTTTGCAACCTCGTTTGCTCTACGGGCGCCACTGTGCGTCGCCACTACGGTATCTATAGATCAAAACTCTGTCACCCAATTTTTTAAGTCGTAAACGAAGAAGCAGGCACCCCCAGGGCATAATCCAGCTCGACTTTAATTATGGTTGGACTAAGAACTTTTCAAATGAAAGAATGTTTTGAATTGAATAACAGTGACTATCTTTTCCTATATTAACAAATTGTATTAAATCGATTATTATAAAAAAATATAAACAGCGTGGCTCCTTGAAACTTCAAATATATGTTTAATAAGGTAGTATTTTTTTCAAACTACTGCTGACATCTACAGGTCAGGTCACTTATTTCTGGGACCACCATCGTATATGCACATATTCAGGTTCTGCTTATGGTGTTTGCCTTACAATATTTTAAATTTAGTACAGATGAAATATTTAGATTTTTTCGTTTCACTTTAATTTAGTGTAATTTTATTAAAGGCATATGGAAAAGTATTTTTAAGCCAACCTTTTCCTTACCAAAAAGTTGACAAAATAGCACGATATTTTTACAGCGGTTAGATATGAATATTACGTGTCGATTTTTCCAAAAAGTGAAAAATAAAAATGGAAAAAGTGCGATATGTATCTACTTTATATACGAGTACTATATATATATAATATATGCAAATTCCTAATTGTAAAAGGACTCATGTGCACAAGATATCACATGTGTTTGTTTCGTATGCTTTTATATAAAACTTTTCAATTATGAATTCGAAATATCATTTAAACGTACATTTGTGCACACGAAACCCAAAAATCAAGTAATAAAAAGAGTTCTACAGAAATCCATAATTCAACACTAATTCAAAATGTTACTTCTAAATAGGGTTTAATTTTTTGCATACAAATTTAATCATACTCACGAAAATGTATATTTCTAACTGTAGATTCGTTTACAAGTGAGCAAATGTTCATGTGCTTGAAAATGTCGGTGCATGTTGACATGGCCAGTACATGTTATGAACTAATTATTTCCATATTTTTTTTTCCTTTTTTGTATTCATGCAAAGCTCTTGGCATAGTGTTGTAAGCAGTAAATAGTAAGTAAATGTTTTCATACATTATATGTCAACATTTTGTCATTCTAAAGAGACGTTGTTGTTGATAGAACTACTTGTCATTTTACACTTGTCCAATCTTAATTTATCATATCAATTCTAAGTACATTTCTCTTTTATTTGTAGTGTGTTGAACAAAATTATTTATATTTATATTCAGGTATTTGCATTTTCTTTTCAATTTCAATTTGTTTTACGCTCTAAATAACATCTTTGTTAAATGTTGCTTTCACACATATTTCACAAATAACTCTATTAATCATACTGAACTTAACAAAATGTCTTAAAGTTGTGATTTTTATCATAAATTATAGAAGAAATATTTTGTTTGTTTCAGGTCGCTAAAAACGTTCGTAGAACAATATTTGCATACTGTATGTGTACATATTGAAGATAAACTAATACATAGATAATTGAAAAGCGTATGCAGACTAGGGTTCTATTAAACAAAATGCGGTTATTTTAAGACGGGAAATCTAAAATTTTTGACTTGAATTTAAGTTTTTGTGACACTAAACGGCAATAGCTGACATCTTATTAATGTAAAAAATATTATTTCTCTCCTAGCAAAAGTTATAATTAATAATCTCAATTCTAGGGCCTGAACCTTCTCTTCAGCTGTAAAGCAGGCCTTTTACAAAAAGTAATAAAAACTAGAGTTTGCAGTTTATAGGCAATATAAGAATAACATAAGACTGCAAAATGTCGATTAAAAAACGTGGGACTATAGTATATTTTTCTGTGGGTTTAAGTTCATATGAATTTGAATCTGTGCTCAGAATCTCTCCACCTCATCTGGTTTTCGTTATAAGTTAAAAACCATGTTTTTCGCCGTATTTTAGACGTTACAACTGCTTGAAATTATCTTTGTCTATAAAACCTACCGATTTCCTTTAAAATAAATGTTTAAAATTGGTAATTCCTTATTCTTTTTCTGAGTCTATAGGCTAAAAATTGTTTGACCTGTGTAATTAATGAAAAGAAAAAGGTATAAATCCACAGAATCTTTCTAAAATGTTTATGAAATAGGATTGTCAAATCTTCTGATTTCAATCAAATGTTGCTGAAAATAATTCCAAATGTTTCTCAATTAAAAATTGCAGTAAGTTTTTGGAAGCGATACGAAGACAGTGCCAAACATTTTGGAACAATAGCCAAGCTGAGGGACTTTTTCTAAACACTAATGTCTGAAATAGACAGGATAAAATACAAGCGATTTAGTTCTTCTAAATTAACAGCGTTTGATTACTGACTGCCATTAATTAAATATTTATAGTACACTTTCGGAATCAAAGAGTTCAGGGATATTTAAAAGCCTAATACACACGAGGGGCTTGATGCAGAAGGGGCTTAAGTGCTTTTTTAAATTGAGATAACATATGGAATTAGTAGGTGAAGTTCAGAACAAAAGAGGTGAATGTGACCTTCTCATTCGGCAGCGAGATATGGCGAGCAATTCTAGCAGTTGTCACTAAAATACCTGTTTCGATTGGAGCACTTAATCTAAATTTTTAAAAAAGACATTCAAACCCCTTGTGCTTTAAGCCCCTTATAAATGTTTTTGAAAATAAACTTACAAAATTTATCATAGAAATTAATAGCAAAATATATTTATAAGGATTATAATTTTAACGGGTTTATTTAACAAAAACCTTTATTTTCAATTTTTCAGATTTTTGTCAAATTTCACAAGAAATTAATTGTAAATAAAAACCCACTCGTCCAGAGAAATATCTAATATATTGATTTATATTTTTTTTGCTTTTATAAATATTTTTTTATATTTTATATTGCTAAATAATTTTAATACTTTAGTCAATATCTTAGTCTATAGTGTAGCAATAAACAAACATAAATATTTAAATGGAACACATAAAAATAAATTAATTTCTAATATAAAATTTGGCAAAAAAAAAAAGGAAATGAAAATTAATTTATAAGCAAAGCAAACATTTTGTAATAAACAAATAAATGAAATGACTTTGCAAATATTGGTCTTATATTAATTTAATGAATTACAAATATTTTACAAGTTAAATTTCAATATCAGTTTTTGTTTTGCTACAATTTTATTTTCAATTAATTACAGAAATTTATAAAAAAACTGATGTTTGCAAAATTTTTTATAAACAAGCAGTAATAACTAATAAATAATTTTTTTAGTGAAAAAAAAAAATTGAATCAGAGCAGATTAAATCTTTGAAAAATTTAAACTTCGAATGGGGTCTCAACGTATGAGTAATATTTTATCAATATTTTTATTTAAAATAAAGTGTACTCATGGATGCTTAAAAGATATTGGCTGTCCTGATTTCATTTTAAATAACTTTTATAACGTGCAAAAATTGTATTTACTTTTTGTTAAATTTCATCTTCTTTCTCTGACTTGGTTCATATCCTTTATTAAATCATATATCCTTAACATGCAATACTCCGTTTTATAATACCAGACGTAGCTTATTTTCCGTAGATGTTCGTCTTGTATACACAGCGTATGAAATCAAACGAAACTCTGCATAAACGTATGATTAATGTAAAATACTTTTTTTTAGTTTGAGCAAAATCGAAACAAATATTTTTTTAGTAGCAAAGAGTGCAAGCAAACCCATTGGCTTTGCACTCATCTGAATGCTTTAACTTACCGTTGCAATCGGACATTTAAAAACAAAATATATGCCAAAAGGGATTTCACGAATAATTTATTTACTGCTTTTTTAACTTAATTGGTTTTTTGTTTTTCTTTCTGTTACTATTTAATAAGAATTTATAAAGACAGAAAAAAATTTATAAAAAGAAAACAGCACTTTAAGAGCCGAATCTATCAGCAAACCTGTGCAAAAAGGTGTTGCTCACAACTTTTTTATTTCACTTTTTTTTTCCTTTTGTTCAATAGGAGAAACAGTTTGAAACTATTTTCATTGTTGTATTTTGGCTTTATTCACAGCAAAGTATATGGGTCTCGGTACCTTAACGCAAATATTCCCAGTAAAAAAAATCGTCTTTTATGGAAAACTTAAGAGAAAAGGTGCATGGTGCAGCAAATGCTTATGATTAAAATAATACAAAAAACCTGCTTTTTCAGTGCAAAAATATTTATAAATATTCTATACACATGCAAACGAATGACAACGACAGTCAATTACAAGACGAATAGCAACGATCCCTTCTCGGTAACGACGGGTTTTTCGCAAGCGCACACATTCTTTAATAAATAAAAGAAAGCAAATCGCATGTGTCATTAGGCAACAAAGTGCTTATTGTCAGCAGAAAGAAGTCCTCTTAACCGGAAACTCCTCCAAAAATCATGCATACTATCAGCAATTTCGTAAGCACTTAATTTGAATGTTCTTATCAAAACCCTGTTTCTCTTAGAGCACATTTTTACTGGGTTGTTGGTCAGCTATTCCGTTTTCCAACAAAGATTATTTTTAGATGGGTACTCTTTTGTAAGCGCGACCTTGCAAATAAACCTAATAAAATAAAATTTTTTTATGTTAAACGTATCAGCTGTTTAGGAATTTTATGTTTGCTTATGTTTATTGATAGAGCGAACATGCCGACGTTAAATGTTTGCTTATGTTTATTGATAGAGCGATAGAGCGTCGATGGAGACATAATTTTCTTCTTTATGTTTTTATACAAAACGTACATATGGCAAAAGCAATATATTCATAAAAAATATTTTTGATTAATAAAAGGTTTATGAAACGAATTTTCATTGAAAATTTTCATAAAAAATTCGTTTCATAAGCCTGCTATAAACCTAAAATATTTTAATGAATATGGGGGTTAATTTATAAATTAATTTTATCGTGGTTACAAGTTTTTGATCAGTTTTGCCCTTTTGTTTTTAACACATATTTAACACATATTAGCACCACGTGACACGCTTATGTGTTTTTGGTAACTACCAACAATTGAAGTCGACCACAATGTTAATGTGTCCGCAGTATTGATGTATTAGTAAGGAAGGCCTAAAATGAAACGATTGCAAGCGTTTAGATTTATTTATTTTCATACTCTGAGTGTACACGTTTAGTCCCCGTTTCTCTTAAAAGATTTTGGTAACTTCATAGTTCAAAACTTTTCTGTGCTGTGTGTTTTAAGTATATGATTCTATTGAATAGAGAAGTATCGACCGTATAAAGAATTTTACCAATTGGTTATTTTAATTTCAGGGCGATTAAGAAAAACACTGTATTCCAAAAAGCGATCTTTATTCAACAAAAGTAATGCAAAGAAAAACTTCTACATGCACAAAATAACATTTTTTTTTTAAATTTTGCCTTTTTTCTTTTTTTTCTATAAACTTGTCTTAAGAATTATTTATAAATGCGTATTTATATATTTGAAAATTCATTGCTAACCAAAAGTTGGATAAAGTACGTAAAATAATGAAGGAATAATATATTACAAAGTTAAATAAATTTAAATTTGACTCAGAGAACCACATTTGGAAAATGTTTAAATAAAAAACTTCCAATTGAGTTAAACTTATGATCTTTAATTTAAAAATTTAAAAGTTTAATTTGCACTTTTTTACATTATCCTTTTTAATTTTACAAAAAAAAAAAAACTTAAAACTACTTTTGCATTTTATCTTATTAAAGGTTCTTGTGTTGTATTTTTAACTTCCTTATCTCCATTTTATTTTATTCCATTACATACCACGATATAAATTTCTTTTCATAGTTTATAATAATCCCTGCATTGTGTTCATATCTTTCTTTCTGCATTTTTAAAAGGATTCTTTCTGTTACCAGGAAATTTTGTCATTGTTAGCAACATTTAAGTTTAACAACTTTTCTGTTTACTACTGATTTGCTTTTGATATTGTATGTACGTTTATTGTTATGAGTAGATTTTATGCAAACAAATATTTAAACAAAATGTTATTTTTTCAAAAAAAAAAAAAAAAAAAAAAAATCTGAATTACTTACCGACATTTAATACAAAACAGGGACCGTAACCGTTATTCCTTTTTTCATAAAAGTCAGATGATAACAGTTATTTTTTGATTTTTAACAAAAATAAGAGTTATTTTATGATTTTTATTTTTTTAAACAAATATAACAGTTATTTTTTGATTATTATTTTTTCGAGCAAAAATAAAAGTTATTCTTTAATGAAATGTACGTGTTATAAATTTTTATATAGTGTGGATATTTTCATTGTGTAAGACATTTTGTAGGGTATTTTCATTTGTAATTTTTTTCGAGATTAATTGACGAAATTAGTTTAGACGGTTGCGTTTAATCACAATTGATGGAAAAATTAAATTTATAGGCTGAATGAATATACACAAAAACGCTAATGAATATACATACATATCGCACACTAAATCAAAAACAGACACAGCTCGAAATTCAAAAATTGTAAAAGATGCAGAAAACTGACTTCAAAAACATGGTAACAATTCTTTTATAAAATTAAGTTTCACAAATGTTCAAGAAGAAAGTGACGCAAACGAAATTTTAGTGTTCGCTTCTGAAAAACAAAACGATTTTGATACATTTTAAGTGTGCGATATGTTTATCTCGTATGATCAAGAAAGTTAAGGAAAAGAAGTTAATTGCCCCTAAATATGCTGTTACGTGTATTTTCTGCTGCCTTTATTACGTTTTTTTCTACTCGTTTAAGCAAAACTTAAAAATACTAAAGTTTTGTTTTCACAACACAAGTGATCGAACGTGTAGTAACATTTACATGAAAAGCACTCAGTTTTTTGAGTGTTTTACATATAAATTTTTTTACTACATTGAATCACTTGTGTTGTGAAAACAGCACATCAAATTTGTTTTGTTATATAATTTTTTTTTTTAATTTATTATTTTAAAGTGAGTTAAATGGAGAATTTGTTAAATCTTTGTTTCTAAAACTTTTGTTCCAGAAATCTGGACTCATCCCCCAGAGAATTCTAAAGGGTAAATTGTCAATAAGTCGCTTCAACTCACTCTGTTAAAAATCCTAATTATAGCAAACGATGGAGAAACTTATTGTCCACAAATCCTTATCATTTTTTTTCGCCCACGTTGACTCCTTTTCCAGAAATCTGCATTTATCCCTCATAAAAGCGTTAACATAAGTTCTGTTAAGTGGTTAACATTATTCTGTTAACATAACAGAATGTGTCTAGGGTTATAAATTTTAAAATTTAACTTCACACACATAAATTTATTAATATTATTTCTTTAATATTTATTTCCTTTATCGTATTCTTTTATTGTTATTTTTTTATAGTTTTCATACTTATTTGATTTTCAACAATTGTCTGCTGCAATCAATAACTTACACATGTTTTTTTTTCTCTTTTAGTCTTAATGGCTTTATTGCAAAATTAAATCTGAATACTAGAAACCGAAAAGCAAAATTTTTTTTGCGTAAACTAAATCGGCTTTTTCCAATAGATGCCTTTTTGTCGCGTTTAAATGGCGACATTTTAACATCCGTTTTGGCAGAAAACTATGAAATATTTCTTTTAAAACAAATAAGTAAAATAATCGAAAAAAATAGCAAAATAAAAAGGAATTGATACAAAAAAAAAATCCATTGTTGGTCAAACAAGTACAAAAAGTACTCTTTTTCTTTTTGGGTGATGATGATAGAAAAATAAAAAACGGATAAGAAAAAGAATTAAAAAGTTGTTATATATTAGAGAAATAGCAAAGTGATTGCCTTTTAGTTTCGAAGCAAAAAAATTTAAGAGAAATATATCCAAGGACATTAATTTGCTAGAGTACTTAAAGTTTTGAAAACTAACAACATGCCTCAAGAAGTTACAGTCACAATTTCTACATAAAGCCAACTATCACATATATCAAAAATTTTACATATAAACTTTTATATAACTACTTATATAACTTTAATATAACTTTTATCATATTAAAGTTTTAAATTAAAACATCCATAGAAATACCTCCATCATATTATTTTTATTGAATCCAAACTTCTTAATTCAAATCTATGATGAAAACTATTTAGATATTAACCCAACAGGACTACATAGCAAATTTTGTAGCTTTTCAATCCCTACTGATAAATAATCAGCACATAAACATACATAATTACCAAAATATTAGCCTTTATTTTTAAAAGCAACATTTTACTTTTCATAAGAGATGTCTTGGGCTTTATGTGGGTACCTGCCTTAAAGGCTTTACCTCACGGTGCTCTCAATTTTGGTGGGAAAATTACAGCCTTATTTTCGATGTCGAAATAATTCTTTCTACATTTGAAAAAAAAACAACCAATTATTTTAAAAATGGTTTTGTTTCAAATGTTTTCATTTATTTTGACATCGGAAGAATGACAGTAAAAGCGCTTACCAACGCCACAATGTGTGAGCGCGACCAACACACACAGCTGAAAATTTCAGTGTATGATCCGTCAGATCAATACACTTGCCCCTTGCTTAGGAGCTGCATCAAGCCAATCAGTTTCCGATGATTAGCAATAGTAACTAAGGAGATTAGTCAGCAGGCCAAAATTCTCTACAAGTGGTGGAAAATCTGCCCCTAAAGTTAACTTTTAAAGATCTTCTTCTTGCGGTTTGGAGTATAAACCGCAGCCATCTTATTATTACCGGAGTGGCCTTGTATATTATCATTTAGCAACAAAATTACCAGGGGTTACTGGTTCCCTTTTATTGACAGTCATAAGTATTTGCGCTAAACATAGACACGGCTACGACATGCTTTAAATTATCATGAGTAATAATCGTTATATTTTTCCATGATAACTATAAGATATTAGTAACCATAATATGATTGTGAAAGATCAGCTAAACATAATATTGTAATATTAAGAGATGAGAGCGATACCGATACATCGGCGATATTCAGGCTGGCGGCTATAATTTACTGTCTAAACGACGATCTTGTATGGATTTGTGGGTTTAAGATTTATCTGCTTATTTTCATTAATGATTGTAAGAATAAAAATTATTTTGTTAAACATTTTGGGTTACTTCTTAGAGACCACAAAACCCATAGGCAAAGCCACTGCGAAAATGTTTGACGCCCTTCCGCTAGATTTTAGTCTTTAAATATTATTAGAAAATATAACAAAAGAATGGAGATAGATCAGAGTCCCAAAAAAATAAGTGAAAGATTTGAGAGCTTAGAGATAATAATAAAACCTAATAATTCTTGACCCTGGATACAAAGCTCGAATATTTCAAACATTATCTACTTCATTGACTCTGCATTCAAGACATGCCTAATAAAAATTGCGATTAATCTACAAAAACTGGTCTTTATGAAAAATGCATAATACATGGACGATGAGGCCACCCTAAGTTGTGGTTTTGCTAAAGAAGAAGTGGAGAGGAGATACCTTAGTTCTCCTAATTTTTCTAGAAACGATTGTTTACTAGTGCAATGCCATGATATACCAAAAATTAAAGAAAATGATGCAGAATTACTTGAGTTTTCAAACACAAAAGTTAAGACTCCATTGTTTTTTAAACATAAATCCTATTCACTTTTAAATATCAATTATATTTTACACTATAATATTGTATAATAAAAATCAACTCGAGTTTTGTTAATTTTTACATGAACTCAAAATCAATATTCGTAAAATTAATATTAAATTCGGTAAAGAAATTCAGTGAATCAAATACGAATCAACTTAAAACGGGACCCATCACAAGAACTGAAAATTCAAGCACAAACATTTGTAAAAATTTATTTAAAAAAAAATTCATTTTTTCAATGAAATTATTATGCTATTAAACAAAAAATTCTTCAAAATATCTTTACAACTTTTATTTTAAACAAGGCGAAATAAATTTTTTTTTAAATTTGAACGTCAATTTCCAACAAATTTTTTAATGGACCAATAAATAAATTGTTTAATTATATTTGTATAAAAAAACGAAAAGAAAATTTTTAATTTTAATATTTTCCCTCTATATTTTTTATATACTTTTTTGTAATAGCCGATAGTTTTTTGTAATGCACGACAGCGGCGTACCGAGCAAAGAAGATGAGACACAAAGAGGAGCTTCAGGATACCGCCATTTATATTTTGAATAATTCAAAATTCAATGGTTGGTATTCTTCCTATTATGGTTCACTAATTTTTGCTGTATTTCGCTTTCTTGGCTATAGCAGAACTCTCAATTATCCGCCACCAGCAAAATGGCCCGAAATGGTTTTCATTACCATTCTGCTTTGAAAATTTGAGATATACAACTCAATAATTCGAGCAAATAAAAGTTGGGAAATTTTCTTTCTTTTTGTCAATTGTTATGTGTTTTAACCGCTAAAGAAAAAATGTTGCCATAACACAAAAGTTTTTTACTTAATTGTTTAACATTGCAAATATCCGAAAATAAAACCCAATTTTGTCATCTTTGAAACTAAAACTGTACGTTTTTTTCCTTATAGTGCGGTTGTTGTTGTTTCTACAAAAGTGTTTAAGCAATCATTTTTTTTCTGTGTACCGCCGATATTTTTTTTGTGTATGGGTATCGTATCGGAAATAAGCCGTATCGTTGCTCTCCCAATTGTAATAATTTAATTTACTATATTTCTAACTTGTAAGACCAACAATAAGTCTCTATTTAATAAATGAGCACAAGTAAATTAATTACTTTAGGTAGTTTTTTATTTAATTTTTTTTTTTTGTTGAGTATTTAAAATAAAGGCTTGGAGTCAAGAAAACATTTTTAATTTGCGACAGCATTGGAAACTTTGTGTGTAATTGATACTAAAAAATAACAATAGTCAAGGTAAAATTTCAGAGTATAAGAAATAAAGCAAGACATCAAAAGGTAACTTTTGTCTTGCCGGCCATTCCATGACCGTGAAAAATAAAAAATTGTTACTGACGCCAAAAGACCAGACAGTCACTTAAAAAAAAATCCAATATTATTTTTAGCCTGGATTTAACAAAAAACGCAATTAAATTAAACCAGTATGAGCACAAAAAGTTCTTAATTTTAAGAAGTTTTTTAACTTTACGTGTGTACATGAAGTTAAACTTTCCATTAAGGATATAATTAAAATCAAGTATTCAAGAGGTTTTCCACTACACAAGTAGAAAAATTTGTTTCGATCGCTATGAACTTAACAGCTAACATAATTAAGTAAATATCGTAATAATAATTTGATTCTATGTGGTCACCATAACCATATTCTGTTTGCCCATGATTATTTTACGATTGAAGCAAATTGTACATGTTTTGGGCAAATCCTTTTATAAGAATTATGGATAGAGAGCAACATGGTGTACAGTTTTCCATAATCTACAATTTGAGGGCTCATAAGTTGTTACTTTCCGTTGCCGTTCTATTTCGTTTCTTTCTGTAGCAAATGTTTTGTAATTACTTTTTCTGTGAAAGGAATCATCTGCCTTTAAAAAGAAAAGCATAGAAATTGTAAAAAAAACTTTTCGTAAAAATAAAAAACTAATATTTTGTCTCAAAAATACATCAAATTTTAAAAAATCAATAATTAAAACCAAATTTTCTAGCTTTAAACGAAAAATTACAGATTTTTCATATCACACTTTGGCCGTAATTTAACGTTGAATTCTATTTTTCATAGATTCGTCCGTAACAGAACAGAACGAAAAAGTAAAAACAAACCACACATACAGACATTCAATTGAACAGAAACAAAACAGCTGATTCGTAACAGAACATACAAACTAATTCTGCCTTTAGATGCGTATTGTCATACTCTCTGCATGTTGTTGTTTTATGAAAAAATGGGGTTTTTTGAAGTATTAACATTTAACAATTAAAATCAATTTCAAAAAGTGCTCATGAGTTAATTTGACTGTATAAACTACATGTGCGTTAAAACATACGCAACTTCATGATGCATCAATCCATGGACATACACTTAATTAAAGAAAGACAAGTATAATTTACAAGTATAAAAAATATAAATAATTGTAATTATTTATTATTAATAAGATTTATCCATAACGTGCCAAATTTTCAATTTTTATTTTTGGTAAAACCACTGATAGTTATTGTTGAGGGAAAGCTAATTTATATGCGCATTTCGCTGGTTGCTTAGCCTGTCAGGAAAATTTTTCCAAAGATTTGAAAAAAGCTAAAAATATTATACAAATAAGACTATAAAGTGAATAAGAATTTTAAACACTCAGGTCTTACTTGTAACAATATCAAAGCATAAACAAAGCCACAACAATAAGCATTGAGTTTGTCTTTTCTTACATTCCCCTCGAATTTACATCTTTCGAGAATAGCCTCTTTCTCATCACTAGAATTCTTTGCATTCTAGCGTTTGCACCACTGCGGTTTCGATCCACCAATACCATTCGTTAAAGATTGATGTTTGACTATAGACTGGCAGGCGCCGCAGTGGTGGAAGCGGTAGAACGCAAAGAATACTGATGATTGGAATGTGGTTATTCTCGAAACATGTAAATTCGACCCGAGTTCAATCCCATGTTCAGTCAAGAATATAATTATCAAAAAAAATTTCATTCGTTTCATGTTGTAAATTCCTTCCTTCGCTAAAAATAATTTAATGAAAATTAAATTTGATAAACTTAAGCCTAATTAAAATTTCCAAAAAATAGAACATAATTTAGTCGAAACTAAACATAATATGAAAAAGAAAACATTAACCATATTATGGTCAAAATCAACAATGGTATAATTAGTAACAACAACGTTATGGTTGTTTATGGCCGAAATATTTTTATTTGCTTTTTAAATCTAGTTGAAATTGGTTTTTCTTCCTCTTACAAAGGAAGTTATAATTATATTTCGAGTTTTTCATTTCTGTTACATGTATTTGTTCCACAAATTGCGTATAATAAAGTTTTCAGCCTTAAGCGACCTTGAGCAACATTCTTTCGGTTTAACTGATTTGTACTGCTACGCAAATTTTATGTATTGAAATTAACAACGAAAATAAAAGGAATGTGAGAATGTGAGTGATTGAAAAGCATTCGGCTGCTTAGAAAAGAAAATAATAATAATTTTGTTACGTTTAAACAAAACATTTTTAAAATTGAGCATATTATGTTTAAAAAGATTATATAATTGTTATATGTTATTATACATATGGTTGTAGCTAAATTTTATTTAAATATATTGTTAAATACAACCATATTTGAAGTTTTAAGGGAGTAAAACATTTAATTGTTAAATACAAACAAAATTTTATTAATCCTGATTATAGTTATGCTGAAAACAACAACAGTTTGTTTATGGTCATTACGGAGATAATAATAAGTTTTTTTTTTTTTAATAATACTTCAACTATTTTTTTTTCTGCGTGAAATTGTCTGTCTTTATTTTCAATTTACCAATTAATCTAATTCTGTTGTTCATTTCCTGTTTGTATTTTTCCTTTGATTTCATAAATTTGTATTTATTATGTTGGTTTCCTTTTTGCTTGCGTCTTTTATTAGCCAAAGATTTCTTGACTGTATAACGTTTACTAATTGAATTGTTAAATCACTAAAATCATCTTCAACACAACATTAAAACAAAACAAAAAAGTTACAAGGAAAGAAAAAAGGATAATTAAACACAAAATTGTATCCTTTACTAATTGAGTAAGTGGTAGCCAAAACAAAAAACCAAAAACAATAAATGAATAAAAAAAGGGAAAGCAAAAGAGAAAAATTACACAATCTTGATAAATTCCTAAACAAATACCCACACAAAACACTTAAATTTTCAAGCAGAGTGAGTAAGTAATAATAGAGCTTAAGAAGCCCACTCATTGTCATTGTAGGCGACATTATCAGAAGCTACAACATCTAAAATGACACTTAAATTACAAGCACTTAAAGCCAATGACAACATTTACTTGATAACGCATTGTTATACTCTCGTCTAACAACTATTTTATATAAAACAGTTTGTTTAAATCAGCGAAGACTTGATAAAAATTCTACTAAAGAATTAATAATTTTCTTTAAGATGCTGAAGCCAATTAAGACTAGGCCCTTTACCTTTAGAAAGGTAGATTAAGGAAAATAGTTTTTATTGTTAACATTTTAATTAAATATTAACTCATACAGTGTAAAACACAGAGCAAATAACGGACTTCTAATAATGGATTCTGGCAGACGCGACCAAACAAAAATAAACGTGTGTCGGCATTTTGAAATATCACATCGGAATTTTATTTAAGGGGAAATTAAAGTGTCCCCCTTTGGGTCTGTTCCTGCAGCATATCCGTATATGAAACCATTTGTTCTTAACATCTGAGGTATAAGGTTTATTCAAAAGTTATATATTGCTTATGCTTAATTAATACAAGCCATCTAAAATTTATTTTAGAAATGTTTCAGGGAATCCTACAAATTCCAAAAAAATGCGAAAATCCTTAAAAGTTTGTTTTCTTAATTTTGGGGAATTTTTTTCCTGCCAAGTACGGGCCTCAGGATTCCCATTACACTTTTATTATAAAAGTATTAAGTTATACAAACACTGCTAGGAATTTCTGATTTTAGCTTTGCGATTGTAGAAAGTTTGGCAGAAATTATCTCCCCGATCAATGTCAATGCCATCTTCTTTGCAAATACGTCAATTTCTTAACTGTTTACTGAGCAGGTACTTAAATTGCAGTAAATTTGCTAAAAAAAAAAAGGAAAAAAAGTTGTTATATTGATTTAAAATCGAAAAAAACAAATAAGAAAGTAAAGTCGGTCAAGCCCGAGCAAATGATACCCTATACCACAGTATATGAGAACAAATTTTTGCAAGTGTGCCTATTTGGGACCTAGTTTTGAAAAATGCATAGCTACCCAGCAAAAACTTTACTTACATGGTAAGCTAGCAAGTAACATTGGAGACATATGAACACTACTTATTTTTCGGCTGAATAACTACTTATTTTTGTTCGAGCTGTCCACAGAATTCAGAAGTTACAATATACTTACTAGAAGTCACAAAATATCTAGTTATTATTTAACTACCAGTAAGTTGAATTGTAAGTACTTACAATATACTTACTAGAAGCCAAAAAATAACTAGTTTTTATTTAATTCGCACTAGTTAATAGACCTAATAATTAGTTATGGAGCTAGTTCCCAGTAAGTAAATATTCAGTACTGAAAACCAGACAACTGATAAGTAGTTATTTAGCTGATTATTAGTAAACAAATATTCATAACTGAAAATAATAGTAGTGAAAAGCAGGGTAGGAAAAAATTCTACTCGCGAGCACAATTCGAGTCAACTCTCTCATTTTAAAATTTGTGCTCGCGAGTTTTATTTTTAAACTCGCGAGCACAAATTTTTTACGAGTCATAAGATTTTTGTGCTCGACTCGTAAGCAGATAACAACTCGTTTTAAAATTTGTGCTTACGAGTTTTATTTTTCAACTCGTAAGTACAAATTTTATGCGAGCAGAAAACGAGCGCATACGAGTTGAAATCGAGCAACTCGTTTAAAAAAATTAATGTTTGCTTGTGCGAAGTAAAAATATACATATGTACATATGAATTTTTAGAAACGAAGGGCAGGCAAATGTGTAGGAAGGGGTTATAAAAACATATGCACACATATGAATGCTGGGCATAACCATGTTGATAAGAATGTATGTGTGTTTGTATGTATAAATGTTTTCTTGTTTAAAAATATGTAAACCTGCAAAATGTTTAATGATGTGTAATAAAATGTATGCGTTCTTAAATGACTTAAATAAAAGTGTTTGAGATTGGTAACATATTATTTTCATAAAAGCTGCCTTTAATAATTATAAATAAAATAAACATTTGTCAATCGATTTTCATGGTTTATGGCTCATTTTATTCGTAATATATCTGGCTTTCTGATAAATAATAAAAAAAATTGTTCTAAATTTGTTAACAAATTTTTGAAAACAAAAAATAGTACTAATTTTGCTTGAAAAAAAAAGTTTATCGCCACTAATTTCTGAAAATGTCCGAAACAGTGGAAAATATAAAAAATGTTATTCGTTTGACTTAAAGGAAATATTATTAATAATCATTTGTTGGTGTTTTTATAAAAATCGGCCCTTATTTCGGGCGGAATATAAGTCAAGCCCATAAAAAATTTGAAACTGCAAACGGATTTAAATTAACCGCTTCAAAATCTTTATATTTTATATGTTTTTATTTAAAGACTTACATTTGTTTTTGAAGACCAGTGTTATAAATGAATTAAGAGTTTTTTAGGGTAGCAAAAGCCATCACATAATTGTCTTGTGATAACCAAATTAGTTGATTCTTATAGAAAACATCAGCAGGTAGTAAACAATCACGACTATTTATAGAAAATGTGATCATTGATATGTTTGTTTGATCCCTAGTGAGTGTTTAAATGTCAGTGCAATGGGTCTGAAAAACTTATTATATTAATGTTTATGTTAAAATGGCTGGCAAGACGTGTGGGAAAGGGTTGTAAAAGTAATGTTTATACTAAAAAAATGCACACAAGTGAATGCTGCTCATAAACAGGTAGATAAGTGTGGTTTAAAATATATGTGCAATACGTATAAATGTTAAATTTTGAATGATGTGTAATAAAATGTATGCGTTCATTAGTGACTTACATAGAAGTGTTTACGATTCATAGGAAATTAATGAACTGCCTTTTTTATATTTTCGAAACGTATAACATGATTGCATTCTTTTAAACGAATCCTTTCCTTTGCTATTTCTTCTTCATGGTTAGTTATACTTGTCACAACGTAATATTTGCTGTATCAATAAATACCTTTTCCCACCTTTCTTCTGATCCATTTGCTAATGCTGTGTTGTGTTTCGATGAAATATTCATACATACACACATTTATCCACACATACAAACAAATAAACAGGAAAAATATATTTTTAGTTAAAAAAAATTCATACGCAAAAATAAAACTCGCGAACAATTCTTTTTAGCTCGACTCGCGAGTTGAGTTTTATTTTTGACTCTTAAAATTTGAATTCTTTTCGCGAGCAATATTTTTCAACTCGCAAAAATAAAACTCGCTCGCGAGTTTTATTTTTTAAACTCGCGAGCAGTAAAGAATAATTCTTTTCAATGTTGAAAATAAAACTCGCTCGAATTGGACTCGCTCGCGAGCGAGTTTAATTCGAGCACTCTCCGTACTCTGGTGAAAAGTACTTACTGAGGTCATTACTAGCAAGTACTTATTGAGATTTTCAGAATAATGATAGTTGTAATGACAACTACTTACCAGGTAACGTATGAAATAACTACGACCTATTACCAAAATTCAAAAAGTTTTTCCTGGGTAATGTGGGTATATCTATAGGGATGTATCTATGTTTTAATTTTCATTAAAATTGGTTTGATATTGGGAACAAAGACCCTATTCATTAAAGCAGCATGTATGGGGGCTATATATATAACATATATAATTTCTTAGATCTTGGAATTTTACTTGATTCGAAGTTTAATTTTATTTCGCAAATCACTATGATAGCACACAAAGCTAAAGGTGTACTTGGTTTTGTCAAGCGCTGGGTTAAAGAGTTTAATGATCCTTATGTCACAAATACTTTGTTTACGGCGCTCGTAAGACCTATTGTAGAGTATGGATCTATAATATGGGACCCTATTTAAAAAAAAAAAAATCCGATGCTATCGAATCCGTCCAATTGCAGTTCCTGCTCTTTTGTCTTCGTGGACTTAACTTTAACCCAGTAAGCTTGCCTTCGTAATCTGCTGAACTCTCTCTTATTAAGCTGCCCACCCTAAAAAGCCGTAGGACTATGTTAAACATATCGTTTATTTTCAACATAATTACTGGCGAAGAAAGCTCTGGTTTTTTAATCAATAATATTTCATTTAATGTTCCTCAACGTCCTTCACGTCATTTTATTCCATTATCAATTCGATGTTTTAGAGCTAATTATGCTAATGCGGATCCTTTAATTAGTATGTGCAATGAATTTAACAAATTCTTTAATTGTATTGACTTTTCTTCAAGTCCTAATGAAACTAAGAACAAAATAAGTATGTGCGCTCTAAGGGACGCAAATTAGAACGAGCCCGTTGTCGTCGTTACAAACAGTAAACGAGCAAGAAGCCTGTTTGTGTCTAGTTATCCAAATTAAGTTTGCTAATATCTATCAAAACGGACAAGTAAATTAACGTTATTTAAAAAGAGCTGGAATAAAAAGCCAGTTTTATATGATGGTTCCCACAAACAAGCAAGTCCTGCTTGAAGGAGCATTTTTAAATAAATTCATAATTTTTTAAATACACATTTTATATATTCTGTATTGTATTTTATGTTTAATGTACATTTTATTTAAGAATATTAAATTTATAATGTCTGTAAGGATTATCTTCCATAGACAAAGAAATAAATAAATAAATAAATAAATAAATAATATATATAATTATGGACCGATTGCCCCATTTAATATAGGCTTGGTCCATGTACCATTTAGAACTTATATACAAAATTTCATTAAACTATCTTCAAAATTGCGACCTCTACTTTGCGCACAAGGTAACATGAAAAGCCAGCCAGCCATTCGGACAGACATCTTTAGATCGACTCAGAAAGTGACTCTGAATTGATCGGTACACATCGGGGAGAGTTCTAAGTTCGTATTCGGCTTCGATCCTTCTGTCATGGGAGGCCCTGCAGGTCTTGACTAACGTCACTACCGCCAGCATAACTCTAAACGTTCTTGTACATAAGCCCTTGCATCGCGGCAAGATGACTACCCATTCGCGATGGGTGACGTTTCTAACTTTTTAAGAAAAGCGTAAAGCAAAAGGTAGCCTTTGAGAACACTCAGGCATTGTTTGGTTACCTTTAAAAGCGGTTGGTATATTACACATCTAATTATTGGCTATAAAAGTAAAAGTAAATAAATATATTAGAAGATTTATTGGAAGTGAATTATGCAAAAAAAAAAAAATAAAAAAATTAAAGCAAATTTTACTAGCTGAGTGTCAAAGCGCGCAAAAAGATGAGAATTGTCTAACTTTTTGCTTCGTTAAAGGTACTATATGTGACATGTTTCGAATAAGTATGTAGATTTCATCTTAGATGTCAAAAGTTTTTATCTGATATGGCGTTAAGAGTCACAGACAGTTTCCTGTTACGAAAATTGATAGAACTAACATTTTGTTGCTTTTTGATGTGACAGGTTTATTTTGATAGTTTTGTAAAATAAATGTTAAATAAAAGTAATATGTAAAAAATGTTTTAAGAATTTTTTTACCGAACTAAAACATTTTTAAATGTAATAAATCAAAAATGACAATCACAGCATTAACGATACGATAGGGATGTCTTAAAGTATACTTCACTTTTTTAATAAAGCATTGAATACTGCAACAACAACAGCGGCAATAAATTAGCCTGAAAATTAGAAAAGGCATAGTCATGGCCATTCATTAGAAATTTTTTATTAGTATATGTATGTTACAAGTACACTTGCAATTTATATTTAAACTTAATTAAACTAACAATGATTCACATCTTACAGAATAAATGGTTGCAACGTTTATCTGTTTTGTCTGTCCTAATTTGTTAACGTCCTTTTCGCTTATTTTCCTAAAATCATATCGTAGTATACTTTTCATTAAATTCCTATACATTTTCCCCCATTATCTTCTAAATCTAAAGCAAAATTAAAACAATAAAAAAATATACTAATTAACTGTCATAATAGACAAGAATTAACTGTCATAATAGACACAAGACATGCGACTACTTCCGTTTCCTCTTTTTTCTTTTATGTATGTACAGGGTGGCCCAAAGAAAACCTAAAAATATCGCTGTTGGTGGTCTTGCGGTTTTAGTGCTTGGACAATTTGAATTTTGTATGGACGCCCAATTGGTCTAAAGGACGACAAGTCGAGTTGGATGGATGATTTTTTTTCAACATTCTGCCGCTCAGCTTCCCCAAATTACAGAACGTTCGATCACTTTACCCCGTTCCTCAAAACAGCCGACTAAATTCTAAGTTATAAAGGCTGTAGAAGCTAATCGTGAACTCAAATATAAACGATATTTTCCCTGCATCGTAACAACTTATCGTAGACAAGAATAGAAAAATTCGATTATTTTAACGCGTTTTTGTGTACTTTATGCAATTATTATAAATTTTTTTTAAAACAATTGTCATTGAACTTAATTTGAATTTAATTGAAGGTTTTTTGATATTTTAATTGGGCTTAAGTTCATCAAATTTATGTGATGTTTTCAAATAACAGGCAAGTGATTGTGTAGTCAAATTTATATGAAAAGCACTTAGTTTTTTGAGTGATTTTCAATAAATTTTACTACACAATCACCTGCCTGTTATTTAGAAACAGCACATTACTTTTCTTTAAATAATTTTTTTTTGAAGACAGAAATTTACAACATGAAATAATTAAAATTTTTTTTTATAATTTTATTCTTCACTGAACACGGGATTGAACTCGGGTCGAATTTACATGTTTCGAGAATAACCACATTCCCATCATCAGAATTCTTTGCTTTGTACCGTTTGCGCCACTCTATAGTCAAACATCAAAATTTAATAGTATTGGTAGATCGAAATTTGGTGTAATTGATTGAATTGATGTAAATTTTTTATTTACATGTTTTTCCTTACTTCTTGCTTTTTCGTACTTTTTGGCAAGACTATGTCTTGAAAACTTAAGTATATATTTTTTTTTTATGTTTTTATCTTTTTGTCTTTTTCTAGTAGACCTTTCTTTGTACAACTTGAAGGACAAATGTAAATATATAGAGCTTGAGCCACAGCTATTTTTATAACAATTGTGATTTTTTATTGGAGAGTTAAAAAAATAACAAAGTTATACGTTTTAGACATTAGTAGTGCTTATGAGAGCCACCCTGTCAACTAACACAAATCTATTAACTCTTATTCTACGTGATAAGTGCTCTAGCTGTAAAAAGGAAGTTACGCTTTTTCAAACATCCTTACACATTTTAACTTGTTGTATGTGTAAACTTTTATGCACTTTGTAAGATTATTGTTGCTGTTCGATTGATTTAATTATAGTGTGTTTGCCATGTCTGCCTGTCTGTGTTGCCATGCCACAATCAGTATTTAGAATATTATTATTTGCCCCAATAGACAAGTGTGTAAGTATTACTTTTACTACGGAACAGTGTTTGTCATAAATCTTGAAGAGGTAGTAGAAGAACTAAAACAAATTTGTAAACACCGACACTCAGAATGAACAAGAACAAAAGCTACTTATTAAGAAAAATTGTCTTCGATATGATAAAACCATATTTGGGAGATTCACAAGAATTGCAATCAAGTCATATCGTCATAACGTCCTAAATAATATTTTACAATTGTTTAAATAAAATATTGTTGTGTTTCAAACAAAATAACAATTTTAATGCTGTGTTCATTGATTCGTCATAACCGTACAGTAGAAATCTGAATTATAAGCGGTTGCCCACAGCAGTCATATATATTTCTTGTAATTATTTTAAGACATATGACTTTACAACTGTATGACTACCTAGTGAATCGCCCAATTATGTATGAAAATGTTGAAGTAGTGATTATTTTGGTCACAACTCGGCCACTTCTTTAGCAATTGAACAGATTTATGTATTGCCACATAATTAGAAAAAACTTACCAGTAATGTAAGTGATGAGAGTTGGACTTAGGATAGTCTCTGCTTTCCGAAAATTGGTATTTTTAAAAAATTGTTCAATATTTTGTTCATAACTCATACGTTTATGAAGCAATTTTATCCGACTTTTTGTGATATAGATATTGTATCGATCTTTTGACATATACAAAGTAATCGTTGGTCATACTTTAGCCTTAAAAATTAAAAAATAAGATGTGTTCTAGCCCACTTTTGGAAATTTTAGCTAATTTCATAGCCGTTTACAAATCGATTTGCCTGTTTCCATACAAAACAAATATCGAAAGATCTGCCGATCGATAGATGTATCAAACAAATATAGTTCGATGTTGGGGATTCGCCAGTTTGTTTTCAACCGACAGACACACGGACATCGTTAAATTAACTTCTCTTCTTATGCGGAACTAAAATATATGTATATACTTAACAAGGTGTAGTATGATCAGTATAGTAGCATTTACCAACACGTAGTTAAAAGAGATAAAAACGTAGCAATATATTTTTATAGCAACTATTTATATAATTATGATACTAATATGAAATATAATTTAAGACTTATCATGGTAGCGAAGATCACAATGATTAAAATTGTCATAGTCTTTTCAAAATTTCTATACTAAATCATACAAATTAAATAATATGTTTCATCAAGGGTACATCATTATCTCTAAAAGTACCCTGTTTAATCATATTAATGACACTGCAATCAATAAAGTTTTATCGATTTCAATAGCACTTTTATGGTTATTCCAACCACTGTCTATGAATATCTTAAGCGATAATTATTTTAAATCTGTCAATAAAACAACAAAACTTACATGTTGCTCTTGAAGTTTCCATAATACTGTGAATCTTTTTTTATGTCAATCATTATTCAGCTCGGTTGTTGAAGGAAATATTTTATTGAAGGAAATATTATTCATAAAAGTTGGAAATATATTAACCAGAGTTCCGAAAAATTCATATATGATCGCTCATATTTAACCATACATGAATTTTTTCATGAATGAGGAATTTAAAACGTGTAATTTTTTTCACAACCATGAATGAATTGTGAATTTTTTTGCCAATTCATTCATGAGCGTGAGGAAAAATAAATTTTTGCCTTTCCTCAGTCATGAAAAATGAGGAAACAAAAAATTTTCTTAACGCTCCTCACCAGTAATGTTGTTGTTGCTCGGCAGTTTGCATGACCACAGCACGAAATGCCTTTGTGTGTATTTTGTTTTTGTTAAAGGCAACGAGCCAAACTGTGTGTTGAATTTTTTGTGGGCAAATATTATTAAAAAAAAAAACTAAAAGAACTGCATATATCGTCATCTTAAATGTAGAATAATATAACATCACAGTTTTCATCAGAAGCAAAAAACGTTGTAAAGTGGAAATTAATTGAGATATAAAAGAAATTTTAAATATTTAGAATAAAAATGCGATAACCGATTTTTTGTTTTTTTTTTGATAAAAAAATAATATTTTTACTGTTATTTATTTAGTTATGTGTGTTACGTTATTTTAATTTGTAATTCTCTGAAGCAAAACGACGAATCATCAACGAAAGTATGATAATATTAAGTTAAACAATCATTTAAAACATTAAATAATTAAATATTTCTGTTAAGTTACAGGTATAATAGAATATAAAGATAAATATGGTTAAATGCACATATAAAAATGATAATCACACAATTAATATGCAGCATCATTAGGAATGCGTTGTCATGGTGAAATAAGTTTGCTTTTCTGATGCAGTGCAGGCAGTACTGCATTTGAGAACGTAGATATGTTATATTATTAGAGATATTATTATGACATATTATTTATAGTTTTTTATTTCTAATTAGAAGTGGATTAAACTAAAAAAAGTACTTCATTAAATTTAAATTAATTTTAAAAATCCAACTTTTCCATTATAACTAACGTGTATTTTGATGTCCTTATAATGAATTTTCTCAATTGAATTTTTCTTTACAATAAACAAGTTTTGTAAAAAATTTGACTCAATACATATATGCATATTTGCCTCCATATAAGGAATTATTTCGAAAAAAATTTCTGCAAGAAGTAAATTTTAATTAGTTAATTTCTGAAAAATTTAAATAAGAAGAATGAAAGAGTTTTTCAATTAAAAGTAGTATTGATAGCAGCCCGCGTATTCAGTGAAAGAAAATGTTGTGTAAAGAATCACTTATCCTAAAAAAAATACTATTAGTATTTAATAAAGCCGTAAAAGGATTAACACAAAATTTAGCTAAACAATTTATATTCCAGCACTTGATAAGAAATGCTATTATTCTAAAGATGTAGAAGACAAGTAATTTATTATTTAACACAAAAGGCTTTATAATAGTCTTTTTGATGATATTGATGATGGACGACTTGGAAGAATGCAATCCTAACAAAAATACCAGATTATTTTAAATAAACTTGGAAAAAATATTTCTATTGTATTATAAACTTTCTATATTAATAATGAAGATATATTCTGATCCAATAGCAACAGATTCATTATAGGGAAATTCGACTGTATTAACATTTATTAAAAACTATATATGTACATATATAAACTCATAAGGTTGGAAAACGAAATAAATGATGGAAAAATCATATAATAAAAATAATGGCAGTCTGCTGGAAGCAAAAAACTAAGGACCTGCAGATGGTACTATTTATTCTTGGAAATTCATAGCGTATGGGAGTGCAATGGGTTAAGCTGTGAAATTTCTAACAGTCCAATGTAGAAGAAGCTAATAGTCATACTTAATATAGGTTTTTCAATACATATACATATATATATATATATATATGGATTCGATTTATATTTATTTTACAGCACTGTTTTTCTTTTTGCTTATGCAATAATGTGCAGTTTGATCACTTATTCCACTAACACGTTCAGAGTATGAAACAGAATACCCATTTTTGACGTAAAAAAAAAATGAATGTGTTTGTAAAAATATATCAAATACTCTGCAAATTTTTTTTTAATTAAGATTATTCATTATGTTTTTTAAGGAAATTATTTACTTAATGATAAGCCATTTTTGATTTTGTTAATAGATTGGATATTTTTTAAGGTGGAAGTTTAAAATTTTTTTTAAATGTTTAACGTGATCAATAAAAAAGTCTATTTCAAAATTTTTAATGATACCTACATTGCTTTGCATTTTAGCAAACCATATGTATACTATTCGGTCGTTTTCTTAAGCAGACATAAAGGCAAAACTTATTGAAAAAAAACTCCATGAGCAAGTATAGAAACCTGAGCGCTGTTTCTCAAAACTACAAATTACAAATCTACAAGTAAAATACATTTGAACAAAAACCAAAGTTGTAAAATTGTTGCTTTTTTAACGTAAATGAAGTGATTTTATGGTCCCATGCAGATATATTATAGGGAAGTTCGATTATACCTGCTGTCACATTTGCTTTTACACATAATTTTTAGCAAAACAAGCCTTTTTTTACTTTAATTTCAAATATTTGTTACCTACTTAAGAAAAATGTTATCAACGAACAACCGTTTTGGTTGGTAAAACCAAAACTGTATTACAACAACAACACGTATTGAGTACTTGGAATTTTTTTTCAATGAGTTTTGCCTTTATGTCTGCTTAAGAAAAAAACGTTCCTTTTTAAAAGCATCAAAGAATTTTTTACAACAGTATAAATATCGTTTGCTAAAATGCAAAGCAATGTATCATTGAAAAATTTTAAATAGACTGTTTATTGATTACGATTCACGTTAAATATTTAAAAAAAATTTAAACTTCCACCTTAAAAAATATCCAATCTATTAACAAAATCAAAAATGGCTTATCATTAAGTAAATAATTTCCTTAAAAAACATAATGAATAATCTTAATTAAAAAAAAATTTGCAGAGTATTTGATATATTTTTACAAACACATTCATTTTTTTTTTACGTCAAAAAGGGCTATTCTGTTTCATACTCTGAACGTGTTAGTGGAATAAGTGATCAAACTGCACATTATTGCATAAGCAAAAAGAAAAACAGTGCTGTAAAATAAATATAAATCGAATCCATATATATATATATATATATGTATATGTATTGAAAAACCTATATTAAGTATGACTATTAGCTTCTTCTACATTGGACTGTTAGAAATTTCACAGCTTAACCCATTGCACTCCCATACGCTATGAATTTCCAAGAATAAATAGTACCATCTGCAGGTAATTAGTTTTTTGCTTCCAGCAGACTGCCATTATTTTTATTATATGATTTTTCCATCATTTATTTCGTTTTCCAACGTTATGAGTTTATATATGTACATATATAGTTTTTAATAACTGTTAATACAGTCGAATTTCCCTATAATGAATCTGTTGCTATTGGATCAGAATATATCTTCATTATTAATATAGAAAGTTTATAATACAATAGAAATATTTTTTCCAAGTTTATTTAAAATAATCTGGTATTTTTGTTAGGATTGCATTCTTCCAAGTCGTCCATCATCAATATCATCAAAAAGACTATTATAAAGCCTTTTGTGTTAAATAATAAATTACTTGTCTTCTACATCTTTAGAATAATAGCATTTCTTATCAAGTGCTGGAATATAAATTGTTTAGCTAAATTTTGTGTTAATCCTTTTACGGCTTTATTAAATACTAATAGTATTTTTTTTAGGATAAGTGATTCTTTACACAACATTTTCTTTCACTGAATACGCGGGCTGCTATCAATACTACTTTTAATTGAAAAACTCTTTCATTCTTCTTATTTAAATTTTTCAGAAATTAACTAATTAAAATTTACTTCTTGCAGAAATTTTTTTCGAAATAATTCCTTATATGGAGGCAAATATGCATATATGTATTGAGTCAAATTTTTTACAAAACTTGTTTATTGTAAAGAAAAATTCAATTGAGAAAATTCATTATAAGGACATCAAAATACACGTTAGTTATAATGGAAAAGTTGGATTTTTAAAATTAATTTAAATTTAATGAAGTACTTTTTTTAGTTTAATCCACTTCTAATTAGAAATAAAAAACTATAAATAATATGTCATAATAATATCTCTAATAATATAACATATCTACGTTCTCAAATGCAGTACTGCCTGCACTGCATCAGAAAAGCAAACTTATTTCACCATGACAACGCATTCCTAATGATGCTGCATATTAATTGTGTGATTATCATTTTTATATGTGCATTTAACCATATTTATCTTTATATTCTATTATACCTGTAACTTAACAGAAATATTTAATTATTTAATGTTTTAAATGATTGTTTAACTTAATATTATCATACTTTCGTTGATGATTCGTCGTTTTGCTTCAGAGAATTACAAATTAAAATAACGTAACACACATAACTAAATAAATAACAGTAAAAATATTTTTTTATCAAAAAAACTGGTTATCGCATTTTTATTCTAAATATTTAATATTACTCTAATATCTCATATAATTTCCATTTTACAACGTTTTTTGCTTCTCATGTAAACTTATGAAATTTGATGTTACAATGTTCTGCATTTAAGATGACGATATCTGCAGTTCTCTTATTTTTTTTTCAATAATATTTGCCTACAAAAATAAAAAACAACACACACATTTTGGTTCACCAGTCAAGAAATAATTTTACAAAAAAAATACACACAGACTAAACGTGCTGCCCGGCGGGGAAAATTGCAAGCGAATCACTTTTTAGGCCTTTAAGAATGTTTACAATTGAATTTTTAGTAAACTTTTACTTATTCCAGTCTGCCTTTTTTGAAAAGGGTTTTAGAAAGGTTTTTATTTAATATTTTACAAATTAAAATTTTCTATTCTAAGATAAGGCCTGTCGCAATCGTTTTATTAGTAGTTATGTTAGAACGTGTTGCAAGTTTAGTTATTAATTTACTCACTTCGTATTATTAGCCACAACAATTAAACTTGGATAAAGCTTTATTCTTAAATCTTTTTAGAACCCCTTCCAGAAGTGTTTAAAATATATGCAAACGTGCAAGGTGTTGGTCTCCAATGACACACCTTGCTAATTGGTAATAAAGTTGGAATGCGGCTGGGAGATCTTATGTCTGCAAAAAGGCCTTCTATAAGGCCTCTTTATTACTTGATTTTCCCGCTGGAAATGGTTGGGAAAATTTAATTTTTTTTCCTTGTGAAGAATTTTAACGTGAATTTTTTCAAATTTTTCATATCTGAAAAATCACATATGAATTTTTTGTTTTTGCTCACTCCTCATGAGCGAGGAAAATCAAAATAGTTTTTTTCCTCACCCTCATGAGGATGAATTTCCAGAAAATTTTTTAAATTTTCACGCTCGCTCATGAATGAAGAATGAGCGAGCGTTTCGGTACTCTGATATTAACCATCAAATAAAAATTTTAAATAAACTTTATTGCCAAAGAATATTTTTTTATTTGTTATGCCATTTTCAGCAGAAATTCATAATAAAAAAATATCACAAGAAAAACGAGAAACAATTGTGATAAATGAATTGGCCAATGTACTCTTAAAAAAAAAAACTAACAGTAAAAAGTTTCTCTAAATGCAAGCAAAAAAATATTAACAAAATGTACGAATGAATAAATAAATGAGGGAAAAAATTAATGAATGATGCTTGTATTTCCTTCCATTTTGCAAATTTCACTGGTAATATTATAAAAAGAATAGCACGAAATTATATTTAAAATATGAAAATTATATTTATTTGCAGCACTTAAGCAAATCGACCAAACAACCTCAACATTGTAAATGGTGCAATATTTGAAATTCTGCTACTCTGAAACAAAGCAGGGTATTGAAGCAGGAGTGTTGTGGCATTTTTGTGCCAGTTATTACAATTTTAAATGATCAAAAACCATTAATGACTTTTATTTGCTAAACAATGTTTCAGCATAGAAGAGAAATGGAAAAAATTAAACGAATAAATCAAATAAATATTCCAAGTGAGAAGAATAAAAAAAAAGAAGAAATAAGTTATTACTCTGATAGTGTAGTTTTAACTTTGGTTATTTTATTTAAACTTAACAAAAAGAAAATATTTTAAATCTTTATTTACAAAACAACTTTTAGTTAATAAAACAATTTTATTTTTTACTTGAACTCTCAAACCTTTCCAGAACAGGTTTAAATGGTCTTCAGAAATAAAAAGAATATATCGTCCCCTTAATAAAACAATAGTGTATACGCATGTACACCATTATTTTTTTATTGCATAATAAGAATCTACATAACTGATTCTAAATGTGGTCAAAATTTGGTGAAATTCTACTTCCACAAAGTGGGTCAAGAGATTAATTGAAATATTATTGTATAATTGCGTGTTTGAAATTTTTCATTAACAATTGTGTAAGTGCAGGTATGGTGTTTTAATTAGTTGTTACTCTGAATATCATTTCAAAGAAAAATAGTGTATAAAAAGCATACACTATTTTTATTATTCATTTTTTTATTATTTCATAACAAAATAAAATCGAAAAATGACGTATCTTGATATACACAATTTTTTAATAATATATTTGGTGTAAAATATTCAAATAAAATAGTGTATACCATACAAAATAAAATAGTGTATTATGATTTTCATACATATTATAAAACAAATAAAATAGCCTAAGTGACATTATGGTACTTTGAATCCCATTTATTTGCAATTAAAGCACTTGTAAATTAATGAAATATCGTCTACTAGTAGCCTGATTATTCCATCACATATTTAAATGACCACAACTCAAAAACATCGATTATTTTCTGAGATATTAGTGTTTTCCCATATGTCTAATAACTCAAAAATTTTAAACTCCATTATCTCGAAATGGCAAAAAAATTATACACTATTATTTTATTAAGGGGACGATATTTAGTGTTGTTGTATATGAGGCATTTTTTGTGAAGCGAACAACCCAAATTGTATTGCAATTCCTTTATATTTGGCATACCTATAGTTCTAGTAGATATGAATAAGTGCGCAAAAAATATTTTTTTAATTATTTTGTCGAACTAAAACTAATCAACATAAAAAAAAAATTTTAAGTGGTTCTTATAGAAAATCGATTGATCTTTTATTTATTATTAAAATTTATTTGAAAAAAAAAACATTTATTTCATATGCAGAACCGGTAATGACCAATTTAAATCAAAACTTAGTCCTAATTTTTGTTTTTAATTTTAAACCAAAATTAGCATATAGTGCCCTTGTTAAATTGTAAAAGGTTTATTACATGCTCTTAATTAATTTAAAAAGTTTTGCAAATTTCTTTACATTCGTACATGCGGCTACTGCAATTTTATACCGTAAAAGACAGGAAATGATAAGTACAAAATGAAAGTTTTCTAACTTCGACTTAATTTTTTTTAAATTTTCTTTTCACCGAAATTAGCTTACAACGTACTAATTATATTATAATAAACATCATACAAATAAAAATTCATATCTAGTACATCTAGATATAGTTATGCCAAATATAAACGCAATTTTTGTATTGGGTTGTCCGCTTCACAAGTAATGCCCCTTATGTAACAATCCTTTGCCTTTTTTCAATTAAATAAAAAAAAAATAACTTAAACTGCTAAATATATGAAAAAGAAGACTTAAAAAATTATTTAATCTGAAAATCAATTTGTGCAAGTGCTACTCTTAATAAAATTACTTAAGTGTCACACGCAACTACATACGACCAGAACAAAATAAAGTGGAAATAAGACCAAAACGGTCTACTTTTCAACACACGCACGCTTTCACTTATCCCAAAAAAACCCCACAGTTCTAATGACTGTGTAAATCGCTTTCCTATTTCTGTATGACGATTAGTAAGTTCCTGTTCATACTATGAAGCATTTTCTGCAAAACATTTGAGTCTACTGGAAAAGGGGTGAAGAAGAATCATAAATTGTACTTTGTTTTTTGAACATGCAGTTTTTGTGAGTTTATTACTGAAATGAAAAAGAAGAAAGGGAGAAGGCTTTCAAAATATTTAAATGTTTCAAAACAAACGTTTCACGGCATTGGCACGAATGCAGTTTGCAGGCATCTTATTTTTTACTACCAATTATATTTTAACAAATCTTGTGTGTTTTATTTAACTCTTCTTTTGAAACCGAAAAATGGATAACCCTATATGAAGTGCACCTTTTCGGTAAGCGGATTATATCATGAAGAAGCGATTTAAATTGGCCGCCGCGTTCGTTATACTTCATCGCTTCGAATTTTTGCCTTTAAATTAACAGGAACGATTTTAAGTAGCTTTTTATCAATTAACAAATTGTTTTAAAAGTATTTTAATTTAATTAATGTGATAATTGAAACAATTACACTGTGCTCGAAATTGACACTTTTTTTGAGACAAGCCGGGGACCGGGCGATTTAATCTAATTCGGGCACGCTGAATCCAGTGGTGCTAACCATTTTTTTGGTAGCTCTGGTTTTCGAGACATACCGTTTATTTTGAAAATGGAGGAGGTTGCACCAAATATGTTCGCGTAACTGAAAAAAATTTGCCTTTATTGAACAAACTCAAAAAAATTCCGCAATAACATTTTCTTTAAGAAAAATTAAACATTTTTCTCATAGAGGGAGTCGTGTTAGAAACCAAAATTTTTTAGGCAAAAAAAAAAAATTATTTTTTAGCAGCATTTTGAAATTTTTGTTTTTTTAAAAATTCATCAAAAATAAATTCCAGACATATAAAAATCAAAGTTGCGAACACAACAAGCCATAAATGATTAAAATCTGTTGATTACTTCTGATTATATTCACAGAACACCAAAAATTTTAATTAATTTTAGCATTTCATAAAACTCTATATTTGTATGGGAGCCCCCCTAAGAAGTGGTTATAAAGGCAAGTATGGCTCGAGAAAATGTTAAGGACAAAAAAATAATTAAGGTCAGTCATACATAATATCCCACAAGGGTAGACTGCTGGGCATTTATGGCACTCTTTCTTCAATATATTTCTAGTCTGTATTGAACATTATGTATGGGAGTCCCCTCAAGGAATTGAGCTAACTGGTAGGTATGTAAGAAATAAATGATGGCGATGAAAAATAAATTGGGGTTGGTGATACATTTGACCCACCTGTGGGCTTTCTAGGCACTGCGGGGCCAAATTTAAAAATTTTATTAAACCGCCACATTTTTATGGTTGAAATTCTTAAATTTGGCACCTGCCGTGCCTATGATGCCCCCAGTTGGGTCAAATGTATGACCATGATTGCGGAGTTGCAGTTTTTTGAGTTTGTTCAATTAACAAAAAAGTTTTTGAGTTACGCGAACTGTGTTGTGCAACCTCCTGCATTTTGGAAATAACGGTATATCTCGAAAACCAGAGCTAACCTAAACAAACGGTTAGCACCACTGGAATCATCGTGCCAGAATTAGGTTAAAACGCCAGGCCCCCGGCTTGTCTGTTTTTTCAACTAGCACAGTGTTATTATTCTGGTTGAAAAAATAAAAATGTAATATTGATTTAATTGTCATTTCAGTTGTTTGGAAATGAAATTTAATTAAAATAATAATTAAATAACAAAAAATCTTAATTCATTTTTTCGCTTAAAATTAAATGATTTAAACTTGTAGAATTGTTGTTGGGAACTGTTAAAACCTGATCTATATTTAAAATAATCAATTAACACCTTGTTTAAAATGACAAAGTTTGTTGGCCATTTTTTTGATTAAAATTAAAAATATCATTTATTGAAAAAACTTTAAATTTTTACAATTTTTAGTAATTAATATAATCATTTTAGTAATAAGGGCAAAATCAGCAAATTGTTTGCTTGATTCTATAAATTTGGTAATAAGAAACAATTTTTAATTTTTTCTGTGTTTATATCAAAGAGCATTTGTACGTAAATAAATCTCAACAAACTCAACCAAAAATAATATTCTATATAAAAATTTAAGCGACAGTTCCTACAATCTTAATAAAAGAAATCATATGCATCTTAGCAAGAGCTAAACTAAATAAAGATACTTATTGGCGGCACTCACTTACTTTACCTCTAAATTGACTTAATTTTGCATTCATTTAAGAAGTGTAAAAATAATTTATTTAAATTTATTTCCTTAAACGCAAAACGGCCCTATTTAAAAATTTTAAAGGAGAAGCAAAAAACTATTTAAAATGTTAAATTGATAAGTTGCCTTAAACTGTTTAAAATTTATTTTACTTCTATTTTTCTTGTCAAAACTTCCAGTTAGTTTGTCAATGGTGCATATTATTAAACTGTTAGTAAGGGGGTGTAGCGTTTATTATAATATAATCTTTTGTAGATAGTGCCGTTTTTTTTTTAATAAAATCTCTCATTTTAGTCCAATGATTCCAAAATTGCAATACATCAGAATCAATGAATGTCAGTTTTGTTATTGTTGCTTAGTTAGACCTTTTGCGTTTTAGATAGCGATATAATAAACAAATCATTCGTTTTTGTTATTAGATTCTAATAAACTTTGGAAATACATTTTTATAAAATAAAAAAAATTTCTTAAAGGTGTGTTTATAAGTTAAAAATAGTTCTCGCAAAATACTTTTATATCCGCAGATTACTCAGTAAGTTCAACTAAAAGTCTTATTAAATTGCTTGTATATAAATATTTGAAGGAATCTATTACTGCAATAACCATATATTTTTAAGACATACGAGATATTTCTTATGACTTACGTTTTTTGTCTCGCAATCAAATAAATGTTTAAACTTCGAATCAAACCAGTATACAACCTAAAAAATTGACAAGTGACTGGACTTAAGCCAGCCAACCAGCCAACAAACGCATTTAATTTAAAACAAGTAACAGAAGTCAAAATTGCTACTAAATTTCTATGTTATTGTTATTTCCTTTAATTTGTGTTAGGGTATGTGTATGTGAGTTCGTAGCATACAACCGTTTCCCTACAAGAACAAAAGCTTTTGAGACTGTCATTTAGAACGGGGTCTGCTGAAAGGCCATAACATTTGGTTTTATGTTCTATTTCGGATTTTATGTTTTTGAAATTGTGTTGGATAAAGAAGTGCGTCTACGAATGAATATTAGACTGGGCGAGTAAGTTAAGAAAATTCTTGTTACTGAACGAATAAACTAAAGTAGTTGTTAGTAACTTAATTGCAGAGCTTCCGGTTAAAAAGAAGTTACACACTGACATTTAGTTATAAAAAATCTTTTTAGTTATCGTATAGCAAAATGTGTAGGAAATGTATTCACATTTAAAATATATCAATAAATTTCGGGCGAAATAATCTGAAAGTAATTTAATTTTTTGATTGCTAATTTTTTAATACATCTAGGTATTTTTATATATTTTATGCGATATATGCAGGGCTAGATTTTTTACAAGACTTAAAATAAAAGTTGTTTTGCACATAAGACTTTATATTTTCCAATATGGCAAGTTGTTTCTAAACAAGAGTAGGATTTTTATTTAATTAAGGTCTTCTATGGAATTTTGAAGAAAATCTCGATATATTTTTGGCATATGTTAACTAATTTCTAAAATTTTGTAATCATATAGATATACTAATTTGTTTTAGTCTTAGCTACGGCTTTTAGATAACGACCGGAAAACTCACTCGTTTGACTTACATTTTAAACAAAAACAAATTTTAAAATTTCATTTTTTTTTAAATGTAAGTTTTGCGCTTGTCATCAAAAGACAGCCAGTTAGGCATAATTGTATGATTTTTTTTGAGCTTTTTTCTAGGGTATTTTTAAATGTTTGTTTCTAAGAACTCGCACCACCACAACCATATTATGAGTGTCAAAAACATTTATATGCTGACACTTAACCTTTAAGGATGCTACTACAGTCATGTAAAATATTTACACAGCAAAAATTAAAAATTGTCCTTAATCACCAAATTCTTACCAAATTCATACCAAATTCATAGTATCCAGCAAACAATATTGATTACTAAAAATTTAAAAAATTTAAAATTGTGAATTTTTTATTTTGCAATAAAAAAAAACTTTGCCGTTTCCAACAATGTGTTTATCAATTCGCAACAACCATTCTACAAATTTAAATTATTTTATTTAATACGAAAAAATCAATTAAGATTTTTTGTTATTTAATTAATATTTTATTTCAAAACAACTTAAATATTTATTAAATCAAAATTATATTTTTAATTTTCTTTCAACTTAAAAAAATAATTGATTCAATTATCACATTAATAAAATTGAAATAAATACCTCATAAACAAATTTTTTAATTGAAAAAAAAGTACCGATAATTTTTGCTGCGTAAAAAAAAACAATTATTTGTTGTTTTATATTAAGTAAAAGAATGGTCACGTAAAATTATACACAGTTGTCGCCAACTATAACATAATTGTTGTAGATATGCAAGAGGTTGAATTAATAATCAGATGTTTCTAGTAAGATTAATTGACCTTAAAATTTTTGGATTTTTAGTCCCTGGCCATTTTAATCTTTGCTTTTATCTGAGTATAAAGATAAAAACATGGTGGTCCAAAATGGCCAAAGGGTCTCAATTCCTTACAACTTTTTTAATTTTTATTTTTTCTGTTTTTTTCTGCATTTTGCGAAGAGGACTTAGGGAATAATTTATTTTCTGTTCAATTTAATGGTAATGCAAAACAATTGCAAACCGCCCAGGTCTGCAATAAATTATTTAATTGCATATTTATTTGTTTGTATGTTTGTTTGTGTTACACAAAAAACTTTCAGTCATCTGTTTTTGCTATGAAAACGATATCTCGCTAATGCCAAAAGAGTACAATGTAAAACAACGCACTAGATTTTAAGGAAGATTTTAAATGAACTCCAGATTGCGTTGTCATATAAACGGGCTTTAAGCCTAATTTGGCATAGACATTTATTAAATATAAAGAGTATTTATTAACTGTTGAAATCCCTCCATTTTTTACCTGGGCCAATATAAATATTTTCCCGAACTTAGGCTTTTTAAAATTCAGCGAAATCAATCTATTATTTCACTTAGCGGATATACAAATATGCTCCCGAAATATGAATTTTGACTCGATTAGCATTTTTCAATATAATGGCCAATAAGATTTGGCACAGCTGAAGATAGCCCTTTTATTTTTTTAATACAACACAATAAACCGATTAAAATTTTTATTTTGGTAAAGATCTATGCATTCTTTTTACTTTAAAAACTATGATTATTTTTTTTATTTGTATACATTTGACATTTACAGCCTGGCCCACAATGTCGACAAGAACATTTCTTTCTTATATTTATATTGAAAACAAAAACAAATTTAAATTTTTTTTATTATTGTTTTCAATATAAAAATGCGAAAGAAATGTTCTTGTCGACATTGTGGGCGTGGCAGTTAACAAATTACTTAGCATATCTAATAAATTTTTGCTGACAATTTTATATTTATCTCTTATTTCAAAATGGATACAAGGGAAACCTTGTTTATTAATTCTCAGACCTCATCAAATGCTCTTTCGAAATATATAACTATCACTCCACCCACGTAAAAGTGCACATATGTACTTCAAAATTATTCTGTATATGAAAAATAAAAAGACAAATTAAAAAAAAAATCTGTCACAATGCATTTCACATTTCATTTATTCATTGTGTACTCGTAGACAAACTGAAGTTTTCGTCCATTGGGATTAATTTTAGAATTCACAATATTAATATTATATTTCTATTTTACATACCATTACCCACAACGCAAACGGCCCTAACTATCCCAAAATTAAAAATCAAATTTTCCGAGAGTCTGATGCATTGCATCAACTTGTGTTCACAACAAGTGTACAAAAATGGAATCAAAAACGGATAAGCCCCTATGGCGCTCAAACCCCTTACTAACCGTTCGCATAATATGTAACATTATCAAAACAACTTGCATGTTTAACTGTCAAATAATTTTAAGGCAATTATAATTGAAACTAATACATTTTATTTTAAATAGTTTTTTGCTTCTCCTTCAAAATTTTAAAAATGTTAGATAGGGTCGTTTGCGTTTAAGGTAACTATATATTTTTTGTAGTTCTTTTATGTATATTTTTTTAATTAAAAAATTTTCTAATGTTTTTGTTGCTATTTCTCCAATTAGAATTTCTTTACTTAATATGAATAAAACATTACTAGAAAGTGTGCATGTGTAAGTGCTCGTTTCCGCCTGCACTTATACACTCCAAAAAATTGTCTTGGTGACTTTTCTTTAGTAACTTGTTAATTTCAAAATTTTTTGAGTGAAAATCAAGTGGGTGTGTGGTGATAAAAGTAAAAACAATTTTATTTTTTAAGCTTTATTTACCAATAGAGTGGTGCGGTCTCCATAGAAAAAAAAAGTTGAGCTAGTCTCCTCCTAGGATTAACGATTAGTTGAAAATGATTCCAGAAAATTTTTTTAATTTTTTGCCACGCCTCTGGATACCGCATTCAAAGTCCGATCATAACATATTGCACACCGTCATTCATGGCCTTACTATAGCTTCATTTTTAGCCTTTGGGGACTTTTTAATCCAATATCAACTTATGGGCATCACTTACGCCATCTCGGATCCTTCCCCCCTCATGTCCAATTTTTAAGCCTTTCTTATACTTAGGTATGGGTAGGTTTTAATATGTTCACTTTTATGCCACACCTCAAAAGTATGCCCCATTTTTCTTTTACACATACATATTGCATTAAAACAGGTAGATCAACATACAAAGTAAATGAAATTGTAGATACAATTCTAATATATTTTACAAAGTTAATTTTGACTTGTTCTTGTCTATTGTAATGAATCTTGTAAAAGGACCTGACGTCATATACAGACAATGCTATAAAAATAGTATAGTATAAAAATAGTATTTATTATTTTGTATTTAATTGATTTAAATGGTTATTGCAATCACATTAAGATTGTGAAGTATTTTTTTTATAATAATTGTTACCATTTAACACAACATTTTTTGAACTATGAAGAAAAATGATTTATTGTAATCACTGTGGAAAATTTACATAATTTAATCATAACAAAATTTTGGTTATAATTATAATGATTGAGGTGGTTCGTGTGGTTGTCTGTGACCTTATTATAAAAAGAAAAACTTTTCTCTGTCTACAATTTAAATTCAAATGATTGTATTAAATTCATTATAATATTGTTTTATTTTTTTATTTTCCCTTATTTGCTCGTAATTTTTGTTGTTTCTTTTTAAGAAAGCGGAGACAAAATAGAATGATTTTTCTTCTCTTTCTAACGTTGTTGCAACCATAATACGGTTTTCCTTTCATTTTAATAAAAAAAATTCTTACAATATTTCTCATATTTCAAGATTTTTTTGTCCGCCTTAAAATAATGTTTTCATAAAAGAGACTGATGGCAAAAGATTAATTTTGTAGTTAAAAAGATGAGAAAAGTTCTTTTTTACAATATAATAAATGCAATAAATTTTTAATTTCGTTAATATATTCATTTTAAAAATTGCAAGGAAAATTGTATGCCCGCTATTTATATTTCTGCCAGCCGCCGGTTTCATCAGCATTGAAATATGAAATACGTCTAAGAAAATTAGTTCAAGAATAACAAAATAAAAGTGTGCAAGAAGAAAAAAAATTTGAAATTGTGGATAATTATTTAAAAGGCACAAGATTATAGTGTTGCATGAATACTAAAGTCAAAGATTCGCTTACCATATTCTTAAGTTTTTCTATTTAACTAATTTAAGAAAATAATTTAAAAAAAATAATTATTTAACATTTAAATTTTTCGAATAAATTTTGAGGTAAATTTTAGTTTACAAATATCCTTTATAAAATTAAAATTAACTTCATATAATTCATTACAAAAATAAAAATGTTGAATGTAAAAAGTAACTTATAAAAGCAGGGGGGGGGGGGTAACAACAAATATGGCAAACTTCGAAATAATGAAGGGAAAGCAGAGATTTTACACAAAGCTTCTTTTTGTGGTTCTAAACAATATCCCAACAAATCGTTGATCAAGACCAGTGAGTGCATAATCTGCAATCTCAATTTTAAATCACTGTTACCTAAACAAAACCGAATAAAAGAAATTATCGAATTAAATGCAATTGATTAAAATGATGACTTTAGACAAAATGAGTGACCAATAATTGAACGTCGCACAAGTTGTTAACTGTTATTTGTTATACTTAACGAACCGATGAGTCCTTTAAGTTATTCATGTAAAGAAAAGAGTAAAATATAATGTTAAATTCTCAATCAAAAGTAACAATATTAAAAATTGTTCTTCAATAGTTTAATACTTTAAAAGCATTAGGGCTAATTACAAATAGGAGCTAATTAAATGTGGGATTTTGTTATTAAAGTTTTTTTTAACTATTTAATTGTTGCAGCAACTGTGCAAGTTGAAAAAATTGTCGTCAGGCAACCGGCGCACAGTGGGAAATTTTACGAGAAGGCGGTCAAAATTCCATAACTTTTGACTGGATCGGTATTTTTTTATGCGATTTTCTTTGCTCGTTAGGTGCGATATTAGGCTTTAATTTGCTATAAAACGTAAAATTCGACTGATAGGAGCAAAAGTTATAAGGAGTTCAAAATGCATTTTCATTTTTTTGTTGAGTTTCGGTGTAAAAGTTGAATATTTCAAATATGAATTTTTTATAATTTATCATTATTTCTCTTGTATTTTACAACTGATACTTATTTTTTATTGTCGAACTTAGATCCTGTCAGAAAATGCCAATATTTGGCCCCTGTAAATTTTTTAGTCCCAATATTCACAGGGGCCAAAGGTTGGCTTTTTTGGGACGAGACGAGTTGTTATAAGGATAAAACTGAAAAGGAATATTTTGAAAAATGCCCAAATAGCATTCTTAGCTATCGATAACATTTTAGGTAATTAAACTTTTATTTTTGGTTTGAGATGTATGTGTATTTTATTTTTATATATTAATACAAATATATACTTAAATCAAAAACAAATTATAATCTATAAACACTTTTAAATTAAACAATATTATTAAAAATTTCTTCTAAATAGCTTTGGGTTTCATTTTCCAGAAGTTGTTTAGCTTCTTCCTCTAATTCGATTGAGGTTGATTTCCATTTTTGTCGAATACTGGACATATATGGATCTGATGTGCACAACAAAATAGTAATAATATCTTCATTAGTACTTTTCTCTTGTATTATGCTCGCGGAAGAATCTGTAGTCTTTGTTCCTTTTTTCTTGCGCTTCTTCAGATAGATCTCCAATTGGTAGGATATTGTGTTGAACTATTTGTTCCCCATGGTATAAAATTTTATGAACTATGGTTGGCATATGTTTCCAAGAGTATTTTTTGTTATAAAGAATTGCTGTTTCATTTGCATACTGGCCAAATTTTTTTGCATTTATCTTTCTGCTACATGATATAACTTGTAAAATGATCTGGAATCGTCTTATTTATTCAAAATGTACTCCTGTGATAGATGCTGCAGTTTCTGGATCGGAAAAGAATCTCCTTGCAGTGTTTCCATCATTTGAATTTCCTTCTCCTTTGTTGAAGAGGGAATTTCAATTTTCCATACATCCATTTCTGTAACTCTACTGGTTGACGGCTCTAAGCCAATATAAGTTTTTCTTAAACGTAATGGTACGAAAGATACCATGAATAAGTTAGCATCAGATGAGTTTTCTGAATTACATTGCTTGTATTGTTTCTGACCAGAGCTTCCATCACATCCCCATTTAGAAAATAAAGTGATGCTGCAATTTTTAAGTTTTTTTAAACAGTCAGCATCAAGTTTATTTAATAATCGTTCTGCAGTATGTTCGAGAAGAGCCTGCAATTTTACTTCTGCTGAACTTGAAGTTACACTAATAGCCGTTTGTGAAGGTAAGCACTCTTTTTTGACAGAAACTAAATCTCGATATGCTGGAAAGATTCCACAATTTTTTTCATTGGTTCGCTTTCGCAGTTCTGTATACTGATTTTTTGTCAGTTTTAAATCCAAAAATAGTGCAAATGCTTCTTCTGGAGTAAATTTCATTTCTTCAGTTGGCGTAGGCATACTTTTTAAAATCCTCTTTGTGCGTTTAGGGCTCGCTTCCACTATTTTTTCAATTATTGCAATTTTTGTTTTCTTATTTTGCGTTGGTTAAATTTGATGCAGAAATGAATCCATTATCATACTATGAGAAATTTCTTCATTGATATTTGCAAGCTTGCGTCTTCGTGATCTTTCACTGCAATTGTCAATTTGTTTTGCGGGCTGACCCACTTTACCAGTTTCCTTAGCGGTTATTGACAGCTTCTTAAAAATCAGATCATTTGTTAGCCATTTTTCGTTGCGTAAGTAAAACGTTTTCTTGTTTCTAGAACATTTAAAAAATTTTTATCTTATGAATTTTGATTTCTTGTTCGTTGCATAATTTAAAGAATGGATTATTAATTATGTGTAACACAAAATCTTTTTCATCTTTCTGTTGAGGAATATCTGCGAGAACTTTATAACTGAACTTAGCCATTGTTTAAACAATAATAAAGGTAAAATTATGAATGCATGCATTTTTATACTCTTGATAAAATTTTTTTTAAATTATCTTTTGTTACCACTTCTTGGAAACATAAAAACCCTTTTTTAAATACAAATTTAATCTTTTATTACCATTTCTTTGAAACATAAAAAAACCCCTGTTTTCACACTTTTTAAAAGGATAACATACCGGCAATAAATTAACAGGTAACATGAAGGTAATTTTCACGTAAAATATAACTGCTCTTCCATTTTTTTAAATTAAGTTGCAATTTTCAGGTAATTAAACTATGTAGTTTATGTTGCGGCTATTTACTAATGTTTAACCTTTTAACTTACTCAAAAATCTAACGTGTTTGTCTATTTATGTCGCCTATTCGTTTTGCAGCATCCGTTCACCCACAATAAGTTTATAACAATGGCAATACCTTTACCTTCTCAAAATTAATTGATAACCTGACGTGCTAGATAATTTATGTGGCCTGAACTGCTTTATTTGTCGAAAATTCTTTAAGATTCACCTTCTTTAATTTCAGTAATGTTTCCTTGCAGGACTTATTTTTAGAACCGAATATCTTACCTTGGGTCACAGAAATTGCTGTAGTTCGCAAGATCGTATCCAGATGTGTGTACAATGGGGTATAGAAATGTAGGTTAGATTCTGGACTACAAGAGAGTATAGATTTTTTTTTGACGCGTTTTGACGGGCAGGACTTACGTTCTATAAAATAGGAAATTTCCGGGAAATTTTGACATTAAAAAAAAAAGAAAATTAAATAGTTCTACAGGTCGCAGAGTTTAATGCTTTAAACCACGTATAGCTAATAAGATAAACTAATACACAAAACTTATTCTGTCAAAAAATCTTGAAAAACAAAAAAGTTATGAGCATTTAAACTTCAAAAGTTTACTCAGAAATTCAAATCTATAACCAAATACTGACAAAGTCCATTTGGGACCACCCTGTTCTCAATGAAATAGTTGAAATAGGGTTGAAATTTTTTGGATCCCGAGGTTCACTAGTATTTACTTTCACATGAATAAAAAAATTTCAAAATCGGAGAACATAAAAAAAAATAGTTTTGGCCGCCTTCTCAAAATATGAACCAGTGTGCGGCGGGTAAACATAATTTGAGTACTCTGAATCTAGTGGTGCAAACCGGTTTTTGGTTAGCTCTTGTTTTCCAGATATACCGTTATTTCGAAAATGCAGGAGGTTGCACAAAATATATTCGCGTACCTCAAAAGCGGTATCGTTTATTGAATGAACTTAAAAAACCGAAATTCCGTAATTTTTTCTTGGCAAAAAAATCTGAATTTTCTGAATTTCTTGGGATAATTCTGAAATTAAATGGGAAAACATTTCTGAAATTGTGAACGTATAAGGAACAAATTTCCAACCAAACAAGCCCTAAATGGTTGATCTCTGTTTTCAACTTATGATTTTATTTACAAAAGAAAAAAGTTTTAATTAAACTAGTATGGCCAGCAGTCGAGACAATCTCAACTGCAATCTAAAGAAAAGAATTGGTTTAGTGTATGCCAGCCATCCAAACGGACTAAGTCGATTGTTACACTAAAAGAGGGGTCCAGAACCAATGCCTTAAAAAGTTACACACATCATACAATCGCAATATATCCCTTCCACTTATGGTACTGTGGGCAATAAGAAGATTTGTTTTTATACCCACACCGGTAGAGAGGAAATTATGCGTAAATGGTGCAAATTCTTTTAATGTCATAACTCCCTTAGAAATGTTGGCATTGATATAAAATTTAGCAACGATAGCTTTTGTAATAGCTACTACGTGAATTTTGTACAGGTACGTCCAGATTTAACAGTGGGACCCCCCCTTAAATCCCACTTAAAAAAGTTGGAAAGGGTATTATGCGTTTGTGCTGAATAAAAACTGGTGCCTATTTCACAAAGTTCTTTACGGAATAAAATTGTTTTGAATTCAGCCCACATATATTCCATTGTATTTTTTGTAAGAAATTAGTTTGATATCTAAATACAAAATTGCTTATTTTTAAAAATAAAATAAAAATTTTCGCTTGGGAAAATATATTAAAACATAAATAAAAAAATATAAACAAAAATTTTTATTTTATTTTCAAAGACAGGAAGTTAATTTTACTTTCATAAACTTTTTCATGAAATGTAAAATAAAATTTTAATATGTATGTGCGTGTGTTTGCAAGCAAATTTAAAACGCCTTTTAAACACTAAAACGGCAAAAATTTAGAATTTATAAAAATACCTTTTAAACGTTATAAGTTTCACTAAAATCGGTGGGCGATAAAATACATAAAATTCAACTACAACAAAATTGTTCCCGTATTTATATATTCGATTTAAGAATTTCATAAAACTCCATATTCGTATGGGAGCCCCACTAAAGGGTGGATATAAAGGACATGTATGTTTAAGAAAAGGTTTGGGAAGAAAAATTATGGAGGTTGGTCATACGTTTTATCCCCATACGGGCGACACCTGACAGTTATGCTTGTACCTCATTTGGAAATTTTTGATATTTCCGTTCTCCGGATATAGAGAAAAACAGACGGACATCGTTAAATCAACTAAAAAAATTTAAAAAAAAAAAATTCAAAAATAAACAACTTATAAAAAAAAAATGGAGGCAGTTGTGGTTTTCGCTCATATCTCAGCCATTTATGGACCAATCATGCTGAAATTCAATAGAAAACTTTAACGGAGTATATGTTCACAGAAAAAAGTGTTTTATCAATTAAAAAAATGGTTTAAAAAGTATTTTAATTTAATTAATGTGATAATTGAATCAATAATTTTTTTAGCTGAAAAAATTTAAAAATTTAATTTTGATTTAATTAACATATTAGTTGTTTTAAAATAAATTTTCAATTAAAATTTTAATTAAATAACCAAAAATCTTAATTGACTTTTTTCGTTTAAAATAAAATAATTTAAACATGTAGAATTGTTGTTGGGAATTGTCAAAATTTATTTAAATAAATTAACACATTGTTTAAAATTTGAAAGTTTTTTGATCACTTTTTTAATTAAAATGAAAAATATATTTTATTGAAAATATTTTTTCAAAATTTTAAAATTTTTAGTAATCAATAATAATCATTTTGGTAATAGGTGCAAAATCAACAACATGTTTGCTTGATATTATGAATTTAGAACAAATTTGGTGATAGGAGAAATATAATAATTTTTTCTGTGTTACAAAAATGTATAGCACCCCAGTCCCCATCATTTCTTGGGTCTTCGGAAAACCCATGTCAATATACAAACGGCTGTGGGAAAAATCGCCCAAAGAAAAATGGCCCAAAAAAAGAAATGAAAAATCGCCCAAATGAAGAATCGCCCAACAGAACATGAAAAATGACCCAAAAAGTTATATATGAAATTTTGCCCAAAAGAAACGAAAAAGGGCCCAAAAAAAAATGAAAAATGACCCAAAAAGCAAAAACGAATTTTTTCCCGGTGGCATGTTATAACGTCCAGTGTCATAGTATCCATGGACGTTATGACACTCCAAAAAGTGTAATAGTGTCCATGGACACTGCGCTAACTAAAGCTTCTCTGCACAGCCGGCCTTCGGCCGGGCGCAAGGATTTTCTCCTCTATGGTATAACAAACACCGGCTTCGCTAACTAAAGCTTCTCTGCATAGTCGGCTTGCATTTGGAAACAAGGCAGATTTTTGAAGCTTTACTTAGCGAAGCCGGTGTTTGTTATACCATAGAGAAGAAAATCCTTGCGCCCGGCCAAAGGCCGGCTGTGCAGAGAAGCTTTAGTTAGCGAAGCCGGTATTTGTTATACCATAGAGGAGAAAATCCTTGCGCCCGGCCGAAGGCCGGCTGTGCAGAGAAGCTTTAGTAAGCGAAGCCGGTGTTTGTTATACCATAGAGGAGAAAATCAAAAAAATGGGCCATTTTTCATACAACATTTTTGGGTGATTTTTCATAATTAAAAATCACCCAAATTTAAAAAACGAAAAATCACCCAACAATAACGAAAAATAGCCCAAAAATTTTAGGTCAGTTTTCATATGAATTTAGGCCCAATTTTACATGGAATTTTTTTGGGCGATTTTTCATTTCTTTTTTTGGGCCATTTTTCTTTGGGCGATTTTTCCCACAGCCATACAAACAGACAGACGGCCTTCGCTGCTCATAAGAACCCAGAATATAGATTCCTTATAGGGTAAAAAATCAATTTTGTAGAAATTACAACAAAATTATGTATACCCGTTAACCTGCGGTGAAAGGTTTAAAAATACGGACAATTTAATTGTTATTAAGTTGTAATGTCAAATTTCATTTAAGAATTTTTCAATTTTTAAGATGTCTAAGCTTAAAATCGAGGTTTTCGCCTATTTTCTTTTTTTGCCATTCAGCGCAAACTATTTTTATTTATCAAACGTGATGTAACGTCTGAAAATTCTACCAATTACACTGTGATATAATTTGCCACTTTTTTTGAGACAAGTGAGCTCCTAGCGTTTTAACCTAATTCGGGTGCGCTGAATCCAGTGGTGCTATCCGTTTTTTACGGTAGCTCTTGATATCGAGATATACCTCTATTTCAAAAATTTAGAAGTTTGCACAACAGATACTCGCGTAACTCAAAAACCGTTTAGTTTGTTGAACAAACCAAAAAAAAAAGATTTTAATCATTTATGGCTTGTTTTGTTTGCAACTTCGTTTTTTTATATGTCTAGAAAATTAGAAGCTGACTGTATTTTTAAATTATTTATGATTTTTTTTTAAAACAAAAATTTCGAAATTTTGCTAAAAAATTATTATGTTAATTAGCTTCTTAAACGACTGCGTATATTAGAAAGAAGTTAAACCTTACTTAATGGAATTTCGGGTTCTTAGACTGTTCGCGAGTTACGCGAGTATCTGTTGTGCAACCTCCTCCATTTTCAAAATAACGGTATATGACGAAATCACGAGCGAACTTAAAAAGGTAAACACCTTTGGATTTAGCGTAGCCAAATAAGGTTAAACCACCAGGTGGACGCCTTGTCTATTTTTCCAACTATTACAGTGTTATCTTTTAGATAAACGTTTAACCTTTAGATATCTTTATCTGAAGACAGGTTCACGACGAAGGCAGGATCAAGACAAAAAAGTTACTTCATTTATGTTTTCTTAAGATATATTTTAGAAAATATCCTAAAAAGATATGAAGTCAATACCTCTACCTCTTCATTTCGTTTCTCTTGGCCTGGTATAGAGCGGCAGTATGTAATTATCAAACACATCATATAAATAGATTTCAACGGACGATATCTTAGTAAATGGAAAATATACCTAAGCAGTTCAAAAAGCCTTTTATTGCAATAAACTTTGCCTTGTAAAATTAAAGCGAAATGTAGCGGAACATCTATCGAATTTGAATATAGCGAAAACCTGTATTTTTTAAGTTCGGGTTAAGATATAGCGCAACTCAAAGCCTTTGAAAAATACTCTAGTCCAAGGATTTAGACTTTTTCTAAATTTTGTCGGCCTGTGTAATCATGATAAGATAAATGTGTTGATCATATAAAAGGTTTTTTAAATTATTATATGATTCCGGCAAAGATATGAATGCTTGATGAGTCTAGACTATCTTATCTTAGCCTTATTTGCTTTGGCTGTGTATGGAAGTTTTTTTTATTTATTAATAGGAAAATCTAAAAATAATAGACTCAATTCATACACTTTACAATTGGTTAATATTTAAAGTAATTTTATTAATAGTTTAGTTTTAATGTAAAACAGACATCACTTTTGCAAATATTAATATGTTTTATTCATCTCAAATATTATTTATAAATGATTTTACAACTGAGCCATAAATCAATTACAAACTTTTTAACTCATCTTGAATAACCATACAAAATGTTTATACGGATGTGTGCACGACAGCAAGCTTTATTAAATTATGTATGTGTATGTGTTTATATGTGAGTGTGTGGTAAAGTCCTTTACGAATTAATCGACCAAATTATAAATCGGATTTTCCCCTTTCAATAAATTTCCATATACAGTACGATAATCCATTTATAAAAAGAGAAATAATTAACTGATTGTGGGCTTGAGTTGTTAAACATTTTACAAACACTGTAAAATTGTTGTTAATTACAAAATACGATGGAATAATTTTATTGAATTACAGAAACAATTCATTTAAGATAAATAAAAAGTGAGCGTAAGAAGTGGGGGTAGCAAAAAAAGGCATAATAAACATTTTATAATCATAAATGTACAATGAAAAAATGCAAAATCTAACATGATCTTGAAGATTGTGTTGCGTTTAAATACAGTAAAGTCTTAAAAGATAAACCTCCATGAAATGTATATTGTTGAAAAGCGTTAAGTGATTTATTGCTCGATAATCCCAGCTGATGAGCATTTTATATACAAAAATTACCAAGTGAAAAAAAAAACATTTTAACGAACACAACCACACAAATACAAAAGAAATGTACTATTTAATGCACAGACACAGGAATTTTTTATTATTGTTTGCTTCTTTTATAGAGCACGCTTTTACTTATAAATCCTTAATGTACACATGCACATAAATGAATGAATACACAAGTGTGTGAAAGTGTTATAGAAATCAAAGAGAACTGTAAAACAATTAATTATTGACTTGATTCGTAGCAAAGAGAGAAAAGTGTGATTATTTAAGGGGTTTGTAGCCCTAGAGCCGTAATGTTAGTCGATTCGACTTTAGATTGCACGATCACTTTGAACTCTTGTGTATTCGCAGTCATCATTGTTCTCTTCTTGTGAGCAAACGTACTTCTTCAGTAAACATTGTTTTTTTTTAGGTGACAGAGGTCGTCTTAGTCGATACGACTAATGATTAGTGTTTATGTAACTTTAATTTAACTTGAATTCTATTTCATATTTAGATATAGTTTTTCATATAACTTTTTTTTTACATGAAACGAATTTTAAACATAGATTGATATTTAAATAGTTTGGTGAAATTTCCCATAAGTGCTTTGTTTTCTAAAGCTATTAATTTTTTTATAGAACGAGAAAAATAGTTTATAAAAGGAAAATACTGGTCATATATCTTACTCATTTCGACTAATGATTAGTGGTTACGTATAAAAAATATCGTGAGATCTAGGAATAATACAAAAACACCACTAATAAAACATTTCAAGGGTTAAAAGAAACTAAGTAAAATGCTCAGACAGTTATGTACGCTTACAATCCTAAAGTCTCAAATACATGCTCATTTGCTGCAACGTCGTCATAACTCAAAATAATATATTTCAAAATCAACGTGTTTAAAGTTTTTGATTTGCTCGCACCCCTTAGACAAAATAACGACACATTCTCCTAAAACGGGTTAAGTATAAAGGTATAAAGATAAATTTTATACTCAATATAAAGAAAAACATTGCGAACAATTCTGCATCACTAACTCCAAAACTTCATTTTTTGAATAATGACAACGTTGCAGGTAATGAGCTGTATTTAAAGAAGAAATATGTTGCGATATGATCACTGGCCCAACACTTTGTTTAAAAAAACCCATATTATATTCATCAAGAAGATTCATATGGTTGCTTTGACTATATTATGATTTTGTATATTCTTTACATGTTCAGCACAACTGCACTGTGGTTGTCCTCGATTATTTAGTGATCGTTATAACTTTTGCGTATGATAAGCACAAACACATTTTATGACTGAAAAAAATTAATCTTCTGTTGCTTGTGAAAGCACTCATGAAAAGGGTTGAGTTCAGTGTTGCCTATTTAGCCATTTAGTGGCTAGAGTTAGCCGTTTTTCTCCTTTTCAGCCATTAGAAAATAAAAGTAGCCACTAGCCATTTTTTTTTTAGCCATTTTCCAACATGTTTTCTTTGAAATTAATAATTTTTATTTTCTTATAAAAATTTATAAAATTGCTAAAAGTAAAAAACGCATTTTATTACAATGTTGCAATATAGAGATTTCAGAATTTACTATAAAGTTGCTCTCACTTCAATGGTCTAAAGCTGAAGTAGAGAGGGTATTTAGCCAAGTAAACATCGTTAAAAGAAATTTGAGAAATTTTATTAATTTATTTATTTAATGATTTTCTAATACAACAAGATACATTATCTTATAATTAAAGTATTAAAATCAGAAAAGTTAGTTTAAGCATATGTATGTGTCCTAATATTTAAAATTAATCTGCAAATATAGTAATAATAATTATTATTCTATTCTATTATAATAGATAAATATATAAATTATTACAATTAACAAGAAACTTAATTAAAATGACGGAAATATTAGATTATTGGTTCCAGAAATGGATTGAATATATAAAAAATTGTTTCTCAGATGCTGCATCACGATGTCGAAGTTGGACTAGGCTGTTAACTCTCGAAGACCTCATGAACTGAAGACGGTCATATAGATATTTTGGTTCCGTTGTCGTTATAATAATAGGTTACATTTAGCAACCGTTACTTCGATTTTATCATTTAGGTAAATATTTATACTATAACAATAAAATATTTTTTATCTCTTCTTGTATTATTTAGATTTAGACTCAAAAGGTTGGGTAAATGTTGTCATGATTATGATTCACCTTCAAAAAAATTAGTATTGTGGTTACTTTATTGAACTGTTTATGGGTTTTATTGCAAATTTTTATATTTTAATCAGGTTTAAATTGATCAAATTTAATTTTCATTAAATTATTTTTAATGAAGAAAGGAATTTACAACATGAAATTAATTAAAAAATTTTGATAATTTTTCATTCTAGACTGAAGCTGGGATTAAACCCGCGGACAGGTTGATTTAACTTGTTTCGATAGTAATCACACTATCTCTTGAGAAATCTTAGCCGTTTAACAGAATGAACAATTATCAATAAATTTTAATTCATTTCATGTTGCAAATTTCTTTCTACACCTTTAAAATATTTAAAACTAATAGGCAGAAGTGATTCCAATTTATCGACGATTTAATTTTTTAAATGCTAAAATATATTTAATTTTCGTTTATTTTTAAGTTACAAATTGATTGAAATTTACAATTTCATTGTGAAAAACTTTTAATGAAATATTTATGGTTTGTAATTAAATTTAAACGTGTTTTTATTACAAATTTTTTAAGCTATTTCTTAAGCTACTTTTTAGCCATTGTTTTCCGTAAATTCAGCCATTTTTGGTTACCAAGTTTTGGCAACACTATTTGAGTTAATCACAAAAGTTATTAAAGTAATCAAGATATTGCCAACTCTCTGCATATCAACGACCTGTGACCTTATCGAAACATATTTTTCTTCCCTATATTCCATATTTAAAATGTAATACTAAAATTTATGACTTTTTAATTGAGTTTACGTCACAACAATATTCATAAATGCAAAAAAAAAAAACAAATATTAGAATGTTGAAAATGTTACCGACCTTGTAACATACTCTGTATACTTTGGTCTCCATGTGTAAAAATTTGTCTGAACGTGGAACAAGGTCCCTTCCAATAAACATTTTCTAATTGTCATGATATATATATTATATTATTTCGTAGATGTTCTTATGTTACCTTATAACCAACATGTTCCTTAAGGCCGTTTTACACCATCACACAAGTCTTAAGTATTTTGGCGAAAATGCATCACTGATATAATTCTGTGGTTTTCACGAATAATCGCGTAAGTCGGTTTTTACCGAAATTGAGATAATGATGTCAAAGTGTTACATTTTGCATTAGGTTTTTATAAGTATTAAGCTTTTTAGAATATAATGTAGTATTATTAATTTTTTTCTGCTAAAAACAACTTAAGTTAACTGTTTAATAAAATATTTTGCTATTATAACGATTTATGTCGACATACATCGCCAAAAATTGTAAAATTGCTGAATATGTTTCCAAATAAAAAGCATATGTGATGTTATGTTGTTATTCGTGCAAAAAATATGAAAGTATTTTTTGAAAATTTTTCTATTAATAACAACTAAAGTCGTAAAAATAACAACGTAAGTCGTCATGTGTGATTAAAATGATAACATTTATTTTCACAAAAAAGACCTTATGTGGAGATATGATGTTATATTGCACACACTTAATGAGTCAATCAAACATATGCATTTTTAATCCTTTTACAGATTGTGATCCTGTGAGGATTCTTTCATGAAAACTATGTATAATACGTAGAAAGTCACTTTTAAGAGGATAGTAAAGAAAAAAGTTTAAAAAAGCATTTACAGAAGCCGCAATTGAAAAAAATAATTGTTTTTGCTCTCCTGAAAAGTTTGGTTTTATAACTTACGCGATTATTCGTGAAAACCACAGAATTATTGTTTGAAATTTTTCAAAAACAATAACAACTTATCATGACAGGGTTGTATTTTCCTCAAAATGCGTAAGACTTTTGTGATAGTTTAAAGTACCATTTAATGCCCTGTTGCTTTTTAAATTTTTTTAGTTATTATAATTTACATAAAAAAAACACACAAACAAATCATTGCAATTTCTTGCTTTTGAGATTTTTCCGTATGTAAATACAGCAACCATAATATGTTTACGTTTTAATATTTGAGTATAATTTAATTTCATTGAAGTGTTTGCTGTATTTAAATGTTTTCTGCTGCTTCTTTTATTCAGATTTTTATTTGATTAATAAATTCAATGGTTCAATGCAATAAATTTTCATTTAAATAAATTCTGCAACACCATCATTCACATACCGACCGATAGCACTGCCATTAAGGTAAAATTTTACGTAAGAGAAATCTGTAAAAATTCACGACCAGCATTTTTTTTTTTTTTTTAATATTCTGCGGTCCAATACTCGAGTTTGTGGGAAATTGTTTAAAGTTTTAATTAAGATTGATTGGTTACAATTTCATTTAAGGATTAAGTGAAAATATTGCTGGTGGTCAACAAGAGAGGGGAAATGAACTGAAATTTTAGCATAAATTTCACTTTCTGTTTGCATTAAATTTAAAGCAATAAATTTCTGTATTGGTGTTTAACGAAGTATGATTTAACACCAAATAGATTATTAATTTCAAATATTTCAATCTTTAAGGAATACTTAATACACTCAATTATGTTACTTTCAATTGTAAACATTTATGTTCATTAAGGAACTATTTAAGCAGTAAATTGCGGTAAAAAATTATTACTTTTGCGGCTCAAACACTTTTAAACTGAGATATTTTAAATAACTTAAAAACGTTCTTTGAGATAGAAAAAAAGGAAAACAAACTGCACTTAAATAAAGAATATGACCTTATGTTCGTAAATCCATCACTGCTATGCATCATTCGAGCAAACTGTGCTTTACACTGCCAATGCAAGTTTGCTGATGATCTTTAATGGCAGGAGCCTTTTTTTCTTCACTTTCTTTCATTTGATTTGCAGTGATGCATTTATGAACATGCTATATGTTGTGATATGGCATTACGGTATAAATGATTATGATAACTAGGGCTTGGATTTTTATGCAAATGCATATATATATAATACAAAATCAATTTAGATCAGTAATTTTTTCATACCAAAGGATTTGCAGGAAAATGGCATCGATTTGTTTTTGCATATTTTTGCATATTTTTTGCTATAAATGCATATATTGCTTTTAAGTGCATTAATTTTGCATTTTTTATTTTTGTTATGTATATTTATTATTTTTAAAAGAAATTTAAATCAAATAAGTAATATTAAGTACTTTATATTTAGAAATATCGGACAAAATTAAACATAACTCGAATCTGTATTGCAAAAAAAATATAGGATTTCATGATATAAAAAAAATGTTAGATTATTTGATTTTAATAATGAAAATAAAATTGAAAATGAATATTATTCAAATATGCTCCCTTGACTTCCGTTGACGTTGAGCGTACAGTTTCAATGTATAAAAACTTTTTGCGTCCGAATAGACAGAGTTATGTTTTTGGAACTTTGAAGAAACTTTTACTTGTTTATACTAATATAAATTTAAATTATATCCAATTAATTATTTTAAAAAGAATTAACAAGTGATTGAAGTTTGTTTTTGGTTTATTTTATCTTAAGTTTGTGTATTTATTTTAATATACATATATGTAAGTTTACGTAGTTACCTGAAGTATTATTTTTGTTATTAATAAATATAATTTAAACAAATAACTTTATATACTTTTCTCATTTTAAATGCATATTTTCCATTTGATAGCGAATGTTTTAAGCGCATATTTTTGATTTTTAGTGCATGAAAATCCAAGCCCTGATGATAACATTTTCGAATTTAAAAACATATAATTAGTTATGGCAAGAAATTACGACCATACACATGTATAATTTTGGATAACAGGAAAACATTAAACCTGTACATTAGTGTGTCCCAAAAAAAAATTTTTTTTATGCCCCACCTTTTTTTTGAAAGCTTATAGTGTGAAGTATTTTTGTGATTTTTTTCAGATTTTTCGGAAGAGGTTTAGAGGTCGTTAAAACCGAATTTAACCCAAAAATCGTGTTTTCTCGACTTTTTTGAATTTGGCTGATTACTCGGCCAATTAGGACGATTTTCTTTTTTACTAATTCAATTTTTTTAAAGAAACCTTCTCAAACTTTACTTCTCTGTGCAGATATTAAAAGTTTCGGTTATTTTTTTGCTCATTTGGGTCCCCCTAATCACATTTTTTTGTAAATTTAGCATACATTTAAAAAATAAAGCTTTATAACTTTTAAAATTTATATTGAAGTTAAAAAAACTAATGATTCAGTTTAAAAGGTGGATAAATTCTAAGTCATTGAAAACACAATTGAATTTGCTCTTAATGTTCCAAAGTTATACCCTTTTTAAGTGTTGTACCCATTTTGTGAAATTAAAAATATTGTAATGCGTTTGCCAGTTATGCATCGGATTTGTTTTAATGTTAGATATATAGATATTAGGTATTCTTTCAAAATATTAAATATGGGTGGATTTTTGTTCTGTTGCACAGACTTCAGCAATGCGAGTCCAAAAAATTCTAGGCAGTAAGCTCTCATACCCAAAAAAAAAAAAAAAAATTAAAAAAATATTTTTTTTAGCTTTCAATTATTTATTAGAGCTTTTACGATGAAGATCTATGCCCTGCAAAGAATTCTCAAAGACTGTTGCAGAGGTTGTTAGATTAATGTAAGTATTAGCTAAGGCCACGCTGCGTGCTGCGACATCACTTACCATGTGCAATTGCTAAACTTTGTTCTTTGCTTCATTAAATGATTTGTTTGTATGCCATTTTTCCGGATTTTGGACCATTAAACACAAAGTTTTGGTGTCGATACGTTCATCAAAAAATGCTAAGGCAGCCAACTTACCGGATAAGTACCACTGATGCCGCAGAAGAGTTTTCAACGTGTCGCTTGAGATTGATTCGTTAAAGCTCTTGTATTCATCCAATTGGCAATTGGCGTTCGATGATCCACAAATTCCTTTACACATTCAAGGAACGGAAAGACATGTCCAATTGCTGGCTGCCACTGCTAAACGAGTTGCAGGAAAGAATGTAGAAGGCACTATGGCGAAAAAATAATATTTTTTTTTCACATTTTGTCTTTTACTACACTCAAATTGAATATTTTTTTTTGATAATAGGTTGATAGATACTTTATTATCTCTTAATTTGAATTTTTGTAGAAAAAAAATAAAAAGGGGAAAAAAAAATGAAAAAGTTGGTTTTATGTGTTATTTTGTTTTAGCAATATCGCATGAATTAATCAACCGAATTCGATAAATTTGGGCTTAAACTCTTCGTTTTGAATTGTAAATTAAATTAAATAATGGATTGAGCCAAAAAAATGGTAATGAAAGTAATATTATTGGACAAAATCATGAAAAAAATGGAAAAATGCTCCAAAATTTGGACAAAAATGCCCGTAACCGTTGGACCAATGTTGGAGATTTTTTTCGTAAATTGATCAAAATGAGCTCACCTTTCCAACGCACCTACTGGCGATTAAACCCGATCGATAGTTTTTGAGTTATGGATGTGAACGTGTAGGTTATATTTCATACGAACGTCAATTTGGGAACAAATCTACCAACAAAAAGTAGGGGACTCGATTTTAACGATAGAGGTATAGTTCCTTCGGCAAATTTTCATGGAATAACCCATAGAATACGGAAATCATAGGGAAATTGGTGAATTTTTTCACTACCTACAAATCGACTCGCCCTAATATATATACATAGTTCCTATTCAATTGTGAAATTATCATACATATATCGGTATTGTAAAATATTGATTTTAGCAGGCGAATGATATGGTCAACAGTGGACCGCCGCTACCTATTTTCTCCCGGCATAGATTTCTGATACAGCTGATGTCAGATGGTTTGTCAGAAGATAAAAGAGTACGGTCTGATTGGAAACTTTGTCAGATGATTTCGCATCTGGCTTCTGACTTTTACAGAAGCAATGTTATAAAGGTAACACACAATATGTGTGTTTTTTTAGGGGGAAATTTGACAAGTTAGATGTAAAAACATGTCGTGTACATGTACCTTAATATGTTTTCATTAAAAATTTTAACAATTTTTTAAATGTGTTACAGAATTTAAACAGGTTATGACAAGAATAAGCATTAAAATTTAATGTGATTTAAATTTTTGATAATATGAAGAAAAGAATTTGAAAATATTTAGTTTTTGCTTCTATATTAATTTTATAGTAAAAAGATGAGGTGGTCTTTATAAGCCTATTAATTTTTCTAATAAAAATTTAATAAATAAAAGCAACTTGTAGACAAATGAAAAATCCAAAAAAAAAAAAAAAAAAAAAAAAAAAAACAAAAAACAAGAACAGCTTAAAGATGAAAACAAAAAGAAGGAAATAAACTTAAACACTCAAATAAGTAAGTAAACATTTGTCCGTCTGTTCTAGACTATATTCAACTTTTAAGACAACTAGACAAACAGGTGTACAGAAAACACACGTAGGAGTTGTTATTTACAAATTAAAATCTATACAAAAAGATCATTAATATACATAAATGAATACAAAACATTAGTTTATAACAATTTGTCTTCTTTTAAATAAAGCAGGCTCAAAGAAATTGTATGCATAAATTTTTAATGTTCTTAATATTATACGTCTAATACATGTGGGAAACCCTAACAAAGTTTTTAAAATCAATAAAAATATTGAACATTTATAAAAGTTTTTTAAGCTCATCTGTATTGTGCCCTACACCATTTGAAACTATTAAGATACATACATATGTCTGTATATGAAAATATTTTATTTAAAAGCAATTACAAAGATTATTCTAATTTAATTGAACGAGTAACGATAACGTATACCTTCAGGTGGGAATCGAACCTGCAACAGTCGCCCTGATAGACTTAGTCACTATCAAATAGTCTAACATTTATCTTATATTGCTGGGTAGTGGGTGAAAACCAATATTTGATATTGACATTTTGTCAAAAAATTTAAAATGTGTTCGTAGAGTAAAATTGATTTTAGGGATGGGGACTAATATGGGAGATATCACACTTGAAAAGTTTATAGTATAAGCAAAACAATTTTTTATTTTACATTAAAAGCATATGAAAAATTATTTGTAACCAACCGTTTCATTACCAAAAATTAGAAAAAAAATAGCTCGATATATTTAGAATAGACTTGGCTCTACAATATTGTTAATGAGGTTATAAAGTTTTTATAAGAGTCAATTCTATAGAATTTTATCACTATAACCACATTTAAGTAATTCTTAGATTAAAACAAACTTTTGAAATTGGACGTTATAAATATAAGACCTGTGGTCAGTAATGGATCTTACACCTGAAAATGTACTGAAAATTATTTTTTTATAAGAACTAATCGAATCAAATTTTCACTCAATAGGAGAATTAATATGAAACTACTTTAACCCAGTGCGAATTGCTCTTTTTCTCTCTTTATAATTCTTGTCAGCAGCGGTGTCAACTCGGTGCATTCGCACCATTTTGGGTGTTTTTTTTAATTTTTGTGTGCGAAAAATTTTTCTGTTGATGCGTGGTACGCTTTTTTTTAAATTTCGGTGCGTTTTTTAATTTTTGGTGGCGCCAAAGCAAATTCAACACAACTTGTTGTTTTAGTGTGGGAAAAAATCTTTGTAGAATAAACTACACCGGTTTCAATACCATTTCATTCAACAGTGCAACATTTTGACTAACAATTTTACAGACCACAATAAGAACAACAAGAAAGGATGTTTAAGACGTACCAAATCGTATGCACAAAGTAAAATGGCCTTGTTGTTGTAGATAATTGGTATTTTGTAAAGAACAATTTGAATTTATAATTTGAAATAAAAAATAAATTTTAAACTTGGTGCGTTTTTCCTTAAATGGCGCGTTTTTTCTCATTTTGGTGCGTTTTGAAGTTTCAAAGTAAACAATTCTGCTTGTCAGACATAAAGTTTTTTATATATCGCGTAATATAAAAAATAAAATAATACAATTTTCAATAACTGAATACAGTAAAACTTTGAACACTCTTCATAAATTTTATAGATGATTGGTTACCCTCCATTCTTCCCTAATTTTCGATAGATGTATGGCTTCACTTAGGGTTGCTCCAATTAGTGGATTCAGTTGATATTTCCGTGGTTCCTTCTCTTATCGGAATTTTGCCCACATATTTTAGAAACGATTTGTTTATCATCTTTAATAATTATTAATTAATATATTTATAATCGATCTCTGATTTTCAGCTTATGAAGAATCGATACGTTTGTACGAAATTTTGATCATGTCACTTTTCGATGTACCCACAACTCAAAGCTTTCCATTGTTATTCTTTCTGGTTTTAAGTCCATGTTTCTGAGGAATACGTGACAAACGGAAATATAAGAGCCTCAACTAGGCAGAGTTTCGAGTTTCGTTTTTTTTTTGTGATTATCCTGTCTGTCCATTTTTTGTTAAGTTTTGTTGTTGCTAAAACCGAATTTCTGTATTGATAACAAAAATTCAAACTTCAACTATTTTCCTTTTTCAGATATTTAGACAGTTATATTGTCCTTATATGGAAAGGTATATGCCCTCTTTTCCAAATAACCAAACTCTTTGTTATAAATTTGGAAACTTTAACTATAACCGTTCTGTAAAAGCTGATCGTTAAGTGTGGCTGCCATCTACATGGTGATATTCACTTTCCAATTTTTGCGTTTTGATTTTTGCGCGCTGTTTTGCTGGAGCCATCTAATAATTACTGGAGGGGTAACCTGATATCTGCTTATGAGTAGCGAATGAAAACTTTAAAACTTATAAATAAATACCTCCTTTGTTAGGTGCGGTGTAATTAGTAAATTACTTTAACAAATTTCAGAAAAAACGGTTTTGTAAGCTACAAAATCAATAGGGAATAAACAAAAAAACGTTATTTTTATACATGTGTATGTATATAGATAGATTTTACGAGTTAATGTTACAGAATTTTGTAATTAATGGCCAAAACCCATATAAATAGACTAGATATAACTGTTGCTTAAGGCCGTTATACTATCCCAAAATATCTTTAGTATTTTTTGAAAATGCTTCCCTGATCTAATTATTGTTTCAAAGTTTTCAAAAAACAATAACAACTTATCATGACAGGTTTGTATTTTTTTTTATAATACGTAAGACTTGTGTGTTAGTGTAAAGCAGCTATTAATTGCAAGGTAAAATAAAAGGCCTAGTCCTATTACCTGTGGTGCTCTAGGGTATACTAACAAGAAGTAATTTTGTTATTTACAATAATTATTAACAATTGTTAATGTTTTTATTCGTTTAAATACAAGTCTATTTACAATAATTTCATCTTGTTAGCAAGACTTTTAAGGTAAATTGGTAAATCAAATAAATCATTAAAAGTTTTTAGCATTTAATATTTTTAAGTTTTTTCTCATAACCTTTACATCATTTTTCTTTGTAAAACTTTGAAACTTGCTTTGATACAGTCTAGACAAAATCAGCTGTAGGCCATACAAATATCTTGAGAGCCGAGAATCTGTTGCAAGGTCTTGCAAGGGCAAAAAATTGAAGAAGTGCGTCAGAAATAATTTTATTACCTGTGATACTAAAAGTAAGTAAAAATATTCAAAATGTTATTTGAAACAACACAAAACATTAAAAATATAATATTAACATTAAAATCTTAAAGAATTTTTTTATTTTATTTTAAAATGAGATAAATTATAATATTTCTATAGAAAAGCAGAGACTATTATAAATTTCAATTGAAAATTGCAGAATTGCTGCATTTATTAAAGCGTATGTTTTTTTTTCAATTTTACCATCAAATGAGCTCGAATATATAAATAAAAGTGTTGAATGGTTTATGTACTGGACTAACTATTTGAATGGCGAATATTTGCACCATTAATAAATTTATTTTTATTTTGTTTATTTATATCCGCTCAGAGAATTTATTCTGACGGGTTTCAACTCTTCATTTGGTCCTCCGAACCGATTTTTGCGTTATGTGCAAATGACAAAAAGTTAATATTTGCGTCATTTAGCCTTTAAACACATCAATTACAAAAGCGGAAAAACTTTCTACAGAACATTGTGATGTCGACAATCAGAGGTGGGATTGTAGCATAAATACATAAATACAAACATCAATAAATGAACTCGAGTATCCATTATATAATTATTATATGCGACATTGTCTGCATATTACACGAATTTCGTGACTATAATATGGTTGAAAAACTTTTTGTTAGCATTGAAGTCTAGTCATAATCATCTAGTAATATGTTTCTTTTTTTTTCTCCAGATGTACTCTAGAAAAGTTCAGTCAATCGTCAAATATTCATTTTTTTGTAAAAACAAAAATGGCAGAATACATTTTTTGTTGCGTTGTGTTATTTTTTATTCGCAATCCTTACACATGTCCGTTTTTAGATATTCTGTCTATGTGTAGATAGAAGGATTTTAACAGATTTGCAGGCAATCTTACCCGCCAAGTAATAAATGTTGAAAGCCTTCATTCTTTTGCTTCCAAATTTAAGCCATGTACGTAAATATGTACCCTTTAATTCTGATAATGACAACAACTACTTTTTAATAGTATTCCTCTAAACAGTTCGAAGAAAAACCGCCGCTTGCTTTACAAAGATATTTAAAAAGTGTAGGTTATCTCTTCTGTGTCTTGATGAAGAAGACGATCAGGTTGCAACTTATACAGGAATTGCCCCAATTTCTTAATTTTTTTGCTAATCAAAGTACGGAGTTGTATAAATTCACATGGGCGCCTGTAAATTTTTAGCTTCAAAGAAAAACGAAGTCAGAAAATTGTTAATTTTTTTGCAGTTTTCTTCTATTGCGGTTTTAGATATGAAAAATATAAATTTCCGGTTATCTCAAGGATAAATTATATTAACCGTAAAGTTAAAGGTCAAACGGCTTAACAAACAACCCAAAATTTTACGTTTGTACAAACTTTGTCTGCCTAATTTGGGAGTTTGCTTCTTTCCACAAACGTTTGAATCCTGGTTGTACGAATATCTAAAAATTTTACTTATTTTAAACCAATTGAATATTTGTTAAACTGTTTGTGCTTGTTAGGGCCAGATTTGAAATGTTCACTAATAATGTGGCCGAGTGCTGAAGTGGAGAGAAAGCACAACAAATTGATAAGCAACTGCGTTTGTGCCATTGATTTACTAACGGAAAAGATGTGTATTTGGCAAACCGTTTGTGTAGTTCATTTAGCCCATTACGGCTTTATGCTTAGTGCGAGTCCTAATGAAATCTTCTTAACTAAATAATAATTAAAATATTATTTTCCAAAAATTCACCATAACTACAGGGTATTTAAGTGCATTAGATTATCTTATTGGCTGTGTAGGCAATAGTTCAGTCAATTATTACCACAACAAAAACCACAAACGAAATTATTAACACTGGTATTTAGCACTTGCCACACACTTTATGTAGCATGAGAAAATTTGTATGTATGTCTGTGCTAAAGTTTATGAAAAACTATAAAAATTTACTGCTGAACTGGGCGCACACACTCGGACAGATGTGGGCAATATTTAAGTGCATAAGTATCTGAAAGTAAATGTACATACAAAAACGGCATGGGAAAAAAATACAGATTGCTTGCATATTTCTACCTTCCAAACTGACGGGATAGAGTGAACAACAATTGTTTTATAATCAACTATTTGTTGTAACAACGAATAAAGATTTCCAGCAATTTCTGCATTCGTCTGTTTGAATAAACAAATTGCAATTGGAGGTCATTATTTGCGGACCAATGACCAAATAATACGGATTGTTTGTTAGTGCATGGAAATACATTAAAACATTTAGAATCAATTGGGGAAAATTGCATTTTGCTTAAAAGCCTTTAAGTTCATAATAGTACCAGTTTCGTAGCTAGAGATAAAAATGCTGTAAAGGATTTTTATAACAAAGAAAGAGTTGAAAATACTTGGAAAATGCCCAAAACTATTTTCAGCTATCAAATGTATTAAAACAAAAAATAATAATATATTCAATGCCAGAATGTAGGATGATGTTTATATTTCAATCGATAAATTAACAGCTGCTTGTGCACAAGTTGTTGCAATTCGTCTACAAAATTCACTTGCATTATAAAAAAAAAATCTTAAGATAAGACTCTTAAGAACTTTTACACTTGTAACTGAAACGCTTCAATATTCATCTTTTAATATTAAAAATATTTTAAGGCTACTTTTTGGAATATTTCAATTTTCATTTACAATCCTTAAAATTAATACATTAAATTGAAATTAAATGTGCAATGATTTATCAGTCCAAGTCATAATAAGATGGAAGAGTTTAAGAATTAAATGTTTCTATATATTTAAACATTAGCTAAAAGGAACTTTTAATGCATACTAATTCGTCCGTAACTGGAAAATTTTTCCACGATTTTAAATCGACTGTTGTAGTAGATTAAAAATCTATTCCGTTTAAAAAATTAAAAAAAAAATTTCTTCTTCTTTTTTAGTTCCAAATTTATTGCAAAATAGAACGATTACTCTTTATTGAATTCCTAACTCTTAAGGCAAAATGCACAATGAGAGCAACGTTTTCACTGGGAGTTCACAATGAAAGCAACAATTTTTTTTTCAAGCACGCACATTTCAATGCAAAAGAACATTTCAAAACATATGCCCGAACAATAACAAAAATATAAATTGTTATCTTAAAAATATATTGCTAAAATTTTTATTCAAAACTAATAAATTTGTGTTAATCACCCTTTACAGATTCGTACAGATTGTTGTTGCAGTAAAAGACGACTTAATTGTTTTAAAAACTTCAGATACATTTTAGTTTCAATAATAGAGGGAAAGTTTATGAAATACTTTGGGAAGAAATGAAATAAAAGAAATAACCAAACTGCTGCTACCATTGTGAATGCAAATTTTTATCTTGGGAATTTTATATTGAAACAATAATAAAAAGAACTCACACTTGTTATTGTTTTCAATATAAATTTCTAAATGAAAATTTTTATTTTAGTTCGAAAAGCGGGCAGTTAGACTTTTTTTCATTATTTGCTTGATCATTTTAATTTTTATTCAGTAGCTTTTGCCTTCTAAATTAAAGACGTGTAAAAAACACAAATTACAATGATATGATGTTACCGCTATCGTTTATATAACTGAGCTACCTAAATAAGAGCGGCAAGCGTTTTTTGTATGTCAAAACTTTTCATTTGCATAAAGTTAATACGGAAAAAACCTTTAGAACGCGAAATCGACACCACCCGGCTGGAAAATCCTATTTAACAAATCGCTATGTCGATTTGTCTTATTGAAAATGTATTTGAAATAGAATTTTCATGTTTAAAAAAACGCTTGCCGCCCTTGTTTAGGTAGCTCAGTAACTAATGCCAACTCGAGAGAGTGTTCTCAATTTTTTAGTGCACCCCTCACACATATAGGTTCTGTGTAAATTCAGCTCACATAAGAACAACAAAAACAAAACAAAATTTGAAATTTTTCAATTTAAAATTTTTCACAATTTAACACTTTATTTTGAATTTTATGACATAAACACATAATTTTTTCCAATATTTATTTTTCACAAACTAAAAATTTTTAAATTAATTTATTTGACATAAATTTTATTCTGTTGTTAACATTATTAAAGCCAGCAGAGTAGTATTTTGTGGTATGAAAATAATATTTTCGATATTGCAGAATAAGAATTGTTCTTAAAAGTTTATAAATGCAGCCAGCATTTAATAAATTGAAAATTTATTGAACTAATAAAATGTTATTTTGGAAAATTTTTTTTGCCACATTCTATACGATTTTATGCAACTATGTTTAGTGGTGGAAATAGTTTTATACACCAATGCATTTAAAAAAATCTTTTTAATATAAAAATAAATTTGGTTCCACTGACAATTGAGTTATGTACCTGTCAAAGAGTCGGCATACTAGTTTTATACTATGCCCCCAAGTGTCTCAGCTATTGAATGAAGCTTAAGTTGTTGAAAAAGTGTGATAATAATTACAACAAATAATATTGCCTTAAAATGCAAAACAAATTTCTCTAAACATGGTCCTCACATTCGCAAAATTATCGTCGTCTATTATAATATAATTGTAAGGATGTGATTTAAACATAACATATTTGTGAGAGTCATTTAAATAATAGTTAATTGTAAAGGCCGATATTCACTATCGTGCGATTCATTCACACGAATAAAGCAATAAATCCGTAATTTTTTCTTATTTCAAATTATAAATTTTTACTTTTGTTATGCAGATAGTTCAGCCAACTTTCATCAAAATATAAATATATCCCACTATTTTGCGTCATCAATTTCATGAACAATTCAAAATTTTTAAAAAATTTACCTTTGGCATATGAACTTTGGCAGCCAAATTTTCTGAATGTAGTCCTTGTCGATTGTGTCATTGAACTCTGAATATCATTAAGTTGAACTTAATAAAAAAAACTTGGAGATTAACCTTATTGATAACTGTTTGTGAAAAAAAAGCATTTTCCTCGAAATCCGTAAAAATAAAATCGTTGCCCTACCCAAGTGTACCGGAGGTTATTTTTAAATTTTTTATTTTTATTCTCAAAGATGTTTTAAACTGGTCCCTGGTAAGCAAATCTAAATTTTTTCGATTTTGTTTAAGAAAATTTTTTTAAAATTTTAAATTGGAGATTTGAAAAACACCTTAAAAATTTTGTCCGTTTTTGACATCACGTGAGGTCAGGTTATCGCCTTTCTAAAAACTCCGTTTTCCATATCTTACAATTTTAAGTCCTTTGAACAAAAAACTTATATTACTTATATTAATCTTTAAGGTATGTGCTCAAATTTCTCGGCCAAGTGCACTAGTGGTCTGGGGCATTAATTGTTACTGGACCAGTTCTTAACAGATTTTGGGTTTTTATGCCTTTTTTATAACATAATCGTATCTACATTTCGATTTATTTATTATCTATAGTAAAACTTGTACGACATTCAAAAACTTTTACAAAAATTAAAACAAAATACTTTTTTGTCTTGTATTCACTATTTAAATTTTCAGTCGTTTTTCGCCTCGGCCTTTCTATAGGCAATCGCCACCAAACTTCATATTGAATGTTTTTATATACAATGAAACCAAATAATGCCATAATGCCACTCACACAATTATTTAGACAAATTGTACGGCTGACGGTAAATTTCCCCAAGTGCAGTTATAATTAACTATTAGTTATAATTAGTTATATAAGTCAAAAACAAATTGTTAATTGTAAGTTAAAGATATAATTAGTTTAAACTGAACTTGGTGAAATTGGCCGTGAATATGGTAGTGAATCGCCGGGCTTAAAAGTATTTAAACTACACTCTTAAAATCAACACCAACGATAATATGATCAAGGATTATCATTACATGATTGTGGTGACTGTGCAAACAGCCAAATAAAATCGAATTTAAAATTTGGGCAAATTACACACATCTTTTAAGAAAAACAGTGCACCATTAATCATTTTGAGTCAGAATTATAATTTTTGTACATTATTAAGTTGCAAATGGTCAAAAGAATTGTACCGCCACATGTAGGGAAAAAGTACCGTTGTTGAGAAAACAAAAAATATTATAACAAAACATAAAACTCACTGCAGCTTATAAAACAGGGGTTTCCATTTCTTTGCACAATTGTGCGCACCACTACTAACACATATTTTTATACTCTTCAATTCAGTCGTCGATGTGACTTCGACAAGTGTGCATGTCTGGCGGATGCTATATTATTTTGTTTCAGCATACACTCAAAAAATATTGTGCGGACAAAAATGCTTTTGGTAACATCCAATGCCTTGCGTGCAATTTTTATTTAGAGTTTAAATTTTAAGACTAAAATGTAGAATAATGTAGCATTTCATAAGTTTACACGCAAAGCAAAGAACTTTGTAAAATGGTAATTATTTGAGATTTAAAAGCAATTTTTAATATTTCAGATAAAAAATTTCAAAATGTCTAACAGTCCTATGTGGAAGAAGCTGATAGTCACATTTATTATAGGTTTTATTTTACATACGTATATGGATTCGGTTCTTATAATTTTACAACACTTTTTTATTTTTTCTTATGCAATACTAAAAATTATAATTATAAATTATTATCTGATCACTAATTTCACTAACACCGTGGTAATCGTTATAAAACAGATTACCCAGTTTTGGTGTTTAAAAATATTAATGTGTTCTTATAAAAAGAATTAAAACCTCTGCTAATTTTTTTATTGAGTGTGATTATACATTATGCTGTTAAAAAAATTATATATTTATTTGATGATACGTCATTTATAATTTTGTAAATAACTTAAAATTATATAAAACTACATATGTAACGTGAATCCAAATCAACAAAACTTTCAAATTTTCAAATAATATCTACATTGTTTTGCATTTAAGCTAACGATATGTGTTTTGTTTGTGAAAAAAATCTTTGATGCCTGTAAAAGGGTCCATTTTTCTTTTGTAAAAAAGACGTACCTAAATGCAGAAATTATTAAAAAAAAAAATAGCCACAAGAATTTGTTGGTATTTTGTGCTTGTAAAAATATTTTTGTTTCTGTACCAATCGCGTCGGTAGGTTTTTTTCTTTGAAGTAAGTAAAAATATTTTTTAAGTAAGTAAAAATATTTAAAAAACAAGTTAAAAAAGTCTTGTTTTCCTACAATTTATGTGTAAACCTATACATATAAAAGCAAATGTGACAGCAGGTAACATTTTTGGGTAAGAAGATGTGTTTTATTGATGTATTAATGAAACATTATTGTTTAGCACTATTTTTATTGCTTACTTTTTTATGCTACAATTATATGACCGAGTCCAAAGAGTTAACCTTACTAATTTATGGTATTTATTTAACGTAACTTTGACCTGTTACAATGACTATACATTTTTGCAGGCAAACTCAGGTGCGCATTTGGTATTTTGTAAAAAGTTATGATATACTATTAGCTAGAATTAAAATGTATGCACAGATGTTTGAAGTATGAGTAACCCAACAACGTGAATACCCTTTCTATTTTACTTACCACTATGAACCCCCTAACTTTACTAAAATAACTTTTTCACGTTATAATTCTCATGTAATTTATTTTATTTTTGAAAAAATAGACCAGGGAAATCCACTACTAAAGGTACGTTCAGACTGGTGAAATATTTGAAAGCAAACATCAAATATTTCATTAACGTAGTCTGAACACAAAATATTTTTGAGTATCAAATAAAATAACAGCTGATTTTGAGCAAATAAAAGTATTTGCCGGCAAACAAATATTTGTCCAATGTGAACATATTTTAGTAATTTTTGAGCAAACATTTATTTGATATTACAAAAAAATTGTAAGAGCAAACAACGACAAATAATTTTAGCCATGTTCCGGATAGAAGCAATTTTTCCTGTAAGTTTTTGGATTCTTTACAATTTTAAAGATTTTTTATAATTATTAGACTTTGTATCGTGCCGCTATTAGCAAATGTTTGCCATTCCTTATAGTTTTAGGCACTTTTACTAAATTTTATGGCTTGTTTGAAATATTAAAATGGTTCGCGATTTTCGCTATTTCTGCAACATTTTTTTTTTGTTTTTCCCCTACATTTTGTTTTTTAACCGATTTAGCAATTTCAAATATATTTTAGGGTTTGTTTCCAAGTTTGCAATTTTTCGCGAATTTTAGCCATGCTCGCGAAGAAGCGATTTTTCACTGTAAATCTTTAGAGCTTTAACGATTTTTAATAATTATTAGGCTTTGCTATCATACCGCTATTATCAAATTTTTGCGAATTTTCGCTATTTTTGCAAAAACTTTTTTTCCCGACATTTTGTTTTTTAACTGATTTAGAGACTTCAAATATATTTAAGGGTTTATATCCAAGTTTGCAATTTTTCGCAAATTTTAGCCATGTTCCCGTTACCCATTGTCTTCCAGTTTTTTTTATATTTTACATTCTCCTGTTCTAACACTATGAAAGATGCTGCTCCACAGAATAAAAAAAATAAATTAGCTTTTGCGTTAATTTTTACTATTTGTGAAATATATTATTATTTTTGAACACTTTCATTAAATAATTATTTGATGCAAATATTTATTTTAGTCTGAACGCATGGCAAACATGAATTAATTTATTTTATTTAACACTTTTTGCCAACTGTTTCATCAAACAAAAATTGTCAAATGTTTGAGCTTAGTTTGAACATTAAACAAAATATTTTTTTGTTTCACACAGTTTGAAGCAAATATCAGAACAAATATTTTCATCAAATATTTCATTAGTCTGAACGTACCTCAATACATATTTTTGTTTCAGGTTAACAGAAAAAACTTTATGATGGCACTTAAAAAATATTGTGCGGTCAAAAACGCTTTTGGTAACATCCAATGCCTTATATGGTATGCAACATTTAAGGAAGGAACGGAATATGTTATTAAACGTGTGATTTGCGTGCAATATTTATTTTTTATGAATTTTTAAAACATAAAAATCTTTAATTTTTTTACAATTGTTTGATAAGATATTTAAAACTGATTTAGAGCCAAAAAGCTTCCGAATGAAAAAAAAGTGCAGTTTTAAAGTCAGCGACATTGAATTGGTAAAGAATTGCTGCAAATTTTTTATCAACACAAAAAATTTTTAATTTTGTACCTTTGTGTTATACAACTTATAAAATATATTACTAACATTTTATTTCGGCTGTAAATGAATGCATTCTCTCAATTTTTTTACTCTCTAGTACTCACTAATACACAACCAAAAAATTTTTGGAAATCCCTGTTATAAAACTATAATGATGATGGCTTAATAATAATTGAATTTTTTTTTTAATTATCATATTATTTGGCATTCTTTTGTTATATGCATTTACACAGGATATGCTACAAGCATATGCATTTAAAAGAATATGCACACATACGCGTATGTATATGTTTTTTGTTTTAGTAGTTGTATTAAAATATTTTCATATAAAAATACGAATATTTTTTTTTTTTTTTTTTTTTTTTTTTTTTTTTTGAAAAAAAGTATTTTATTTACAAGTTTCCATGTTACAATTTAATTGCCTCAGCGTCATTATGACATTGTTGAGGCGAGTTGGCATTTGCTTATACAAAATTTTTAAACTTGTATTAAAATAAAATTAAAAATATTTGTTTATAGTATTTAAATATATACAAATTTACATTATTTACAATGTTATATAAAAAATTTAAAGTGAAAAATTATCTTAGAAGCATCTCTAAATTGTTTAATAAGAATTTTTTAACATTCTTCTTGAAAGCAGATATAGTATTTATATTTTTTAAATATTGAGGCAAACTATTGTACTCAAAACATCCAATATATTCAATCCTCTGCTTTGTGGTTTCAAGTCTGCATCTTGTTGTTCTTAAATTGGAACTGTTTCTGGTATTCAGAGTTGTTTGATTCCTTGAGAAGGTTATCGTATTATGACCAATATTGTAGAGAGATTTAAAAACAAACACTAGTAATTGTAGTTTATAGGTTCCTTTTACGGGTAAGATACTTTTACAAACTTCTTTATACAATGTGATCGTAGGGTAGGTTAATGGCAGGTTGTATACGGTTTTTAGTGCCTTGTTTTGTACTCTTTGGAGAGACTGCAATTCTGTACTATTTTTGTAGCCATATATAGTTATTAAATAATTCAAGTGACTTTGAATCAATGTCTGGTAAAGCATTAATTTTGTATTTTCATTAAACTTATATTTAAATTTATATAAAATTCCTATTACTGGATATATTTTTGATTTAATATTTTCAATATGTAGGTTCCATTTTAGGTTGCTTTGCAATATTACACCTAAATATTTTACAGAGTTACACTCCAAAACCTCTTCTCCATTCACAATAACACCAAAGTCATCATTAGTATCTAAATGTGGCTTAAACCGTATAACTTTAGTCTTTGTTGCATTAATGACTAGCTTATTTATCCTAGCGTATTCAAAAATTATGTCTGCATCTTTCTGCATGTAGGCTCTTAACGCTGTCTCATGTTTATAGGGGTAAAAAATAGAAATATCATCTGCATACAAGTAAATTTTTCCATTAAGCTCGAGATTCACAATATCATTTATATAAATAGTAAATAACAGTGGGCCCAAAACAATGCCTTGTGGAACACCATGCTGAATATCCCCAATACAGCTTCGACTATTATTTAATTCAACATATTGTTTGCGGTTTGTCAAATAACTTTTAAACAAATTAAGTTCTGTATTTCGAATTCCATAGTATTGGAGTTTTTCAAGCATGATCTCATGATCTACAAGATCAAAAGCTTTTGAAAAGTCATAGAAAATACCAGCGACTCCTTTATAACCTTGATCTAAACCTTGGCATATGTAATTTACAACATTAACTACAGCATTCTCCGTGCCACTACCTTTTCTGAATCCGTATTGACAATTGTACAATAGATTATTTGTTTCAAGATAATTTAAAAGTTGTTGGTGTATTAGTTTTTCAAAAATTTTATCAAGAACAGGTAATAAAGCTATAGGCCTGTACATATCTTCTCTATTAGCGTTTAAAGTCTTAGGTATTGGAACGATTTTTGATATTTTCAGTATATCTGGGTATTGAGATGTTGAAATAATGTTACTAAAAATATTTAGTAAATAAGGCGATAGCTCTAAACCACATTTGGTAAATATTTTGGGCAATAAACCATCATGACCAGGGGATTTATTTGTAGAGAGATTTGATATTATCTCGTAGATTTCCTCCATTGTTATACTCGTGAAACTAAAAGCATTATTACAGTGCCTTAAAGTTCTAAGTCCATTACAACAATCATTGTATGAATAGTGAATTTGTTCTTTCATTAGTTTTGGCGTTTGTAAAAAGTATTTGTTAAGAAGTTCACACTTATATTTATCATCAGTTATTAGTTCTCCATTCGAATTCTTCAGATTTACTTGCGTTTTTGTATTCCTTCCTAAACTTTCATTTAAGAACCTCCAGCACTTTTTGGGATCTTGCTGAATATTGTTGATATTGTTATGATAATAGTTGTTCATAGACTCACGATAGGCAACTTTAATAACTTTGCTTAATCTTTTCAGTTTGTTCTGAATATTAAAATCACTAGGATTTCTCCTTCTTTGTCTTAAGATTCTTTTTTTGAGTATTATTAAACTCTGCAAATGTTCATTCATCCATGGTGTTATTTTATTTTTAAGCAATTCTCTTTTAGCTGTTACACATGTTGAATTTAAATGTGCATTTAACAGGCATTGAATTAGATTCGAAGTGTCAATAGATGGATTACCAATTTGCTGAATAGAATTATCATTCAATATGTATTCTTTAAGCTTATTATAATCACAATTTTTTTTAACTACTTCTGTGTAATTTGGGTTTGGAAGTTCCTTTCTAATTTTACAAGATACCATGTTGTGATCAGATAACTTGAATTCAACAGCATCAACAAGAACAGAATCAGGGATATTAGTAAAGACATTGTCAATAGATGTTCCTGATATTGGACGTGTAATTAACGAGTGACAATTCCTAAAATCGTAGCTTTCCAGTAAATTTAATAACTCAGCAGAAACATTTTGCAAGAGATCAACATTGGAGTCGCCAACAAGAATACAAAAGCATCTACCATACATCTGCATGAAATCTTCAATTATCTCATAGAATTGTTTTAGGTTACATTTTTGAGATCGATAAAAGGATATTATTTTTATTGGTCTACCATTTATTTTGTAATTTTCCAATGTTAAAACTATTACATCACAAAACATCTTGCTTTCACAAACTTCAACACTATACTGCAAGTTATCTCTTATAAAGATTGATGTTCCTCCAAATCCATCTTTCCTACAGCAGTGAATGCAATTGTAACCAGATATTTGATAAATTTGAGATAACTCCTCACGAAACCACGTTTCCTGAATTGCAATAATATTGGGCAACTTTGGAAAGTCAGCGACAAACGTTTTAAATTGATTAAACTTATTTATTGATGAAATGCTTCTAACATTTACTGAAATAATATTTAAATACGAAAAAGTTAAAGTTTTTAAATATCTTAAAAAATTTTCAAAATTGTTGAAATATTTATTATTCATAATGTATTTTTTATGTGATTTATTTACTATTACAAAATATAAAATTTTTAAGCTGGAGATAAAAATTCTGAGCCATTATCATTTTCATCTTCATCAGCAGTGGCAGTTTGACTAGTTGGTTTATACAGTTGTCTCAGTGTAGCAGCTTCCGACATAATCTTGTCAACATCACCTTCGCTCCTTATTAGCTTAGGCCTTGAAATTTCCGTTTTTCTTGCAAATACTCTTGATCCACTTGTATAAACATAATTATAACCAATAGTTTTCAGCGATTTTGCATAATGAAATAGATTTAAGGTTTCCTTGCTTAAATAATCGCTAATAAAAACTTTTTTTGTATCTTCAGTGTCTTTAAGTTTAGCTTTGCACATCATAAGTTTATCTTTAGAGTTTTTGTTACTGAATTTAACAACCATCGTTTTCTTTTCATTTGGTTTTTCTCCTTTGTTTTTGAAAAAATATGCCTCATCAATGTTTTCTTCTTTTAATTCAACACCAGCTTTTTTTGATAACTCAATAATTGTCTCTACGGCAGTTTCATTATTGTTTGCAACTACACCTCTAACAATACAGTCATTTTTAACTCGTTCACCGTTTAAAAATTTAACAGATTCTTTTAATGCGTTAACTTCATTTTTTAAGATACGATTTTCTTTTTGTATAATTTCTAATTTTTTATTGTTCTCGGCAACACCTTTTAGTAACTCATCATATTGACTGGACATAAATTCAATTGCTTGTGTAATAGAAGACAGCTGATCAAGTTTTTTTAAATTTGTTTTTATCTCTCTTAATTCGGCTGTTATTGACACATCACTTTCACCCGCACACAGGTGGCATACATATTCTTCACTCTCATTATCAAGAAAATATTGATATTGACGTTTATCGAGTCTCGTACAAAGAGAATGAAATTTTTTTGAGCAGTTATCACACTCTATATTATCTTCTTTATTTTCTATAATTTCAAGTTTGCATTGTCCACAAATTGTTTTTGCATTTACAACACTACGACGACTTTTTGATGCCATATTCCTATATATTTATTTAATTTGTTGTTTGTTTTAATCAATGTTCACAGTTTTTTTTAATAAAACACAAGTTTATTTATATTAATTTTAATAAAAAGAAAAATGCACTTCAGGAGCTTATTTTTTTTGACGTTTTTAACACAGGGTTGCCAACTTTTTTTCAATTATTTTTATTATTGATTTTTATTTTTCCAAATAAATATACAATAAATATTTGTGTTTGTGTAAATATAAATGGAAAATACATCTTTGGACGTAATACTCATTCATGACAATGTGTATGTTCATTATATTATTTAAGCTCATTCATAAATATATATTTACAATCGTTGGAAATATTATAAAGTTGCATTTTATTCAGTCAATCAAATGACGTGCAAATAATATTTTAATTCGTTACTTTAATATCAGCAGTTTCTGATTTAACTTTTAAGTTCTATTAAATCATATAAATTAAAGCCCCACACAATTTCACTGTATAACATACAGAAAATGTAATTGTGACGGCACTATAGTATATTATGCATATGTATATATTGAGAACTTTTAATTAGTAATTAATTACAATTTCTACAATTGACAACTTTCTGCCCATAGACATTTGAAAAATTCGTTATTTATTATTTAGTTACTGATCCATGTTAGTTGCATGTTTTATGTGGGATCTATCAATTATAAGCCAATCTTTATAAAATATCATGATTTGCTTGAAAAATATTATTAGTTATATTAAAGTGATTTTCAGTAGAAGATTTTATGTTGGGCCTATCGTAAATCATGGATTGTTCATCACTTTATTCGGTAGCGTGATTTATACACAGAAAAAAATACCGACAAATCAATTGTCATATTGAATACCATATTTGTCAATACAATTAAGTTTTTAATTGAAAAGGCTGCAACAACCGAATTTGTTAATATAAAAAATAATTTTGTTAAATAAAATTGTTAAAACTCTACAAATATTTTTAACAATGAGTTTATTATATTGAATAAAATATTTGTTAACAACTCAACATACATTTTTATTAGGAGTTTTTCATATGAAAAAAATATATTGTTGCTGATTAAGTTGAATAAGAAATGGCATTTAAAAGTAGCTTTTATTAATTTTTAAGTAAAATATGTTAAGAACCACATTACAAATAACATTATAAAAATTTTTAGCAACAGACTTAGCCCTGGCTGCTCTAGAAAGTTCTGACATTGCCACAAAATGAATTCTTGAAGAAGTTAGTAGTTCCTCCAACGATTTTGAACAAAAAAAAATTTTTTTTTTTGTATTTTAAACTTTTTGACACAAAATAATTTTTTACAATAAAATACAAATTGATTTTTCACTAAAAATTAACAAATTGTTAATATGACAATTTACAAACATGTTAATTAAGAAATTTGTCAAAAAATATTAGAAAAGTTGTAAAAAATTTTCTCAATTACTTAATAGCTATTGTTATTTTTTTCTGTTTAGTATTAATAAACAAGAACAAAAAACAAAGTGAATTTATTAGAGATTAAAAACTTGTTATATTATTTTTAAATAATTAAAAAGTTTTCATGCTCCGGTAGGCAGGTTGGTCTGCTCTATATCACTTCAACAGGCGAAGTTAGAATATAATTTGTAATAGTATTTTTATCCTATGCTTTAGATATTTCCAAGGCGTTTGACAGAGTTTGGCATGGTGCACTCTTGTCAAAACTTGTTGCATTTGGTGTCGGTGATAATTTCTCTCGATTTATATCGAGCTTTCTCAAAAATCGCACTATACGAGTTGTTATAGATGGGGTTTCGTCAAACGAGTTCAAGATTCATTCAGGGGTGCCGCAAGGCTCCGTTCTTTCTCCTACTCTATTTATTATTTTCCTAAACGACCTTCTAAGTCAAACTTCCAACCCTATCTACTCTTTTGCATATGACAGCAACCTTTGCCATTCGTATTCATTTGATTATAGACCAAACGTATCCGATGTTGGTGCTATGAGACAGAACATGAATGATACGCTTGGACGAGACCTTGATATAGTATCGGAATAGGGTCGCGCGAATAGGGTCGATTTTAATGCCCGAAAAACCCAATGTTGCGTGCTGACGCATAAACGCGCGACGGATCAAGGAGCCTCATCTGCAGGCATGGGTGGTATAATAATTGAGAAATCAGAATCTCTTGATGTTCTGGGCATGAAGATACAATGTGCTGTCCGATGGACAGAACATATATTTAAGGTATTAAGGTATACCAGTATTTTTAACGAGAACAAAAAAGATTCTGTCCATATTTTTTTTTTATCAATTTCCGATTCGTTTTTACACTGCGTTGTTTACTGGGTTAGCGATTAGCATACATGATATAAATGTCCATGTCTCGATATGTAATTGTTTTTATAATTGATGAGGATGCGGTTTGTGTTCATGCCACAATTTAATATAATAGAAATTATAAAAAGCCGAGATTATTATTATTATTAATAACGTGGGCGGGTATTGAAGTGTGAAACCTCCAATTTAATTTTTTTTTGCCAGTTTATGGGGTTTTCTGTTAATTCGAAAACATTTTCAAGTAAATAAATTATACACTAATTTATATACAAAATTTTATTGTGGTCTTTGTGCTAAAGGAATATAAACAAATACACGAATGTTACATATAGAAGGATACCCAGTAATTCTATATGTTTGTATGTTTTAGCCAGTTTACACTACAACGACATCTGGTACTTACGAGATTTCGAGAAAAATCTAATTGTTTTTGACTATATTTCACAAAAAATAATATCTTCTTGGTGATTCAACTATAGTTCTTTCATATAGAACTAAAAAATGTATTCCTGTACAAAATAAATTACATTTTAATAAGACACCGTCCAGACTATCCACTGTTACGTGTGCACTAGAACATAAGGTTGTCTGAATTAGCAACGAATAATTGTTTGTGTTCTCTGATGTGGAGAAAACGTATGGCAGGAAAACTCGTTATAAAAAGCAAAAATAAAAATCATGGCGTTTATGTGGTTTCAGATATTGTTTATCGACTAAATGATTGTTAAAACTGTTAAAAAATGCAAAAATTTTAAGGAAATAGTAAAGAAATGACTTTGATTGTTAGGGAAACTGTAGATATGCAATTCCATGTTTTTCCTTGCGGACCAATAAGACAGAAAGAATAAATTTATCCGTACTCTTGTACTATTTATGAATTTCAGCATTAATTTGTTAGTGCATATTTTTGCCCTTTGTGGCTTATTCTTATGCTTGGTTTTGTTAGTTAAAAGAATATTTTTGCCGCATATTAAGTTTAAAGCGGCTATTTCAACTTTTTCAAGCATATTTTGATACATCCCAGCAAAAACTTAACTTACAATGCTACTTTTAATGACTTCCTGAATTCATTACTTTGTAGCTTTATTCGCCACTTTTTGCATTATTAGTTATATATAAAATAATAACTTTATTGTTATATCTTAAATCAGTCATAATTATACATTACAAAAAAATACTTTGGTGTAATGACTTAAATTAGTTATTATTATATGGTTTTAATTAATTTTTAAAATCAATTTGCAATATATTATATTAATATTTGTTAGATATCCGGTAATATTATAAAATTTTAAGAATAATTTCCATGTGAAATACATGGATAATCCAAAAATCAATAAAATGCATGTAAATATATACATAAATATGTTCCAAAACTACCAACACAATATATTTTCGTAATCAGATTACTAGTAGTGATATCAATCTAGTGTTAACGATGTTTTTTTGAAGAACACAATCGGGCCCGTCACAGAAATTGTTCGGAATTGTTTTGAATCAGTTATTTCATTTCAATCGATTTTCGTAATTCCGACAAATTTCAATTTTGTTATTTTTAAGTTAAATGTGGCAATATTGGGCAAACCAAAACAAAAACTTTTTCGATCAAAAAATTAAAAGATATTTCATTCCGAGAAAATTTATCGGTTTTCGTTTTCTGAATAAGCTTTCTCGGAATTAAAAAAAACTTTCGATCGAAATTTATTTCCGAGACAGGCCCATATTTAATCATATATTAATACACACATTTAGTCAATTCACAAGGTATCCTAACATGTCATATTGTCAAAATGTCCTAATATTTCACAATGGTTTAAAAATATTGTTGTACGGCTCAGCCGCTCAGCGCTGGACTTTTCTGATTAATTACGACAGCACAATAAACACTGCAAGCAACGTTCTATTTATTTAAGACAGTTTTTGTTAACAAACCAACAACAATATTTTTAAACCATTGTGAAATATTAGGACATTTTGACAATATGACATGTTAGGATACCTTGTGAATTGACTAATTGTTATTACAGTGCTAAAGAGCAAAAGCACTCTTTATTAAATAGGTTCTTACATTCCGAAAAATTTATTATTGTGTACATTTTTCAACATAAATTCCATTAGATTTCAGAGCAATTTTAATTAGTGTGTTTTAACCTTTTTGAGAGTTAATTTTAAAGTACTTATTTCTTGTCTCTTTTGGTAACTACATATTTTTATACAACTTTTAAGTATAAAATAAAGGTATTATTTTTCTAGTAGAAAAATAAGTACTCCTTCCCTCAAGTTCTCATTATTTTTCTGCTTATTTTGTAAGCAAAGTTTTTTGGGATGTTAAATTCTTTAAAGAGTATATTTCTGGTTTCTCTTTTGATTACAAGTAAAACGTAATCACAATTTTTAAATACCTATTTCTTTATATGTATTTATGTGCTACACCAAAAACTTTCAGTCAGCTGTTTTTGCTATGAAAATAAAATCTCGCTAATGTCAAAGAAGGACAATATAAATGAACTAGATTTGGAGAAAGATATCAATTGAAATCTACTAGATTTCGTTGTAATGTAAGCGGGCTATAATTAATAAGTTGACCACTATTTCAACAACTGACTACCAATGCCACAATAATATAAAAAATTAGATGTTTATTTATTTAAACCAAGTATTGCTATCTAATATCTAAAAGATATAGTAATCATAGTCATCAATTAGTCATTCTGTGATAGTTATTTCGCGAGAGATATCAAGATACTTAAGCCCGTAGCTCATGGGCAAAAATGTGTTCACTCACGACGTATTTATATAAACACAACAGGTATGCTTTACTACGGTACTCACCAATGACTGGTAATGCAGATGGTAATAGCTGATATATAACTTTTGATATATTCACATTATAATACAATATTTGGGTAAGTAATAGTCTAGAAAATGATAAATATCACATCAGCTTCCTTCTATTTACAGTGCTGGGTTATATCTTTTAAAAACTTTTTTGAATTTCAATTTTGTATTTTCTGTTTATATATTTCTTTTGTTTTTTTTAACAATCGCAACGGAAAAATTAGTAAATAGTTATTTAAAAGTTAAACTCTATTTAAATATTTATTTACTCATTATTATACAGTTATTACTGAATTATTAAAAATGTTTCTTTAAATTGTGTGTTAAAGTCAATTGTCTTATAATGATTATGACTAAATAAAGTTAATTATTTTGTTCGTTTTTGTAATTAATAACTATCACATAATTTTTGTATGTACATATGACAGAAATCATTACTAAATATTAAATAAATCAGCTCTATGTATTAAATATTTATGACAGAATTCAAACTAAAAATGACTATGAAAATCACTAAATCATATAAAAATACAGGGGATTGCAGCAAGAACTACGCTTTTTCAAAAAAAAAAAAAAAAAAAAAAAAAAACAAAAACAATGAGTTTGGAGGAAAATCATTCAAATTTTGTATGTTTAACTTTGGCAATTAGAAGTGAAAAAAATAATATCAGACAGATGTCCCATACGATCACGGGTACCGCTGTAGATTCTTTAATTCACACATTCATATTTTGAAAATATCATGAATTAAAATGAACTGAGCAATTGCCGAAGTTTCCACTGCTGATATGTCAACTAGTAAAATGCCAAAACTGTAATGTCATTGAAATAATCTCATGTTAAAAAACAAAGTTCCTGTTGAAGAACCCATTATAATTAGAACATTATTCTTTATATTAAAATTAATTTTAATATACATACACATTAAACTATAATAATAGTTTATGTCAAAACAAAGAGTCACTATCATCAAGAACAGAAAGACAAAAATAAAAACCCACAAATTAAAAGTAATTTTTATATTTATGATCCTTGAAAATTTCCTAAATATAATTAAACGGGAATTCCGCCCACTATATCGGTCTTAAAGGGGAAATTAATCAAAAAACATAATAACAGAGCATCAAACAACCAACCCTTTATTACACCAAATAAATGGTCATGTGTCAATATTGAAGTTAACATGAGAGCGAGAGAAAAAGCGGAATTAGATTTTACTTTTATGCCACCATATACGAGCACATACACGCAGAGAAAAATGTGTTTAAATTTTATTTCGTATACAAATGATTATGACATTCATTTAAAATAAATATGATTATTGCAACCATGAATATGATTATAAGAACTCATGTAAACTATAAAAGTAATCATAATATGGTTGCAAGATTATTGAAAACATGGCTTCGGAGTTCAAAGAATTGTAAAAATTTCTGTTTATAATGCCAAATAATAGTTTGTGATAATATCGAAATACGAGTATATATGTTTTTTCCGCTTGCGCAAATTTTGGTACTTTATAGGAGGCCAGTCTATTAAGTGTTTTAAGGAAACCCTCAAATTTTTTCATTCTCTTGAACGATTTCTGTGAACGTTATCTGGTACATTGTGGTCTGTGCTTAAAAACTGCACAGAAAAAAATAAAAATGGATTTCAAATAAAAAATTTGTGATATTAATAAAAAAAATTAATTTAATTTGCCCTAGTAAACAAATTAATATTATCAATTAAATATTTTTGATATTTATAACATTTTCTGTAGTAATACTGTTGATATAACAAACGTTTAATTCACTTGCTTAAATTTTTAATTTAAACTGATTTTATCATAAATTCATAGAGAAATTTTATTAATAATAAATTTTATATTCCCGAAAATAAATTTTGATAACAAAAAACCGAACTGACAAGTTGCAATTTGTTTTTAAAATTTTGTTTTTTGTCTTTTTACCCTGTAGTTCTACAATTCGAATTGTAAAAAAAACCAGCCAATTGTAGGGGAATGTAAAAATAGATAAACTCACTGTGTATTATAGTTGCTTTGATATTGTTACAAGTAAGACCTGAGTGTTTAAAATTCTTATTCACTTTATGGTCTTATTTGTATAATATTTTTAGCTTTTCTAAAGTCTTTAGAAAAAGTTTCCTGACGAGCTGGCCTAAGCAATCAGCGAAATGAGCATATAAACTAACTTTGTTTGATGATTTTGTTGTTGATTAATGGTTTAATTGAAAAAAATGGCGCGAATCTTTTCTGTTGGCAATAAGTTTCATTTCATTTGGCCTGGCTTCTGCTTATATTTCTGAAAAACGGCAGTTTCGGTCGAAGCCAAAATCACTAAACGATTTATGAACAGTTGAGCAGCACTTTAGGCAATAGTCGGTTTGAAAATGTTGAATTTGTTTTCAGTTGATTATGGTTGGTATCTCAAGTAAAAGTAGAAGTTGTCTGTATGCTTTTGAAAGCCAACCAAAACATTGTTCATTTTACAATTTCTGTGTTTTTTTTTAAGGAAATAAAGTTTATTTAAAAAGCATTTGTATGTTTTAATTTATCAGGACAGGATTACAAATAAAAAGAAAATAATTAACGCACCTACTAAAAACTGGCGAAATGAAAATAATTTCTGCTTTTTCGGTTTCGAATCCTGGCAACTTGTTAAATCAAAGATATTGCTTGTGCTTTTATTATCAATAAGTTTTCCCCATGTCGTGCTAAATTCCCAATTTTTATTTTTGATAAATACACTGAAATTTATTGTTGAGGGAAAGCTGGTTTCTATGCACATTTCACTGGCTTCTTAGCCCAGCACATTAGGAAACTTTTTCCAAAGACTTTAGAAAGCAAAAATATTATACAAATAAAACTGTAAAGCGAATAAGAATTTTTAACACTCAGGTTTTTCTTGTAACAATATCAAAGTTTAAACAAAGCCACAACAATAAACAGTGAGTTTATCTTTTCTTACATTCCCCTACAACTGGCTGGTTTTTTTCCGACTCTAGTTGTAGTTATAAATTTGTAGAAAGGAAAAACTAAATTAAAAAAATGCTTCATTTTGCTTTTGTTAAAAATTGTTTTCTGCTCCTGCTTCGGAAGCGACTGGTGTTTTTTTTTTGCTCATACGCGTAAGCAGAATCATTGGCTCACTTTTAACAGTTTAAACAGCCAAAAAAGTAAAAAACGAAAATTTAACTTGTGCTAATTCAACTGCAATTATTTAAACCCTATTTGTAATATATGAGAGCAACCTTTAAATAAAAAAAAAAATTATATTTTGCCATGAACCTTTTTCAACTATTAAAAAAGATATATCGCTTAAATTTGTGGGCTCTATAAATAATTTAACTAAAGCCCTCGTTTGCTTAGAACACTGACAAATATGTAATGGAAGACTAACATGATTAAGCAAGACACAATTAAAATATCTTCTTATTATCGACAGTTGCGGCAACCTTAACTTGAATACAAGACTGGGCTAAAAAAATCTATAAAGGAGTCATATTCTGATTGAATTCGCCCTTTAAATAGTTACGGCATTTCACATTTTAATTGTAAGAGATCTTTTTTTTTGACTGTCGAAACCACGTAGTAATATTACTTTTCTGCAAGATGGAATGGATTTTAATATGTTTTGGGATATATTATCATCACCAATTATAGTGTCTAATATATGGCTCAATAATGTCTATTAAACAAAATACTCTAAATGTTTAAAATATACGAGTAATAAAAGATTGAATTTTTAATTTGTAATAGTTTGAAGTAAACTTCAAACAAACAAAATAGTTTTGTTTTATATTCTTTTATATTATTGTAGATGAATTAACTAAATTTTCTTTTCTTTCGGTAACATAGTCCTTCCATACTATTCAATTTACAGAAAGTTTTATTGGCATAATTTTTTCTATTATTTTAAAATTTCATTTATTTAAAATGTATTTTGTATTTGGAATTTTGCAAAACTAAACAAAACAAAAAAAAATCTTAGCTTTTAACTGGAGGCAAAAATGCAATAATGTTTTTATTAAAATTAGAAAATATTTAAGAAAAAAATACTTATTAAGGAAGTCCAAAAAGAAAAAAAAAAAAACTATTATGAAATCAAAGTTTATTAAAAAAGCCACATTCCAATGAAAAACTATCTAACAAAATATGGTTACAAGGAAAGAAGCTATTAGTTATATTAACTCTATTGCATTTATCTGTAGTCATATGGAAGAGAAGTTATTACAAGGAATGCAAACGATTTATCAATGTTAAGAAAATATCAATGTTTACATCGATGTTTTTAAGGACGATACATCCGCGGCACATATACGTCAAAACTAAAACGCATCGAAATCGTTCATGCAATCTGTTCGCGCTTGTTTCGTTTTAGTAAAACATTTTTTTTATTATATTTTTTACAATATTATTATTTTTTTCAATCAAAAGGGTTTATTATTAACAATATATAAAAAAGTGTCAATAAGACGCCATATAAAAGGACACACAATCGCTTTAAAAATGGCGTACACATGTTTTTCAGAGGTAAAATTTTACTGAATTTTGTTCGCTGGCGATTTTCACGAAAAATGCTTTTGTTTAATTATTAAAACTTATTTTAAAAATATATGTTTGTTGATAAAACTCCATACTGAGCTACCTAAATAAGAAGGGCAAGAGTTTTTATGTCAAAACTTCTAATTTTTATACAGTTTATACGAAACAAAACTTTAGAACGCGTTTCAATACCACCCTGCTGGAAAATCTTATTTGACAGATCGACAGGTCAGTTTTTTTTCCTGAAAATTTATTGACAATAAAATTTTCATGTTTAAGAAAATTCTTGCTGCTCTTGTTTAGGCAGCTCAGTAACTTAAAATAATATCTCTTTTTAGAATTTTTAAATATATAAATAAATAACTTATTTTGAGCTCGAGGTCTTTTTAATTATTATTATTTTATAATAACTAATTAAATCTTGCCGATAATTCATTTTTCATTGAAAAACATCTTCTGGGCTATAATTTTGAAAAAAAATAATATTAAAGTACAAAAAATAGAACAAACAACCATTTTTAGGTTGTGTTAACATCGTACTCACAATTAGACGATGTTAACACAACATAATAATGGTTAAGTTTTTTCTGTTTTTTTGAGGTTAATAATTTTTTCAATTTTATAGTCCGGAAGATGAACAAAAAATGTACTTTGGATTTCAAGAATAATTCTTGATAAAAAGTAGGAAAACAGAAGTTAGGAAGAACATGTAGATCAATTAAAATAGATAATCATTCATTCAAAGCAAAGTTCGATCTACCAAGGTAAAATACCATTTGGTTTAAAGATTGATGTTTGACTATTGACGTCATCCGTCTTCAATGGCGGTGTTAGTAAAACGGCACCCCTCCGAAGAAATTGTGTGGTTACAATCGAAACAAGTCAGGGCAACCTGCCCGTAAAAACCTGGGTTAAATTCCCAGCTCAGTCAAGAATGAAAAATTATCAATAAATTATAATTCATTTCATGTTGTAAAATTCCTTTCTTCATAAAAATAATTTAATAAAAATAATCAAGGAACTTAAGCCTGATTAAAATATCGAAATTTGGATTAAAAACCATTAACAGTTCAATAAAATAACCACAATACAAATTATATAAATTTTTTTTTAAATATATTTCAGATTTTTCTAAAAAAAAAAACATTAAAAATTCTCTTATAAACTTCTGAATCTCAACATTTTAATTTCTTGTAGAGCAGGGAAGGAGTTCATCGTCAAGTTTAAGAAATAAAGTTTTTCGCGAAAAAACACTCGTTAACTTAATTTTCAAAAAACTTACCTATGAACACTGGAAAATAAGATAAAAATAAAAGTCATATTAGGGGTTATATTTTTTCCCTCAATATCTAAACTTAACGGAACATCTATAGCGTAAAGCCTATAGTACACGGCATGTAAAAATACACATGCGCATGTGGTTCTGACGTAATTTTGACGTCAATGCAAAGCCACAATAAACATTGCGTGTTGTGTGATGACGTCAAAATTACGTCAGAACCACATGCGCATGTGTCTTTTTACATGCCGTGTTCTATAGGCTTAAGTAATTGTCGATTCATACTAGAGGTCTGCAAGAATAAATAAAAAGCCATTTCGATAATTTTAACTACAATTAGTCGAGCACCCAATAATAACGAATCGAATGAGAAAATAGCCAAAGACAAAACAATAAAAAACACATTTAATTCAACCAACTAAAGTCAAATGAGTTGAATATTCAAATATATTTTGAATTTTTTCTGTACAAAAATATGATGTATGTATGTGTAAGCCAAACTCTTACACCCAATTTTCACGATGATTTAAGAGACAAGTCTTTTTTGTTTTTTTTTTTAAACTTCCAAAAACTTAATTTTCACCATGTTTCTTTTTTTCAGTCAAAATTGATTTTTTCAGATTTCCTTAGTTCCATATTCGTACAAAAATGTTTAAAATTTCGTTATTTCACATAATTTTGATATGTTTTGAATTTTTTTTAAAAAAAAAATTTTTTTATTTTTCTATATTTCAATAAGCACTTGTCACTTTTAAAAAAGAATAAACTTTAAATTAAAAAACACAAATAAGTTAAAAGAGAAATGTCAAAAAAGACACACAGAAAATACGATTTATGTCCTTTTTGCTACCATGCTTACTTCTTTACCCCTCTCGCTTTCAAATGCAAAAAAAAAAACATGATTTAAAAATAGGCGAAAGAAAAATCACGTGAAAATTGGGTGTTATAAAAAAAAGAAGCAACAAGCTTGCACACCTATTTGATCACTGTACTCAATTTGCAATATTTTGTTATTTATGAATGAGTCTAAAATTCATTTACCGTTAACAATTTTTTTATTCAATTCATTCAGCCTTATTTTTGTATATTGTTTACTCTCTCCTTATCTCTTTTATTGTTTCATATTTGAATAAATGTTGTGCCCTTGGAGTAAAGGCAAACAAGTGAGTTTTCGAAGCAGACCTCTACTTCATATATAATTTCGTGTGCAAGTTTCAGTATGTCTCTGTTAAATTTTTCTAATTTCAAATCGCAATATTTTGGGTAACAAAAACAATAATAAAATATGATTTTGTTTTAGAATTTAATACGTCAGGTGCCTTATCGTTTTCCAAATTTTATCAAAATAAGAGGACATTTAACACAACAGTCTGCAAATTATCTGTCCTTCGACTTACGACTTCTCTACACTGTCACTTCTGTACACTGTCTGATTTTAGTTTTCTTTATAATTTTCGCTTATTACAAAATAAATAAAAACTCATGGAACAAGAAGAGCGTCACAGAGGATTAACAATTTTTGCAACCAGTCATATAATTTTCGGCACATATTCTGACCGACTTTGGATCGAATTCGCAAAAAATGTTCGCGGGGTGTAAATCATTTAATGATGATAAAATCAAAACATCGATGTATCGCTTTTTTTTATCATTGCTTTATTTAACATCGATTCTTATCGTGGTAATATCGCTGTTTTTAAGAACGACGTTGCATTCCTATTATATTTACAAAAAAAAAAAAAAAAAATGTATTAAACATTTATCCTCACTTTTAGCCCCTATTAAAGTTTTTAGTAATACGATTAAAGCAAAAAATTCCTCGAATAAAACTTCAACAAAACTGAGGATACCTTCAAAATTCGACAAAAGCTGCTTTTCCATATTGGAATATTTTAAATTTAGAAGTCCGTGAATTACTAATTCACTCAAGTGGGATTTCCCTAATAGATATTTTTAATATGTTTGTATGTTGGCACATATATTACGTTTGTTTCTTTACTCTTCTGGTAAAGTTCGGTAAAATGAGAATTAAATAAAATTTCACTCACTGAGAAATAAAAAAAAAATAGAAAAAATACGGGAACGACAAAAACCAAATTTTTTATCCCAAATAAAAACAAAAAAATTTATTTTATGTGTTTGCCTAAAATCAAATAATATCATTCTTTTGTTTTGTTTATATTTTCTGCAGCTGATTTTTTGACAAGTTTACAAACTTTCTCAACGAAAAAGTTTGGGATGAAGAAAACTGCTTCCTAAAGACTGCTATAATTTACAAACTTTTCTAGTACGGGAATGATTTTCGGTTACATTGGGATCCAACGTCATTTTATTTTGAGTACAGGAACAAACCTATTATAAATTTAACCAAACATCCAGACATAAGTTAAAGCAAACATTTTATAAAAACAAATTCCAACAAAAAAAAAAAAAAATATTATTGATCATAAAATCAATTTAAAATTTTTACTTGTATATTGAGATTGATACCGAAAAACTAATATTTGTTTTTATAGCAAAAAAATTATATGTGTATTATTTTATAGATACAAATTTAACAAAATACATTATGATTTGCCAAGTTTGTTCACACAAATTTATAAAGTATATTTTGGAATACAGCAACAAATAATATGGATGTTAAAAGTTGCAACAAACATGTGGTTAGAAACTTCTATAACTTAAAAAAAACACACATCAGAACGTGTTGCAAAATAGTCATAGTGTCTTATTTCTAAACATGATCAGGGATGGAAAATTTAGATTTTAAAATGATAGCGAATTTTAAAATGGTACCGATTCAAGTGATCGACCCTTTCTTGTTTTCTGATCATGTGCTTAAGCCTAATATGGAAAGGGTAAAAAACCTTTTTGGCTTTCATTACAATAAAGACTACGAGGTTGAGAAGGCTCTTAAATCAATTTTGATTTGGTTTTTCCGTTATGGCTTTCAGCGACGTTTATTGTATCAGTTAAGAAGAGTCAACGCAACCAGTCGAGGGTTGTGTGTACCCCCAGAAATGCCCTTAAATTCCAAATATCCCCACAGATGTTTATATGATTCCTTCTCTTGATTATGATTATGAGCCGAACTCGCAGCGATTTCATGTTGATTACCAGAGTCAAGTCATCCCTCTCCTTTGACAAACCCGTTTAGTATCAGTTAAAAATAAATAAAAAAAGGTAAGGAACGATTTAAATCTTTACTTTAAATTAGTTTAAAAATAATTTCTTTAATTCTTGTTAAGCAGTTCTTGCAGAAAATTATATTATTCAAAAAAGTCCTTTTTTACGTCATTTGCAATATTGCGCTAAGTTTTTTATTTCTTTAAAAGTACTAAATGTTCCATGTCTGTGGAAAATACTTATGTAAGTTCCATGTGTTGAGGCAAACATGTTTAAGTAAAGCCAAACAAAATATATAAAAATTAGTTTTTTTGATGCATATTAGTCACGTATGTCATCACTTACATTGGTAAGAAATGAAAGGCAGTTATAGACAAGATTCTAATATCATTCCCTTATCCGTTTTAAAATTTATAGCCAGGATAAAAGTTTGCCTACTGCTGGATCCAGTTTAATGAAGGAAAAAAGGTTAAAACCCGAAACAATCCACTCAGTGATTTTAAAAGTAACCTAGAAAAAAATTAATTTTATAAATGTTTTTCTAATGTTCTGCAGATGTATTTAAAGCAGTTCACTGGTTTCATTATATTTACGTCTTTTCTGTAAAACTTAAGAAGTTAAAAACAATTTTACCAAAATGTTTTTGCTCATAAAATTAACTGAAAAAGTTTTTAAACAAAAAGCAAAATTCAAAACACATGCAACACTTTTTATGCGAATGTACTCCTTTAAAGTGGCATCCACTACATCACCCTTAATAAAAAAAAACCCTTCCTCATCATGTGTGCAATTGTTAGCCAAATATACTTCTCTTAAATTTTTGGCAGGTCAGGTCAAAAAAGTTTTTCAAGTTTAATACAGTCAAAAAAATATCTTTTACACACCCTCTACAACCTCCAACCGGAGGACATCCCAAAAATATTTCACGTTTTGGTGTTTCTAGCCTCCGGGAAACCCGGTGCAGTCAATGCCTGGCATTCGGCAGAGTTCAAAATTAACAAACGTCTTGAGATAACCGCTAATCAGAGATCCTAACTGGTACAGTTTCAGTCTCACCTTTGGTGAGGTTCATTCGGAGATGGTGGTTGTAGCTTAAACCCAAACTCTCTGGTAGGTAAATTTTAGAAAGTCGGATTTAAAAGGCTTAATTTTAACCTTGAAGGAAAGTTTGGCCCCTGGCGGATCTCTCTAAGTGTTGCTATTCAATAGATGTTCTTTGCTTCAAACCCGCAGCAGGGGTTACAGCTCCGCAGCAATGGTCGACCTTATTTTACGTTTTTCAAAAAAAGCGATCTTTAAATTTAAGTGTTTCTTTTACACACCCTCTACAACCTCCAACCGGAGGACATCCCAAAAATATTTCACGTTTTGGTGTTTCTAGCCTCCGGGAAACCCGGTGCAGTCAATGCCTGGCATTCGGCAGAGTTCAAAATTAACAAACGTCTTGAGATAACCGCTAATCAGAGATCCTAACTGGTACAGTTTCAGTCTCACCTTTGGTGAGGTTCATTCGGAGATGGTGGTTGTAGCTTAAACCCAAACTCTCTGGTAGGTAAATTTTAGAAAGTCGGATTTAAAAGGCTTAATTTTAACCTTGAAGGAAAGTTTGGCCCCTGGCGGATCTCTCTAAGTGTTGCTATTCAATAGATGTTCTTTGCTTCAAACCCGCAGCAGGGGTTACAGCTCCGCAGCAATGGTCGACCTTATTTTACGTTTTTCAAAAAAAGCGATCTTTAAATTTAAGTGTTTAAAGAATTTTATCTTTCTTTTAATTAAATTTTCTGCGAACTTTTTTCATCATTGGGAAATAACTTAAAATTTTTTAAATAAAAATTGTGTTTCAGTGATATTGCAATCACAAATGTTTTTGTCCTTTTAAAAGGATTTGGCTTAATTTTCTCGATGTTTACATTGTATTTACACCCACACCACAATATGCTGATGTGTGTATCACTAAAAATATTTCTTCTGACCCCTTTTGTATACCGATCGATAACGATGTCCGTCCGTCTATATAACCTAGTGCGCAAAGTACAGGTCGCAATTTTGAAGATGACATTTGGTACATACGTTTCAAAGATGAAGGACGAAGCCTATTGGAAATGGCGATAATCGGTTCATAATTTTGCATGGCCCCCATAACAACTTCTTTCCGGAATAGTCTTTGTGCCCATTAACCTTCTTATTATGTTGGTATTAAGATTAAATTTGGTCCAATCTTATTTTATTGGAGTCTCAATACGCCTACCAAATTTAATCGGGTCCATATTTGTCCATAGCTCCCTACCGGAAATAGCTTTTAATGTCATAACTTCATTAAAAATGTTGGTCACAGTAACTTTTGCTATAGTTTCTATGGCATGACAAAATGTTTAGCTAGCAGGTCCAAAATTTACCATAAGAACCATATAAACCCCTTTCCTAAAACGTCTTAAAGGCAAAGACATTTAATAAAGATGTTGGTATCTAAATAATTTTCGACACAAAGAACTTTTACGTGAATCTCAAACTCAGAACATAATTTTGTTCTGGCGGGTCTTTATTTGCCCATGGATTCCAAAGAGGGTATTTTATCGAAAATTTGTAATTAAATTCTGCGGTGAGGGGGTATTAAATGGCCGGGCTTGCCCGACTATACCTTCATATTTTTTGTATTTTTTTTTAATATTATGATATTTTTAATATTAAAAATAAGAAAATTCCAAAATTAAGGGCCTGACCCACTATGTCGTCTTTCTTATATTTATATTGAAAACAAAAACAAATTTAAATTTGTTATTATTGTTTTCAATATAAAAATGCGAAAGAAATGTTCTTGTCGACATTGTGGGCCTGGCAGTAAATTTATTTTATTGTTACATCATGAAAAGGAAAATTTCAATTTGATCTGCAAATGACAGATATGATACCAAATACAAACATAGAAAATCAGCCACAAACATGAATATTGTCTTAAGAACCCATCCCCCTTTAAAAGTGATATGGGTTAAATATGGCAATCATTTTAATTTTTAAAAGATTTCTTTCTGTTTGGTGTCTACAATTTTGTTGAGACTAATGGAATCTAATAACCATTCAACACTTTTCCAGTAAAAATGTAAAAAATCTATTGTTTAAAATTTTTAACTGCCTCGACTTATGTTTATTGTTCCTATCAGTTGAGATATATATTTAAAAATAAACACAATTTTTGTCTTCTTCCTAGATTGAATTTGAAATATGACTTTGATGTCAAATCAATCATGTTTATATACACGCCTATAAATTATTAAATCTTACAATTAAAAAAAAATTATATATGCTTTTTGAAAAACTAAAAATCGTCCTTCCTTGCCAAACAACGTTAAAAGGTCCTTAAGAGAAGTAAAATTAGTAAAAAAGTTCCAAAAAATTTATTTCAGCCTTTCAAAACTGTTATATCAAATTACTTCCCCTGTGAATGTGAAACTTTTATTTTTTATAACTGGAACTAAACAAATTTTTTGGTATTTGCAATTTTTGGTTAGAGTATAAAAAAGTCGGCACAGGCGAATATTGCATTCTCTCTAGTTTCTACTCATTTCGTTGAATTGCAATAAAACAAAAATTTTAGCATGATTGCACACTTGACATTTGTGTACATTTTTCAATTGCTTTTTTGCAAAATCACCAGAAAAACTGTCTCTATCTAAACTGAATTACGTAACCGCAATTCTTTTAAATTCATATACGACATACAAACACTCATATGACTAATAAATTGGTTCTAGGTCACCAAAAACTAGAGAAACTATTCCAAATTCTTTCGACAATATTTCAATTGATAATTGACTCATGACCCATGTCAGAGTGTAAGTGACACTCAAGCTGGAAAACACAAAGCTGTTGTATTGTTTTGCTTACCCTAATAGTTTTTTTTTCATACCACTATAATAACAAAAAGAAAGATTTAAGAAACAACAGAAAAGGATTTTCTAAATTCATGAGAATTTTCAGTTCGATAAAGTCCTTTCTTTATCATCATCTATTTTTGTTAACACTCAAGATAAACAAGAGGATGGGAGGATGTTTATAGTTTTAACGAAAAATTATTTTTGTATGCGTCAGTAGGGCTATGCTGTAAAGTATCTTTCGTAAGTACATATTATGTTAAGGACATTTGATATGAATGGTGAATAAAATACGAACAATTATAAAATTGAGAAAAAACACATTAAAAAGAATTATTTTAAGTTCATTAATATTTATTTTTTATGTTTATATGTAAGATAAAATTTGCAGAAAAAAATTGGCTCCGTTGCGATTTGCTTTCCTGATTTTCTTTGGTAGTTCACTCATTGACCTCTGAATGCCATCTGTATTAATGGTTTTCAGCTCCTTGTTTATTTTTAAAACTAAGGAATCAACATTTTTGGCTTTGTATCCGTTTTCGTATACTTTTCTTTTTAAATTAGCCCAAAAAGTTTCAATGGGTCGCAATTGTGGAACACTTGGGGGGATTATTTCCTTTGGCACTAATTCAATTTTTTATCCTTCAAGTTCTCTAATCTGAAGAAGTCAAATCCGGCCAAAAAATTATTTTATCTTTTCTGTGGTATTTTTCGATAAAATTGCTAATTGCTGGTACACATTTTTCATTATAAACTTGGGCATTCACAGCTAAACCACTTTAAAAAAAAAAAATTGGTTCACTGATGCCACGTTCGCTTATGGCTAACCACAACAGAACTTTACCTGGAAACTTTGTCTTAAGTATAAATTTAGCTCTTTCAGGTGCTTTGCGGCTGGAAGACTCAAAATAATATTTTGGCTGCCATTCATTGCCTTCGACGGTAAAATATTTTTTTTTGTATAAATTTATTTATTTGCAATCTATCTACTATAAGGCAATAAGCAAATGTGGTAACTTAAATAATATATAACAGGAGTTATATAGACCCAAAGGACTACATAACTGTGTACAATTAAATTTAGATATATTTATATATATATATATATATATATATGTACTTATTTACAAAAAGCAGACTAGCCTCTAAAAGGCAAGTCTAGTACATGAACTCGCTGCAGTCTACGTGTTTCAATGCTGTCGTCTAATAGTGCAATAGCCAGTGGGTTACTATGGTTACTTAATCTTTGAATATAGTTTTTACTGAACATTTGAATTTCTTCTCGTACTGAGGACATATTCAAATCTCTTCGAACAGCAAGCAAATCAAACATCGATATTCTAGAAAGAGAGCAGTCAAAAACCTTAAGAATAATTACAGCAGCGCCATGGTTTGTCACAAACAAAAATATTCGAAGAGATTTGAATATTTCCTCAGACGGTAAAATAAGACTTATCATCCATCCCGCATTTCTATACTGATGAGCAAGAAAAGTAATTTCTGGACAGCTCGCGTGGACTGCATTTAATAGCCTTTTGTTGTCTTTCAGTGGTAAATGGTGCTGTTTTTTCTTCTTTTTCTCGACTTCCATCGATTCTAAATATTTTTTTATTATTTTTTTATAACAATTATATTTCTTACCCAATTAGCGATAGGACTTTGCACTGCAACCTGTTGTCTCAAGTTTTAGTTTTGACCGAACTTAAGAGTCTTGCAAACAACATTTCCGACTTGATCCACATTTTCTTTCGATCGATTTGTTATTCTTATATAAGTTTATTGTCTTGTAGATAAACGTTTTTTTGAAACCCATGTCTTTCAAATGGCTAAAAATTTCACTTTTGGTTTTATTTGCATTTCTTCACAAAATTTACAAATTAGTTTGCGACGGAAGAGCTCGTTTAGTGAAATTTTTAAAACTAATTATTAACTTACCAGACCAATCTTAGTTTTTTTTAATAAATATATTGCACAGTTAAATTTACCATATATATTTTTTTTGCAAGTGTCATGTGACTTTTTTTTCACAACCATGTTGGATTTGTTCGTATTTTATTCATCATACGTTATGACCTCAACTTATGAGTTTGAAAATAAATGTCAAAATGTCAATTTTATTCCAAATCAAAGTTGGAAAACGTTAAACAAATTAAAATTTTTTTCAAGAAAACCTTTTAAATGCTAAATAAAATATAAAGGCAAAAAATTTAACAACAACAATTTAAAATCTAACAATAATAATTTAAAAATCACCAAAAATATTTTAATGTTATTCGTTCTTACGATTACCACAACTATAACATGATATGAAAATACTTTTCCCACAAGTGTTATAATCACGTGCATAGTTCATGTTAATTGTTGCCGAATCATAGAGCAACTAGTTTTTAATTAAGAGCACTTATAAATTAACTCAGCAATCGCTAATTGAAAGCGGACAATTATGTAATTGCTTAACGACATTATTCAATCATAATACTGTTGCGGGGATAATATTAATCGTCGTTGTATCAAAAATACGTTTAATAAAAACTTAAGTTTGAATTTATTATAATTATTACCTCTACTACTAGTGGTAAATGAAGATAAACTAAGTTTTTCATTTCGTGTGAAACTGTTTTAATATTCATCTAAGACCCTACATACCACTTGGAACAACTGAAAAGAAAAGAACAGTATTGGCGTCAAATGCTTCTAGTTATCCTAAGCAGTTTGGGATTAAAAACCAGCGAAATCGGTTCAGAAGAACTGAAGCTAGAATTTCAAATGTTCAGCAGCAACCGTAAAATATGTTGTTACAAAAATGCAGGGATTGAAATAACAATTTGTACAATTTTGTTTTATATGACTTCAAATGATGCAACTGAATTTCGTAAAGATCGGCTCATAATTTACCATAGGCCCCATATAAAGCGTATTTCGAAAAACAGCTTAGCACGCCAAAAATTATAACGAGTAATGCTATTGTAATAAAATTTGGTCTTTTGCAGTATTATAAGACTCAAAGTCACACTTTCAAATTTCGTAAAGATCGATCCATAATTTACCATACGCCACATACAGAGTCCACTTTCAAAAAACACTTTAGTGCGCCTAAAACTGTAACTAATTTGAGTAAAACGTGGTCTGTCATAGTTTCATAAGACTGGAAATCGCACGATTACATTTTTTTAAGATTTGTCTAGAATATACCGTGGGTCCCATTAAAAGCCCACTCCTTAAATATTCTAAGCGCCGCACAGTGGCGCCCGTAGAGCAAGCGAGGTTGCAAAAATCAAAATTTTCATGAGTGCCGACGAAGTTTTGAGTAAACCCATATTATAGGAAACTTTTCAACGATTTCAAATATGCCACTCTTAATAATATCACATTTTTAGTTTAGAAGATATAACCGTTCAAAGTTGACCGACTTTCGGTTTTCAAAAAAACACACAATTTTTAGTCAATTTGTTGCGATTTCAGGTGTAATATCACGAAAAATAGGTAACGAATCGCCTTATTTTTTGTTTGTATTGATTGATGTATTTATTAAATGTATAATGATAAAAAAAAATTAACTGTTTGCTTTGTGTTTCTCCTAGTAAATCACTATTTAAAAACTATCCGTTTTTTCACTATTTTTCAACTTTGACGGAAAATAAAAAAAAACTATATTTTTCTATATTTGCCATATTTGCAAAACCTGTTCTTTGATTATTTCTTTACATAATTCAAAAGGTTTTATCTGCCCGTACGTGCCCGTTTGGCTTCTAGAGGTAAAAAAGTTTAAAAAGACGTGGTTGCAGAAATTGTATGGCGTCCATCCCTTATATGTTTTGACTGACAGTAGTTTGATCTAATAGTTTGAAAAAAACTACTCATTGAAATTAGCAGGTATGTACCTCACATAAACAATACTTTGGCGTACAAATGGTCAGGAACAATATTGACTTATGGTCCCTACAGGTAGGCACAAATCTTATTTGGACACGTGCATAATATCAAAATTGCATTATTCAGCCTAAATCCATATGTATGCAGGGAACAGGTAAATTTTTAGGCATAGTAGCATAAGCCTATGTATTGCAAAATAAGCATAATGCCTGGATAGTCTACGCCTGAAAGTTGGCGCAACAATTACTGAAACCATTAAACAATTTAAGTATTGAAAACATGGCGTTGAACTGTTTATAAAGTCAACCACACCAAAGTTTTTCACGGAAGTGAAAATTCTTCCTGAGAAGTTGACATTGATCAGCAAATGGGGCTGCGACGGATCATCCGGACAAAGCGTTTATAAGCAAAGGATATCTTCCGATGACGCTACAATATCGGACGGAAATATGTTTATGGCATCTGTTGTTCATTTGCGGCTAAAATCGGATTATTCCCTACACTGGAAAAATCCACGTCCGTCATCAGTGCATTATTGCCGACCACTAATGTTTCAGTTTGCAAGGGAATCGGCAGAACTCATAAGGACTACGGTGAAGGACATTGAAGAACAAATAAGCAAGATTAAGCCTACAAAGCTGCAAATTGGAGAAGGAAAATATATTGAATGCAATTACGAGTTCCACCTGACCATGGTTGACGGAAAAGTCGTAAACGAACTGACAGGAACAACCTCAACAATGTCATGCCCGATTTGCAAAAAGAGTCAGAAGAACTTTTTTCAATTCAATTAAATTTATTTCATATATAATATGTTACATCTCAATTTTATATAATTAGTTGTAAAGAGTTTAAGATTAGTATCTTTTTCTGCTTAATTATAACATATTTCAATTAGTTATCATATACATATATATAGACAGAATTATATTGGAGGAAAAATTTAGCAAAAACCTATTTAAACCCCTTTTTTCGTTTTATTTTTATATTTTTTATTATCGATTTTTTATTATTATTTGTCAGAAGAACTTTGGTAATTTAAACGATTCTACAAATTAGGAGAATTACGAATATGGAATGTCACCATTGCACGCAAGGATAAGGTGTATGGAATTCTTGCTAAAACTGGCATATACCCTACCACAAGAGGAGGAAAACTTCGATGAAAATACATCAATAAAGGATAAGGAAAAGATCAAAAAGAAGCAAATACAGGATGCTTTTTTTAAACAAGTTTGACTAAAAGTAGACTGTCCCAAGCACGGATACGGTAACTCAAACGATGGAAACACTTCTAGGAGATTTTTTGAAAATGATGAGGCAGTAACTAGAATCATTGGAATTGACAATCAAATCGTGAAAAGATTGGGAACGATCTTGGATGTTTTAAACTGCAAAGAAAATGTAAATTCTACAAAATATGGAGAGTATGCGTCGAAAACTGCATCTTTTTTAGCAGAAATGTATCCACAGAAGAAGTTGACCCCGACCGTCCATAAAATATTGGCGCATGGCAAAGATATAATTGAGTACCAGTCTTTGCCAATTGGAGAGCTTTCTGAAGAAGCACAGGAGTCTCTTAACAAATTTTATAAAAAATATAGATTGCAGAACACATTCAAAGCATCAAGGGTAAGGCAAAATGAGGACCTCTTCAACATGTTGGCAGCATCTTCCGATCCACTTATTTCTTCCCTGCGGCATGTGAAGTCACGAATAGAGTAACAAAATAATTATAGTTTAGAAATGGTTAGTCTTTTAGATATACCTTCTCCTACGAATTGTGATGAATATTTTACAGAAAATTGAAAAAATAAATTTAAAAAAAAAAATTATTTTTTTTTTAATTTGTTGGGTAATAATTTAAAACATAAAACCCTAAAGAAAAAAAATAAAAACAATCTAAAAATGTAAAAATAATTTTTTTTAGTTACCACAAAATTGATTTTTCTACTAATTTTAACTTTGATAACCCATAAGTAGGCCCCTACAAAGCGTAGTACCCTTTCCAAACGCTCATTTCATAGGCTGAACAGTTATCTATCATATGCTGTTTAAACTGTTCAATTATCTTATTCGGTTCAAAAGATATGATTTTTGCAACGAAAAAACTCAAATGGCGCCACTGTGCGCCGGTGGAGGGTATCAAAGATTCAGCACAGTCGAATATGGCACTCTGATCTGCTTTGTTTTTGCAATTTTTTTTGCGTAAATTAATCATTTCACCATTTAAGTGGTGTTTTAAAGAAAACGGTCTTGCAAAAAGGTAAATGTAAAATATTGTACCTTTTTTATAAATTCTAAAAGCAACTCTGTGTTTTATTGTCGAGTTTTACAAAATTGTTCTGACATTTTTCATTTGCATCAAACATGGAATACCTCTTATATATTAAAATATAAAAACGAAATTAATTTCTTATTAAACTTTTTATACATATCGCACTGGTTCCTCTAAAGGGAGTCAACTCACTTTTTTCACTTTTTGCAAGAAAACGATATACAGTGGTCATATCCATCCACTGTTTCCCTGGTATTTTGTCAAAAAAAAAATCTGTTATATCCCCCTTTGTGATATAAGAGTCCATAATAAAACCGTTTGTTGTCTCTTCTGAAAATTTATAAACTTTAATTTAACGCCCTTTAGAGGAACCACTTAGATATGTAATTCATACCTAAAACACTCCAACACTTGCCTCATTTTTGAGAACTTCACTGGATACTACTTAATTAAAAAGGACTTAACGTGATTATAATCACTAGCACTCATACACTTTTTTTTTTTTTTTTTTTTTGTTGCAATGTTTTTTTTTTCTTGTCAGTTACATAAAATCTTATTTCGTTAGTATATTGTTTGTTAACTTGGCGAAAAATAAGTTAAGAAACTTCAACTTAAGTTGCAAAAGAATCTTCAATAATAATTATTAGTTACTAAAATACGAAACTAATTTACAATGTAATTGCAAAAAACAGTGATTGCACTATAAAAAACTTTGCATTGAAAAAAGAAGCAGTTAGAGAAAATAACCAAATATCGGAAAATAATTTAAATTAATTTTACTAGCAAAAAACATATTTTGTAAACAATATGAAAGAGAAAAAGATTAGACAATAAAGAATGAAAATCGGAAAACTAAAAGAAAAAATAATATTTGCAAAAAAAAAAACTATTCAAGTGTCTTAATAAAAAAACTGAAAATGAAGTGATCCGAGTTTTTTTTTATCTTGCACCCACAATTTTTTTTTTTAAAAGCCCTTTTATTGGTATTTATATCTTGAGTTTTAATCCAAGACATTAAAAGTAATTTTCTTTTTCTTTTTCTTGTTTTGTTTAAAGTCTCTAAAGATGCATATTTGTTTAACCTAAAGCTAAGACGACACGACTTAATGTCCTGTAAAAGCAAAACAATTGCTTCTCTAAATCTCAGCTCGAATATGCATTGTAAAAATTTCTTTTGAGAAAGTTTTATTTAGAACTAAAAAGCATTTAAGGCAACAGCTTATCATTTTTTGTAATTTTGTATTTGTAAAGTTGTTTTTATAACGAGCGTTTCACAAAGAAAAATGTAGAAATGTGCTAAAATTAATAATAAAATCAAATTTTTGTTTGTTTTTTGATTTGGGAAATTATAAAAATAATATTGTTTTACTTTTTTTTAATGACAATTAAAAAATAAACATGATTTTTGTTTACCTTCGCAAAACAATGTTGTATACTTGCAACTTATAAAAACGTTAAGTTTTGAAAAATTGCGAGATTGATAATGTTGATACATGTCAAAATGTTTGTGTGAAATAATCAATGTCGCTCAACATTTTTCGCTAGTTCGAACAGAATAATATGATCACTTTTTTCACACATTTCTAAATACTGCAATCATATTACGATTGAATTAGTTAATTGCAAAAAACATTTATATTACAACATTTTATGGTTGTCTTTAACCATGAATATTTTTGCCTTGGCTATTTTAATATTAAAATAACACAAGAATAGTGTGTTTCTTTCACCTTTTTTTAAGAGCACATTTTATGGTTGTACAAGAGATTATAATATTACCATGAATAACCATAATATAGTTATGTCACCGAAATAAAGAATAGAAATATAGTTGTTGCAATAACCATAATACGAATGAACATTTTCCTTTAAAAAAAATTTTTTTAGCCCTGACTGTTGAACATAAAGGTCGTCTGTTTATAAAAAGATGTTGTTTATTTGAAAGGTTTAAAGAGAATGACTAAAATATTAATTGTGCGCACAAGAACAAACATAAAAAGGAACTAACCATGGTGGAATAAGTAGGTGGCAGCGCTACGGCAACAAATACAACATTACAACAAAAATTAAAAATAAGTCTCCGTATACGTCAAAAATTATATTAAACTAAAATCAAATTTTGACGCCAAACGCAATGAAATAAATTAATTTTTAGCCAATTTTTATTTCACTATGGTTACTATCTTATTTAATTTTAATTTAAGTAATCAAAAACTTTAATACAATACAATAATCACAGCACAAAACGTGGACTTTTTGTAAACATAAACAACACTTTGACATAAGACTAGACAAACAATACAAGAGCAAAAAATCGTCATCTGGCGTAGTAATGCCACCTGTTTATTACATTATGGAACTAACAAAAGAAAAGTGCATAACGTTCTTCGGGGTTGCCATGCATGTTGAATACAAACGGAATCACATTATTTTAAAAAGTTTACAAATCGGTGAAAAAAATAGTTGCAACTCCGAATCCAGCAGCTGAAATTTTTAAAGTCCGATTTTGACTCCAACTCCGACTTTGATGCTTAATGTATGGTAATTGGGGGTATTTTATTTAAAAAAAAAATAAATCAAAATTAATCAAGCACCGCCTCGAGTGTCTATTTGTAAATAAATATTTCTTTTTATTTAATTCCAATATTTTAATCTTCGCTGAAGATCATCATCAGGGATTTTTTTTCAGTGAATTTTTATAAACACAAGAACTTCAAAATATATTGTGAACGTATCAACATCTGTTACGTGTTATTTTAGATGTTGTTCGGAATTTAATAAAAAGGAATATTTATTTACAAAAAAAAAAAAAAAAAACACTGGCCTCGAGCTTGATAAATTTTTTTATTTGTTTTAAATTGAAAAGGTCGAACAATAACAAATATGTTTTTTGAAATATTTTATTAATTTTATTATAAATTATTCGACCATACATGATTTTGATTTATATTGAATCGAGCTCTGGTTAATTTCTTATATTTAAAAAAAAAAAAATATTAATATTAATTTTTGAAAAATATAACAAATGGCCCATAGCTCGATTAAATCGAAATTAGTATTTTATTTATTTCTTTTAATTTTTTTAAAATTAAACAAAAAAATTAAATATCGATAAATTCAAATAATTTAACAAATCTTCAAATGGTAAATCTTAAATAAAAAATTGTCTGCATTTGTCTGTAGAAATAAGAGAGTATTAATAATGTATGGCTTCATTGATCCTCTGTAATCGGATTTAATTATTCTGAGTGCGGAGAATAATCGCTCTACGGAGACTTATGTATGTCGGTGACAATGCATAGCGATCAGAGCAACATTCTTAATTTGTTTAGGGTATCTTAGGTTAGGTTAGGTTAGGTTCAATGGGCAGCAATCGAGAGACAGCTCACTTGGGTCTTTCAGCGGTCCCTTTGTGATTGCAGCGCCAATGCCCATCCCAAATAGCAGTTAATCGGATGGCGTCACTGCAGAGTTGAGCCAATTCATCTTCCTAATGAAGAGAAGAAGCAATCTTAGTTCTATTTTAGATCGATCCTCCAAGCAGAAAAACCCTGGCTCTCCCAGGTATTTTTCCCTGATACCCCGTATTCCAGGGCATTCACAGAGAAAGTGAAGCACAGTCTCCTCTTCCTCCTCATCATGACAACTTCTTTAGTAGTCATTGAATTCCAGACCCATTCTTCTAGCATGAGTCCCAACAGGCCAGTGGCCAATCATAACCGACACCATAGTCCTGATTTGGTCCCTATTGAACCTTAGTAGAGATTTGGTTCTCCGTTCATCATAGCCAGGCCATAGTGCCCTGGATATGGAGCAGGTGGACTCACAGGTCCATCCCTCTTGTGCAATTCTATGATGCTCGCGCAGAATGAGTGACTTAAAGTGAGCCATTGGAAGGCCAATGAATTGATCAATAAATGTATAATCCAAGCGACCACCTTCCTTGGCCCAGGGTATCTGGGAATTTCATCTTTTATTGTTAAATTTGAAGAACGGTCTGCTTTAGCACTATAACAACGCCAGTTCAATAAAATTTTAAACTTATTTTAGTGTTGACGGCTAAAAAAATCTTGATTTTAAAATTTGCGGGAATTCGTTTCATTACCTTATTTAAGCCAAGCGAATGACTGCAATTCCCGCAATTCAGCCGTGCGTGTTTAATTAACTACATACCTTAAAAAACTACAAATCTATTTTTTCAACTAGATCAACTCTTCAAATGCAATTTCGACTCTTGCCCGTGCTAATAAATAAAACACCAAAATAATTTAAATTACTTCATACCTTTATGTTATTTAATTTAAGAACTTGAATGAACTAACCCTCATATAATAAATTAAAATCTACTTATTCACAGGAAATTTAAAAAATTTTTAATCTTTTTAAATACCGAGAAATTTTGGAGTCACAGTCGCAAGTTTTTATAGGTACTTCGACTCCGGCCAAATACCGCAACACCACTATTCCGACTCGTAATCCACAGCCCTGGAAAATGTTCAAGAAAATAATTCAAGGACACCCATATCAATAGGTACATATCAATCTGTAACAAAATATTTTTAAACGTAAAAGCCATAAAAAAGTAACGTAATTTCTCAAAATAAAAATTTGATTTTTAGATTAAAACTCGTGCCAAAGAACGTTCACAAATATGAATCCTCATGGTCATAACTGCAGGCTAAAGTAACATAAATATCTATAAATGTAATATACTGCAAAAACAATAATTTGTTAGAAAATGAGAAAAAAATAATAAAATAATAAAATAAATAAATAAAATGAGAGAATGAGAAAATAAATATATACACCTAAAGAAAAATATGCTTCAGTATGATCTAGCGTTTAGATCTGAGTTTAAGGTAAATTGTTTAAACAAATATTCTTCATTGCAATTATTCATATGCCAGTACGAAGTTAAAAATAACTACGTAATTTATTGTTTTTTTAAGCATTATATTTAAGAACTTAAATTAGTCTGTGTATCCAATTTTCTATCCAACCCCAGAAATAGGTTTCAAAATGTGGATTGTGAATTCAGATTTGTGTTTTTTTTAATATTTAAAAAATTTTTAACTACTTGGTAGCACTGTGAAAAATGTTACATTTTACCGCACTTAAGAAAAAAATACAAATCATGTTAAATCATCTACCATACAAAACAAGGACTATAAAACCGTAAGGATTATTGAACAAACAACAAGTATGAGAAAAGCATGTAAAGTAAAATGTTAGAGAAGAAATAAAGCCAAAAATTTAAGGTGGTCATAAAAGGACAATACAAATTTAGAGCCACAAAAGCAATATATAAAAAAAAATTATGAAAAAAAATTCATGCAATAACAACAACAACAAAAATTCTACATTCATTGTTTTTTTTTACTATCTAGGAGTATCATGAATATGCTTTTATAAAGGATGTGTAAAAAGTATAAACAGATTATAGCTCGGCATATTAAAATTGTCAGAGAGATTTTCTTTAGAGTCTTAGAACAAGAACACCAAACAAAAAGCAATTGCCGGGTAAATAGTTACATATAACGATTAATTATATAATATTTTTATAAATTTTATTTAATAAACATCCTAGAAATTGAAGAAACAATTTATTGGACATTCCTTTTAAAAATTGACATCACTTAAGTGAAAATGCCAAAGAGCATAAGCACTTTAAATTATTTTTAAAGAAAAGTTTCAATACATATAATTGTTATTTCAATAATATGGTTGATCGTGCCCCCCAAGCTTATATTTTAACAATAAATTTTGTACGGCTTGAGGAAGACGAAGAATAGGTCGTGACCCCATTGTTTCCTCTGAAAACATTCCAATTAACAAAGGTGCAGATTTTATTATTTTATCACCATAAGTAAAGATTTTATGTAGGCTGGAAAGCATATAATACAAAGTATATAAATGTTAATATAGTTCAAGTTAGTTTTCTGAATGATTCCTTAATTTGCTAAAGGTTTTCGTCAACTCCTGTTATTGATGCAGAAAGATTAGGATATGAAAAAATATCTGACAGTTTTGCCATTATTAGTGGTTCCAATCCCTGGCTTAGGTATATCAAGAAGTACATGCAACTGTATGTACTATTCATCATTTATATATTTAATAAAAAGTTGTTTCGGAAGCAAATTGCCACAAAACCATAATGAAGTACAAAGAAGTAAGAAAATTTTAAGCAGATGTATGGTTAGAAAAACTGATGTCAAAGTAGCATCCGAGGATGTCTGCAGTTCATTTTTGGAACAGTTTTACTCTATAATATCCTTACTAAGGTTCCACGAAAATTTCACGTTTACTCGGATATACTTTTTTTGTATATCTATAAAGATTTAGAAAAGTTTTCAAAACAAGATTTGTCCGTATTAACGCTTCTAAACCTTAACTGAAATACCAAGTGTATAAAAAAACTCGTTTTAAAAAGCTGATCAAACATTTTATCAAAAAAAAAAGGACTTTGTCTGATAAGGTTCAGCATTACCGATTCAATACGACAACAATTTTGATATAAGAATCAATAAAGTATTAGAACCATATTTTTCCTCAATGTTTAAAAGGCCGAATTTTGCGAATTATGTAACTCAGTGATATAAATTTTATTTTAAATTTAATAATTTTCATTTATTTCTTTTTACGCTTGTATAACTATAAATATATATACTCTCTACGGCAACACTGTCTCAACACATTGCAAAGTATTGTTTAATAAACTTCAATAAGCGTAAAGATGAGCCTTCAGGTATGCATGGGAGTGTGAATATATGTATAACTTATAACGCCTGTTTTAATGAATATGGGTGTTTGCCAAATTTCCGTTTCCTGTGTAAGAATTAGGAGGCGTATTCTTATTATATAATTGTACATAAGAATAACATTTTTATATACTTAATAAATATGTATTTAAGTTGACTTTATTTCATTTTTGTATGCTTCCAGCTGTCATAATAAAAACATTACAAATATAAGTCTAAAACAACAATCTTTGGGTATGGACTAGATCATGGCATCTTAAACATAAATGATAATTATGTAATATAGAATATTTTTTCTCTTTCATACATACAAAATGACTCCAATAAACATGTACACATTCAGATTTGCAATCAATAATATATATACTATTTTGGGCACATGCTTTGGAATGGTGAAAAGAATTCTTATGATGTCATTGATAAAACCGCCTAAATTCGCCCTCTGGTTGGCTGTGATTTTGTTTTGTTTTATTGCATATAAATGCGGAATAAAATACTTTGTCCACGAACTCTGAATTTTGATTTTCTTTTACGATAACAGAACATTATTGTAATATTAAAGCATAAACAATGAAATTTATTTATTAAACAAAACGAATCCCTATTACTGGTGAAAAAAATTATTGTTGGATTTGAAAATGTATGAGCGCTTACGACAACCATTTACAACTAAGTATTTTTATATGAACCACAATATAATTGCGATATACTTTTTTCTATTTCATTTTAACAGTATTTAAATAAATTCCAAGCAACATTTTATATTGCAATCAGTCTGCTGTTTAATATTAATTATGAAAAGTACATAACCATATTATGATTTAAAAACGTATTAAGTGTTGGTTCTTCTGAAGGCCCCAGTTAAGTTAGGGCAAGTTTGTTACAAATCTATTATACATATCGTCAGTCCCTTGACTTATGCTATTAGAAACCAGCAGAATCGATAAAAAATAGCTGAGCTGCAAACAAAAAAAAAGAACGACTGCCTTTATTATGTAAGTTCAAATAGATATTCAAAAGATCCCTGATATTTAAGTTAAAGACCAACTGCCTGCCGTATTCATCAGAAATTTAATTGGACAAATTTTTATGGAAATTTACTTTAAAAATACGTTAAAAATCTAAATCATATTTATGAATACGGCAACAGGTTGTTAGATATTTATGTTACAAACAGCGACCGTAACAGTTTTTTTTTTTTTTTTTCATAAAAGTCAGGAGATAACAGTTATTTTTTGATTTTTATTTTTTTGAACAAAAATAACAGTTATTTTTTGATTTTTATTTTTTTGAACAAAAATAACAGTTATTTTTTGATTTTTATTTTTTTGAACAAAAATAACAGTTATTTTTTGATTTTTATTTTTTTGAACAAAAATAACAGTTATTTTTTTATTATTATTTTTTCCATCAAAAATAAAATAAATTTTGTTCTGGTTGGTGCACGATTGATCATAGGCTCCTTGGGCAGCCATTCGCAGACAGCTCACTAGGGTCCTTTAGTGGTGTCTGTGACCATAGGTTTTATATCAACCTCCCTTAAATCACGCCTCTGAATTGTTTGATTGAATAGCAGAATATATAAACAAAATCGTCAAAAACATGTACAGAAAGCAACAACAATGTTTTTGGAATTTTTTTTTTGTTTTTTGACTTATTTAATTTTTGTAAAGTCTGTAGTTAAATAAATCCATAAAAAAAAATTGTGTGCCTTATTTAATTTTTAAATTTATCTATACAAAAATTGCAAACAATGCAAATTGGATCCTGTTATATTTATTTCATACGTTTACCAATAATAAAAAAGAGGATAGTATCAAAATCTCTATGTTCAGAATCCCGAAATGGCAAAATTAGGGTTATTTTTTAGTCTCAAATTTCAGAAATCGGATAAAATAAAAAAAAACTTTATATCATAGAGGAAAAAATCATATGCCTGGCCGAAGGCCTTCTATGCAGAGAGAGAGAAGTTGACGAAGCCGGTGTTTATTGCACCATAGAGTGGAAAATCCTTGTTATTTATCGCCCGATTTTGACAAACAAAACTGTATAACAATATCTATTATATTGGAATCTTGTTTCATTTTACAAATATATTCCTTAAAAATTTGGTATTATTTCATTTCTGTTTGGGGGCGTTATTTCATTCCGTTCGGGGCTTTTTTCTTTTTTAAAGTTGGGGACTTATTTCATTTTGTTTTTGAAGACTTATTTCATGGCACCGAGTATCAATATCGAATCACGAAAATATTTCTATACAAATCATATTTTTTAAAGAATAGTTTAAAGAAAGGAAACGATATTGAATTTTTTTTCTTATATTTTTATATAGAAATCCCTTGTAGTTCTTATTTTTGTTAAATAAAAATCCCACATATTTAACAACTATTTAACAATATTTCACGTCTTCTCTCAACATAAATAAATGAAAATATCAAAATAAAACACCCTTCTTTTTGGTACACTAAGAGAAAAAATATTTTCCAATACCATCACATACAATTTCACTGTATGAATTGGGGAAAATTCTTAAATATTATTATGAATTTAACAATCACTAATTTTCAAATGATTATATTACCACATCAACTATTCCACAAATTAGTTTAAAAATAAAAATCGACAAAACAAGGAATTTACGACACAATAATACAGATCTGTGCTACTTGATTTACTACAAATGACTCAAAGCAGTTAACAGAACTCAATCGATATCAAATGACTCAAAGCAGTTAACAGATGTCAATCGCTATCAATACAACGGTTTTTAGCAATATAATTTTTTTTAATATATTTTATAAAAAAAATAAAATTTTATTAGTAGTGTTGTTTTTAGGAAATATTATTAAAAAAATGAAATGTTGTTGTTTAAAATAATATTAAAGAAATAGTTTGGTTTTATAAATATTGCAACAAACTGGGCACGCTCCTAAGACTTAACAGTCGAGCTCAACTACTACAAACCCGTTGGCAACTTTTGGTCCCAAAATTTAAGCCTTACAAACAGTATGATTAATAAAATGCAAGATTAACAGCTAACAAATGTAAACAATGAAAAGAATTTTCATTGATTTTCGGTGCACTGAAAGATATAGTCGTCTCCTAAAAAAGAGCGGATAATGCAAATTAAAGATCCAATTTGATGAATTATCTTATTTCTTTTCTTATTACAAACATCAATGATAGAATAACACCTTCTGTATTGGCATGTGGCAGTGATAAATCAAAGATAGCTAATTTTGACTAAAGGGGGAAATGAAATTTGCGTTAAAATTGTGATTTTTCTTTAAACTTTTTGATTTCCGTCTTTAACAAATTATATATTTATTGCTCTGAAAAATTAAATTTAAAGCATGTTTATTCTTGTTAGAGAGAGTTTTACAAATTAACCTTAAAATCCAAGTGGCAAGCGATCACTCAAAGAAATTTAACAGTTTTTAATGTTGCCGTATGAACAGTTTTATTAGTATTAGGTCACAAATCGAAAAAATTGATAAATATATACGGTTTTTGAAAAGTCCCTAAATTTTAATGATTTTAAAATATGTATTATTTTTTTCCTTACGAACAAATTTTTTTACAAGAAAATCCCTACGAATAGGAATTTTTCCCTTCGTATAACATCACTGACACAACATGTTGACTTTAAGTACTTAATTTTAAGCGGGCGCCAACCAGCTGTCTGTCTGTAAAAATTCAAGCAAGCGATAGCGGTCGATTTTAATTTTCATATTGCACTGGTCGAAAAGCCATTAGCATATCAGAAGTGAAACAATCATATAAATTATAATATTTTGTAATTACCACAAATTATATTATAAATTACTCTTAAATAATACTTTTCCACAATTCATACAAAAATTCTTTGGCAATCATAATATAATTACGATAATAATAAACAATCTAATTTTATTGGAATATTGTTATAATAATCATAAAAATGATTGTGAAATCTGCAACATGGGTAAAAATATCTTTTTTTTAATATCAAACTTATTTTTCTCAGTGCATATATGTATGTGTTTTTTAGACGTGTGTTTGTATATTCTCATTTACATAACTCTCTTGAGAAAATAGTTTCAAATATTTCTCAACGATTTTAAAACAATTTAAATAACAAACTTTTTTGGAGTACGTTGCCAGGAATGCATCATAAGGGAGTAAATTCACATATGAATACATACACTCATACAAACATATAGTAATGACATGCATGAGTTAATCCAGAATTGTAAGGTAGGAAGAATGTATAAGAACAATAACACTGAAATACAAATTACTACCAGTGCATGAACTGCAGTTACTACAACAAAACAAGAAGAAACTTTCAAGTTGCAGTAGTGAAGATGAATTGAAATTTTAAACAACAGTGCGGCGTCTTAAATTTTATTAAGAAACAAAAAATTATAAAATTTATAATACAACGCAGTTAGTTATACACACACATACAAACAAGCGTTGTTATCGGTGACTTGTGTTTTAAATATTTCATTACGAATGCCTTTACGTTACAGAAAGTTCAAAAGTGGGCTACTCTATTCAAAGTGCCCAAAGAAAAATTTTCCATAATTTGCAAGAAATATTAACTAATATACATATCATTATATTATTATATTATGCATATTCTTGAAGAATGTTTAAGGAAAAAATTAATATAGTATCAATTAGTACCATTTATGCAATAAAGTCCACGTTCAGCATGTTAATCGATTTTAAAAAAAGATAATCATTTATAACAACAAATTTCGATCCACCAAGTAAAAATGCCATTTGCTTAAAAGGTGAGTGAGTGGTAACTATTGAAACATGTCAAATCAACTTGTCCGTGGAAGTGGGTTCGATGGCATGGTCACTTAAGAATGAACAATTATCAATAAGTTTTAATTTATTTCATGTTGTTAAATTCCTTTCTTCATAAAATAATTATTTAAAGAAAATTTAATTTAATGAACTTTAATTAAAATATAAAAAGTTTCTATAGTAATTTTTATTGTGTGTATGAATTTCGATACCTTTCAAAAAAATCTCTATAGCAAATCTATTTAAGTATGTATAAAAGTTCCTCCAAAAGTCTTTTAATATCCAAGTTTAAATTACCCACAAAACCAAAGGCCAAAAATTCAAATCTTCATAAAAAAACCCGCCAAAATACCTTGAACAAATCACAACAATGTTAATCTTCTTAAAAGCGCATACTTATGCGTATGGTATTTCAAATTTAGCATGGGAAAGAGGAAGGCATAACCATTAAAGTCAGACACATTTTAAGGTTAATTAGCCAAACCTCAGTTGTTTCATTTTAACGTTCGAAAAGTTTTCAAAATAATTGAGTTCAGCAATGAGCCAGTCTAATGGACTGAGATGACATTGACATCAAATAATTTCCAAGCCAGTGGTCAATCGAACTTTAAACTGAATCGAATTTATGTCACAGTAATATTTTATGGGCATTATCATTGACAACATGATGAAAGTCTAGCGTAAAGTGGGTAGAGACAATATTTTTCTTCCTCTAGACTTTAGAAATATTGAAAATATGGTTTAATGGAAAGAAAACAGCACCAGCTATTACATGAATCAGTGATGTGGAAAAATGAGAGACTAAATACCGTAAATTAAACGGTGTTTGTAGGATGAAGTTGTTTGATTAAAGTTGGCTGTATGGAAGGACTTGGGTTACACAGCAATGGACGAAAGCTTTTAACTGCAAAACCATTTATTGTTCTGCAACATGCCAGCATTTTCTTATATAGAACAACCATTAGGCCATATACACAGAAGCACCCTCTCCATTGTCCTGGTTGGATACACATGGCTTTTAAAACAAATAAACGACTAAACGTCAATTGTCTGTTTATTGGCCGTAGTCAGCAAAACAGTCAGCAGCCGATAAAATAATTCAAATTTAACAAAGCGTTACACAATAATAAAAAGTTGGTCTAAGGAAAAACAAGACACAAAAATCAAACTTGACTATGCATAATCTAAATGTATGAAAATATGATATTTACAATGATTATTTGTAACATATTTTAGCTCTATTGCTAACCATGCCGATTTTGGTTTAGAGCAACAATTATTCAATATTAATAAAACTTTTCCATTAAAATCAGTTTCTCTTTCTGCCTCTCCCTGCTCTAAGCAATGATGGCGGAGAGTAGTATATACAAGAGGAAAGCAAATAGCAGTTAAAGCAATAATAAATAGAAGTTGCACAAATAAATGTTGACAAAATGTCGACGATAGCGAAAGCAGCAGCAAAAGAAAATACCAACAATTACATTGTCTTAGCAATAAAAGTTATAAAAACATTCATTAAAACAAATATCAGCATTCATAATTGATAGCTGACATTTTTTTTTTTTTTTTTTGTATAACAACAAAATATTCCAGCTTCTCCACACTTTTGCTTCTAATGCCTTATTAGCATTCATTTTAAAGTGCATTGGTTTTCAAATAAGTAGAAGATGTACACAGAAAAAAGTATCTTATCAATTAAAAAAATGGTTTAAAAATTATTTAAAGTTAATTAATTTGATAATTGAATCAATTATTTTTTTAGTTGATTTAATTAACATTTTAGTTGTTTTGAAATAAATTTTTAATTAAAATTGTAATTAAATAACAAAAAATCTTAATTGACTTTTTTCGTTTAAAATAAAATAACTTAAACATGTAGAATTGTTGTTGGGAATTGTCAATATTTATTTAAATAAATTAACACATTGTTTGAAATGGCAAAGTTTTTTGATCACTTTTTTAATTAAAATTAAAAATATCATTTATTGAAAATATTTTTTCAAAATTTTAAAATTTTTAGTAATCAATATAATCATTTTGGTAATAGCTGCAAAATCTACAACTTGTTTGCTTGATATTATGAATTTGGAATAAATTTTGTGATTGGAGAAAATTAATAATTTTTTCTGTGTATGACATGTTACTTTTGGCATTTTGACAAATACTCCCTTTACATCAATATACTCAACAGGGGCCTTATCTTCATAATTTCAAAGTTCTCAGCCAATCTTCAAAGCATCATTGTCAGTTTATTTATTGTAAGTCAAGCCTGTTGTATACATTTTAAGTTTTGTTTAGAGTTTTACTTATATCTATTAAAGATTCAGATGGATGACTTATAAGAACAGTTGATATATTAACTTCTAAGCAAAATAAAAAAAGGACATATTGCTCTTTAAAACTAGCACTTGGCGATATGGCTACAAACATCCAGCTAGTGAGATTATTACGAATGCGGATCAATAAGTCTGTGACTTTTCGAATTTACTGCCTCTTAGCTGTTGCCCTTTCAGGTACACCAAACATGTAAATTGTGACATTATTCATGGATACGATTAAAACAAATCAAATTAATAGTTGTTGCTTAGCTATAATGTAAGAGCAACATGATGAGCAGCATCTCATTTTGGCTAAACTATTTTGCTTTAAATTTTTCCCATTAACCATTTCCCTATATCTTTTTACATGATTACGATATTCACAATATAAAAGGTATCGTTCAATAATTTTTTGATAACATAATGATCGTAGGCAGTAAACCAAAAACTACATTGAAAAGTAAAATGACTAATTCAAAAATAAAACAGTTGTAGCAATCATACAAATGATTGGAGGACTATAAAAAAATGAAAATTTTTTTTATTTAATAAAGCCAACAACTTTAAAGAACACTGTCTCTTAATAAATTTAAAACATATTTTACATACACAGAAAAAAGTATTAAATTTCTCCAATCACCAAATTAATTCTAAATTCATAATATCAAGCAAACAAGTTGTTGATTTTGCACCTATTACCAAAATTATTATATTGATTACTAAAAATATTAAAATTTTGAAAAAATATTTTCAATTAATGATATTTTTAATTTTAATTAAAAAAGTGATAAAAAAACTTTGCCATTTCAAACAATGTGTTAATTTATTTAAATAAATATTGACAGTGCCCAACAACAATTCTACATGTTTAAATTATTTTATTTTAAACGAAAAAAGTCAATTAATATTTTTTGCTATTTAATTAATATTTTAATTGAAAATTTATTTCAAAACAACTTAAATGTTAATTAAATCAAAATTAAATTTTTAATTTTCTTTCAACTAAAAAAATAATTGATTCAATTATCACAGTAATTAAATCTAAATACTTTTTAAACCATTTTTTTTTAATTGATAAAACACTTTTTTCTGTGTATCAAACAAAATATATAATTCATAAGAATAAAAAAGTCTTGTTCCCCATTTTAGTCAAAAGTTAACTTAGAGAATTGAAATCTTTTTAAATTTAAAAGGCTGATCACACATCCAATTAAGGACATAATAAAAAAAGTCCCATTCTCACTTTTTATTATTATTTTTTTTATTTGTGCTTCTGTACAAAATATTCAAATACATCTCATTTAATTTAAAACTAATGAAGTTAAACACAAAATAATGTTTTCCTAATATCAGCAATTGTAATAAATCATGGTACATTTTATTTATCATTAAACTTTTGATTTCCCTTCATGTTCATACACTACGATGTCCCATCATATTTCAGATTTTTTTCTATCAGTTTGAGAACGACAACAATAAAATTGAAAATTAATAGAGAGATATTCCTCAATATATTTTACAAATCAAAAGCAAAAAAAAAAAAAAAAAAAAAAAAAATGCCAACAAAAAATCAAAAAAAAAGTAGTACACAAGCCAAGACAATTTATTTTTTTACTACTCGTATCTCTGACAAATAGAGCAAAAAAAAAAGTGAAAACTACCAGAACTCTGAAAAGAAGACAAAATAAAAAGAGAAATATAGAACTATCGCCGTCAAATCACAATTGCTAACATAGTGAAATAAATAGAGTTTTAAATAAAAAAAATGCGTCACGTAAGCCATTGATCAGATATACGCGACACAAATTTTTCATGTAATCGATGCGGCGATTACAGTTAAGGGAGCAAATACTTTTAATAAACATTTAATACAAAATGCTCTTGGCAATATTAACAGGGTGCCCCAAAATACCTATAAACGAAGAGTTTTCAATTTACTTTATTACACTTAACTAATGAATGGCGAATTAAGTTAGTTAATTAAGACGTGAAAAATTATGTCGTATAAGTTCCTCCAATTTCAAGTTAAGCCTAGTTTCGTTCTTTCTAAAGAGTTTTCCAATGCTGCCCCTCGAATATATTTTCTAAATTGTGGTTAGATTATCTGGGAGCAGGGACCGTAACGGTTATAAGTGATATCAAAAGTTATTTTTTAACAGTTATTTTAAGAATTTAAAAAAAACTCAATCTTTAACAGTTATTTTTCAACGTAAAAATAAAAGGTCGAATAAACTCTAAAAAATGGAGTTTTATTTTGCCATCAAAAAATAAAACTCATTTAGGAGTTTTATTTTTTCTGTCTAAAATAAAACTCATTTTTGGAGTTTTATTTTTTCCGTCTTAAATAAACTCATTTTAGAAGTTTTATTTTTTCCGTTTGAAGTAAAACTCATTTTAGGAGTTTTATTTTTTCCGTCTGAAGTAAAACTCATTTTAGGAGTTTTATTTTTTCCGTCTTAAATAAAAATCATTTTAGGAGTTTTATTTTTTCCGTCAAAAAATAAAACTCGTTTGAGTTTTATTTTTTCCGTCTCGTTTGAGTTTTATTTTTTCCGTCAGAAGCAATTTTGCATATTAATACAATTTATTTTGCACTAAGTTCATTGCAAAAATCTGATTTTTTTCAATTAATTAATTTGTTTTTGACATTTAAAAATATTTTCAAGCAAATAAATTTTCAATTATCAAACACCAGCAGATTGGTCCGCTCCCTGTGACGCTCCTGGGAATGCGGCCGGCAAAGGAATTGATATTTCCCGGGAGTACATTGGAGACAAGGGGTCTCAACAGACGGGAACAACGACTGTTGGTGGCTTATTTGACGGGCCACCATACGGTCAAGCACCACCTGTTTCGGATGGGCCTGGCAGAGGACAGGGCACTTACTGTGTGACTGCCCGTCGCTGACATGGGCCAGAAGGAGACATTTGGGGCACGGCGCGATGGGCGTGTCCCCAGTCGGTGCAATACCGGAAAAATACCTTCTTGGATTTCTCTGGGAGGCAGAGGGTCTTTTGGCCAACTAAAGGGGGGGGGGGGGGGGTCGCAGTACTGTCTCCGTTCGGAGAAATCTCCCCGCTCTCTCTCGAAAAAAAAATTATTTTTGTGGTTTTCATTTGTACATATGCAGTATGATTTTGAAAGATTGTGGACATTTAAAGGCCCTTACCGCAGCATTTATAGAAGACTAGCTCCAATCAAAACATATTCTATTGCATATCGGCCACATAATGGAATTTATCCACAATATACTTTCAAAAAAAAGAAGGAAACGTTCAATATCCTCTGAAAAATGATTGAAAAGTAGACATTCTGCTATAGGAATACGAATTCCGCGTTCTTTTTTTGTCTTATGTGAGCAACCATAGAGTATAGGAACACTCTTTTAGAATTTTTATCTAACTTTTTACCACATTTCCCGTTGCATCAAAATACAAAGTGTTTCTACTTAATTTTAGAAAATGTTTATTATAAAATTGAAGCATTTGAAGTAGTTTAGTGGAAAATAAATATATTTCTAAAGGAATAGAAATTTTTAGAATGAAATGAGACCAATCTTTTTCCTTTCTCATCTTATATAAATCAATGAACATTTTTTGGTCTCGTTGAAGTGATTGCATTTGTTCGGATTTTATTTTTCTGGCAACGTCACTTGAAGGGACCTCCTGGTGGTACTTGTATAAATTGGCAAAAACTGTGCAATGTGTTCCTGCAACCCAAGTAAGCGCGGAAAGAGCATTCTCTGCTCTTAAGTTGGTATTGAGCGACCTGCGGTCAAATCTTTCACCAGAAAATTTGGAAAAAATATTGTTTATTAAATTAAACAAATAAAAAAAAGTCTGTTAAAAAAAAGTAAACAAATGAATTTTAATTAAGACAAAAAAATTAATTTCTTCAAAAGAGTTTTATTTTATGAAGGCGAAATGAGTTTTATTTAAGACGAAAAAATACGGAAAAAAAAGTACTCAAATGAGTTTTACTTTAGACGGATAAAATAAAACTCCACAGATAAGTTTTATTTTCGACGGAAAAAATAAAACTCCTGAAATGAGTTTTTTTTTAGACGGATAAAATAAAACTCCACAGATAAGTTTTATTTTAGACGGAAAAAATAAAACTCCTGAAATGAGTTTTTTTTTAGACGGATAAAATAAAACTCCACAGATAAGTTTTATTTTAGACGGAAAAAATAAAACTCCTGAAATGAGTTTTACTTTAGACGGAAAAAATAAAACTCCTCAGATAAGTTTTATTTTAGACGAAAAAATAAAACTCCTGAAATGAGTTTTATTTTAGACGGAAAAAATAAAACTCCTCAGATAAGTTTTATTTTAGACGAAAAAATAAAACTCCTAAAATGAGTTTTATTTTTGATGGAAAAAATAAAACTCTTTTTTTTTAAGATCACTACAGATTCTGAAAGAGCTCGTCAGTTCGAATCTATAGGTATATGACACTATAAGTCTCCGTTGGCGCTAACATGAAGAGTTTTTATGTTAAAATTTTCCGGATAACTGTTATTTACGGTCCCTGTCTGGGAGTACACGTTCTTTAAAATACTTTAACAGAAAAGAATTGAGAGACGTTAAATCATTACCAGACTGTTTAAAAACTTAGTATTCTTTTTGGCTATGTGCCTTCAAGAAATCAACCAATTTTGAGAGACCCTGTTTTAAAAGTAATATACACATTTTGTCATTAAGATTTAATATTCATAAAATTCTAAACAGCCAGCTACCACCCAAACGGTCTATAATATTATTTGTAACTTATACACAGAAAAAAGTGTTTTATCAATTAAAAAAATGGTTTAAAAAGTATTTGAATTTAATTAATGTGAGAATTGAATCAATTATTTTTTTAGCTGAAAGAAAATTAAAAATTTAATTTTGATTTAATTAACATTTTAGTTGTTTTGAAATAAATTTTCAATTAAAATTTTAATTAAATAACAAAAAATCTTAATTGATTGTTTTTCGTTTAAAATAAAATAACTTAAACATGTAGAATTGTTGTTGGGAATTGTCAATATTTATTTAAATAAATTAACACATTGTTTGAAATGGCAAAGTTTTTTGATCACTTTTTTAATTAAAATTAAAAATATCATTTATTGAAAATATTTTTTCAAAAATTTAAAATTTTTAGTAATCAATATAATCATTTTGGTAATAGGTGCAAAATCAAATTGTTTGCTTGATATTATGAATTTGGAATAAATTTGGTGATTGGAGAAATTTAATAATTTTTTCTGTGTATATATTCAATCAAAATATGGGTTTTGTTGAATTAAATAAATAATTTTTTTCAAACCCTACTATGTATAATAGTTGCAACTATCACAGAATAAATTAAGTACTATAAAAAAAGGTAATGAAATATTCAGTCTTTTTTCTGTTTATTTGTTGTGAAGCATTTGGGCCCACTCAAAACTTATAGCAAACATGTCGGCACACGTCTGTCTCCAAAATTATAAATAAAAAGCATGCACGAATGCATACGATTGAAAGAAGATAATATGTCAAGTGGCCGTTATAGTAGGGATGTGCAATAAATATCGATATATCAAAATAACGATATTTAAAAAAATTGTAATCGATATATATATATAACCGATATTAAAAATACCCATATATCGATACATTGATATTTATCAATGACTATCGAATTCGATGTTTTTAAGATTTCTTTATAATAAAATTCAATATTTTAACCGTTTCTCAACTGCTTACAATACTTTTGTTTTTTTAAGAACTGCATCATATGGTTTTTAACTAATATTAAGAAAATAACGGCGCTTTTCCATTGTACATTTTCATAGAATACACAGTTCAGTTTTGTCTGTGTTTTTTAAGAGACAAAACTGAAAAAATGCGGAAAAAATATTCTGAAAAGGGTTCCTAGAATCATGCAAAGAATCGCCTTAATTATGGCTTATTAGCAGCAATAGACCCATGAAAATTGGAATGTAAATAATAAAAAAAAAATATTTTGTTATTTTTTTATTTGAGCATGTTCTTATATATTAAAACTAAAATATTGCACAGTTTACTTGTATAGTATGTGTCACAAGTTTCGTTTACCAGCAGTATATAATCCGGCATTATATAATCCCAATTAATTTTTTTTTAGATTTCACATGGCGAATAAGTAAAAATATTTTTTTATTCTTTACTTTTTTTTAATTTTTTCCACCGATTTCAAACGAAAATGATGTTCACATAACTTACCTTAAAAACTAAATTTTAAAATTGGTTTTCGTTTTAAATAAAAGGTAAGCGAATGAAAGTTTCGTTCGAAATCGAGGGACAGGCAGTAAGTTTGAAATTGAAAGAAACAATAAAACTTGAGAATGGAATTACATGTAATATGTGTGTACCAATGTAAATATGTATTGACATTTGGTAATAATTTCAGCTTAATACATTCGATACATCGATATATCGGTATTTTTAATTAATAAATATCGATAATCTTAAAAAATGTCGATACGATATATATCTTTATATTTTTTAAATTTTCCCATCCCTACGTTATAGTCGTTCATATAAGCACAACATACACATATGTACTATGTATACAAAAAAGATGGAAAATACTTAGGGGAAGTATTTTGCAATACTTCAAGTGGCTGCCGAAAATAATGAAGTTTAAATTATTAAGAACATGTTAAATGGGTTTTTTTTATACCCTCAACTGTATATAGTGTATATATCAGAGAGTACATACAGAGGGGAAAAAAGTGAGCTGTAAAAAGGCACAAATCAGTTGCGAGAACAGTTTTCGAGGAAAGAGACAGAAAAAATACAATATCTTCCGTCTCGTGTCTCCTCTGTGAGTACGCACTCATAAATGTTTGCGTGCTAACACTTTTAAAGTACTAAAAATTCCACTTCTGTCATTCTCTGTTGACCTTATCACAACACATTTTTTTTTGGTCTGGATGGTACGGAAAGTGCTCGATTGACATTTGAAAATTGTTGCCCAAAAAAAGTATTTTTGTTAGGAATTTTACTTTTTTCGATAACAATGCCGAAATAACAACATTTTCATGAAAGTTTACAAGAGATATGCTTTCACTGATATCAATTCTAGAAAATTGGTTTTCATGTTCTATTTATAGAAACTTTTCATTCGAATGCACAAAAAAGCTTTGAAAAGAACAGATCAAGCATCAGCAGAATTACCGCAATTAAGATACGTCTCACACAAAAAATCTTGAAGAATAATTTGGAATGGTACAACAATTAATTTACACGCAGGCAATTTGATGCAACGTGATCTACATGTTAAGTCAGGAAGGGGTATACATAAACTCTAAAATGTATTATCCATTTCCGTTGGGTATTTGTTGAACTTAGAGATATATAATGCACAGATTCAAGTTTTAGGGGTATGTTTCTTATTTTATTAATTAAATATAGAACGCTTCCTCTGCTTCTGCCAGGCCTTCGTCGAATTACGATCCAAACACTTCGGGAGCGATGTCATGTGTGGCTTGGGATCCCTGAGGCACGTTGACTGGAAAATCCTAAGGAATTACGTCCGGGAAACTCAGTTTCCAAACGCCGGACGTTTACCTCTCCCTATAGGTGGAGGTAGCACTATCCACCTAAATCTCCCATGTTTTTCTTCTTAGCGAGCGCACAACAGACCCGATAGTGGCCTAGATGTATATCGCTGCAGATATCAGGTTGCATCTCGATGCTTCGTCCTCCTTTCGACATAACCTAACCTAGTTATATATTTAATTTAATTTTTTATTTTAAAATAGATATAAATAAAAAATAGTTTTAAACGTAAAAAAATATTTACATTTTACAAACATTTGCCTTAAAAATATAAACAAAATTTTTCACTTTCTTTTACATTAAATTTTTACACTATTCTAAATTGAAGAAACCTGAACTAAAAACCACAAAGAAATTAACATTAACTTAATATAAAAAATAGAACATACAAAAAATAAGCAAATAAAAAACTAGATTATACGGAAAAATAATTCCAAATTTCATCATCAGTAACACACACCCACACATCATTTAGAACATTTGTATTGAAAAAACAACAAATACTGCACTCAGAAAAAAGGTTTTTTCAATATGATTTGAGGCGGTATGGTATAGAGGGCGCTTAAGTAACAATATGATTGCCAAAGACGAGCCATATTTGGTTAAGCTCTAGCTCCATCTTGTTAGAGCCACAACTCTAGATGGTTTTCTATCTAGGGCCTTAACAATTGCCCTGTATTGAATGACAAATTTAGAGTCTAAAGCGACTATTCTCTCTCTGAACTCTAACTGGGTTATAACTGACTGATATATCCTTGTAAACCGAGATAGCAAACAGAACCATCCTTATAAAACATGGAGCTTTAAACGCAGCAGGTTTGTAAGAGAGAAATGTAAAAGTTTCGCTTACCATCTCGCTGACGGAAGGCATGAATTTTATATGGCGAGTTTCTACTTTGAAGCAATACATTTTTGATATAAAACGCGCTTTCTTCAACGTATATAAAAACTGGTGAGTGTAAAAATCAGTTTAATTTCCTGAATTTTCTTGTTGTTGCTGTAATTCTTTAATATTCGTCTAACCGTTTAACAGACTTAAGTTTGGTACTTAGAACCATATTATTCCACATCCACATTGATCATCAGAGTTCTATCTGTTTTTTGGAGACTCAATTTGTGGAAAAACTAATAAAGTAGCTCGGATATTTTTCAAAAGATAATAATGTTTCTGGACTGAATTCAAATTATCTAAAAAATTCTTTAAAATAAATTGGAAACGGACTAAGTTAAGCGATTAAAAATATTCAACCTTAGTTTTCTCAAAAGTCGTATTGATGCAAATAGAAATTCTTGTTTCAACATCGCGAGTTATAAGATTGGTACCTTGATTTCATCCTGCAACTTATGGAAAGGGTTGATTCAGTATTATGGTAATCATATTAATGATTAATATTTTTCTCTGCGTGCACATCATAAGTATGTCCTTAATGTCATATATCAGTCATCATGATATTCAACAACAGCACCAGGAGCCGTTCAACAACGACAACTTCAATTAAAATAATTAAAATGTTTAAAACCGCAATTTTTCATATTCATTCATATATAGATATATATATATATATATATATATATAATATTGACAACTATCGAAAAAAGAACACAAACTGAACGAAGAAAAAATCCAACATACTCGTAGAGCAGATATAAGTTTGACTTTATTAAAAAACTGAAAAAAGGAATTGAATTTAACGTTCCAACCACTCACAGGAATCTACCTGTAAAAAAGGTGGAAAAAGGTAATGAACTAGAAAAAATTTTTTCTCAAACACACATTCTTTTTCAAATACGATTATTTTCACCATGAGAATGTGTATTTCCTGCTATTATCCTTTTTTAAGGGCATGGAAACATAAAGTAATGAATAGTTTTTGAGGCTTAACATCATCATGCTGAACGATCTGAGGTGTTTTTCATTTGGTTTTATTCTCAATGCGTATGAGTAACGTTTTTTTAAATCAAAATCACTCATACGTCCACGAGTGAATGTGTTTATTTAGAATTCTCTGTATTGAAATAAAAGTTTTTGGTTTTTCCATTTGATGATTTAGTGGATATGTAAGATTTTATTAAAATGAAAAATTATAAAAAGAGTTCCAGTTTAAGTAAAACAAAGAATTGTCTCACAGGATCTGGATAAGTCGGTCATGTTTTATATATTATTTTTTTTAATTTATGTGACTTTCAAAAATATAATTTACAAGATATGTATATGTTTTCTTAAACTAGGTGTGTTCATTTACTTAAAAAGCAGAAACTTGCAACGAGAGAGAGAGAGTTAACTTAGAATTTACAAAATTTTTCTCCTAATTACTCAAAAAAAATAAAAAAGTAAATGGACGCTTTACCAGCAAAAACTAGGAAGTTAATCATATCGACATTATTCAGCTCTAAGATACGAGATTATTTCTAAATAAATTCAAATGTTTTTAAAAATTTTCGTAAGAATATTGGCCCTTAATTTAAGAAAAATAGATATTTTATGTTATTTAAACACTTACTGCCGTATTCATAAAAAATAAAATAGATTTCAAACGTATTTTAAAACAAAATTTCCATACAAATTTTTCTTAAAACAGATTTCATATCCATTTTAGTTTTTTATGAATACGGCAGTTATAATTTAAAAATTATGAAAATTAATTTTGTTTTGTAAACAAAAACAAATTTTACTATCAAAAATTTTCAAAAAAATTTTGTCTCTTAAGATTTTATGCTCTTTTGTCACTCTCTCGTTGCAAGTTTTTCAAGTACGTGAACACTTACTAGTAACAATTATTGCAAATAGGCAATAATTTTCTGTAAATGATAACACATAATTTTTCATTTTTTTATTTATCATTGATGTTTTTATAATTGGAAAACAAAATTTTTTTTTAATTTTCTTCTCCAAATCTTATCAAAATACGTAGAGAAAAATATGTTACGCATATCCACCAAAATATGTTTAGAGTAATTTTGTTGATCTTTTATTAAAATCGCATTAGTCATGCAATGATTTGCCGCATTAAATTGATGACCAGAGATATTATATTATTTATTATTTAGCGATTGGGAAAAGAATGAGATGCTTTCAAACATGCAACAAAGGTAGAATGGCTGGTGCAAGGTAAACTTCACACCCTCACCCAGAGGCAAATGTGGTCCATTGTGACTCAAACATGCAACATGCTGGCTTAAAATGATGATGAAAGAGAAACAGGTTGTTTGTGTTTAAAGTTTTTCTTTTACCAGACTTTTCCATTGAACGGGAAAGCGGGATTTATTTTTAAATTTCCCGCAAATTGCGCTTATTATTAAATGGGCAAATAATAATTTAATTTACTTTATTTGCACACAAAACAAATAACAATTCAGGAGATCGATTAAAAAGTTTTTAATGCATTAAACGTATGTAGAAAAATAAAAATTTACATTAAGCCAAAATGGCTAAATTATTTAAACAAAATATTACAAAATATTTCTTAGAATATAGGATTTTAGTAAAGATAAGTATTTACAGAATCGTATATTTTTCTTTTAATTAAGAAGTGTCCTGTCAATGGGAAAACGCGCTTCCTTTCTACGGATGTTTGCGGTTATTGCCTTCGGCAGCAATTCCTTCAAAAACTTGTAATTCCTTTTTTAAAGAAAATTAATTTCTTTACATCGAATAAGCGATTTCTTTATTAATTGCTGCATTCAAAATATCCTGAAACGGTAATTTTTACTTTTATCACCAGCTCTTACTGAAATAGTATTTACTGCATTTTTTAAATCTAATGCAAAACAAATTTATGCACCTGATCTGCATGTAAAGTCATTACATTTTTAAAGAAAGAGGGAACATTTTTTTTCGTTTCTATAAAGTGAGTCTGGGTATTTAAAAAAAATAAAAAAGAGGTAAATTTTTACACCTCTTCTCTGACTAATTCGAAACTTCGCAGCATCAAATATTAAACATTGCCTCACTTATCGGATTTTAAATACCATATATTCCTTGACATAGCTTATATTCAATTAAAGCTGCAGTAAACTTGCCATAATTAAATTAAAAAATACCGGGAATTCGCGCACGAATTTCCCAGCATTTGTTCCCAAAAATATGTGCGGAAGCCCGGGATTTTTATCCCGGGAAATCCCGAATGAAGAACACTAGTTATTTTACAGTCTCATTAAAATGATCGCAGTAGCTCTGCACATTGAAAAAGTATAATTGCATGAGGCCATATTCGAACACATTTTGTGTAAGATCGCAAGAAAAAATTATCTTCAAAATTTTTAAAATCCTACGATTTTTGGCAATTTCTGAAGAAATTGAAAACAAAAAAATATAGAATTTTAGCCATTTAAAGATCTAAGTAGACAATGATTTCATTTATTTATTTTGTTATCTGGCTTGCTTTTTTCCATACCCTTTTTCAGTAATTACAAAGTTGTTTTACTAAAATGAAAACAAAAAAGTCATAGAAATATACCATAAGACTTAGTCAGTCAGTGTGACTGGGTACAAACAGCTTGACGACGAGCACTGTCGACTTTATCAAGTCTGTTCTTAATTCACTAAATGTTATATTTATATTCAATGATTTTTTAAATACGACTTCATATCCTTTGCTTCTTAATAAAAAAAAATAATAAAGATAAATCGAGTACATAAAACCTTTGGAATAATTATTTGTTCATGTCGTGTCATAAGTTGACCCCACAGCCCATATAAAGAGCAACAAATAATTTAGATAAAGCTTTTACATATGGCAGTTCTGTCATTAATAGAAGATATCGTAGTGCGAACACTTCAGTGAACTAGACTGTGTCAACAAAAACAAAGCATCGACAACAGCAGTCTACACGAGTCATATTCATGTGCGCATGCAAAATTATTTGTTGAACACACATAGTGATTTGCATCTCGCATTGCAAAGTTGCTTAAAATACCGCTCACTGTCAATGACTGTTTTATTGTTATAACAAATAGTTGCAAACATTTTTTCGAATCAAATTTTAACATATAAATCTTTATTGCAATAGTCCTATTCCCTCAATATTTCACATACTTTTTGCTTAAGCCTAATTTTGGTTTACATTGAAGGTTCTGTTATATACATATAGTTAGGACCGATTTTATGCTCGACCAGAATATCTTGTATCTTGCTGATATTTGATTTAAAGGAGCACAATCCAAAAATTTTTTAAAATAATGAAATCAATTTATTATTAATTAAGAACATTTAAAAAAATTTTAGAAAATAGCTTAAGGCATAAAAGTGAAAGAACAAGATTTCTTTATTCAATTTTCTTCACCTTATTTCCGTCATCTGCCATTATTAATTTTCAGTTTATAAGTTTCATTAAATTTGTGACAAAAGAGAACAGCAAGCAACAGTGTAACTCAAGGAAATTGCCATCTTACAGGCAGTAATAATAATATCCTTTTCCATAATTTTCATTGGTTTGCTTTTCCTCAAAGTCAACAAGAGAATAACAGAGGTTGAGTACGTATCTTATAGTTCGGTCTTGAGATTTAACATGTTTGTTTAACAAAAGATATCGAATATTCAATGTGGCAAATTGAACTTAATTGACAGTTACTGACATTATACACATTAAAACACTAACAAAAAACAAACAAGAAAAAAATAATTATTTTTGGTAAAGAAGTAAAAATAAACCAAAGTGGGTTAAAATTTTGAATGTAATAAATTTATTTTCTCTACAAATCTTATTTTTAACATAGAAATGTCTGCGACAATCATATTATTAACATAATCAAACGTAATATATTTTGTGGTTAATTATGAAGTAGACTCGTTTAACCCTAGATAGATAAGGTATGTCTGCGAGACGTACGCTTTTTCAATTTTGTGCTCCTACTCTGACATTTGTTAACATACAACCTTCTCGCGCTCAATTATCTCAGTCGCTAGCATCAGCTTGTTGGTTGTGGCTTTTTTTGTGCGTTAAGTTATGTTTTCTTTGAGAAATAAGCACAAATAAACACAACATACGTCTGATAGATGTATCGTTATCTTTAGTGTAACTTTTGTCACAAAAATAATATTTTGTTTTAGTTGAATTTTAAGGTATTTGTTATTTAAATTAGCTGTAAAAATGTCTTGTAAGCGTGTTGGACTACTTAGATTCACTGGAAAATGTGAGCAAATCGGAAGATGAATAAATGGAGGATAATGTTCAAAGCGATGCATAAGACAAGCTTGTTGACATCCTTGATGCTGATGAGAATATACCACCGACTAAGGAAAATCCTCCAGAACCTGATAATTTTACTACTTCTGCCGATAGCCAATTATTGCGGTATATTATCCCACTATAAGACGTAAAAGTAAGCACTGCTGAACTACATCAAAGGGTCAAAGCGCTGGCCGAATTTCTTCAATGAATATAGTTCGAACGGCAAGAGGACTAATTTAGGAATGTAAATAACTGTACAACCCAATTTCATGCTTCGGCATTTTTGTTACTACCGAAATAATTTCAATCCTTGAGGATTGAGCAGATGATGTAAACAATAATTGCAGTAGCAGTGGAAAACAGCCTGAAGAACAAAAAGAGAAAATACTGTGGTTTCTGTTCATCAAAAATTCGACGTACGTCCAAAATGGTATGTTTAAAATGCAATGCACCTATATGTGGCGACCACAAATATTTAGTTTGCAAGTCTTGCATATAATGCTATTTGAATTTATTATTATTTTTTATTTTTTGGTACAGATATTATTATCTAAGCAAAGTACAACAAAAGGATCTATTTTAGTTTTTAGAGCCGAACTGAAGTTTTTTATAAATAACTCTTTAAGTTGTGATATTTTTTTAAGACTTATTGCATTTTATTTTATTTCATTTTTATTATTGTTTTCTGTTAAAAAATTACTTTATTTTAAAAGAAATTTAATAAATAAATGATTTTAACAAAAAAAAAAATGTATCAATATTATTTTCGGTGATGCCGTTTAAAGGATATAAACTAGCACACGTTTTTCTGGCGTAACGTTATCTTTTCAGTACAAAAAACTAACGTTATCTTACTAGGGTTAAAAACAATATTGTTAATGTTTAAACAATTTTGTTGACTTTTAGGTTAGGTTAAGAAGGGTTATGCGCCCAAGGGTACGCCTACACTTGGAGACCAATGCGGTCTATTGTAAATTGACTTTAATATGATAGAAAGGAGTTTCTTAAATTATAGGATTGTACGTGTTATCATATTGATAAATAATTCCTCTGATTCAATCATAATATAGTTGTGATATTCCGAAGAATTGTACAATTGAAAATACAAGACGTCAGGAAAATGTTTAGACATGGTGGAAATAGCTTATTTTGTGATTGTAATCATAAATAATTTTTTTTGCTGTCTAGTAAATTTTTTTATTTAAGGACATGGAAACATAATATTTATTTACTTGAATACAAATAACACTAAAAATCACTAAAAACAATCCAAAAATTCTTAAATTGAGTACAAAATAATTATTTTGCGTTGGCATGCATTGGAACACCACTGCTTAACCACTGCTGTTCGTATAACTCTGAGAGTATAATTACAAAGTGACCGAATGATTCCCAGGGAACTTAAAAGTACCATTTTTATACGTGATAAAGTTTAACGTAGAAAAAACAACAAGACTACAAAAGTAGGTAAAAGAGGTTGAGGTTAAGAGGTTAACTTGTTTGTTGTAGAAACAACAACACTTAAAGAAAAAAATCATACATTATTTTCATGTAAAAAAATTTAATAATTTATAAAAAGAGAGTATAATTCCCGATTTATATTTTCTTCAAAATATTTAAATATATATGTTTATTAAAATTTCAAAGTAGAATGATGACGAAAACCATATCGGGCCATTCTGCTGGTGTCTTATAATTGAGAGTTCTTCTGCTTACACTTTTACTAAGTAAGTCAATACAGTTTTTTTTTTATTATTTAAAATTTTGGATGAGGGATTTAAGAAAATCCGTGCTACTGATTAATTTTTCTTTCCAGTGTATAAACTCTCTTATATAAGATTTTGTATTCATATTGTTTCCTCGCAAATCTTTAATTTGAGAAAAAGTAATTTTTTTTTTTGCTTTAAAAAAATATCAACATAAATTTTCTTTTAATGTTTATTCATAAAAAATCCCTAAAATATTAACCCTATTGTTTAGGAAATTATGAAAGTTCAACACGGCTGAAATTAATGAGATTTTAACACACTTTAATTTCAACACACACCTTTTCAAGGAAATATAATAAAAGACAAAAAAAAGTAATAAATTAACAAAGAATATTAACCAAAAAAATTAAATCTTTTAAGCCCCAATTTTTTTTTTTTTTAAAACAAAGGAAAATTGTGTAATAAGCCTAATAAAAGCAAATGCCACAATTCATCTGTGAAATATACACACACTCTAACACTTTTACTCCACTATAATGACATCTTATTAAATTACGTTATAAGTTGGAACTGTATTAAACAATATTTTTTGCTGCGAAGGCAATCCTAAAGTTCTATTATGATTTTATTTCTATAAAAAAAATCAAAGGCGAATATTTTGACTTGATAACCGCCATTTATTCGCAAAGTGTATATGAAACAAGAAAGAGTGATGTATTCTGCTACGCTGAATCTTATACATCCTTCACCATGGTGCAATGATAACACAAAGTTATATAAATGCCGTTCTTAAGATATAAATAAATCAACTTTGTGCCAGCCCACTTGTCCAATTCCGCCCAAATTTTGTCGGATGTTGTGTATTGATAACCAAGATGCTTGTTCCTAATTTGGAAACTTTTTTTAAATCTTCTTTAGAATTTTAGCGGCGATATGTGTATGTATATTTTTATATTTTAATTAAAAGAGCATTTTGCAGCTATCGCAAATATTTTTTTATGACTCTCAAAAAAAAAAAGCCAAATATAGCTTTTAAATATAACAATTGTTTCTTAAATCAGCTTTTATACACCAACATTAATTATAAGAACTTTTAAGCTGACCTTCGTATTAATGCTTTCATTGTCAATGAAATATTTTCATACATTTTGAGCGTTAATAATTTCACAAGTATAAAACGAGTAAAAAGTACAAGTAAATATACGAATGGGTAGAAATATAAGAATTTGAGTATGTAAGATGTTACAACAAATAACAACTACGTAAAACGAAACTCTTAAATATTGTCAAAAAGTTAATATTTTAAAGCGTAGAAGACTTCTAAAAATAAATGTGCCAGTTAGATTTCCATATTAATGTTTTAGCAAAAATTCTATTTATTTTACTACTGTCGTTTCAATATTTGGAAAATTAATATGAATAAAAAGTTGTCCATTTAGTTCGATTCGAACCTTTGCTTCTAGTCATTTTCTATGGTTAAACGTATGGAATGTTTAATTTAAGACAAAGGCAAAATGCTCGCTATATGTTGACTGTTTTGTATGTGACAGCCTTTTTGAAACCGCACTAGGCTTCATTTTAGTTTGCATATATCGAACCTTTATTTTCCATCTGGATGTTTCACAAATATTAGCATATATATTGTAACTTTTATTTTAAATGTTTCACAAATAATGTTTGTCAACGACAACCAAAAACTAAATTTTAAATGTTCTCTAAGATTCTGTTCTTGCTTCCCCCAAAAGTATGTAGGCATATATCAAAAGGATATTCCGCTATAGGATGTTATATCGTCTGAGGAAATATGTGCCTGGAATTTGGCAAAATTCAAAATTGGCAGATCGCCTAGCCAGAAATCCTATCTAGTACAACGGGTATAAGAGGCCCTCGGTGACATGACACCGGTCTGACTATTGGCTGAGAACCCTTTAAGGATCACGTGGTGGTTGTGGTTTGGTCTTAACGTCGCAGGTAGGGGCATCCTGAATAAGGATGTTCGATGGCTGATGTTTCACTACTTGTACGAAAGTTCGGCATGCGGGAAATATCATCTTTCGATGTGGTTGATATCCAACAGATTCTGATATCATAGCGCCACCAGCAGTTGAGGTTAGATAGCAACAGCTCCTTAAAAGGGGCGAGTGTATATTTCTTCCAAATAAAGTAGCTAGGGTCATTTTGGGTTAAGGCTAAGACGGCAAGTGCTTAAAGAAATCTTTTCTACTTTTTCCGTGTTTGCTACAAAAGACAACAGCAGTTTCAAGCGGGGAATAAAACTTTTCTCAAAATATTGTAACAGAGAGTCCTACTATATAATGGACAGGAAATTTTATCAAAAATATGATTATGATTGAATTAGCCCTTAGATTGATAGATATAAGAGTTTATAAGCATCACGATCCATTGGATTTTTTATGCAGCCAATATATTCATCAATACAAGTTTAAGATACGTATTCAGCTGATTATCCCACCAGTTGAGAGAGTATATATTGCAGTTGGATGCATGATTGACACCCAAATAAATTTCTGTGTATGAGTGAGTCTCTAAGGCGGCACAGTTACAGGTCAGGGTCAGTGCTTTGTCAGAAATAATTTTTAATTATTTGAAACAACAACATAAAAAATGTTCTGCTCTTTCACCGTTAATTAAGATTTATTTTTTTTTGTATTTAAAAACAGTATCGTATTTTCTTGACAATTTCATTATAGACATTTTGAGTATGATCATTAAATGATTATAATGATTAATAAGAATTTTATTTTTGAAAAGATGCGATGAGTTGATTCAATCACATTATGATTTTGCCAATTATTATTGTGACTGTAAACAACATAAAATGGCTAATAAGTTTTTTTTTAACATAAAATGTTCTATATTATCATGTCGGAACAGATATTTTTATCCATGAAGAAATACGACAAATCAAGTAATTTTAAGAGCAGAATTTAATTTTCGCTTAAGAAAGATTTTTAAGTAAATCGTTAACCGATACCCACCCGGGTGTTACTGCATGTTTATAAGCGTGAGAACAAGTTTTTTTCAGTTTTTTTAAGAAGTTTTCTTCATACAAATATTTTTCAGTTTTTTTAAAGAAAACAATTTGTTCAGTGAGAAAAAATTTTCTTTCAACTGAAACAAATTTAAGAAGTTATTAAAGAAATAAAACCGAAATGGTCACCCGGGTGGTAAGGCAAAGGCTAAAACTCAATTCGATCCCTTTTACCCGTTTCAAACTTAAATTCTTTTTATACCCTTTGCCACAGGGTGAAAGGGTATATGTATATAAGTTTGACGCTACTTTTGAAATTTCTACAATATTTTTCTTTGACTCTATAAATTTTATATATTCTGGGTCCTTATGGGCAGCACAGTTGATTTAACGATTCCCGTCTTTCCGTGTGTATTTTGATATCGGTTTCCCGAAGACCCCAGAATTTATGGGGACTAGATTGTTATATATTTATGTCACATATACTCGGGCAAAATATGTTATTAAAATTCAGCCAGATCGGTCAATAAGTGACTGTTCTATTAGCAAAAAATCACGACTGGCTCTAAATTTTACCCAAAAAATTACTTGTTTTTTTATTTTATTTGTAGAATTTTATTTTGCAATTTCTTTACACATAACAAATACATCCAGTATTTGCCGTCTAAATAGAGAAATTTGTATTAAACGAACAACAGAACTCCATATATTTTATTTTAATGCATTTTTGGCAATGTGCGTTAGTGGCTGGGTGGTCTAAGGTGCTTTTTTAGGCACGCTGTCTACTGGTTAAAATTTCAGATATATGTATGATAAAGGGTATTAAGAATTCGGCATAGCCGAATATAGCCCTCTTACTTGCTCTAATATACAGGCATTTTAAAGAAACTCTAAGCCATTAAAAACCTTTAAATTAGTTTGAAAGCATTTATTAACTCTGTCAGAAAATTACGGTAATATAATTAAAAGCCCCACTGTCGCGGTATTAAATACGAAACTTAATGACTACATACTCAAATATATTGAAAATGTATGGGCTGGTTTCCCTGCCATTACCGAATTTAATTTATATGAACAGTTGTTTAGATTCATTTAAAGCAGGTGTTATCCAGAAGTTTTAGGGCAAAACATAAATTTAACGGTCTGCAACAGTTCTCAAAAAAAAAAAGTTTTTATCTTAAGGCCATTTTACTTTTACGTAAACGTATACGTTGCGGAGCAGCTGTTCCGTTCTTACCACGCTTATGTATAAGTAAATACTCTTACGTATATGTGACGTTGCGTTGATGATGAATCTGATAAAATTAAAAATTTTCTCCGTTTTTTACGTATCAGCTGTTAAAAATTTTTATGTTTCTTTATAGAGAGCGCATTTCAGCGAGTTCCACGACTATTTTTTCTTATTTTTATGTAAAACACACAGTTTACAAAATCTTTAATTTTAAAATTATAGAATTTTGGCATATTTTCTATTTATTTTTTTTATCACAAATTAATTCGTTTACCTTTTTTTAGTAACTGCCAACCATTGAAGTCGACCGCAACACTTACGTTCCCGTAACATTTTGGTATGAGTTACAAGGCCTTTACTTCTTTTAATAATTTTCTTCCACTAATTCTTGGTAATACGACCAAAAAGCAATTGCCCGTATAATATATAACCTTGAAATAGTTAAAGAAATCAGTTATATACTACCGACTAACAATAAAACAAACGTTTTCTAATATATGGGATGTCAATGGACTTTCAAAAGGTATAAATAACTACTCCTAAGACAAGTTGAATGCTTAAAGTTGGTAAAAATCTGTGGTCATATGGAAGTGTAGCTTAAGTCGATTAATGCCAAATTGAGTTATTATTATTATATTTACAAATTTTTTTTTAAACATTGACTTTCAGCCACTAGATATTGAAGTTGTTTCTAATTTGATTATATACAGACTTAAAGCAAAAAACTCTTCGAATAAAACTTAGGATATCTCAAGACTACAATATTCGACATAGGCTGTGGGAAAAATCGCCCAAAGAAAAATGGCCCAAAAAAAGAAATGAAAAATCGCCCAAAAAAATTCCATGTAAAATTGGGCCTAAATTCATATGAAAAGTGACCTAACATTTTTGGGCTATTTTTCGTTATTGTTGGGTGATTTTTCGTTTTTTAAATTTGGGTGAAATGTTGTATGAAAAATGGCCCATTTTTTTGATTTTCTCCTCTATGGTATAACAAACACCGGCTTCGCTTACTAAAGCTTCTCTGCACAGCCGGCCTTCGGCCGGGCGCAAGGATTTTCTCCTCTATGGTATAACAAATACCGGCTTCGCTAACTAAAGCTTCTCTGCACAGCCGGCCTTTGGCCGGGCGCAAGGATTTTCTCCTCTATGGTATAACAAACACCGGCTTCGCTAAGTAAAGCTTCTAAAATCTGCCTTGTTTCCAAACGAAAGCCGACTATGCAGAGAAGCTTTAGTTAGCGAAGCCGGTGTTTGTTATATAATAGAGGAGAAAATCCTTGCGCCCGGCCGAAGGCTGGCTGTGCAGAGAAACTTTAGTTAGCGCAGTGTCCATGGACACTATGACTCTTTTTGGAGTGTCATAACGTCCATGGACACTATGACACTGGACGTTATAACATGCCACCGGGAAAAAATTCGTTTTTGCTTTTTGGGTCATTTTTCATTTTTTTTTTGGGCCCTTTTTCGTTTCTTTTGGGCAAAATTTCATATATAACTTTTTGGGTCATTTTTCATGTTCTGCTGGGCGATTCTTCATTTGGGCGATTTTTCATTTTTTTTTTTGGGCCATTTTTCTTTGGGCGATTTTTCCCACAGCCTTCGACATAAGCTATTTTCCATATTGGAACAGAAATGATTGCTTCGCAGATAATCACCAGAACTATAGGGTAGTGATATTTTTCTTAATAGAGTGGAAAATCTCAATTTATGTATAAAGAAGTAATTGCCTGAATATATGTATACAATATATTAAGTTTGAGTGTGTGTGGGTGTATGTGTGTCGATGCTGTCATATGTTTTTTTGTTCACTTCAAAATTTTCATTTACGACACATAAAAACAAGAAATATATTTGATACTTTTAACGGTAATTAAGTCTAAAACGTTAGAAAAAATAAATAAAAACTAACATACACAAATAGATAAGCAAATGAAAGAGAAGAAGAGAAAAACCTCCTAAGAAACCCGTACATGGAACGAATTATTAAAGGAGTGAAGGAAATATTTAATTAGAGTAAATACATAAATACTAAAAATAGCATAAATAAATAACTGCGCTTATTATGATATTAAACGAAAATATGTTGCTTAATTTAAATATTAAAATAATTTATTAGAGCAAAAGTATATTTTTTCAATTTTTGAATTTTTTATATGTAATTTTTTTTTTTTTTTGAGAAAATCGTAAACTTTAATAGAGAAAAAATAAATAAATATTTATTGAAAAAAAACTTTATAAAAAACTTAAGGTACGTTCAGACTAATGAAATATATGACGAAAATATTTGATTCAAATTGTGTGAAACAAAAATATATTTTGTTTAATGCTCAAATATTTGACAATTTTTGTTTGTTAAAACAGTTGGTAAATAGTTTCAAATAAAATAAATTAAATCACGTTTGCCATGTGTTAAGACTAAAATAAATATTTGCATCAAATAATTTTTTAATGAAAGTGTTAAAAAATAAAAATATATTTCACAAATAGTAAAAATGAGCGCAAAAGCTAATTCATTTGTTTTATTCTGTGGAGCAGCTTCTCTTAGGCCGAGACCACGCAATGAGCGGCTAAGCGGCGAGCGTCTGAGCTATGAGCGTCAGAGCGGCGAGTTCGAGCGGCAAGTGGCTCATTACTGAGCGTTATTTCTGAGCGGTTAGTTAATAAATTGCCATTGTTAAGAGAGAAAAAGAAAAAAAAGAAGATTTGGTGTTCATCGTATAAATCAAGCAAGGCGACATTAAGGCGAATTTAAACATTTATATGTGACGCGCAAAATAGAAAGGGACCTAAGGGTAAAAACCATTTAAAACCATTGGTCTCATTTGAAAGCGAAACATCTCATGATGTCAGGAACGTGTTGGTCAACCTTGAAAACGCGCTCAGATGTTGTCCACATCAAAAAAAAAATTAAAATTGATTTTTTTTACCCTTAGGTCCCTTGCTCTATGCGCTGTCACATATACAAATCTTCGCAAATTTCCAGACAGATTTTGGCTATACTGCCGTATGTCTGTGAAATCCTTTGATTTGCTGTTGCAAAAAGTTGACAACAGATTGACAAAACAAAGAAAAGCAATTTCTGCAGAGCACAGGCTTGTTTTAACTTTGAGTTACATAAGTTTATTTTTTATTACACACATGTATATCAAAATTTCACCAACTTCACTCCATAATTTGTCGGTTATATTTTTATTTTTAAAATTTGATAATCTGTCTTGCCATAACAGCGGATGGCTTTATACAGATGAAATTATAATCTCCACATTGACATTTGCCATGTTTATCCTTTGCCGCTCAGAAAACAACTAAAAATTAGAACATGTTTTATGCCTGAGCGGCATCGCTCAGCCGCTTAGAAATGCCGCTTAGCCGCTCAGAAATGACGCTCATTGCGTGGCCACTTCAGTAGTAAATCATAGGCTTTAATTTTTTGCCGCTCACCACTCAGACGCTCGCCGCTTAGCCGCTCATTGCGTGGCCTCGGCCTTATAGTGTTAAGAACAGGAGAATGTAAAAGAAAAATAAACTGAAAGACAATGCGTAACGGCAACATGGCTAAAATTTGCAAACTTGGAAACAAACCCTAAAATTTATTTGAAATTGCTAAATCGGTTAAAAAACAAAATGTCTGGGAAAACAAAAAAAAAACGTTGCCAAAATAGCGAAAATTCGCGAGCAATTTTAATATTTCAAACAATTTATGGCCTTATTAGTAAAATTGCCTAAAAATATAAAGAATGGCAAAAATAATATAAATATTGCTAAATTAGCAAAGTTTAATAATTATAAAAAATCTTTAAAATTGTAAATAATCTGAAGATTAACAGGAAAAATTGCTTCTATCGGGAACATGGCTGAAATTATTTGTCGTTGTTTGCTCTTACAATTTTTTTGTAATATCAAATAAATGTTTGCTCAAAAATTACTAAAATATTTGATTTTTTGTGATCACACTATGTGCACAGTGGACAAGTATTAGTTTGCCGGCAAATACTTTTATTTGCTCAAAATCAGCTGCTTTTTTATTTGACACTCAAAAATATTTTGTGTTCAGACTACGTCAATAAAATATTTAAATGCTTGCTACCAAATATTTCATCAGTCTGAACGTCTTTTTATGTTATTTAAAACACTTTGCCAAACTTATCATTAAACCACAATTTCAATTAGTAACAAATTGCAAATTGCCTTTTAGACATTTGCCTGCAACACACATTCGCTTTCTCTATATGACATTTTCTAATTTTTATATGCAGCCTTTTAGGGGAGTTGAAATAATTTACCACAATCCTTGGAAGATTATAAAGGAGTTTCATTGAAATATTAAACTTTTCTAAATTTAGGAATATTGATTAGTTTTAATTTATATTTGACTTGAATTTCGCAATTCTTTCAAGTATGAAGCAATTGCAAGTTTTATTGGATTGATGGGCTTAGGAGGGATTAGAATATGGTTGGTTTTGGAAGAAGGAATCTTTGGCGCAACTCCGAAATCAATACCAATGATGCATAATTGCTTCTGGTTAAAGAAGAACATTTAACTAAATTACACACTCACAGAAAATTAAGGAGGTTTGAATAAACTACGAATTGCTTAACTTTAATTTCTTATGGGCTCATTGGTTTTTCAAATTGAATCTTTTCTTCTTAAGGCTAGAATTTTTAAAATCTTATTTAATATGCATCAGTAGAATGTAAGCAAAATATTATTTTAACATTTGTTTTTCTAATACTCCATTATCGAATTCGTTCGTCAATTATTCAACCAGACAGACCAATTCCCAATTGCTTAAATGCAATTTGTACGAAAATTGTAACATCATTAAATAATTTATAAAATGAAATCACTGAAAACAATGAGGGGCAATAACACGCTTTATCTAATACATAAAAACATCCTCTTTCTAATACAAATACAAATGAAACATATCATGCAAGAATGTTTAAAAACCAGAGCACGAAAATATACGAGATGAAGCGTTTGCAATCGTTTTGTATTTCGCCACATAGTTTTCTGTTGTTTTTGCTTTTAATTACGAGTATATCATCAAATTTAGAGGTCTCGTTACTGGTACGTAAACGTAGGGATCGATTTTAAAGACTGGTTGTTACTAAAAATAAGTAAACGTGTTGAAATGCGTTAAAAACAAAAGAGAAAATTTATCAATATTTATATACTGTTTAAACATAAGCTTTTGTTATTCGATGATTTGGTATATTCATATGAAACAACGCTTTATCCATGCACGTAAAGAAAATATAAAATTCTTCGCGTAACCATAACAGATGCCACATAAAAACGAAAAATGATTTACTCATTAATTTTGAAAATACTTCACCACAATTAAAAAATATTTTCAAACAAATTTTTGAAAATTCCAAAAAATTTATTATAAAAATGTTCTCAACGCACTGTGAAGCGATATACAAAATAATACTCTTAGGCCCTAATCATATAGAACGCAGCGCAATGCCAAAGAATAACTTTGAAAGCGTTTTTAAATTTCAAACGCTGCATAGCTTGTGTCGTTGAAAATTTTAAAACGGTACATGAATTTCTGTTGAAAGCAACAACAAAATTACAAAATATTTATGACATTGTTTGTGTTTTCAATGTTATTCTTTGGCGTTGCGCTGCGTTTTACATGATTAGGGCCTAAAGCTTATCAGGTTCATCTGCAACGCAACGTCACGTTTACGTAAAAGTAAATATTTATACATAAGCTTGGTACGGAAAACGGAACAGATGATCCGCAACGTATACGTTTACGTAAGTGCAACTAGAGCTAATGCTTATATTTAAATGCAATTTCAACTAGAAAACGAACCAAAGAAAGCGGAAATTAAAAGTAGGGAACTTTACATAAGCGTTTTTTAGTAGAATCAAAAGACAGTTTCCTGTAAAGTTTTTTTATTTTTATTAGTAACAAATTTGTAACCGATTAGGGCCTTTAAAGGTTAGTTTATAGATAATGTAAGTAAGAATAAAAATAAGAATAAAAGAAAAAAAAAAATTAAAAGCAAAATTGAAAAATGTAAGTAAATAAAATAAATTAATTAATTATTTACAAAATACGTTTCGGCATTGGTTTTGTTCTCAAATGCACGATTGAAAATTGCTTGAACTCTCTTAAAAAAGTAACTATTTTTTTGGTTTTGCTCATGTAGAAAACGACTAAAAAAAATTCAAGAGTGTATTGTACATTTTGGCACGATTTTAAACTATTTTGAATTTTTTTTAACATTTATTAGTTCGCGTAGCCATAATATGATTTAATCTGTAACATTTTACTATTAAATCATAATTAAAGAGCAATGGGCTTAAGGATTAAGAGCAACTGAATATTTTCCTCGGCAATCATAAAAGTATTTCTGCTTAACAGGTATATGGTTAAGTATATCATAAAATTTTCGCACTCATCAATATGCAATGGTGGAGACCACGTTTAATACATATTTGTTGAATTCTCATTTAAAGTTCAAAGATAAGTTCACAATGGCAGCAACATTTTCACTTGGTGTTCACAATAAAGCAACAATTTTTTTTCACAACCACACGCATTTTCAACTAAGAAACCGTTTGCAAATTTGACGTTTATTATAATTTTATTAAGTTTTGAATGCAAATGTTCACAAAATGTTCCAAAAAATAATAATAAATATGTAATATTGTTGTGGGCACAATTTGCAAACGTTTTTTTAATTGAAAATCTGAGTGGCTGCGAACAAAAACTATTGCTTTACTATAAACACCGAGTTAAAATGTTGCTGCCATTGTGAATGAAAATTTTTTTTTTAATTTTCCACGCGCCGGCAAAGTAATATCGGGTGGTATGTATAGATATAATTCTTCGATTTTTTTAAGTATTTAAAACTTCATGTAGTTTTGGAAGTTTATAATTTTCTTTATTTCCTCTAAAATGTGTAAACTTGTTTCAGAATTATGACTGTGATAAAGAAAAAAGGCTAAAAAAAAATGTAAAGGAAATATTAAGTTTTGTTGTAAGCCTGGCGAACATTGTGAAAAACGACAATAATATTCGTAAAGTATGTCCATACCTCCAACAATATGAAATTTTTAATTCAAATAATGAAAACTCTGCTGAAATCGACTCCTTCTGCCTACAAAATTAAAAGAGAGGAACATAGAAAATGTTTAGAAGCAAACGTTCGAAGCTAAGAATCGAACTAACAAATATATTTCTTAATGATCGCAAATTTCTATATGGCTTTATACAAGCAAATCGTGACTGAATCATATTTAATAAATATGTTGCATTTTAACTACAGAGTGACCCAAATAAGGCCTACCAATGCCTTACACATTTAAAACGACATATTTCATATAAAAAAAAAACTTTTCGACAATCATAAATAAAATCTTCAATATATTCCTAACAATCATAAAATGGTGATGATCAAAAGTGTGAATCACTCATAAAATAGTTGTGACAATTGTGATAACTAAAAAATGTTTACCAAAACTCGCAATGCATAGAGTTTAATAAAAATATTGCAATCCCTCCCTTCTAGTCTTATTCTACCCCAAAAACCAACTTAGAAATTGTATGTTAAACTTAAACAAACAAAAGGCAGTACAGCCTTTACCTGTATAGGCAAAGTTCCTACATGATGTCTTCAAAGTTCTAAGAAAAGTCCAGAAAAACATCTCCAACAGAGTTTGAACTCTAACAGCTTGAAAAATATAATATTTTACTGAAAAATTTATTAACTAAAAAGCAACGACGATGCTACAACTGTTACTGCTACAGCCGCATCCCTGGCTGTCTGTAAAAATAATCTTTTCTATTTGGCCTACATAGAAAAGTTCATTCCTTTTTCACTCACTGAAATGCAATGAGCGGATCACGCCAATTCACTTGCAGTTCCGCTTCAACAATGTGTGTTTATTTCAATTTAAATTAAAGTTTTGAATTAAAATGTTCTCAATGGAAACTAATGCCAAGCACAAATAGAAGGAAAAACTTTATTTTATTGTTTGGAAGAGAACAAAAAAAAAACATAAAAGTCTACTTACTTCGCATGCATGCGAATCTTTAAGGATCTAAAAGGAATTATAACCCTACAGAAACTCACATACCACATTATGCAACAGTGTAATGTATTTTAGGTGGTGCTGAATGTAAAACGTAATTTGTGTGAATGGATGAGAAGTGAGTGAATGACTGAATGATATTTCAATATCAAACTATAAACTTCGCATATACAATTTATTCGCTTTCAAGGAAACAAAATTATAACTTCGAAACTTTTCTTCTTACAATTTTCTTTAGTATTTTATTATGCAACTTCTTTTACACTGCAGACTTATTGTTATTATTATTGAATTTGTTGTTTGAAGTTTTTAGGCGAAGAGCTAATAAAATTAACTAGTGAAGCGGTAGTTCTCATCCACACAAGACGAACATAATAGACACTAATACGCAAAACTAAGTACCAAGTACTTGATTCTGCTTATAATCCTTTAAAGATGAATGCATATAATGTAGGGTACTTCAAACTTGAAATGTGGATGAATATTTTATGAAAACTTTTTTCGTGATTTAAAAGAAAATTTATTTAAAATAATGTGGGTGAACATAATTATGTTTAACCAAATACATTTCGTTGGAATATCTTATTATAATTATTCGGCAAGTTCTAACAGGAATATAGAATCTTCATGTTTGTCTGTCTGTCGCAATAAAATAAAGCTAATTGGAAGATATTTCGGCTTTTCATGTAGAAAAAATTCAAAATTGTCTCTAATCACCAAATTCATAGAATCAAGCAAACAATTTGTTGATTTTGCACTTATTAGTAAAATGATTATATGGACTATTAAAAATTGTTAAAATTTAAAATATTGAACACTTTTTTTTCAATATATGATATTTTTAATTTTAATTAAAAAAAATGATCAAAAAACTTTTCCGTTTCAAACAATGTGTTAATTGATTAAGTTAAACATGGTTCAGGATTTGACAATTTTCAACAATTTCCAATTCTACAAGTTCAAAATATTTTATTTTAAAAGAAAAAATCAATTAAGATTTTTGTTATTTAATTAATATGTTAATTAAAAATTTATTTCAAAACGACTAAGATGCTAATTATGTAAATCAAAATTTTGTTTTTTTGAAATCATTAAATTAATTGAAATACTTTTTTAAAGAATGTTCTTAATTGATAAAAAGCTATTGATGATTTTTTCTGCGTAGCCGGTTTCGTTGCGTGGCTTTATTAACATATGTCGAAGCTGTTTGTATTTTGTTCTCTCTATTTGCGAATTTATATTGTTTCCAGAGGCGAGTTGTAGATTTTGAAAATATTTCGCATGCAGCGGTTTGTAAGTGCTTGTAATTTTTGTTTGATTGTTTCGTTACCCGTCCTTGCTTCGGAACCGCATGGATGCCTTACAGTAATTTAGAAAGGTAGCAATATATTCAGTGAAAAAATTGCAAGAACCTAACCTAAGGATTCGAGGATATGCGGAAATATATGCGATGGAGTGACGTCACAAAAAACTAAATAAGTTATGACTTGCCTTTCAAAATTGCATCGCTCTGCAAAACTTTTTGCATAAAACATTTTTTAGTAGAATTTGGGCTAATATAAATTTATTTTTTAAATTATTAAATCACAAACATTTTTCACTAAAAACCAATTTTTACCTTATAAAATTTGAAAAAATATATCTTAAATTGTTTATATATCCGTAAAAAGTGCTTAAACTAAAAAAAGATGCGAAATCACTTATATTTTTCACAAAAATTTTATTTTCATATAAACATTTAAAAAAAATCTTAGGTGATGTTATGTTCGTTAGGCAGCCATTCAGAAAACAGCTCTCTTAGGTCTTTCAGTGGTCCCTTTGCAATAACAGGCGCCAATGCCCTTCCGTCAAAGTCAATAAGCGTCCGAAATCGTAAGTCATAAATTTTTCTATAAATATGCGTTTAAATGCAAAAGCAAGCGAATTCTGTGATCCCTCATATTTTCCACCAAAAATGTATTTTTCATGGTATTCATATACTGGCTCTTTTTAAATGTTCTTCGTTTAAACTTTTTTACTAACAGAATCTCAAGGAAATATATGTTCAAGCTTTTTTTACTTACATGTTCTCAAATTTGTAGGGCATATAAAAACTTGCTCTTCTAATTATAAAAATGTTGCCGCTACTTAATAATTAAATAATGGCCCTAATCATAATTATAGTAGCAACAATCATTAAAATAGCATGGGCCATCATATTGAGAAAACGAAACTGGTGCGAATAACCCAGCAAAAATATTTTAGAATTCGGAAGCAGTAAATACGAATATTGCATCGAAACCGTTTTTTTTTTGCTTCTTAAAATGACTGCCTTACACTAGTGCTGTCAGATAAGGCATATAATCCTGCAATCTTTAAATGCGGTGATTAGTTCTAGAAGTGAATCGTTGTCTATTCGTTATTTTTAAGATTATATTTTCTACTGCTTCACTCAACATTAACATCACTTTTTCTTTTGAAAAAAAAATAAAATAAATTTAACAAGATTTTACAACAATTAAATATAATTGTATATAAAGTTGTATATAACCCTCTTATTCCAAAAAAAATATTTCGGATTTGTAAAGAGTTTTTTAAACTCTAAAATAAAATTTGTTCCAATGCTTAAAGTTTTTACTTTCTTTATTCATTTAAATCAATCCGTTTTCAAGGCGTGAAATAAGAATATTTCAGATCTCTAAAGCAGAGCTGCTACGCGAGGAATTCCAAGCAAAAATCATGTAATATTTCATAGAAGTGTAAGCGCTTTACTTCGAATTCTGCCTTACATTATTTTTTCCGAGGAGGTATCAGTTTTTGCTGGAAATACAGTAGGGACAATTATATAAATGAATATGGTAACTAAAACTCGGTCAAAAAACTTTAAAACTCGGCATTTAAACAGTTTATTGCCGTAATGTTGGATACTGAATTGAATTAAAAGCAAAAAAAAAAAATAAAACTTTCAAGTTAATAACTATTTGTCATTTTGGGCAAAACATTGCAGCCCCTTGTCTTCTCGACTAAGAAGAATTGCGAAGCCATTCAAAACCATATTGTTCTCCATAAACTTCCCTTGAATGATTGCATTGTAGCGCATGACTCTATCGTATCAAAAATGTCCTATAAGTATGCACTTTATATCAATGTTGTGCAACTTTATTGGTTTGCAAAGTGTCCTCTTGCTGTCATTTTAAAAAGCATTTGTTACTGTCATTTTGGTTACACTTAATACAAAAGTAGAATTATTTCAAATTATACACTGTCTTCTAAAATGTGTGCATACATACATGTGTACATACTAGGGCTTCCAATCGGGATTGGTTTTTCAGAATCCCGGGGTTCGAGTTTGAAGAAAATATTTCGGAATCCCGATTTCGAGATAAAAAAAAAATAAAATTAATTTTGTAGACATTTAATTGCAAAACTAGAGCAAGTATCAATTTTTATTCTATTAGTATTTTTTTATTTTGATAGTATTAAAATATTTAATAATGCCAAATGCACAATTCGATTTAAAGTACGGCATAAAATTTTAAACTTTAGGCATTACAGATTGAGAAAATCAAAGCATCCAATGTTGTATCTACTTAAATCGAAATAATTTTGTTGTTCAGATATGATGCAGTTGAAAACATCTTTCGCACTCTACACTCGTTGGTACAATTGCTTGTAAATAAATATTTAAAATTTATATTTCAAACCAAAAAATTTTGAAACGTATTGTTGAAAAAAATGTCAAAACTTTAAAAACATATAAAAAAAGGGATCCCGAAAATCCCGGGATTAAAAATCAGAAATCCCGAGCATTGGTGTTCGCCTAAGGGATTTCCCGACTGGAAGCCCTAGTACATACATACGTATAAATTTTGTTTGTTGTATTAAAATCCTCTCTTTTATGAATTGTGTATTTATGAAAACGAGTATTTGTTTATTAAAGTTTAGAAAACTGGTTGCAGTAGGCATATCAAATACAGATAAATGAAATCTATTGAAGAGACAATAGAATAATTTCCAAAAAAAAAAAAAATTAAAGTTAAAGAAACAAAAAAAAAGGTTCCAGAGAGCAACAATGAAGAGTTTGAAGTTTGATGGTGCATTTACAGGGGGGAATCATTTATTTTTTTTTTTTTAGTTTTTGTCACTTTGCCATTAAATAATTTTTTCTATAATTAAATGTAAAAGAGCCGCAATGCATCCAAAATTATCTTTCAAATAATATATAAAAGACAAAACTTGGTTAAAAAAAATTTTATGTTATTAAAATTTCGGCATTCTATTAACGTGTCTCAGGCCACATAAACAAGAAATGTAAAAATAAAATTAACATATTTTGCGAAATATTTGATTAAGAGCTATTTTTTCCTTAAAATAAGCCCGAATTTACTTGTATAAGAGTTTTTGTCTTCGTAGGAAACTGTTAACATATTAGAAGGTATGACAAAAAAAAAAAAATAATATTTTTAACGGCAGTTTCAATACTTTATTTGGAAATTTAAAAAAATTTTGTAAAACAAAATTCAGAATTTTTTTTATCATCACATTGGGATTTATTGAGGATATAATAGGAAGAATAATTATTAAATGTATAAATATTAAAAAATTATGTCAATACCTCCCATAGTTTTTTCGTACCTGCGATTTAAATTTTGCGATTGTCGGCAAAAGACTAATTTTTTGGAGATTAACCTTTAAGAGATTTTTATTTCTTATTTTATTATATTTTTATGGCTTTTTAAGTATAAACATTATAAAAATCTAATAAAGGTATATGTAATTGTTGCAAGCATTCACATGATTGCGATCAGGGCTGGTCAGCATTTCAAATGCTGGTTTGTGTTTATCAGGATTGTGCTTTATCCAGTCTCTTTTTATTCTCCAATAAGAGGATAGTTGTCTGATGCTGACGCGCATTTTTAAGACCTATTAAACTTGAGATTATAAAAAATAATACCAAAAATTTAATTTTAATAAAAAAATACTTTTTATCGAAAGCCGAACACATATTCACCCCTATCGTGAAAAACAAGTGGAATTTTTGTTCCCATGAAATTTTTATTCCCCTCGAAGGGAAAAATGCTATCGTGAAACTTCCGTGAACATTTTTCGCGCTATCAGTTCTCAGTGAATGTAAAAAAGAAGAATTATTAAAAAACATAAAAAAACAATTTTTTGCTCAAAAATATACACGTATGTATGTATATTTTAAAGAAAAGTTGAAAAAAAAAAAAATTAAATATATTGTATTGGAGTGATAGTTTGGTTGCAACATTAGCTTTTTACGCTTTAATTTAGTAAAAAAAAATTTCTAAAATTCTGCCACCACGTCTTTGAAAAGCTTCATAACTCCTCAGGAAATCGACCTGTTTTTAAATGATTTTTTTTACATTTTGTTGCACAATATACATACGAGTTTGTGCCTCTTTTAACGGAAATTGACCTTAATATTAATTTTGTAACTTCAATATTCGAATTATGAGAAGAACTACTTACATAAATGTTTTGTTCCCCAGCAAAAATAAAGTGAGAAATTCAAAGGGAAAAGTGAAGAAATTACGAGGGGAAAAATTGTTCACGATAAGGGGAATTTTTTCCCGCGAACATTTTTTTCACGTTATTATTCTCCTATGAATTAATTTTTTTCATGGGAGTTTTTCATGATCGCAAATACGTGAAAAGCGAACAAATAACGAGGGACAAATTATTCACGATAGGGGTGATTATTTACATTGGAAAATGTTCTTGACGAAGCGCATTTTCTTCCATTTCGATGATGCCACCAGCGTATAGACCGCACAAAACGGTGCATTATTCTGTATGTAATGAAATCTGCAGAATCTGTTGTCAATTGGTCTCACTGCAGCTGCTACAATTTTGTTATTTAACGAACAAAATTTTGAAATAAGTATTTACTAAAGGATATTTTTTCAAAGCGAAACAAAGTGGAGTAAAAAACTTCAAGTCATCAGCACAAAAAGATACTAGCGCTAATTAGATTTTTAGAATCAAGCCAAAAACTAAATATTCATGATGTACTCCTACAAATTTGTAGCCAGGTGTATATTTATTAAGTTTTGTTTTTAAAACATTTTAGTTTTTGTTTTATATTTTGTTAAGGATTAGGTATTGCACGTGAGATGCTTTAAATTTACACAGAAAACAGGAGTTTTTAATGTTTCAAAAGTTCTTACAATAACAAACAACATTGACAACAATGAAACCGTAAAATTAAGGACAATATATTGAAAGGTCACTATGGGAGATTTGTGTGTACTGTTGTGTATTAGTTTGTGATTGGTTAACGAGTTGTTTGTATAAAAAGCTTTTTTAAGGGGGAAACAAAAATTCTGAGCTTGTGAGTAAGAGCACACATTAAAAAAAAAAATAAAAGGTTTCGGTAGAATATGCGATACAACTCTATGTTAAAAAGGAGTTTTCAGCGCGGCATCGTTTTCCCGATCTATGGTAGATATAATTACCAGAACCATGCAGTGTTTAACAGGTTCCGACTTGACTTATGTTATATTCCCCCGATCATTTTATGTTTGCCGATTTCTTAAGAATTTGGTTTCCGAAAATTCGATTAAGTTTCCTTTAGTTTTCATTTAAGCTATCATGTATGGTTATTTATTTTTTTTTTTTATTTAGTTAGCACTGAACGGGGAGTTCTACTCCAGAATATCAGTTTCTAGCGATAACTCGTTTCATTGATAATACTTTTTTATACTTCCACCTATCAGGCCTGCAAGCAACCTACGGTGATGTTGAAGAAGCGCATTTATATTATCAGGGTCAATTCGAAGGTCTGCTTCCTTTGAAATGAAACACGAGACGTATTCGTATATGTTTTCTTACAACAATTGAACAATGCTTTTATTTACGAAACCTTAATCTACTTAAAATACTTAAATCTACGACGTGGTTCGGGTGCCGCAGCGTAACTATATGAGGGTGCAGTTGGTGAGACGATGCAGCGATGATACGACTAGATGTTACTGACATGAGGCATGTGCGGTAATGATTCACAGAGCAGCTTTGAGGCACTGACGATTTGATCTGGCAGAGAAAATGATAATAAACGGTTTTGGTTATGGCTAATTAGTATCTTCTCATACGATCGAAACTACGACGAGTACGAGGCATTCGGTGGTCTCCGTAACGAACTACTTCGTACAGTTGAGCTAAGCGCTTCGAACACATCAGGGATTAAGGGGTGTGTTCGGCTTACTGTGGCTTGCTGATACGTTGACTGCCAACGTGGCCGTGGTATTCGGCTAACTACTTCGGTCACCACAAGAATTCAGAGGCTGTCGTATTCGGCTAACTACGGCTTACAATATTTCGGACACCACGAGAATTCGGAGGCCGTGGCCTTCGGCTACCTACGGTTTTAAATACTGGATACTGGTTAAATACTACGGTGTTCGGTTGAATACTACGCGGTTCGCTTAAAACGGTCTAACTACTAGGTAAGGTCTAATTACTACTGTAATTAATAGCTACGGAGGGTGAATACTGGTGTTATTAGCAATATCCATCTCCCCCTTTATGAAGCAAACTATGACTACTCGTTTAAAAATAAAATTAACTAAATGAGAATTATTAGTCTAAAGCTGGGATCACACGATTGCCGCAATGCACCAATTTTCACAATGTTTAACCCCAATCGTGTGGCTCATGTATCAATCGAGGACAATATTCTGCTTACTTTTAACATTAAAATGCAACCCTGGTGCGGCAGTCGTGTGACTACTTGATATGCAACCGCGCGTGAATAAAAATAACAAAAATGTGCCAATATTTATTATTTTCTTATGCGGCAACTAAACAACACAATACGCGTCAATATTTGCCGTATTTTAATAAATTTGTGCGTTTCTTTTAGTAGGAATAAATTTATACCTATTTATTTATTATGCATTATAATTATATAATAAATTTTTTTTAAATTAGTGCAATAGCTGTTCGGAATGAATATCTTTATTCAATATATTAAATAAAACTTAAATAAAACGGAGTATTATTTCTTTATAAGGGATATTTAGGTGAAAATCGATTGATTTCAAAACTATCACTTTCGAGCGATTCTAAAATGTATATCTGAATTATATTATATGGTCTTAATTTAATGTTCAAAACATATTTTAAATAATCTATATAATAAACCATTTAAAAGAATATATGCAGGAAACCGGAGGAAAATGTATTGAAAGTCTTTAAAACGAATTTATTTAATATTTTTTAACAAATAGAATGTGATAATTATTTATTTTTGTAAGGTTTTTTTTTTATTATATTAAACATTTTTAAAAATTTTTTCTGATATTTGTAGTTAATTTTTCTTAAAGAAAATATTTGTTAACTTAAAAACGAGAATAACAGATTCGTTAAAGCTATCGAGATTTCTCGATACTTAACGATATCGGTAGTAAAATTAAAATTAAAGAGGTTCTGGCCTTTAAATAATATTATTTTAAACCTAAATTTTAATCAATAAAAGCGATACAAACATATTTAATTTTTATTCATAAAAATTAATAGAAATATTCTCTATTTTTTGATATATTTTAAAATAGAATTCTACTTTGTTTAATTTTAGGAATTTCATATATTTTTCTTTAAATATTTCCAATAAATCTATTCAACAAAAATTTCTTTGAATATATGAAACAATTTTTTTTAATGAACAAACGAACTAGAACTTCCAAAAAAATAAAAAACTTATACACCAGCTGTTTTTCAGTTGACACAAGTAAGAACAATCGTGTGACTGTGCTGCGGCAATTATTTTACCCATTTGGCTTTGTACCAACAAGCGGCAATTGCAGAATATTTCAGAATATTTGATTGGGACAATTTCATAATTGTGCGTCAATAAAGCACAATTAAAATTGTGTCATATTGGTGCATTTGGGGCAATCGCGTGAACCTGCCTTAAAAGTTATGTTAGTAAGAAAACAAAAAAACCGTAAGGGTATTCACAGTGTTAAGTTAAATAGTAAGAACATTCATGGTGTTTAGTTCATTATAAAAAAAACTTATTACTCTTTTGATTGTACATAAGTAAATATAAATAATATATAGAGAGTTTAGGTTTGTAACGTCACGTTACAATATTAATCATTTTGTTCCTTCAGTGCATATACTCAAATGATACAGAAATGTGAATTTCCAAAAAAAAACCAAATATGCGCATTATTTGAATAAAACTAAATTTTAATTTTCTTCACAGCAAATAAACAACGTATCAGTGCAATAAAAACAAATTTTAAAGATTTTTTTACGACAAAGAAAAGAAATCAAAAAAATTATTTTGTATGAAAAACAAAAAATTTACCGAACCCATTCTAAAGGAGAGTGAAAGTTATTTCGTTTTTTGCTTCTCCAAAAAAAACTAAAATTTAATTAAGACAAGCTTAAGCCAATGCGATCGGAATTGCAATTATTCCATAAAACCATTTCGATTAAATTGTATGACAGGCCTGAATGTTTGTAAATATTCATTTGCATTAAATGCAACATCTAACAATCATTAAATGTTATTTAAATATGCTGTTTTAATTTAACTATTTCTATTTTAAAGTTCCTTCTTATTGCACATTTTTCCAGCTTTGCTTCCATGCAACATAAAAATCCATTTAGAAAGTAATAAGAAGTCTGAAATTAATTTTTAAAGAAATTTAATTTGTTTGCAATTACGCTTCAAAAACATTTTGCTATAATTTGCGATTTGAAATTAAACTGAAAGAAAATGAATTGAAAGGCAAAGAAAGGCACAGAAAAATACAACTGGAAGGGAAGGCTTAAATCAAATGGTAAGAAATCATTTCTTACAAATGTTTTAAAATCTAGGGGCTAATTATAAATTAAAAAATTATTTCGATTCGTTCAGTATCGACTGAAGGAATAAGAAATGAAATTGCTTTCGAGTAGAAAAAGTAGTCGATCACGAATGACAGAATTAGCCCCTGGTGTATTAAAAAATAAAACAATGCATAAACTAAAAAACAATTTCCGTTTCTCACTGCTATATATTTCCAAACTCCGACCTTCCTCTCCCTTTTTATTACTCTGTGATAACAAGCAAAAATATAAGTTTGTTGTTGTTGGTTCGTTTATTGCTTGGGACTTAATGCCATTGAATTTAAACGGCTGTAAGCTTTAAGTACATTCTTCCTCAACATAATACTTAGACTTGCATTCAATAATTACACAAAATGTTAAAATTGTTCCCAGTCAGCTCCGCCAAATCGACAACCAATGATTTTAAAAGCAAAAATAAAAATGGTTAATGTTTGTAACGATACATAAACGGAAAATAACAAAATGCCAATGAAAAAATGGGTTTCCTTGGCAAGATTCCAGCTATGATTTCTCTGTACAACACAACACAGTAAGTGGCAATTTCATTCTAATTACAGAAATGGCTTAATATGCTTAATTAAAATCAAGACAAAATGGCAGCAAAAATCGATAACATCAAAAAATAAAACTCTAAGAATTTTGTGCGAATGCAGATCATAAGTCGTCGCAGCCAATTGGGAAGTCAAGAAAGGGAAATTAGGTAACTGCTGGTTCCAAAGGCAGAAAAATAAACATTTTGATCTACGGCCAGTTTTAAGAAAATGAAAACAAAATTTCGTGTGAGAAAGAGTATTGAAAGCAACAATAAACTACCAAAATTGTTTTTTGTTTTCAATATAATTTCTCAAAGGAAATTTTGTTTTTTATTTTCTAAAAACAGGCAGTTAGTCACAGGCAATTATCGTGCATGACCTATAGAAATTTTAACAATAATAAGGTAATTTTATGAATTTCCCACCATTACACTTTTTGGAAGCATTTGGCTTCCACAAAGCATCTCCATCTTATACGATTTGTTGCAATTATTTTCAGGTATTCTCATATAAGATTACACTGTCCTAGTTTGTGGGGTATCGATCCTTTCAGTATTGTTATTTTGCCTTGTAGTCGGTTTTTGTTCCAGCTAAGAAGAAGATGGGTCTGCTGTAGCCGGTCCCAGAATAATGGGGCTGCCATCTGCCATTGCCTACAAACAATGGCCTGCTGGGGGGAACGATGCTTATCTTTGATTCGTACCTTTTTTCCAGGGGTGGCGGCTACCTGACCTGGACATGATGTTATCCTCTTTGCAAACGGGCTTCTTGGATGGATTGCTTAGAGAGGGTTGAAGCCACTTAATGTTAAAACAAAAAAAAAAAAAAAACAATGTTGTAAATGTTTCCTCTTCTGCCAGGGATCGAACCTGAGGTGCTTAGTTGTGTAGGAAGGCACTTTAACCACTACACTACGCCGCCACTCCTATATTTTATGATTACTATAAACATATTATGTTTATATAAATCGGAAAAATTTGTTGTCATAGTCGTTTATATCAAACGTAAAGAATAAAAATCTTATTGCGGTGCTAAAAATGTTTATTCAATCAAAATCCGTCCATTACATAATTTATTGTGATGACCAAAATTATAAATGAGTTGCAAAACTCACCTACTCATATATTTCTGGAACAAGCAGGATTTTTCGGCAAATGTTGAGCGTTTATTGTAAAAATTATTAGAGTAGAAATATATTCAACGTATTGGCCATCTTAAAAAATGACTTCTGCACATATTCTTGGCAACATTTCGATTTTGTACCAAAGGAACTACTCCTTTTATGAGGTCAGGGACTAATAAAGCTAATTTCGGGTATAATGTTCTAAAGTGCATATTCGGCCTTGGAGTTGATTCGGCTGGTTAGTCGGTCTTTACATATAATTTCCTTGGTTTGAAAAATTACTTCTTTATATATAGCTTTACGATCTCTTGCGATCGCGACTGACCAGGGATCGTATATGGTACCACGGGAGTCAGTAGCCTCCATTGGCATGGCCTCTTGCGGGAAATTCTTTTTATCTTTCAGGATGATTTTTTTTGCTGAAGTTTCCCATTTCCGTAGAAAAGATACTTTCATCGACTACGTGATGTTTGTGGTTTTCTGCACAATGCCGCGGGAATGGATATTCTGAAAATTCCACTATATGGCTGATTTTGCAATTTTTGTAAAAGAGTGCGGCCTGATGTATTAATATTCCAAGGTGCTGTTGCTACTCAACAGATGCTGTTAGGATTTTTCCAAAAGCTAAAAAGGTAAGATAGCTCCAGGTGCAAGGAGCGTATTTTAAATCTTGCCAGATTATGCACTCACATTACTAACCGGATGTGTTGCTGGAACTCACTTTTGAGGACCGCTAGATAAGCGCACTGCTTGTTACCTAGTCGTTAAGATCCACCATGGAGTAGGGCAGGTATCCATGTTAATATTTTTCAGAACCCTTCGGACATGGAACATCGTTACTTACCGTTTTTGTTTGTTTTGCCTTTACCCGCATTGCACTCTAATTTGTGCCTTTTCCTTTTTTAAGTTATACAGCCAATATTTCTCTGGCGTATATAATACCAGAAATAAGTTTTTTGCAAGATAAAAACTCTTTTCATAATATGACTCCATCCATATTGTGAGTATCCAAAAACCTAACAAGTCTTAACAACTAAATATATTTCTACCCAAACAAAAAACGCTCTAGCTTAGAGACATAAGAGTGTAAAATATTTATAAAACAAATTTGTTCATAAGAAAATAGTTTCATATTTATTCTTTCCCTTAGAAAATGGCAAAAGGATACAAGAAATTGTCTAAAATATTGTTTATTCTACTAACAAATCTATTCCAGCTGCAGGCTGTTGCTATTCACTTACTTTATACATACATGCATACATATAATCATAATATGATAGTTTTGCTACAAACGCACTTACAAAACTGCAAACAGAAAAATTCTTAATAAGGAACTGAAAAAGGGACAATAAAACAGAACGTACAATTTCCAAGATGACTGTAGAATGCATGTGTTTGTTATGCCAACTCCTCGCCTCTCTTCTTTTCACTTCTTCCTGTTGCTTAAAATAAACAACGACCGAAACTTAAGTCTTCCGAGACATAACATTTAGACAAACAACAATTCAAAACAATACAACTTAGCAAAACGATACAATTAAGTAACAACTAGCACAAAAATTAACTTGGGGAATTAGGCGACAAATGTTCAAGCATGCAGCTACTTCGCAGGAGTTTAAGCAAATACATATGTAGACTAAATGCAGTAAATGCACAATGAAATGTCCTCACAAGTGACGAGCCTACTACTCTGTTCCAATTTGTAAAAAAATATTCAGCAACATCTATTATTTCATACGAAAAATTTTACATGTATTACCTATCTCGCGAGTTTGTACAATTTGACGTTTTTAATCTTTCAAAGTATGCGACATTGTGTCGTCAACAACATCCACATGTATTTTACTAAAAAGTATTTTTTTATACCCTGCACCACCACTACTGGTGAATTAGGGTATACTAAGTTTCTCATTCCATGTGAAACTTTTTTATTATACATCTAAGACCCCATAAAGTATATGGGGTATTAGATAATTTTAAGTTGGTTTAGCCATGTCCGTCTGTCTGTCCGTCTGTTGAAAACACGCTCACGCAAAAGAAAAGAACAAGCTTGGTCTTAAATTGCTTTTAGTTATCCTAAGCAGTTTGAGATTGAAATCCACCAACATCGGTTCAGTAGGATCAGAACTATGAATCAAAATGTGGAACTACCACCCTAAAAAAATGATAATTTTGATACAAACACTAACATAAATGGTGGAATAATGCACGGAATGATATAAAATTATGCACGAATTTGCTTTATACGACTGTAAGTCATAGTGTTAAATTTCAATAAGATCGGTCCATAATTAACACTAGGCCCCATATAAAGTCTACTATCGGAAAACAGTTTATTGCGCCTAAAACCAAATAAAGCCCACTTTGGGAAAATAATTAAATTCGCCTTATCCATAACAGATATGGATATTGCGGTAAGTTTTCATGCAACTTAGATTCATATGGCCAGAAAAAATATCATGCAATTTTGTGAAATTTGCTGTTAACGCTAAAACTAATTACACTGCTGTATTGAAATTTATTCTAATTTATTTTTTGTAATACCAGAAATCACTCTTCTTTTGGGATGATTGGTCCATAATTTACCATAGATCCAATTCAAATTACCCTCTTAAAACAAATTTTAGTTCGGCTAAAACTGTTACGTATCATGATATTTTACTCAAGCCAGTTCAAAGTTCTAACAAGAAGCGCATAAAACTTTTTTATTGTTGGTCAATAATTTATTTCGGGTCTAAACCGCAACCAGTTTTAATGCTGACGTTCATGTTTGTGAAGCTTAGTTAATGATATATATGTATGTACGACTCCTGTCGGTGGAGGGTATCAAAGACTCGGCATTGCCGAATATAGTTCTCTAACTTTTTAAATAAAAAATTTAATAAAATGTAATGTAAATAGGGATGAAAAACTGGTACCGGTTGTGTTATTTTTGTTTTTCAGTTCTCATTTAATATTAAGTTCACACTTTTTTCATTTGCTTAAAATTCCACGTGAAATAACTGCAGCTTATATTATTTCGCAGTTGTAAAAAAAATGTTGCCAGAAATATTTCGCAACTTTTTCACAAATTGAATAGAGTACAACTCGATCAACATAATTTCATAGAAATTCCGTACAAGTTTCTTTCGTACGAGTTTTGACAGGATTTCCCATAAAATATTGAATAGAGTATCAAGCTTTACACGATACCAGTTGTCCGAAAGGTGACTTCTGTCAATTTGAGTTTACATTGGTCTCTTACCAGATAAAAAAAATTAGATCAAAATCGAAAGCAATTGGACTACGATAAATGATGAAAAACCATTAAGCAATGCCAGCGAAATCAAACAAACAAAAACATCCTGATTTCCCTTAAAAGATAATGACAGTGATGCACAAAAAAAAAAATCATAGTCTGAACCAGAACAAAGACATTAATTTTCTTTTAACAAATCATTTTATAAAAAAATTTATTTTATCCCCATAACAGACTTAAATACTCACACAACTCCATTGTAACTCGAAACCTTTTAAGAGAGAAAAGAAGAAGTGTCTAAAAATAAAAAATAAACAAACGTAACTAAAATCACCAGTATTTGCATTAAGTAATTCGACTATTTTATTTGTATTATAATAGCACTCCAATTGATGTATAGGATTTGTGGAAAAAAATTTTTTCTTATACCAACATTGGATGAGAAAATGAAAGCTGTTCATAAATAGAGGGGATGAAATCTAAATAACTCCAGTAAAAAGAAATCCTTTACGTCAATGCTTTAAAGAAATGCCATTTTAATCTACTAAAGATGCCAACATAATGGAGTATTTAATACTTAATTCTTTTATTTACAGAGAATTTGGAAATGGAATAGTCATATCACAGCAATTACTTCCACCCAGTTTCATCTTTCGATTAATCCTGTAATATTTATTGGATTTTTGTTCTTAATTTTTCTTCATACTTTCGGATAAATTGTAGATTTTGTTGAGGTAAATTGTAGGCATTTTTTGTCATGATACTGTAAAGTAAAATATGGGTGCACACTCTTACAAACGAGACTATAGAATAATAACGAGAAAAGAATGTTCGAGTCAAAAACTAAACAAACTAACACTTAATCCATGAATACACACTGATGTTGTAACAACTTTGAAATACATATTTTAATCATTTTAACGATGTATAAAAATCTTTTCAAAAGTGTCATCATCACTAGCGCAGAATGAGCTATATGATTTAAATGATTTATAACTTTTTTATTTATGCGATTATTATTTTTTTTTGGAGAATTTTTTTTCAATTAGTTTTGAATGATCCTATAATGATCCTCTTAATGATCCTATATTATTGTTATTGCTACTTAAGCCCTTTTTACACTATTCTACAAGTCTGAAGATTTTTTCTCTCACAAAATCCAATGCTTTTTGTCGGAGAGTCAAAAAATCAATATAAAAAATCTTTTTCATAACATTTTTCGTCTACATTATCACACTTTAACTGCCAGGCCCACAATGTCGACAAGAACATTCTTTTGGCATTTTTATATTGAAAACAAAAATAAAAAATTTAAATTTGTTTTTGTTTTCAATATAAATATAAGAAAGAAATGTTCTTGTCGACATTGTGGGCCAGGCAGTAAATAAAAAGAAAATTCTCTGTAGTAAATAAAAAGTTGTTCAGTATAAAAAAAAAAAATTATTGTTGTTTTAGCAGTGCTTTAATTTTTAGAGGGATTTAAACAGATATTTAATAATAAATTAAAGTGAGAATCAAAACATAAAATGTGACATTTATATAATCATTTTTAGTTTGGAAGCTGGCAGTTGCTTTTGTTATTTTCTTCAAGGGTAGACAAGTTTAAACGAAAGAGAAAAATAACTTTAAGTGTACCTCAAAAACTAATTCGATGCAGACCTCTAGTGTAAAGCAGCGTTAGTATCAGTATATGTGTATTGGCCACCACTGTTTTAAAGGAATTATTCATATGTTCAAATTTTCAATTTATTTATAATCAACTTCAGAGTTAAAAATTATGTTAAAATTTAATTTAAAATAAAGGTGGAAAAACATAATAAACCACACAAAAGTTTTAAATTTTTTACTCGCTTCTTTTAAAATATTTATATACATTAAAACGATCAAATAAAAAATTTACGTTTCATTTAATCATTCGATGATATTTTTCCTAGAGCAAATAGCACTATAATTTCACAGTAACAAATATTGACATAACTGGCCATTTTTTTTGCCTCAAAAATTTTTATATTTCTGTTTGTGCAAGCGCTTCGATGTTTTTAAGACATAAAGTTCCAAGAACAAGTGTAAACACTTTTAAGAGCCAACCATCTTATAAACTTTACTTAATAGTTCCATTTTTTCGTTGCTCATATCCTTTGGGTCAAAAAAAAAAAAAAAATTATATTTGTTTGTGGTCAACAAATAAAATGGATTTTTATTTTTGTTCTTTAACATCTCAAAACGAAATGAACTTATAAAGAGAATTACAATATGTGACAGGATTTATTCAGAGACTAACAAAGAAAAAGAAAGGAACTAATTTTATATTCATTATGCATTTACACCACTAAAGTATATTTTAAAGCAACTAAAAAAACTTAATTGATAACGTTAATACCGACATTACGTCACGGTGACACCAGAGCACTGCTTGCGAGAAAACCTGCGGACGTGTTAAAAGGTCACTATAGACTTACGAAAGATGAAGTAAAAACAAGCAGCTACTGAAAAAGACAGCTATATAAGGCTATTGGTTGTTGAAATATAATTGTTTCAATTCGAGCGGTTTCACGGTGGCACCTCCTCGGCAATTAAAGGTTAAAGAAAATCCATTTAAATCCTAAATCGAGCACCAAGTAAACTGAGAATATAATAACGAAATAAGTGTTTAAAATTCTTTTTCACTTTATGGTCTTACTTGTATAATATTTTTAGCTTTTCTAAAGTATTTGGAAAAAGTTTCCTGACGAGCTGGCCTAAGCAACCAGCGAAATGCGCATAAAAACTAGCATTCCCACAACAATAAATTTCAGTATTTTTTATCATAAATTGGGATTATTAGCACATCATTAATAAATGAATTAATTAATAAATATTTCATTCCCGAAAATAATTTTTGATAAAAGATTTTAATTAATTGGCATGAAAAAAGCATTGCCACAAAAATACTTAAAAATCTTAAAACACTTATAACATTTTTTTAATAAATATTTAACTTAGAAAAATAAGCTCGATGTGAGATCAACCGATGTTTTCACAAAAAAAAACTTTTTTGATAAAAATTAAAAAAAATTAAATCGCTAATATCTTTTCATAAATATATATTAATAAAATTTTTGAAAATTCTTAAAAATAAAATTTAGAAATGCAAATGGGTATTTAAAAAATAAGCTCGATTTGTTATTACTGAAAACTTTTACTTTGGACGTTATGCAAATATTATCGATTTGCGACATTAAAATTACTCAACGCAAATAGATTTTCAGAAAATCAATTGTATTTAAAATATCCCTAGAGGAAAGGGAACTAACACTAAACTTGTCACGTGACAAGTCACTTTAACTGGCGATGTCCTACGAAGGGTTAATTGGCACCATTTTGACTCTTTGTAACAGGTCACTGAAATAACCTTAATAGATACATCCAATTTCGGTTAAAATAATGCCTGTCGCAGATATTGTCAGAAATGAACTATGTCAATAAGATAGATCCCCTTCATCTAAAGTAATAGAACTGGAGAGAATCAGCCACTACACGCACAAAATCCAGTCACATGAATAGTTTTGTGCCAACTACCTTTCCTCTGGACCAACTACAATCTAAACCCATTGTCACCAGTTAAGTGATAGGTCTTGTTTTCACCACAATTCGTTCCTTTTAATTATAATATTTTGTTCACTTGTCACGGGATAAGTGCTTTAAGAGCAATTGAATTTATTAATTTTTTGTGTGTGGCACAAATGTATGTATAAAAATTATCGTTAATAAATATTTATAATTTTTTTTAATCATTATTTTGTGTCCGCTTTTTATTTTAAATATCAAATAGATTAATGAATTTGCGATTTGGGGAAAAAAAAATACTTGTAAAACAAACATTCTTCGATAAGGTCACCTCCAACAGAACTATTTTTAAATTTTAAATGCCATGCGTATCCATATTATGGTTAGATTAGTCCTCAATCAAAAAGCTAGAGCCATGTTATGGTTGCCTTAAAACTTGTTGTGTTTAAAAATAGAAATATTTTCATTTAACACAATTGCATGGTTTTAATGAAAAATAACATTTTCACCTTTCCGAGCTTAAGCCGCGCAATACGCCAGCATACCAGCGCCGCCGACAGTCTGGCCACACTCACTGGTTGTTGTGTAAACAGCAACCAGCTGGTATTTTATCCCCGACCCCTGTAGTACAAAAATGGCATTTTCACCTTTCCAAAAGCAACATGTTACGGTAAAAGCCAACCATATTATTATCGGTGAACATATTCACCCCTATCGTGAATAAAAAGTACCTCGGAATATGTTCCCTTTTCCCTAAAAAAATTATGGCGAAAAGCAAGATATCGAGGGAAAAATTTGTTCAGTTTTTAGTCTCAATTGGCGTGATTATAGTTGTTATTAACCTTAATATGTTACAAGCAACCATTATATGGTGTGCGTTTTTTTACGTGTATAATATAACAAAATCCGATAAATCGTTGAATAAACATTAGAGAATGTTGTTTACTGTTTGTTTGTAGTTGTTTGGCATGAAGCTGTTTATCATTTTCGCAAGTTATGACCCAAAATAAATAAGTTTTTTACCCACATTTTTCCCATTTACTTATTTTACCCTTTTTGATAATTTGTTATAAAAATTCATATATTATAAAAAAATAAAAGAAAATGGAAAACAAGTTAATTTATCAAAAATATCTTGTAAAAATTGTGTTTAAATCATGTGTGTTGTGGGAAAAATAACACCAACTGTTGTTGTTTTGCAACATAGAAAGAAGCCAGACAGAGGAAGGGGTTCGAAGATGAAATTTCACAGCAATTAAACGATATTTATTGCATACATAGGAGTTGTATAATCGATATGGGTTAGATAAAGCGAGTTCATTCTTCTTGAATAGAAGATCTTTTTTACACCCTCCACCAGTAGTGGTGACTGAGAGTGTACTTTGTTTTTCATTCCTTGGGAAGCTTTTGTATATTCATCTCAGTCCCCATAGAGTATACATATTCTGGATCCTTGATTTATTCTAAGTCGATCTAGCCAGATCCGTCTATCTGGCCATTCCTCTGGCTGTTCAATGACTTCGGAATGCACGGTTCATGATTTACCATAAGCCCCATAAAGGGTCCAATACGACGTGTCATAAACGTAATGCAATAGCAGTAGCGATGACCATTTCAATTGGTTTGTACGGTTATGGCTATGTCTTTATGGTTAGTCACCTATAATCAAATACAGTGTTGCCCGTAAGGTTTGTTCAAACAGCTGTTTTGCATGGTTAGATTGGAGCTAAAATTTGCTCTATCGGAGTTTGATAAGACTTTAAATCACTGTACAAAATTTCGCAAAGATCGGTCCATTACTTTCCATAGAACCCATATAAAGCCCACTCTCAGGATTAATAATTTATATGTAGATCCCATATAGAGCCCAATCCTGAAATATTCTAACTGGCGGTGGAGGGTATCTGAGGTTCTTCACAGTCGAATATAGCAATCTAACTTGTCTAGTTCTAGTATTTTTATTAAAACCCTCATCTCATTGATTTTGTCTGTGTATAATTCATTGGGAAAAAGTTTAAAACAATTTGTGCTCTTTACAAGGCAAAAACCGGAAATTATAAAAAAACTAAATTTTCTGCCTGGCCCACAATGTCGATAAGAACATTTCTTTCGAATATTTATATTAAAAAAAAATAAAAACAAATTTTAGTTTTTATACCCTCCACCACCACTGTGGCGAATGAGGGTATAATAAGTTTGTCATTCCGTGTGAATCTTTTTTATAATACATCTAAGACCCCATAAAGTATATTAATTCTGGCTCCTTGATTAATTCTAAGTCGATTTAGCCATGTCCATCTGTCTGTCCGTGTCCGTCTGTTGAAAACAGTTTGGGATTGAAATCCAGCAACATCGGTTTAGTAGGATCAGAACTACGAATCACCTGCAAATCATACTGTTAAATTTCGTGAAGATAATTTATCATAGGCCCCATACAAACCCTTCTCGCGGAAAACAGTTTAGTAAGCCTAAACCCGCAATAAATAACGCTATCTTACTTAAATTTGGTACGTCACAGTTTTATAGGAACAGAAATCACACTGTTAAATTTTTTGAAGATCGGTCCATAATTTACACTAGGCCCCATATTAACCCTACTCCCGGAAAACAGTTTATTGCGCCTAAAGCCAAATATGGCCAGAAAAAATATCATGCAAATTTGTGAAATTTACTGTTAATGCTAAAACTTTATTTTAATTTATTTTTTGTAATACCAGAAATTAGTCTTCAGAATTTAAGGACGATTGGTCCATAAATTACCAATTTACCATAATTCTAATACAAATAACGCTCCTAAAAATTATTTTAGTTCGACTAAAATTGTTAAGAACCATGATATTTTACTCAAGCCAGTTTAAAGTTCTAACAAGAAACGCATATAATTTTCTTATTGTCGGTCAATAATTTAATTCATGTCTAAGCCGCAATTAATTTTAATTCGCTTTCGTGAAGATTAGTGAATAGTATATATGTATTTATCATATAGAGCCCACTCCTGTCGGTGGAGGGTATCAAAGATTCGGCACAGCCGAATATAGCACTCTAACTTGTTTATAATTGTTTTTAATATAAAAATACAGAAATGTTCTTGTCGACATTGTGGGCCTGGCAGTTTATTTCTTATGGACTTATATCTACAAAAATAAAAAAGAAAACAGTGTTTGGATTCGGGCTTAAATAAAAGAAATGTGGTCCTCTTATTGTGCTACCGTACTTTTTTCATACATAGAGTCCAAGTTTTTTTTTTAATATTACCTATGCTAATCCCACGAAGGTATACGCTGGTCTGCAGGAGACCAGAGTCTCTGGCGGGAATCGAACCCGCAACCCCGGCGCTGATAGACTACCTCACTACCAGCTAGCTTACCGCGGTACCCATTGAATACGACAACACTATCTTTATGAAAAACTTAGGGCCTTTTTCACCAATTCTTCTTTTTAAATAACAATTTGTGTTTAAAATTCGTTTTTCATGTCAAATAAAAAAATAGTTATTTGAAAAACTATATCGCACTTAATCAACAAGAGGGTATTAACTCAAAATTTAAACATTTTCAGTAGAAGCAAAACAATTTTTAATTTAACATTGAAGGCATATGGAAATGAATTTTTAAACCAACCGTTTCATTACCAAAAAGTATACAAAATAGCAAGATATTTTTACAGCGGGCAGATATGAATATAGCGTGTAGATTTTTTCGAAAAAGTGGAAAAATAAAAATTTTGAGATAATACCCTCTTGTTGATTAAGTGCGATATATAAATATAAAATGATCTTTAAATAGAATTTGTGAAATAATCTTTCTTTTAAAAAATGTTGACTTTATTTTTTATTTATTTATTTTATTTTATTTATTTCATTTATTAATTAATCGAGCCCTTAGGCCATCTACGATCAATATAGTTAGCTACAACTTTGTAATGATATATGATAATGTATATACTAAATATAATGTACATATATATTAAAATAACTTTAATTCTATTAACTTTTTTAGGGAATCAATGCACATAACAAGCAACAAATGCATCAGTGATCAAAATAGCTCATTAATAATTGTTTATAAGCGTATTTTGAGAAGTTAAATCTTCTATAATCTACCGGTAACGTGTTCCACAGTCTACACGCTCTTATAAAAAATGATTTTTCAAGCGTTGAATTAGTAATTCTTGGATAAATTAGTGTTGGGATCCTTGTGGATCTAGAAATATACTAACTAAATCTGATGGTGTTTGGTTCGTTATTATTTGAAAAAATTTAATTAATACTCTTATCTTTATAAAGTCTTGAAAAGAACAATAAAGGAAACTTCTAGAATATTGAGAAACATGATCAGAAATCCTAAGTCCATAAATATACCTTATAATTCCATTAAAAATAAGTGTTATCCGTCTTAAATTCAACGCTGTGGTACCACTGTAAATTTCAAAACAATAACGCACCTGAGACATGAGCAGAGCATGTGATGTTTTCCATTTAACACTTACAGGGAGGTATAAATTAAGCGTATATAACGACCTGAGCAACATATTTATTCTAGCCCCCACTTTCATGATATGTCTTTCAAATGTCAAACCCTTATCAATCGTTAATCCAAGACAGTCAATTGAGTCCACACAAGGTATGCTTACTGTACCAAATTTTATATTCATTATATTTGAACAATTACTTGTTCCAAAAGACATTATTCTTGACTTCTGTGGATTAAATCTAAGTTAATTATATTCTGCCCATTGAAGTGCCCTACATAATGTATAATTAATAACAGACTCATGACAATCCTGGCATTGTCTATCTCCAATAAGTACCAAATTTTTGTCATCAGCAAATAAATAACTCTTGCTATGAGAAGTGCCTATAAATTCTTCAAATTCATTAATATATATTAGGAAAAGCAAAGGTCCAATTATTGAACCTTGTGGCACTCCACTATAGCATTCAGTTATAGACGATATCCTATCCCGATTTCCCACAAATTGCTTGCGACCCTTAAGGTAAGAATACAATAATCTACATGAGTATGAAGAAAACCTAAACTTCGTAGCAAGTTTCTCAATTAGAGTGCAATAATTAACAGTATCAAAAGCTTTACTTATATCCAGGGATACCAATGTTACAATTTTATTAAAATTTAAATTATGCCTAATATATTCTGTCATACTTAACAACAGATTAGTGGTGCTCCCTCCAGTTCTAAAGCCAAAATGAGAATCGCTCAATAATTTACTATTATTAATATGGTTCATCATTTGATCTTTTAATATAAATTCAAAACTTTTGGACAGGCTGCACAATATATTAATCGGTTTAAAATTATCTAAAGAAATATTCCTATCCTTCTTTCTTACAGGTACTATTCTTGAAATTTTCCATATACTGAGGTAAGTAGAGGTTGTTATTATAGTGTTAAATATGTGAAGAAGGAAATCTTCCACAAACGGATATACAATTTTTATAAACTTATTCGGTATCATGTCGAACCCAACAGAATTTGATCTAATTCTGAAGATTGCATTGTACAGTTCACTCTTGTCAATTACTTTAAACCCAAACCCTAATTACGAAATTTCATCAAAATTGGGCACTTGATTACCAGAGTTAACCTGTGAAGAAATAAAATAATCATTAAAAACATCAGGATCATGTTGATCAAATGTATTTGAAATATTATCATCCCCACTCCTAAGAATTTTCCACATTTCCCTGTTATTTACATTTATTATTTTTAGTTGGTCACATTATTGCAATACGAATAAATATTGAAACGAGGAAATTGCTTACATACAAACATGCAAATAAATGTATTTCCATGACCTTTAACATGAGTGATAATAAGCAAAAAATGTCACTAGGTTCTAGGGGATTATCTCAAAGTTTAAATTAAGTTGTTTTATATATAAAAATTTTGCTAAACAAATTTAAGATTTTGTTCAAAGTTTTGTTAAAGCATTTTAACGAATTTTCTTGAGACAATAAAATAAAAAAGTTTTCGGACATTTAAAACAATTAGAAGTTAAGCAAAATAAGATTCACAAGAAAAAATTTTTTAATTAAAATCATTATACAAAAAATTATTTATCACAAATATTTTGCAAATCTGAGTCAAGCTTAAATATAAAAGTTTCTTGTTGAAAGTCATTTGAAGAGCAATTAGGCTACCAGAATTATCGTATCTTCACGAATTCAATTAAAAAAAAATATTTATGTGCTTAAGTAAACTTAAGATGTTTATAGGGAATTCTACGCCAAATCGAACGGTTAGTTTTGAACTTCTTTTCACCCAACAACTTTTAAGCCCGGTCCGGTGTTGTACCTTGAATAACTACTATTTTTCGATTTTTAATAACGCAATTTTTTAATTTTATATACTGATTTTAAATTTTTTTAATATTCAAAAATCGGAAAAAACAATATTTATGAAAGACCCAATTTCACAGCTATTAAACGACAGTTATTATATACATAGAAGTTGTTTAATCTAAAGTTGTTGGGAGGATAAAATTTTAAAACTACACATTCTGAAAAAGTCGAAGAACACACTTATTCCAAAAACACGATTTAAAATTTAAAATCCAAAAATCTTAATCAAAAAACTTCCAATTTGGAGCACTACCAATGAACAAAAAATTAAAAAAATCCTTTGAAGGAGTATTCAAAAAAAGTCAAACGCTACCAGGAAGGCCCTTTTGAGGTGTACCAAAAAATAGCACAAGTTTAAGTTTACCCACACTCTTTTTACCGACTGTAAGTATTTGGTCATTTTGTCAAGAGTTTACTTTGTTTAGTTTGTTATTTTTGTCCCCCACCCCTTCTATCTTTTTTTTTATATTTTTTATTTTTGCGTTACAATAAAATGATTTGCAAACAAATTGATTCAGGAAATTCGATTGAGCTGCGAGATTTCTTTTGTTAACAGGGTAAGTAAATTTTGGGGTTATTGGCAAATTTGTTGTTTGCTTTCTTAGTCTTTCGTATAAAGTTTTAGATTTGTTTCATGCAACTCATATTTTAACTTTATAATGGTCAGAGTTGTTCTAAGTCTACAGAAAGCAGTATCAACCGGAAAAGTTTAGCTTGAGAAAATTGTGAAGAAGAAATGAACTTCTGCTTAAGAAACTTTTTGAATCGTTGTAGAAAGTTCTCAAAGTTAAGGAGAGTTTATATTCAAATTGCATATATTTTTATAAACAATAAATATTTATTTTTTTGTTTTTTTATTGCGAAGTAAGAAAATTGATAGGAAAAATTCTTTTGTATAAATTTAAATGTTAAATATAATAAAAAATTTAAATTATAATATATGCTGTACTTGAATGGTAAAACAGTAAAATTTCTTAAAACGTGGGAACACATCTGCACAGTATGATCCGTTTTTTACTTGCTGAAAGTCTGTAACTTTTGATGGAAAGATGTTTTCTTAAAATGTTCCCTAGTTTTAATTTTAGTAAAATCGGCTCAACAGAGAAATTTCGGGTCAAAGTTTTACTATTAATTTTGTTTAGCATTTAGTATGAAAATGAAGGTTTTCGGTTTTTTTATTCTCGTTTACTATTGAAAAAAGTCATAGGCAGATAAAAAAAAATTTTAAAAATACCCAGGATAATTTTGTATATTAGCGGCTTACTCGGGCAGTCTTGATCGAATTTCGATTCGAAAGCAGTTTTATTTCTTATCCTTTTAGTTAATACCAAACGAATCAAAATACTTTTTTCAATGTTGTGAAAACTCTAATAAATTAATTTGATTAGTGCAGTATCGACTAATAGAATTACTTTCGAATCGAAAAAATACTCGATCACGATTGCCAGAATTACACCCCTGGTGTCCACTTAATAAATTCCACAACAGTTCCTCTAGAACAGGTTTCACTAGAATATTTAAGTTTTAAAATTAAATATTTTAAAACCGTAGAAAATATTAGCGTATTTTTATTGATGCCAATATAAATTTCAAAAACCCCTACGTGTCTAAATAAATGTCCCTTTTCTCCCCTGCAACCAAAATAATTATCTCTACACTATTCCCTATTTTAAATATGTATTGTTTTTAGCTTCAGTCAAACAAATTTGTACTCCGCTAAAATTTTTTAAATATTATAATTAAAGATCATATGAACATTTATTATAAAAACATTTAATAACAGCAATAAAAAAAATTAAATTAATATGTATAATTAATATGTATAATTCAATTAAAAAAAAACACTGTGTGACAAATTGCAATTTTTTCTTTTTGGCAGAAACGCCACCATATATCCTTCAATCTAGAGTCAAACGGTGTGTTTGATTTTCATTTCCTCATCTCTTGTTCAAGAATACTTATTTTAAATAATTTTTTAATATAAGTATCGGTCGGTACCAAATAAAAGCGAAGGCTCTGTAGAATATATCATTCCACATCCTTAAAAGTTTTCAATATTTTTTTTAAAAAATACCAAATTGTATGATTTTATTTCTCTTAGTTTAGAAGGTGTGATTGTTTTTTCTCGGCTATGTAGAAATTTCATTCATTAAATATTCTCTTTTAATATTCGCATACATTTTAGCGAAAGTGAGTGCGAATGCAAGCAGCAAAAACAAATGAATAGATCGCACATGCGAACCCGAATATTCGGCGCCCCCTAATATATACGTACATGGTTTTGGCACTTGTTGAATATTGCCAGGCTGTTAGGGCTCATAGCAGAATACTACATTTGTACTTAAATTGAAATTAAAATTTCAAATATTTAAATAAAAATAATGCGAATATTTACGTATTTGTACACAATATATTGAAAATGATATCATATTTTGAAAATTCCCTACATTTGCCTTAAAGTAAAAAAATCGGTCCCTTTTTTCCTACGCCTTAAATTTTTCGAAAAAGTCCCTACAAAAAGGGAAAATTCCATACTATTGGCATCAAGGTCTGCAGGAGACAAAAGTAGTACAAAGTTCTCAGTAAGCGATTTTACGCAATACCGGGTGTCGCGGTGGGCTAGCTGGTAGTGAGCTAGTCTATCAGTACCGAGGTTGCGGGTTCGATTCCCGCCAGAGACTTTGGTATCCTGTAGACAAGCAAAAAGCTTCGCGGGATTTAGTGTAGGAATAATAATAACAAAAAAAAAAAAAAAAGCAATGATGGAGCAGACTAATTCTAATTTGAACTACAAGAATGATGTTTAAGCTTTAAATTGAAGGTACGGTAAGTGGTTTAAATAATCAAAATTTCATCAGGTAAAAGTTTAAAGTAGTAAACTTTTTACTGTTACGATTCCAAGGTAACCTACAACAGAATAACTAGAAGGAATAAGAACGAGTTATTAAACTAACTATTGTTTCTATGAAAATAGAAAGCATTTCAAAACTGGTTCTATATATGTACCTGGTCGCTGCGTACAACTAAAAAGCAAAAAATAGCCCTAAAAATAAAATGAAATATGAACCTTAATATGGTGTAATTCTTCGTTATGAAAAACTACCTCAAGGTCTTAATGAAGTTAAGCCCCAAAAATTATATTACAAATTTGCCTTGAATTCATATGCCCGAAACCAAAAATCCCTAATTTTAAAATTTCAAGTTTAAAAATGTAGAATTTTAAAATTCAAAATTTTAATATCCCGATTAATTATAAAGTCTTAGCTTGAAAAATCGCACGAAAGATAGTATGGTTGGACCTTCGGCCGGGCGCAAGGAAATTCTCCTTTATAGTTTATAACAAATACTGGCTTTGCAAACAAAAGCTTCTGTACCTAGAAGGCCTTCGGCCGGGCTAAGCATTTTTCTCCTCTATGGTATAGCAAACAACGGCCGCGCAAACTAAACCATCTTGGCATATCCGGCAAGGAGACTCTTTCGCATAAGAATTCGAAACTTAGAGATAATATTACTAGAAATTTTTATATACAATTTTATAAAATTTTTATATTTTTTTTTTTTTTTAAATTTTTTTATTTCTTAAAATTAGCATTATTAAAAATTATTAAAATTATCAAAAATAGCCTCAAAATTAAAGTTGTGATTTCATATGGGGTATTTTTTCATTTCACCTAAAACGCAATAACACCTTAACTAAAAAATTAAAAAAAAAACACAAAAAAAATGCCCCAAAATTGCATGTCGCTGTGTCTCATGTAAAATTTTGGGACCATTCTTCATTTCCTTTTTAGGGCCATATTTCCTGGGGTCATTTTGCGCACCGCCATGTGTCTGTTCCTTCTTATGATGCTTTAACTATTTGCTGCAGTAAAACAAACGTTCACAAGAATACATTTTGCATTTTATGCCAATTAATTTCATAAAAATAAACAATATTTAAGTATCGCTTTCATATTTTAAATGTGTTTTGTTTTTATTTCCACTAAATGTTATAAATTGTTAAATAGCTGTCAATTTAATTGTAAATCATTTATCAAAATCAATAAATAAATGAATGGAAGCAAAAAAAAAATTTTAATTTTTATTAAATTGCTAAAATAAAATTATTCATACGTTTGTGATAAAATTTAATAATTAATAAAATGTGTCGTTTGCATATGTTGGCCTCAACTTTTGTAAAAATGTTTTGGGGGGTATGCAAATTGCTAGAAATTTCAATATCTTCCTCAAGTTATACAAAACAAAAATGGTCATAAGTATTTTTGTTGAAATTTAAGCTTTTGCAATTTAAAGGCATGATTTTTTAGAGAAATAATAAACTTTTTGTTATAAAGATGCTTTTGTTAATTTAATATCAAAAAAAAAATTTCATTGCTTAGCAGGAAGTTAAATCGAGGACTCACAGCTAAATCGAACTAACTCTTGCAATATAAGAAATTCAAAAACTATTGGCAAATTCTCCGCAAAGCTTAACTCTATTCAGTTCTGTAACGGAATAAGTTAAAAAGTACTGCAAGTCAAAGGTTCTCATTTTCGAAGAAATAAAAATGTCCAATTTCCAATTAACAGTTCATTTACTCACCCTCAAAATATCTTCGTATTGCCTTTTTCTGACTTGGTTCGCTTCGACTGTCAGTACTCCAAATTCAAAAATATCCTTAGTTAAAACGCAAAAGGCCCTATCTAACATTTTAAACATTTTAAGGAGAGAAGCAAAAAACTATTTGATTAGATAAATTAATAAATTTCCTTAAACTGCTTATAATTTATTTTTCTTTTATGTCTCTTGTAAAACTCAGCAATTTTTTTGAAAATGTTGCATATTTTGAAAACTGTCAGTTAGTTCTTTTAGCGTTTATCATATAATTGTACATAAGGCTGTCTCTTTTTTGATAATAAAATCTCTAATTTTGGTTGAAAGATTCCAAAATTTCTTGTGGAGATTTGTGTTCAGAAGCAATAAAAGAGCTGATTTACGATTTTTGGTTTTAAAGGGGTTTTAAGCTTTAGGTAACGATATTTTGCTTTTGCTAAAGGCATTGCCATTGGTCGTCAAGTTGTAAATTAAAATTTAAGTAAGACTATTAAAAACTGTTTGCTACAAAATGTGTATACTCGTACATATAACCAGGGCAGTGGAGTTGTCAAAACATTGTTCTAACTCCTTCTCCGACTTTCTTAAGAACAACTCCGACTCCAACGCCGACTCCTACTCTTACATTGATGCTTAATCTATATGAGGCTGTATGACTATGCAGTTCCTTTTAAATGTTAAAAATAGCAAGAAAATTATTCCATAAAACTTTCAAATCTATATTTGAAATATGGCATCGCCCACTTTTATTTTGGAAAATTATTAGTATTGTGGTTATTTTATCGAACGGCTAATGGTTTTTAATCCAAATTTCGATATTTTTAATCAGTTCATTAAATAATTTTTATGAAGAAAGGAATTTTACAATTTTAAATTTTTTTTTAAATTTGTTATGCCGAAAAATTTTGGAGACGGATTCCGCGTTTTTGTGGGTACTCTGACTCCAGTACAAAAACCTCAACTCCGACGCCACAGACCTGTATATTACTTAAATTTGAGCATTTTTTTTTTTTCTTTTTTTTTATATTTTTCATTTCATTATAACAATTTATACCAAAAGTACAACTGCATTATGAACAACAATAGAAAACTTTCATAAACAATTTGCTTCCGACTTAATTAAGTCAAATTAATTCCAATAACAGACTTAAGGGATAAGTCTAAAGAGGCCAATAAAAACTTCTCTTTCATTTATACAAAATATAATTGAATTCAATTCAATTACCCAAAAAAAAAAAAAAAAAAAAAAAAAGAATTGTCGAAGAAGAACAAACATACAAAACTTAATTGTACTATAAATATGTGACAAAAGATGGAAAGACTTCCTTATTAAGTTGAAGCCATAGAATTGTGCAACTAAACAAAATATTATCATCAAGAAGTAAAACAGACAAAGACAAAAGACAAGAAATCTATAGATAATGAAAGTGGCAGAAATATGACAAAAGATGAGGAAATACAACGATAGCAACAAATTGTAGCTGATTTATAAAAAACTCTCTGTGAATAATAAAGATGTGTATGATGATAAGGAAGTCTAAAGTTTAGGCTTTGTTGTTAAAATATTTAAACAAAACAATATGCAAATATTACGACAAATATTTGTGTGCTGCAGCTGCATTTTACAATAACAATGAAAGCAAAAGTATAACAAACCATAGAAAGGCACCCCTCTCGGTTTGCTTTCGCATCAGCAAAACTAGAAACAAAACGATTACATTTCACTTAATCAGGTCTCACAGTGTTCTATCCCCATATAGTGAATCGGAAAAACTAGAGTTCTAGTCGCAGAATGACAAAATTAAGTATACTGATACTTAATGTCTAAGGTCAGAAAAATTTGAATTTTGAGATAAACCGCTGCAAGGATATGCCTAGCACACATACATCTTGAATTAAAAAATTTGATTTTTAGCCACAGTTTATATCAGAATGTAGCAAAAACTGGTATCTGTCTGTTAAATTTCGCGTTGTAGCGTTGTTGCAAATATTGTTGCATTGGGTGCAAGGACATGCCTACCTCCCATATATCCTTTTTTAAAAAACTACATTTTAGCTTCATTATGATTAGAATTCACTAAAATTGAATAAGTGATTCTTAAATAAAGCGTTATGGATCTGTGGTAAATTTGGTTTCCTTCGCTACAAACATTTTTATAAAACTGCGAAAATATAATGGCGCTACTAAAAAAAATTTAAGTTAAATGCTATTGCTTTTATTTACTTATTATAGAATTTTTAGCTTTTATCCGATTTCAATCCAATGTGGCTTTTTGTAATCAAATGTACTACACAATAGAATTATAAAACTATGGATTTTGCTATTTACAATAAATTGTTCCGCAGTGACAATAATTGGTGATAAAAAATAACATTTTCATAAGATCTTAGCTTTGATCCACTATAACTCAGGTATTTTTTTATCGAATTAGCCACTATTCGAAGCGTAATTAAGCATCCTATAAAACAAGATATACCTAATTTTAATTGAACCAGCATTTGATGCTGCATGGCGGCTTAAAAAGAAGTAAAAATCGAAAAACACAAATGTGCCGTTATGTGATATATGTGGCGTGGTATATTTAAACGAAGTTTATATTAGCAACATATAGACCAGAAACTAGTTATTTTATAAGAAACTTAAAAAAAAGTTTAAAAATTTTTTTCATCGCACTCCTGTGTATTTAATCTGTTTTCTGAGAATGTAAAATATAAAAAAAAATAATTTTCCAGCAGAATATCTTAATTTCTTAACGGTCGATAGACCTCCTTACATTGTAGCTGAATCAAAAATAAAACCACTCATTTTTGTTTATATATATTTTTATTATCGTCAAACGTTGTAAAATATTAGGGTGTACCCAAAAAATTATTGATTAATTTAAATGTTTTTTGTATTTTTCCTTGTCTTTTTTTTTTAAAAAAATTGGTACATAAAAATTGAGTTAATTTTTTATATTAAAGATGAAATAAGGGATTTCTAACTAAATATTTTCCAATTTTGGCTGTGACTTAGAAGAAATGACTCAATACATGAACGAAGTTTTTATTATTTAGGACTTCTTTGCAGATTCTGTGAAAACATTCCAAAAAGTACTTAAATCCTAAATAAAAATTTAGGCACTCTGAAAAAATAGTTAAATGTACTCTATCAAACTTAAGCAATTTCGGGGAGTTCCAATAAAAAAATGTCAAATTTTGCAACAGTAAAAAATTTACATCGTTTACCAACAATAATTTCTTTTTAGTTTTCAAGTTTTCAACATACCAGAGAGCGGATGTGATCATTAGAGAATTTTGTTTTAACGCCATTGGATTTTCTCTATGCCGACAGCCGAGGCAGTGCCTTGTAACTAAATACCGTTTTACCAGATTGATTTTAAGATAAGGAAATAAAGTAGGAGCGTTAAGGTAATAGTAGGATGGAAGGCCTACGAGAAGGAGAAAATAAATGATATGGATTAACAACATCCAGGAATGGAGCGGTATTCGGGAAGTTATAAGCCTGCTAAGCGAAGTGAGGAATCGAGAGACGTTTGCCGATGTTATTTATGTGGGGATTGGTGGCAACGCCTGAATCACCCGGAGTGGCCACAGTTTTTGGGACTGACGAATTGAAACTAACGAGAATTAGGGCGTGGCTCCAGCGAGCAACATGTTAGTGTCGACGTAAGTTAAAGGACAGGTTTTTAGAGTACTTTGGGCTATTGAACAGCAAACATTTAAATTTAATCTTAAGCACATTACATCCCAGTAAAAAATCACAAAAGGAGCAGGTTTTATGTATGAATGCATACCTCAAATCGCTTCAAAGCTGCTGATGGGGTGCCTGATTTTTGTATGGGGTGTTCCCGGTTTGGAGGACTATTTTCTGCTGACAATAGGCGATTCTTTTAACACAGGAAAACATGCAAATAAAGCACTCCCAAAGTGCGTTTTTATTAATGTTTTGCTTTTACTAGTTTAATTGCCTTTTTCAAGCATTTTCGTAAACCATAATATATTTTTATTTTTTTCTTTCGCTTTTTTCGTTTTCTGCACTAAAATAGCAGCTTTTGTTGTATATTTTATTCGTTATCATTTACTGTATAAGACTTTTTCTCTTAAGTGCTTCAAAAAACACAAGTTTTTTTACTGGGATTTTATCTGAATAAATATATTTAATTTAATAATTCATAAAATTTATAAAAGTGTTTTCTTTAAAAAACCTACATATAAAATCTTTCTTTTTTAAAGACTGGAACTGCACCCAAACCCATTAGCTCGAATTATATTAAATTACGGCGGCCACGAGAAGAGACACTACAGCACTCAGATGAGCGATAAAAACCTAGATGTGTGAACAGAAACCGTGATGATGGAATCTTTTTTGCCTGACACTGGCAGGATAATATTTGATTTACTATTGTTAGTTCATATTTAATATATGAAGATTCAATAAATAAATACTGTAGAAAAAAATATAATCTTTGAATTATATAGATATAAAATAAGAAATGTAATTGCATTTTGGTCGCCAACATTGGAAATGTGAATGGGCAAATAAAGAAAAACTTCATTTGAGTTGAATATGCCTCTATACGGCATTTCTATGTAAATGTATAACGACTACTGTACGATACTCTATTCTTTGGTGTTTATGGCCCCTATTATGAGTTACATTCGATAAACGATTTTCGCTGGCTATCGAACATCGAATATCGAATGTTAATTTGGTATTATGAGTTGGCAGCACTGTCGAAAATTTCGTTGTGCATAAAATTTTTCAACGAAAACAAATTTGCTTTCGACGGTGTAAATAATTTAAAAAAAAATTGTTGAAAATGTAAGCTTTTGTTAATTTATTAGTTTTGGTGTGCACATTCTTAATTATTTTTGGTTATTTTATGCAGGTCTAAAGTCGTCAGTAGTAAGCAGCAGTTGGAAAAGCTTGTTTCCCTTATGAAACAAACTCCTTTGTTGGCAAAAGGATTTTTTACAAAAGTTCAGGCTACAGGTACAGCTCAGTTCCAGTAAGCGTTTATCTTCATCAGATGAATCATAGTACCATAATTCCGTCGTAGTCATGAATTATATTAGTTTTGTTTTTTAAATCTTGTAACAAAAAATTTTTATTTAAAGTGAAAGCTGATAGAAAATGTACTACTGTGAATAAACTAAATCACAATAGTACGTTTTTATCGAATGTGTGCCATAATACCAAATGAAAATTCGTTCGATCAACTAATTCGACTGCTATCGAAAATCGAATTAAGTTCATAATAGCCACCTATATTTCCTTTTAAAACCTCTATTTTGGCTGTGTTAACACGCGTAAAGATTTTCTACATCAACCGTTATATAATTTGAGTCCAAGCAAAAAATTTCTCTAAATAAATTAAAAGCGAAAAAAAAATAAAAAAATTATAGAAATATAAATGAACAAAATACTGAACAATACAATGACATGAAATTCTTTAACCCAGACATTTAGTCGACACAAAAGAGACAATTTCTACACAGTTTTTTACACATGACATTAAATATAACTATTCTATCTATAGCAATAAAGCAATAAAACTATTGCCAACATTTAAACATTTTGTAGATAAAAAACTAATTGAAAAGTCAGTGACCTAAAAATGTTTATGACATTGCACGAAACTTGTAAGAAAACAAGAAATATTTTCCTTATCAATTTTTAATTCTTAATACATTTAACCCTGTAAGTTAAGATGACATCGTAATGAAAATTTTTCCGGTACTAACAAATCAACTCCGTCTAAGCCTCATTACAGCAGATAACGGATATAAGAAAATCGTACAATTTCACAAAAAAAAAAAAAAAACTCTTATAATCGTGTTATTGTTATATGCAACTTTTTTTTTAATTTAAAGTATTTCATATTAAGGTTTATACTGACATAATAAATTTTTGGAAAAAGTTTCTTGACGAGCTGGCCGAAGTAACCAGCGAAATGTGTATAGGAACTGGCTTTCCCTTAACAACAAATTTCAGTTTTTTTTATCAAAAATAAAAATTGGGAATTTAGCACGTCATAGAGAAATCTTATTAACAAGAAATTTTTTTCTTTTAACAATAGTTTTAATCTTCTGAGTCTGTATGTATTTTTATACTACAGACATACCAACATTTTATTATTAATTCATATATATATAAAGGGTTTGAAATATAATTACAAATTATATTCCAACTTTATTTATCGACCTTCAGCTTTTTTTAGTGAAACAGATTAAAGTTGCTAGCGGGTATTAAACCTGCCATACTCGCACTATCAAGTAGTTTAATGAGGCACATTCTCTTAATACTATAATTTTTGTTTCAAATTTATTTTGTAAATTCCTTTTTTAAAATTTTTAATATTTTGCAATTATGGTAAAGTGTTTTAGAAAATAGGGGATCAGGTTTTTGGATATTTTGTGTAAGCAAATACAGGATTGCCGTGTTAAAAAATGTTTAAAAACAATATTTTAAATAAATAAATGTTGTCATTATTGACGCATAGCAATCTATTTATTTCTTGTATGATTATTTTCTTAAAAGCGTTTTGCTTTTTTTTTTTTTTTTTTTTTATTAAACTTTATTTATTCAAAAATTAAATTCTTACAAAAGAGGTGTTGCCTCAGGCGTCCATAGGATTGTGCTTATGCACAATAATTTTTATATTGAAAGATGTTGAAAAATACCCATGTCATCTGCCAGACGTTCTTCTAAGCGGGTTTTATTCTTGTCTGAAATGTTCTTATATCCACTATCTACTGTATAGCAGTAAACAGACGCAATTGTTTGTTAATTTTTAGTTAAGTATATCTATTTAAAAAATTCGAGGCATTTGATTTGTATTTGATTGTATGAATGTGTTTCTTCCTACAGTTTCTAATACCTAAAATGCATACATTAGTAATTTTTTGAACGTTTTAATCTTTAAACACAACTATTAGTTTGTTCGCCGCTTACACCATCTACAAATCACCACATTGCGTTGCATTCCAAATGTTCAACTAATGCGTCGATCTGAACCACAGAAAACAGGATATAATTTTACTTGTAATGTTATTGGCTTCCTACAACAAACTGGTTGCTGGTGCAGCATGTTTGTTGTGTTCCTGTAAGTTCCGCAGAAAATTAATACTGTGCAGATTTGTGGTTATGTCCTTGTATCCTTGTGGTCGCTTCGCCGAAATGAGGAAGCAAAGAGAAAACAAATTAATGTCGAAATTTCAACGGATGTCCGCTTAAGCATATAATTTAAAAAATGCTATAAATTTTTTGTCGCAATAAGTATTAGTTATAGCGATACACATAGATGCGGGTTCTAAAACACACATACACAGCCACAAAGATAATAGAACAATGTGTAAGTGAAGAAAATATTTCAGTAAATTTGTGTTTACTTTAATGGCCAAATTTTGGCTTCGAATTTATATACTTATTTAGTAAATTCAAGCTTTATTGAAATGCAGTTTAAATTCTTAAGTAATTTTAGTTACTATTAATTAAGAAAAAAGTATGGTAGCACAACTAAATATTGAAAAACGACATTATATCAGTATAAATAGTTGACAGTGCAATGCAAAAAAACTTCTGGGCGCTTCTCTCTATTGCGATGCGAAGGAAAATGTTACCAAATCTAGTAATTGATACTCTTTAATGCGTTTGTGCATCCTTTTTTTTCGCAAATCATCACAATTCAGTTTGTTTAAATTTTCAAATTTAAAATTCACACTGGTTCCTCTAAAGGCTGTTAACTCAAAATTTATAAGTTTTCAGTAGAGACAAAAAACTGTTTCCTTTTTATATGTACTCTTTAGAGTGACTCAAGTTGTATGGAAGCGAAATTCGTGCAAGGTGTACCACCCTCAAAATTAACCTTGGACTTTTTTAAGATGACATTTAACATTTTTCGGCTCCAGCTTTGACGTCTCGTGAGCTGGACCATTTTGAAAAAGGGTCTATTTTTGCATGTTTTGTTAATTTGAGAATCTGTTTCCTTACCAACATATACAATAAGGGTATCATAAGAAGGGTTTTTTTAAGGCGCGTCTGTATACACAATTTGTCCAAGGACGATCATCCATGTCCTTTTTTAACGAATATTTTGTAAAAAAGAGCGGGTTTTTAATTTTTTGTTCCGGTTTGTTTGTAATAAAAATGCTAAAATAACATATTTAAATCTCTGGTCGATTTATTTAAATACGGGGTCAGCTTTTTTTGAAATTCGTGCTAGTTCGCGTTTTGACGCGATACCAATATTGTATATGTTGGTAAGGAAACAGATTCTCAAATTAACAAAACATGCAAAAATAGACCCTTTTTCAAAATGGTCCAGCTCACGAGAGGTCAAAGCTGGTGCCGAAATATTTTAATTGTCATTTTAAAAAAGTCCAAGGTTCATTTTTAGGAGGATGCATTGAGCACTTTTTTAAATAAACAAATAAAAAAATTTTTTTTTTTTTTTTTTTTTTTTTTTTTTTTGACAAAATACAGAAAATGATGTAAGATTTTTACAGTGGGTCAATATGACTGTACATCAATTTCTTGCATAAAGTGAAAATTTAAAAATTTTGAGTTGACTCTTCAGAAGAAGAGCCAGTGCGATATGTATTTTGACATTACATATCTTTAATATTTATTGGCAGTACTGCTCCATTATCAAAAATTTTTAGCGAAAGTGATAGAGAGTACTAAATTGGCATTTTGCTTTCGTATCGAAATTGAGTTCAAATCGCAATAGCCTCCTGTTGTTTCTGTTGTAGTATTGCCGCCACCTGTAAAAAAAAAGGGTCTTACAGCCATACCTAAACAAGAGCGGAACGCGTTTTCTAGCTGTCAAAAATCCTCATGCCCATACAATTTGTATGTAGCATACCGAAACAACGCGACGGCAACGCAACGGTAGCGCTTTGCAATTGGAAAATCCGATTTTGACAGCGCGTTTAAATAAACAGGGCTGCTATATTTGTTGTTTTGACAACCCTGTTTTTATTGTTTGATAATAAATAATGGCAAATTAGCTATTATTAGGTCAAACTAGCGGTTTTAATTCAATTTCTTATGTCTTTTATGAGGGTTTTAGTCGGCACGAAAGTTAACACTACTGTTTATGGCACAACGCTGACGCTCTTATTTAGGTATGGCATATCAGCGTAAAAGCTACGCTGAAGAAAACGTTCCGCCTTCCGCTCTTGTTTAGGTACGGCTGTTATGCATTAAAAATTTGGCCTCAAAGAGACGGCCGATCGTATTTTTGCCTTGCCTGTTGTTTTTGTATTGTTGTGTTGTTGAGCACACCTTATCAAGTACAACAAGTCAACTTAAATAGACCAGAAAAGTAGAACTTATTTAAATGTTCAAAGCCTGAGTAAGATCTAAAAGATCTACCAAGCCAATTTTTTAGTTCAAAGGATTTTCTTATTTACCCAGTCAAGCTGTAAACCTGCTCTATAGTTTTTTGATATTAACGGATACCCAATTAGCGGACTGAGATGATATTGCTGTCATTAACAAAAGATATAATTTTCATTCGAAGTAACCTTTTGAACATATTCAATAGGCATGGAAGAAAGCTAATAGGTCTAAAAGATGGTGGTAGGGTTGAATCCTTGCACGGCTTTGGTATCATTATTATATTTGAAATTTTTCAATTTGTGAGGAAAAATCCTATTAATAAACTAAGCACATTTAAGGCCACATTACGAAGGTTTTCAGTCATGGATGTTGATATCAATTTTCTACTATTCGTATTTTTACTGAAACTAAATAAATCTAACAACAACTAATAAACAGCTTAACATCTCTCACTTCCTTTGACAAAAAACTAATCATTAATTTTAAATAAATGTATTTAAATCTCAAAAAGAAGTTTGTTAAAATATTTTTGCTCTGAAAGAAATCATAAAATTTTTCAACAATTGATTGACAAGAAGTTTACGAAGATAGAAAAATAAAAATCTAAATACATATATTTTTTACGTTGTAAAATGAAAATGCTCTTTCAAAATATAAGTACACAGATAATTGAATGAACGTATTTCTTGTTAAATAAACGAGTCAACAGAAAAAATAAAAAAAAAAAAACAGAAATTTCTTATAAAAATTCTCAACAGTCTTTACAGAATTGTAAACGTCGACAATACAAAAGCATCAGCATTCAAATCTTTGGAAAAAAACAAAATTGCTGAAAACAAAAAATTTGTTTGGCAATTCTTAAGTTTTTGAATTTGCAAAGTTTTAACATTAACTATCGATAGAAAATGAAAACTTTCCACACTTTGCTTTCTATTATCCATCATGTACTTGTTTCTCGAGCTGCCTTCTTCCTTCCTTAAGATCACATCAATAGTGGATTTGTTAAGGAATTTCATTGCAATGTATTTAACTTTAATAATAATTGTATACTTTTGATTTTTTTTTTTTAGATTAAATTAAAAAGGGCATTATATATTTTCTTAAAATAAATTCTCATTAAAGACATTAATTTGAAAAGTGAAGTTTGATAAAAACAAAGACACTTTTTTTGTTCTGATTTGTGCAATAAGAAATTGTATTATGACAAAAATTATTTTATGGAGAAATAAAATTTAAAATTCTTAATGATATTCCCATGGCATAATTAATAAGGTCACCCCAATAATCCAGAATATTGTTTACGAACCTTATATTATGTCACAATTGGTTTACAATTTTATTATATAAATTAGAGTATCTATTGTTGCTAGAAAAACATACATTTTTAACAATCTATCAGGTTTTTCTACCTACCATAAAACATTTTGTTTTTGCTTTGTGGTACTTGTTGTTGAATGAGGGATACCTTATTAATTGTTCCATAGTCCAAGAATTCAACAAAAAAAAAAAAAAAACTTTTTTTAAATTTCAAAATATTTAATTTCTAAGTTTTTATGTTTTTTGCAATAACCGTGGGAACACAATTGTACCGTATGAACGTAGTAGCGTATGGCGTATATACGATGAAAAATCGTAACGTATACATGGTATCAATACAAAGTCACACAATAGCTGGCGCAAACATAAAAACGTATCTATGTCGCATTATATCTTTTTCTTTTAGATCTTATTCTCTTTAAGCCGTATTGTCATAGAAAAAAAATTAAAAAATATAAAATAAAATTATTTGAGTGTTTTCATATTAAATATTTGAAACCAAATAAACAACAGTTTGAATAAATTTTGGAAATTTCTTATATTATTTTTAGAAGAAAATAAAAATGTTTATTTACAGCCTTACGTTCTACCTTCTTACGTACGATCAAATTGTGTATAAATGTAAAACTAACAAGTAAGAGGTCTATATTCGGATAAACCGAATCTTATAAACCCTTCACCATATTGTGCGATAAGAACATAAAGTAATACATATAAATATATACCACCCACTTTTTTTTCGGATGTCTTGTAACTGATCTAGTTTGTATTTATATGGGAGGTGTCACGCCTACTTATCCAATATCACGTACTTTTATGAATTCGGGATCGTTTTATATTTTGTAATAAGAGAAGTGCCCTACTTTCGTAGCCTATGGAGGCCCTTCTGCTATGCCTATTTACCCCAAATTCTGAACTTAAGCCAGAATACAAGTTCTACATTAGCATCTGAAATTTTCAATCGGACTAACAGCTTATTAAACCCTGAATTATTTAAATTTGTTCCCAAAATCTCCCACTGTGCGTCGCTTAAGAGCAATTGGTATAACAAGAAATTTTCAATTGACTTACAATTTAATAGAAACCCTTGCTTATTTGAATTTATTAATAATTTGGACCCATTGTTGATTAATTCCAGATCCATAAAATTTTAAGTTTAATCATAATTTTTTTTAATATCGTTTGCGATCAATTTTAGCTGTTACGACTAATCAAGAAAACCGAGTTTTTTTCAGTAAAAAGCCAGAAAGCTTTTAAAGTTACAAGAGATAGGAACACAGTTTTGAGAGTCACCGCCAAAATAACATGGCCGCCCCAGACTTTTAGAATCAACCTATTTTATTGAAAAACCCATTAACATTTTAAAGGGAAATCTAAATAAATGAATTAAGAAATTGGAGATTTGATTAGTATTTTTAAACAGGAGTTTCCTCAACTATTTCTAAAAATCTCTTAACAGATAATTTTAAAATTTTATTTTCTTTCGCCTTTACTCAGTTTATTATTTGGCATTTATTGAAAAAAAAATTATATGTTCTAATTAACAAAAGTGACTAATGAAAGCAAACGTTGGACTCATATTTAAGAAATGTCTAAAGTGAAATTAATTTAATGCATTCATTTAATAAAAACAAAATGAATTTTAATGCTCATTGGGAATAATATTCAATTGTTTAGTCCATTAGCGAACATTAAAAAGACAGAATGAAGTAGAAATTTTTAGAAATTTGCCAAATAATCAAAAAAATTCCACGCAGAGAATTCAAAATAATGCACTATCAAACACTGCACTCGTACTGATGTACCATTTCTAAGACATAGTGAAACAATGGCAAACTTTGTACAACACATAGAGACAAAGATATGAATTGAACTACGTTCGTAGAATGTTCCTAGAAGCGATAGTGAGAGTTGAAAGCCTAAATGTGTTAGTGAGAGAGTTGAAAGCCTAAATGTGTTAGTGAGAGAGTTGAAAGCCTAAATGTGTTAGTGAGAAAATAATAAACTAAATATTTGTATTGCTGTAAACCCAATGTGCTTGATTTTACCTTTTCCTTCTAGTCCTTTTCTGTACATATACATACATGTATATACTCTAGAATCTATGTTTTCTAAAATATATTCCCAAACTCATACACTTTAACATTATTAAAGCCATTCTATGAAAGTAAAAACCACACAGTTGTTTGTCTATCTGTAAGACAATCGTTTGTTCAATTCCCACCCTCTAAAGGTCCCAATGTAAGATTTCATCTTCTTAATCACTGAATACAAAACAACAAAAAGCACAATACAGTTTCTTGCAATACTATTCTCGGTCTTTCTTTCGCATTCAGCTGTCATTGTCTTACGGCATTCAATTAAATTTAAGTCATTATTTAAACACTGGCCTCTAACAAAGTGTTTTCTAAATTTTGTTCTGTCATCATCAATTTGATAGGGAAAGTTGTTGTTGTCATGTCAACTGCAATTTAATTTTAGGGTTGGAATAATAATCAGTAATTGGATGTCGGTTCTCTTTATTGCATTGACCTACGTCCAATTTGTAAGAATATGTACAAAAAAAAGGAAGTACTTAATTGCGAATATGTCAAGGGAATAAGAACTTTAAAATATGTACTTGTTAAAAAGTGTGCTAGGAATACACAGTTTTATTTTAAATAAATTTTTAATCTAAATAAATTTTCCAGGAGACTTAAAAAAAATCGAAATGGCAGTTTTGAAAATTCTACTGTGGTGTTCAACGAGAAAAAACAACTTTGAAACAACGTGGCCATATTTAAATACAAGGACTATTTATTTAAAAAATGTATGTGGATTCTTATTTGAAAATGTTTTCAACTTAAATTTTAACATTATTTAATTCAATGTTACACGTTTTTTCAAAGTGCGACATTTTTAAAGTCATCGAGTGTAAACTCCTTCTCTTGTGGAATTTCTCGAAGAACTTATCGAAACTGCCACAATCCCATTTTTTGCTGTTCGGATTTCATGGTCCCATGTATAACTATTTAAGATAAAACTTGAAAACCATTAAAAAGGTTTGAGAGTTGGGTTTGATATCAAATAATAATTTTATATTGGGTGTTTTTTTTAGATGCATGATAACTTAATATGATAATACAAGAAAGAAATATTTTTAGAATGAAATTTCTTTTTATTATAATCTGGTAGATAATTTCATGGCATAAATATAATTTCTAGCATATGTCCGCCACGGATACGAGTTACATCGTCCATTCGATTAATCTAATTTGTTACTTCTTTTTTCAATAAATCTGGCCGTATAGCTTGAATGTTGGCTTAAGTATTGGCTTCCAATGTTTCAAGTGTTACTGTTTTGTCGGTATAAACTAATGACTTAACATAGTCCCATAAAAAGTAATCCAGAGGCGTGGAATCGCATGAACAAGAGAGCCAGTGCACAGGAAAACTTTTGGAAATAAATAATCATTTGTTAGGCGCGCTTTATGGCTAGTTGCGCCATTTTGTTAGAATCAAATGTCGTTGATATTTAGCTGTCCTACAGGAAGACGACCGGTCATTTTACTAGTTATATGACCAGTAGTGCTCACCGATATATTGGCTATAGTTTCTAATAATTCATTAAGAGCAAAATGCAAAAACTGACCGAAACCTTGTGTACATGTGATTTTACCACTCGCCATAACTCATTATGTCTCTCTCTCTCTCTCTAACTTATTTATTCAATGTAAAATTGTTGCAAGTGTGTTAGTAAATTTTTTTTTTTTTTTAGTTTTGTTTATTCATTTCTTGTTGGGTGATTACTTTCTGTAAACAAATATTCTGTCAGCATGGCTCGATAGCGCCCGACATTCACCGTAACGGCAGCTCTTTGCTTAGTTGGAAATAGCGTGTATACTGCACCTAACAGTCAATTTTTATGGATGTAATCGAGATTCATAAATTGAGATTCCGAATGAGGCAGTTTTCCTTACACAGTACAACACATGATTTGCCAACTCAATTCTGTGAACTGTATGTGAAATTAGACCCAAAAAGAAGAATTTCTGCATCATTCGTTTTGTCTTCTTACCTGCGATTTGAAGTTAGTATCGATTTGAAGTTAGTACTATCGTATAGGGGAATTTATCACGTTTTAGGCCCTGTTGTTTGACATAGCTCGACAACCCCTAGCCCAATTTAGTTGAAATAAATTTTAAAAAATTAAGAATTACAATTCCCTTAATCTGTTCATATATTGTTTTCCTATACAAGTAACACTTTCGAAGTTAAAAATGAATGTATGAAGGGAAAAAATTATTTTTTGCCTAAAAATTTAAATTTTTTTTTTTAAAAATACATAAAAAATCCAAAATGGAAAAAAGTTTCAAGTCTAGTTATTTTTTCGCAAAGTCACATAACCTATGAGCAAAATGAGACAAAGATCATAAAAATCGATGCACGCGTTTCGCTTTTATTCGCAATTGAGTAAAGGTATGAATTTCAAAAATCAGTTATAGCCACCACCCTTAAAATAAAAATAAAAATATAAATTAAAAAATTATCATGCAAAAAAAAACTTTATTTATAAAAACTTAATGAAAATAAAATAATATGCAATTAATACGCAATTATAATATGCATAAAAACAAAATTTAGAACATTTTTTCAATTATTGGCAATATCCATCCTTGTAGAAGTTGACGCTTGTGGTTCTGATGATCTTGTTTTCTTCGTAGGTTGTTCATATTCATGGTCTGAGTATGTATCGTCATCCGAGATACACATACTATTCAAGGGCGTGTTTCTTTCACTGTGTCCACCAATTTCAATGTCTTCATCTTCGGTGCTTTCTTCAAACTGCATAATTGTGGAACTCCACCAACAAACCTCCGCAAGCAATGCATCCAATTTTTTGCTTTTGAACCGCTTTTCAAATGGCATGGTCACCTGGTGGAACCTCTCTCCTTGTTCGTCTGATTCCTGAGGTGATTGTGCCAAAAAAGTATCGAGGTGGTGGTGCAAGAAATGCAATTTCAGCGTCATGGATGCACCGATTTTTTCGAAATAAAACAGCAACCTGTCCACTCGTTGCTGTATCTCTTCTCGCTGGACACGGTTCTTTCCTAGAACGCCTTCTATTACTTCTTTCAATGCGTTCCATGCATGTTGGTGGTCGTGATGCTCTGAAAGCAAATGTGTGAAAGAATCACTTTTGATCAATTTCCGAATATCAGGTCCATTGAGAATACCTGTTTTAAATACATAAGAAAAACGAAAAAATTATTGGTAATGCGAATGTATAGTAATTAACAAATTTAGATATGACAATATTGAAATACAGAGTACGATACGTACCGTTTTTAATTTTCTCATCACTGAGTTTCGGAAAGATGGATTTCAAACAGTCAAAGGCGCCGTTAACTTTTTTGACCACCACTTCAACGAATTTCCCAGCTATTCCCAGTTGCATTTGGAGCGGTGGCAACAAAATACCATCCAGGTCCTTTATCATAGGTTCATTGCGCAATTTTAATTGTTTGTTGAGCTCGGGAGTTCTTCCTTTCCAATCTTTACATTGATATTGATTTCCTTTGTATCGTGAATCCCAATTACAAAGGAAGCAGAAGTATTTTGGATATCCGCCCTTTTCTATAATCCCTTGTAGTATGTTGACCACCTTCAGATCGCAACAAATGTTCCATTTGTGTTCATCGTATTTGATTTTCTTCAAAATTTCGCCCAATGCTTCATACGTTTCCTTCATAGTTGTGCTGAATCCCAATGGAATGCATGGTTTTTTATTTTTTTGTGCAGCAGCACAGCCTTCAAACAGGTAACTGAACCATCGATGAATAAACGCCAGTCGCCAGCGATATAATCCATTCCCAATTTTTTCACTAAACCTGGGATATCATGGCAGTACGTGAACGTATTTGCTTCGTCAACGGAATAAAATTTCTGAAAATCAGCTTGGCGTTGTCGGTATGATGTTGCGCTGACATTTTGCTGTGTGAGTTTTCTTCTCTTCAAAAATGATGTCAGCCATTCGGAGTCGTGTTGTGATAGTCCCAGCTTGGCCACAATGTAATCCATTTCGATTTGTGGTAGCGGTTGTGGTGCACTATTTTCAATATCGGGTATCCAATCAGCATCATCCAAATCGGTCGGATTGGTGAAAACGGTTTCGGCTAGCAGGGACACAGTATCCGCACTCGGAGGTTTAGGTGCATCGGTATCAGCAGGGCGTTGCACTGGAAGTGTGGCAGTAAATGCAGCAGTGTATACTTTTGTTTTCAATTGTTGTCTGTTTAATCCAGGACGAAAATTTATGCATGCATAGCACCTGGATTCATCATGTCCAGTTGTGTCTTCCACCCAAATTACTGGCTTCATAAAAGATAACTTTCTACTTTTTCCGTGAATCCATTTTAGAAGGGTAGTATAACAACTGTTGCACACTGTGTTCGGCGTAAAATTTGCTTCATCGAAATAATTACAATACGCAGTTTTTAATTGCTCAGTAAACAAATTTTTTCGATCTTTTTTCTGTATTTTTCGGACGATATGACCACAAACGTAACAATATTCATCCAAATATGGGCACTTGTTGTTTTCCATATTGATATATTTTATGTTTTGTTGTTATTCACTTTTAAAAAACTGGAGAAAAATCACTTTTACTGTTCGCGTTCGTCGGCACTGGCTGAATGCCAAAAATCGATCAATGCACACCTATAAATACTACGTATTTTTGAATATTTTACTGCCAGGTACTTATAAATGGGCGCATATTTTAAGGGCGGCTGGCTATATACCTGATTCAGCACTTGTACGTTTCAAACTGTGCAAAACTTTCCAAATAATGACCACCCTTAAATGTGGGTGCAATTTCTGTAAAAAAATCATATAGGTAGCCACCGGAAAAACCCAAATAATAAAAAGGTCCACTTTCCGTTTAATTGTCCACGTACATTTATTACCGCAATCATAAAAATCAAATAACCTTTTGCTTATTCCTTTTTTTTAAATTCTCAGAATCATGAAAAAGGTGTCAATGTTTTCTCCAAATAATGTTGTGCATATCTCGAGCAAATTTTTGAAATTCATACATTTACTCAATTGCGAATAAAAGCGAAACGCGTGCATCGATTTTTATGATCTTTGTCTCATTTTGCTCATAGGTTATGTGACTTTGCGAAAAAATAACTAGACTTGAAACTTTTTTCCATTTTGGATTTTTTATGTATTTTTAAAAAAAAAAATTTAAATTTTTAGGCAAAAAATAATTTTTTCCCTTCAAACATTCATTTTTAACTTCGAAAGTGTTACTTGTATAGGAAAACAATATATGAACAGATTAAGGGAATTGTAATTCTTAATTTTTTAAAATTTATTTCAACTAAATTGGGCTAGTGGTTGTCGAGCTATGTCAAACAACAGGGCCTAAAACGTGATAAATTCCCCTATACGATAGTACTAACTTCAAATCGATACTAACTTCAAATCGCAGGTAAGAAGACAAAACGAATGATGCAGAAATTCTTCTTTTTGGGTCTAATTTCACATACAGTTCACAGAATTGAGTTGGCAATCAATTAACTGAAAAATGTTGTACTGTGTTATTGTAGTAGTCATTTAACCAGATATGAGCTTTGTGAAATGGAAATGAAATGAACTTCGCGAACAGATTTATTATTTTTTTTTCAAAGTCCACAATTCGGGAACGTTTCTAGCAATAAGCGATTCATGGTGGCTTGCCAAACCTTACTGAATAGTAATGTAAACACTGTTTGACATCAGCTGCCAAACCAAAGTTATCAATATCGAAAATTCTCAAACAGCTTAAGAATACACCATTTATTAAAGGTTTGACTTTATATATGCTTCGTTCAGTAATTCGAACTGACATTTGCATGTGTAAAGGCTACGTTATAACTATTCAATCTGTTTTTATATGCATGCATATATTTACGTATATTTACCTACGAACTATAAAATAATATTAAATTAGAAAGGCTAAATAATCTACCATAAAAACCACCCGTCTTCTGTTTTATTTGCATAGAGCAGAATTACAAACACACCTACAACTAATTGACTAACTAACACATTTGGGCAAAGATGATAATTTTTTTTAAAAAGTCATTATCTTAAAAAGCCACAATCTACCTACAAACACATTTTATTATAGTCTGCTACTAAGTCTGATTGCAGTACCACCATGTTCCTTATTAAACAACGTGTATTTTTGTGTCTACCCGTTTATGAAAATTACTCCAGCCCCAGAAAAATATGCTGGAGGCTTTTTAGCATCAACTTGATTATGGTGTTTTGTTAGTGTCTTATGTTGTTGTTTCAACTTTGCAATCATCATTAATGTTTGCTAGTATTCATTCCCGTACTTCTGTGAATAGAGACCTGCATAACTAACGCTTAAAAAATGCTAAGTTTTTAGATGATGAGCTTTAAGCGGGTATGGTCACACATAAAACTCACATTTTTGTGATTGCATACCATGTTAAAAATTAAGTAAATTTTAAACTCTAACTCTGTTAACCACAGGTTAGCTGCTTTTAAGTTATTTTCTTGTAAATTACAAATTAAACAAGTAAGAGTGCTGTATTGGCTTAGTCAAATCTTATTTACCCTTCACCATGGTGCGATTAGGCGATAAGAACGGAAAGTTATATAAATACTGTTCTTTGGATATAAATAAATCTATTTTATGCCACGCCCACTTCTTCAATACTGCTCACATTCTGTCGGATGTGACGTATTGATAACCAAGATTTATGTACCTAATTTCGAAGCTTTTTTATTTGAATAAAAAAACAAAATTTTCAAAAAAAAAATAAGAATTACAATTACAAAATTAAATCAGAATCAAATTCTTCGTTCTCTCCAAATGAAACTCTTTTTCCAAGAAAAAAGCTGACTCTGACCCAGCCAAAATGATCAAGATTTGGAAGCAGCTGAAGTCCGTGAATTTAATTTATTGCCTACTTAATAGCCAAATTGCTTTCAAGGTGCGATAAATCAAGGGACCGATTAAATAATTGTTAAAGAATTATAGACAACAAGCAGAAACTATTGCTCTTAAGCGCTTCGTCTCAATCAAAAAACATGCAATATAAATGCGCATTGGTAAGTGATTCCGAATGATCGTCTCCTTTTGCTGGGCAATGTCAGTTTTTTCTTTCATTCTCTAGATTCCAAGTGTATTTTGTTTGACTCAAACTATATTTCTGATTTCAGAGAAATTGACTGACATCGCAAGATTTCAATAAACATTTGCAATTAAATTAATTGTTTTCAATGATTTCTAAAAATAATTATTTTAAAATGATTGCAATCACAAGATATTGAAATTTTGACAAGATTTTATTTTGAAGTTTGAAATCTTACGGGCATGTTCTGACAATCGCAAAACGCTTAACATTGGCGACTCTGACTTGAAATCGTATAAAATGTGTTCTGTAAATTGCAATAACAAGAAGTTTGGCGGCTACAAATTGCAAAAGTATGCTCAAGGGAACTAGAATATTTGTGAGAAACTTCGGCAGATAAAAAGCTTAACAAGCGAGTTTCAGAAAACCGCAAAATTAATCCGGCGTTTTGCGATTTCAAATCGTGCGATTGTCAGAATATGGCCGTTAGAATGAACCGAGATCGTTTAAAAATATTTTTATTTAAATGCCAATTGATTGCATTTTTTACAGCCCTGACACAAGGGTAGATAATAATCCTACTTGGCCAATTGTGGTAAAGAAATAAGCTGTGAAAATATATATGAGCTTAATTGAAGTTTGTAGCCCTTTTTTGTTGCCGTAATTATCTAAAACTCTTTATTTCGAGAAGACATTAGTGCGGCGGAGGAAAAATAATGCACTTGCTATGCTTATATTTAACACTAAAAAAAAACTTTGTACATATCTGTGGTGTAGTGTACCTAATACGTTGCCACCGCCTACCCTTAAACTACTCTTAAATCTATACATACCAACCTAAATAGAGTAGGGTAATTATGCAAGATCAAATAACGGCATTTACCAATCGACACACATTGATTGGAATGCAAGTTAATTGGGGTATGAGTATGATAAAAACAAACGAACAATTCTACTCAATAAGAATTGTAAATTGAGTGACAAATAGGAATGAGTGTAACCACAAATATTCTTATTGGTCAAAGCAATTGTAATCAGGGTAATGATGCATATGTCCATAATATCGACAAAGACAACTAGAACTTTATCGATAAGTAGAATAAGTAAGAAAGGCTAAGTTAAAAATTCATGTATAGTATTTAAGTGCATGTAAATCCAAAATAAAGTAGACTTGAAATTACAACACAATATCGGCAACAACCTGCCTTGTGTTTAATTAAAAGACTCACCAATAATTCGGCAGTTCTTTTGAACGCCTTAGTTTACAGCTGAAACCCTGACAGCTATTTAAAATAACCAAGGGCTATAGGGACCAAATCACTTTAAATCAAACACACAATACATTACATAGAGATCCTACCGATCTTCACACATTACATGCTGATCCTGCCACCCCTCACTCATTACAGTGGCAATAAGGAAAAAGTGCGTAAAACCATTTTTTAGTTTTGTAGGAAAGCAATTTTAAACTTTAAATGTAATTTTTGAAAATTTATTTATATTCTAAAATAATAATCACTTCTCTGTGGCTTTAGAGTTTTCAAGTTTTTATTCATAAATTTTCCTAACGTCACATGTCGGAAGTTAACTTTAGTTTTTACTTCAAATGTTATGGCACAAACATTGGTGCTTTAAAGCATGGATATTACAAAAGTACCATTAAATAAAATTTTTCTTAAGTCGACTTCATTTTCACTACAAATATATGGAATATGCTTAAGTCAAATTTATGCTACCTAATTCTTCTCTTGTGGTCGCTACCAATTCAAAACCAGGTAGCACATTTGTATGAGAACTAGGTGAAGAAACAAGCTTATTTGAATGAATTTTAAAAACAAATAAATATCATATAAAGAAAATACTTGAGTTAAATTTCATAAACCTGTGCCCATGTTCTGTAACTCCCGCGACGAGAAACTTTACGATTTAAATGTGTGAAATTTAAATTCCATAGATTAGAGCAGACAACTGTTTTCTCACTAAATTGTGTCTGTAATTTAATTTTTTTTTTTGGTAGTAAGAGCGTAAGAAAATTAATCGCCAATTTGCAGAAACAGTGTGCCTGTAACATTTTGTAACATTGTAAAGAGCGGGTGAAAAAGTAAGTATTTTGTAATTAAAAAAAAATATACGAATGATTTTGAAGCGTTATAAGCGGTGTCAACGTCTGCAATTTCGGCTCCGAGTTGTACATTATGATATTTCGAACGTTACCTTATAGTTTTCGATATGAGTTACACACACATTCTTTCTCACTTTTCGAGAAACGATGGAAAATTTTGATTCACATCTTTTGAACGCGTGAAGTTCTCAGCAAAGTTTCAGAACATGGGCACCGACTGGTGTTTTATGAACCCCATCGTCCAATCCCATAAATTCTGAAGGACAAATAAAATAATAGACCTCAAAAACTTCTTATATTATCCTGAGCCAAATTGGATCTTTCTAGCTCATATAGTATGAGCGCTAGTTTTGGTACCAAAACCATTATTTTAGATAGTAAAATTAACTTATTTCCGATTTTGCAAATTCTCATTGCCCTTAGTCGAAAAAACTTAATTAATTAAGGCGAAAGTGAAAAAAAAGTTGAAAAAATTTAAATTATATATACTGATAATTGAGGAACTAAAGATTTGTGGCTAAAAATTAGGTGCCAGTCGTGGTTTCCTACTAGGGATGCCAATCGGGACTGATTTTTGAAAATCCCGGGATTCGGGATTTTGAAATCCCGATCCCGAAATTCCGGGATTTTGTGGATCCCGGGATTTCGGGATTTTTCGGGATCAATGTGTTGCCTGATCAGATTCTGTATTTCTTAGTTTTTCTAGATCAATTCATTTCGGTTTTTGACAGCAATTCCATTTTTAATGTGAATTAAGTTGTGACGACATTAATACACTTCAAAGTGTAGTCCCTCATCGATCTCGATAGCTGAGTTAAAAACTGTAAAACCATGTCGACTGCAGTGCAGTACACCTCTAGGGTGAGGGCGAGATTCATAATCAATAATTTAAGTACGTTTGAAATTTATTTTAAAACAAAATGTTTATACAAATGATTCTTAAAACAGATTTCAAGTTTAAATAATTTATTTATGAATACGTACTAGTGTTTATTTATAAAAAAAATTTTTTTATTTACCGTACCTATGTTTTTTAAGCAAATTTTTTATTATTATTGGACCGGAAGGAATATGAGCTATTTCATCAATATTACGACTTAATTGTTATAATTATATAAACTTTTATTCTTTAGTTTCTGAATAAAACTTTAATTGGATCGTGAATAATTTTTATTTTCTGCTTAATACATAACAATTATTTCTTGATTTCTATATTTAGCATAAAAATAATCATTTTTATTTTGGAATTATGTCTTAAGCCAAAGCTGAACTTGCTAAACGTAATTGTAATAAAGGCTTGAGATGTGAGTCTGCAAATTTCGTTTCTACTTAAAATAATGGTTTTTATTTTTTAAACTCAAAAATAAGAATTATTTGCAATAGAAAATATAACTCAAATATAATTTTTAATAATTTTTTTGTATATAGTATAAAAATTCAATAAAAACGAACAGTTTTGTACATAAAAGTTGATATGTTAAAAATCCCGGGACTCATAAAAATAAATCCCGGGATTCGGGATTTAACAATCCCGAAAAATCCCGGGATTTCGGGATTCGGGATTTCCCGTTTGGCATCCCTATTTCCTACTCATATTTAAGTTATTTGTGGACAATTGTGGCAAAATTTTTCGAACTAGATGTGAAAAAAATATGAAACAACTTAGACGCCATCTTATCTGGGATATCGAGGAATCCGAACCTAAACATTGACACACGGACAACGTAAAATCATTAGAATCAAGAATATTTTTAGATATACACTTTATAAGCTCTATGACAAATTTATATATATATACTCTCTTCACCCGTGGTGTAGGGTATATAACAGCTTTTATCTACTGTTCACTCATATTTGTGTTTCCTTTTTTTTTACTTTTAAGTTGTTTAGCTAAATATAACCTTTGTTAGCGTGTCCTTTGTTGGCATCAAAAAAATCCAGCAGTTATTTGAATTAACCATAATCTCGTTAATGTATGTCATCATGTTATCCAGAAAATGCTGCGGGCCATTTATGACTATTATAAGCGAAAAAAGAAAGCTTTACACAAAAGCAACATTATCAACAGTTATTTTAATCAAATGAATGAATTGCATTAAAATGGGAACGTATACACCTGATAAAAGCAAAATGACAGTATACACCCACCCTCGTCAGCTTTAATCAAAAGGAGAAGCACTGCCTGGTGTTCAAAGATATTCAAATTTGGAAAAATAAAACTAATGAAAATAATAAAATCAGTGCCAGTTTAAGATTGATTGCTTATGAAAAGATAAAATATTTTTTGTGACAAAGTTTACAGTTTTGCGTTTAACTTTTTTTGAAAAGTTGTACAATAATCAGAGAAGACAAATTTGCTTTTTTTTGCTGTTTTGCTTCTTTTTGGCTGTTTTTGCCCATATTTGCTTTTTTTGCTGTTTTTGTTATTATGGTGCTTATTTTGCTTTTTTCCTATGTTTTTGCTGTAAAATAGCTTTTTTAACATAATTTTTACGTAAAAAATATTTTTTTGAGAAAACATGAGAAAAAAAATAATTGACAACTTTTTTCTGGGTTAAAACAAAAATATGTTAGTTGTGGACTCAACGTTTTTGGGCGCTTTATTACAACTAAAATTAATAAACTTACCATCCCAAAAAAAAAAACAGCCATGTTACTTATTTGAGTTTAAAACAAAATAAGTAAACCGGCCGTTGTGAACGAAAAAATAATAAAAAAAAATGCCGAAAGAAAAGTCAAATATGTTATTTTTGCTAAAAATGGTAAAATTGTATCCTGAAGTTTTTAAAGTTGAAAAAGATTGGCTTTTTTGTAATGTGTGTTCGAGTAAAATTAATAGCGAAAAGAAGTGCAATGTGGAGCAACATTTTAGTACAAAAAACACAAATTAGCTGCTTGCCAAGAAAATCGTCCACAAAAACTTATAAAGGAATTTCCTGTTACTATTACTGCTAATATATTTCACAAAGATATATGTAAATTTTTGTTGGAGACCAATATACCAGTAAAAAAAGTAAGCCATCCCAGTTTCAAAAACATCTTTCAAAAGTACGCCAATTTGTCACTTCCAAGCGAAAGATCTATTCGAGGTAAATACATACCTCAAATGTATACGGAAGCTTTGGGAAAAATGCGTGAAAAGGCTAAAGGTAAATGTATATGGATTTCTGTTGATGAAACAACAGACAGTGAACAAATATATGTGGCCAACTTTATATTTGGTATTTTAAATGACGATGTTGGAAATAAACCTTTTCTATTGAACATGGGTGTTCTCGAAAATGCAAATGGGGCTTCTATTGCATCTTTCTTCAACGATTCATTACAAATGTTATGGCCTGATGGTAAGTGAATATTTGATTCATAATTTTTTTTTTTATTTTTTATGTTTTTTTTTTTAATTTAATCTAGGCATTCAATACGACAAAATATTGCTAATGGTAACTGATGCAGCGCTTAGAGTTTCAGCATGTTACACACATACAAACTAAAATTTTAATTTCCATAGGCTCCTCGTAGAAAGCAGTTGTTTTTACAAATGAATCCCAATTTGGCTCTTCCATCGTTTCCATGCCCTACACGTTGGGGTACTTGTATAGAAGCCACAATGCATTATGCAGAATACCTTGATAAAGTAAAGGCTGTTATTTCTTAACTGAAAAGACTCAGATTTGATCGCGCACGACAAGGAAATATATAACTTGCCCGGATTAAGTTCCCAACTTGCGTTTATCAAAAACAATTTTTCAATTATTGTGTCTTCTATAAAAAAAGCTACAAACAGTTGGGTTAGCTATTCACGAAAGTGTAAATTTTGTGTCAAATGTACGAAAAGCTTTTGAGAATCTACATGAAGAAATTTAATGCAGTATGTATTTCAAAGAAATCCGGGGTTCAAACAAATTTTACAAATAAACAGCATTCTTCAAACTGGTGCTAAACCTGATGACGAAATGAAATTTTGAAATATAAATTTTCTCCAACAACATCCGTTGACGTGGAAAGAAGTTTCTACTTATACAATTCACTTTTAACAGAAAGACGAAGAAAAATGACGTTTACAAATATAAAAGCCCACATGATTGGTTATTGTAACTGTTTTCACGAATCTGAAGAAATAGAATAACTGTAATTTTTTATATTTAAATGTATATATTAAAAAAATAAAAATGCTTTTTTTGCTGCTTTTTTCCTAAATTTTTGTGCTTTTTTTATATATTTTTTTTGCTGTAAACACTTTGTTTTTTGCTTTTTTTTGTCTTCTCTGACAATAATAACACAACTGCCATTTTTATAAAGTATATTTTTATTGAATGAATTTTTATGATATGAATTGCTCAATTTTGTCTCATATTATATTAGATTATTAATATTAATTATTTAGAAACGTAATTTGCCTGCTCCAATTACAACAATATATACAATTATCAAAAAATTTGAAATTTATTTTAAACACTTTTTGATTTTATTTCATACATTTCTAATGATAATGAAGAAATTTCGAAATAAGAAATTTTTACAACTGACCATAAACTCCAAAATACATGGAAACACATTTTAAATACTTTTTCTTTTCCATATTTTTTATTTCCTTTTGGGTTGGCTACCAATGATCTCCACTTTCGTTCAATCTTTGCAATTATGATCAAATAAATCGGTGTCTTTGTTCGTCGGTAGAAAGGAGTTGCTTACATTGATAGTAGCAGGGATTGCTATAATCAAATGTCCATTATACAGCCCTCTAAAGAAAGAAAGTCACAGCTCCCTTAAGTAGTTTTGAGCAGGTCGTCAGCACAGAAATCAGTAGAAAATTCATTATAAAAGGATAAGATTTGTTAAGTTCATCCCAATCGATGCTGCAGTCCCACAAGAAAGTAATTTATTGCCTCTATTGAATTCAATATAAACACACTTCAGACAAAGCGCAAAACGCATATATGAACTGCAACTGTAAAAGATACAATAAATAAATAAATAAATAGTGAGAGCATTGTCAGCTTCCTTTTAATATAAACCTCCCATTAAAAACATTTCTTCAGCTGGTTTTATTCTGTTTAACCCCATATAATTTACTTATAAAACAAACAAAATTTATTGTATTTACCTGTGGCATACCAGGGAGGGCTTTTGCAAACTTCCATAATGTCAGGCCTGGTTTAATGTTTGCAAGTATTTCTTGATGGTCTTCTAGTATCATACGAAACGCATTGCGGGACACCATTCTTATTATCTAGGCGGCCAGAAAGTGCATTCCTCTAAAATAAAAATAAATCAAAAATAGAAAACAAATCCTTAATTTAATAAATATTTTTTTAAATGACCTCCAACCAACCAAGGCTATACTCTCCAAACAGCTCTGCAGCGTTCATTATAACATTCTTGACGATGGTTTTTTTATTTTTCCGGACATGTTGTATGGAATAATTGGCAAAACGACATAAAACCTCACGTTTTTGTATGATTGCGACCAAAACAATGTGATAATGGCACAGAGAACATTCGCATTTAAACCAGTGTGGGCACTCCTAAGTACCACAGGTCTCTGAGGTATCCGGTATATATAAACCATAATCCTAAAATGCTGCATTACCAATAACCTCTGAATTATCTAAGTTGTCTAGCAATTCTGTCGAGTCTTGCAGTACTTGTGTATCAGTTTCTTTCCGTTGATTGAGTTGATTGTTTTGCAAAGTTATTTTAAAACACGTAATTGTTTGTCTCTAATTTATTGTCAACAAAATGAGGGAGAGAGCGATATTTAGTTTACATTTTTACAAATTTTGTTCTTGCATTGATTGAATGTGATGTGAGTGTGTGCCTACGCTTAAGCCTAAACCAGCTGAACCACATTTCTGTGAACACTCGGACCAAGGACTCGTTAGCAATTTGTACGTGACTAAAGGTGAAGACTCAGACAATTGTGCATTTATATTCGACCAATGATTTGGTCATCATCAGCATGAGGTAAATGTAATGTCGATGGTCCTTCTCCAACTTCAGTGATACCAACAACAGCATCATCTGCATTTGAAATTACATCCTCCTGTCCAACCATATCATTTGTATTCCCCAGCATCTTCTTCAGCATCAACAACATCTATATCATCGTTATCATCAACTTCATCATCATTATCATCTACATTGTTGTTGCTGTTATATTTTGTCGAAGATTATGTCAAGTCTTTGGTTGTAATTTGTGGTTGTGATTTGCGTAACCCGTCCTTCTCAATTTCGGCCGCATATAGTGATAACTCTGTTGGTGCTTGTGCTCTGGCTGTGGTTGATTAAAATTAATGCCATATTGAAATCTATTATCCGCCAACACATGATGACCACGAGAATGGCTAAATTTCTGAAATTATGGTTATAAATAGAAGAAAAATTTTTCGGTAAGTGCGCTATTATAAAAATACGAAAGAAAATTTATTATTCCCAGTATTAAACAGCGAAAAAAATTTTTTTGATAAATTTTAAATGCATGATATGAACTCTAAAGCATACTCAACAATACAGATTTATTTAAATAATTTAACTTAAAACTGAAAAAAGAAATAATACAAAAGCTCATATAAAAACAATGTATAATTACACTGAAAGAATTTTGCTTCGTAAATCTAATGAGTCCATTTCATTAATTAATTTTTTTTTATTTCATTACGGGAATGAAATTACACACACTTAATGAAGGGATTTCATTAACACTACGACATTGAGTTTTTTTATATCGTTACAATTGTTCATTGGATTAATGAAAACTTTATATTATTTTCAAAAGAAATATTTAACTAAATGTTATGCACTACTTCAATCGATTTTTTTAGATTTAAATGAAGTATTAATTACAATATTTAAATGTTTTTAAAATAATGAAAATAAGGAAACGTTTGTAACTTCATATTTCCAATGAAAAATTTCACTAAATCAATGAAAACAAAATAAAATTCTCCACCTACAAAATACTTATAACTACATAGGAAATATTTTCTTCCCGGAACTGTTGTAAAAACGTATTTGTAATAAAATTTTTGGCAAAAGACGGGAAAATTTGCGAGATAATAATTTATATTAATATTTCATAATATCAATAAAAAAAAAATTCATTGCGATAAGGAAATAGGGATTTAAACTAAATATTAGTAAAAGGTTTAAAAACAAACAACATAAAACAAGAGCAACAAATTCTCACATTCGTTTTCCTTTAAGTGTTAATTTAAATACACTAAATTTACGTAGTAATACACAGTAAAATTAAAAGAATGATCTAAACATGATCTAATATGACTACAAAAACGAAAAATGACTTAACTGGAATATAAAAAAAAAAAAAAAAAAAAAAAAATTCACAAAAACTCAAACACACATTGAAAAATGACTCAACTAAATAACCATTAAGCTAATAAAAGACTGACATTAAAATTACAAAGCTTATTAAATTAGTTAATAGGAATTTATGTCATTGAACAAGTGTAAAATGTTATCTAAATACAAAAACCTTCTTAATAAAATAATGAAAGACAATTCTTTAAACGTTTGAACCTTCATTATTATGTTAATGAAATGTTTCATTAATGTGATGGCAAATAGCCACAGTCTTAATAAAATTTCTTGCATTAAGTTAATGCAAAATTGTCTTCCATTGTATAAAATGTAAAAAGCATTCTTTATTAATCCAATGAAGCGTAACATATGTTGAATTTAAATGAAATTTTTCAATCGATTTACGTCAGAATCCATTAGATTTGTGAAAAAAAATTCTTTCAGTGTACTGATAATGGGTAATTATTTAAACGTATTAAACGTGTAAAACTGATAAGTTTAATAAAAGAACAGTTGACAACAATATTAAAACCATCAAAAAAAAAAAAAAATAATGATAATAAAATGAACTTAATTAATACATTTTATTGGTATTATTTTGTGTAAGTATGTGTGCTAAACACACTCACTGGTGGTAATCAGTTATAAGTATTTTAGTTTTATTTATACATTTATGTACATATTTGTTAAACAATTGTCACTTTAAATACATATTGTACATACTTGAGGACTTCTAGATTTCTGATTAGTCATATTTCTTTGTAAATATTGAAGTATACATACATACATATGTAAATATATTAACACGTGTCTGCATGTGTAAACTTTTGGATTTATGATAACTCATATTGTAAATGTTGTTGCTGTTAATAATTAATTGAAATAAAGGAATTTATTGCTTTAATTATTTGAAAAAAACGTCAATAAAAGTTATTTAGCCTTAATGTTAAATTCTTAATACAATTAATTTATTTGCTTATAAACACATGTCAGATTTTTAATTAAAATGTTAAAGTTAAACATTAACGCGAGCAAATATGCTTGAATATTGTTTAATTAGCTTAGGTATACTTTAGTTATTTTACATATTTAATTAAAGTTATTATTGAAAATAAATAGGGACATCGGAACAATATCCGTTAAACAGTTGAACCTCCCATAATGGACAGCTGCCTTATCCGGAAATATTTTGTTGATCCAAGAAGATGTTCATTAGATTTTCCATTCAAAATGTATTCCCATAACCGGACTCTCTCATAACCGGTCGTGGACACTTAATTTTAATTTGTTTGTTTTATTTCGAAATATCTATTATAAACGGGCAGGGGCGTTGAAATACATGAAATATGTATTTTGTTAGTAGTTCTTCTTTTTGCAGTTCTGATTCATATATGTATTAATCCAAACTAAATTGGTGATTCCCCTGTTAACCCTGAAAGGTTATTCTTCATTCTAATACATCGAATCGATGAACTTTTTAAAAAAAAATTCTATCGGAACGATTTTTAAAATAAAAAAATAACAAAAAATTTCAAGTTAAGCATTTTATTAAAAAATTATATTAAATAAAGCATAAAATAAAAAAGTTTTTCATCTCTTTAAAAATTTTTAATAATTTTTGTGTTTTAAAATTTATTATTTTTGTAAATCTTTCGTTATCAGCTAACGTTGTTGAAAAAAAGAGCGTAATTTGAATACACATTAAAAAATTATATGATAAAGTCTAAATGAGCTTCAGTAACCATCTAGGGGTAGCACAAAGAATGGAAAATAATCGCTCTTTACTTGGAAAATAAAGTAAGAACTACAAAATGGCTTTCCGGAAGCTGGATTCTCATCAGGTGTTAATAACCTTGCGGATTTTGATGCCAATGATAATATCGGACTTGCAATGTATGAAAATTTAGAGGAACTGTTCGGTCAATCAAATGGCTATGACGAAATTTTAAAAGTAGATGAAAGCATCTACACTAAAGATGACTATATTGAAATATTAATTTCAAGCGCACAGGGGTGGAGATTAGTCAGTCTGAAAACTCTTAAGACGAGATTAATGCAGAAATATTTGACTCCATAAATTGACAAGCATTAAAACTAACTGCCCGTCGCTTTTTAACACATTAAAAACATTGAAAGTAATTTTGAAACTCAATTGCGCAACCTGAACCGATCTAAGTTAAAGTCTACTCTAAATAATTTATTTATATATTTTTTTTTTTTTGTGAACCACAGATGACCATTCTTACCAAATACCAATTATCATTATAAAATAAAATATTTTAAATGATAAAAGAGTACATCTCTCTATTAACGGGCATCTCTCATTTTCGCCACGGTGAGTTTCCAGCTAAGGGAGCTTTCACTCTATACCGTCATATAGTTTCAAAAAAGTGCTAGGTAACATTGAAAATATTTCACAGCAGAAGCAAAAAACTCTAAATTGAAAAATAACATCAATTTCAAAAAGAAAAAAAAAATAATTTAGAAAAATAAAAAACATAACAGATGATCTCTTATTAAAACACAACAAAGTTAAACTTACTGTTGATAAATAAAAATAAAAAAAATTATTTTTTTTTTGTGTTTACTATTTAAAGTCAGGCCTGTCACAGAAATCAATTTCGATCGAAAGTGGAAGTGATTTCAAATCTTGCTTCCCCAAAAACGAAATAACTTTCGATCGGAATTGATTTCTGTGACAGGCCTGTATATATCAAAAGGCGCTTGCACAAGGGTCTTTTGGAATTTAATTGATAAAAACATTATTTTTAGTTGTAGAAGTGTAAAAATTTCAAGAAACATGTGTTTTGATATAACTTAATTTTGTTAATATAAAAAAAAGTCGATTTTGAATATTTTGGAACTTCGCTGAGTAAAATGTGTGTCAACTATTCCAACAGACTGGTCCTGGCATTTGTGAAAATAGAATAAGTAAAAAGAAAGCACTCATGATCAGCTTAAGAAGAACGAATCATTTAACTCGTATATGAAGAACCAAAGATTAGAAAAGTAATGAATTACAGTATTCACCAATAGTATGATACATGTTTTTGGGACTTTCTAAAATTTGGTTCTTAAATTTAGTTCTAGGACTTGTTTTATTGAAATAATACTCCATTGTAGTAACTAACAATCAACACTTTCATTGAGAATAGAATGACTTGTCAAATAGTGGCGGTTAAGCGTCAATTGACCTCCTCCAATGACAACCCCATGTAAAAGTGATAGGTCCCATTCATATAAAGTGTTAGAGCTTGGACCGGTCTTTACCACGAAAGACCTATTACGGGACTGCTTTGGTGTCAGCTCGCTTCCCTTTAGGGTAAGGACTTTTCTGAAAATATATGACGATATGTTCTAAATTTTTATTTTTTGATATAGGACCTAATCACTGTTGTGTCCAGGTTTACCTTATTTCATTTGTGTTTTTGTTGTATAGTAAATTTTTTCTAATTTTTTGGTTAATAGTTGCAAAATAGCTTTTGAATAAACTTTACACTTATTCAATGAATTTATTTCTTATTTGTTGTTGTTTTTATTTGTAGTTCACGCATTTTTGTGTGAGAGTAAACATGCGTTTATAGAATCTGTGATTACGTTGGTATTAAGAGCTTATGGACGGCCTTAAACCATCAACCACAATTAAATGCACTTGCCAGCATAAGCCACTTTACAGCATATTCATTTAACACATGTGTACACTGTACATATGCGTGTGGACTTATTTTTTGTTGTTTTATGCAGCAACAATTCAAAATAGTGTACAGTAACGGTAACAGGAAAAACAAGTAACGCAAAACAAACAAACAAACAAACTTAAAAAATATAGCAACAGTTTTGAATATGAAACTTTTTCATAGCTTGTTCACAAAAACATTAGTACATTGTATTGCCAAGTGGCACTTAAACCCAGAGCATACAAAAAGAAACATGCAAACAAGCTTTTGTTTAATGCAACAACTATACCCAAATGTGTCCCTGTAATAAAGAAATTCAACTAAAATCAACATTTTCAGCCATTTGGCAGAGTACGGTTCCGTTCGGAACCGAAGAAAATATTGCGGGTTCGACTCCCGCCAGAGATTCTGGTCTTCTGCAGGATAAGCATAGGAAAAAACCAAAAAATTTATAACATTGTGCATTTGAATGCCTATGAAATGAATTTCCTTTTAAATATATGCGCCAAAAAATATGCAAAGTAGATCAGCTTGACTAATATGACTGTTTTGACTTTGTGAGGTAGTAATGGTAAAACAAACTTTTGTGGGTTTTTTCACAGTTTTAAGTTTCATTTTGTTGGAATTTATGCATGTATTTGTTAAGGCTACTTTTGGGTAAAATCTGTGTATTTATGTCATAGTGTTTGTTTGTCTCTTCTTTAGCAGTCAATATTGAATAATGCATGAACACCCACATACATAGAAAATCCACTTAAGTGTAGTGTAATGCATATTTGCTTAGTTTTCGATTGGAGTCCAAATTTGTTTCCCTATGTCTCAATTTACACGTTTCATCTTTTGATGCTCAACTTCTTTTAAATTCCCTTTTGAAGATGCCATTATGTTCACACGCAGCAACCGGTTTCAACTTTTTTTGCTTCAAAGCAACAACACTTGTATTCAAAGCGAACCAAAGAGAAAAAGAAAAGAAAAAAATTTACATGCAGCCATTGTTATGCATATACCTACGAATGAGAACACGAAGCGTACTGCCCAAGTACAGGCATCTCCGTACCAACACCTTTTATTCTTGCTTCCCTCTCCAAAAACACAAGAGTTGAGCATCAAAAGATGAAACGTGTAAATGTAGACTATCATCGATCACATATGTGTGTTCATGTGTGTGTGCAAGTGGCTGCATTGTCTTGTGTTTTTTCTGGTCAGTGGAATAAAAAAGATTTCATTTAGATTTTAGGTTTTTTTTAAGTAAAAAAATAGAATCTGGGAATTTTAGTTCTCATGTTGAGTTTCAATTTTATTGTACATTTATTTATATTAATTCGAATCAGAGATCAGCAATGAGTAGTGAAAAAGTGAGTAGAGCCGAATCATGACTCATAATTTCTTGTACTTATACGCACTCATACTTATTGTAATTCGATCGAAACTCATATTCACTCAGAAGTTTGATTTTACTCATCGTACTCATACTTAGAACATTTATGTCGTGGTTGATTTAGATTCTACAGAACTCAATGTGCATAAATATCAATAATAAGGACTGTCCACGTTAAAACTGATACTTACATTTTGGTCTATAAAATTAAAATTAGGATTTGGATTTTTACAAAAATATATTTTTATTAATTCATGATAAATTTAAAAGCAATTCAACTAAAAATTGTGAACTTATATGTGATTTTGAAAGAAATGTTTAACTTTTCTTTTAACCCCTTTCATTAAATTCTGTACAGTATTTTGGTTGACTAACCTCTTCGCCATTTATTTCGAAAATCTCTTTCGTTATTGCATTTTTGTTTTGTGCCCTTTAAAGATCTTTTCATTAATGCCCAATATTTTTCAATCGGACGGAGCTCTGGACAGTTAGGAGGATAAGCCTCTTTGGGAACAAAATTTATATTGTTTGAAAAGTACCATTCAAATGTGTTTCTGGAGTAGTGACTTGTCGCCAGGTCTGGCCAAAACAGTACTGGCTCTTTGTGTTGTCTTAAAAATTCCTTTAATGGTCCGTCCAGACATTTCTCGATGTAAATTTTTGAGTTTACAGTCCCTTTTACGATAACTTCTTTACTCCTAAGACCACATGAACAAATGGCCTGCCAAATCATATATTGTTTCGGGAATTTACCAACTTTTTTTTGGCTGAATTTAGCACTGACTCCTCCTCTTTTAAATGCTGTATAAAACTCCTTCCCAGGCAACTGGTTGAAGTCGGCTTTGCAGTACGTCTCATCATCCATAACAATGCAATTAAATTTTGTCAAATATTGTGTGTAAAGTTTTCTTGCCCTACGTTTGGCCACTATTTGTTTACATTCCGACCGGTCTGGTACTTTTTGAACTTTATAGGATTTTAAGTTATAATATTTTTTTACTTTTTGGACATACGATTTTGAAGTTCCGGTTTTTTTTGGCTGTATCTCTTACCGAAATAGCAGGGTTTCGAACAAAACATTGTACCACGGTTTTTGCCAATTTTTCATCACGTGGACCCTTTTTTCCTCCACTTCCTTGCTTTCTTTGAATATTTAATCCTTTTTTGTACCGACTTGCTACTCTTTTTACCGTAATAATTGATGTTCCGACTTCTCGAGCCACTTTACGATAACCTGCTGAAGGGTTTTCTAATAATTTGCACAAAATTTTTTCACGTACTTGTGTTTCAGACGACGACATTTTTCTTATTAATAATCTTTTTAGTTAAAATAAACACGTGTTTAATTTCTAACGGTCCAAAGAACATTTCGACACTTGTTACATAACTGTAACGCAAAGGGTTGCCAAGCTATTTGCATAAATGTGGGTATCAATTTTAACATGGACAATCTTTAATAAAAAAATTTAATTTCCCCAAAATGTTTCTGTAAAAACTTACAATTTTATGCTTTTTTATATTTTTATACATTTTATACTAGTTAGAAACTGTTAAATGACTAAACTTGTAAATATACTTGGATGAGTTAAATGAGCTGAATCAATGTGAGTATTATAAGTATTTTCCTGAAATTACAAATCAAATTGGGGTCATTTTTAAATTTGTGAGTATGAGTCGACGTCATACTCATATTTATTGCAACCTATACTTATACATCAACGGTCTCGTGAGTATGAGTGAATCAGAGTAGTTGAGTTTAAATGAGTTTTACTCACTTATACTTAAAATTTCATGAGTCAGTATGAGTAGCGAAAAAGCGACTCATTGCTGATCTCTGATTCGAATTACAATTTTTAAAGTAAAATTTCAATTCATAAAGCTTACATACTTTAATACGAGAAGACTTGTTCCTTCAATATTCTGATAGTGCATAGAAAATATTCCTGGAAAATATTGAAGGGTTTTCTCAGTTAAACTAGGGTTAGTTAATCTTAAAACAGATTTGTGCCTGCATTACCAAGTTTGTTAACAAAATTTTGATGGCACAGCTTTGTTTTGATTAAAATGTTTGTCTTCAATGAAATAATAAAAAAAAAAAATCATATATCGGCGGAGAAATCAGAGTTTTAGACAACGTTAAACTAAGTTTACACTTAATGCACATCTCAAAACACGGGCTTAGACTATTAAAGTATGAACGCTTTATAAATTGTAATTTAACTTAGAATACACTTTCTAATTAATATAAAAAATAATTAGTAAGTAAGTAGAATAAGATTAAATGATTTAATATTTTTAACATCATATAAACTGTTTTTGGCTAATAGAATTTTTTAAAGGAACTTAAATGCAAGCCAAATGTGAACAATATTACAACGGGCTGAATACTAGAAAAATTTAGCTTCAACTAGCGGAGTTCAAAAAAGAAAAATAAATATAATTCAGCAAATACTATTCAAATTGTAATTTTAATAGATGAATATAACACGAAATTTAATTTATTCCTGAATATTTATTTTGGCAATGACATCAGTTGCCATCTGTAATATATTTTTGGCAACTGGCAACTCAATTAAAGTTCAGTTTCCATACATAATTGAAGTATAAGTATATTTTTAAACTTGCGATACAGTTTCCTGTTTTGTTGAAAAATCTATTGTTCACAAATTATTTTTAAATTATGTAAAACCAGCATTTGGGATTGGACTACACATTATTCTTAATGTTACCCTTCACCACAGGTGGAAAGGGTATATATAAATTTGTCATTCCGTTTGTTATTTCTAAAATAATGATCTTAGACCCTATGAATTATTAATATGTTGGGTCCTTATGGGAAGCGAAATTGATTAAACGATGTACGGCTGTACGTGTGTCCGTTGATTTAAGAAGATCTAAGATATGATGGGGACTAATGGGTCGATTACGGATGGCAACAAAACTAAAGTTGAGTTCACAGCAGTGAAATTAGGCAGCACCACTCATGTTAAAATACACATATTTTTTATTTTGTTGTATATTTTAACATGAGTGGCGTTGCCTGATTTCTCTGCTAGTAACTCAACTTCAGTTCAGTTGCTATTCTTAATCGAGCCATAAGAAGTTATATTGTTATGTTACATAGAGTCCGGAATTGTTTGCTATTGTAATTGCACCTTATCGGTCCGCAAATGGCTGAGGTATGAGCAATAAGCCACTCCTGCCTCTAATTTTACCTATAAATCACTTGTTGTTGTTTTGTTTCTTCTGAATATTTGGAGAAAGGCAAGAGCCAAGGTTTCAAAATAAGGAACAAGTATCTTGGTTATCAATACACAATATCCGGCAAAATGTAGGTGGGATCCCGAAAGTGGGCGTAGCACAAAAGAGATTTATTTATAAATAACGGTAGGACAAAAATTTTCCAAATTAATTGCACATAACTGGTCGATGTAAAGGCTGCATTAATGAACGTTTGAGTAAGCGATGGAAAGCAGAGAAAAACTGTGTGCAAGTTATAACTTTTTTGAAATGTCCAGTCCTCATATAAACTGTCATTGTATAATTTGTTGGTTTTTTTTTTAATATTTAAGTGTGTCCTTGCATCTTCTTATGTACTTATATTTATTAGTTTTTTGGAGGTAGAAGGAGGAAAAATTCTTACATTATTAATTTTGTCCCTGCATTTTCTCGACTATTGTGCAATTAAGTTGCATGAATATATAGCTGAAAACTTTACTTAAATTTGTATGCAATAATATAATTACAGTTTCTTCTGTAACTTCTTATTGGAAAACACATATTATTAAAACAATACAACTTATTTACAATTCATTCGCATACCATGAGAATCATTAAAATACTGAAAGTTTTTAATAATGGATAAAGGCAAAACATGCATGTTTAATATTTATATCATTAAGGACAAATCAACAATGAGCTTTTAGTTTATCATACGTGGTAAATTACAAAAACAAAATTGTTGAACATTTTTAATTTGAAAAAGAAAAAAGTGTCGATGCAAATTTAATTATCAAGGGACTTTTAGAAGCTATCAACAAAAATTATTTAGTCACAGTGTTGAACTAATTAATGTATATCTGTATTAATTTTTTTTTTTTTTTTTTTACATAGAAATTGTTGAGGCATAAACAGAACACAAACAAATAACCGCACAATTTGCATATCAAAACAGATGATGATTTTTTCATGTTGTAATTTGTAAATAAAAAAATATAAAAAGTGCAAATAAAAAGACGGACGGATGCAGAGTAAAACGGAAGGATGACTGAATACTATGTGCACATTCTATTTGAACAGACAATCAAAACAGTGTTCAAAGAGAGAGAGAGAGAATTGTTTTCCCACAAGCAATGCGAACGTAAAAATTACAACCGAGAGGCTAAGAAATAAAACACTTTTACAAGTGACACACTTTGTCATAATTGAGCCGCTTGCTGTGGTACTTTCTAATCAATTTTTACCCTCTTCTGTTCAAAATTCAACTAACTAATTTAAACCGTTCAGTACTATTTTGATTCTAATTTTCTCACTGTTTTGAACATAATTGTTATTTACAACAAGTGGTTTTGATCAATAATATGAAAAAATGTATGAACCAGAAATGATTTTATATTCCCACAAAATTCCTGTTGGTGTCATCAATCCGCTTGTGTAGTTTATTTGGCCCTTTAAAGAATAAATAGCTTACTTTTATTTGCAAATCTGTTTTGACCCTATCGAAGCCATTTTGGACCTTCCAAATCGTAAATTAGGCCAAAAATTACAAACTCTAAATGCGTCACTTACTTCTACTCAATACTATATGTAGGAACTTGCAACAAATCGGGTTGATGTTACATCATCACTACTAATAGGAAATTTGGTTCGTTCTCAGCGTTGCCACTTTCTAAAAAATTTTATAAAAAACTATACAGTGTTTAAATTCTTCTAACCCAACTCATTTTTGTGTAATATTTTAGTTTTTCATAAATAATAAAATAAATTTTTGAATTAGGTAGTGAGACTTTCGGTTTTATTAAAAGTCATATACCAACGGAACATTTGTATAAGGACAAGATAAAATCGAAAATATATTGATACCATTTTTAGATTTTTTTCATATTTTCTTTAAAATTGGAGCTTGTTATGCGCGATATTAATGCAAGATCATTATTAAATTAAGATTCCAACTAGTGTTAATAATTTCTCGAACTTATTTCATTCCCCTGTATGCATAATATTTCTCCTCCATTCTTGGGAATTTCCGCTATTTTCTCGCAACGAATAATTTAAAAACATATACAAGATTTACGATAAGTGTTCTTAATGATTATTTTTGTTTTCCGTAATAAAATGTGCTTAATCAGAAGAAAAACTTTGTGATTTGTATTATTAGGTCCCTCTTTAGATATTAGAGTCCTTTTTTAATTTTCTTATGTATTCTTCTGCGACAGTTCATATTTAGTTGCATAGTCTGTATGATATTGGTTTTCAGAGACTGAAATTAAATAAATCAATTTTACAAAGAAAAATAACCTTGAAAGCCAGCATATAGGAAATTATATAAACTATTTAGAGAAAAAAAGGAGTTGCCCGAATTTCGAATGGTCTTAAATTTTTTGTCATTAGCAATAAATCTTAATGCAAAATCAAGATTTAAGAAACTCATAATTGATATGAAAAGAATTCGTTATGAAATATTAGAGTAAGTTCTTTTGAAACTTGGTAGAAAAAGGCAAATTCGATTGCAATCTCCATCTAAAAAGGAACAAACAATATTTAAAATGGCATTACCTTTTCCGGAAAAATTTGTTTGTGTAATAGTGTTCAGTAGTTTTAACACTGTTCTTTTTAGAAAGTTTCATTCACATTCGTTTTGAGTATCATTTGGATCAGGTGTTCACACAAACTTCATGCAATAAATTCGGTTATGGAATGATGCAGAGTCTATGATACTAGCGATAAAAAATTAGAATAAATTTTTTTTAAGTCTTTTGTTTCCCGCTTTAGTGTGCTGGCTAGCATTAAAGCCGTCCACTGCTCAAACAGATAAATGAATATAAATATATAAAATCAAACGTTATTTATGTGTGAATACATGTCTAATTATTAAAAATAGTTTATTTGTATCACGTATGTGTAAAAATTACCACAAATACAAGTGTTAGTGTAAATTTGCTTGTATATATGTAGATAAATATGTGTGCCCTTTTAAATACAATTTGAAATTATCTAGCAATTGCATAGTTTTAAGCTTAAATAATACTAACACTAACACTAACAAAAAAAAAAACCACAACAACACGGGCATTAGCAGCAATTTGAACTGCTGCAGCACGCCTTCATCCATAAAAGGCTGACTATGTATTGATGTTACTTAGGTCCTCTGTTGATTTTAACATTTAAACATCATCTGCTTTAACTATTATTCATCGTGTAGTTACTGTTGTCGGTTTTCTACTTAGCAACGACAAAATACGGAAACGGAAGTGCGCAACAATGGTGATGACAAATTCAATGTAACAGTAAACATCACTATTAACACTACACTGCACTAATGCGTACACAGATACAAATAGTGATAGCCAATAGTTTTGTGTCATTTGGCTTATTCAAAGTTCATAGTAGAGATGGTATTATGCGTTTTTGCTGATGCTTGTAACACCTTAAAATATTGTACCATTAGGTGTATCGGTCGACGCAGAATCACATATTTTTTAAACCATCTGATTTGGTGTTGAATGCCCCATGTATATTTACATATGTCTGCCTGTATTGTTTTTTGTATGCAACAAATTTAACAATTGAAGATTACACTGCGGAACAAAATTGAACTTTTTTTGTGCGGCCGGGAACTTTGTGTAATTTTTTTACTAATTTCAGGTCGCTGATTCCAAATCTAACCTTCATTTTTCTCTGTCAGCTCCAGTTTTAGAGATATACCGTTATGTCCAAAATTAAGGTACTTTCAGCACATATATTGAAATAACATGAAAATGGTGCATCATATTCCCTTAAGAAAAAAAACCGAAATTCGCTAACATTATTATCTTTAAGACGTACTAACATTGTTTAAAATTTGGCCAGTAATTTCAGAGATATCGTTGAAGTTTTTAAAAAAACAAATAAAAATTAAAAAAAAAAAATTTTTTTTTGTTCTTTAAAAATTCATAAAAAATAAATGTGCAACAAAAATCACAGTTTGGGTCTAAAAGCATTTAGTTCAACATATTTCGAATGAAATGAGCTTTATTTCATTGCAATCGGTGCACAACTTTTGATTGTGTTCACAATTTACCGAATTGATAAAAATTGCGATTTCCATAAAAAAAAACGTATTTTAATGTGTATGTGTGAACAAAAAAAAAAAAAAAAAAAAAAAAAAATATACATTAAAATATGTTTTTTTTATGGATAAATTGTGAATACAATCAAAATTTGTGCACCGATTGCAATGAAATAAAGCTCATTTCATTCGAAATATGTTGAACTAAATGCTTTTAGACCCAAACTGTAATTTTTGTTGCACATTTATTTTGTATGAATTTTTAAGGAACAAAAAAATTTTTTTTTCTTAAATTTTTATTTGTTTTTTTAAAAACTTCAACGATATCTCTGAAATTACTGGCCAAATTTAAAACAGTGTTAGTATGTCTTAAAGATAATATTGTAAGCGAGTTTCGATTTTTTTTCTTAAGGGAATATGATGCACCATTTTCATGTTATTTAAATATATGTGCTGAAAGTGCCTTAATTTTGGACATAACGGTATATCTCTAAAACTGGAGCTGATAAAGAAAAATGAAGGTTAGATTTGGAATCAGCGACCTTAAATTAGTAAAAAAATTACACAAAGTTCCAGGCCGCAAAATGGCTGTTCCGCAGTGTTATCTATATGTATTAGGGGTTCTAATAAGCTTTAGCCGTTCGGCATGGAATTGTCTATCAGTTTAACAATAAACTCGTAACAGCGGATAAATAGAAAGCGTCTGCTATTTAAATGTTAATAATTTTGTGCTGCAAACCACAAAGACCCCGGCGGATATCCGAATACCAATTATTCTTTTTAGATGAATGTTTTTTATGTACATATGAATTTAAGTTCGATGAGAATGGCTTAGTTCAAGACCGAAAGTGTACGAAAATCCTTAATTTACAGCGTTATTGTAGAAATATTTCTGCAAGACCAAAAAAGAGCTTGTAATAACATAAAAAGTGGGAAAAAATTCAATTGCTTATTTTCAATGGCCGCGACCTATTTGCTTATCCAACATTTTTGTTACATGCGTTAATATATTGAGGCAGATTGGTGCAGCATTTGTTAAATTTTACATTAAAGTGGTTTTATATTTTGTGTTATTTTCTGTTATTTCCGTTGCAGATACATAACTAAATTATTCGCTTAATCTGTACAAGCAGAGAAAAAAGAAGTTTAAATATGGTCACCTCCAACAAAACTATTTTTAAAGAAAATTTTTAACATTTTTTTTTTAATATAACCATATTATTGGGAAATTATTCCTCTATCCAGAGGCCACAACCATATTAGGGTTGCTTCTTAACATGTTATTGTTAAATATTTGTGTTTAAATAAACAATAGTATTTTCCTCTTTTCCAAGAGCAACATGCTGTGGTTGAAAACCAATCATGCTATTAAATATAAGCGTTGAACATATTTAAGTTATTATTTACCAATACATGTTCGAAGGCGACCATTATATGGTTGTGCGTTCATGATGGAGGACTAATTTAACCATAATATAGTTGTCGGTGACAACAATATGGTTAACATTTACCATAATATATTTACAATTTTCTTTAAAAATAGTTTTTTTGGAGGTTAACATTTTTCATGTTAACATTTAAAATGGAAACTTTTTAACTTAAAAAAAGAAAAACAAATTGGAAAACTTTATTGCGTTGGCCTAATCAAGAAGTTTTAAATTTGAAGTATAAATCATAACAAGAACACAATTTTTTTGGTATAAGCTACGAAAATTATTATACAGTAGAGACTAACACACTAATTAAGATTATGATTATCTATGAAAAATCATTATAAAATCCCAGTAGTCGAATATAATTATTTATTAATTTTCTTATAAGGATATGTAGGTCAGTTAGCTACTTTACTAATTATCTGTTATTCATGTTAGAGTTAATTACCTTCACTTTCGATACAAAATTAAGTTAAAACTAACTTCGAATATGGGCGCATTCAAATTTAGGAATCCGTACTGCAAACTTCATCATAAACAATATTTATATTTTTTTAAATTTAACATCTATATGGCCTACATTTATATTCAATTTTTAATTTTTTCCATATACATACATAAATAATTTTATTTAGTACACGGATAAAATATAATAAATTTATATAAAATTTAACCCAGTTTAAGAAAAACAAAAAACGTCATATCTTAGTTTGAAGCTTAATTTATGGCTGGTAGAGATAGCGAGAGAGGTGTCGTACTACACTTTATTATAAGCTCTGTACTATATATATGGTATGTTTAAATGTAAAAGACTTTGTATGTGTGTGAGAAATGATTTAAATGGTGTATTTGCTTGTTTGCACTAATATTTTATTATGAACAGCAATTCAGAAACACATTTGTGCATAAGTACTACACAAAATGAGGTAAAAAACTTTAATTTTACAAAAATATACAAAATGAAAATGTCTGGAAAATTCGAGTTTTCAACACTCACTCAAAATGTGAATTCTAGATGAGGTTTTTGAAGCATTTATTAAAGATATATTTACATATGTATGTGTAACTGTATATACATTATACACTTGCTTGTTACCAAATACGAATATCGTGGTTCGAAGGACCAGCAGACATTATGAACTAATTACTGCTATAAATATTTTATACCCATTAATAAAAACCTTAAATTATTACACAAACACATTTTTTGATGAGTGGAGTTCAGTTGGTGAATTTTCTGTCAACATTTCGTTTTACACTTTGCACTTGATCAAGAAGAGGGTACTTACTAAAAATTTTAACATTTTCAGTAGGAACAAACAATTTATAATTTAATATTAAAGGCATATGAAAAAAAAATTTAAGCTAACAAAAAGTAGATTTTTTTTTATTACGTGTCGATTTTTTTCCAAAAAGGGGAAAAATGTGGAGTTAATACCCTCTTTATGATCAAGTGAAACTTGTTTGATATTAGTTTATCATATCCCTAGAAGGTATATTTTATTTTCTATTTATTAATTTTATTTTATGTTTGTTTTTCAATTCAGTTTGTTTTTCGCTCTTAATATTATTTCGGCTTTATGTTGCTGTCACGCTGTTTGATTTAAATCATATTTCAAATTTAATTGTTCTAATCCTACTAAACTTATTTAAATATGAGAGAACCACTAACACGTTAGTAAACTCATTAGCAAATGATTTATAATACATTAAGTCAAGCTGACTTATTTTTTAAAACGAATGTTTCAAAAATAAGCCCTAAACAATTTTTTTGACCAATAGTTTTAACGATTATAATTTTTACAATATACGGATTTTCTATGATATTAAATGTTAAACATATTGAAATTAAAGTTTTCACATTAAACTCAATCTTAGGATTCCTTTTATTTCATAGATATTGTGTTTTATGATAAACTTTATTTTAATTTTTTATATATATCCCTTGAACTTAATTCTCTTTAATACTTGATTTTAGTCATCAAAATATATTGTTTTAAAGTATGAAATATTACACCTTGTAATTATTAATTTGTATATAATTTTGTTGGGGTTTTCAATAAATGCTTTTTGTGGTTGCTTATAACAACATAATATAAGACCAGGATAATGATAGTAACAATTTTCTAAGGATAACAACAAGTGCTTAGACATTTTTACAATGCCGAAAACACACCAGCGCAAATATTTGCTGTATATAAGCAACTATTTCTAAATCCACTCCTTAAAGGATGCAGAAAAATTGAAAAAGCTACGTACGAAAGAGAAAATGCAAGTGCTTGTAAGAGGATGTGTGTGTGTGAATAGGTTTGTATGTTTCCGTATTGTAAGAAGAGCTTGAAAGGACAGATTGAATGGAAGATGTAGGTACATGTACAGAAATGTTTTTATATAACTAAAAAAATGGAAATGAGGTCGCACTTAAGTACCACAGGAGACTGGTGGTTGACAATGAGGAAACTTGTAAACATCATCACAGTTATAGACAAATACACGCAAGAGCTTAAGACTATGTATGTATGTATGGTGATAATGAAAAGACTGCTACGTTTTCCAATTTTTCTTTTAGTTTTTGCTATTGTCTTGTTTGTGTTTCGTTGTTATAAAACAATAAACAATTGAATTGAGAACAAAAGTTAAAATGTAGCACAAAAATACGTGAATATTTATTTATTGTTGTCACTTATTAAAATAACTCATTTATTATCAAAGTTGTTTGTGGGAATACTATTATTTATTAAAAGATTTTGTTTGTTGTGCTTAATTCCCTTTTTAAATAATTGATAAAAAAAATACTGAAATTTATTGTTGGAGGATAAGCTGTTCCTATGCGCATTTCACTGGTTGCTTAGGCCAGATCATCAGGAAACGTTCTCCTAAATAATTTTAGAAAAGCCAAAGCTATCAGCAAACAAAACTACAGAGGGAACGAGAATTACCTACAAACACTCAAAAAGTCTTGTTTGCAACGATATCAAAGCTTAAGCTTTGATACAACAAACAAAATCTTTTAATAATAACTCATTTATTCATAATATAATTTCAGTAATCATAATAACAGTGGAAATGATTTTATGTTTTATTATAAAATGTCTTGCTTATTATGTAGATTTCTGTGATCGAAATCTATATTTTCTTCGCATGTGCAAAATTTAACTTATGGCTTGTTGGCAACACTTTGAATGGTTTATAAAACAATTAAAAATTTAAATGAAATATAATTTTTTTCTATTTTGTTAACTATTATAGTTTTTAAGTTGCTGAATGCTTGTCTTAATAAACATAGAAATAACAAATTAAAATAAAGTTTTAAGACTAAAAAAAATATAAAAATTTGTTTGTTAGCTAGAAAAGAAATAATTGGTTTTTTTTAATAATCATATATAGCCAAAGTAATAAAAAATTTTTAAAATTCTTACAATATTAATTGAATGTTTGATTTTGTACATTTTGGAACAAATAATATTTATTTAAATGTTTGCAAATAAAAGACAGAAAAAGGATATGAAAAAGGAGTCATATAAGTAAAATATATGATGCTACAGCTTTTTTTTAAATGTTGAAAAGTTAAAAGTAAAAAAATAATAAAAAAAAAATACAAATATAAAAATATAATTGGAGGATTCACAAGGTTGTCTTGAAGTCATATGTCTTAAAAAGATAACAAGAAAAAATATGAGTTCTGTGAGCAACTCCTCATAATTTAAATTTATACTTTGTAGTAATGACCAAACAATAAGACCAGAATTAAAAGATTTATTATCTTAGAACTTTTTGGTTGTTTGCACAATAATTTTTTTTTTAATATGGTAAAATTTTAGGATATTACGACAATATGACTTGTTAGCAAACCCCACCAAATATTAAGAAAAAAAAATATTTTCAAAACAGAAAAGTAAAAAGATTTACAATGTAAAATGTTTTTTTTTTTTGTTATAACTTTCTATATTCTTCACTAAAATTTTTCATAACTTTTATGAAGCAACGATATTTTCAATTATACGATTTCTACCCTAAAGTAATTTTAAGAAGGGGGCTTATATGGGTCCTATGTTTAATTTTGGACCAGGCAGCTGGTTTATAGGAAGAGACACCATACCGAAAAGAATTTTGTATGGGGCCATATGAAATATTGGACCGATTTTAACCATTTTCAGTAGGTTTATTGCTCATAATTGAAACGTTTATACAAAATGTCAACAAATTACATTCAACATTGCGACCTATACTTTGCACAGGGGTACATGGACAGACAAGCAGCCAGTCTGCCATCCTGTCTGACGAAGGGACATCATTAAATCGACTCAGAAATGGATATTAAGTCGATCGGTATACTAAAATTTGGGTCTAGGGCCAATATATTTTAGTGTTACACTAAATAATACCCTCTCCACTATTGCGGTGTTGGAATACAAAATTAAGAAGAACCAAAAATTTCTTTATATAATTTTTTTTATCAAAGACAGACAAAAGTTTGGACGCTTCCTTGACAGTGTTACCAAAACAATCGACAAAAGAAGTGATTTGGAGAAACTTGGTCCCAGGCTGCCTACACGGATACGAGTACAAATACTTTTGTATGTACGTATGTACTTAATATATAATAATTTATAAAAAAAAATTCAAGGTAAGTTAATAAAAAAATTCTTCCAAATTTTTAAAATCATGCTAAAGAAAGCCAAAAACATTTTATAAAAATGCTAAATAAAATGACAAGTGCTAAGTGAATATTTTGCAACTGAATAAAAATTTTAAGGTTAAATTTAGCTGCAAAAATGCCAAAAAAGGTCACACTGGCAATAAGATTTGAGAATGTTCTCTCGAGTGGGCTTGTATACTAATGCTTTCAATTATTCGGGTGGTGTTGAATTCGCATTCTAAAGATTTCATATAAGCTGTACGAAAATGAGAAGTTTTGACATTTAAAAAAAACGATTGACGCTCTTGTTAAGGTAGCTCATTAAGTCAAATTAACGAAATTTGCGCTCTTCATCCAAAAAAAAAAGGCATTCAGCTTGTCTGTTCTTTTTCGATTTTTCCAAATAATTTTCGATGTTGTTAATATTTCTTATTTAGTTTTAGTACTTCTTACATTATTGAAAGACTTTTCTGGATTCGTTAATAATTTATTTTCATTCAATTCAGGCATTCGTTTCATTCGTCAGAGCAATTGAAGTTATATTGGAATATTCGTCAAAACTGGTCGAACTATTTACAAGGGGAAAAAATAAATAAATTTTTTCAGTTTTTTTTTTTAAATTTTGCCCTCAAACAATGACTTTTGCAATTAAATGTAAAATTACGCAATTATCGTTCTAATGAGATATACAAGACAAAATTTGATTAAAAATGTTAAATTTCAAATTATTCATTTAAAAATTGTTTTCTTATTTTCGGAAAAAACCGATTTTTTTAGATAAACATTTTTAGAACGCCAAACTTGTTCAAAGTTTTATTCAATAAAATTATGCTTAACAAGCAATTTAAAATAAATTCCAAGAAAAATACACAGAAAACATGACAAAATGTATTGCATACATAAAGGAGATAACAATGTTAATTCTGTGGAAAATGATTCTATAAATGAGTTGCTCTAAGCAAACATACATGAACAGAGATACATATTTGGCATACAATGAATGCAAAGGACTTAAATGTGTGTATGTGTTTTATCATATATGTGTGGTTGTGTGTGCATGTATGTTTGCTTGGCTATATTTTTTTGAGATACGTATCATTTTTTGTTAAGTCCGTTGCAAGTAAGAGCAGTTTTTATATTTTATATCTTCCTTTTTCCAGTTCCCTTCATATTAAATTTTTATTAAAAGAAAAAAACCTAAATGAGACAAAAGTACTAAAAAGGAAATTTTGTGTGCATTACGTGCAACTTAAATGTGAAACCCAAAAGGAATACAGACTTTCCTGGTTTCTTTTTTTGCGGGCTAACTATTAAATTACAGCAAAAGGAAAACAAAAATAATTCAAGCGTAGCAAATATAGAGAAACACAAGCTTCATTGAAATTAAAAGGATTGAGAGAAACATTTTTAACAGAGAGCTTCAGCACAGTATTCTTCAGTACAACTGATACTTGTTGTATGATGATGACAATACTTGAGTAAGACATTGTTTGCAAATGATACAGTACAACACTATATACGATACAAGCACTTACAAATAAAACATAAAAAGGGAAAGGCAAAAAATATGGTCCGTGAAAAAAGTCTTTATTGTCATCAACAGCATCCTCTTTCTCATTCACAAGGAGAACGAATAATATAATAAACAAAATCGCACACAAATTTCAGAGTTCTTCTATAAACGAACCTAAAAATTTGTGTATGTGTGTTCAAAATCATCAAATAAACATTTTATTCTTTACGTTAGCAAATATAAAAACATACATATAAATATATAGTTGTTAATATGTCTAACATAAATAACTTACCTCATCGCCCATAATACTACTATCCGTATGCTGTTGCACACCATCTGATTTGGACGACGACTGCATTCTCTGGTATTTTGTTGCTGTTTGCGGTGTGTGGCTTGTGTACTACAAAATGGATAACGAGGCACATAAACACAAGATTTTTTACAAACAACACTACAATATGAAAAAAAAATAATTGAAATGGAGAAAAAGATGAGAAATAAACAGAGATTACACAATTTTATTGTAGCGCCCAAAACGAATTTGTGAAGCTAAAGTATTTAAAAGCTTCTTTACACAAAATATTATTTCAGATTTCTGTATAAATACTACGTCCCTTTCAAGAGATTCTTCATATTTCAACATACTTCTAGAAAATTCTTAAAATGCTTCTAATGTTATAAAGCAAAAAGTACACGATATAAATCTCATAAATAGAAAACTTTGTTTATTTTGCAGACGATGAGCGTTCAGCACACAGCCTTTTTTACAGATACAGTTACATGTAGACATTTGGTATACCGAAGTAAAATAAATGTGGTCAAGTGATGTTGCTTGGTTGTCTGTGAAATCTTTCCTTTATTGGTTTTAAGGACATCATACACATATACAGGCAAACAGACACATGCACATACTATATTTTAACAATTTAGTTATGCACATATAACGAGTTGTTTATTCATTAACGAAGGTAAAATGAAAATAATTGTTTTCTCAGCAGGTCATTCAACATATAAATTTTGTACACATACTTGTATAAAAGCTTAAAACTTTGTCCTGTAAACTTTTTTCTATAAACTAAATAAATCTCAATGAGTTTTAAAACTTAGAAAAGTACGTACACTCATACTTTCGCATACATTGAAATGCTTATTCTTTTATAATATAAATAAAATAAATAAATGTTGGCATGTTTTGTTTGTGGACTTGAGTACGAGTATAATAATTAAGAAAAATGTGTTCATTGAAAAATACTCTGGGATATGAATAATAAAATTTAAATTAAATTCAAAAATTTTGAGTGTTTTAGTTCGCAATAAATACAACACGGATGGAAAAAAACAAGAACACAAAACTAAAATTAAGAACTGTCAAAATTGTACTTTTAACAATTGCAAGTTGTACTAGGAGTTTTTGAAAAGAAAAGAAATATTAAAAATAATAAGGATATAATAAAACCTTAACGGTGGGATAACAAAAGCTGATGTAGTACTTTAAATCATTAGCAGTGCTACCAGTTTAGCCTTTTTGAGGCTAAATTTATGCTGTTTTCTTTTTTACAAAAAAAATACCACCTTGTTAAAAGGTACGTGTATAAAATATCTTGTCGACCCTGTAATAATGCAATTTTTTTGTTTGACGAGAACAAAACACAAAATTGGACCGCCCTGTTTTTAAGAGCTGACAAAAAGTTTGTTCTTCAAAGAGTAAAAAAAATATGTACATAAATTAAAAAGTTTGTTCTCCTAAATATAAAAAAAAAAATATAAATAAGTCATAATTTGCTAATAGATTGATATTAAATCAATAAATAAATGAACAAAATGAATGATGAAATTTCAATTTCTTTAGTATGTTTTTTAAAAATTATGTAAACAAGAAAATACCTTTGCCAGATTGCTGATTTTTTAACAACAAGTTTTTCAGATTTCTTGATTTGACGTTTTTTTTTCAAAAACAATTTTATAACACCGAATCCACTTAAATTTTATATCACAGATTAACAATGTAATTCTTTCTTATGTTTTTACTCTTAAATAATAAAAAAATAACAATTAAAATTTAAAATTTTTACTGTCCTGGTTAGAGGCGATTTTTCCAACTTCGTCTGGTAACCCTTTATAAGCAGAAGCCATCTTTTTACAGGTCATAATCAACACTGTCGATTTATACGGAGCGTAAACAATGACTTATGCCATTAGTAAGGGTGCATTTTTTAGAATAAAACAAGCCATCCTTTGAGAGAGCGAAGCATTTTTAAGAAACGAACACCATTGTATTTTCTTAAATAAAATGTCACATTTTTTGTAGATAAGAAAACACCATTAGATTCTTTATTTATCCTTTAGCCTCTAAATTTTGGTTTTAGCTTCGTGGTGTTTTTATCCTTTTTTCTAAGTTCGAAATAGCCTTTAAAAGGCTAAATTTATATATGTATGTCGAAAAAATAATCTGGCAGCGTTTTTTTTTTATTTTGTAAAATTAGAACAACGAACAAACAACTGTATACAGAAAAAAATGTTGCCCCAATTAAAGCATTAATCAAAAATAAAATCAAGTGAATTAAACGTTTGATTGTTACTTTTAATTTGTTTACTGGTGAAAATTAATAGTATCGATTAAACTTTTAATTCACTTGATTAAACGTTTAATTCACTTGATTAAACTTTTAATTCACTTGATTAAATTTTTAATTAAAACGGTTTTATTTTTGATTAATGCTTTGATTGTGGCTGAATTCTTTTCTGTGCATCACAACAAACAAATTTTTGGTTTGAAAAAAAGTGAGACTGGGGTGTCAACACTTGCATGTTGGTTTGATACTTTTTATTTGTTTTTGTATTTTTTACAATCAATTCGCACGGAAATTTGACAGATTGGTTGGAGTTGAATAGATGTATCTACTCAGTAAAAAATGGAGCTTACTGGTAAGAAGTTTTGTAAGGGAGAGAAGAACAAAACCCCCTCAAAAACCTGCTTACAAGAGGCATGATTTTTATATGAATACCAAAAAATCTCATTTAGGATGTGGATGTCTAGATCATATCTTTTATATGAACACAAAAAAAATCTTTTATATGAATCTTAAATTCATGACTTAATTTTGTTTCGGCGGCTCCATGATTCCCCATGGTTCCCAAATAGGTACAGACTCGAAAACTTGGATGTATATACTATGGCTTACAGTCTTAAATGGTTGAACAAGACCGGCTATAATTTATTTCATTGCATTTCTTGTCTTAATTTGTTACTTAAAACCCAAATCTGCTTTTCTATTTAAATTCAATTTTGTTATCCATCTTATTAAAAATTCATATTTTGTATATTCTGCTCCATTATCCGCATTTTTATTATGTAACTTTAATTTTTAATATACAACTAGTCTAAAAATCCTTTTCATAGTTTATAGTACGTAAGTATGTATTGTGTTTATTTTATTCATCCTACATTTTATAAGTTGATCCCTTTTGTTGTTACCAGGAAATATTGTCATTTTATACGACAATTTTAGCTGAGATTTTTTTCTTTTTGTTTTATCCCTGATTAACTTTTCTTGTTAGTCGTACATTTTGGTACTTTACTGCAGAATTCTTAATGTAAATAATTGTGAACATTTTTTCAACGTAATTTCTTGTAAAATATGATCATTTTATGTACTTTAATATTAAATAATATAAGAAATATGAAATTTTTTATATTTTTTTTTTTTATAAAATAGTAAGAGTTATACGGAAAGCTAAAACGAATTTGTGTTCAATTAGTTTAGGAAGCTAAGGTAAAGTTTTTGTGGTTTAAATACAAATAGTTTTTCATTATATTTGTTTCTTTTTTTTAAATTTTATTGGCCCATACTCATAGTCAAAATAATGTACATATACTTTCAACTAAAATCGGCTTTAAATGCATGTGAACACTATTGATCTAAAATACACGTTAGAAAAAGCGACTATAATTTTTACTATGATTATGGGTCAATGAGTTTTAATAATATTTCTACGTTAAAATTAAAATTTGAGCTAAAAAAGTATTTAAAATAAAACGATATATAGCATGGTAGGCCCTTCGGCCGGGCGCAAGGATTTTCTCCTCTATGGTATAACGAACTCTGGCTTCGCAAACTAACGCTTCTCTAAATAGCCGGCCGGGCAAAATGATTTTATCCTCTATAGGCTAGCACTCTGTTCCAATTTGTGAAAAATGTTCAGCAACATTTATTATTTCATTCGAAAAATTTGAGTTTGTACAATTTAACGTTTTTAATATCTTAAAGTATGCGGCACTGTTTTGCGTAAGTAAACAAAACCCACATGTTTTTTACTGAAATGTATTTTTTTTAAATAAAAAATAATATAATAATGAAAGTTAATATGACTTTTTCGTACTCATTTAATATTAAGCTTAAATTTTTTTTCATCTGCTTAACATTCCACTCGAAATAAGTGCAGAATATATTATTTTGCAGTTGTAAAAAAATGTTGCCAGAAACATTTCGTTTCTTTTTCACAAATTCAACATAATTTCATAGAAATTCGGCACAAGGTTCACAGTATTTCACGTGAAATGTTGAACAAAGTACCAGGCTTATGGTATAACAAGCACCGTCTTCGCTTACTAAAGCATCTCTGCAAAGCCGGCATTAATTTTCTCCACTTTGGTATAAGAAATCGGGATTTTAATACTTTTCCTATGAATTTTTGCACAAGATTATTCTAAATGTGTGGGTTCAGTTTTCATTTCTTAAAATTTACAATTTACAGAAGTAAATGAAAAAAGCCCCAAAGTAAAAATTGTGATTTTATTTGGGGCCATTTTTCAATCCGCCATATTGGGGATAAAATAAAAAAGAGCCCCAAAAAACTAAAAAAAAACTGCCCCAAAATTGCGTGTTGTTGTGTCTTATGTAGAATTTTGGGGCTTCTTAATTTTCTTTTTGAGGCCATATTTCCTGGGGTTATTTTGCGCACCGTCCTAAAATTCTCTGATTTAAGCTACCTCTAGGTTAGGTTAAGAAGGGCGCATATCAACTCGGAGACCAATGAGGTCCATTGTGAATCACTTCAGTATAGGAAAAGAGAAAAAAGAGAAGTAAATAAGAAAATAGACCTTAGGTTTGATGCAAATAGATAGATACCACGTAGGACAAGTCCCCACTACGGTCCCCCCAACATAAACAGCCATCCTATTTCCCTGACAAAGCCCAGTAGATCGGTTAAATTACATCCAGCGGTACACCCCAGTTCGTCGTGAAACCTATGGCCTAGCCATTTCTACCTGGGACCCTGCATCCAAGGACAGTGGCACAGTACATGCTCAACCGTCTCTAGCTCCTAGGTATCCCCGCACAACCTGCATAAGTCCGGACTAAGAGAACAATGCCCCGTCAGGAACCCTGAGACTACTCCTATTCAAACCCAATGTAACTCTGGTTGCCCCTGCGTCCTATTCGGGCCATATGGCCCTCGACACCCTTGAATCCGTTCTATCCCTCCAGGACCGGATAACGGACAGCGACCTCTAGTGCCGCCAAAATGAGTTGAGTCTAAATATTTCTTTCAGATATTTTTGAATTACATTGTTCAATCTATACATTTTTTTCTTTTTTTTTCTTCTTTGAGACACAGCATTGCACTGCACACTTAATTTCAGAGTACTTTTAGAATTCTTAGGATCATATTGTATGTGTTTAGTATTGCTGAGTTGTATATCCTGGTTTGTGATCTGCTAGACAGGGTTTTGCATTGCAGGGCTTTTTGTCTGGTTGTTTGGCTCTAGAACATACAGATTCTGGCCTATTAGTTTTTGTTTTCCTGGGGCATAATTTGTTTGCACTCTATTTTGCAAACTTTATACGTATAATCACAGGTATGAGAACATTTCGACCATTCACCTTCTTCCTAGCGTAACGGGCATTCTAAAACATTAAAGTATTGTCGATCTGCCGGAGGAGATTTGGGATAAATGCAGTTTAGCACTACCATTGGACTTTTCCTCCCCTGGTCACTTCATATATAAGTAAAAAAAATCCACAATTTCTTAATAGTTTATACGATTTTGAGTAAAACAACGTGTTGTAGCATCAGTGTCTGACTTATTTATTTAAATTTTTTTTCTATATGTCTTACATCTATTCTTAACTTTAGCAATTCGGGTTAACGTTGCCAGACTTAAGTAAAATCAATTAAGTGCTATTATATTTCCAATTGTAATATATAGTTATAAATTATCACCAACGCTTTAAGTGTTTCATAATATTCTTAATGCAAAATTAACTTTTTATAATGTTTTAAAGTAATGAAGTCTCTGAAATTTTTCATTTTAATTAAATTATTTTTAGTGAAGGAATTAACAACATGAAACGAATTAAAATTTTTAAAAGTAATGATCAAAGTTGTTTTTGGGAATACAATTATTTATTAAAAGATTTTGTTTATTGTGCTTAATTCCCTATTTTTATAGTTGATAGAAATACTGAAATTTATTTTTGGAGGATAAGCTGTTCCTATGCGCATTTCACTGATTGCTTAGGCCAGATCATCATGTTTTATTGTGGGTATTTTGTTTAAGCTTTGATATCGTTGAAAATAAGACCTTTTGAGTTTATGAAATTCTCATGCCCTCTGTAGTCTTGTTTGCTGATAGCTTTGGGTTTTCTAAAATTATTTAGGAGAACGTTTTCTGATGATCTGGCCTAAGCAACCAGTGAAATGCTTGTCGGTCTTGTTTCAGGAGCAAACAAAAATAACGATACCACAGGGGCTTTATCTTCACGCGCACAATTAACAATTAGTTATTCTACGCCACCCGAACAACTGGCACTGCATGAGGTATAGCCTAGTTCCCGCCACACATAAGTTTTCCCTGGCTCTAAAACTCCCACCACAAAGGAATCATGCAAATATTGTTCTTCATAGCCATCAGATGGCACCATGCAAGCTTTCTGCATACAACGTTCAGCCTCATCGTGTGGTTTAACGCTTTCGCATAACGAATCATTACCGGTGGCCAATGTGCGTGAGTATTCCAAAAATATTTTGCATTTGTGTGTACGTCTTTGATACCTTCGCCACACTTCGCACTATATGATGACCAATCAAAGTCTTTAATGTAACTGTAAATGAAGAAAACAAATTTTCATTAATGAGCATTTACGTATGTTTGTTTGTATGTACATATATAAGAATAAAAGTCAATATTCTAACAATTTCTTCTATTTTGTCCTTTTTGAAGTCACAAATTGTCCTTTTGAAGTTTTATCGATTAAAGTCTTCTATGAAAATCAATATTTATTGACATTTCCTAAAAAAAATCCCATCTATTTTCATTACTATTTTTATACTGGCTTGTAAGGAAATAATTGTCTGTTAAACAAGTTTCCTTTCACAACAATTTATATTTTCGTTTATATGTCTTTTTGCTTAAAAATACACTTGAATTTTTCCTTTCATAATTGTTTTGAAAGAAAGGAAAATTTAAGAAGAAAACTATTTTGTTATGAATTTAAGCTGCGTTAGCTTATAGACGTTTTAGTGGCGCCTCTTACTGGCGGCATTTTAACATCCGTTTTGGCACAAGACTATCAAATATTCTTTTGACCTCACCAGTAGATTTCTTGGCTCTTATATACTTTTTTTTTTTTTGCTTATCGAACATGCGATGCAATAGAAAAATCCCAAGAATGAAAATATTGTTGGCCTATTAACGAACTAAGATAAAGCCAGAGATGACAAAGAAAACAAATTTCTTAAACACTTTTTGTTAGACTATTAGAGAGAACGATGTGGTGGAAATAAAAAGAAAATAAAAAAAAGTTCCATAAAAATATTATGAAAAAATATTTTATAGCAATGAAAAAGTTTTTTCTATTATTCTTTATTTTTGAAGATAATAAAAGCTCTTAAAACGCACTTTTGAGAAATTGTTTTCCCACAATTGCATGAAAATTTTGTGGATTATTGTTTTAAGTTTAAAAGAGCTGTAACGAATCTTATGTTGTGCTACTCATAGTTTTAAAGCTAATAATTGCTCAACGATAATTGGGTAATATATCATAAGTACGTATTAAGTTTATTACTTTGTAATGGAAGCTACATACTATTAGCATTACATTGTAAAAAGCAAAAATAACCATGTACATACATTCATAAAATTATTCTTAATTTGCAAAAGTAAAAGTTGGAGCAGTTTTTATTGGAAATTTTTAAAAAGAAAGAAATCTGCAGACGTGACTAATTTTTTTTTTTTACCTAATACAATTTGAGCCGAGAACTTAAGGAACTTTGGAATTTTGGATTTCATAAAGAGGTAGTCCGATTAAAATAAAATTTCAGATGGCAATTAAGAGCTTATACTCGAGTTTACCTTTTGGACTTGGAGTAAAAAGACATACCAGGAGGGCCGCTGTGGGTTTCAAAAGTAGGACACCTCTTCTATTTTTAACATTACAGGCGAAATATAATTTAAGCATAAAGTATATAATACATATAAATCTAATGTTATTATTTTGGTAAAAATATTGGAAAACTTGGTCAAAAGTAACCAAATTATGGTCAGAATTAACAATATTAAGGGCCAATGTTAACCATAATTTGGATATTTATTTCAGTCCTTATTTAAATTTTCTTATTTTGCGTGAAGTTATAACTACATTTCGTTTTTTTCACTCCTGTTTTAATCAAACAATAATTTTATTTTTTTTTCATGCCTCTTAAAGGTCTTTGTTACACTTATTAAAGATATCATTTAATTAATTTTCCAGCACGCGACGACCTGCAGCATATTATAATTTCAGGCATTTAATTGTTATTACTGATCATAACATGTTTGGAGAAAACTATAATATGGTTGTGGCTTTTGGTTGAAGGACCAATTTAACCATAATATTGTTGCCGATGACAATAATATGGTTGAAATAACCATAAAATGCTAAAGGTTATGGTTTTAGCTAAATTTTATTAAAACTTTAGGTTCCACCATATTTGAAGTTTCAAGGGAGGGAGGTAAACACTTTATTGTTAAATAAGAACAAAATTTTACTTATCGTGAAAAAATTAATATTAGAAACAACAATAGTTTGCTTGTTACAATTGCGGGAAACATAATATGTTTTTTAACGACACTTTAACCAGGTCAAAAAAATGCGTGACCACTGAATTGCTCCACTTTTAACTTTTCTTTTAATAATTTTTGTTGATATACCCAATTTTGTTACTAAAAAAAGTGCAAGAATAATGTAATTATTTAAATGTTAAATACTGTTGGATCTACCAACCGTTACACAAAATCAAAGAAATGTTTGATTAAAATAGTAGTTACATGTAGCGCATCAAATGTTTGTTAAATGCGATCTTAGCTTTACACTGCGTACGTATAATTATTTTTTTCCTCATAGCGAAATTGAAATATACTAGGACGATTTTTCAAAATTTTCGGTAACAGTTTTAATTAAATCAAACATCAACATGATTCACTTAAACTGCTTTCAAAAATTTCGAATTAATTAATTCTTACCAAGCAAATTTAAATTCTTTAGTTTGTATTTTTCTTTGTAGGGTATTAATCATAAAGTCTACAAATCAAATTTTCTTAGTTGTCTGAGACAGCAATAGAAAACTTTAATTATAATCAATAAAGAAAAAAAATATTATAAGGCATTCTAAACCAAAGAAGAAGAAAAAAGTTTTGAAGCAAATATTATTTCTGGCTGTGACTTTCAAACTACCAACCATAACTACAACAAACTTTTCATACCAATTAAACAAAAACAACTCCAACAGGCCGCTTCTTGCGGTTTTTTCAACCCCGGGACAAATAATAATTTGTCACTGACGCCAATGACCAAAACAGTCGTATAAAACAAAAGAGAAAGGAAAACAAGTGATAAAATTCAAAGTTTATGCTGGTGCGTGGTCCCCTTATTAAAAATGTTGTTTTATTAAATTTACTTGAAAAGTTTGCTATATTTTTATTAAATTTATAAACTCTCTATCGATAGAGATAGCCAGATACCCAAGACTCTCTTAGAGCACTATCTTTTTTGGAAGTGAAGTCCAATACAATAATGGACTGTTTTAGGTCTCTGAACAATTTGGGGACACACAATGACTTGAATTTGTGTTGGGTGCTCGGCCATGAAGGCCATTCGGGCAACGATAGGGCTGACTGCTTAGCAAACAGGTGCTTTCGCCGACCATTCATAGCCCTGAGCCCTTCTTCGGCGTCACTGTCGGTGGCATTTGGGAAACGTTACAAAAATGTTCCGAAGCTGAATTCCTTCAGACATACACGTCCACATCTGGTTAAATACAATCTAAGAGATTTGTGACATTATCCCGGGGCAGGGCAGGTAGACTACTTTTGCTTGGGATGGCGGAACTTAGACTGCTTGTTGGCCTGTTAACGGGACTCTTTGGCTTTAGATTGTGAGGTCTTTTTGAAATTATTATTCTCTGGGATATGTATTTACTTTTCAGTTATAAATTATTTTAATATTTTGTTTTCTTTGGAAATTTTGTTTTAAATTTCATTAAACATTTTCATTCAAGACAGAAATTTTGTTAAAACAATGCGAATAATTAAATTGTTTAATTAAATAAAATATTTTTTTTTAATAATATAAATGCTATTTATAACAATAAGAAAGAGAATCAAAACACTTATTCATCATATATATCTTGGAAAAAAGGAAGGAAAAAAAAGAAAATAGTGGTGAGTTAAAAAGTAATTCTTAGGGCCATTATTACACCTAATGATAAAGTTGCTGATAGTTAACGTGAACAATAGCTATCTTGAACGATAAAGTGACCAATAAGTTTTTTCCATTATTACAACTGTCCGATAAAATACAAAATGTAATTTATATACTGTGGCAACATTGCAGTATATACCGACTACTTTTGGTTGTTAAAATACGTAGTGGCAACGACTTGCTTTTGTTTCTTTCTTTAATTAAAAAAAGAATTAAATTTTTGTGCTTTATTTTTGTTCTTAATGGTAACTTGTTTTGTTTTTTCTGTTAAATTGTGTTTTTTTTTTAAGTTTGCATAATTTAATTTGACTTAAAACTGTCACTGATGCTACCATATCTTCAGCAGAAAATATAGCATCTTCAAGTTCTTAAAGTTCACTTGTAAAGTTACCATGAGGACAAACCTGATGTTAGCTTATCAGTCAATTTTTAGGTTAAAGTTAACTTGTAATAACCAAAAACAATTTATCTGTCAGATAGCATCCTAAAAATAACTATTTGTAAGTTGTAATAATGGCCCTTAGTCAATCAGTATACTAAAAGACCTAAGATCAATATTCTGTATCACAGACTTCGGACAAACGCACAATACCCTCTCTACTATTGCGGTAAATAATAAAATGTCGGGAAAGTTAGAAAGCTAAGTATAGACCCACAATAACAATCTCAATCCCATATTCCATATTCTTATTAAAGAGAGGCAAGCAGCATTATTTTGATTTTGCATTCATTTATTCAGAAGAAAGCAGCGAAAAGAAGCAGCAAATAAATGACGCCATGTAGTTTGTGTTATTTTTTGAAAGTAAAAAACATTCAAAGTTACGAATATCTTTAAAAGTTTTTTAGTTCCACTTTAACCCTAGGATTTTCGGTAATTTTTTGATCTGGCCAGACCACAATTAGAATAGCTAAAAAACCCCAATTTAATAAAAAGTAAATAAATATATTTTTTATTGAACGTATGCTAATTATAAAGATGCTACGAATTAATTTTATTATTTTAATTTTTCATTATTGTATTCCACATGCAATTTATCGAAAATTTAGTCTTTTATTGCGCACATTGCTTTTTCGCATCTACCACAGCTGAAACGAGTTTTGCATTTGGTTTTTGAAGTTAAATGGAACTAAGCGCATTTTGGGCCATAGTTTTCTGACTTGATTCAAACTTGATTCATTCATTTCAAATCATATCATTTATAGAATTCACGTTTCTGTTTTTTTTTTTTGATATGTTGTCCTTTTTGAAAGATATTGCAAGCAAAATATAAAAATTGGTCTAGCCAGACCAAGAGGGTAATTTTATAGACTTTTATATAAAAATGGAATTTAACCAACTAATTTACTCCAATGAATCCAAATTAGTTTCATTCGATTTATCACATATCATTTATAGATTTCCGTCCCTGTTTCTTCGATTTTTTGTTATATTCGAAAAATATTGCAAGCAAAACACAAATTTGGTCTGACCGGACCAAGACGGTAATCCTATGGTTAATCTTTTTATTATTAACTTCTGATCCTCTAAAAATGTGAGCTAACCTTCCCCTTAACCTTTTGAAGCATAAGTCTAAAAATTGAATTGTTCCTATCACATGTAGAAAAAAATATCATAGTTCAAGACTTATTAGAATAAATGTTAATAAAAGCTATGACTTATTTTGTTTTAAAGTAAACCAACAGAAAACAACGGGTCTGTTCGGAAATACATCACTGCGCTGCAAATTATGCTCAGCGCGTTCGTTAAGGCATCACTGGAAATGTCAGCTGTTCGAAAATAAATAACAAAAGCAGATGCTGCGCAAGTAAATATAAAACACGCATCAGAAAAATTGCTGATGTATATTGTGTTCAATAATATATCCAAACTGCGCAGCAAACAATCTGATGCCAAACTGATTTGCATGAGATGCGCAGCAGATGCAGGGCATCGATGCATTTCCGAATATGCCCAACATTTTCAACATCTTTTTCAAAAAAAAAAATATCTATTTAACGTATAATTTAAAAAGTTATTTAAAAAAAAATATCTCATGAAAATTAAAATTTTTCTTTTAAACAATTAACACTTTGCTCAAGGCGAGTTCATGTATACGGTGGTGTCGATACTACAACAAGTAACAACACCAAAAACACTGAAATGTATTTATTTGTTGATCGATATGAAAAAAGTAGCAAAGCTGTGCTTTCAACGCCACCTGAAAAATAAATTCGCCTTGACTTTGCTTTTAAATTCTGGGTAAAGGGAAAAGTGATTGATTGCAGTAATCACAAAGCAAAGGCCTACATAAATATATTTGAATATTAAACTCTCAACAAACATCAATTGAGATGGATAGTGTTGTGAGGGTACACGAATTCAAAGAAATATACTTAATACCTTCAAATATAGTAAAAGCGGTTTGCATTTACTCATATTATTTGAAAATGACTTCGAATCTGTTTGCGAGAATTTCCGATGTTTAATTGCATGATGTATGTAGCGGATGCAGGCAAAGAACATTAAAAAATAAAGAATGTGTGCATTTTTTGTCTCCACCCTTTTCCCTTTCCCATGCATATTTTTCAAAGCATTTTTAAGCCCGTACTTTCACAATAGTTAAGTATTTCTTTTTTGCTTCTACACGTTCACACACTTAAATAAGTTCGTCATCTACACTTCTCTTAAGTATTTTTTTTTCTCCTGTCAACTACACTTCAGTATAGAATTTGAAAATTATTCAATGATTGGAAGGCGTATTCAAATGGAGTTGTAAAGACCTCTACCGTAAAGTGAGAACGATTGGAATGATAATCGAATTGATTGTTAAGTCTGGGTTTTTAATTAATTATTTTACTGAGCTAAAATAATATTTGCGGTTTGTTTATTTTTTCATTCCCATCCCTCCTTCTCGTGGTTTTATTTTTTTTATTATACTTATATTTTATGACTTTTGATTAGCCTCAAAATCTTTGCTTTCAAACGATTCACTAACAGAATTGTTAAAACATATAAATTAATCATACTAAATGCTCAAGGATTTCCTTGCACAACAAAGTAAAGAAGTAATAAACAAAACTAAAATGAATAGAAAATTTTTTCATTTACGAATTGAGTGGTGGCCAAAGCAAACAAAAAAAAAAAAAAATAACTAAATAAAAAAAAAAAAAAAATAAAAAAGCAGTGCATGAATAAAAATGGAAAAGTATATATAAAAAATAATTTCATATTCCTACAAAATCTTGATTAATACCTATACAAACACTTACACTAGCTGGCTGTTCAAGGAGGGTGAGCAATAATAAAGCTTATCAAGCCTACTTCATCGTCATTGTAGTCATAATCATCATCATCATCAAAAGCTAGAAGAACATCAAGAGCGGCACTAAAATGACAAGTACTTAAAGCTATTAACAGCACTTATTTGCCCCTTGTTATACTCTTATAGTTACTACCACTACTACTACTACTGCCACATAAATAAAAACATACATATTTATAAACGCGAGGGTATATAATTAAGTTACTTAGATACTACTTAGTATAGTAGATTTATTCTATTGTTACCAAAAGTTAGATTTCCAAAAAAAATTAGCTTGTTACGATCAGTTTTTTTTCACTTAAATCAATTTTAAGATTACCGCAGTCACATTATGATTGAATCAGCCCACATCATAACCAATCGTTAATATGTTTCCAGCAAGTCTTACAATAAGTTTCTCTTAAATCATTATTTATTAGCAGCATTTTATAGGGAAACATCGTATTATTTTTAACAATCAAAAAATTTATTTTCCCTCAAGATTTACATGACTGAGAAATCAATCATAAAATCATCGTTGGTCATACAATATTTTTTTTTTTTTTTTCCTACGCTAATCCCGCGAAGCTCTTCGCTTGTCTGCAGTAGACCAGAGTCTCTGGCGGGAATCGAACCCGCAACCCCGGTACTGATAGACTAGCTCACTACCAGCTAGCCCACCGGGGCACCCTGATAGTGGCGGCAGATATTTTTCAAAATAATATTTAAAAAATGGAGGGACATGAGTTTGAGAGCTCCTTTTAACTCATTTGTATGTTAGCAAGACTTACGATTTTTTTCTTATTATACCATTCAAGTATAAAAGTGTTTAATTTTTTTTATAATTATAACTTTTTCGAATGTGCTTCTATGAGTTGTACTTCAATTTATGAAGCTTTTTACAATAGTGTTATTCCCTCAATATTTCACATACTTTTTTGCTTAAGCACATTCGAAAAAATTATTAATATAATTTAAAATAATTGATGTAAAAAAAGTTCCCATATTATATAGTGTTAAATTTTGTCGTTTTTAGATACTAACGAAAATTTCGCTACAGAGAAGATAAGTTTACCAGAAAAATCTCAGATTATTAATAACTGGAGATCATAAATGCAATTTTAGCGTTATTAGTGCCCGACTTAGAATCTTTCTTTTGCAAAATGGCAAAAAATTAAAAAAAAAACAACTTTCCGGTACTACTGCACAGTGGCGGATTTTGGCTATAATAAAAAAAAATATATATGAAAAATTATTATTAAAAACAAATTTTCAAATTTTCGGTGTTAATATTTTAATGTATGAATTATTAAAAATTAAAATAAACACATGCTTATAGTCTTGTTACCTCTGAAAAAATGGTTGATTATATGAACAAACAAAATAAATATTGCGACAGGTTTTAGAATCACTTATCAGAGAAATAATTAAAATAAAATATATCTTTAATCTTGGACTATAATTGGCGGCGTAATGGGCCCTACAGCACAAGGGGCGTAGTTTATGGGCGTGACAAAAATGTTTAAACGCCTGTGGCCTCTTCACCCGCGAACTAAATTGTATTGCTTTGCGAAGAGAAGTGACAAAGTTATAGGGTTTAAGGCGAAATCTCCCACTGTGTTCGGCTTTAAATCGAAAAAGATTTTGGCTGGATGGCTTAAAAGATACAACAGTTATTAAAAAATAACAAACACTTTTGTAGTTTTTTAATTTGAGAAACTCTAAAATTCCTTACTAAATTGCGCTCGTATATACATATCGCTCATTTACTTAAAAAGTGTCATAATTCAAAATAAACGGTTAATCGGTAGAGCCGTGCAAAGTTTTTGTCAACAATAGAAAAATAACAAAAATATTATTATAATTCAAAATAGATCGCTTTTCTAAAAAAACCTACGATCTTCAGATTCTCAACCTTGCCAAATTAAGATGTGTCATTTTTATAATAATAATAAAAAAAGAAAACTAGTAATACCATGTAAAAATATGGCACATTTTTATCGCAGTAGGCAAATCTCCAACGATAAAGTAGGAATTTTGTTTCCACAATAGCAAAATTATAATATTGTGCACATTTCTGAATACTTATCTAAGCAATCATACTTTTAGAGTTAGGACACTACTGAAGTAAACGAGCGATAAATGGGAACAAAAATGCTGTAGTAATTGTTTTTTTTTTTTTTTTTTTTTTTTTTTTTTTATTTTTTTTAATTTTTTTTTTTTAATCACTATATCAGTACACAGAAAAAATTTTCAGTAGTTTTTTAGCAATTGCACAAATTGCTTGAAAAGTATTTCAACTTAAGTCATGTGATAATTGATTTAAATAATTTTTTAGTAGAAAAAAAAAATAATATTTAATTTTAATTATAATTAACATTTTAGTTGCTTTGAAATAAATTTTTAATTAAAAAACCAAAAAATCTTTATTGATTTTTTCGCTTAAAATAAAATAATTTAAGCTTGTAGAATTGTTGACGGGAATTGTCAAAACCTGAGCTAAATTTAATTAAATCCATTAATTAGAAACCCAATGATTACATATTTTTGAAGTGAAATGTTTAAAATAACAAAGTTTTTTGATCATTTTTTTCTTCCAACTTCCAAAGTCTGCCAGTAATCTGCCAATGAAGAGTGTTTACACACTTATCAGATATCGCACAATATTGTTGTCTTGCAATAGGCTGACAATGCTTTTTCTGATAACGTTGTTAAACAAAAATTGCAGGTTCACATTTAACTGACAATATTGTTAGATCTGACCATCATCTGTACGAAGATGTTATGTGACAGTTTTTGTTACAATTCATTCTTATCAACCCAAACGGTAAATCTTTTTCAATAAAATTAAATATTTGTATTCGTATTTGGTGAATATTGACACAGATATTTCTATTTGCACTACTAAAATTTAATATCCGTAACATCACTACTACGCACACTTAAGGTGACATTTATTCGTGGTTGGTTTTTCATATTTATTTGTTTGCTTCTAATGAAATTAATTTTTTATTTTGGGTAGTTGAGGTTGAGGTTGAGTTGAGGTTGGTAATCTCTGTTGGCCAATAAAAAAAAACTTAATTAAATCTAATTGACCCCTAACCAAATGTTTATTTTCTCCTTTTCAGTTTGCTATGACTTTGTTCGCATTTGTATGATTTTTTCGGTCATTTTCCTAAAAAGGGATGATTGGCGTAAATGCTTAAAAAAGCAAATGTAATTAATTAATTAGAAATGAAGTCAAGAAGGTAAATTACATTTGCAAACATACAATAGCAAGTATATGAAAAGTAAAACTTTTAAGAATACTTTAAATAAAATAAAGAAAAAACGGAAAACCTTTTTGAATTCTGAAAGACTTATACAAGATTTTGTGAAAAAAGTGAAACTAATTTTATAAAAAGTTAAAAGTTATAGTAAAAGATCTGAGAATTCAAATCTACTTACGTCGGTTCCGATGTTAAATGCTTTTTCGTGGACCAACTTGTTCCTCATGAAATGCATGAAATATTGTCATCATTCATATCTTCAGAGTTCTCATCATCTTCATTCTCTTCCTCATCATCCAAATCATCATTATCGTCCATGGGATTCTAAATTAATTTAAATAGGAAACAAAAACAACAAGAAAAATTAATAAATATGGCCCTAAAAAAACAAATAATTTATATTTTTAATAGGTCTCATTTATTTATTAGTAACAAAAAAATCACTTTCGTAGAAAATAAATAATTTCTTTTAAGATATTTAATAATTTGGAAGCTTAAGAAACGAAATGTATTCCTCTTTGCTGTTGATAACACATACATACTCAAAAAGTTAAAACAATATGTTACTGTGAAAAAAAAGAAAAACTTACAATAGGTTCACTGCTGCCCACAATTATTGTGCCGCCACTCTTGGAACCACCACCACATGAGATGCTTGTGGTACATAATTGTACTTTGGAGGGTTTTGTTAGGGGAACACATTTGACGCTCAGTCTGCCATCGTGTAAGTTACATTCGACGAAACTCATATGTATACCTTGCCCACAGGACACGGAACACTTTTGTTGTTGTTTTGAAACAAGGATTGAAAAGAAAAAACAAATAAAAAACATTTTTTTAATAAATGTAGCAAAATAAAACGTGATGAGTTTTTGAAAAAAGTATGTGTTCATTTTCTACACTCGTATATTTGACAGCTTAAAAAAAATGAAAGTAAACTGGCAGGCAGACAGGTACTGTATGCATAAATGCGGGTGTGTGTACGTTATTTCTTAAAAAAAAGTTTTAAGTGATTGAATATCCGTCGCTAACGTTAAGACCATTATATTATAGCTAATCATATTATTTTGGCTGATAGTTATAAAATAAATTCACTACAATTTGGTTGCAAAAATCATACAAATGATATTGTTGACTATTTGCAAGAACTACTAAAATTTTAAGCAGGCATCAGAAATTAAGAACCAAAAACTTTAAATTTAAGTTTTTCATTTGAAAAATTTAAAACTCATGGGTACAAAATAAATTTTTTTTCTGTCAGTTAAAAAAAAATCGGAAACACAAAAAAAGATATTTATTTTTAAAGTACAATATGTGTTTTGTACATGAAAAGAAACAAAAATTTAAAATTTGAAAAATACACAAAAACGTTTTTTTTTTTATTATATATATATATATATATTTTATTTTTTTGAAAAATATTTATCTTTGGTGTGCAAAACATGTTTTCAACGGTACAAAAAAAAAACAATAAAAATTATTTTATTTTATTTGTTCTTCAAAGTTCAAAATAATAAAGTTCTTAAAAAAAACGTTTTTGAGAAAAATATTTTTTGTTTTTAGAAACTAACAATAAAAACTCAATTTGAAGTTAAATTGTGAAATTTAATTAAAATTATAATATAAAATTGTGTTTAAAATTGCAATTGCAAAAAATCTTTAGAGATTCTTAATTATCATGTAGAAAATTTATTGTTGCTCAAACTCAACATCAAGCTAATTGATAAGATTACTATTTAGTTCTAGGATAATCTTTATCATGTTAAAACTACTTATTATTAATTAGCTTTATATTTTTTACTATAATTTTGTACGTATGAGTTTAAATTTTGTCAATTAAAAAAATTCAATTTTAAGTTGGCGGTTAATTTTTTTCTTTTCATGTACAAAATAATATTGTACTAAAAAATAATTATCTTTTTTTGTGTTTGCTTTAATTTTTTTAAAGTGATGAAAAAAAAAATTATTTTGTACGGACTTTTAAATTTTTAAAAACAAAAAATTTAATTTTCGGTTCGTAATTTTTTGTACAAAAGTACAAAAAAAAATATTTTTCTAAAAACCTTTTTTTTTTTTGAGAACTTTATTATTTTGAATTTAAAGAAACAATATCAAACAAAATATTTTTATCTATTTTTGGTATTGTACAATTTAAAATATTTTTCGAACACCAATGATAAATATTTTTTAAAAAACATAAAAAAAAAATCGTTTTCCGGTCCTTGATTTTAAGTTTTATTAAAATGAAATATAATATTTATTCTATCCTGTTTAACATAATTTTCTATACGAGAGCAATATGTATGTATGTAACTGAATTGTGTTGCATACTCCCATTCACATCCTTAAAAGAAGGCTAGAAATTTGTGCTCTAGAAACACAATATTCTAAATGTAACACTCAGACTTAACGAGCCATTTTTATGTGCGCACAAAACTAAAACCTTGCATTTGATATGGTATGGTTAATTATAACATTATCATGTTAACCACTAAAGTGCATGGTTTTAAATTGACAATAATCTTTTCCTCGTTTCCAAAGGCAACATATAAGGGTTAAAAAATGGCCATGCTATTATTATGGAAAACATATTATTGTTATTAATAATTAAAGCCATAGTATGGGGCAACCATGCTTTGTGGAGGACTAGTATAAATAAAAATTGTTTTGTTAAAAGTGACCATAAAGAAAAATAGTGTCTATGCGTGTATCAGACATCGTTGTGCGAACAACGCTTAAATGCTGGCTTAGTTCGAATTTTTATGATTTAAAGTCTATTTTATTCTGTTAACGTTCCTTTGCAGTTTTTTATTAGGTACGAAGTGGAACAGGCATTGATAATTCCATTAATTCTTTATGGAATCGAGATTTACAATACAACGGCTGTTTACAACTTGAGGAGGAAAAAACTTTGTGCCCATTAACAGTCAAACTATCCGCCAAGTATATGGTTTGCGATATCGTGAATATGTTTGTTTCTATTAATACGATTTTTGCGGACAATTTTTGAAGATTTTATAAATCTTCGTAATATTATTCAGTTTTATAAGTTTAATAGATGTGGATCAGTTAACTTTTCACTAGACTTAATTTTATGAATTCACTCAGGCTCAATGGCTTGGTATACCCAAGTTGTTGTTCATTACATATGCGCTTCTCATTTACTGTTAATGGGTACAAAGATTCTACACCGGAAAGAAGCTTGTATGAAGCCTATGCTAAATTGTAGACCAATTCTTACCATTTTCAATAGGCTTTTGTTACTTGCGACATGTAGAATCTTTATGCCAAATTTCATAAAATGACCTCTAAAATATCGATCTGTATTTTGCGCACAAAGACTACTTACATTAAATGGCAACTAGCCAGCCGCAAGGACGAACGGATATCGTGAGATCAATTTATAAAGTGATTTCGAGTCGATCGGTATACTAAAAGGTGATTCTACGACCAATCAGTACAAACGCATAATATCCTTTCCACTATTTTGGTATTAATATATCCAGGGCTGTGGAGTCGGACTAAAAGAGCTGAGGGTTTTGTACCGGAGTCCGAGTCGGATTCGTAGTACCCACAAAAACTCGCGACTCCGACTCCGGCATAAACAATTAAAAAAAAATTTCTAATATTTTCCAAAGCTAAAAATTCTTCGAAATTGGCAATGCAATATTTCAAATATCGATTTGCATTTTTTACAGACTCATTTTATTACTATATTTAACCATTTAAAAGGTGCTGCATTAAAAACTAGTCAGAGGGCTAGAGTTAGAATATATGAGAGCTATAAATGGGTTCCGGTTTATACCAATTGGACGATAATCGACAGTGTTATGCTTTATTTCTAGCAATTTGAACTAACTTGAATAAAATATCATGATTCGTAACAGTTTATTCTGCACTAATATGATTTTCAGGAGGGGAATTTATATTAGACCCATGGCAAATTATTGACTAATCATTACGAAATCCTGTAGAGTGATTTCTGTTATTAAAACACAAAATGGAACAAATTTCAATACAATAGTGCAATTTGTTTTCGCGTTTAAAGTGCTTTCCAAAAGGCTTCTTAACATGGGATCTAATGAAAATATGGACCGATAATCAGAAAATTGCATGATATTATTTTTGGCCATATGAACCAAAGTTGGACCAAATTTTACCACAATATCTATATCTATCATGGTTTTTGGCGTATTTAAATAATTTCCCAGAATGAGCATAATATTGAACATTATATAGTAAATTATGGACCGATCTTCAGGAAATTTGATAGTGTAATTTTTAGTTCTATAAATCTTTTGCGTATCAAATTGTATTACAATAGCATTATTTATTACGTTTTTTAACATTCTAAACTGTTTTCCGAGAGTAGGTTTTATATGCGGCCTAGGGTTAGTATTGGACCGATCTCCACGAAATTTGATACTGCGATTTCCAACCTTATAAAACTGTGATGTACCACATTTCATTATGATAGCATTATTTGTTACGGTTTTAGGCGTTCTAAACTATTTTCCGGGAGTAGGCTTTATATGGGGCATATGGTAAATAATGGAGCAATATTCACGAAATTTTACAGTATGATTTTTAGTCCTATAAAACTGTTACGTAACAAAGTTTATTTTGATAGCATTATTTGTTACGGCAGTAGGCTTTATATGGGGGTGTGGTTTATTATGGACCGATCTTAACGAAATTTAACAGTGTAATTTTTAGTCCTATAAAACTATCACGTAGCACATTTTAATATGTTAGCAATATTTATTACGGTTTTTGGCGTACAGTACGATTTCTAGACATATATAACGAGTTTGATTAACTGCTTAGGAGAACTAGAAGCAGTTTGACACCAACATTGCTCTTATCTTTTGAGATTTTCGAAAGTGAGCGTATTTTCAACAGACGGACATACAGACGGACATGGCTAAATCGACTTAGAATTACTCAAAAACCAGAATGTACACAGAAAAAATTATTAAATTTCTCCAATCACCAAATTTATTCCAAATTCATAATATCAAGCAAACAAGTTGTTGATTTTGCATCTATTACCAAAATGATTATATTGATTACTAAAAATTTTACAATTTTGAAAAAATATTTTCAATAAATGATATTTTTTATTTTAATTATAAAAGTGATTAAAAAACTTTGCCATTTCAAACATTGTGTTCATTTATTTTAATAAATATTGACAATTAACAACAACAATTCTACATGTTTAAATTATTTTTTTTTTTTTTAAACAAAAAAAGTCAATTAAGATTTTTTGTTATTTAATTAAAATTTTAATTGAAAATGTATTTCAAAACAACTAAAATATTAATTAAATAAAAATTAAATATTTAGTTTTCTTTCAACTAAAAAAAAAATTGATTCAATTATCACATTAACTAAATTTAAATACTTTTTAAACCATTTTTTTAATTGATAAAACACTTTTTTCTGTGCATATACTTTATGGGGTCTTAGATGCATAATAAAAAAGTTTCACTCTTCAACACTAGTGGTGGAGGGTATAAAAATAGTTTAAATTGAATTAAGGACCAGTCTCATATGTATTTAGCATAAAGGTTAGAGTAGGAGTTGGAGTCGGAGGTAAAGTGAAACTTTTGTAACTCTAAAAGTTATTTTTAACCTTACCCAACATAAAGAACACATTATTATTTAAATATTCTGCGACTAAATTGGAAAATAAATGTGTTGAAAAAGATGTTGGTAATGTTAATCTTAATGCAAATTTAATTTTTTTTTTTACTTGCTTATATCTGTTAGATGGAAAAAATAACGATAACCATTTGTTTATTTAGTTGTGGAATATGTTAAGAATTTAAATAAGAATGTTTCTTAGAGAACAAATCAAAATTTATGGTTATAATTTTGAAAAAAGGATCTTAAATTTTAAAGAAAAGCAGAACGTAAGAACTAAGTCGAAATGTTATTAAATTTTTTTGTTTTTATGATTTTTTTAAGAAAAGTCACACCCTTAATTCACTGGTGAATATTAGTTTTTTACGTTTCAAAACTTTTGTGCCGATATTTTTCTTCTTCTTAATTACTGCAATTACCATTTGTTAGAAAGTAACCCCAGATATTTAACCTCTATTGCAAACATGTTATCTACAAGTAAAAAACTAAAGTTGTATGTAAAACGCAAATTACGTTGTTTAATATATTTTTGGCCAAACGAGACTAAAAAAAATTGTGTGTACCAAAAGTAAAAACAAACCAAGAAGTCATGCTGAAAGCAACCCAACAGTTGCCGCTTCAATACGACAAAAATTCTAAAAAAAAAACACTAAAAAAAGTCGCAAAAAATATTTGACCATCTCTTTTTTTTGTCAAAAACCCACGAGTATGAAATTTTAGCAAATAAAGTAATAAAAGCAGAAAAGCCATTCTTCCCTTAAACCCCTGAAAAAGGGTTAAAACTAAAATAATACAAAAATTGTACTTACGCCTATTCCACGCTCAGCTTTTCACTTTGGAAACTCTTCCAAAATACATCGTTCTTGTGTTGGCAGTTTTAGTAAAGGGCACATTATGTCCGCTACCTGCAGAAAAAAAAACAAGTACAGCAATTTATACATAATTAGGCGAAAGTTTAAAAACAAAATGAAATAAAATAAAAACATATAAAAAATATACTAAAACAAACAGAGAGAAGGTACTTTTAGCTCTGAAATTAGTAAGTTGTTCTATGTTACAAGTAGTTGTTGAACAGTAGCAATTACAAGATATTTTTCTAGCAAAAACTGCAACAACAACATCAAAAACATAGTCATGATTCTCCTCCTCATGCAGTCAACCAGCGGAAAATATATTAAAATAAACAACTGTAACAACCTCCAAGCAAATGTTTAAATACAGCCAAAACATTTAAAATATTAGCAGGGGAGTTTCATATTGTAAGAGCTTTGGAATAATTCTTAAATTTAAGAATCTGTGGAAACTTTCTTACAAGTTAATATCAAAGTTTAATAAAGAAATGTTGCATAAATTATGTGGTACAATTTAAAATTATTTATATAAAAATGTGTTCGTATGAAACACCCCTGATACAAGAAATATTTTTAGGCCATATGCGCAAAATACATTTTTATATAGACATACATATATTTATATATAAGCATATTTTTTTATTATATACTGTATGCAAGTACAAGTACTTATTCTGCAGTAAATCCGCAAAAGCAGTTAGTGTTAAATGCCCTTAAGCTACTTTCTTTAATACGAACAACTCCAAAACGAAGACTATTATACTTGTATTGCTACTTCATGCCCTCATCGTCATTTGTATGTTCATACAAGCACATTTCTCTTTTAACTCAACTGTAAGCAGTTGGGAGTAAAAGGAATAGAGCAGCAGTTGCTTAAGCATATATTTTACATATAACTTAAAAAAAATAGTTTTTAACATAAAACTCCAAGTGCAAAAAACTAGAAACTTGAAACTTACTCTGGTTTTTATGCCGTTATTTTCTTTGGCACATACCACCATGCGCGCTTGTACCCCTGGACCACACAATCGACTGCATGGGCTTCAGTCATCGGCAATCCTACTAGAAGAGAAAGAAAAGACATTAATTTAGTAGTTTGTTGTGAAATTAATGTAAAAATGAGTTGGAAATTTAATTCAACTTTAGGAATAAGTTAATAATAGTCTGAGTTTAAATATATATTAAAACACTGAAACAAATTATGTTGTTGTATCATTTCACATGGAGCCACATGCGAAGTTTTCTATGAAAATTAACTAAGCGACAAGGTTAGACAAGGGTATGTATTGTCACCTCTTCTGTTAAATGTTGTTTACTATGTGGCGATCAAAACTGCCACAAGCACGGACAGTGGAATAAAATGGGATATATTGGAAAAATTTTGTGACTTAAAATATGCAGACGATATCAGCTTGCTAGGCCACAATTGAGCGATATGACAGCCAGAGCCGAAATGCATGAGGCAATTACGCTGAAACACGGACAGCCGTAAAAGGAAGTCTGCTTCAGCTATTTCGATAACATCTACAAGGGAAGATAAAGCGCTGACATTGGTCACCGTTTAAATAGCGTCAAGCGCAGACATTGGTCACCGTTTAAATAGCGTCAAGCGCAGAAACGGAACACTGAGCCCTCTCTGGAACTGAGCAAATTTTTCAACATTCAACTCCACTGTAAATCAATTTGGTTGTATGCATGTGAAACTTGTAACGCAGAAGCCTGCGACGTTAACGCTCTACAAGTGCTCACCAGCCGAAGAGTTTTGAAGATTTTTTTTCAGCGACAGGACAGTCTCTCCTGGCAACCAAAATCCTAAGACGTAAGTTGGATTAGCTTGAGCATACTATGCGCAAAAAATACAACTATACAATATCTGTGTTTGAGGGGAATCCCCAGGGAAGCCGAAAAACAATGACCCGAACACAACTCGACAGCGAAATTAGAAGGATGATGAAGACCTGGAGTGGAATAAAAATATTAGCCCTGAATAGAATTGGAGAATTGGAACAACGAGATTAAGTTTTTTTTTTGCAAGAAGACAGGAAATTTAAATGAATTTAAACCTGTTGCTTTAGCGATTGTTGCTTAAATTGCTACAGTTTTAAGATACCTCTAGCTTTCATTTTGAACAGAATTAAGAAAAATAATTCGATTTGGAACATTTAGAAATTTCAAACAACTCAACAAATTAAAGCAATTCAATACATTTTTAATACAGTTAAAATTTTTTGTGGAAAATGAGTTAATTGTGGGTTTTCCTGATTCGTTTTAAAAATCGTATAATTTTGTCTGTTTGGAAATAAACTTTAATGCTAAAGCACATATAGTACTTTCAAATGTATACGTCTCTTTTTCCAACTGACACTTACGTAACAACGGAGGAGTGGCACACAATGAACACTTCAATGACGGATATTTTATTGAGACTAAGATAATTTTATTTATTTACTGCCTGTTCATCTTAACTTACATTTAAAACAAATACAAATTATAAGATAATGTTTTTGTTCTACATATACATTAGTTAAGCGAACGAAGTCTTTTCCTCAACGTTCGTTAAAAGTGCCCAAACTTTAGTACTTTACGGAGACATACGATATGGGAGAAAGGTCATAAGAAAATCTGTATATAAACTAATAGAATATTTTCGATGTGCGAAATAATTCTTCCTTTCGTACAACTACATTAAGAACAAAAACAAAGTTTTTAGAGTTTGTTTTTGTTTTAAATTAAGTTATTCGAAAGAAAGAATTCTTTCGCATATCGGAAGTAGGCCGTAAGTTGACAGTTGAAAAAAGCGACATATAAAATTACAAAGAATTTCATGTGACTCAACTTTTACACAATTAAATCGATTTGAATTCAAGGAAATTTAAGTCATTAAAATTTATTTGAATATAACAATTAAAAAACTTTTTTTAATTTTACCTGAACAATTATTAAATTAAAAAATAAAAAATTAACCTTAATTAGAATATTAATTTTCTGTTGTCATTAAAAGTTGGTTTTGCATGTTATTTGCTAAACTTCAATTACAGTTAAACCTCCTTGTAAACATTAAATTACATTTTGAGGTTTTAAAACCAGAAACATGCAAAAGGAAAGTAACAACAATTACAGTAACCGGAAAAAGGAGAAAAACGTGTGCAAAAACTGCAGGAAACGAAGAATTAAAAATATCTGAAACACTTTTAAGTATTTACCTACACACACTCGCATGCATGCACTTTCGCTTTTTGTTTTTTTTTCTTGAGAAAAACCACACAATCTAAAAAAAACTTTCACATACTGACAATAACACTTTTGTTTTTTTTTCTCCCACCCCTCGTACTCCTTTTATATAAAAGGGAACATTGTTCCTTGCAAAGTTCAAATGGGAGAAAAAGTTTGAAAATTTTTTTTTTTTTTTTTTGTGAAACTTACCTGGCTGAAGAGGTATGAGTATTATACAACTACACAGATGGCTCCGGACGATTAGCAACGTTAAAGAGAGAGCATCATCTACTTCTGCACCAGTGACTCGACTGCGGCATACAACACGAGACATCTTCTAGCCTAAAATGCAAAAGGGAATAATAAAGAAAAGTTCCAGTTCCATATTTTATTAAGTTTTTCTTTTGTTGAAACCCTAAATTAAGAAGCATAAGTTAATGGGTAACACCAGATAAATTTCATGATTTATGCCATTTAAATGCAATCTTAACATTTTGGATTTAAAATAAAATCAATATAAAAAAATGGCTAAAATAAGCAAAGAATTCGATGGAAAATGATTAACCAAGACAACGGAAATTATTTCAAATGAAAGAAGAGATAAGAAAACTTAAGCATACATTTAATGCCGGCAACATTTTAAGCGTTTCTAAGATGTCACGCAGTTACAGTGGCTTAAGTGGTTTTATGTTAAATGTAAAAAAAAAAACAAAAAAAAAGTTTCCTGCTTTTGTTAGAATTTATGCAAGTGATTTTTTTTATATTTTTTGATATCGTGAAACTGAAAAAAGGTAAAAATTTTAAATTTCTCGTAGCAGTTAATACTTATTGTTGTTGTAGCTGTATTTGATTATGGAACTCAACTGAAATAACCCCAATGGTAATTCAAATTTATTTAACAATTTACAGCAAAATACTGCAAAAGCATTTATTTGTAACATGTAGAAAGAATAAACAAAAGCAAGCGGAGATTAAAAAAATATTAAAATTTTAAATACCATAAATAAAATCTGATAATAATTCCCATCTAAATAAGAAATATTTATACCCTGTTTGGAAATAAATTTTAAAAAGATTTTTTTTTCACTGCTTAACGACAAATGGTTTGAAAATATTTAGACAGATTATATACGAGTCACAATAATTTGATATATCATAGATGTTTGCAAATAGTTCTCTGCCACTCGCTCTGATATTGCGTACCCAAAGCATTTGCTTTCGTCCCATCCCATGTCAACTCTCGATAGTTTTCATATATAAATTTCTAAATTTGGTTGATGTCTGGAAAAATCGAGTTTTTACATACTTTTGGATCTAGATACATACAAGTCCTCTTTAAAGGTATAAAAATTAGTGGATATTATAAAAAATTGACACAGTAATTACTGCCAGATTCATAACATTTCAGTATAAAACAGTTCTATAATAAAGACCAGTGAGACTCTTTAAATAAAGATCATACCTTACGATCAATAGTCATGCAATTCATGCATCAATTTTAATGATATTTAATAGGATTATACCAGGGACTATAAGCAACTTTATTTTTGTAGTCTTTTTCAACTGTATTTAATGTTTAAACCCGGGAAAAATTTTAAATGGAAAAGTAGATGTTATTCCATCCAAAATTCTTTAATGTAAATCTGTAATAACCGTTTTACTAAAAGCCATGAGCCGACCATGGCCTTAATGTGTCAACCAGGAGCGAAACGACTTGTAAAGTTTTAACCAGTTATTTTAGCTTTGCCCAAGTCGGGTATTTTAAAATGCCCATTTTTCGAATATCGAATAAACCGGTTATTTTGGTATAATAAACCGGTTATTTGAGTAATGTGTAATTTATATACATTTTCCTTACTCTTGTTGTAGATGTACCCGTAATTTACGTATTTTCTAATTGAATATTGGCCAAACTTAAACTTTTTATGAAAAATGTCAAAACAAAATGTAACAAAGGTCAAAAAACATTACGAACACTCTTAATACAAATCGCTTATAAAAGTGAAAAAAAACCAAAAACTATTCAAAATACTACAAAAGCGTGTGCAGTTAAAAAGTAAATAGTAATTTGTGCAAGAGTATTCTAAATATTAAATATATTTTTATATAAAGGTTATAAATAGATCTTTTCTTGAGTGATAAGTGCCATGTCTCGACTTATTAATCACCTTTAATTAGTATACATGCTGGACATTATTGTGATCTAAATGAATCTTAACTCGAAGTAGTTCTAAGGAGACGACAAATAATACTTTGTCAAAGTACGCTGCCAAAAATGAATCATTGGGTGAAATATTAGCCCGTTGTGTTGCCGAGGACGAAATGCCCGTTAGGGCACTAAAAACTCTTAAGTAGTTCTAGCATCTCTTCATGCTGAAAACTACAACATTACGGCAGAATCAAACATATGGGAAAAATTTCTACCAGTTTTATTTATTAAAATGCCAAGAACTAAAAAACAAAAATGAAGAAATCAAGCAATGTCATGGAATGTTTTAATTTGTAGTCGACGAATTGACAAATATTTTACACAAAAAGAATGTTCAGTTCACAATTCGGTTCTATAGAAATATATATAAATATATATATAATGCTGAAACAAAATAATTTAAAATAGATAATCCTGGCTAAGAGGTTTTATTTGCAATTTTTGAAAAATATGGTTGACTAATATAGATACTCGTAGCTTAACAACCAACAAATTAAAACTCATTCAAAATAAATTTGGGAGAATATTTTAAATAATAACTTTATAAAATTCCTATAATTTATTTGCTTTTGCAAGACGTTTGTCTAGATCAAATATCATTCAACTGTTTCTAAATTGCATTATACAAATATCTTCTTACAAATAAAGTTTAGTAAATCAATAAAAAATTGTTGAAAACTTAGCTAAAGTTTGATCCATTTACTGGTCCCATTTTTCTTGGATTTTATCGTAAAATATTTGTTAGGTCTGATCTAAGTCATATCTATGTATTTTGTTGGTTCCTTACCTTTGCAAATTGTGTTGTTTTTATTCAAATTAACGTTTTATTTTAAAAACTTATTTGGTTTTTGTGTTTTTAAGTATTCGAATTAAAACCGGTTAACCGGTTATTTAAAAATTGCTTAACCGAAAACCGGGTTTTTTAAAATAGCAACTATTCGTAATATTCGAAAACCGGTTATTGAAAAAAGTCGAATAATCGATCTTCCTAATAATAAGGCATTTTTTATTTAGTTTATTCTTTATTTCAAACTTATGTGGTCACTATTAGAAGGCTCTTTTTGAAACATGTTTTTACAGAAATTTTAAGACATTAAGATTAGGATTTTTGTTAAGTGTTGCGCTTTGTCGCTTAAAAATTATTTGGACATAAAATTTAAATTTACGTAAAAACAAAAAAAAAAATACTTTCCTCAATATACCCCGCAATGTGTAATTGTATATCAAAGGAAATGGGTAATGCACAGTGGGAAAAGTTTGGAAAAATGGAAATAATTGAGGATTTTGAAAACGGTTAGTCCGATTAGAATACAATTTGAGGTTCTTGTATTGGAGTTTTAAAAAGTTAGCGGTATGCCCCGGTAGGCTAGCTGGTATTGAGATATTCCATCGGTACAGGGGTTGCGGGTTCGATTCCCGCCAGAGACTCTGGTCTCCTATAGACAAGCAAAAAGCTTCGCGGCATTTAGTGTAGGAATAATAAAAAAAATAAAAAAAATAAATTTACATTTAAATGCATAAAAATGTTTCATAATAATTAGATAATCTGCACCCAGAGAAATAAAATGGGTCTTAACGACTACAAATAAATAATTCAGTATGGTTGTATAAATGTAAAGAATATTATTGTCACTTACTGTTCCCACAATCTTATTATAATAAGGTCATTGCATGTTCATCGCAATCATGCTATAATTTTTCTCAACCATATTTTTTACTGCGCTGAAATGAAATTCCAATTCGATCGATATCGGAAGCTGTAATTTGCCCCCTGATAATACTTTGTAATCAAAGTACAGTCCCTATAAATATTATATGCAAGCGTTGAGTTAAAATAAACACATTTAAAGGGAACTTAATTTTGATTTATTATATAGTAAACATTTTTATTCTAAGAAAATTTTGTATCGATCAAATTATAAGATACCAAATTGAAGAAAAGTATAGTCAGTCAAGCCCGACTATATGATAACCTACGACACAGTATCCAAAAATAATTTTAGTGTATACCCTATTCGGGATCCATCATGGACCCGCCAGAACAAAATTATTTACGAGGTTACAATTCATGTAGGAGTTCTTTGTTCCGAATATTATTTATATATAAGAAATTGTTTCGTCTTTAAGAAATTTAATAGATTTGGCAGGATAATTTAGGGGGTTTATGTATGACATATGGTTAATTTTGGTCCTGCCAGCACAACATTGTCATGACACAGTACCTATCGTTAAGGTTATTGTCGCCAATCTTTAAGTCAGTACCAACATTTATAAGGAAGTTATGACATTAAAAATTATTTCCGAGAGCAGTATTTGTATGAGAGCTATCGTCAAGTAAGGACTGATTTCAATAAAAGTTGGTAGGATAATTAAGATTGCAGTAGAATACACTTGGACATAGTTTAACATAATAACCAACATAACAAAATGGTTAACAGGCAAAAAACTTTCTTCCGTCTGTATATTTCTTTAGTAAAATTTATTGGGAATTGCAGAAGAAATAACAAATTTGAATCTTCTGTAAAAAAATTTGCAAATAAAATTCTAAAAATAAATATGATCGTTGAAGCAAATAAAATTTGTTTTCTCTTAAAGGTGAATTTTTCTGACCTTATAAACATTTACGATAATTATTTGATAATTGTGGCCTTCAATCATAGAATAATAGCTAAACTGCCTCTTAACCTTTTCATACTTGCATACATTTCGGAGAAACGCATGGAAGATGTTAGAGATGTAAAACGTGATTTAACACTTGCAGCTTCTAACATCAACTATCGATCAAAAATTTCACCATTTCTGAAAGAAACTTCTTTTTATTTTGAAAAGCTTTGTTTCTACAAAAGTTCCCAAAATTTTACAGAAACAACAAAAATGTATTTTAAATTTGTTTTGTTCAAAAACTTAAACAAAAAAAAAAAAAAAAAAAAAAAAAAAAAGGGAACACTTGACAAATGGTAACGCTGCTTTTAAAACAAATGCCATTTTGACAGTGCTGCCACAAAAATAATAGATCCATTGCCACTTTTCTAGTGTTGACAGTAAAATAATCGAAAGATGTAAAAAGGTACACAATGAGATAGGACCATCTTGTAAAGTTGTTGATTTTTAGACCTTCTGTATATCTTATGGGAAGATCCTAACATTTTTGTAGACAAATTTGAAAGGGCTATTACTTTCTACATACAATCACAATCTGTGACCCTTATCACCAAAAAAATTTTCTGAGTGCAGAAATTCTCTGAGTGCAGAAATGTATTGGCTAACAACAGAATTTTCCAGTTCGTTTTAAAAATGTAATACTATTTAATGTACAACAAAAATGGAGCCCTCAAATCATTAATTAATAAAACAATATAAATTGTATTATTATTAAATTTTCAATAAAATAAAACAAAATTAGTAGGAAAAATATTGAAGATAATTTATAATTTATACACAAGCCATAAACAATTTAAAATGTTGTATAACTTTTAAAGTTTTTTTTTTATTAAAAATTAAAACCAAAATTTAAAAAAATTAGGAGTTCGGCAACAAATTTTTGTCAATAAAGTACAAGTTTATCATCATAGAACATTTGACAATATTTTGTAGCAAATTGTTTTGTTTTTACACCCCCCCCCCCCTTCCAAAACTCTTTGTGATGGTTTTAGAGCTTTAAGCATTTTTATTACTTGTAAAAGTCCTTAAGGAATAAAAAAGTTGTAAGTTTTTGTATTTTAATATCTCTAAAAGTTTAAAAATTGTTTTCAATATATTTGCAAAAATTTTATTTTATGTTTATTACAGTTTTCCGGTTGTATAACAGAGACGTAGTTTGTAAATAAAATAATGAGAGAGAGGCTGATAAGAAATTTGTTTAAAATCGCAAAAAACCTTATACGAAGGTAAATTTTGCAATGATTTTTGTAAAAGTCGTCATTATCTATATACAGTTGGGTAAAATAAGACAGTTGCTTTAGAAAAATATTTAAAACGCCTTAAATAAAGTTTGTCATGTATTTTATTTGAAAATTATTTCAATCACTAAATGCTTTCTATCGGAAAATATTAATTAAGTTTCTGTTTAATTATTTCAAACGTTAACGTTCGCATTAAAAAAATTTTTTGAAAAATAGATTCCATTTCAAATTCTGTGGGAACTTTTACGTTCGATATTGTTGAACAGGCAGTGAAAGTGAAAATATCGATTGACACACTGCTATAAATTTTATTTTTTTAATAATTTAAACCTAAGAATATTTAAAAATATAAATTGCAGCCATCGTATATATTTAGGGTGCGTTCGTAAATGCATCACTGCGCTGCATCGGAAGAGCAAACTTTTTTTTATTGCCGATAAAAAAGTAATTATCATTTTTTTATTGTGTGACTATTATTTTTGTAGAGTATTTGACAATTTTTTGGTCCATATCTACTTCATTGATATATATATATAAACATTTGAAATCACTGATGCAGCGCAGTGATGCATTTACGAGCGTACCCATACATACAGTCACTCACACTATAAGTGGGACACATTGAAAAAGTCTTATGTTGCTATGTTTGGAACCCAAAATAATAGCTTTATGTGTGGTTTTCACAATCAATCGCCGTATTATTTAAATTATAGAGTTTTTATTAAATATACTTAACTTCATATGAATGAAATTAATTAAATTATATGAATTTTATTTAAACCTACACTCAAAATATTATGTAGCTAAATTCAAAAGAAAATTAATTTCAAGCCACTACATCTAACTACATAACAATATATACAATCATATATGTTGAAAAAATAAAGTTATTCGTAAAATATTATTATAAAAGTTGTTTTTGAGAAAACGATTATTTATTAAAAGATCTATGAGCATTTCACTGGTTGCTTAGGCCAGATCATCAGGAAACGTTTTTCCCAAAAAATTTAGAAAAGCCAAAAATAGCAGTAAATTAGACTACAGAGGGAATGAGAAATACAAACACTCAAAAAGTCTTATTTGCAACGATATCAAAGCTTAAACATAATTCCAACAATAAAACAGTGTGTTTATCTTTTCTTACATTCCCCACTACAATTAGTTGGAATTCTCCCAACATTAATTGTAGTTGTAAGTGGGTAAAGAAAAAACTTTTTTTGTTTTCACATGAAATCAAAATAAAACAATTTGCCAGTTCAGTTTTTTATGCACGACAGTGATGCCATTAGGATACGAAAGATACATTTTTCGTTTCTTTTGTTGACTTCACGTACCATGTATAATTCTGACCTTTTTCGTACCTCTTGAATCTGTACGCAAAATGTTTATACATAAAATATTAAACTTTCCGTCTTTAACAAAGTTTTTAAAGTTATCATTTCGTTATGAATAAAAAAATGGCTTAAAAAGTATTGAAATTTAATTAATGTCAATTATTTTTTAGTTGAAAGAAAAATTAAAAATTTAATTTTGATTTAATTAACATTTTAGTTGTTTTAAAATAAATTTTCAATTAAAATTTTAATTAAATAACAAAAAAACGTAATTGACTTTTTTCGTTTAAAATAAAATAATTAAAACATGTAGAATTGTTGTTGGGCATTGTCAATATTTATTTAAATAAATTAACACATTGTTTGAAATGGCAAAGTTGCTTGATCACTTTTTTAATTAAAAATATCATTTATTGAAAATATTTTTTCCAAATTTTAAAATTTGTTGTAATCAAAATAATCATTCTGGAAATAGGTGCAAAATCAACAACTTTTTTGCTTGATATTATGAATTTGGAATAAATTTGGTGATTGGAGAAATTTAATAATTTTTTCTGTTTACAAAAATAACATGTATTTTGTTGTTAGGTTTTCTAAGTTCTTCTGTCGTCTTCTTATTCTTGTGCAAGTGTGTTAATATGAAATTTTAGAAGAAAAATTTATATGAACTTTTTGATATTTATAATCGCCTAAGTATAAACGCCTTAACTCGTATTATAATTTTTACAAATATTAATTTGTTTTGATAACATCCAAAGATAGTTACATATCGTTACCTAAATCGCCAAAGGCCCTAACTAACGAAAAATTAAAAATCGACTTTTTCATTGATTCTGATGATGTATTGCATCAATCAAATTTTGGAATCTTTCGAAGAAAATAAGCGATTTTATTAACAAAAAAACAAAAGGCCCTATATACAAAATATTATACGATAAGCGCTAATAGATATAACTAACAGCTTACATTATATGCAACATTGTTATTTGTAAAAACCACTGGTAGGTTTAACAAGAAAAATAAAAGAAAATTAATTATAAATAGTTTAAGGCAATTTATCAATTTACCATTTTAAATAGTTTTTTTGCTTCTCCTATAAAATGTTAAAAATGTAAGATAGGTCCTTTTGCGTTTTAGGTAACGATATACGATACCTAATTAATTTTAAAGTTTGCTCACTATATTTTTAAAAATTACATAAGTAGGTACCTATCTAATATATATGACTTAAATAAATATAAAAGTTAATTTTTATGGTATAATTTTCTTTACAGTATTCATTAAATATGAAATAAAAATGTAATGTTAAATGTTAAAAATGGATTTTAAAATTTTTTCAAAATTTATCTTTTTGAAAACTAAAATGTATCTTTCTCGAAATTTCGATGGCAACACTGAAGCACGTGCACTTGCCAATTTATTATAGAAGTTGTTTTTGGGAACAATTCGTAAAATTACTATATTTTTATTAAATCTTAACAGCACGAAAAACGGATTTAATAACCCACAATAATTTACTGTAATAATTTTATGAGTGTACATAAAATAATTAACATAAAATATGTAAACTAAGTGTTTTTATGAGGTGTCCCAATACTACTCACACTGGCTGTATCTTAAATTGCTTAAGACTATAAAGTCTATACATAACAGTGGATTAAACTTTTATTATATTGCATATAATTTTTTTTTAATTTTTCAATTCTATTTGGTCTTTTTGTCGTTTTAATATTACAAAAGGCAGACAGTTCTCCTGCTTTCCAAATAGGTAGCCATGCAGCGCTTCAGCAAATTCTATTTCATTTAAACATAATTTTTGCTTTAGACTAGTTAAAATTTTGCACAAATGTAAATAAATTTAAACAGCCTGTGTCTGCCACATAAATACGATTTCAGGGTGTAACATGTATTTGTATTGAATTTTAGTATGTAGATGTGTATGTAGCATATCCATCGTTTTGTAGCTGTAGTCATAGATATTTCTGCTATTAATGTTAACGTTCTTTCATTATTAATGCAGCCTTCAGCAAATCGATGTTTATGTTCAAAATAACACTTTAAGGTAAGTGATACTCAACACACTTTCATTTACATACATACAAATACAGTTACAGATTAAAGTGTCAAATACTGATTTTTTGAGAGAGTGTGTTAGATTGTATTATATTTTATACAAAATCATGTGGGTTAGAAGAAGTTTAAGTAAAAATTAGGACAGTCCCTAGAATAAGTTGTAAAGAAGGAATGAAAAACGAATACGATATAAATAAAGGCAACCAAATTGTATGGCTAAAGAAATTCTTGGCAATACTTTATTTAATCTCTTTAAATATCCTTCAACCGCATTATAACTATGTAAGCATATACCTGGGTTTTATTGCCACAAGATGGTCGTGCAGTAATACTGCATGAAGAATATTCCATATTTTGGTGTTACATCGTCTAACAGATCTGTTTAGATCGCGGCTGACCAGAAATTCAAGCTGGTAGCATGGGGGTTAGTGGCCTATGGTGGCACAGCACTGATCTGACTGCTCTGGCCCCTTCAGGGATCACGTAGTGTTTATGGCTTGGACCCAAAGCGACGGGAAGGGAGGTTAAAGGTTAAATTTTACGTACCTTATGGTAAATATCGGCCTGCTGGCGAATATCCATTGGTGCTCCAAAAAAAGTGCAGGTTTATTGCTCTAGCTTCTAAATAAGTGTCATGTGCATAATTCTGGCGAGTTATACAATTAAATTGTTGGTTGTTTTCACAGACAGAGGCTGCTGGTAATAGCATTGCTTGTCACCCAGTATTAAAGACTACCATGAGATTAGGCCAACATTGCAGATGCTTTTGTAAACTTTTTTTAATCATTGCCACATGTTGGTACACCAATAAAAAATTGAACTTCCAACGAAGCAGGCTTGGAAGGGAGAAACGTAAAAGTTTTGCTTATCATAATGCTTACGGAAGACATGAATGTTATATGTGAGTTCCCACTTTGAAGCAATGCATTTGTGACACAGAAAGCGATTCAGCGCTAAGAAAAAAAAATTGGTGAATGTAATGAACAGCTTTACAAACTCAATTTTTTTTTTTTTAGTTAGCGCTATTCTTTAATATGCCCCCTTACAAACCTACTTCTTAGTAAGGGAATGTTAGGGATTCGTTCACTTACCTTACCGCATCTTTGTTTGTCTTCTTGCTTAGAGCAAAAATATGCGCTTGCTTTTTAAAATTTTCTATTACTGCTTCGCAAAACAAGAAAATTTGTTATTGGGTAGTTAAAACAACCTGGTATTCATGGAAACGATTTAAGAGCTACATTCTAATTTTCTTGGTAGTAATCAATAAAAATATTATGATTAATATCATATGATAAAAAAAATGGTTTTTTAAATATGCTGTGATAGAAATTCTTCTCGTATACGTCTACAGTGATAAAACTTTAAATGCTCTGCTTCGGCAATTTTTGCTAAACTTTTTTCTCCACAGAATGGGCCATTCTAATGTCTCTAGTACATGTGCATTTAAACATTCTCTTTATATTCAAATGTATTTACTTATTTTTTTTTTTTGCCATCCTCTGGCATTAAATATTTACATTTTTATTTCTAACAACCAGAAGCTGTTTTCATTTCTCAATACCTTGATACTGTTTTTTATTCAAAGGTGTGTGTGTGTCTAATTGTGAAGGCAGGACTTTTATTTGTTTATGTGTCTAAAGGATTTTTAAGTAGAAACAAATCTACCAAGTCTGGTTTTTTGCTATGTAATTTATGGAGTTCATTGTGTCCTTTATTGGAAGGAAAGGCAGACTTAAAATTTACAAAATTTACGAAAATATATCAAATTCGTAAACTGTTTGAAAAAGCCGATGTTGTTTTTTTATGGGCATTTCCGGCGAAAAGTCAACTTTTTGGAACGTAACGCTAGGAAGCAAATAAGCTTGCATTTTAGGCCGATATTTTTTAAATGATATTCCTTTTGTTACTATATATAAAGCTAGTTGCGCTTTACTCCAAAATTTTAGAAAGTAAATTGTACATATGAAATTTTTTGAGAAACAATTTTTTTACTTGTTGTCGTGTTACGTTACAGCAAGTAGACTTTTCGCTGGAAATGCCCATTTATGCTTTTATTTATTATCTTTACAATATTTTTGTAAATGTGTGTATCATTAAAAATTAGTTAGGATCTACTAGATAAGTTTATAATTGGCTCATATGCTTTCTGAAAAAAATTTTTTAATGCTTAGTAAAATAAAATAGGATTATAGTTAAGGCTGATATCACGATTATTGTAAGACTGCATGGATTGACTCGTTCATACATTTTTGTTTTCAAAATGGGTGATAGAATCCACTCCAGAAGTTTTGAATATGTAGCACTGCATTCTAAAGGAATTAATGTTGTTGAGGTTCATCCATATAAAAATTTTTACATTGAAGTTGGTGACGTTTTTTGAATAATTGTCAAAATTATATAACACGGCAGTTGTTTTTCTTATGCCCATCAGTTTTTAAAATGGCTAAATATATTTCTTGTTGCTAAGACCGTTTACTTAACGGATTCTAATTTTATATAAGAGTTATTATACAGTTTAAAATGTTTTGCAATAAACGTTATATTTAATTCACTATACTACAGATAACTTCAATGAAAAGTGATCTGTTTAATTCTAAATTGCCTTTTAGGAACTTATTTCAAGAACTGCAAGGTCTTTTTCGACTTTTGAAATGTGTTCATATCTTATTTAAAGTTGCAGGGTACAACGTATTCATTTTCAGTCAATCATTGTTGAAGTAGTACAAATTGTTATAATTTATTACATTCAACTCTTAATTTGCGTGTTTTTTTTTGTTATTATTTCTATACGCTTAAGTATATTGCGTGTCAATAATTTGTAAATTGTCTTTATTTTTATCCTTTTCCAGTCCACAGACGCACAACTCAGCAAACTGACAAAAAGAACTTAAATTGTTGGTATATTTATTTAAATTGTTTTGAGTATCAATGAAAAATTACGTTCTTTATTTTATTTATATATTATGAAGTCTTGTTAACGTTAAAGTTTAATCGATACATTTTATTGTGTTAACTACTTCGTTTAATATTTTATTTGCTTTCATTATTGATGATATTAAAATGATTTATTGATTTTTGCCGAATGTTTATTTCCAATTCAAATTGTTTTATAAATGAGTTACGTTTTATGCAAAAGGGAATGAACTAAAGGTTTTGTTTATGAAAACCATTTTTTGGGACAACTTTATTGTTCTATTCTAAAAGCGTAAAAAAGAATTTACGATTTTAGCCATTCCTAAAGGATCAAAAAACAAAAGAATTAAGTATAGAATAATTTCCTGTTTTTAACGTTTGTAAATTAACAAAAATTACAAATATGTAGCATATAAATTAAGTCCAGGGGGAAAATTTATTTTTTATAATGACCATAATAACAATACTATGTCATAAAATTTACAATAGAACATAAAGTGCAGTAATTCATTTTTTCAGTGTTTCCTATCGCGATTTCTAGTAATTATTTAGTTCTTGTCGCGACTGGCTTTATGTTTGCATGAGATAATTTGTAATCATCGAGAAAATACTGGTTCTGTTAAACATGTGTGTTTATGTGTGAAATGTAGTTTTCTTAATAAATTTTTAAGGTGTTGTTAAATTCCCGCTTATAAATCAGCCATGATCATATTGAAACATAAAAGCTATTCTAAATCATTCTGGTTTTGCATTAACAATTTTCCCTTGAATCAGGTGTCAAGTGGTCAGTTCAATCGCATTATGATCATCCGTAATAATATGCCTTTTATTGCAACCATGTTTATGTTTATCGCAAAAGCATGTCAAGAAAAACTTGTTTCTCTTAAATGTATAATACAGTTCTCTTAAGCTTTTATTAAAAATGAAATTGTGATAATAGAAATAAAAGTGACGTTGACTGTTGCATAGTATACAACTAGTATGCCGACTATTTGACAGGTACATAACTCAAATGTTAAGATACCTAGTAGATGTTTGTATTAGTAAGATTTTTTTTATTTTCACCCCTTAACATAGGGGACATTAACACGGTGTCTTTTCAGACAAGTCTGTTTTATTCATTCACTTTTGAACACGCTTCCAATAGGTTTTTGTCTTTTCACGATGTCTTTCCAAACATGTCCAAATATGCAAATTCATAAAAACAAACAAGAAAACTCGTTTCGTGTCTGTTTAACAATGCCTGTTTCTTCTCTAACACGAGCGCATACAAACGTGTTTATTAGGATGTCTGAAAAGACACCGTGAAAACTCCCTCATAGTTGCATATAATCGTGGCAAAAAAATTATTCTAAAATAAAATTTTCTCCATTCGAAAACATTTTTAATTTATTTAACGCTGTCTGCATTTATAAACTTTTAAAAACAATGCTTGTTTAATTTTATTCTGCAATATCGGAAAATATATAAATAATTTAGGATTTTAAATATTTATTTCATACCACAAAATACTACTCTGCTGGCATTTATAATATTAACAACAAAAAAGAAATAGTGTCAAAAAAATGTATTTAAAATTTTTTATCATGGTTCAGTCCTGCAATTTTTGTTACAGCAATTCTTGAGTTTATTGGTGAGAGAGGTGAGAAAATTTGGGAGCGGTACTCATCTCATCAATAAAATCAAGAATTGTTGCAACAAAAATTGCAAGTCTAAATGAACCATGACTAACAAAATGTGTTAAAAAAAATTATTAATAATTGGGGTATTCACAAGGTGTGAAATCATGGTTTATTGTCATAATGTTCTAACATTTTACAATGGTTTAAAAATATTGTTGTTGGTTTGTAAACAAAAAGTGTTTTAAATAAATAGAACGTTGCTTGCTATGTTTATTGTGCTGTCGTTATTAATAGCACATTAAATTATGAGGGGTTGCGCACAACAGTCGTATTTTTCATGTTATTATTTTAAGACATATGACTTTATGGCACCTTGTGAATCCCCCAAATGTGTTTGTGTCATAAAATTGAACAAAAAGTGTTGTATTGTGAAAAATTAAAAATATTGATGGCTATTCTTCAAAACGCGTCGAAGGAGTGAAAATTAACATGAAAACAAAAACAAATTTACAAAAATTGTTTTTACTTATCAAACAAAATTAACCGTTTTTAAAGAGACAGAAACGCGTTAAATCTCTTACGTTAATTTAATTTTAGAAATGTATAGATAACAAAAACAATTTTCGTAAATTTTGTTTTTGTTTTCATGTATTTAACTCACACATATGTGTGAGGGAATTAAAAAATTGAGAACGCTCTCTGGAGTCGGTATACTTGTTGTGTACCATGGATTGTTGCTTTATAGCTATATTAGGCAACCTATACTATTATATTTTACGATATGAATTCTATATATCTTGTTGTTAACGTTGTTAAATTCTCTTCAATATGTGTGCACACGTACGTGATAAGAGAGAAAAGGCGGCGCCCTAAATTAACCGATCGCAAATTTATAGCATTGTCAGCCAGCCAAAGCTTAACATGTATTAACACAATTTTTTTAATAAAAATCGATTGCCTGTACTTATACTCTTATGACAGTTTCATATTAATGAAATGTGACGAACTTAACTTACTTCGTTGTTTTGAACGAAGGCGTTTGAGGTTAGAACATATTTTCTCACAGTGAAAAGTGGATCGAAAAAACGAGAAATATTTTAAAGAATTTTTTCTTAGTTTGGGATATAATAATATTTATCCAATTTTTTTTTGACATTCATTTTCTGTCGGGCTTTCAATGCGCTTTGAAGTATTTCAATTTTATTTAAATAAAAAACTCGTACTTAGTTGCATATCAATTAAAAGGGGTTTCGAAAAGATCAGGCAGAGGTAGTTTATTTTCGTAAACGTGTCTTGAAAATTATTCGAAAGTGTTTCAAATATTCATATAAATATGAAATTTATGCAATTTTCTGCTTATCTTTCATAAGAAAAGTTAGTGGAGAATTAGAGAAATCGTCTAACTGGACTTCATTTCCTTGAAAACTGTTCGTTGTATTATGACAAACATCGTCATTAGTCAAGAAATACTTCTCGTATATCGGTATGATTTGGAAATGGCAGATGGATAAGTATTGCTGAAAAAATATAAAAGCATCTGCCGCTTTTGCACTCGCCGTTGCCTCATTAACCAGCCAATGAAAGAGCAAAATAATATGTGCTATGAATTTGCTGTTAGCAATTCTTAGCAAATAACTGTTCAACTGTATATTATAAAAATAATTTGGCTATATTTTTAGGCAATTTGAAGAGAAAAGAAATTTAACGAAAAAAGATAATCTAGAATAATTTAAATGATTTACACTCTAGCTCTTCGCTATCCAAATTACAGTTTAATTTCATTGAGCAACAAGAGGGGTCATTATAAGCACTCTTTTGAAATTCCGTACGGGTGAAGTTACAACAACAAAATAAGCACATTTCTTACTGACAGAATTAAAGATGGCATGTTTTTTTTGTTCTATATCCAATCTACTGATCTGATATAGAAATAAAACAACTTTAATTCTTTATTCTGAATTAAAAAGAAAACCAGATGAATTAAATTTTGACATATAAAATTTAACTAGAAAATGGGTTAAAGAAAAATAAATTTGATGAATTTGTAAAATTTTTGAGTATCTAGCATGTGCCTAATCGGTAAAAAATTTATTTCCAACTTATACCTTTATCTCAGTATACAAACTTCATAGATTTGTTAAAGTTTTTCTGCCATATTCCCGCCTTAAAAAAGTATTTGTCTATCTGTCTGTCTGTATTTACTAAGCGATTCACTCATGTAGCAAACCAAAATAAATAACCAAACCAATAATGTATTCAAACATCCTCCGACCAACCATCATGCTATTTTTAAAGATATTTATGCCAGGATCACTTTTACTCAATTGCTAAACAAATATTATAATCTTTTATTTTTTTTCAAAACGAACAAGGAGAAGATAAAACACACAAATATACATACATACATACATACATAAGTAATCCAACGTGACACGACAGATTAAATAAGAGACAAATATTTAAGCATCATTAGAGGAATAATGTTTCCTCTATGTTAGTCATGTATAAGCATAAGTATGAATCCGTATTTTTTGTTATAAAGGAAGTTATTAGAAAAGGAAATAATTTTTCGTAACACATGATAAATTAGAAAATCATAAGTCTGCCTCTTTTCAAACAAAACATTTGTAAAACACTTGAAATTAGGTTATTACTTTCGATATTTTTTCTCTGAAAATGTTCATTCACTTGATGAAATCTAAAAGAACACAGACATGTTTACAAACACTCATCCTGTACGTTTCAAGAAATACAGCAAGGCAGAGAAAAATAAACTTCTGTGCAGAAATCGTATAATTTTACTTGAGTGCTTTCTCACAGTTGTTGTATGTAAGTATATCGATAACCTACAATATTGAGAGTTGTAAGGATAAAAAACTTTCAATTGCCAACGAAGTCACACACACAAATATGAAAAATGGGAAAAGAAATAATAGCCACTTACCACCTCTACATGATACCGAACACAGTGACACTGGCGCTATCTCACATTGATAATGTGTTTGTGAACAGGAGCTGCAATCGCCACCGCAAACATCACAACTGTCGACTTTTTCGCTGAGCCAATTTTTAAATCGCAGCCAACGAGCTGAAAAAAACAAAACAAATAAAAAATGGTTATTTATAAGTAAAAAAATTGAATAAATATAATAAAATAAACCTAACTTAAATATATACACAGCTCCCATAGCAGCAAAACAAGAAAAGTCTACTTAATATTCGTATAAAAAATAAAAGACATTTACTAGAACCACATAAATATGTAAATACGTTGAAGTATAAAAATACAGGTATTTATGTCTTCTTCTAGTCACATACAATTGTAGTTAAAAAAAAAAAAAAATTACGTTGTGGTTTTTTCTTTAAATGTGACAGTTTTTCTTGGCGGTTTTATAGAAAAGTAAACAAAAATCAAATAGAAGTAAAAAATATAAAATTGTTTTAAGTATTTCTTACCAAACGGCGATATCTTATGTGCAATAAATCAAAAATGATAATAACAGTATTAACAACACGATATGGCAGCCTAAAGACATGCTATACTTATAGAATTTTGCCTAGAGTAACGGGAATAAAAGACGAATATCAGCGAAAACTTTAACTGTAATTTAGTAAGAAACATGTCAAAGTCATTAGGCTTAAATCATAAATTAGAACCAGTGACAAATTGGTCTAGTTAGAGTTTTTATCTTTGGGATCATTAAGCTGCATTCCTAAAAGTCCAGAGGCTGGTCAATGAAAAGTTGGCTTTTGTTTAGATGTTAGTCGGTATTTAGTGGGACAGAAAGGTCTCACTTATTATGGGATGTTAAAACCAGGCAGAACGATCACGGCCGATTGAAGGAAAGCTTAAAATGTAAAAGAACCTAAAGATGCGGCCAAATAGGCTTCCATAGTTTTCCAGCATTGTAATGCTCGGCTACGTATTGCTCGACCAGCTTAAAACTATTACTACAATATGGACGACAATCACCTTTTTAATTATTAATTGACTAGCCCTTTACAATTTTTCTTATTTACTTATTTGCCATTTTTGATAAAACCTAATTAATATTAGTTAAGATAATGACAATATGCGATTGAAGTTTTCCATTATAAACACAGAAAAAATTTTTTTATCAATTAAATAAATGGTTTAAAAAGTAATTAAATTTGATTAATGTGATAATTGAATCAATCATTTTTTTTAATTAAAAGAAAATTAAAAATATAATTTTGATTTAAGTTGTTTTGAAATAAATTTCCAATTAAAATATTGATTAAATATCAAAAAATATTAATTGACTTTATCGTTTAAAATAAAATAATTTAAACTTGTAGACAACTTGTTGTTGGGAATTGTCAATATTTTATTAAATAAATTAACACAATGTTTGAAATGGCAAAGTTTTTTGATCATTTTTTTAATCAATATATTCATTTCGTTAATAGATGCAAAATTAACAACTTGTTTGCTTCATATTATGAATTTGGTATAAATTTGTTCCTTAGAACCAATTTTTAATTTTTTCTGTAAATCCAATTTTAAAAAAGATTTTTGGTTTCCAGTATAAACATGAGAAAGGAAATACAAAGAGGGAGGGAGAAAGACAGAAAATGAACAAGAGATAGAAATAGAGGGGAAGAAAACATAAATCGACAAGATGATATATAAGCAAAGTTTTTTTTATTTTAGTCATTCGTATTGCAGTCATATTATAATTCAAACATACATTCGCATAGTTAGCCTGATAACAATAAGATTGGTTGTTTATGATAGTTTCAACCAATTTTAGAATTGTAGAGAAAAATAAGATGGTGCTCTAAACATATAAAATTTGAAACTTTTATTTGGGTTCAGAATAATGTCTCATATAAATAATAGTTTTTAACATTTATAATTGCGATAAAATCATAACACGGTCGTTCTTAAAATAAAAGATACTGAAGTGATCATATTATTGTCGATTTTTAAGCATTTTGATCAAATCGAAAAATGTTGTTTCTCTACGCTACTGGTCATTCAAATCTAAGCCTTTATTATTTTTTAAGACTTGTGACAATTTTTTTCAGTGTATTTAAATTTTTTGTATTTTTTTCTCCATTTTTAAACTGATTTATTTACGTCCTTAAAACTTCCATAACTTTATCTTGGTTTGTCGTATGTGTGTTGTTGTTTGTACAAACAAATCTTATTCACCCTAATATTTTGACTAATAAGCATAACCAACACCCTTTTAGTTTTCTCCTAATGATATGCAATGGATTCAAACACACACAAATACAAACACACTGACATAAATAAACAGTGAGTTTTATAATGAAAACCAATTCTTCAATAACAATTACTTGAAAAATTATCCAAATAAGTGAAACTTAAAACCAGAACTTACTGGCACACGCACAACAAACCAGTCCTTATAAATCCAACAAAAATAAAGATATTTATTTAGTAACCACAAAACGACATATTGAGTATTTATTATTACATATTTACATATTACATTATAACACAAATTGGGACATAGGCAGAACGACAGGCTATGATTTTTTGCAGAACAAATACCAGATGAAAAAGTTTTGAAAAACCAGGACGAAAAGTATAAAAAATTTGGTACGATGTATATCAAAACTAAACTCAAGAGGGAAGGTGCCAAATTTTATGAGTTTTATAGGGAATTATAAAAATAACAATAATAATAATAACAGCTAATAATATTTTCATTTTTTTTATTTTTGTCTTGTTAAATCTTTATATTGTTTCCGTTCGTAATATTCATATTTGATGCTTTATTTTACCATCCAAAGAGTTTTCAAATACAAAGCAGAGTCTTAGAAAAAATAAAAATAAATAAACAATAAAAATTAATTCGCATTAAGTTTTGATTTCAAGATGGAATGGATAATATGCGTTGAACACAATAAACAAAGTTTTATTTCTTTAAAAAAATTATGTTTGTGTTAATTATGTGTTATAAAATGTTTAACAGTAAGAAATTAATTTATTTTATGTATAGGATAATTTAAAAAAAGAATATGTATATAACATACACAGTAAAAAGTGTTTTATCAATTAAAAAAATGGTTTAAGAAGTATTTAAATTTAATTAATGTGATAATTGAATCAATTATTTTTTTAGTTGAAAGAAAATTAAAAATTTAGTTTTGATTTAATTAACATTTTAGTTGTTTTGAAATTAATTTTCAATTGAAATTTTAATAAAAAAAACAAAAAATCTTAATTGACTTTTTTCGTTAAAAAAAAAATAATTGAAACATGTAGAATTGTTGTTGGGAATTGTCAATATTTATTTAAATAAATTAACACAATGTTTGAAATGGCAAAGTTTTTTGATCACTTTTTTAATTAAAAATATCGTTTATTGAAAATATTTTTTCAAAATTTTAAAATTTTTAGTAATCAATATAATCATTTTGGTAATAGGTGCAAAATCAACAACTTGTTTGCTTGATATTATGTATTTGGAATAAATTTGGTGATTGGAGAAGTTTAATAATTTTTTCTGGGTACATTCTGATAGAAAAAAAGACTTACTTGGCATTTTCCCTGTATATGCATGTCCAAATTTCCAGTTCGACAGCAGGTGGGATTCAAAACTCTAACTGCCTATTTCACTAAAAGCGAACGAACGCTTTCGTTCGCACAAATACATGTAAAACAAAAACAAATTCTCGTTCGTTCGCATTTAGTGAAATAGGCAGTAAGACTTAATTGCAACATTTCATTTCATTTATCATATATATATATATATATATAGTGTTCTAAATAGTCTTCAATGGCTTCTGGCGATTTATCATCGATTCTAAATAGTCTTCAATGGCTTCTGGCGATTTATCATCGATTAAATGGTCAGGTCGACCTCTAAAATTAAAAAAAAATTAAACAATTTGTGTAAAATATATTTTCTTGTTATTTATAACGTATAATTGATATGCTTTCAATTAAATATTACTCATACGTCAAGTGGTTGCATAGCTTTTATTTATATTAATCATACGCACTAGAACACAGTTAAACTGAATTTTATTAAAAATTTTTTTATTGATTTTTTTTTAAATCAATGACTTAGGAAGTCAATATTTTTTTGCTGGCCGCCAATTGTTATTTAATTATTTAAATAATGGAAATGTATTTGACAAAATAATTGTTACCAATAGTTTAAGAAAATATATATTTGGATAAATCTTTGACTAAGACATAATTATCCATATAGGAAACATGCCTGACTTCGAATTTTTGTAAGCAACTGGCAGCAAATGAGTATCTCATTATGGCAAATTAAGAGTTGTAAAGTCATTCTTTCTTGAAAGTATAAACGGTCAAATTAGACCATTTTATAACCTACACCACATGATATAAAGACACATATCCGAGATTTGGACCACATGGATAATCATGGACGCAGCAAATCAAGGTTATAAGGTTTATATTTATATAAGAGTTATTATATCTTTGTCAATATGTATATGAGAATTGTTCGCCTTTAAGCGATTTTATATCAAAAGGTGGGCTAAGAATTATTATTTTTATGATTCACACTCTTTATGTATATATATAAGACCGACTCAAGTTGTATGGAGCCGAAAAAAGTGTTTTAGTTACCCCTCTGAAAATAAAGGTTGATATGTTTTATGATGATTCCCAAAATATTTTGGTTCTAGCGTTGACCATCCGTGAGCTGGACCATTTTTAAAAAGTCCTTTTTTCAGTTTTTCGAATATGTTTGTACTTTGCTCCAAGACGACATAAATAAAATTTGTTATCATCGAAAAGGGTTTTTGAAGCAGCATCCAATGGTATATAAAACTTTACCACTTGCGACCTACTTATTAAGATATTTAACTAAATACATATTTTCGTTTCGGTTTTTCATACAAATTCTACGTATTTTTTTTATTAATTTTATATTTTTTTTATTGTATTTTTCACATTTTGATAAATTTTTAAATGAAAAAATTTTATACCCATATTGCCTATATATGAAAAAAAGTTAAAATATATGGCGATTTTCGCGGTTTATGTGAAAAATTACAAAAAAAAAATAAATTAAAATTATTTTAAAACAGATTCAATTTGAAAAGCAGAACATTACTTCCACATACGTAGAATTTGTATGAAAACCCGAAACGAAAATATGTATTTAGTTAAATATCTCAATAAGTAGGTCGCAAGTGGTTTATATACCATTGGATGCTGCTTAAAAAACCCTTTTCGATGATAACAAATTTTATTTATGTCGTCTTGGAGCAAAGTACAAACAAATTCGAAAAACTGAAAAAAAAACTTTTTAAAAATGGTCCAGCTCACGGATGGTCAACGCTAGAAACAAAAAATTTTGGGAATCATCATAAAACATATCAACCTTTATTTTCAGAGGGGTAACAAAATCACTTTTTTTTTGAGTCGCTCTAATATTTATATATATATATATAATATATATTATATATATATATTATATATATATATTATATATATATATTATATAATATATATTATATATATATATATATTTCTTCTTAGCTTTGATTTTGAATAGTTTGTGCTGAATTAAGTTGAATAATATCTAGAAATTTTAAAATAGTGAACTTACGACGTAATGTAATTTATTTTTATGACTTTTCCACATTTAACTGTCGTCCTTTAGATTTGTAATACATTTATAAATAATAATTTATTTTTTTTTATAAATTAAATGCAACAAATGATATTTTCAATAGATTTTTAACCACATCAGATAAATTATATAATTAAAAAAAAATATTCAACAAATTAAATAGTTGTCAGATTAATGTAAATAATATTATAAAAAATCAAATGTATTTGAGATTTAATTGACTATAATATTGTTATTAAAACAGAAGACTATTTGTTTACTGAATAAAAAGTAAAACAATTAGTTTGGAAATAATGATGAAAAAATTAAGCTAAGGCGACTTTTTAATACACTTCTTTGTGTTTAGAATATTTTTTACTATCCCGCCAGCTAATTATAAAAATCTCCTATTTTTTCCACAACAAGACTACAATTGAATAAGTTTTATCATTATTTATTTATATTCTACGACATCAATTTAAGGTATTAGTGAAAAAGTTAATGTTGTTGAAATGGATTGAATATCAATTAACCAACAACACAAGCTTTGATGAAACATATGAAGAGAACGTTTCCCGATGATCTGGCCTATCCTCCAACAATAAATTTCATTATTTTTTCTCAATTATAAAAATAGGGAATTAAGCACAACAAACAAAATCTTTTAATGAAAAATTATGTATTCTCAAAAACAACTTTTTTGATAAAAAATGAAGCTTATTTTTACTAAAATTAAAAATTATTGTTAATCGCACAAACATTGTTGCTAAGCCGCTTGTGTAGTTTTATTGGGCCCTTAAGTTTAAAAGTGAAATTGTATATTCTATGACTTTGCGCTAAACCCATGTGGGCGTTTCCTGGGGTCACGAACGTACGTTCGTACGCTTTTGGTGTAAAAATAATATAGAAAACAAAACTTTTCGTAGCTTTTTTGCGATTCGAGTTTAAGTTTTCATAATGATAGTTATAAACATGTGGTCACGAACGTACGCAAAATAGAAGTCAACTTTGGCTGACAGTACTGAAATGTAAAAATCTGCGAAATGGATTGGAATATTCAAAAAATGATTAATTTATTTTAAAGGTGTATAAATGGAGATCTCTATACAGTATTTACACCATAAAATATCTCTATTGGTTTTTGTTTAATTGGCTTCAGTACCGGTCGCGATCGAAAGGGTCGCGAACGTACGATTTTTCCATATATTTTAACTGTTAGTTAACCGTTTTTTGTTTTCTTTGCACTTTTCTCTTCCTAATTGAGTGCAAAATAGAGAATTTAAAAAAAGAGTACGAACAAAAAATTTTTTGCATGTAAAATAATTATATATAAAAATGTCTTTAGAAACAGCTAAAAAAGAAATTAATTAATTTTCCAGTTTCCAGCCGGATTTTCTCAAGCAAAACAGCTATCATATATACCATTCTATTATAAAAAAAAAACTTTTTTATAATTATAAATAATAAAACACGATGATTATAAACATTTTATTTTTTCATCCTGGTTAACAATTCGGAGGAATTATCCATATACATTTGCATCAGAAGCAAAATAGTCAGTTGCAATTATAGTATGGTAATAACTTGATATAAACTCCCTCTCTGGAGAAGTGCTTCCCGATATGTGCTAACTTAATAACAAAAAAAGAATAGCCATGATATGCTGATTTAATTATAACTTGATTACGGCAATCATACGACTATTATGGTAACTAAAATAGTGTTATTTTTTTTAATATAAATGTGCAAATATAAATGTAAAATTTTTCGCAATAAAGAGAAAGTGTGATTCTGCCTTTCTATTGGAGGAAATATGTTTCAATTTGGTTGACTCCACAATATACATTCCTGTAGTGAACACAGTATTATTTTCCTTTTTTTATATACAACTCACTAAAATTTATATAATTTGTTAATTAACCATTTAAATCTTTAATAACGTCAAACAAATATTGCCATTAAAAAACAGATACTAGTAAATATTTAAATAAAATATTAAATTTCTTTATGTTTTGCTTGAAAACTGAAGTAAAAAAATATATAATTTATTTAATGAAAAATTTATGAAAATATTGTTATATTTATTTAAATTTATTGGTATTTACAAATACCACTATGGCACAATTACATGTTTAAAATCTTCAACCACAAATATAAAAATAATTTGCCACAAAAAATCTGTTAAACAGATTGTTGCAGAAGTTGTGCAAAAATTTACTTAAATAAAAATACGTGCATTAAATTTTCTATATTCTGAAAACTTTGGCATATAAATATTTCTTTTTTTTAAAAAAAAAAAGTAGAGGTGGCATTTAATAACGAAATAGCAGACGAAATATGCGTTGAAATATTTCACGATGAAACCACAACATAAATTATATTTATTTTGCTTTCCAACAACAAAAAAAAAAAAAAAATGGTCATGGGCGATGTGCACAGTGAACACTGTTTAACTCAATTTAAGGCAGAGTTACAAATAACAAACAATCAAACATCAGCAACATCCCACCAAAAAATAAAAAGCCAACGAGAGTTCCTACCACAATATTTACCCAAAAAAGGAGCCGAACATACAAACGCTTAACATTGAGGAGAAAATCGTTTAGCTTTGAAAAATTGTCCAATACACTGAGAAAAAAAATCATATATTGTTATTTGATACTATTGCTGCAGACACATACTGAGTAAATCAGCATTCGTCAACCATGTACATATGTATATGAAAAGGCTCAAGTACAAATTTTTGGGAAATTGAGTTTTTTGCTGTTTTTGGAGGTACGCATATAGAACGATATACTGTAAGAATGAAATGTATCCCTTCCATAGCAATGAAAACAATGTGGCGTTTTTAAAATGAATTTCGAAAAGGGATCATCTCCATATTTATTAAAAATATTTTACAAAATACTATGATTACTTCTATAATATTAGTGATTGTCATGATCATATTCAGTTTGAGTTTGAAATTTTGATATAATTTTCATGGTTGCCACAATCATTGAATGATCATAAGACCGTTATAATATGGTTGCAGGAATCAAATGAATGATTGCGGTCCTTAAATATGTTAAACAGATTTCTTTGAATAAATATTATCGTTTCTCTGCGTGTGAATATTTTATTACACTTCTTAGCTCGACGTATGAGTGTCATTTTTTTGGGTCAAATATAAAATGGCAAAGCACAAAAAAATTTATATAAAATACATTTTTACTTAAAATTTTTTCTCCAACACTAACCTACATGTCAATGCACATGGCTCAACGTTGTCATAGTGAGGGCTTCATTTATACAGATGGCACATTTTGTGTGGCAGAGCATTGTCCAATCCAATTTTTCCGGGCATGGTTGAATATTGCAAATACGATTACGTACACTATCACCTTTACAGCCATTGACATTTTGACAGCGTCATATTTGTTGCATAGCACTGCCACCACAAGTGCGTGAACACGTTGACCACTCGCACCAGCTCGTTCAAGCTCCTTAACCAATATTAATATTGCTAAAACTACTACTACTGCTGCTGCTGCTAGAGAAGGACTTCCTTGAACGCTTTTGCTCTGATAAAACACACCAAATAAAATTAATTAATAAATTAATGAAAATAAGATGAAATATAGGAAACACATTCAGACTAACTTTTAGTTCATTTTCCAAATCGATGGCTTTACTCCAGGAGTTATCAAAGGCTTGGCTGGCGATCAATTTTTTAGCCATAGTGGCATTATCAATGAATATAACTTAACTGAAAATAAATAAGAAGAAAGATTTGGGTTAAATTTATACCAAACACTAGTAAGTCAAGTAAAAGTAAAATTTGTTTCTGTTTAGCCTAAAATTAATATTATAATGTTTCTTGTTATGACTTAATTGCTGTAATTTCCCTTTCATTTATTTTTATAAACTTTTCAATGATTTCCTGGATTTATTATCATTAATTTTCTTAACTTCCCCCCCCATTTCTTCCTTATCTGCTACGAAATCAAAACAATCAAATACTGACTGACTGATTGACTGACTGTCATTATTAACAAGAGCAACATGCGGCTACTTCCGTTTCCTGTTTCCTTACAACTAGAACTAATACAAACATTTATTATCATGCATTTTGCTTTTTGTCTTCATGTTTTCTAGTTATTCTATTTTGGTTTTGTAGTAACAACAAACCGACACCGGAGCCCTGCAATACTTCTGAACTTTACAAAAGGAAACAAACACATTTTCTCACATACCTTTACGCAGACATTTTGCATTATTGTGCTTGAGGATGTATGTATTAGTAAGCTTATTCACTACATTATGTACATATATTTATATACAGTAGCTTGAAATGTTGTTGTTAAATTTTATTACTTTGTGTCTGCCATGTGTCCTGTTGCAATGCCACACACGTTACTTAGAAAATTGTTATTTGCCCCAATGGACGCGAGCAAGCGTGTCAGTATTACTTACACTAGACAATAGAGTCTGTCATAGATGTTCAAGAGGCAAAGGAAGGCACAGAAATAAATTTTTAAATACCAACACTGACTGCTACTGATAGACATTCATGAACATACATGAAAAATACACGGTCTTGCAAAAGGATAGACAGTGGGGAATAGAAATAACAAATTAAATATTTGTGTTGCACAAACTCGATTAAAATAATATGAAAGGAGTAATCATGTTTCTATAGCAATATGAACTTGGAAAAACAAAAAAAGTTACCTGAATTTTATTTAATAATGTATATGATTATTGCTAACATATTATGATCGAAGCAAATCTAACGCTTTATCACATTATAAAAGACATTTTGTGACTTAATTTTTGTTAAATTTATATTACAGTCATCACAGTTATTTGCATGATTACGGAAACTATATTGCTTGGGAAAAACTTTAAATAGGGGGTTTTTTAAAGCCATAGATTTTTTTACAAATAAAACACAACAAATTAAATGGTATGACCCAAATTTTAGCCTCAATGAGTATCAAATCACACAACTGAGTTAGCCAAGGTATATTTCTTGAGAAAATTCGGTCTCCAAACGTTTTGCTCAATGAAGTGTCTGTTTCACGCGCCGTATATTGCGCCGTCTTGTTGGAACAATTTCGTCTTTAAATGATTTACAATGATATGAGGAATAAAGAACAATGAATCACTCGCCTGTAGCGTTCGGTATTTACGGTAATGTTGGCACCGTTCACGGATTTAAAGAAAAAAATGGGTCGATGACGCCTTCGGCACTGAATCAAACAGTGATTTTTTCAGGATGCAAAGCAGTCTTTAGAGTGTCATTGGGATTATGCTCTCTCTAAAAATTACCATTCTGCTTATTTAAGCCAGAAATGAGGCTCATAGCTGAAGATAATTTGACGGAACAAATCTGTTTCAACTTCCAGTTGATTCGCAGCCCATTTGCCAAAAACAAGACGCACTTGACGGTGCGCTGGCTTTAATTCTGGCACCAGTTCGATTTTATATTGATTTCCTCAAAATTTACCAATTAGTGGGTGGGCATAGATCGAGTTACTGAAAATGGTGGCGAATCGTCAAATTCAAGTTCTTTTGTCTATTTCACGCATCCCAGTAAAAAAAATTTGTGATTTTTGAAGCACTTAAGAGAAAAAGCGCATAATCGAGCGCTTCGATAATAGGGCTCTTATAAAGCAGTAAACGATAACGAATAAAATATACAAAAAAAGCTGCCATTTTAGTGCTGACAACGAAGAAGGTTTTAAAGCGATAACAAAATAAAAATATATTATGGTTTACGAAAATGCTTGATAAAAGGCATTTAAACCAGTTAAAGAAAAACATGAATGAATATGTTAATTTAGTTAGCCTTTAAAAAAGCACTTTAGGAGTGCTTTATATGCGTGTTTTATTATGTTAAAAGAAACGCTTATTGTCAGCAGAAATTAGTGCTCCAAACCGGGAACACCCCATACAAAAATCAGGCATCCCATCAGCAGCTTTGAAGCAATTTGAGGTATGAATTCATACATAAAACCTGCTCCTTTTGGAGCATGTTTTTTACTGGGATATAGCGGCGATGGCTTCTTCTACACGCACGGTATGGGTCGATTTGAATGTCTAGTATTCAAAAGAGTAAATAGGTTCATGAATTATTCCACAGTTTAAATTAATCATATGGACAATTATGCGCACCGCAAATTTTGGAAATAAATTTCCTCGATTGGTAAACGTTGTTCTGCGTTAAGTCTTTGCATGGTGATTTACCAAAATACACTGAAAAAAATCAAACACACATCATTGCTTTTACAGCTGGTTTAACAGTTATCCCTATCGAAAGTTCTATACATCTAAAAAAAGCACCCTTTTGTATTGATATCACATTATGGTTACCAAGATAAATATTGCAACCATTTATATGTTATTCTTTTATGATATTTGAAAAACAAAGAATATGTTGCTCTTAAGTTTCCGTTAAAAGCTTTTTTTTTTATATAAATTACTGTAATCATATAATTGAATACTGCAGCAATGTTCATTATTGCTTTCAACCATGACACGGAAACGTTCAATTCAATCATCATATAATTTCTAAGCTGATCATAATAATATAACATTTTAGACATATTAGAAACGTTTGCATCTATATACAGAAGCTAAATCAACTTTTAATTTAAAGTCCCCTTAAGTGACGTCTCTAAAGAAAACTTTTCTAAAATTTATACATCACTAAAACCTTTAAAAGACATATTTATATATAAATAAAAGAAAAATTTGTTTACATGAATTGCAAGTTACTTTTTTTTTGTCGTTATTGCTTCTTCTAGGCGAGTATTTCGCCATATTTAACCCACATTATCTGGCAGAAAAACCTGAAGACAAGTGGGTGTATATTGAGGTGTCTAGACTATTAAACGCGTCATTTATTTAAAAATAAAAAGGAAATTTTAAGTTTAAACAAATGTCACATTTTCAATTAAAATTTTCAACGACGGAAGCTTTAAAGGAGGTGGTGATGGCATTTTAAGATATTAGATTTTGTTCCATTTTATATCAGTCACACGTACAAAATAATGTTTCGTATTTTGTTCCGTTCTGGTGAAGAAGAAGAAAATAAAATTAAGAAAAAAAATTTATACAATTTAACAATATTAACTTTTTCTTTGATGATATTTTTTCAGGTCTAATCACATACACATGCAACCAAAAATTTTTTAAAGGAAAAGAAGCATCAGAATAGAAACTGATTTCTTATTTTTTAGAAAAAAAATACACACAATTTGTATTTGAAATTCATTCTCTTTTAATTGGTGATTTAACGTTAGACGTGTCTCAAATAAAATCAAATCACTTAAGTATTCAAAATGTATTTTACAAAGTATACAATTAGTATAGAGATCAGTGTTTCCAGGTTTTTTTTAGGCCACAAAAGAACTTAAAAAACCCTCTAATTTCGACCGTTTTAAAAAAAAATTCACCCTGAATGAAAAAAATTTTGGAAAAATTTTAATTTTAGGAATGTAGATGACTGCCTGTTCGACGATTTCGAACGTTAACGTTCGCAAAGAAAAAAATCTTCAAAACAAAAACAAAATTTCAGAACTTTTTTTTTATTAATTTTAATTAAGGTACCAATTCCAAAACCTTGCGAAAGCGAGATTCCGCCAAATTTTATAATTTGTTTAACCAAAAAGCCCTATGAGTTGTCTACATACACCCAGCGGGGAAAATGTGGAGTACCGATGTTTTCTAGAAGGACTCTGTACTCCTTCCGTTGGATCTAGAAGGCCTGCTCGATCCATTTTATACTCCTATCTTTTTTACACACGTTGTTATTGCGGGGTAGGCCTTCCGCTATCGCTTCTTTTGCTTTGGCAAACAAAAACCAAAAATTGCTACACCTGCTCTTCTCCCTTCTCATAGAAGCGAGTGTGGAATGTGAATCTTATCATTTATACAAAAGAGCCGAGGCCTTCTATGAGACCTTCCCAGCAAAAACTTGGTAATGACTTGCAATTACTGAACAACTTACTTTTCAATGACTACTTCATACCATCTGCATTACATAGAAGTAGTTGAGTAATGGCTGACATATAATCTGTTACATAAGTACTTGTTTATAAGTTGATTATGGAAATTTATAATTCATTCATAATAAATTGCATCTACGGTTTAATTTTTTTCAAATCTAATACAAATTGGTTTTTAATATTTATTCTTACAATTTGTTTTTTTTTTTTTTTTATTACACTGAAAGAAAAATGCTTCATATATTTAATGAATCATTTTCATAAAAAAATTTTCCTTGGGTAAATGAAAATTTTCATAGTCTAAATGGAATTTCATAGTTAGAATGAAGTATTTTCGTTAAAATCGCTTCATTGGATTTCGTAATTACGTTAAAAATTTTCATCGGATATATGAAAACTTAAGTTTGTTCAAGTTAAAAAAAAAATTTTAATTGGGAACATAAAAAAACAATATACAAACCTAACTATATTCATAAATTAATACAAAATTATAGTTTCTTTAAAAAAATGTTTAATTGTTAATTAAAAAAATGTAAGATTTAATTATTTCATACATCTAATGTTACATGTTAGCCATTAATTTTATGAAATCAAAAAATTTTTTTATAAAAGCAACATATTTCAATAATTGCCTTCATAAATTTAAATTTTCATTATGACAATAAAAATGTCATTTTAGTAATGAAACAAAAACTTTCAATCCACTTTCAATCAGCGTTTTTATTGTTATTATGGATAATTTAATCTCATATTTACGCTCTTAATAATTGAGTAAAAAACATAGTTTTTTTATGCAAAAACTACAATGCCCCAGTAGACAAGCTGGTAGTGAGCTAGTCTATCAGCACCGAGGTTGCGCGATCGAATCCCGCCAGAGGCAGAAAAAAAAACAAAGTAAAAAAAAAACAAAGTAAAATAAAATAAGAAAAAATAGAAAAACAAATAAAATAAGGTAAAATAAGAAAAAATAGAAAAAAAAAATAATTAAAAAAAAATAATAAAAAAAATTTTTTTTTAAAGTCATTATTTAAGTCCCTATTTGTAAGCGAATGTGGTAATGACTTATTTAACTCCCTATTTGTAAGCGAATGTGGTAATGACTTATTTAACTCCCTATTTGTAAGCGAGGGTGGTAAGTACTTGCCTCCAATGACATCACCGTGTTAAAATAATGAGTTAAAATGCCAATGTATAAGTAGTGATGAGTCGTTATATTAGCTTTTTAAACCATTACTTTGCAATGTAAGTTTTTGCTGGGTTCTTTATCAATTAGACAGACTGGTAATTGAATTAAAAAAAATTCTATTTCATAAGTTCATATGTAAGTACATATCGCCAATAGGAATACATTTTTACATTCTATGCATAATATCTGTATGCATTGGTTTCAGATTTCTAGAAAAATATCAATAATATCTAAGTCTTCTTTACCGGCTTGTTACATATCGAACTTGTACTACAACACAATACTGTATTAACTAAACATTTAAAATTTTAAGTAGAAGCAAAGCAGTTTTTAATATTAGAATTTTTAAACCAACCGCTTTATTACTAAAAAGTGACCCTAATAGCACGATATTTTTACAGCGGGTAGATATCAATATTACGATTTTTTCCAAAACGATTTTTCCAAAAAGTGAAAAAATAAAAATTTAGATTTAATACAGTATTTTCAACAAGGGCGATGTTGTGCATTAAAAAACTTTTAATTGCTCTGTCGTAAAACTGTGTACTATACTAAGCAACAAACAAACTTGTAAGTCTCCTCAAAGATTTGTACCCTCTAAATTATCACCCAAATTAAAAATAACCCTCAAAGTCTGGGGGAACCCCCTAATATGACAAGTCAGATATAACAAACAAAAATGTATTAAAGAATACATTGCGTAACACTCAAAGCAAATTTTCTGTTTTTCAAACTTACGGAAAATCTAGAAGACTTATGGCCGTGTTGACAATTGACTCCATACGGTCAGATTTATTGCAAGTGTAGTAAAAAATGGGACTGATCGATTCGGCCTTATAACTCGTAGAGCCGGCGGACACATTCCAACAGTTAACTGTCTTGTATTATAATTTTCAGTTCACATGCAGGTAAAAAACACTCCATACATATAAACCTTTCCAACTGTAAGGGCTCACTATTTATTTAAAACTCTTTTCAATTAAAACTGATTTTTTCTGCGAATTTGAATTTTTTTCTTTTTAAATTATGAATATTTAATAAAGAATATTTTGCTAATAAATTTAATCTGCAAAAGAAACACAAATAGACACACTTCAAAGTATGAAAAATATGTTTGAAACTCACAAATGGGAGGTTGTTATTTTAAGAGATGAAGACGTTTTTGCTTTTTTGGGGATTCTATTCTAGTTCGTTTTCTTCGATATGTTTCGGGTTAACCATTCGACTATAAATTTTATGTTGATTAAAACACTGTACTCATCCGGTTTTATAGCCACGGTTGCTAGATTTGACGATATATATCATTTTTGACGATTTTTAGGTTTAGCATATATGATTGCTATATTCGCCTGTGTTGAATCTTATATACCCTTCACAATAGTATTAAAAATCGAATCAAAACCCTAACTTTGTTAAAGTGAAAAAATATAGATTATTATAAGACTTCAAATAGTAAAGGTACCCAAAAACCTTAGAGACGTTCGTGGTTTCTTGCTCATATTTCGGCTATTTTTGGACCCATCTAGTTAAATTTTAAAAGCAAACTATTCCGGACCATATGTGATTTAAATACATTGCAACTTGATTCCCATCATATGTGGGGACTTTGGAAAACCAAATTCAACATACACACGGACACGCAATTCCGGACCGACAGACGGACATAGTTTATCCGACTTCTCTAGTTCTAAGGATCCATAATATAAATACTATCTAAGCTCTAAAATCAATATTGTACAAATTACAGACGGGGTGACAAATTTATATAAAAAACGAACCCCTTCCACCTGTGGTGAAGGTTATAAAAATGGACTATTATTGTATACAATTTTTTTTTTATTACTATTATATAAACTTTTTAATAATAGATTTTAATTTTATTATAAACTAGCGTCTCCCTTTTTTTCGTAGTCATTTCAATGTGTTAACAAAGAAGTTCCAACATTTTTCATCTTATAGGTTTATACTCATTCTGGATCCTACACCTATAATTTAATGTGTTCAACAATATTATAGAAAATTCAAGAAGTACCACATGAAGAACACAAAAGTGAAAGAAAGAAATTAAATGTCCTACATTTCTCCTTTTTGATAATTTTTTTCTCCCTATTGAAGTACATGTATCAAAAATTTTAATTGTCGTAGGAGCCCATAATTAAATACGTATATGTCGATGAATGGAGAAAAATGTTTGGAAAAAAAAGTATAAAGAATGGCTTAAATGTTCGAATTTCGAAAAAATACCATATTTATATTTGTATTTTTTAGATACGTTACGAATGTGGCATAATCTTCATTTCTATGCTTATTGGTTAAAAAGATAGATCGGGTGACAAAAAAAGTTCCAAAATACAGGTCTTACAAAAGAGAACCAGCCACCTGGCCACTTATTGTCTTAATGAACAAGAACTAGTATAATTTTATCCCCTAAACTTTCGAATTTCCAAAACTACCGACTAAGTGGATCGATTTGGTGAAAAAAATCTATTTTTTTAGCTTCAGTCGTCTAGGCTGTGCGAAAATGAATTAGTCAGTCAGTCAGAAACGTTACAATTTTATATATATATATTTTAAAAATATATCAAAAGTTAATGTTTGACTATGACGATTTCGGTAACTCCATTTGACAAGTTTTTCCTTAAAATTGTACGATAGCCAACCAATTTTTCCAGGCAACTATGGCTATAGTACAATGGGATTAAATCGTCATGGCACGATTCATAACCGTACGGAATCATTTGGGTTACTTAAGTTTTGTGATCAATAGCATATTCTATCCAATTAAGAATAGAAATATGCCACGAGTTAATATTAAAATATTTTCGGATTAGTAAAGTTACTATACTGTGTCACTTTAACGAACTGCTAGGATAATAAATAATGTGTAACTTGAATATACACATATACACTTACAAATTTGTATTTTTGAATGTATGTATGTGTAAAGGTAGGCTACCATGGTAAAGTAAAATTTTTCATATTTTCATATCTCTGCTACGTGTTTCAAATCTAAACATAGAAATGCCAACAAAAGATGAAACTAATTGAGAACGTGGAAATACAAGTTTATTTTGAATTCGGCAATTATTAATTTATAAATGCAAATTGTTTTTATAACTCATGCCAACAGCATCAATCATGTAACAAAATTTTCATGTAACATGTTACAACAAATAGTGTGTGGGTTGCTACCCGTAACCGATGAGTACTGACTCAAATGCCAGAAATATTTTTAGGCTGGTAAAGGTAGGCAGGTAAAATTTCCCTACAATTAAATAATATTTAATCATATATATAATACCCCTTTGCGTCCCATTCCTGACGTCGGGCACTGCCAGCTTAATTTTTCAATGAAAATACGTCAATATGAAGGAGAAAATTTTTATAATTTTTGCTTTAGCAACTAAGGCAGTTTATGTGAGTGTTATATTATGGGGAAGCCAGGAAATACAATTTGCATATAACGAGGATAAAGCCGTAATTATGTTTTCAAATAAGTTTACTAAAATATAGAAAGTCAAAATGGTTGAAAGGTAAAAACTTTTGTGTACATTTACAATACGTTCGAAAAGTTAAACGAAATTATTTAAAAGATAATAAAATGTTGTTTAAGATTAAAATCTTATTATAATTACTGATGTTGTGATATCCACAGTAATTGCTCTACTGTGTTATAAGCTTAGCTAATATTTTTTAAAAACCCAATGATTCAACCCGAAAATTTCTTTTTCCATTAATAAAGAAAAAAAATTTATGAAAGGTTTTTGAAAAGTTGCTTTTTTATGAAATTTTTTAATTTTTTACAAATTTTTTTTTTCTTTTGTTGTTAAGAAAATTTAGATTTATGTACTTTTCTTACTGAAACCTAAAGAAAAATTACAAGATAATTTATGATAATTTGTTATTTAATTTTTTCTTGCAGAAGACTTATTTATGTATTCAAAATTTAAAAAAAAAGCCGTTTGGGTCTTTTTTTCTAGTCTTATGGTTTACTTTTCTTCCGCTTTAAATCATTAACTATACCTAGAAATAACCTTTTTCTTCAATGCAAATTTTGTAGGCACAATTTTAAGTCAATATTTGTTGCCCTTGTCTGACTTTCATATAATTTATATCTTTTATAATGTTAATATTTGTATATATGTATGTATGTTAGTCACACACAATACAACCATAAATAGATAATCCTTATAAAATAGTTGTCTATTACAAAGATACTTTCCGTTGTTTTTTTTCCGTGTTAGAACGTGTCTAGTATGTTGTCTGTCATCTATGTAAAGTGACAGCAAACGTCAATCTAACACGCAAATGTCAATCTAACTTTCGCAAGAACAACAGCAACATAACGGGGATAACAACAATTACATGAAAAAAATATATAGAAGAAAGCTGAATGTAAGACGTGTTTTAATCAGGATCATATAACTTCACACATTTTTTTCAATGGCTTTGCTTTTTTTTTGCATTTAAAATTTAAAGAGAATCAAAAAAAAACATACGCTAAATCTTGACTACAAATTTTCAGAAACTTAAATAAAGCAATCTCTGCAACTCCCCGTTAATCGACTGAACACTTAACATTTTTCTGTAAAATAAAAGGCATACATATACAAAGATATCGACATATGTACAACAAATACATCAGCCATATCACTTTGACAGGCTTTCGGTGCTACCTTGAAAAGGGATGAAACTTTTGCCAACCCAAATTTCCAAGAATAAAAATCACAGAAATAACGAGCCTTAAATAAACGACAATACCTAAATCTTTCCTTTAAACTCTAGACAAAGGAAACAATATACGAGGGTGATTTGAAAATTAATTTTGGAAGTTACAAGACTACACCATTTTTCATTGAAATTGAGAAAATTCCAAATGAAAATGAGAATTTCAATTTGAAATTGAGAAAATTCCAATTGAAATTGAGAATATCAATTTGAAATTGAGAAAATTCCAATTGAAATTGAGAATATCAATTTGAAATTGAGAAAATTCCAATTGAAATTGAAAATATCAATTTGTAATTGAGAAAATTCCAATTGAAATTGAGAATATCAATTTGAAATTGAGAAAATTCCAATTGAAATTTAGAATATCAATTTGAAATTGAGAAAATTCCAAATGAAGTTGAGAAAATTTCAAATGAAATTGGGAAATTTTAATTTGAAATTGAGAAAATTCCAAATGAAATTTAGAAAAATCCAAATGAAATAGAGAAATTTTAATTTTTAATTGATAAAACTGAATTATATGATTATTATATTCATACAACAAACATAAGGATGAATAAATGAAAATAAATACAAATTGCAGTTTTATTGTCCTACAGGCATATCTTCCAGATCCAGAGCAGATTGATCAAACGTTTCAATGGGGTTAAGCATCGGTGAATAGGGGCTCAATCGCAGGAGTGTAGCTGGAGAGTATGGTGAAAACAAAGATGAATGTACCAAACGTTATTCCCCCAATTGAGTAGAAGATCAGAGACTTGACTTTTTAGAAGAGGTGATTAAGGCTTCTAAGACATGTATAACTACTGGATATTGTAGTATATACTACGCTATACAATATACTACAACGTTTGACTTATCTGCTCTGGATCTGGAAGATATGCCTGTAGGACAGTAATACTGCGATTTGTATTTATTTTCATTTTTTCCATCATTATGTTTGTTATGTACGTTCGTTGTATGAATATTAAAAAAATTATATAATTCAATTTTATAAATTAAAATTTCTTAATTTCATTTGGAATTTTCTCAATTTCAAATTAAAATTTCTTGTTGTGTCTTTGTTGAAGCTTTGATATTGTTACAAGTAAGAGCTGAGTGTTTAAAATTCTTATTCACTTTATGGTCTTACTTGTATAATATTTTTAGCTTTTCTAAAGTATTTGGAAAAAGTTTCCTGACGAGCTGGCCTAAGCAACCAGCGAAATGCGCATAGAAACTAGCTTTCCCACAACAATAAATTTCAGTGTTTTTTATCATAAATTGGGATTATTAGCACATCATTAATAAATGAATTAATAAATAAATATTTCATTCCCGAAAATAATTTTTGATTCCCAATTTCATTTGGAATTTTCTCAATTTCAAATTGAAATTCTCAATTTCATTTGGAATTTTCTCAATTTCAAATTGATATTCTCAATATCAATTGGAATTTTCTCCATTTCAAATTGATATTCTCAATTTCAATTGAAATTTTCTCAATTTCAAATTGATAATCTCAATTTCAATTGGAATTTTCTCAATTTCAAATTGATATTCTCAATTTCAATTGGAATTTTCTTAATTTCAAATTGAAATACTCATTTTCATTTTGAATTTTCTCAATTTCATCTGGAATTTTCTCATTTACAATGAAAAATGGTGTAGTTGTATGGCAGAACATAAACAAACATAATCATACAGGCCTGTTCTGAAAATCACATTTTATCAAAGTGATTTGAAACCACAAGAAAGGTGTTCTGGGCAAATTATTTTGTGATTTCAAAACGTTCAGCTACGTAAACAACTTTTTAAAATCATTTTGTTATTTTTGCGACTATTGTAAGATGACCGTCATAATAAATTACTTATAAAAATATTCAATGTGTTGTTTATTAATTTTTTTATGCAATAAGCTGTTTTATTTATAACAAACAATTTAAAATTAAGAAAATTCGAAGACAGTACAAAAATAAAATTTGCTTTTGTGACTTCTGTTGTAATTTCAGGCTTCTTTTTAAGTGGAATAAAAGATCGCTAATTTGCTAACAGCGGCATGATAGCAAAGTCTAATATTTATTAAAAATCGTAAAAGTTGTGAAGAATCACAGGAAAAAAACGCTTCTATCCGCGAACATGGCTTGAATTCAAGAAAAATTGCAAACTTGCAAACAAACCCTTAAACTTATATGAAATCGGAAAATAAAAGAATATTTTTGCAAAAATAGCCAAAATTCGCGAAAATTTTTAATATTACAAACAAGCTATAAAATGGATTAAAAGTCCCTAAAACTATAAGGAATGGCAAAAATTGGGTAAAAATGTCTATATTAGTGGAAATTCGCAAAAATTTGCTAACTGCGGCAAGATAGCAGAGTCTTCTATTTATTATAAATCTTCTATCTCAAATCGCTTCTATTGTGAACATGGCTAGAATTCGTGAAAAATTGCAAAATTTTAAACAAGCCCTAAGACCAACTTGAGATCGCCAAATGGGTTTAAAAAAAACAAATTATCGGAAAATAACATAAAAAGCGTTAAAAAAAATGAGCTAAGCCTTTGTAGAAGAAGCAGGTGTTAAAAACATAAAAACGGTGTGATTTACAGAACACCACAAAATCACACGTGTGATTTTAAAAGCACATGTGATTTGAAATCACGAGATTTTCAGAACAGGCCTGATACATTATTTTTGTGAACAAATTCAGAGGAATCAAATTTTGCAATTAGTTAATATGCACAAAACTATGTTTTAGGAAATTTTTTTACCTGCAACACAATTACTATAGTCACGGAAATCATTGTCGCAATCGAGTTAAGATCGTTATTGCCATTAAATGATTACCGTGATCACAAAATATCTGCCTGCGATCACTTTTTGATTGTTAACATCATGCTGCTCTTAAGTTACCATTAAAGTAAAATATATTATGTGATATATTATACCTAGTTGGGCCCCGAAGGCACTAGTGTATCATCCAGAATAAGATTACTGACTATTTACTTACGCGTAATTTCACCGACATGCAGGAAAAGCTCTACGCATGATTGAGTTAATATCCCCTAAGGTGGGCTTAACAATAAACTCCCTTAAGAAAAAAATAATGTAAACCAACATAGAAAATATATCTCTTGATGGTGTAGGGAGTACATCTAGGCTCTGTTATTTCGAAGTCGGGAGGCTCCTTCCGAAAAATCAAGAACAGGCTTGGAAAGGGAAATCTTGCGTTTTGCATACTAATCGCGTTTATGGAGCTACTCCCAACTCTGCACAAGCATAACAATTTAAATCTAAATATAACAGTAGTGTTAAGGCCACTCTGCTATACGGCTGCGAATCATGGAACACCGCTCCAAAGGATGTCGGTACTATCCAATAACTTGTAAACCGCTGTCTAGGCAGAATAATGCGAAATTTTGACCTTCGCGTATTTGCAACGAAGCACTCAGGACTACTGCGCACCAAGCCCCCTTAATGGCCGAATTTTGCACTCATAAATGGCGCTGGATACGACATACCCCTAGAAAACACCCATCGACATCACGGTCATTTACGCGCTGGAAGACCAGCGTACACATGGAAGAAGTAGTTATAGAAAGAAATCAGATCGACTGCTAGTGACAGGACTGCTTGGAATTACTTTGTACTGCAGTCCGTGGGTAGTAATGGACCAACCAGAATAAAATTATGACATGAGGTTTAGATTCATATAAAAGTAATTTTTAAAGAAATTAACATTATGCTACAACAATATAGAAAATGATCTTTTGGCTAATTTATGAAGAAAAAACCCTGCTTTTTTTAGGAGTGGTATTTGTATGGGAGCAATGTTTAAATATGGTCCGATTCCCATTAAAATTTGGTGTAGTAATTTAAATTGCAACAAAATATTTTTGAGCTTTATTTGATTTAATCGATAAAAAGATGTTTTAAGTGCAGAAATTATCTGTGACCGAAGGAAATTATTCTCACTATTTTCAACACGTTTTGTCAGTATAACAATGGAAACTTGTGTTTTTAAAATGCCATCAAATTATCTTCAAAATAGCCGCAGACCACATAACCAAAAAAATACTAGGGTATCCGTATATCCCACTATAATTTTAAATAATTTTTACTTTCACCACCAAAAAATTTATTTTCGAATCTTTTAGTTAAATGTTAAAAAAATTAATTAAAAAATCATCTATAATATATTTAAATAAAAACAATTTTTAAACACCCACTTATTTGATAATTTTTTTATAAAAAAAACTATTAATTATACGAGTACCCCGGGTATGTGTTTGCGTAGGTACCTAATTAAATAAAAGGTCAAGGTAACGTTACTAAAATACATTTTTGCTAGATTCTAACTTTCAATACTCTATTTGTTTTGGACTTGCAGGTCGAAACGTTTAAAGTAGCTAGTAGACACACGTGTACCCGGCTATGCCTTCTAGGGCTACATTTAATAAGAAATTGAGTTAATCGGTGTACTAAAAGGTGGCTCTATATAAAACATACATAGCACAATAACATCTCTATGTCCAAGTCAACATGTGTGTAAAGTTACTTACTATTAAAAATTAAATTTTAGGATTTAAAATTTTCTAAATTTTTTTAACCCACCCTCATTTAAAAAATATCAGTAACAGTTATAAAAAAAACACCGGATATAGATATCAAATCCCAATTGAGAGGAATTTGTTAAATTAATTATAGATTTTTGCTTTTAAAATTGTCTACTCACTGCCATTAATTCTATTTTGCACTTTTTCTCTATTGTTTTGACTTTTTTGATTAAATTTTGTCGGATATTTTGTAACATTTAAATGCACATTTACACAGAAATAAAAATAGACCTTTTTAATATTTTGCTTAAAAATTTACATATATTTTCAAACATTTTTATAGAACGAAAATATAAGAGAATCAAACCTAAACCTTAAACCTTAAAAAAAAATTAGGATTCATTTTTTACTGAACAAAATCTATAGGTATACTAATGTAATTGTTGTGATTGACAGTGTTTTACAGATAATATAAAAGAATTATTATATATTTTAAAACAAATGGTAAAATACAAAATATGAATTGAAGAGAGAAAAGAAATCAAATTCAATTTCAGCCAGAAAAAAATCCTTAACACATGTCAAAATTTTTAGCCAAATATAACAGATTTGACTGGAGTTTTTTTAAATGCTTCTATTTGAAAACTTTTGCAGGTAAAAGGTCAAACGATCATGATATAAAAAGTGTGTAAACGTATTTGCATATGTAAACGTATATACGTATGAATGTAAAAATATATATATGTATACATTTTGATACACTGGTCATATTTGTGTTATAAAAGTGAATAATATATAAATTGTAAAATAAAGTATTTGAAATCAGGCACAATTACTGTGATTTTTTTATATAGGACCCAGAACAAATGAAATAAATTGCTGATACGGACTACAAAAATAGTAAATTAAATTGTAAAATTATAAATAAAGTTGTAGAAATATGTTGTAAATATTTTATCTAAATATATTTACATACATATAACAAAATTATATTTGTGTAACTATGAAAACTGGCACATACATTTATTCTTTTTCAACAAAACTATTTAAATAATTAAGGTGAAAATTTTAAAAAATTTTAGTATTTTAAATATTAAAATGGCGAAAAAGGAACTTTTAAAGTTGCTAAAATATTTCAAATATATTTAACTAATTATGTGTTAATGGCACAGTTAAGCCAACTGTTCAAAATAAAAAATGGCAAAATGTATCAAAAGAATATGGTTTAAAAATTGCTAAATATTGGCTGAGATATGGATCAATAATATTTTAGTTTTACAAAAACGTATCAACCTTCATAAAAAAAACTGACAAAATCTTTTTTTAAAAAACAATTTTTTTAAACAAGATAAAAATCGCTAAATGTTTACATTGGTGTTGCCAGTTAGTAGATAATTAACTCAATCTGCGAGTAATTTAAATTGCCATATGTATGTAATTGTTTTTTCGGTGTAGATCAGGTGTAGTACACTATTTTGAGCTAGGAGTTTTTGGAAATCTCTCCAAGACGACTGAGTTTGTGTTGAAGGTGTTAGAGGAAAAAAATCTAAAGCCTAGAGTACACAGATTGTGAAAAGCCACATGCACATGTGCATCTGACGTAATTTTGACGTCATTACAAAGACTAGACATTCTTAAAGTTTTTATCGCATGTGTGTATGTACATCTACATATTATTACAATTTTATACAAACTAATACAAACAACAGGTTCTTCTAATTAAATAAAAACCGATGGTTTAAATCCCAGAGCATATGGGAATTTCATATTGCTGACAAATATTTAAAACACGAATTAAATAAATATGTATGTATTTGTATCATGGCTTAAGAGTCGTTGTCATTCTGTTCCGACATCAAAACGACAATTATAACTTAAAACTAAAAAAAATATAATGAAGTAGTTACTCGAATAAAATCATTGTTTGATTTCAGTAATAAAATTTATACCAGTCTATATATTGTTGATTCAAAAATTATACAGTGTATGAGCTTTATAAAGATTTAGAACCCAAAGTTCATTAAAGAATATTATTCAAACGAAAAAATAATTTGGGGAAAGATATGTTCCCAATACAGTAAAAAAAAAATTATTTTCATTTTGTAATTTTCAAATACTTCCGGTTTTTTCTAAACAATTCATTCATTTTATTGATAAAAAAAACTGGGAATCCGGAAATATGCTCTAACAACGCGTTTTATGCGCATTAAATATGCAGTAAAAAATCGAAAATATGCCCTGAAAAGTATGCCCCAAAAAAAATCAAAAATTGCTCATTTGAAAACCTCTAAAACGGATAAACATATTGTTTCTGTCTTGATTGATCACACAAGAAAAAAATGCAATTGCATATTTATGGTTTCCCTGAAAATGAATATAATTTTACAAAATTTTAAATTCTAGCCCCGCTAAGCCAGTGGCTGGTCAGTAGTTTAGAGAATATTTAGCCCCTTAATATTTAAGATCATTACAGGAAGCTTGTGTACTAAAGAAAGCATAAAAAGGACCGTCAGTGAAAATGTGTTACCTTCCCTAGATATATGCAACAAGATTTGAAAAAACAACAACATAAACATTTTATTAATTTACTAAGAGCTAAAAATGGTATTTTTTAAAAATTTGTTTGTAGTTTCTATATGAATACCAATGCAAAGATTTATATTGATCCCCAAAAATATTTTTTTTTTTGGTAAAAGTTGTTGTTAAAAAAAAACGTTAATTTAATATTAGGTGTTATTTTATTTTAAGCGAGTAATTTTGAATTATCTAAAGTGAAATATTGAATTTTATTGGGGATAAATAACACTGCATTATATTGCCTACTGATTTATTTTTTTAATTTAAAAATTGTTAGATTGTAAAACAATTTTATCTTTTATAATTTAAGATATAAAGTACTAAGACTTGATTTCTTTATGAACTTTTTTTCTTGGGGAGACAGGCATGAAATTGGATTCTTGTAGGCGAAGGCTTAAAAAGACTAATTTACCACGCATGCCTTTCCAAAAAGAAAAAGAGTCACACTAATAATCTTGTTTAACGCTTTTCTAAATAATCTTAATAAGTTTCTTATGGTTATATCCAGGGCAAGTTTATGAAAGGTGCTGCATGAAAAATAAGCTTTTGCCAGTTTTTTGAAAAAAAAAAAATTTGGTTTATACAAAGGTATTTTTGCTATTAAGCAATCAGTTTGCAAAAATATAATTGATAGTTATATTTTTAAAAAATTTAAAGGCTTATTTGTTTTTTCTGTTTTCAGTGAACAAATTACAAACAAATGAAATCTATAAATATACCCTATTATATAGGTCTTATATTTATATTTAAAATTTGAACTCAATTACTTTTAAAAATTGTAGATTTATTTCTTTATTTTTAGTGTATCAAATGGCTCCCCAGCCAATTATGATTCATTATGAATTAATCATAATATTGTTGAGGGGCATTGCTATTTTTTAAAACTCTTGAATCAAATTTTAAAATTGTTTTATGCATCAACATAAAGTAATTGTTTATAAAGCTTTCTCAAATTCAATGAATTAACATTATTCCACGAATTTATTGTCCATAATTAAAGAAGTCAATTTTTAAACACAAGCAATTTTTTTTAAACTCAGATTTTTTTCTTAAAACACTTAATTATTCCCCTTCAATTTGTTCAAGAAACTTAATAACGTTCAATGTTAATTTTAATAAACTTTATAAAAATTACTTCATACATTTCTCTCATAAAGAAAATATTAAAAAAAAAAAACAACTTAAAAAAGTCCTTTTAATTATGTAAATATTTCTTGTATTTAATGTTGCCCCAGCCACCACAAAATAATTTATTACGCCACTTTTAGTAAAAAGAAATAATAATAATAAAAATCATTAGAAGAGGGATGAAAAAAAGTGATAAATTAATTTGGTAATGTACACTTAAAAAAACTGCCCTTTTCATAAATAAAATGTAAAACAAGTGCCACAAAATGTTGCCCAGGACTCACACAAAAACCAAAAAAATGTAAAAATAAACAAAATGTATGACTAAGTGAGACGGAGAAGGAATGAACGAAAGTTGTTTGTATTTAATTTGAAAGTTTTTCTTTTTTTCACTTTTGGCTGGTTAAATAATAAAATAAATATAAACAAATTTTACTCAAATTAAAAATTTTTTTTATACCCTTCACCGAAGATAAAAAGGTTTATATAAGTTTGTCATTCCGTTTGTAATCTCTACAATATTGATCCTAGACCCTACTTTATATATTCTGGGTCCTAATAAGAAGCGAAGTTGATTTAACAGTGTTCATGTGTATGTTGAAATGGGGTGTGAGAAGTCCCCAGAAATGATGGGGACCAGGCTGTTATACGTTTATGTCAAATATACTCCGTCAAAGTTTCCTATAGAAATCGGCCAGATCGGTCCATATATGACTAAGATATTAGCAAAAACCCATGAATGCCTCTCATTATAACCATAAATTTCCTTTCGTTTTTCTTTATATCTGGAGAACGGCAAGAGGCAAAGGTTATAAATTAGGAACCAGCATCTTAGCTATCAATGCAGAGGATATCTAAAAAAAGAATAGACGGGATTGGAAAAGTGGACGTGGCAACTCCCGTACAAAGACATTAAATATTTGTGTATATCTATAATTCGGTACCAGCATCCATAGCAAACATCCAAAAACATGTGTTTGGAAGAGGAGTGGGCGTGGCACATAATAGATTTATTTATAAGTAAGGTACGGTTTTTATATAATTTTCTGTTTTTATCGCATCATGGTGGAGATTATATAGACAGATTTGGCATAGCTAAATAAAACTTGGTTGGTGGTAGCACGCACAGAATTAGGCGTGCTGCAAGTAGAGTCGACAGTGACTCCGTTTTAACACTACACAACTCGTCAAGAATTGGAATCCCCAATCAAACTTGAGCCAGGGGCAATACTGAGGTGTCTAGAGCCAGCCCGTTGCGTTGAGGTATTTCAGCAAGTTGCTGAGTTTCACCAGCGATATCTCCGAGATTCCTTGCATAAGGTAATTCCCAAATTATCCATGTCGTATTGAATTAAACACTGGGCAATCCCATGTAGATGAAATACTGTCTCCTCAGTTACTGGTTCCCTGCAGCTGCGGCAGCATTCATTTAAAGGGAGGTCGAGTCTCATAGCATGCGCCTATGTCATATGTGGGCCACGTTGCTTTGGTAGCCCTGCAGCCATCCAGTTTCCTCCATTTATCATCAGCCATATCCAGATAATGTCTGAAAATTTCGCTACTGATAGTTCCCAGGGATGTTGCGATTGGCACACCCTGTGAAATATCAAGAGCGGCTCCTGTCTTGGCCAGCCCATTCGCCTGTTCATTACCGTAATGGTGCCTATGCGCATCGACCAAAATTAAGGTAATGTCAGATAGGCTGCCAAGCTGGATAGTTCCTCCTTACACTGGTCGACGAGAATGGACGTTGTTTTATGTGACCTTAGTGACAGCAGTGCCCCCTGGCTATGGACGAAAATGCCAATTTTGCCTCTGATGTTTCTGCAGTACAGTGTTCTACATGCCTCTCTTATCGCCAATATTTTAGCCTGAAATACGCTGGCCCAATCTGGCAGGCGGAAAGAGAGATTCACGTGCAGTTGCTCCGAGAAAATCGCAGAGCCAACATGGAAATATTACCTTGAATTTTTTATCAAAGTATGTACGGGGTATCATAAAGTCCGTTGGTCGTCTCTAAAGATGTGGGCTGTTTCTGTAAGATCCCTGCATGACCGTACGTCCTCGCCTTCCAACATCCCGATGCAGAGAGCCTAACCGCACTGTTGATGGATATGACCATAAGGTGTAATTTTATTGGTATAAGGTGCAGTATAGTATTCAGAACCTCTGAAGAACAAGTGCATAATTGGCCCGCTATTCCAATACAGGCTGATCTTTGTACTCTGCCCAGCTGATACACGACATATTTCCTGCCCGTCGCGGTCCACCATACCAAAGATCCATATGTAAGAATAGGCCGTACTATTGCCGTGTATAGCCATTTGACCACTTCTATTCTACGGAATGCATAATAAGCCACCGTAGCCTTCCTGACCAAAATAAAACACTCTTACTTGTTTTATTTTAAAATTATTTTATGTAATATTTTGCAAAACCCAAAAGTGAACAATATTTTAAATTTCCTTAGCAGCGCTGAAAGTTTAAATGGTCTAAAAAGTATTAATGATTTTTTTTTTTTGCAAAATAATGTTTATTTGGCTGGTTTTTATTGGAGGGAGAAAAATAAAATATTATATAAATTTAACAAAATAAGAAAAGTAAGGAAATAAATCGCGAAATAGTCATTAATTATGTTGAGTCAACTTGTTTTTTAAAACTTTTTAGGCACAAGTAATTAAAATTCTAAATTCTGATTATTAGCATTTTTCAAATATTTGGCTCGCAATAAAAAAAAAAAAAATATAAAAACAAAATGAAACAAAACTCCTTTAATTCTTTTTAAGGAAGTTTTACCAATTTTACTTGCTATGCTTGAGTAACTATTCATTTTTACTCATTTTATTTTTATTTTAAAAAGTTTTTAAACAAATCCATATTTTTTTACAATCCTTAATCTGAAAGATTACAGTAAAAAAGGTCTAAACCGAAAAAAAACATGTTGGTGTTAGTTACAAACTTCAAATGTATTTTCCCTAATGTATGTGTTTAGAAAATAAAAAAAATGTGTAGAATATAAAAATTTTATCTGGAAATCAATTTGTACAAGAGTTGCTTTTTATAAATTGACTTAAGTGTCATACGAAACGAAACCAAAGAACTAAATGGAAAAAATAAGCCCCAAAGAGTAAAACCGTATAAATAAATTAACACAAATACTAATGCACACACGCACTGACACTTTATCACTCTCACAAACCATCTACCCTATTGTTCTGACAGTTTTATTTGGATACTGGCTACCAAGTCACCAGATTGTCGGTTTAGGTATCGAGTCTTTGTGCTGGCTGCCCGATAAAGCACTTAAATTCTTTACTTTTTTCCTTATTACACATATAATATATATAATGGAATTTGCCTTGGGGCTTCCTCTTTTTAAGTAAGATAATAATAAAAATTTTCTTTATATTTTTAATCCAAATTTAGAAATTTTCTTTATGTTGCGTACGCAGAGTAGAAAACTAATTACTTAACCGATTAGCATGAAATCCAGTTCCGTTTAAGAAATCGGTTTCTCTTTTCATGTCTCTATGAAATCAATAACACTGTGGACTATAATAATTTAAAACCTTAATTCAAAACCATTTTCAGTTTTTGTTTCTACGTTCAGATTTCTTTTTAGAGGTTGGGCTAATATTTTGCCCGGAATCAGGCGGTTTTAGCATTTTCATCATAACTTGGGAACGATTTGTCCGATTTTGATTAAGACACAAGCTAATGATTAGAAATAAAATTTTATTTGAGTCATCCAAATAACTATTAAAATCCTAAAATAATTATAAAAATGTAAACTTTTTGCACTTAAATTTTTTTATGATTTTTTAAAAATAAAAAATTGCATAATTGAACAAATAACACTGTGTAAAAAAACTGACAAGCGAGACAAGCCGCTGGGTAAACCTAATTCGAGTTCCAGTGGTGATTCAGCGTAATCGAAATACGCATGTCAGAAAGAGTTAAATTCGAGCACAGTGTAAAAAAATTAATAAAATTAATATTTATACACCGATTTTCATGATCCATGGCTAATTTTATTCGAAATATACCAGGCGTTTAGATAAATTATAAAAATATAAAATTATTGAACTCTAATTTTATTATGCATTTTTTAAAACGAAAAACCAATTTTAGAATAAATCCAAAACAGTTAAAAACGTAAAAAAAGGAAATTTTATTTCTCATTATTTGTTTCTGTCTTAATCAAAAGAAGATTAAACGTTCCCAACTTATCATAAAATAAATAAGAATAACCGCCTCATTTCGGACGAAATATTAGTCTAGCCCTTAAACAAATCTGAACCCGATAGAAAAACACTGAAAACGGATTTGAATTAAGCGCTTTAAAATCATTATATTTAGTCCACATTTTTTTATTTAAAAGGTGCAACTGATAACTTTGCTCATTACCATGTTATGTATAACATAGTGTGTCTAGGTGATCTGCAGAAAATTCATTACTTTACTCATTCTCACGTAATCTTTTGTACAAATGTTTAGTACAATTTTAATTTGTTTAAAATTTTTAAAATTTGACAATTTTATTTTATATGTTCGACCAATAAAAGTTAAAAGGCTTTAAAATACTTGCGAATTGATGAAGTAATCAAACGATTTATTAGAGATAAAATACTTGTCCTAATTGCTGTTAAAAAACAAGCAGCAGATTCAAAATATTTTGAAAAATTTCAAATTTGTGTACATGTCTAAGAACTAACGGGCAGATTGTAATAAAAAACCTAAAAAAGGCTTAAGATATTTCCCTTTTTTTCTTGCTTTCCCTTTTATTCTTTAAATATTTTTATAACTCAATTTTGTGGTATTTGTTTTTTTTTTTGCTGCTTTTATAAAGTATTGTATTTCATAAAATCCTTTATGTTGACAGTGTTACAATAAATAATTCCTTATTTCCTTGAAGGAATCGCACACACATACATATATAATTTTAAAATACAATTATTTGTGAAGGCAAAACTACCTAGAAATTTTAAGAACTTTAAAATCTACTAAAAAAAATCCATTGAAATAATTACGCATTTAAAGTTATTAAATATTTATTGGAATTAATTAAAAACAAATTATTGAGCGCAAAATATTTCTTGTTTCGTAGACAATAAATAGTACAATGCAATAATAATTTTAATCATTCATATAAAATAAGCAATAATAGAAAAATTTAATCAGCTCCCCTTAAGAAATCGTATGAATGGTTGCCATATTTATTTAAAAGCTTACAACAATTCAGGAAACTAGTAGGAACACAACTGGGACGAACGACTAGATTTTGGCCGCGAATATTCGTCGCCAAAAATAAAACATATTGGTGTACATGAAAACATAGACAATAATAATAATAGGTGGCCGTGCTGGGGTTTAGTGCTCAAGTAGTTTAGTACTTCATTTACTAAAATAATATTTAAATTATAACTAAACTAATTGTTTTATTTTTGACTTATATTATTTAAAATAAATATGCAAAATAGTTTGCTATAAAAATTGTTTTTAGTTTTGATTTTGTTAATTTTTTTATTTTTTAAGTATAAATTTTTTTCATATGGTCACACACTTTTCTCATTACAAAAGCTGCACTCTGCGAATTTTTACTGAAAATTCGTCGTGTTGGGCGAAATTCGTCTACCGTCCCAGTTGTGTTCCTAGCATTACTCTTACGAGAAACGTATCCTTTCTTCTTAGAATCACAAAATAAAGAGACAATCGTAATATGCAGCGACCATGTGTAAGATACCAAACAAATTTCTTTGCTGAGTATTGGCATGCAGTTCAATAACTTCAATTTTTTTTATTATTTGTTTTAGTTTCTAAATATTTTTCCACAATTTACCTTCCTATACCCGCGTGGTGGTCTGAGAGACGGACGAAATACTTTTCTATGCATATTTATTTTTCCAGAAACGCTAGAAAATGAATTTGCTGCTAGCTGCCGGATATTTATAACAAGGTTTATTTAAGTGCTCTCCGCGTCTTTGTATATGGCGCTCGTGCTGGTGTATTCAGTAACATTCGGTCTGTGAGTCCAACGCGGGTCTGTTGCTTTTGTCCTGATTTTTATGTTGACTGCAAATTCAACATGTGATTTGTGTAATCAACAACAAGTGTTTTTAGGATTGCAAAAGTTAAGTTTTGTTTTTTTGAGGAAACAAATGTTTAGTTTTGTTTTTATGGTATTCAAAAAAGACCATCGTTTTTGATGACTAATAAAATTAAAGAAACTTCATTTAAAAAAATTTCATTTGTTAAGGTTTTGTTTTAAAAATCAATGTAATTTTCGGCCTGTGAGACCTCGCGCGAGTATATGTTTTGCAAAAATTAGCACGGGTACAGGAAGGTTAAAAGTCTTTTAAAGCATTATCTTGTTATTTTTTTTAACTACAATGATTTTTCCAACGAGTAGTGACTAGAATTTCAAACTTTTTCTCAAAGCAAAATAAAAAAAATCACTCCTTAACGTCCTTACCAGTGTGACCAGATCTAAAAAAAATTTACAGCTAAATCTGACATTAGACATGGACAAAAAATGCTAAAACTAATTTTAAAAAATGATAAAAATAATGCTAAAATTTTTCAAAGGTTTTTGTTAAAAATTTATTACCAGTATGAAGTTTTATTCGATGCAAAATATATTTTAGTGACTTGTTTTTTAAAGATTTTGAAATAAATGGTTATATTTAAACAAGTGGATAGATTTTGGTAAAGCATCTGATACACATAAATATGAAGCACAGGTAGTTGAGATTAAGTTTTATGTTTAGGGGCCCGCAAACCCTTGATACTGGCTAAATTCGAACGATTTATTTCTATGATATACAAATTTTTTAGGTTATTTAATTTTTTATAGTTTAGAAAAAGTTTAAGCTTTAGAATTATAATTTTTTCAGAAGTATAGAGCAAAAAAAATTGTTTCACACATTTAAACTATTGAATTTTTATCTTAATACAAAGTGAAATTGCCTTGTACTTTTATATCGTAATATCAAAAGGTAAATAATATTTACAATCAACATGATAAGGGCATTTCTTATATTCCCCGTATATTCTATTTTTTTTAACAAGATTGGTAAGATGTTTCGTAACATAAGAATTATCCCTTTTCATACGAAATTATTTTAGGTACAACTATTTTAAGTCAGAATTTATTATTACGTATTTCCAAAAAAAAAAAATAAAGAATAATCAATAGAACTATTCGTCCAAATTTGTAAAAGAAATAATGCTAAAAATAGCTAAAAACATTTTCTAAATATGCTAAATAAAATGCCAAGTGCTAAATTAAAATCTTGGAGCTTAATAAAAATTTATAATGCTAAATTTAGCTGCAAAAATGCCAACCGTGTGAAATGCAACAACCAAAGTATGTATATACTTTGGCAGCAACTAAGTAACAAAGTAAACACATTTCTTATTTACACAATCATATAGTCAGGGTTGGGCAGTATGCCAAATACAAATTTCACAACAAATCTCGTTTTAGAAAGATTCACTATTTAGTATTTGCTAAGTGTACTTTTTTATGGAATAGTTTCAGAAGGTCCTAATCGGACGAAGTTTTAATAGACTGTATTGCGCACAAGATGAAATTATATTTTAAATAAATTATTTGATGTTCGTAAAAACCAGATTAGATGGCTTTAGGGTAACAATTTGACACATCTATTCACCCTAGTTACGAAATGCGGTGGTTATCAGAGACCATTACGACAGATGAGAGGCAACGAACTCAAAACATTGCAATTGATGCCTCAGAGGCAGCGTTACCGTTGGTGCTACTAAAGTAGCAATTTGACACTTTTTCGACTGCTTGGATACGATTTTGCTACTTTTACAAAATGCACACAAGTGTGATACTGTTTGTAATTCTTGCAACTTTTTTTGGTATTTTTTACTTAATGATGAGATACTTTTTGAACTTTCTGTTTTATTACAACTCTTAGCTTTAATATAAACTGTAATTGTTTTAATATATATATGTAAGCAAGCTTATCTGAAAAAATATTTTGGCTATCGTAATAAGCTTAGCATTTATTGCGAATATATTATGTAACATGTGTACATATTAATTATTCGCAAGTAAGTGCTATGGGAAGTACCGCTTGCTATTGTGGTTGTGCGGTATACCATGATGAAATAAATACTGATACCATGGCGTATACTTCAGGGTTGTCCGATTTTTTTCACCTTTGTGACCAATTATACACCGAAAATCGCCCAAACGCGACAAATTTAATTTTCTTAAGATTTTTGTAATATTCGCCAAAAATCGCAATATTTGATTTTAATATAACATTTAAATTAACATTTTCATGGTTTATGGCTAATTTTATTCGTTATATACCTAATTTTGATAATTTATTAAAATGTAAAATTTTTTCTTTCATATTTTTTTTTTTTTAATATCGAAAAATGTACCTATTATTTTTTTAATATCTCCGAAACTGTTGAAAATAAAAAAAACTATTGGTGGGATGCCTAAAATGGAATTTAATTCCAAATCATTCGCAATAGTATACAAATTGGACATATCGCTCCCAAGTCATGATGAAACATACATATTATCATCATGCCCCCAAAAATGAATAATACATAAAATTTACAATTGTCCTACGATTTCAATGAAATATGCCGTCTTTTTTCATACTTGTGGATTTTAGATTAATAATAAAAATGTCAAATTTCTGTCCTTCTAACTATTGTATGAAATTTTGACAACAAAAATAGTACCAATTTTGCAAATAATATATTGCCACGAATTTCTGAATAACTTCGACACCGTTGAAAATATAAAAAAACTTATACGGATGGCTCAAAGGCTTTTAAAAAACTAGACATGATAAAACCAATTATTGAACATATTTGGATTCAGAAAGCTAAGCTCAATTAAAATCAAATTAAAAAAGTTTTTGCTTACATCTGATATAATCTTTGGATTTTTTTTAAGTATTTAAAAATGTTATTGCAAAATTTAAAAAAAAATAAATAAACACGTGCAAAAACATTATTTTGTGTACTTCTTCCTATTTTAAAACATGTGCCGCTTTTTTTTCTTAAATCACCGTTTTGGTGCCACTTTTTTTTTTTGTAAAAATCCACTTTTTTTGGTATTTTTTGAAAATATCCAACGGTACGCTGCTCAAACGAATATTATAAAAAAGTGTTTCTACAAATTAATATCAGCTTGAGCTCATAGGAACCCATAGAAATATTATGTTTTTTAGGCTGTTTCATTTATTCTCCTAGAAGAGGCTGCTTGTCTAGAGCTAAAGGTTATTTTTTTAACCAATAGAAACTTGGAATTGTAAAAAATAACACAAAAATTTTAATATTTACAATAATTAGTATTGTGGTTATTCTATTGAACCGTGAATGGGTTTTAATCCAAATTTTGATATTTTAAATCAATCAATAAACAAACCGCCTGTTCAACAACTTCGAATGTTAACGTTCGCATTGAATTTTTTATGGAAAATATTTTTAAAACTGAGTGTTTTGCATATTAATTTTCCATGCGAATGTTAAAGTTCGAAATTTGTGGACAGGCAATTAATTTTCATTAAATTATTTTTGTGAAGAAAGGAAAAAACCTTAGTATTGTTATGGTTAACAGCTAAGGCACAAGCTCTATTTTTACATTTGTCCTTCATGTTGTACTGAAAAAAGGTCGATAAGAAAATGAAAGAAAAAACATGAATTACAGAAAAATGTACTTTGGCCTTCAAGAAGAATTCTTGACAAAAAGTACGAAAAACAGAAGTAAGGAAGAACATGTAAATAAATTAAAAATAGATATTCATTCAAAACAAATTTCGATCTACAAAAGTTAAAATACCATATGTTTTAAAGATTGATGTTTGACTATTGACTGCCAACCGTCGTCGATGGCGGTGAGTGTTAAACGGCAAACCCCTCTAAGGAGATTGTTTAATATTTATATAAAAATATCAAAGAAGCCAAGCATGAGCCGTGTGCCATTTGAATCACGAAGTCGAATCGATGACTGATTATTAAAGTAAATGTCGATAACGCGGTAGCGTTTATCAAACTTGAATATATTCATGATGATTTCCCACAGTATACTGATCTTAAATGCTGAAAAGTGAACGCAGTATGACAGTTCGCTAACCGTTTCGTAAATTTTATCGGGCTTAAAAAACAGCCTTTACATTTGAATAAATCTAGTGCTAATGAAAGGAAATTCTTGTTTTGCGCTGGGCTTGTTACTTAACTGATAATTGAAAAAAAAGTATTGTGTATTTTGTATATGAAATATACAACTTAAATCTATTCTGCATTTAAAATACACGACATAAAATAATTTTTTTTTTTTTTAATTAAAAATTTTGTATAAAAATAAGACCTCAAGCTTGAAAATTTAATTATACATCAAAAGAATAAAGATCGAATAAAGTACATTATTTTTCTTTTAAATACACGAATTAATTGTATTATGTATTATGTATTTTTATTTTTCAAATACATTAATGCATGTATTTTGGCCACCACTACATATAGATAAGTGTTTTTGACAGATGAGTTTGGCTTTTTTCTCCCTCCTTCTGTTCTAGTCGATATTCTATGAATTTTCCATTCTTTTAGATTTTGAAAATAAATGACTCAGTTATATTTTTATGATATTCATTTATCAACGAATTCGTTGGCAACGAAACATTATATTTGTTATTATTTACTATTATTGTCGTGAACGAGAATTATACTGACGATATTAATAGCAAAGTCTAGATATAATTGAAATCATGCAACGATTCCCTGACATTTCCTTTCAAATTCAATACACATTTGAAGCGAGTTAATGACTCTTGAACACGCAAAAGTCCTTAAGAAACAAAAATGTATTCTTGAAAATGAAACAGAACAGCACATTTTTACTATTATTTAGCGTATTTGACTGTTCTTTTAAGAGAATAGTTCGTTTTTTACTTACAAAATATATGAAAACTACAATCTCTGACTGCAATTTTGTTAAATTTTTGCAAATTATAAGACATTAAAAAAGCATTTAAGTGACATTTTCAAGTGCTGAAAAAAAATATGTTTAAACTGTTAATACTTAACACTTTAAAACACTTTAGTAGAAACAAATATTCAATACAAAACAGGAAACAACGTCTGTGTTTAATTGTATAAATATTTAACTTTTGTTGCTTTAAACTTTCAGTTCTATTGCTTTCATGTTTATTTTAGCGTTATTTTTCAAACTAATTGAATACTTTTATTTAATCTCTACTCAAATTTCACTTGTCAATTTACTTCATTCTTTAAACGAAATTAATTTCGTCACGAAAATGTTTAATTACAAGTGTCTGTAACTATTTAACTTATAAAACTAAAAGCATTTTAGCAAGTACTTGACATATTGGCAATACACTGTTTCCAAGATTAAAATAATAAATTATTTAGAGATAATAAACTGGAAAAATACAGTTCGATATGGTCACGGATACAAAAGTCCTTAATATTATGGTCACTTAAATGATACTTAATGTTTCCGCAATACAATTTTTGTTATTCAATGAGTCCAATACGTGTCTGTCACAATCACTTTGTAGTTCCCCACAACTTTATTCATACATACATATATGGTTGCGACAACCATGTAAGTGTTGCCGTTTTCTTTTATATGTTTAAAATTATTAAACAATATTTGGCTCTTTTACCTTATTTTAAGAGCAACATACAAATTATATTTGCAAGAGAAACCTCAACATTTTTCTTTACAACCATACGGTTGTTTGTTGTTAACAAAAACTTGTTGAACAGCTATAAAATGGTTGTAGGCATCGCAATATTGTTGTATATTTCTAATATACATTAAAACATATTTGTAGATTCTTTTAAAAGATAATTTTCTACTGCCATACTCTTTGTTAAAGTACACGTAGGGAAACACATATTTCGATATGGTCATGTCCAACAAGACCACTTTTAATAAAACAGCTTTAGACATGTTTTGGTAACATTAAACATATTGTCGTCATCGTCAACAATATTATGGTTATATAAGTCCTTCATCAAGAAGCAATAATCAATTAGACTAAAATGTACACATCAGCGGACTAAAAATAGTTGCGGTCACTCCAGGGCTATAAGCACAATGATCTTCAACTTAAGGGATGGCCATACCTTTCCAGTTTTGGTTCACGGTCGTCGTTACAGAACACTGATAACAAGCTCTAAGTCACGAGAAGAAGTGGGCTTGGGAGTACACTTAAGTAAGCTCAACCTTTGTTCATCGCGAAAACTGCCGGATCCCTATAACTTTTTCTACGCGGAGATACTTGCGATCCAGGCAGCTGAAGATTGGTTCAGACTATCCGCTCTTTCGACGACGGCTGTAGATAATTCCACTAATAGTCGTGCCGGCGTTTGATCCTTGAATTCCCTTTCTCTGTGAACGAGAACAGCCCTTAATTAACGCTTATTCAACGAGATGGCTATGCAGTTTGATATCTGAATATTGGTCCCAGGGCACGGGTACATACAGGGGAAAATAAGGGCGGATGAGCTTGCTAGAATCGGCACTACCTTACGGGTTTCACTGTATCTGAATGGTCACTTTTGGTATCTTTTGTCACGGAACGCTGTCTTATAAGTAGGCATGCGGCTAGGAGGCGGACACTATGAATACTGCCGCAGCTACGATAATGAAAATCAGGAGGAGGATGCAGAATACCTTCTTTGTCACTACCATGCACTGGCGAAAAGCCGAAATCTGCCATTGACGGATTGGATGATATCACTGGTGATGAATGGGGCACATTTTTAACTGCGTAAGAACTTCGGGTTGGTTCTAAAGTGGGTGTTCCGTTTAGTGGCTGTCCATGGTACCACAACGCATTATTGGGCCTAAGTATGTCAGCTAAGTTCTGACAGCCATCTCTACTAAACCTAAATTAGCCATGGAGAGGACTGATATAATTAAAACTTGATTGTGGTAACGATTGTCTAGTACCAGTAACCACAATAAACTTTTTTCTTTACATGTATGGAACAATTTAATTGTGTTCTTTGACAGTATTAGAAATGCGACATAAACGTGCTTTATTTAAGACGAAATTTAATAATCTTGAAGCCACTTAAGGCCAATCGATTACAGATAAATGTGTTGACAGAAATTGTAATGTAATAAATATTATATATATATATTATATATGTAATAAATATTTTCATAAGTGTATTATATATTAATAGTTTTTATATTCATGTACAAATTAATAATTACTAAATTTGAATAGGTTTATACTTATTTTGTTTTTCTTATCACGAATATGCATTTTTGGTCAAATTAAATGTCTAATATTTTGTTTAAAGCGGTTTCAAAACAGTTTCACTAAAAATTCAATGAGTAATTGACAAGGGAATAAATAAGTCTCTTACATTGGGCATTTGAAAGTGAAAAGCTTCTTGTCATAAGAAATTATTGCATTCCATTATATCGCAACCCGTACAACGTAGGACCCTTCCATAAAGATAGTTCTATATCTCGGAAAAATAAATCTAGCAACAGGGTATTGTGGAGAAGCATATTCTAATGTTTTGTGAAAGTGATAAAGTAGCCTAGTGTTAATTAAATTCTTAAAATTACAACCCAAAAAGTCGCAAACATGTTCGCAAACATGTTCATGGATTCCCAAGCAGTAGACATACCGTATTATTCCATTAAAACATTTTTCCATCTTAGAAATATTTCCCAATCAAGTCCCGGTATAGACTTCCAAGCCATAAGTTAGAAGAGGCATCAGAATAGTATAACGTATTCGTTTTCTTATTCTTAGAGGCAGATGATTTGGAACGCTGTAAACTTTTCTTAGCGATATTAGTGTTCGAGAAATACCTGCATTTATATGATAATTAAACGATAGTTTATTGTCTATATCAAAACCCAGCAAAATTACTTAGTGTATTATTAAATAATATTGCCTTCGAATTGAGAATGATCAACATAACGTAATTAGATTTACACCAAGTATTAATATTATGTAAGTACTAATAAATCTTATTATTAAAATATACCCTTCATTCCTCTACACAAATAAGTTGCAAGTCATCTGTATACATATATCCCTTTAAATAATTAAGAGAGGAAAATAAATCATTGACGTATAATAAAAATAGCAATGGTCCTCATATTGTACCCTGAGACACACCAACGAATGTAGATTTCATGGAGGAGTTATTGTAAGACGTCTGAACATATTGCATCCTTTGGGCAATAAATGTCTCAATTAGTTTACAAGCACTTCTAGAAAATTCAAACTTCTAGAAGTTTGTAAAATTTCATGCGAAATGGATTAAAAGGCTCTACTGAGGTCAAGACTCAATAGCGAAGAGACCTTATGTTGGTCTAAACCATATTTTACTTCCTGCAAAATTTCTATTATATGACTTGTAGTGCTGTGATATTGTCTAAACCCCGACTGATAATCACATATCAGTTTTTTCCTATTATCGTACTCTAACATCTGATTATTAATTAGAATCTCCATTACTTTAGAACATACAGATAAAATACATATTGGACGATGTTCATTATATTCTTTTGCATGTCTAAACTTCGCAATCGGTAAAATTCTAGAAATTTTCCATCCCATAGGATAGTCTGAAGAAGTTGCTTCATGTGTATATACGCCATGGCCAGAGGTTAAGAGATGACACTGTCTTGCTATGAAAAAGCGATTTTTCTTTAGCAACTGTGTAAATTTATATTTATATAACATGTCTGGTTGTAGGTCTGCTTGTCTAGCTTTTCATGCGTGCTTTTGCTGGTCCGCATTTGCTCGTGTTTATTTTCATGCATATTATTTGTTAGTTGGCTTGTTTGTAATTTTGTGATAGTTTTAAACTTGTCTAAGTATAATGTTTTAACCACATTTAAGCTGCTTGAAACCATAGTAATGACTCCTTCGTGTCTGGCAAATGCTGATATACTTATGTACTTATACCACAAATTATATACACACACAACTAAATACATATGCATTTATGTTTGTATAGTCTTATTTAGCATCTTCATGGCGGTGTGTTCTGGAGCTGTAAAGTGCAGCTTAATTTATGGACTCTTATGCCCATTGAATGGCGTGTGATGAATGCCATTGATGTGGTAGAATTTTTTTATGAAATTTCAATATTAAATAATAAGAATCGAGTTTACCAGCTGCTGACCTCATTATTTTTTTAATGTGGTAATTTTATAGTGATTTGATTAAATAGTCTGTTAGGTTTATAGGAAGTTTTTAATTAGATTTTTATAAAATGTGCTCAAGCAATAACACAGTATACAATGAAATATATTTTACTAACTTGCTTTAATCATAAGTGTAACTATTACAAATATATCTCTGGTTTGGTGCTAAAAGGGTCAATGTAAGAATGTTTACTTTTGAGAGAATTGAAATTAATGTTTTTTTATAGAGGGGTCTTAGTGAAATTGACCAGCAAAAAGCTTACGAATCCGTCTTGGGTTAAATTAGTCATTGGCTGTTTTAGCAAAATAAAGGAGAACAAGAGAATACACATAATGCAACGATTAACTCAAAAGAGTAAAATATTGACATGGGCTCTATTAGCACCAAGCCACAGATACGTATCGGTTCTTTACATGTATACAAATCGCACTGGTTCCTCTAAAGGAGGTAAACTCAAAATTTATAAATTTTCAGTAGAGACAAAAAACTGTTTTCTTTTTATATATCGTTACCTAAAACGCAAAAGGCCCTATCTAACACTTTGAAAATTTTACAGGAGAAGCAAAAAAATATTTAAAATGGTAAATTGATAAATTGCCTTAAACTGTTTATAATTAATTTTTCTTCTATTTTTCTTGTTAAACCTACCAGTGGTTTTTACAAATAACAATGTTGCATATAATGTAAGCTGTTAGTTATCGCCTATGTGCTAGAAATCGCAAATCGCAAGAAAGTTGTGATTACGATTCTAAATCGCAAAGAAGGTGTGCTGGAGTTCGTAATCGCCTTAAATTTGGCGATTTTAAATCACAAGCCTACAGTAATGTGATCCACATGTGAACTTGTAAATTTCATTTAAAATTTATTTTCAACATCAATAAATAGCATATAAAAAGGAAATTTAATGTTTTCTTTTCCATTTATTTTAAAAACTCATAATCTTTTGAGAAAATTTTCATAGAAAATATAAAATTAAAAAACAACATTGTTTTAATACTGATTGTTGTTTAACAATTTCTTTTAAATTTGTTTGATTGTGAGCAGCTGTTTCTATTTAACTTCGAAAAAAATATGGTGCCAGACATTCAGACGTGTAAATGAACTTGAGAATTTGACTTTTTACAGAGCATACATGGCAAAAGTATGAACTTATATCATATTTTGTAAATAAATTAATTGAATTTATATGATAAAACTCCAAAACATTATTTAAAAGTTCTTGCTACTGGCTGCCGGCATTTTGCATGCAAATAATAATTTTTTTTTTGTTCAATTTTGACAGCTAAAACATATGTTTTATTTTTCGACCACTACTTCGAAAAAAAAACAAAACGCGTGAACTCTAGCACATGCTTAAATAAAATTGGCGATTTTCAGATCGCATGTGATTTTCAAATCATGCGATTTTCAGCACATGGCCGTATATCTATTAGCGCTTATCGTATAATATATTGTAGATAGGGCTTTTTGTTTTTTGCTAATAAAATCGCTAATTTTCGTCGAAAAATTCCAAAATTTGTTGTGGACATTTGTGTTGATGCAATACATCAGAATCAATCAAAAAGTCGATTTTTAATTTTTGGTTAGTTAGGGCCTTTTGCGTTTTAGGTAATGATATACTCTTATGTCACAAAGGTTGATACAATTGCATTTTATTTATTTTTTTTTTCTTTTTTTTTTTTGACAAAATACTAGAGAAAATTATGTAAGTTTTTTACAGTGGGTATATTTTACCACTGTACATCTATTTATTGTATAAAGTGAAAATTTAAAAAATTTGAGTTGACTCTCTTTAGAGGAACCAGTGCGATATTTAATTGCCAATTATTTTATTGTGATTTGATTGGCTCATTTTTGTGGTTGCAACAATCAGTTATCATGATGTGACTTGACAGGTACAGTACCGGTGATCATTATTAAATGCTTTTTATACCCGTCACCACAGGTGGAAAAGGTGCATTTAAGCTTGTCATCCCGTTTGTAATTTCAACATTATTGATGTTAGACCATATAAATGAAATATATTCTTCGTCCTTATGAGTAGCGAAGGTGACATCGATGCCTATCTGTATGTTGAAATGGGGTTTTCGAAAACCGTAGATAGGATGAGGTCTAGTAGGTTGTTGTAAATTGTTTGCTATTGAAATTTGACCAGATCGGTCTTCAAGTGGATGCGATATGAGCAAAAAACCACGACTGCTTCTAATTTTTGCCATTAAATGACCTGGTGTTTTTAATTTTTTTGTTGTCGAACCACGTGAGAAAGGGACCAAATTAATTTGTTTATAATTTAATTTGTTTTTCTTTTAACGTGAAATTAAAGTTCTGTCCTTCAACTTGCTTTAAAAGTGTAAACAATTAACATGTACCGGATCTTATCAAAGTTTTCGAATGATTTGAAAAACAATGAAATTTATTAGCAATTTGTGTTGGTACAATTTCATGTACTCAGTTGTCAACATTTTAAATCAATTGTTTCAACAAAGTTCATAATGAAATTTTTAGACATGGACGTATGGACGTTGTTTTATTAATTCTACTTGTGGGTCATGTATGTACAATCGTTTTTACAATGTTTTCAAAGCCAGGGTGATAATTGCAAGTGCACTTTGATTTTTAAACTCAACAATTTTTAAAACAAACTACAACAGCAATTAGTCATGTTTTGCTATGAGTTGTTAAAACAAAAATGAAATGAAATTTCGCCTTGTGAAATATCAAACCTGCCTGAATAAAATATACAATGGAAAATATTGTATTTGACGAAAATTTCATTTAAACTGCCAATCATGTCATAGAGGGTTTTATAGAAAAATGTGCAGAAATAGTTTACAATTATGTAACAAGTTTTAACTATGCGATATGTCGCCCAGAAATATTTCATAAAATAGAAGATTGGTAATAAAAGCTGTGGAGACGCTTGCCCCATGTAGTATGAATTGTAAAATCAATAAATAATTTAATGTGCTCTTTAATATGTTTCGTACAAATTTTTGAAATTGATTATTTCAATTTTAATGCAATAGTTAAAAGTCAAATTGTTGCTGCAATAAATAAAGAGTTTTCGAAGAGAAACCAAAAGAACATGCGAATATTGTTGCAAGGTTTGGCCATATAGTCTGCAATAGTTACTAATACGTATTTAAATGCAATTGAAATATTTATGACAATAGTTGACTACAACCATGTACATTTTGTGTAGTGAACAATTTGCTTCTTCCCCATATTAAAAAATCCACATTTCATTGTTGCACAAGCAACCAAGCAATTATTTGTTTGTTTATATACAAATGGTAGTTGCAAGCAACAAATGACCGTGAGCAACTAGAATATGGTTATTGTGGCCAGAAGGAAGAATGGGGCACACAGTGAAAGATTTTGAAAAAAAGGATATAATTCCGGATTTTATAAACGGTTAGTCCGATTAGAAAAAAATTTCAGCTGGCAATTAAGGACTTGTATTCGAGCTTTAGGTTTTCGGGCTATGTCAAGAGGTCCGCAGAGGTTCCCAAAGTAGGTCACCCAGGGTATTGCAAATACCAAAATGACTGTGGGAAAACAAAATCTATTTGATGATACGCTCTCAGTTTAATAAAAACAGTAAGCCAATTCCTTTAATTATACTAAAGAACAAATTTTTCTTAAAGTGTTGCTACCACATAACATTTGAAATTTTTGAAAAAGGAAACAAAGAAACATTGCGAACCTGTGGCCATAACAGCCATAACAATTGCTTTTACGTTGCATTACAGATTTTATGTCTTTTAATCTGTGTTGGCTAAAAGATTGCCCTTACGAGTAAAAGTCGAAGTATGCGAAAAAATTCATAGATGTATTAAATAAAAGAAATTATAACTGAACAATAAACTTATGAGTATTAAATAACTTAATTGAAGAGTTTCCGGTTAGTATATTACACACTTAACAAAAAGTTATAAATAAGCCAACCGTTGTCGTGTAACGAAATGTGTAAAATAACAATAAAAGTTTTTATGATATCATGCCATTTCCTAAGATAAAATCCAAACGGATTTTGTCATTAAGATGGAGTTAATAATAAAAAAAAAACTAAGAAACTGCTGTGTAATAACCTTTGAAGAAAATACAATATTGAAAAAGTTTTTAAATAGTACTTTTTACCTACAGGATGGAAGCTCTAATAGAGTATTACAACGGAGATTTATTAAGTTTCAAAATCTTGTGTTATTATAACAAAGAATTTTTCGTATTTTTTAATCTTAATAACATCCTTTACCACAGTTGGAAATGGGTATAGATAAGCTTATCATTCCGTAGTTTCTACAATATAGATCTTATGGAGTGTATATATTCTGTGTGCTTATGGGGAGCAAAGTTGATAGAACGATGTCCGTTTGTCTGTTGAAATGGATTTTCCGAAGTCCTCAAATGTTGCTATTAAAATTCAATCTAATCGGTCCACAAGTTTCTGCAATATTAGCAGAAAAATTTTCCCATAAATCCCTTGTTTTAATTTTTTTCTGTATATCTGGAGCGCCTCAAGAGCCAAAGTTTCCAAAAAAGGTACATGCGTCTTGTTTATAAATACACAGCTTCCAACAAAATATAGACAGGATTGGAGAAGTCGGCGTGACACGAAATGTATTTATTTATACCTAAAGAACGGTATTTATATAACTTTCTGTTCGTAGCACACCACTGTGAAGGGTTATCGAATCGATTATTTATGAAAAGCCTCTTGTCACAAAAAGTTATTTTTTGAAAAATTAAAAAAAACTATTTATTTTTCCTCATGAACTTTTTCGTCGTATCAACTTTTGTGACAATGTTTATGATTCTAGAGCTGAAGGTACTGATAACAGGGTTCTTTCATAATCGAATGAGGTATTATCATAAGACCTAACGATTTTCGTGATGAAAGGATTCACAAAAAATTTGCCATAGCCCAATATTGCACTATTACTTGTTTCAACTCTCAGTTTTTCTTAAAGTGGGATATTTAAGTCTAGAGCTTAAATTAATATATTCTGTTAACTCACCATTAAAACTATCGTCCACAGTGCAACATTTTTGTATGAAATTATCTCTGTGTACTTCTGTCTATTGTGCGGCCTAGTGACAATGATGACCAGAATGATCTGCTTTTCTTTTTCTTAGTTTACATAATTGAATTTGCCACGTAACATGACTTCAACTGAAACAAAATAGAAGGATGTAAAACTATAACATTTAAAACCAAGTATAATAAAAATAAAAAAATAAATTGTGTAATAATTAATTTGGTTTTCTGAAAGTAAATATTATTTTATTGTAAAGTATTCTAGGAAAATTAAGAAAATCATAAAGAATTATAATCATATCCGTGCTACAAAGACGTAAATGAGTAAATATTGGGGGTAATAGAAAATATTTAATAAGTATCAGATAAAAAGTTTTAGAATACGATGAAATTGTTAACAGTTTTTTTTAAAGGTAATGGATAATTTGCACATAAGGCTTAGAACTATGTTCCAATTTGTGCAAAATGTTCAGCAACATCTATTATTTCATACGAAAAATTTGACATGTATCAATGTTACCTATCTCGCGAGTTTGCACAATATGACGTTTTTAATCTTTCAAAGTATGCGACATTATTTTTCTTATGTTTACAAAGCCCACATGTATTTTACTAAAAAGTATTTTTTTAAATAAAAACTTAAATAAAAACAAAAGTAAATATGAATGAAAAACTGTTACCGGTTGTTTTTTGAACAGAGTACAATTCTATCAACATAATTTCATAGAAATTCCGCACAAGTTTTTTCTTTTGAGTTTTGACAGCATTTCACGCGAAATTTTAAACAGATAACCAGGCTTAAGCGGCAAGCGCTTTTATTTAAACCTAATATTTTGTTATAAGTAATAAAATGTTTTCTTAAAAAATAAAATTTTTTTTTGCCCGCATGGGAGATATTTAAAATTTTTTTGTACATTTATGTCAGTACTAGATATTTTTAGATTGGTAATGTGTATAAATAATTTTGTATGTGCATTGCTAGTGTATTAAAATTTACATATCGCTCATTTGGTGCAACGTCATCATAACGCAAAACAATACATTTCGAAAAAAAAACGTGTTTAAAGTTTTTGATTTGCTCTCAGTACTAAGAAATAATAACGACACATTCTCTGGAAACCAGGAAAGAATAAAATATTTAAAGATGAATTTTATAAACATAAAAAGAAAAACATAAAACACTTGAGTTATGACAAAGTTGCAGCAAATGAGCTATATTTGTAATTTTGTGCAAAGACTAAACACAACTACTTGTAAACATATTAATTTGAACAATTATAAGAATTCGAAATTGTTATCTTTTAGTCAGGCTTAAGTTCATCAAATTTAATTTTCAATCAATTATTTTTAATGAAGAAAGGAATAAAACATAAACATAAAGTGAAAAAAATTGATTGATAATTGTTCATTTCGGTAATAACCACAATACATTATAATGCTAAGAAGCCTAATTCCTTCATAGATTTGTAAACATTTGATTTAATTCTCTGTTGCTTGTTAAACACAGATGAACAAACTTTCTAGAATGTATTCAATTAGAAAATCTTCGTAGGATATATAAAAAAAAATTTACTATACTTTTATCAGTTTAATCATTTGTATGATAACCATAATAATTTTGTCTTTGAAAAATGCATTAGAACAGCGGTGGAAAACCGACATACTATAAAACCTATTTGAAATTCATGGGTCCAACAGAATAAAATTATTTTAAAATGAGGTTAAAGCCAGTTTTGCTGAGTATTATTTACATTCCTTCATAAGAGATTTATTTTTCTTTAAGTGATTTTTGGATTGGGGTATATTAAAACGAAACCTATGGGGAATTTTGGACCTACCACCACACCATTTTGTAGTGATTTAGTAGCTATCAAAAAAGTCATTGTCAACATCTTTAAGGAAGTTATGGCATTAAAATCTAGTAGTATTTAGCTGTGGTCATATACGGACCGATTCCAAAAAAAAATCTATTTATATGATAAAGATTGCACTGAAATAAGTTTGGACCTAATTTAATCTAAATATTAACAGAATAAGGTGGTTTATGGGCACAAAGACTCCAATGCGCAAAGAAGCTTGTATAGATAGGATATGCAAAATTATGGATCGATTCTCACCATTTTCAATATGCTTGGGCACTGTAACTAGAACCTAGGTATTAAATTGAATCAAATTATCTCCAAAATTGCACCCTGTACTTTGCGCACAAGGTTTACATCGACAGCCTGCCAGCCAGCCGAACGAACGGAGATCCTTAGAGTTCCTCAAAAAGTGCTTCTGAATCGATACGTATTTTTAAATGTGGCTATGTGGCAAATATTTTAAGGTATGGCAAACATCAGTACATACTAAACCCCTACACGAATGCATTTAAAAGCCGTTTCAAGACATTCGTTTGTTTTTTAAATACTGATTGTCGCTCACTCTTTGCTAACGAATCAAATGCTATGTTGTGAAAAACACATATAACAAAAAAAAATAAAAACACAATTGCAAATTAATTGCAATTAGTGTGTTATAAACGACCAAATACGAAGTGTAAAGAGTACGGAATTTACACCAAACAGCAACAAAGCAAAACAAATCACACTAACTAAACCTAATCACACGTATCACACGAAAGAACTGTAGCAAAATAGGTGATAAGTATGAATTATCTTGTTTTTTTTTTCAATTATTAGGTATGACTAGCTAGATTTGTATGAAGCAAAAAACAGTTAAAGATGAAAAATATTTTTATAGAATATTTAAGTTTTTATTTTAAATTATTTTATAATAACCAAAACATATTATCAAATATTTAATAAAAAGTAAAAAAAAAATTTAAAGGTAATTCTATTAGTTGTTAAATTAATATAAAAATAATACATACAACGATCAAAATCTGAGAAACAATCGGCAATAAACATCAAGATCACACACTGTGAATTGAAAAGTTTACCGTACATAACTGTATTATAGACACACAATTGTTGTGTGTTGTTTTTTCGTTCAAATCAAATTATGGATTGAGTTGGTTTATTTAAATCCAACTACTGCTTTACACTGATTTGTTTGAAACGAACTACTGTTTTAACATTGATTTGGTTTTTCATAATGGATCATTCGAGCTGATTTAAAAAAAAATTACAGTAGTTGACACAACAATAATTTGGTGTTGACAACTGTGTACAAGAAACAAATGCATTCGTGCAGGGGTTTAGTACATACCCATTATAATCCCCCCATTAGTGGTGTGGGTATAATAATTTTTTTCTGTGTATTTAAAAAAATCAAATTTAAAATATTCACTTATTTATGGTAGTTTTTTCATTAGTTCTTTTAAATTGAACTTTTGGTTTTCTAATTGAAGTTTTTTGATATTTTAATTAGGCTTAAGATCATCAAATTTAATTTTCATTAAATTATTTTTATTGAAGGAAGGAATTTGCAACATAAAATGAATTAGAATTTTTTTTTTTTTTTTTTTTTTGATTATTCTTGACTGAACACGGGATCGAACTCGGGTCGTATTTACATGTTTCGAGAAAACCAATTGCATTGGTAGATCGAAATTTGCTGTAATTGATTATCAATTATCAACTTAAAAATTTTTTTTTTGTTTAGTTTTATTTACTTGTTCTGGTTTTGTCGTACTTTTTGTCAAGACTTTCTCTTGAAATAATTTAACGAAAATTAAGTTAGATGATCTTAAGCCTAATTAAAATATCAAAAAACTTCAATTAATTTAAAATTTATTTAAAACTTAGGCCGGGTTGTTGAGATGTGGATTAAATTTAAAATTTGTTAAACGTACTCTGAAACTCGGATTTTTTCGATGAATTGTGTCATTAGTTCTAATCACTTCCATAATTAGTATAACCATAAAATTATGTTTAATTATATTATGATTTATTATGTTCATTTAAATCATAATATAGTTATAGCAATTATATAAGTTACTGTTTCCACTATTATTTGGTTGATAACTGGTTTTAAAAACAATCATAAGTGGTGACCATGTAATACATATGTAAATTTAACCTAAATTCTATTGCTTCAATAAATAATTTTTGTAACTATAAGTAAATACGAGTAATGTTAAAGAAATTCTCTTACGTATTTATTTCAGGTTTTAAGAATCACTGGGTACAAAACTTTTATTTTATATCCTACAGATCATTACTGATTTACTGATTCACTCTTAAACCATTTTTTTCTTACTGTACGAAATAGCAAACGCATGTCGAAGCATGTTTATGTATGTGTTTAAATAGTGCTCATGAAAGACAGTAGTGTTGTAAGTAAAAGTGCAATTAATTACGTGTCACGTATTAAAAAAAAACATTTTTATGTTTCTTCTGTTGCGGGTTTTTATTTTATTGTCAGGGATTTAAGGAAGTTAAAACGGGAGATTGGCATTACCAGTTTAAAGCTAATTGGTTTTGTCAAACTTAAGGCCTGGTATGAAATGTATGTTATAAAATCTACACGCCAACCAAATAAATATTTCTAAATAATCACGAGAAACCATATAATTTTGCTTTATTAGAGAATTGTTTTTTATCATACTGGAAGAGTATTTTTTCTATAGACTAGAATTTTCGATTTTTATTTTTGTTTTTATTTACAATAGAAAGTGGATGCTGAAGAAGTCATTTTAGTTCAAACAAACGACAATATAAAACATATTTCATTTCTTAAAATTATTGATCCATTTATTGTTTAAAAGTATTGCAAGCAAAAGTTAAAATTCATAACATTTTTGATACATTTTTGTTGTTTTTTTTTAACGATTTGTTTTAATTTAATCCAAGAGTTATATTTTCTGCACAAACACAGAAATAAACAAGTATTTTGTGACTGAAAACAAACAAAACTTCCATTTGTAATTTATGAGCTTTCCATATTTAATAAATCTGGATTTCAGTCATGCCTGGCTTGTCTTCTGCTCATTCATGTATAAGAAAAAATAAAAAGTAAATATTTAGATGGTAAAAAAAAAAACAATAAAAAGACATGTAAAAACATTCTGAGTATCTTAATATATTTAATTGATGGTGTATGCCGAGGAATATGTTGTTATGTTGGACAGACATAAAGAAAATGTATGGCCAAATACAATATGATATTCTTAGAAATTGTTTAATATTCTTTATAATTCATTATTTCAAGATCTTGTCCTGATAGAAGGATGAAAAATATCTTAAGTTTAATGGAGAAGAAAACATGCAAGTAGTGCTGGCAAATTCAACTACTTTTCACTACTCAATAAATTGCATTTGGGATTTCAATACTGCTCAATATTTTCAGCGAGAATTTTTATTGTTTTTGTTTTTGAGATTTATGGCCAAACCTTGTTCTATTTTTTCATTGCTTTTTTAAATTTTCTTAATTTTCTTTTTTTTTTTTAGCTATTTATTACATTAAAATTGTCTGTTAGAACTGTATGGTCGATCAAATGCGGACATTAGCTTCTTACTTGCTTATTGAAATATTTGAATAATTGGCCGACCAAATTTTAAGAACTCTTTTATTTGTCAATTGTATAAACAGCTAGTTTGTAAAACCTTTTTCTTATCTTGCGTTTGAGAAAGGAAAGTTTTATAATAAATTTTTAGAATTTAAAAAAAATTTGAATAAGGGACTTAATTAAAAATATATTCCATATACTTTTTCAATGCAAACTTCAACGTTTAAAATGTGTTATTTTCCTGAATAACTTCAACGGAATAATGATTTTATATGAACATTTATTTGAATGTTTCAATTTTGATATTTATATACATATCCCTTTAAATCCCTTTATAAATATTTATCTTATATTTAGATTTGTAATATTGATTGGATTTTTCATCGTAATCAACTTCATAATTTGTTAATTACATTTTTGGCATGCAACAGGTAAATTAACATTCTTAATAATTTTATTTTGGCATTTACATATTTGACCCATATCTCTGAATAGTTGATTATTAATGGTGTACATTCACACCTCAACGATAACCCCTTTCACAACCTCAAAATAGAAAAAAAACATACAATTTATCACTCCACCCACGTAAAAATATGGAACTTTTAAAAGCAAACTGAAAAAAAAACAATCTGTCACAATGAATTTCATATTTCATTCATTCATTTTTGTGTTTACAAACTGAAGTTTATTCCATTCAGAATAATTATATGTAGAGTTAAGTGGGGAACAGAATAGTCGCTGTAGTACAACGTTACGAATAGCCCTGCAGGCTGTAAAAAGATAATAACGGCAGTTTCAAAGTAGTGTCAACAGAATACGTAGTTGTAGTAGTCGTTGCAGTTGAAGTTGAAGCGCAAAGTTCGAAATTTTGAACTTTGTTGCGCTACAGAGCATTCGTCAGCTTTAGCTACTACTACAACTACTTTATTCTGTTCCAGGCCTTAATATTATTTCTATTTTTTTTTTGTCCCTGTAATATTTTAATTTCCCAAATGCTTTTGTTGCTATTTTTCTTATTATAAATTATTTATTTCATATAAATAACATAACAAGAGATTTGTTTATACACTCAGAGAAAAAAGTGTTTGTTCCGATACGAAAATAGAATATAGCAATATTTTAGTATATAAACAAAATTTAACTTTAATATCTTTTGACTGTTTATTTTTAATTAAGCTCTAGGTCTTTTTGATGAACAACAAAATTTAAATATTTTTTTTTGTTTGGTGAGAAGGTTCCTTTCATCCTATATCAACGAAAAAAAATGCTAAAATTTTAAATGTTCACAGTTTAACCAATAAAAATATTCTTTACAAACCATCTCCTGAAAATTTCGAACCGAATAAAAAAATTAGCCAAATCGCACCAGCCGTTGCAACGCGTTGTCACGTGAATGCGATTACATACATGGACCATTTCATTTGCACTTAAATCGATATAAATAGATTTTAGCGAAGTACTTTTTTCTCCTTGCCTCTTTTCCTACCTGCCTTCTTTCCTTCTTTTGCCTGCCTGCTTTTTCTTAACCTAAAAGAAATTAAAATGATACCAATATTGAAGCATAATTCAATGTTAATCCAATATTTACAATTAAAACCTTGCTTTTTCCTGTTTTTAAAGCCTGGTACGTTCATAAACTTGTCGATATGCGTATTTTTCATTTTAACATCTTCTCCTTCGCTAGATGATGATAAAGTTTTTATTTTAATGTATATAAATGGCGCCATGACAGGAAGGGTAGGAAAAGAGACAAAAAAAAAATAACTTTGCTAAAATAATGTATAAAACGCATTTAAATTCGTGGATACGTAAAGTGACAACAAGTGTGCTTTTCTTTGAAAGTGCCCACATTGAGCTCCAACAAAAAATGCAGCAAATAAACAAAAGAAACTTAATCAATGTCGTTACTTTTTTGAAATACCTTAAATCAAACAAATCAGATTTAATTAATACTTATTGCTCAAAAATACAAAATTAAAATTTTATTTTAAGATAATTTTTTTAAATGTTGCGAAAGAAAAAAATCATGTCTTAAAAAACACATCCTTCAAAGTTTCAGGATTTTTAAAGAACAATTTGAGGTATAATATAAAAAAATGCAGCCAAATAAAAAAAAAATACTTGTTTGACTTAGTTCATTTTTAAAATTCAATACTTTGCAGAAATCACATATAGAAAATAAATTGTTTTAATATATTTGGGGGATTCACAAGGTGTCACAAAGTCATATGTCTTAAAATAATAACATGAAAAAATACGACTGTTGTAAGCCACACGTCATAATTTAATGTGCTATTAATTACGACAGCACAATAAACATAGCAAGCAACGTTCTATTTATTTAAGACACTTTTTGTTTACAAACCAACAACAATATTTTTAAACCATTGTAAAATGTTAGAACATTATGACAATAAACCATGATTTCTCACCTTGTGAATACCCCAATTGTTTGTAACCCCCTCTTTAATATGACATACAAATCGTCTTCGTATGTGAAGTAGTTTTTGAGAAATTGAAAAAATTAACTCAACACATTCGCCTAATTCGGCGAAATTATGAAATTTTAAATATGACATAACTTTAAAAAAAAATTTCAAATTTTTTTTTTCGTTGGTATGTTTATGTTCCTTATGGGATAAAAGGGACCTTCTCACCAAATTTTATTCAAATCGAAAGGGCTAGGTTCCCATTCTTGGTCGATATGACATGGAATTACCCAATTATGTTCAATATTTCGCTAGCCGTCTGTTAGCATTGTCAGGAATTAAAAAAAAATGTTTAAACAATTTAAATTTCAAATAGAACTAAATATAACAAACAATGCGTTTACCAACCGTCTCTGAAACCAACACACACAGGTAGCAATTAGAGTGCATAATCTGTTTAGATAACTTCAGATTCTTTTGGAAAACCTTAAGAGTATCTGTTAAGTAGCAACAGCATTCTTTTCAGGCTTAACTCTCCCACAGGTGATGAAAAGTCAACCCTTTAAGGAATTTTTTAGGATATCCCTTCCCGCGAGTTTCGCTAGTATATTACAACCACCACGTGATCCTCGAAAGTATCTTTTCGTGAAGATCTTGTGAAATTACTCAATTTTGGATTTTTGCGGAATCCGAGGTATTGAGTGCAACTTTTTTCCCCGGAGGATGTAGCGAAAGACGATCGCTTGAAAATCTGAATAAAATTTATGCATGCGAGATACATGCTTCATTTTACGAAAAAAGTGGATTTCGTAAAATGAACCTCGCAATTATTTCACGATTCTTTTCTTGTGGGGCTACGCAAAGTCACTGCTTTATACTAATAAACCAGCAACAATCGATGCATTGGTAGTAGGGTATTTATTCGGTTAGTCGGTTTACCGATTAATTATTATCCGACTAACTGATCGGTTATTTTCGATTAACGATTAAACCGGTTAAATTTAATTGATGTAACAAAATTTTTAATTTTTTGTAGTATTATAACATACTTTATAGTGTTATTAATTATTTGTTTCGTCTCATATACATACAAAAGTAATGTGTTCAGAAAATATTTTTTCATAAAAACAACGAAGGTATTTAGTGATCTTCATTTTTAATAATTGTTTATTCTCAACATATTTTTGTTCCACGTACTTTTTATATTTAAATGTTTAGTTATTTGTTTCTTTATCTTCTTAGTTATTTGTTCCTTTATCAATTTTTTTAACAGAATTAAGCGAAACAATTCGAAGAGTTAAAAAATTAAAACAGGACTCTAATGACATAATGGAATATCTTATAAGTTTAGAGAAATCCAGGGAAAGGACTGAGAAGTTACATATTCTGTTTTATGGGTTGCTTTCGATTTCTCCAACATCTACTATGAGTGAAAGAATTTTCTTCAAGTCAAGTCTTATCGACCGTAAAAAAAAGAATCGGCTAAATCGTAAACATATAAGCGATATTTTTTCTAAAAGATTATTTTTTAAGGTCTCCTTAAACTATTAAATTTTTGAATTTTTTTTTTAATTTTTATTTTTAATTAATACATAATATTTATGTGTATTACATATTTATGAATTATTTTTTATGTGCTCGTTTAAGTTAAAGAATTGTAACATAACAAACATTATATTAACTAATAAACTGCAAATAATAAAAAATTTATGCATTTTTATTAATTGAAATTACTTAATTTATAAAAAAAAAACTATTAATAGGTCAACCAATCAATTACAAAATTAACCGATCATTAACCGATTAAACCAAGACCTCGGTTAATTAATCAAGCAATTACCCGATTAAGGCAAAAGCCCGATTAAATTGATACAATACTTGGTAGTCAACATTGTTCGTAATATTTTTTTCTCTTCCTATTACTAATCCCGCGAAGCTCTACGCCTGTCTGCAGGAAAGAAACCAGAGTCTCTGGCGGGAATCGAACCCGCAAGCCCGGCGCTGATAGACTAGCTCACTACCAGCTTGCCTACCGGGGCACCCTGGCGGCATAAGCGAAGCAATGCTTAAAAAGTGGCCCAAATTTGGACGTCCAGAATGTGCTTTGTTAAAAACCGCCCCGCTTGTCATATGACACATATTATTTTGAACTGTTAATGCCATGTGTTGAGCTTTCGAATAAAAAATTTTACAATATTAAAGACCCTTTAAAGTCCCAAATTGAAAGAGCCATTAATATAAATGAGTGTTCCCTTTAGACGCCTAAACTACAGAACTGATTTTCCTAAAATTTTCAGAGTAATTTGCTAATTACCCACCGCCTAAGAATGGTTTTAAGTATTTGTAAATTTACAAGCAAAAGTAATTACACAAACAAGTGGTGCAAAAATTTGCCAGAATTTGGCAGCACTAAAGCCAGCACGCCAAAATCAATAAGCTAGTATAGTAATATTAATACCACCGTGTAGCTTGGTTATCAAAAAAAAATCATCTGTCAATAGCGCCCCATACAAGGAAAATATGAATGTCTAAATATCGGAAGAAGAATAATAGTTAAACTATATAATATGGCCCAAATTGCTTTGTTATTAATATACGAGATCTGTTAAAAACATCTTACAAATTGTATTTCAATGGGGGTAGCGAAGCGAACCGGGTTAAGCCAGAAGGTATATATAAACTGCCAAAATGATGTAAATTACTTCAGAAATCGTTAATGTGAGTTTTATAGCAATACATTTTTTTCTCGACCAACATAAACGTGTTTGTGTTAAAAGTCTACATTGTTGCGACCATTTAAATATGGCCATGGGTAATCATAATGTGATTGTGGAAGGCATCTGACCATAAAATTGTTGCGATAGTCACATGAAAGATTGTGGTAACTAAAATGAGGTGACTTATTATTTAAAAGAATGTATATTTTTTTTAGTGTAAAAATAACTTGATAATCTGAGTATGTGGTAGTCTTTTTCTCAAGAGTTATTTTTCCAAAGTAAATTAAAAAATCTTGTCCATTTTATTATAAAGCAACAACAACAATAAAAACAGATTATAGTTAACTTGCATATAACAATGGCTTGCCATGTTATAATGAAATGTAACAAAAAATAAATTCAAAAGGTATTGATATAAAAAAATGCATCAATATTTTATTACAAATAATTTCAAATTAAACATTTTTGACAACGTTGAAACTGTAAATGACCCTCATACAATCTCTTGTAAAATGTTTTCCTTCGAAATGTAAATAAAAACTCATTTAATTTTTTCTATTTTCAATCTGTTGGGAGTTGTTAGAAAGTAAAATATGATAATGTCGTTTAAGCGGTCTGCGCCTGGGTGTTCCATTGTGTTTTCATACAGTTTATCTTGTTTGTTTAAGACTTTTCCTAAATCCTCAATAGATTAAAATAAAGAAAATAAAACAAAATAAATTTGTTCTTTCAATATCTTTGGAAGTCGCCAATTTTAGAAATAAGCACATTTAGATACGAGAATTAAATTTATTTAAATTACTTTTAAGATATATTAAAATAAAAAAAAATTTATAATGAAATTAAAAATAAATATACAAAATTATCTCATATTACCAACAGTCAGTCTGCAGTCTCTTAGATAATCTAAATGTTTATTTAATACTTATTGTCATTAAATAAAAGTAATCTGTTGGTGTTCTTAAAATTTCCTTAAGGGCAAAGAGTTAATGTGGCATGTGTCATCATCCGTAAATGCCGCAAGTGGCGCCTAAAACAAAATATAACAATTTAAGATAAGATTTTTTTTCTCTCTGCATTTCTTTTCAGTTTAAAATTAACCCGATACAAAGACATAAAAAATCACATTGAGAACCATAAAATACAAATTACATTCATTTATCGCATAAAAGAGAAAAATGATTTCGTTTATATTGTGTTAAATTAAAATTTGAAAAAATTTTGAAAACACAAAATTAATTAGAGCCATAAAATTTTCAAAATATGTTTTTTGTGAAAAGGGATTTTTTTTAACTTTTTTTTATAAAAAAAAAAAATTTTTATACAAAAAAAAACGATATATTTAAATATAGTTTTAAAAATGGCTGTAAAATGCACTCGAAAAAATTTAAAAATTTACTAAACTTATTACCCAAATTAAACTAATTATCCAAAATCTTAAAGCAATAAATCTCTTATTATTTATAAATTTCAATAGAATTTTGTTTAAACAAGAGGATATTTTGTTTTCTGTATGGTCTTTATTAAACGAAATATGTTTAAAATAATATGGTTACTTCAACCATATTATTGTCATCACTAATGAATAAATAAGTTCTTCATATAGAGGCAACAACCATATTTTGGTTGCATTCGAACATGTTATGGTTAATTATAACAACAATTTATTTACCACTAATAACTGTATAATTTTAAATTAACAATAACATTTTTCTTTCTTCCAAGAGCAGCATGCTATGTTTAAGAACAACTATACTATTATTAGTGGTAAACATATGATTCTTATTATAAACCATAACATTTTGGAGGCAACCTTAATATAGTTGGCATCTTGATGGAGGACTAATTAAGCCATAATTTGGTTGCCGTTGTTTGAAATTGTTTCGGTGAAATATTTGTGTAAGAGGTGATCATATCGAAAAATGGGTTTTCATGTGCATTCTTCCAGAGAACCTAATTTATATCACTAAGCGTACAAAGATTGACGGAAAACTGCGTAAGAGAGAGACATGTCATATTTATTTATTAACAGATCAGCGTCTCTGGCGGAAATACAACCCGTAACCCTCGCACTGGTAGACTAGCTCACTACTAACTATCATACCGGAGCATCCAACAAACATAATTACTTCATATTTTAGCCGCTCGGGATCTTATCTGTTACCTCAGTAGTCGGGATCACGTGGTGGTTTTGAATTAAGCCCAGGGTAGCCGAAAGGCAGTTCTTAGAAAGTCGGCTTTATGTAGTGATTTGTTTACCTTAAGAGGAAGATTGGCTGCTGATCTCTCTGGGTACTGTTGATATTTCAACAGATGGTGCTTGCTTTATAACCGCAGCGGAGGTTAGAAAGTGGCGTTTGTATAATTTTACCGAACTATACGCACCTAAATATGTTGGTTGCAATCCCACATGATAGCGGAGTGCTAAGTCCATCGTAAGGTAGGCCACCATTACTGATAATAATCGCGTGCATCATCTATAAAGCAGGGTTCAAAATGAAACAATCTTGCTGCTTAAACTGTCCTTTTAACGAAGAAACGGAGTGAGTGAATAAAAACACTAAAACAAATTTTTAAAATTTCAGTGTGTTAAATTAGAAAGTTTGGAATAGAGTATTTAAAGAGTAGTTACACAGCAAAAACTTGCATTACCTGGTAAGCAAGTAATGTTGAAGACATATTAACACTACTTATTTGTCAGCTAAATAACTACTTATTTTTGTTGAAGTTGTTCACAGAATTCAGTACTTACAATACACTTACTAGAAGTCAAAAATAGCTAGTTTTTATCTAATTGGCGTTAGTTAAAAGACCTAATAAGTAGTTATTCAGCTGATTATTAGTAAGCAATTAGTCAGTAGTGAAAATAATAGAAGGAAAAAGTAGTTACTGAGGTCATTGATCTTTTCAAACTAATGCCAATTGTAATGAAAACTACTAAACAGGTAACGTATGAAATAACTACTACCTATTAAACAAATTAAAAAAGTTTTTCCTGCGTAGTTTTTAATTTAAAGTCTTAGTGTTGAAATTTAATTTAAATTTTTATTCGAATTAAAGACCCTGATAATGTTTATAGCAACAAATATAATTCTTAAAGCGTTTAAACTGCAACTAAATGAATAATTCATGTTGAAATAATAACGAATTTATTTTAGGGATTCTCCAATATAAAATGAATTAGCATTTTTTTTTTTTTTTTTTTTTTTTTTTTTATTAAACGAATAAAACAAATTTCATAAATATATGCAAATGCTCGTCAAGTCAAAATTTTCCTGGAATAGATAAAAAAAAACATCCTAAATAAATAAAAAAACTATTTTTTTTTGTATTTATTTACAAGTCTTGAAAAATAAATGTAAAACCAAAGCAAGAGAATAGTTAAGAATGCCAAAGAATTGTCCTTGAAAATTTCCAAGAAAAAATTTCAAGAGCGAATTGTATTTTAGGATTTTTCTTTTTTTTTAAATAATATATTCAAAAAGAAATTACTTTTAATATAAAAATGTTTTTGTTTATTTTTCAAAACAAAAAGAAATTACTATTAATATAAAAATGTTTTTGCTTATTTTTCAAAACACATTTATTATTTTCTACTTCCTTTTAACACAAACACATTTAATTTTTCTTGAACATTTTTTTGTTAAATTATTTCTTTCTTTCTTTCTCCTTTAAATTTGGATGTTTTTTAGGTTTTTTTTTTTTTGTTTTGGTAAATTTCCATAATTTATTTGTTTATTTCATAATTTATTATTTTAATTTATTTAATATAAAAAAATAATATGGTACGAGTGCAGTTTTGTTTTTAACACAGTGTTTATTATTTTTTAGTTTAATGAACTTTCGTCGTCTGTCTGCTTTTATTTATTTTTTTTTTCTTTATTTTTTCGGCTTTTAAGACAAAGAAAAACTAAAGGAATTATTTTTTTTTTATTAAAAATTTAAAGCCTCGTTTCCTTATTTTTTTATTTTTCTCGGAGGTTTCTTCTTGTGTTTTTAAGAAACGTACATATACATACAAACATTCATAGTTCCATTTACATGTTTGTACTTTTATATATAAAATTTTTTAATTTTAAACAATTGGTGCTAATAATTTTAGTTGGTATCCGGCTTTTAAAAACTCTTGTTAAAAATAGATCATAAGAAACCTAAAATTTTATGATTTAGAAGTTATTTTTAAATAACATTATAAAATAAACTTTAGTTAATACTCTTATATTTATCGAAAAAATCAGATTTTTCACTTTCCTGTAAAATTGTGATTTTACCGATAGCACTATTTGAATATTAACCCTCGATATTAATCATTTCACAAATAGTTTACACGGTTGATGCATCCACACATATGATAATGTGACTTATACAAAGGGCTTTATTCAATTAAAATATGGTTGCGGTATTTAAAGACATAGTTGATGTAATCATAGTTCTGTTGATAGCGTAAAACTTCAACGGTGATCATATTAATTATATCGATGAAATAATAAATTTGAATAATTTCTCTGTACCTGTATTGATATTTTTTATGTGTATAAGTTTAAAATTTTTTTAAAATGTATTGAAATCATTAATCTACTAAGAAAAAGCTATGCTTTCTTTTTTTCCTTATTCTTGATGAATTTTTCCGCTGTTTGTTCTTAACAGAGCTTTCAGACGCTACAAACATATCAGTTTTTCTCTCTTTAACTTGGTTGCATTAATAATGAGATTTTTCTTTCCATTTTCTTTTCTTGCAATTTTTCTTCTTCTTAAATTTCAAATAAAAAACACATTTTTCTTTACATTTTTTTAATTTTTTTTTTTTGCTCTTTCTTAGTCTGCCATAAAACAATGTTTTTATAATGCAGACTGATAGCAAAATATAAATTTTGTAGGTGAAAAGAAGAAAATTTTTTTCTTGAAATATAATGCAATTCATTCATCATTTCGCTCATATTCATTATAAAATTGTATGCAAATTTATTCATGCTGTTGCTGTTTTCTCCAACTGATTTCGTTCAAGGGCTGTGAAATATAATAAAATTTTTTACCAAAAAAAAAAAAATGCTCTAGAAAAAAACCAAGAAATTATTTTAAGGAAACAGGATAATTATTATAAGGCAAAGATTATGTTGTTTTATATGTGTGAGCGGTTTTTTGTAGCGTTTCTTTTCAACTAATTTATAATTTTAATAAATTAATTATTTGGAAAACATTTTCTATTTTATGGCACACAACTTTATGACAAGGAAAATTTAATGACGTTTTCTTATTTGACACAAAATTTTGCCAGCATATTTTGTGCCACATATTAAGGGTTTCTAACACCCTCATAACTTTGCACTATTAATGGTCGAAGAAGAACAAAAATCGTTGCTTGTTATATAATTTTACCCTTCACTACAGGTGGAAAAGGTAAGTTTGTCTTTCCCTTTGCAATTTTTACAAAATTATCCTAGACCCTATAAAGAATATATTTTTTGGGTTCTTATGAGTAGTGAAGTTGATTTAAAGAGGTCCGTGTGTATGATGAAATGGGTTTTCCGAAGACGCCAAAAATTATGGAAGCTACTTTGTTGTATATTTTTGTCACTAATGCTCCCTTAAATTTTGCTATCGAAATTCGGCCAGATCGATTAAGAAATAATAAAGACAGTAGAAAAAAACGACGATAGCCTTTAATTTTTGTTATGAAATCCCCTGTTGTTGTTGCTTTTTATACCCTTCACCGAAGGTAAAAGGGTATATAAAAGCTTGTCAATCCATTTGTAACTTCCCCAATATTGATCATATGGCCTTTAAAGCGTATGCATACTAGATCCTTATGAGAAGAGAAGTTTAAATTCGGTTGACCGTCAGTCCGTCGGTGTGTTGAAATTGTTTTTCCGGATATTATGTGGACTAGGTTGGTATATATTTGTGTCAGATATGCTAATTTAAATTTTTATTTTGAAATCCAGCCATATTAGTCTTTTTTATTTCTTTTTCTGTATATCTGGATAACGGAAAGAGCGAAAACGTCCAGATTAGGTACAAGCATCACTAAAAAAATGTGCACTTCCCATACAAAGACATTAAAAATTTCTGTATATCTGGAGAACGTAAAAAGCTAAAGTATCCCACAAAATGTGGGCGGGAATGGAAAAGTGGGTGTAGCTCAATAAAGTTTTCTTTATATATCGCAAGAACGATAAAAGAATAATTGTTCAAATTAAATACACAAAGCTGGATTATTAATACATAACCTCTCTACAAATAGGCACATAATACACCTAGAAAAAAACTATGTTTAAATATGGTCACCTCCAACAAAACTATTTTTAAAGGAAATTTTAAACATATTATGGTTAAATTTAACCATATTATTATCACCGACAACCATATTATGGTTAAATGTGTCCTCCATCAAGAAGGCACAACCATATTATGGTTGCCTCCGAACATGTTTTGGTCAATAATAACTAAAATATGTTTAACACTTATAATAGCATGGTTAGTTTTCAACCATAGCATGTTGCTCTTGGAGAAGAGGAAAATACTATTGTTAATTTGAAAACAAATTATTGTCATATTAAACCAAAACATTGATAGAGGCAACCATAATATGGTTGTGGCTGCTTGATGGAGGACACATTTAACCATAATATGGTTGTCGATGATAAAAATATGGTTAAATTTAACCATAATATGTTTAAAATTTTGTCTTAAAATAGTTTTGTTGGAGGTGAACATATTTAAACATGTTTTTTCTCTGCGTGTAGATTTTTTTATATCTAAAGAACGGTATTTATACAACCTTCTGTTCTGTAGGATTGTGAAGGGTATATAAAATTCAGCATAGGCGAATATAGCACTCTTACTTGTTTTACTTTATTTAATACATAACAAATATATACGCGATTTGTTGCTTCAACTTATCGAGGCCCTACCGCAAAAATATCTTAAGCGACATCATTTTCAATTCTCGTTTTGTTAATAAATGTATTTATTGGCAACACTTGCATCATCTCTCAAACTGCCATGGTCACATAAGGTACCATAACGATTTTATAGCAGGAACAGTTTTAGGTTAAGCGCCAACCTTCATACAATTTTTTTTTTTTTATTAGTAAAAAAACCTGTCCACTGTAAAATTGTGTTTTTGTTGCTTAAGCTTTTTTGCGGTAAGGGCTCGATGTGTGCGTTTTCCACAATGAAAGTGATTGAACGCGTAGTAAATTTAATATGAAAAGTACCCAGTTTTTTGAGAAAACCATGACACAAACAGTTGTCTTAGTAACGTAGTATTTCTAACCCTTTGATAAAATTGAGGATAAAAAATTGTAGGTATATTTTGTATTGTTGGGCCACATTATTAGAAAATATTACATTTTTTTAGACATGCACATAAAGAAGGGCAAAAGGCTGAATTTAGGCAACATTTATTCAAACAAATAAAATAACTTGAACTGGTTTGTTTTTGCTGAAGCATAACAAAAGGAAATATGTTTCGATATGATCATGGGTTAAAATCTTTTTATAGTCTCCAAAACTATTCATATGTTTTCAGGTCACAACTTTAATATGATTGAATCCGCCCTTGGCATGATCCCTGCTTTTACATTTTAAATATCCGTAATTATTTTATGGTTTTCGTAGTAGTGTAATGGAATATACTTTTTTTAATTAAATAAGAATTACTCCACATTTTACAGATCAATCCAAATAAGAGCGATAGCTTTTTTAGACGTCAAAAAATCCTCTAATGTTTTTTATTCGAGCCAAACAAAACCATATAACGGAGTTACAGCCCCCATCGGTGGAAAATCTGAATTAAAAGATCATTCTGTAGTTTCGTTTTATTTAAATTATATGGGAAAGATTATAATTGATAACTGAAAAATGCTGGCCACTGTTATTTTCTTATCTTTAAAATTATTTCGTAATTCGTTACCCCCAGACGATGCGGGTAATATGGCAACTGTCAAATTATGTTGCTAACACAAGATATTAACTTATTACCTGCATAAATATCAGCAATTAATGTAATAAATTGCTGAGACATTATCTTTAAACAAAATCTGCAAATTCAATTGCCTTTTACTGCAGGGTTATATTTTCTTAATGGGACAAAAAGAAAAAATCATAACAAAGTCGGAAAAAACTTCCTTATGTTCTTTTATTTATTTATTTAGCGTATGGATTTAAAATACAGAGAGAATATGTATGTATATGTGTATATATATATAATTTTTTTTTTTTTTCATCGAAAATAAATATGTATGTTCTACAGATTTAAAGAATTTAGCCAGGATATGACTTCGGGTGTTAGGTTCTTAATTTCTTCAGTGTTTCCTGGGAAAGACAAAACTGGGCAGTTATGTATTATGTGGTCAACCGTTTGTAAAGGATGGCCGCATGGACAGCTGGCGTCGTTAGCAAGGCCCCACTTGGTTAGGGAGTCCATAGTTCTGGCAGTAGATGTGCGTAAGCAGTTTAAATTACACCAGGTTTTCCGAGAGAGATCAAAATCGGTGGACCTATCGTCTGGGTTGAATAAGGGACTGCTTCGTCCCGAGTCGTTCCACTGCAATGTCCATGCAGAGTGTAAGTCAAAGTTATCATCTCGTAGTTTTTTAGCCAAGAGCATGGGTGGACTCCTAGATATTAGTCTTGCATCGTATTGGATGGAAAGGTCAGCGTTGAGTGGGATGTGCGGGTTTGTGCTGATCTTAATGTACTCCCGGAGGAGAGCTTGGCTTCGTCTTAGGTCAGGAGGATAGAGGTTTGCCAGCATTGGCAGCCATTCGACAGGTGTAGCCTTTAATGTACCAGTTTTTATTCGCGTCGTGGTGTTTAACTGAGAGTCGATTCTTTTCACGTGGTGGCTGTTCAACCATATTGGAGCACCGTATTCGGCAGTCGAGTAAACTAATGCTATTGCAGAAGTTCGTAGGCAGTTAGCGGAAGCACCCCATCTTGTTCCTGCGAGTTTTTGTATGATGTTATTTCTCGACTTTATTTTCTGAGCGGTTTTATCTAGGTGACTTCTATACGATAGTGTTCTGTCCAGGGTTATACCAAGATATTTCGGGTGGAAATTGTGTGAGAGGGTGGTACCATTAAAACGTATTGACAGTTTCCTATCAGCTTATCTATGGGTGAGGTGAAAGCAGCATACTTCGGTCTTCGTAGGGCTTGGCTTAAGTCTCCATTTGCTGCAGTATGATGTTATTTTGAGTAGGTCAGTTTCTAGTACTCTTTCTAGCTGTTCAAAGCTGTCATCTTGATAAGCAAGAGCCATATCGTCGGCATAGTTGAATTTGCGGGATATTGAATTTGGAAGATCGCTGATGTAGAGGTTAAAGAGTACCGGGGCTAGAACTGAACCCTGTGGTAAACCATTGTTAAGTTTTCAATCGATATTTTAAGATATGTACATGTTCGTCTTCTCAAGATATGCGCTTGAAACTTGGAAAGTTGACGCAGTATTCTTCCGGCGTTATTGGTTATGTTAAGACATCACAAATTGGTATTGAGGTTGGGGTGTTTTTTTTTTCAATTTTCTTCAAATATGACAATTTTAACTTCTAACTGTTCGGCATTTCTGAAAATGTAATCACTTCTCTCAAAAAATTACAAGATATCTTAAATCTCATAAAAAAGGGTGTAAGTCAAACTATTTTAAAAGAATAAAAATACATTTAAATATTCAAATAAATTCTTAATGTTTTTTTTTTTTTTAAATAAATAGTTTCCTAATTCCCAATTCAGATATTTATGTGTTGCACATACCTATAAAATCATCTCTATTTGTACAATATTTGCTGCAGCATGTTTTTATGTATTAACTATAAATTTTAATATTTAATCTAAATCCCTTGCGAATAGAATTAAGCCAATACACAGTAGCGTGTAGATACAATGGACAAAAAAAAGAGAAAAAAAAAAATAATAACAAATATATTAAGTTGATTAGCTACACTTAAGGAAAAGTAACAAAAAGTTAGCTATAGATATGAAAATATATCGTAACAATAACTATTTATACAAGTTAATAAATCTTTTTTAATTTAAAACTACTCATACCAAAGTTTTAACAAAATTATACAGTTAATCGGTATTGGTGAAAGAACATAAATTATAATTGAACTAAAATATATAAAACTGTTATCTGTATAATTTATTAATAAACTATTATTTTTTTTTTTAACTAATACTTCAGAAAGGCATTTTCATAATATTCCTCAAGCATTAGAATTAGAATTTTTCCGAATATAATAAACCAGAAAGGAACTTCTCATTTAAAAAATTAGCTAGTTTATGAAAACAATATTTTTAATGATGGAAAAAGTGTTAGAGTTTATGCTGAGGTGTACAAAAAAATTCTTCCTAGACCACCTTTAAGTATGTCGACTTTTTGAATAGATCCCACGATGTCCGTTCATCTGGCCGGCTGTCCGTGCAAACACAATTTTAGAGATAATTTAATGAAATTTGGTATATGCGTATAGTTTTTTTTAAGGACCAAGCCTAATAAAAATAATCAATAATATTCTATTTTCCGATATTAATCAAATTTCTTGGAGCTATTCCTTATTTGACTTTAGCTCCCATACAAATGCCACTCCCCAAAATAGCTTTTTATGCCATAACTGACTTAAAAATTTTATTATTGATATGCAATGGCGACAGTATCTTTTACAATTGCTACTATGTATTTCATGGCAAAATGATGTGCTTGTAGTACAGAATTGAGCATAGGCCACGTACTCTCTTATCTCATTTATTTAGATGTTTTTTTATATAGAATATTTAATACACAAAACTCATATATATTAATCTTAGCATAATTTTGTTCTGGCAACGCATGGGCACTTATGGACCCAGTTGCCCATGCGTCCCAAATTTCTTTCACTCTCGAAAATTGGTCTGCATGTACTGTGATTTAGGGTATCAAGTGGTTGTTTTGACCGCCTTTACTTTCTTACACAGAAAAAATTTTTTAACAATTAAAAAAATGGTTTAAAAAGTGTTTAAATTTAATTAATGTGATAATTGAATCAATTGTTTTATTATTTTATATAATTAACATTTTAGTTGTTTTTTTGAAATAAGTTTTTAATTAAAATATTACTTAAATAACAAAAAAATCTTAATTGACTTCTTTCGTTTCAAATAAAATAATTTAAACTTGTAGAATTGTTGCTAAGAAATGTCAATATTTAATTAAATAAATTAACACATTTTTTGAAATGGCAAAGTTTTTTGATCATTTTTTTAATTAAAATTAAAAATATCATTTATTAAAAAAATATTCACAATATTAAAATTTTTAGTAATCAATATAATTATTTTGGATTAGGTGAAAATCCACAAATTGTTTGCTTCATGTCATGAATTTGGTATAAATTTGGTGATACGAGACAATCTATAATTTTTTCTGTGTACTTGCTTTTTTAATATATCCATTAAAGCATAATAAATTATTTAAACTAAATTTATAATAAAATAAATTAAATATCCTCAAATTCAGATTACAATGATAATATTTTTGTTATTTCTATATACATTTTTCATAAGGTATTGTAATCCACTAGCAACAATGAAGACCATAACAACTCTCAAAATCAATATTAATTATTAACTTCATTATAAAATATTCAAAAGCTAACTGAAGTACATTTTACATTCATTGTATTTGACAACAATAGCAATTGGAGTATTTACCACAACAACAATTCCACATTCATTAAAATAAATACTGAAAATATTGTGTAAATAAATATGAATGAATGTGTACTTTATGTATTAATAGTTGCTTTAATTCCAGCAAACAAATAAGTTTGATTTAAAAACGAGAATGATTTTTGAAATGGAAGCATAGAATTATCTTATAATAATATGATTATTATATTTATTCTTATTTTTACCGTAACCATATTACGATTAAATTATAATTTTTACATGAGTCACAGGTTCGTTTGTATTTTCGCAGCAATCATGGTAATTGTTGGCATAATCAACGTTTCTAATTAAAGAAGAATTTTATAATTTTTAAACTATTTGAGTCCAACATAAAGATAATTGACAACAACCATAAAATGGTTGTGGGCAGTTATGACCATATTAATAACTGATTAAATCATAATACATATGATTGATTTGGTGAAGAATTTGCCTTCAAGCAAAAAATTTAACCCGCAATCATCTCAACAGGAATGGCTAACGGAGTTACAATTAAATAAAAAAAAAAAATAATTGCAAAATTATATAAATGTTATGGCAACTATTATATATTAAAAACGTTTCTTTGGAGCATAGTATGGTAGCCGTTAACAAATTAAAATATATTATATTATTTTTGTGTGGAAAAACTGTTTTCTGCTTAATTTTTGATAAAAACTTTTTATTCAATATTTTTTATTTTTTGAATTTATTCTATGAGCTGAATTTCAGTTATGTATTTTGTAAAGCTTTTTGTAATAGTTCTAATCCTTAATTTTTAAGGAATGACTCTATACACTAACAAATTCGAAAAATAAAAAATATTGAATATAATAAAGTAGATTCCGAAAAGAAATAATTCCCAGATTCTATTTGTTATAAACTTTTAAGTATAAATCTTCTTCCCTCTATCGCACACTTCTAATCTTCCATGTCTGTTCACAACTCTCTGAAAAATTATTCACAATTTCTGCAGATAATAAATAGTAAATGCGATTAAAAGTTAAATGCTTAAATAAGGCAATGAATATTGGGAAATAAATATTCAAATGTCTACATTAATAGTCATTTGCGTTTGTATTTTTTGATATTTTAGATCATCCCATATGCGCATAATTTGCCTGGCAGGACTTTAGCAACTGTAACAACAAATGTATAAACAAACACACCAGGATGAAAAACAAATATTTTAATAATTGTTATAAATTGTTTTGTGTATGCAAAAATGTAATGAAGAGAAATAAATAAACCAATTAATGGCTAAATTTGAAATATTAAATAGTTTATCAACTAACTATTAAAACAGAGAGTTTTGTTTTTTTTTTTAAAGAATTAATCAGTTCCTTCTATTTACATAATTATCAATTAAGAAAAAGTATTTTAAATATCTTACAAAATAAATTTTTATATTAATTCGAATATGATGGAATAATACTATTAAAGTATAAAAGCTTTTGAAATTGTAATTTGACTTAGAATACACTTTCGAATTAATATAAAAATTTATAATAAAAATTAAACTCAACATAAAGTATATGGGGTCTTAGATAATTCTAAGTTGATTTAGACATGTCCGTCTGTATGTCCGTCTGTTGACACGCTCACTTTTGAAAAACGCAAAAGAAAAGAACAAACTTGGTCTCAAATTGCTTGTAGTTATCTTAAGCAGTTTGGGATTGAAATCCAGCAACATCGGTTCAATAGGACTAGAACTATGAATCAAAATGTGGAACCACGGCCCTAAAAAAATGGATAATTTTGATACAATAACTAACATAAATGGTTGAATAATGCACGGAATGATATAACATTTTGCAGGAATTTGATTCATAAGACTGCAAATCACACTGTAAATTTTTTTGAAGGTCGGTTCATAATTTACACTAGGCCCCATATAAACCCTACTCCTGACAAACAGTTTAGTACGTCTAAAACCGCAATTAATAGCGCTATCATACTAAAATTTGGTACGTCACAGTTTTATAGGACCTGAAATCACACTGTAAAATTTTTTGAAGGTCGGTTCATAATTTACACTAGGCCCCATATAAACCCTACTCCTGACAAACAGTTTAGTACGTCTAAAACTGCAATTAATAGCGCTATCATACTAAAATTTGGTACGTCACAGTTTTATAGAAAAAGAAAGCCCACTTTTGGAAAATAATTAAATTCGCCTAAAATCATTACAGATATAGATATTGCGGTAAAATTTCTTCCAACTTAGATTCAAACGGCCAGAGAAAACCTCATGTAATTTTGTGAAATTCACTGTTAACGCTTAAACTAATTACACTGCTGTATTGAAATTTATTCTAATTTATTTTTTGTAATACCAAAAATCAGTCTTCAGAATTTCGGAATGATTGGTCCATAATTTACCATAGGTCCAATACAAATTTCCCTCCTAAAAAGCATTTTAGTTCGGCTAAAACTGTTTAGAATCATTATATTTTATTCCAGCCAGTTCAAAGTTCTAACAGGAAACGCATAAAAATTTCTTATTGTTGATCAATATTTAATATTGGTCTAAACCGCAGCCAATTTTATTGCTGACGTTCATTTTTGTGAAGACTAGTTAATAATAAATATGTATTTATCAAATAGAGCCCACTCCTGTCGGTGGAGGGTATCAAAGATTCGGCACAACCGAATATAGTTAATAATTAGCTCCCAAAATATGGATTTCTAACCATATTTCACCCATGTTTTTTTCTGCGTGTAAAAACGACTTAATGGGATCCATAAAAGATCAGAAGCATGACCGAAAAATGTGACAAAACTTACAAGAGAAACGAGTAAGAAACTTGTCCCTTGAGGTACCATTTTCTCAGGATATGATTTCTTATTTAAATCATGCAAGAGAGTCGAAAAGACTCATGTATAAACATAAAATGTTGACTGGGTGCTCTCACCCATTAAAGACTGGAAATTTTTTTAATAAGTGCTGAAATTAAAAACTCTTTGCCAACATTTGGATAAAAGTATTGCGAATAAAAATATAGTAAAAAAAAAATAATATTGCAATTATGTTTAAACAAAGTGTAAATTAAAAGGATACAAAATTATATCTGTGTTGTGTTTAAATAAATTTCAGAATATGTGTTTAAGTACGTTAAACACGATTATGATTAAATTAATTTTTCTCTTGTTTTTTATTTAATTTAGACTGAAGTATAAAATGATAAAAACTACATTTTAGTAAAATTGTATGTTCCTCCAATCTGAATTCAAAATTTTCATTTTATAAACCTTTATTAAATTTAGCATATGTAAATATTTTTATAAATACACATAATATAAAATGATACACATAATATAAAACTTTGATATCCGCGCCGACGGACACCTTGAATAGTCTGTATTCATTTTGTAATATTTACATTAATAACAATTGAATTGGGCTGATGACACACAAATGCATGCCAAAATTGTTAATTACATGCGTGTATATTGCCTGTTCTTGTAAATAAATTTGTGTTCGGTGTCTTTGTGTGGAAAGTGGTGCGAGAAAAAAACAAGGTCCTTTTTAGAAACAATATTTTATGATGCTAATTTATTTTCAAGATACACGAAGTAACTCAGTAGCTTTACAGCACATATTTATTTAAATATAGTTCACAGTGAGACAAGGATATAACGACTACTAGCTTCAAAAACAAAAATAAGCGATACTCTTCCTTTTGCTGCAATTCTGTTTTTTACAAAGCAAACTTTTTGCTGCTCTGCTCAGAGAATCGTAAATACTATAGTTTATTTGCTGCCCACCACTGCACTTTATTTAATAATTTTTAATTATCAGTTTCTATAATTAATTATTTTCAGTAAAAAGTTACAATGCGCAACATTTTTGAAAAGTAATCTTGAGAAAAAATATTTCTTATAATATATCCGGTGATTCATCGTGAGGTTTGACTTATAATGTAAAATAAAACACACAAATTTGAAAGTGAACTTAAAATTAAAAAAAAAAACCAATTTATTATTTACTGTTTGAAAATGATATCATGTAAATGTTGGCCATGACCTAAGGTGGACCATTCGGAAGGTCCAATTTTGGGTGACACGATCGAGCATAGTGACTGGTATCTCGCGAATAACACGAGAAATTTTGGCTTCCAACACGTCAATCGTAGCTGGATTACACCTAAAGACCTCAGACTTTATACATTCCCAGAGAAAATAGTCCAAGGGTGTGATATGGCATGATCCAGCAGACCAATAAGCCGTAGCAAACCTTAGAATTAGGTGCTCACCAACATGATTTCTTAGCAAGGTCATTGTTTCATGCGCTATATGACTCGTAGTGATGCCTTGTTAAAACCAGAGACCATTGACGAAACATTCTGATTTTCCTCATTTTTGAAGAAATATCGACAACAGCATACCGTCCAACACCATATCGACCACACCATACCGTTGTTTTTAATGGATGTAATGGTAGCTCTTGGTACTCTTCGGGTGGCTCATCAGGCCAAATTTTGTTTATTACCGTATCCATTGAGCGAAAAATGTGCTTTATCACTGAACAAAATTTCCCGATAAAACACCGGATTTTCATTGCGTTTATTTAGAGGCCATTTGAAGACGCTGTTGGGGTATGCGTCTTTCCATGATGACTTGCCAAACGATACTGAAAAAAATAGCAAAGCAGTTTAATGTGAGTCACGCGTGATCTGTAAAAAATCATTTTGAAAATCAAACCTCACTATGAATCACCCTTTATTTCATAATTCCTCAGAACATTATTATACTGCAAAACATGTTTACATGTTACAGCCGTATTTAACATCGGAAATTCGGGAAATATATGAAATAGCTACAAAAAGGTAAAGAAATTATGTATTAATCAGTATTAATTGTTCATAAATTTTTCAAATTTAAAAAAAAAAATTTTAAAAACTTTGTAATGCTCTGAATTATATAATAAATGATTATTTATTCTAAAGCTGGCTATTCTAAATTGTCCACTTTTTGGCAGATGAGGGAGAAAAATGATGAACAAACAGAATACAATATTGAAATTTTTCGACATTTTGGCAATTTTGAGGCACTAGATACACGTTTTTAGAGTAAGTTTTTTACACACATTTTTCTCCGAGTCTATAGATACAATTGTGCCGAAGGCAGGAAAACAAAATTTAATTGGTTTCCCATAAAAATTGCATGCTCTTCGAAAAAATCAAGTTTTATTAAAAATCTTCATGAGGCCATAAAATCTGAACGACAGCAACACTAGCAAAACCCAAAAAGTCTTTTGTTAAATAGTTTCGATAAGTACTTCGAGAAATTCCACAAAAGAAGCAGCTTGCATTTTACGCGTTGCATTGTGTTATTTTTGGAATTCGGTATCCAATATTTAAATTCGCTTGAAATCTCTTTCATCATCAATTCTCATTCATTTTAATTACATTGTACTGTAGCTGGTTGAATGTTTTTGGTTCTATTATGCATAACAAAAAAAGGCTTATGGGCTAGATTTTATAACATGATGTGTGTGCGAATGGGTGAGTGCCATAAAATCAAAACTTAATTAATTAATTAAGTGCTGTGGCGCAAAGGCTTATTCACACCTATCTACACATGTTAACACGAATGTATTGTAAAAAAAAAACACATATAAATTTTCATGAATGTAGAAGTTTATACAAATTGATAATCATGGCCATGCCAACGAGTTTGGTTTTCAGGGATGTAAATATTTGTATTAAAATACCATAAAAACTGTTTACTAATTGTTATAAAGTTTTTCAGGGGGCAATAGGGTATTCAGTTAATCGGGGTTTTGCTTTCAGCGGTTAATCGCTCGATTAATTAACCGAGATTTTGGTTTAATCGGTTAATAATCGGTTAATTTTGTTATTGATCGGTTAACCAATTAATAAAGTTTTTTTTTTATAAATTTAAAAATTTCAATAAATTAATATTCCTAAATTACTTATTATTTGGAGTTTATTAGTAAAAAAAACTACAACATTACAAACAACAATTCTTGAACTAAAATGGGTAAAAAACCAAAAAATAATTCATAAATCTGTAATAGATATTTATAACATAATACATATTATGCATTAATTAAAAAATTGACTGTGTGATCATTTTATTAATTATTTCAAAAGTTTAAGGAAATCTTGTAAAATAATCTTTTGGAAAAATAATTTGGCTTAAATGTTTAGGATTTAAGTGATTCTCTTGATAAAACTTGACGTGGAAAAAATTCTTTCATTTATCGTAGATGTTGGAGAAATCGAAAGCAACTCATAATTCAGAATATCCAATTTCTCAGTTATTTTCCTGGATTTCTCAAAACATATAAAATCTTTCAATATGCCATTAGAGTCCTGGTTTAATTTTTTTAAATTTTCCACGCTTCTAATGGTTTCGGTTAATTCTTTTAAAAGATAGATATGAGAAGAAACAAATAACTAAACACATACATATAAAAAGGACACGAAACAAAAAGCTGTTGTTGTTATTTTAAATGGACATCCCTGAACGCCTTCTCTGTTTGTACGAAAAAATATTTTCTAAGCACATTCCTTTTGAATATGAGACGAAACAAATAATTAAAAACACAAAAAAATATACATATTATACTTAATACAACAAAAAGTTAAAAATTTAGTTACATCAATTAATCGGTTTATCGACTGACATTAACCGGTTTAATCGTAAATCGAAAAAAAGCCAATTTTATATTAACCGATAAGTTAATAGTAATTAATCGGTAAACCGATTAACAATTAACCGAATGAATACCACAATATCACAATTTTGTTCTAAAAAGCAGGATTATTGTCTTTTTAAAAAAAGTTAGTCAGTTGTTTAAAAATTAATCTTGTAATAACCAGACTGATGTGTTATCAATTTCAGGAAAAATTTTATTTTTGTCACTATTAATGTTAGTCAAATCGACTTTTTTGCTACATTTTTCATGTTATTAAAGTAACACATGTGCTCTGCTACCAAAAAACAAATAATACAAGTTTCGGAACATTACGACAGTACATAATGTTCTCTAAATGTTGCAAGTTTTGCAACAGAGTAACAACATTTTAAGTATTAATTCTTTATTAAAAACTATTTGGTGGAATATTTTCTGAAGTAACAAAAATCAGTAAAAAAAATAAATTGTTTTTTTTTTCCACTTAAAATATTATATAAAAAAGTTTGAGAATAGTAAAACCAGTGTATATGGGACTAATTTTTTTATGTGGTTCACATTTATTGTAGGATAAGGCGAATATTTTACACTTTCACCGCTACACGTTGCGATTGAATCCAAACGTTATGCCTGTTTTTAGATGTAAACATGACGATTGATTGGTTGACGTTACTTTTATAGTCAATAAACAATCAGATGAGAAATTACGCATCAGTTATAGTTTATTAAAGAGTGATGTATTTTTTTTTAATTGCCAAAAAAAAAGGAGCAGCTAAAATAACTTTTTCTTCTTTAAGTGTAAAATTCTTATTTTCAGGTGGTAAAATTAGAAAAAAAAAATAGAAAAATATATGCAATAAATATGGGGTAAAAACTAAAACTAAATCATTGAAAACTATAAAAAAGGATAAACTAAAAAATACTTTCTCTCATGAACACACTTCCTTAACAATATAATTGTGTATACAACATCGATAATGCAATCCTGTCCACACTTTAAGACAACGTTGCTGCAAAACTTCACATAAAAAACTTTTGAAAAAAAACTTTGTTAAAAATATAAAATAAAGCAAAACTTTCTTTCTTCTTCAAAAGCAAAAAAAAATTGCAATAGCATTTGCTACTTGTTACACACACATAAAATATATGAATTTATAGAATGAAATACCCAGTTGGCAAAACTGCTGTCGACGGCATTGTCGTTAACGCTTTATGCACGACATATCCGCTATCACTTAGTATTTCTGAAAGACAATTTTAAGGAAAATGTAGTGGACGACAAAATAATCGAAACTTTGAAGGACGGAAATCACCTCGTTCTTCATCATAAGTGTTTCCGGTGACTAATGTGCGTTTCATTATAGAGTATTTTTGTTATAGTATACCTTTGTAGTTTTATTTGTTCATCTCCGTGTGCTATGGTTGGGTTGGAACCTACCTTGATGAATGTGCTTACTGAGCTGGTTGGCTTTACGACCATAGCAGCGTAGGGATGTGTAATAATAGTAGCGCCACAGTGTGAGACAATGATGGCGCTCAATCCCAAAGGATGTGTAACACTGTCTTCTAAAGAAATTTATGACCTTCAAGTTGTCTTTTATCAAAGTCTATCCACGAAAACATGACCGACATTGTCTTGTAAAATGTCATATATCGCCATCTATACACGACAGTATGACCGACATTGTCTTGTAAGATGTCCTCTATCAACAATTATACATGACAGTATGAGCGACAGTGTCTTATAACGCGTCACTTGTATAAAATGTCATCGATGATTTGCTTTAGTTGTATCTTACGTTTCGTGGAGGAATTAATATTGTTATCAATGATTCGTGCACGACATAGTCAACTGGGTACTTGGCCACGTCTTTAAGACATCCTTGAAGACGGATGCACGACAATGTTAATTCCTGCACGACATGTGAGGGACAGCCAGAATAAATCGTCAACGACATTTTCGACCAAGTGTCGCGAGAATCGTGCCCGGCACGAAGAAACACATTGTCGCTCTTCATGTCGTGTATAGTTGTTGATAGAGGACTCCTTACAAGACACTATCGCTCATACTGTCGTGTATGTGTAAATATAAGACACTTTACAAGAAAATGTCGGTCATGTTTTCGTGGAAAGGCTTGTATAAAAGACAACTTGGAGGACAATGTAGTCGTTTATAAATGTGTTTAGAGGACAGTGTACTACACAGTGTCGAGTATTTTGTCGTCCACGACATTTTCCTCAAAATTATCTTTCAGAAATCCTAACTGCTACAGGACATGTCGTGTATAAATAGTGGAGGAATATGTCGTCGGCGGCAGTTTTGCCAACTGGGTATACTCACTCTAATACGTATGTATTGCTACGAATGTTTGTAAAAAATGTTGCTGTTTTTAACAGGATATACTACAATGTTGTATGGCCCTCTAGAGAGCACAGAAATATACACTTACAATTACATCTACACATGTGCACAGCAAGAGCAACAAGAGAAGCACAAAAACAGCAAACATTTCTAAGCTAAAAATCTGAGCACTTTTGTTGGTTCAACTGCTGTTTCAGCTGTGATGTTGTAGTGCAAGTTGCAAACACCAGGTTGTTGACTTACACACACACTCTTACAACCGGCAGTTGGCTAATGTGACACAAAGTAAGTAAAAATTCTCTTGAAAAAATTCTCAAATACTTAGACGATAGATGCTTTGCACACTAATACATAGTCTTCTCTGAATGAATGCACTTTTATATTTCTTATTTTGTTATAAAATAACGTTGCATGCTTTTTGTTCTTTTTTTCTTCCTTTAAAAATTCCTTTTTATTTTCTTAAGAATTTTATTTTTTATTCTTTTTATTTAGAAGTTGTTACCAGAGTTGTTGTTTTACAAAAAAAAAAATGTTACTTTTATGAAACAAAAAATGCAGGAACAAAAGAAAATATTGTAGACTGCTGAAGTCTAAGTTACGAAAAAAAATTCGAAAAAAAATTTTTTAGAAGCAAAACGTATAAGTGAATGATGATGTTTCCTCGTGCATTTTCTTTCGTTTTCAATGAAACTTGATTCTTAAGTTTAAAAATAAATCTTTGAATATGTATATGGACAATTCCATGTCAAATCGACCAAGAGTGGGGCCCGACCCCTTTGATTTGAATGAAATTTGGTGTAAAGGTTCCTTTCATCATATAAGGACCATAAATAATCGAAAAAAAAACTTAAAATTTTTTTTGCAAAAGTTACGTCACATTCAAAATGTCATAATTTCGTCGTATTAGCCGAATGTGTTGAGTTTATGTTTTCAATATCTCAAAAACTACTGCACATACAAAGATGATTTGTATGTCATTTTAAAGAGAATAAATAGTTGGGCTACATACAATATATTAAAAAATTTTTTTAAATGTAATATCTACTGTAATATCGCTAAAATTATGTATAAGACTCATTTAATTTCTTGAAGATGTAACGTGACAAAAAGTGTACTTTTCCTTGGAAGGTCCGACATTGAGCTCCAACAGAAAATGCAACAAATAAACATAAAAAACTTTATCAATGTCGTTGCTTTTTTAACACCTAAAATCACACAAATCAGATTTAATAAATACTTATTTCTCAAAACAACAATATTAAAATTTTATTTTAGTATTATTTTTTACAGGTTGCAAAAGAAAAAAAATCATATCTTAAAAAAGAATGAAAGAATGAATTAAAATTACATACAAATCATCTTCCTATGTGCAGTAGTTTTTGAGATATTGAAAAAATAAACTCAACACATTCGGCTAATTCGTCGAAATTATGGCATTTTGAATGTGATGTAACTTTTGCAAAAAAAAATTTAAAATTTTTTTTCGTTAATATATGTTCCTTATGGGATAAAAGGAACCTTCACAACAAATTTCATTCAAATCGAAAGTGGTCGGGTCCCACTCTTGGTCGATTTGACATGGAATTACCCATATAGAAATATAAATAAGAAAAAAAATTGGAATAATTTGTTACTTCTAACAAACTTGCAGCAAGTGAAAAAAAAAACTGACAGACATAGAAATATGTAGGATATCAAAAGGAATTTTTATACCCACACCACAATAGTGGAGAGGGTATTATGCATTTGTGCTGATGTGTGTAGTACCTTAAAATATTAGTCCTAGACCCACCTTAAAGTATACCGATCGACTCACAATCACTTCTGAGTCGATCTAAGATAAGTTGATGAAATTTGGTACATTTGATTCTAATTGACACAAGGACCAAGCCTATTGAAAATGGGGCGAATCGGTCCATAGTCTCAACTAGCCCCCAAGCAAGCTGCTTTCCAGAAAATGGTATTTGTGTCCACTATCAAACCGATTTTATTGAAATTTAAAACATAGATATTTCCATATTTATGTAGCCCTATTAGCTATGCAATTTTCAAAACTAGTACCAGAGGGGGAGAAAGGGGACAGTTAAATTTAAAACATAGATAGAAAATATTGATATAGACACATATGGTATGTACTTTTTCACTCTCGAAAAGTTTTTTTTAAGTCCTGTGGTGTAGGATATCATATGATCGTGCTTGACTGACTATACTTTCTTACTTGTTTTTTATAGCTCTCATATCTGTTAAATTGCCCTGCAGTTCTAAAGGTGACAATGTAATTGTGCTTAGTTAAATGTTTACTTGCCTTACTAAAATTCTCTAGATTTTGACTAACATTTTGAATACAATAACTTTCTCAAATTATCCCAGTATACGTACAACATATTATCTTAAACTCGATATCGACAAAGTTTTTTGCGACATTGACTTACTTTCGATATAAATTTCAATCATTTTACTTACTGGGAACTTTCTAGTTTATACTGCTGAATGCCAACAAAGTGTCGAAATGTTGCTGAATGAAAAGATGATTAAAATTACATCCAGTAAATGTGTAAATAAGTGCCTGCACGAAGAAAAACTTCTGCCTTACCTTTGTGACACTTTTGCCTTCCTACGGTTTTTATTTCATTTTCCAAACTTCTTGAAAATTCCTTCGCCTCTCATGTTGTAATACTTAAAGTACAATGTTGCAACATCATAAAGAAAGCCATAAAATGAACATAAAGATAACATTAGCCCTAGAAAAAGAACAGGAAATAAAAGCTTGAAAGCAGAGTTTAGTTTTACAAACGCTTAAATCTATACGTTCTGTCAATAAAGCCTTCGTCTTGAAGAAGTTTGAGAAAATAAATTTGTTTGATTCGAACTTTTTTTTCAGGCTGTTTTGTTTTCATCACTTTCTCATACATGCAAAGGACAATACTTCTACATCCCAGCAAAAACTTTGCTTACAAAATAAGCAGAAAAATATTGAGAACTTGAGGAAAAGAGTTCTTATTTTTCTACTAGAAAAAGTACTTATTTTTGTTCGCGATGTCCCAAAAGTAATCCTTTATAATTTGGACAATTACAACCTAAAAAATAATACCTTTATTTTATACTTAAAAGTTGTATAAAAATATGTAGTTACCGAAAGAGACAAGAAATAAGTACTTTCAAATTATCTTTGAAAAAGGTTAAAACACATTAATTAAAATTGCTCTGAAATCTTATGGAACTGATGTTGAAAAAGTGAACGCAATGATAAATTTTTCGAAATGTAAGAAAATAAATAATAAAGAGTGCTTTTGCTGCACAAAATCATTTATAGCTCTAACACTGTAATAACAATGTGTGTATTAATATACGTTATTATACGGGCCTGTCACAGAAATAAACTTCGATCGAAAGTTTTTTTAATTCCGAGAAAGCTTCTTCAGAAAACGAAAACCGATCAATTTTCTCGGAATGAAATCCATTTTAATTTTTCATTTGAAAAAAGTTTTTGTTTTAGTTTGCACAATATTGCCACATTTAACTTAAAAATAACAAAACTAAAATTTGTTGGAATTACAAAAATCGATCGAAATTAAAATACGAACTCAAAACAATTCCAAACAATTTCTGTGACAGGCCTGATTATGTTCTTCAAAAAAACATCGTTAACATTAGATTGATATCACTACTAGTATTATAATAACGAAAATATATTGTGTTGGTAATTTTTTTTTTTTTATTGATTTTTTGATTTTCCATGTATTTCACATCGAAATTATTCTTAAAATTTTATAATATTACCGGATATCTAACAAATATTAATATAATATATGGCAAATTGATTAAAAAAATTATTTCAAATCATATAATAATAACTTATTTAAGCCATTACACCAAAGTATATTTTTAAGATATAATAATAAAGTAATTACAAAGTAATATATTCAGGAAGTCATTAAAAGAAGCATTGTAAGTTAAGTTTTTGCTGGGATATAATGAGTATAACAGTTCATTTGTGTTTTTGTTGCCAGTTTCAAGGTTTTTGTTTGTTTAAATAATGTTTTCTTCTTACCGTTTGCAAACAGTTCTATTGGCATTTCCCAAGTTTTCAGTATTATATTGCAGTTGTAGGAGTTGTTCACAAACTCCTAAGGTTTGAGTATGATGTTGTCAATTAAAAAGGCGACGATAAATATATTCGTGGCCATTCAGCGAAAAACAAGAATTCGAAATTTTTCATGGTTGGGTTTTCTTCCTTTCGTGGCAGGGTCTTATACACAAAGTGATGAAGAAATGAGAGTAGAATTTCTTTAAAGTAAACCAAACCTTTTTAAGTTTTCATTATTAATCGTAGTCATATTTGATTTAATGCCAGCTACACGCAGAGAAATGGTTCTATGATATCTACTAAATTTGATGGAAATAAAATAATAATTACCATTTTTATGATTAGAACAATATTGTTGTCTTTTCTCAGAAAATCCATTTTTTATCAAAGTTGTTTTTGGGAATACATGACTTTTCATTAAAATATGTTGTGCTAAATTCCCTATTTTATTCTTGATAAAAATATTGAAATTTATTGTAGGAGGATAAGCTGTTTCCATACGCATTTCACCGTTTGCTTAGGCCGGATCATCAGGAAAAAGTTTTTTTTTTGGAAAAGCCAAATATATTAGTAAATAAGACTACAGAGGGAATGGGAATTACAAGCACTCAAAAAGTGATTAAATCACCAACAATGTGTTTGCAGGTATCTCATAACAAAAAAATAATTTTTTATTAAAAAAGTCTTATTTGCAACGATATCAATGCTTAAACAAAATGTAAGAATATATAAACTCACTGTTTTATTGTTAGTTTTTTTTTGTTTATGCTTTGATATCGTTGCAAATAAGACTTTTTTAATAAAAAATTATTTTTTGGTTATGAGATACCTGCAAACACATTGTTGGTGATTTAATCATAGTATGATTTACTAATCATTTGACTGACAATGATGACTATAATCTGATGTTACGAAACATATTTTTCTCTTTGTGTATTCTTTTTAAAAGTTTTACTAATTAATTTTCTATTTACTTTGATATCTTCTAATCTTTAGTTAAAATCTTAACATTTTTACACAAGTTAAAATAGAAAAGTCAAACGATAATGGACAATGGATAAAGTAATTCCATTTTTTAAGACTTTGGTGTGTTTGTTGTAGATAGATTGGTTGTTGTAAGAGCTTCATGTTCATTCAGGAAACTTAAGCCTCGTTAACATTATAAAAAAGTCTAATAAAAGTTAAGAAGTTATTTCGAAACTGCATTAATTAAAATATAAAAAAAAATTAGATCAAGAATTAAAAGATTTTCAGCCATGACACAGAGTACAATTCCGTTCGGAATGATGCCGTTCGGAATTGAAGAAAAACATATTTGTTTATTGATAGAAAGTAAATTTTGATAGTTTTTTTGCCTTTAAGGTACAGAAAACTCCTATTCCGTTCATGAAAACAAATATGGTTTCATTCCGCAAAGTTTTTTCGTAATTTTCTCAAGGACCAAAATACGGAATGAATTCCGTTTCCGAGCGGAATTGTACTCTGTGACATGGCTGTTTATTTGCTTGAAACTTATGTATCTGCACACATTCACACACACACACTTGCGTTTAATTCTGCAGACATGTGTGAACTTTCAAGCATTTATTTAGGTAAGTTTAAAACAAAGAAGTGCCAAACTGTAGGTGGAAGGCGTTACATTGGTAATTGAGAGGGCGGTGGTGTTTTTTTTTTTTTAATTCTTTTATATTTGATGAGCTTTAACATCAACATAATTTACATGTTAAAGCGCAACAACATCTGAAACAGGGAAAAGAAGAATGGCATAACTAAAAGTGAAAAAAGAACTTTTGTATGTAAATTGTAGCAAACGAACCAAAAAATTTTCTACACAACCCTAAAGATTTGCCCCATAATGCAAAAAATTAAGGTTCACAAAAGAAAACCAACAAATTAAGCCTATACAATTTTGCAGGGATTAATGTGTTGGTAAACGTAACATAATGTAAACTTTATCTTGTTTTTGCATAAGGGTGTTAGTATGTTGACATGTGATGCAGAACGAAAGAAAAAATCTGGCCAAAATGAAAACGTTTTCTGTGTTATTGTCGTGTTTTATGAATTTATGTTTTTTTTTTTACTGCTTAAGAGATAAAATAAATGTTGAAAGGCCAATCCAAATGCATGTTAATGAGCCACGGATACAAAAGGTCACATATTTTTATCAAGATATTGGCGGAAAATAAAATAAATGGAAATCATTTTGACTTTATATCATTTAAAAAGTTAGTTTTATAGGAAAACAATTGTTAAGTTATTTAGGGAAAAAATACAGAAGACTTGAAAATAAATATTTGAATAAGTAAAATTTTTTTCTGATATGGTTACAAAATATTTGTACACTGGGTAACTTTTTTTTCAAAATGGCAACAAACTTCTAAAATATTACATGATAGCAGGAAATGTAATAACAGTATGATTACTTAAATAAACCTTTTAATTTGTTTACATGAGTCATGTATAGATATCATGATTCATGTAAATTGTGGACGTTAATGTTATAATATTTGCGAAAGATATAATTATATTTGCCACAATCATAAAATGATAATGGGCCATCGAAAAATATTCTTGAGTAGTCATTTTTTAAATGGGCCAAGCTTTTCATAAAACAGCTTTAACAATCTCAGGAATAATTCTAGTAACTAAATTATGATTAAAAATTGGTTTTTAATCATAATATTTTACTCGTGACTAAATTTAAGTAAATATGTTAGAAAAAGTTTCATTAAATGTTCTCAACTTAAAAAAGTTTATTCTTTATAAAAACTTTCTTCAATAGTCCGGTTGAACTTTGATAAAGAAACATAAAAAATAAATTGTTGCTTTTCATTTTTATTTCCTTTTCTATTATTTTTTATTTTGTTTCCCAAAGCCCCAAACAACTGTAAATAAGATTTCTTGGAAAAGGAAAGAAAACAAAAATCGAGTAAAGAAAATATTCTTATTCTTAAAGGAATAAATCGGCAATTTAGATAGCATTGGCGCTGCTCAAGATAGAGTCATGGCGGAACAATTTCAGGGCATATCCCCACTAAAAGAAAATATTCGATATTATTGTAAAGACATTATAGACTACTCCAAGAAAATTGGTTATTTGGGATATTACCTATACATCCTAAGAGTTACATAAATAATGGAAACAAAAAAGGGCCGTTCAATATCCATAGATGACAATAGGCCAGTCTAGGAGTTAGTCTCAAGTAGCCATTTGGCTACTTTACTTTAATACTTTAATAATTTTTAAGTAACTCAGAATACTAACTTATATTTTTCTACAAACCATCAAGGGTTGGCTGTCTTTTAAGTTTCCGACTTAAATACACTTCTTTTGATTAATTGTCATTTCTATGTAATTTTTTGTCAAATTGCACCATCGTATCTTTCAAATACCACAACCTAATAATTTTAATTAGGAACAGTATTCAAAGTTTTAAGTGCAACTTTAACAACTTCCGGGTATATTGTAAAACTTATACATACATTGAATACATTAAAGATCTCCAAAACTAGAAGTAGTGAATGTGCTGTAATTGCTTCTTCTTTACAAACTAAACTTACAATAGAGCCTAAAAGAACTTTATTTTCAATGGAATGAAACAGGACAATGCATGAATGAATATTTATTTTTAGATTCAGTCTAAATTTGCCCAACTTTTTAAATTGTATATTTGTATTTGTATGTGGGAGGCACACGCCATCTTTTATGCAACTTCAAGTTTTACGGCTTATTTTGGTTGAAGCGCTTAAAAGTAGACTATATATAAATATTATAATGAAATTTTTGTTGCAAAGGTAAATGTTAGTTAAAAAAAAATTAAAATAGAAAATTAAATTTATCACAAAAGAACGTTTTCAACTCAACAAAAGTTTTTTGTTTCCAAAGGAAAGTTCAAAAACTTTTCAATTAAATTTTTTAGGAAATAAAATGTGTAAATTGAAATTGTTTTTTATTCATTTTATATTGAAAAGCAGCTTAAGATATTTAAAACAAACAACATACACGCAAAGAAAACAAATTTTTTATTAGGTCATCTTTAATAAAACTTTTTTTCGAATATCTTTTTTAACCATATTATTGTTACTGAATAATGGTATATTTTTAAGTTTACAATAAAAATCTCCTCCCTTCCAAGAGCAACATGTTCTTGTTGAAAACCAACCATACTATTATTATTGGTAAACATATTCACCCTTATAGTGGTTGGCGTTTTTGTTGCGAAAGCTGGGCGTTTTTAAAATTGTTATCGTGGTTAACAAAAACGACAACAAATTCAACAAGGTTGACAAATCTATTTCAAAGGTATCTATTACAAGGCTTATCCTGATGGGTGCATTGGTTGCAAAATCTGACGTTATGTTTTTTGATCAAGATTTGTAAGGACAAATTTTCTCTTAAATACGCCTACGCCAACTACGGCAAGGGCTGTTATTGTTGTTATAAACCATAACATCTATGGAAGCAACCATAAGATCGTTGTAGCAGCTGGAAGAAAGACATATTTAACCATAATATGGTTGCCAGTACCAATAATATGGTTAAAGTAGTCACAATGTGCTTAAAAATATTCGTTAAAAATCGTTTTTTTTTTTTTTGGAGGTGACTTTTAGTGACGTTACGAATATTTATAAATTTTTAATATTCGCGAATACAAATGCGAATCCGAATATCTGCGCCAATATTCGCAATATTGTGTCTAATAATTTTTACTTGAATAAAACCTTTTTTTTTTTAATCCAATCCAATCCAATCGGAAATTAAGCGCCACTCGATATTTAAAATTTAATTGGAGAAATCTCGAGTAGAAAAAATATTGCGTAGATAACTAATTTAAAAAAAGATCCTCACACTACTAAATGTTTTATTATGACATTCATATGACTAAATATGACCCTATTTATACCTATCACCGAAGGTAAAAGGGTATATATTAGTTTGTCACTCTGTTTTTAATTTCTACAATATTGATCTGACACCCTATAAAGTCAATATATTCTGACTCGTTATGAGAAGAGAAGTTGAAATCCGGTTGTCCGTCTGTTGGAATGAATTTTCCGATGACCGCAGATATGATATGGATTGGTTGGTGTATATATTTATGTCAGATATACTCATCTTAAGAACGGCAAGAGCCATGGCTTTAAAATTTGGTTCAATTATCTTGGTTATCAATACACCAGCCACCATTTTCATAAAAAATATTTTAGGTTTATAGAAGGTGTATGAAATCAATTTTCTATGAAAATTCGTTTGATAAACCTTTTTTTTTTTGAAAAATATTTTTTATGAATATGGCGGCAACTCTCTAAAAAAAATCGGCGAGATTAATGAAGTGGGTGTGGCACTTCTCTTGAAAAGATGTTATACATTTGTGTAAATCTGGAGAACGAATAAAGCTAAAGTTTCCAAATAAGGTACAATCATCTTGGTTATTAATACAAAACATTTATCCTAAACAAGAATAAAAATAATTTTATAATAGCAAAATAAAGTAAAATAGTTGCTCTGTTTCCAGTTCACATAAAAAAATATAAATTTTATATACGTTTGTAGTATTTTTGGGTCAAGCTTAATTTTTGGCCAACAATAAAATGTTTGTCGTTTATATCTTATTTTGCCGTCAACCTCAAATTAACTGATTTTAATGTGGCAAAATCAATTATGTTAAAATTTACAGCAGAACCAAAATGTAAATCCCCTCTTGTAGTGGAAATGAAATGAAAAATTTTATGTATTTAATTTTATGAAATGTTTTTTAGAAGAGAAGAAATGTAAGTGTTTTTAAGTTAAATTAATCTGGGGTCTAATCCCCGTGTATCGAGTAGATTATCGTATTTTTCTGCATATGATAGAGACTGACGTATCGAATGACAACTCGAGATATAATGTCTTCGTGTGACACTCGATATCGAATGTCATGATATCAAAATAAAAAATTTCGATCAATTTTGCCCCATATCGTATGTTGTGATTAGACCCTAATGTTTTGATAGATGGTAAGTAAAAGGTGAGAAACGCAGAAGGGTTTTCACATATTTAATTAATTTTTATACCTTCCACCACCACTGTGGTGAATGAGGGTATACTAAGTTTGTCATTCCGTGTGAAACTTTTTTATTATACATCTAAGACCCCATAAAATATATATATTCTGGCTCCTTGAGTAATTCTAAGTCGATTTAGCCATGTCCGTCTGTCCGTCTGTCTGTCCGTCTGTCCGGCTGTCCATCTGTCCGTCTGTTGAAAACACGCTCACTTTTGAAAAACGCAAAAGAAAAGAACAAACTTGGTCTCAAATTGCTTGTAGTCATACTAAGCAGCTTGCGATTGAAATCCAGCAACATCGGTTCAGTAGGATCAGAACTATGATTCAAAAGGTGGAACCACCACCCTGAAAAAATTGATCATTTTAATACAAAAATTAACATAAATGGTTTATTAAAGCACGGAATGACATAAAATTTTGCTCGAATTTGGCTTGTACGACTGCAAATCATACTGGTCGTGACGATCGGTCCATAATTTACCATAGGCCCCATATAAACCCATCTCGAGTAAAACAGTTTAGTACGCCTAAAACCGCAATAAAAAACGCTAGCATACTTAAATTTGGTACGTCACAGTTTTATAGGACCAGAAATTACATTGCCAAATTTCGTGAAGGTTGGTCCATAATTTACCCTAGGCCACCCTACTCTCGGAAAACAGTTTGTTGCGCCTAAAACCAAATAAAGCTCACTTTGGGAAAATAATAAAATTCGCCTTTAACCATCACAGATATAGATATTGCGGTAAAATGTCTTACTTAAATTCATATGGCCAGAAAAAATATCATGCAAATTTGTGAAATTTTCTGTTAACGCTAAAACTAATTACACTACTATATTGAAATTTATTCTAATTTATTTTTTGTAATACTAGAAATCAGTCTTCAGAATTTTGGGATGATTGGTCCATAATTTACCATAGGTCCAATACAAATAACGCTCCTAAAAATTATTTTAGTTCGGCTAAAACTTTTACGAATCATGATATTTTACTCAAGCATGTTCAAAGTCCTAACAAGAAACTCATAAAATGTTCTTATTGTCGGTCATTAATTTAATTCATGTCTAAACCGCAACTAATTTTAATGCTGACGCTCGTTTTTGTGAAGCTTAGTTAATAATATATATGTATTTTTCATATAGAGCTCACTCCTGTCGGTGGAGGGTATCAAAGATTCGGCACTCTAACTTGTTTTTTTTTAAATTTATTTTGCAAAATATTCGCTTGAATTTGGCAAATACGAATACGAATGTCATGAAATAGTCTAATATTCGGCAATACGAATATTTGTAACATCACTAGTGACTATATAAAAATTTTTTTCTGTGTATAGTTTTTGTTAAAATTATTTACCAAGATAACTTCTAAGAAAATTCTATGCAAGTGCTGAATAAGGATATAATTTTTTGTTTAAATAAGAAGCTACACTTCTTAGTTTTCGCAATGAGAATTATGTGTGTTAAACATAAACAGATAATCATACTGTGGTTCTGATGACTATAAAATTGCATGGTTGCGACAATTATATAAAAGTTTCAAGTGATTATAAAACGACTTAACCTTTTCTTCTAACCGTATTATTGCATCAGTGATCAAAACAAAACATTTTATTATGATGTAAGTATTCCGTATATTTAAATTTTCTTTTACAAAAAAACACACACAAACCTTTTCTCCGTATTTATTTAATATCTTGTAAGCTGTTCCATTTTTGACAATAATTCCATTTAAATTGAAAATTTCCGTTATTTTCCCTAGAAATTATTTGAGTATTTAGAAAAAAAAAGTTGTGTTAACTTTTGCTGTTAATGGAATTGCTAATTAATATTTAATGATTTCCTGTAATTATAATTTTCAAGGAAAGTTAGTTTTAAAATAAGCCATTTATATTTTCAAAACTTTTTGAAAACCCCCCATCGTCTCTTTATAAAAAAAAATAAAAACTTACTTTGACATGAGTTCAGTTGTTTGCTAGAAGTATGTCCTTCTTACACAAGCATGAGATAATCCTTTTTATATATTTTGACAGAGCAATCCTTATAATAGCAACAAAAATATTTTTCGTAATTTTGATGTTATTATTTGTGAATTTCTTCCTCTACATCAGGGGTGTCAGCGTCATGCACAATTGTGTCAGCAAAACTCACATGTACGCTTACGCTCTTTTATTTTGCGAGCGTAAAATATAATTTTTTACTGCAAAACACTCTCATTCAGCGGGAAATATCGAAATATCGCACGGCCTGTTTTGAGGCCTCTAAACAGAAATAATATATTTATTATTTATTATCTTTGTTTATGTTTTGTTTTATTTCTGTTTTTGACACTGTACAATGATTGACAAATAATATCTACATTGTTTTGCATTTAAGCTAACGATATGTGTTTTTTGTTGTTTGTGAAAAAAATTCTTTGTTGCCTTTTAAAGGGTCCCTTTTTCTTTCATTAAAAAGACGTACCTAAATGCAGAAATTATTAAGAAAAAAATAGCCACAAGAATTTGTTGGTATTTTGTGCTGGTAAAAATATTTTTCTTTCTGTACCAATCGCGTCAATGGGTTTTTTTTTTCCTTTGAAAACACTTTTCTCAAGTAAGTAAAAATATTTAAAAAAGTCTTGTTTTCCTACAATTTATGTGTAAACCTATACACATAAAAGCAAATGTGACAGCAGGTAAAATTTTTGGGTAAGAAGATGTGTATTATTAATGTATTAATGAAACTTTATTGTTTAACGTCCACAAACCTAAAAAATGTTTTGTTGTTTCGAAACTGCAATTTAAATTTAGAAGATATTATTGGTAAATAAAAGTATATTTTTATAGGCTAGTAAAATCTTCTCTTTTTATAATGGTGGTTAATAATTATACAATATTTTTAAACTTAATGGGGTTATTATTTGCATTAGTATGTGCAAATGAATTTTCATTGTTGGCATTCGCAAAGATATGTTGAGCACCAAATTAAAAATTTTGGAAAGAATTGTATAAGGTTGTAAAAAGACTTCAAATATTGTTAAATGCTCAATATTTCCAAAAAATAAGCAAAGTTTCTGCGAAATGCAGGTTCCAAATTAAATTTATTTAAATAATAACTGATTGTGTCTGTCAATAACTCAACATTTTTCGATAATTGTATTAATATTAATTGCACTAAAGTCTTCATAGCAAAATATGTATGTTAATTAGGCTTCGTAATAGGCCTCGCAACCGCATATTTCTCCCGCTGGGAATGTAAGAGACAAGAGTAATCGCACCAACACAATCATAATTGACACCACTGACATACATCATGATATTTTTTGTAAGAAGTGAAAGAAGGGAATGAGCTAAAAATTATGACAGTTTTATTGCTTGATCTTTTTTAATTTTTAAGATTTTTGTTATTGCACTTTTTTATTTTTTTTAAGGTTTTGTTGGTATAAGCACTTTTATGTCGTTATTAAGCGACAAAAGGAATACACTTTTTAGTAAGTGAATTTCGCGGTAGTTCTGGTTTACTTTTTTTGGTAGAATTATGTGGAGTAGGCAAATTTTTTTTTTTTTTCGAATTATACATTTTTTCAGTTAATAAGGGTTTTTCTTATTTACTGCCTTTTTGAAAAAAAAGTTTTTTTTTTGTTACTATTTTAAGCTGATTGTTAGCGATATTTTTTACATTTATTTAGGTTTTTCTTAAAAAAATATGTGTATGTTTGCCGGATGAGCAGTAGACTTTTACGAACACATTAATTTTTGTAATTTATTGCGATGCTTTTTTTTATAAATTAAATCATTTTCTATAATTTGTGCTAAATTTTGGAAATTTTTTTTTACCAATTTCTTAAAAATTTGCCTGTGCTTATTTTAATTATTAATTTATTTTGCTTTATTTTTATTCAATGAACTTTAAATTCAATGATTTGTCCTTTTTTAATTTAAATGTCTCCGGGTTTTTGATGAAACACATGTTAACTCGTTTAACATCGCTTAAAAACTAATGTTTCTTGCTCACGCACTTTCGTACAAAGCTCTCCTCTTTTAAAAAACGAATTTTTGGAAAAAACACGAGTTCATTACAAACGAATACTCTCTTCTAAAAAAAACACTAATAACAAAAAATGAGAGTAAAATAAGCTAAGAAAACGATTGCACTATACTCAAAGAAAGTTTAAAAGGAAGGAAGTAGTAGAAAATTCACCTCATTACAATGGTGAATATTCTTTTTGTTTTCTACTTCATGCTCAAGTTGTATCTGCGTTCGTTCTCTTGAATGTTCTGGTACAAATACTAAACGAGCGTGATGTATTTTTTAGTGTATTACTGAATGAACGGCACAACATTGACTGACTAAACCAGCTGAGTGTATTAAGGCACAACAAATAAAATGCACGATGCAGTGTGGTGGGTTAGTAAAATGTTACAGCATCATGTTGCTAGAGGCAAAACTGTGTGAGCTATGAAAATTAAACGAATACAAATTATACAAACTTGTGACGAGTTTACCAAATGTTTCATCAGCATGCTGCAAATGGTACAGTTAGACCAAACCAGCAACTTGTTTTGGTCTTAATTGAATAAATGTTTCATATTGCGCAAATGAATCCGTTTACTTGCCGCTTGCTTGTTTTTAAGTTAATATAGAAGATGCGGTCTTTTAAGCCTATTACAACTGCTCAGACAAAAGAAAACAATTTATAATTTTTAATTTGTCAAAAGAACTTAAAAAATTTTTATTAATAAATCAAAAAAAAAAATTTTTTTTAAATAAAAGTAACTTGTTAACAAACAAAAAATAAAAAGAGAAAAGCAGCTTATAGATTATAGACAAAATGTAGGGAAATTAACTTAAACACTTAGGCAGCAAATAAAACAAAAAAATATTTTGATGACCAAAATAAACTGATATTTAAAAAATAACAGACTTAAAAACCAACAAATGTAAAGATATACAGACGTGGGAGTTATTTTCGAAAAACTTAAAAAAAATATAAAAAACTTAATATATAAACATTAGTTAACAACAATTTATCTTCATTTGATTTAGAAAAAAGTCACCGTTAAAATATCACAATTGCCAATGATTTGTGCCATTGGTTGGCTTATGATTATGTGAAAACCAAAATTTCGGGTTGAAACAAAAACAAATTAAAAAAAGGTTTTATATTATAACAATTATAAAATGCTAATGGTTTATTGTTTTATTTATAACCACCATTACAAAGATTTAAAAATCTAGTTTACAGAAATTTAGATAACACTCATAAGATTATTACTGTAACTGATTGTATGTTAATAAATTCGTTTTCCGTACTGTTAAAATTTAGTGAAAATATAGTTTTTTTACGAAGCAATTTATTTTTTAACATTTATGTTTGTTATTCAAAACACAAACTACCAAAAAATACTGTTTTTCCGTACTAATATTGTTATGTAGTTTGATTTTTTTCAGTTAAATTATATTGAATGTACTGTTATTGAAATTATAGAATTTATGTAAAATTCCTTTATTTTAAATGAAATGTAAATTATCCATTTTTTAAACAAATTTTTAGTTGTTTAAAATTACTTTTCTGTTGAATTTATCTACATAATATCTTGAGTGCATGATTTTTCTTATTAGAAAAATTTACACTTTCTATGGGGGGTCATGAATATTACAAATAAAATTTGATTTGAAGTTTTTTTAAAAATTCTCTTGGGTCAAATCTAATAATGTCTTTATAAGGAAGACGGAAGGCTTTGTTAATAAAAAATGCTTGAAAAAATTGTAATCGTGACTATGTTGAAAGAATTTTTAATAAGAAATTTATTATGGAAAAATGGAGCATAATTTTACTCACGACATCGTTAAGTAAACATTTCCAAATAAGTATTCACTCAAATATTTAAAAGCAGTAAAAGGCAAATACAATAACGAGGTGTCCAGAGTAGTTGGAATTTTTCACATACAAGGCACAGCTGTTGATCAACACAATTTTAAGAACTTCAAACATTTCTTTTGAAACAATTCTCTCAAAATGAAAATGTATATATAACTAATAAATTGAGTATTATTGTTTTAAAGTACTTCTAGTTTGTGGTTCAAAAATAAATCGCTAGGAGAGGGATATAAAAGAAGACGGGTTAAGGACTGGTTTTTGCGCATAATCTTGGGTAAATTTCGGTCTAATGACGAATTTTACCGGGAAGCAAAAAATTTAATTACAAAATAGTATGTTGTTGTTCACAAACTGGGTCGCATTAGATGTTGTTAAGACCACCGTGGGTGGATGCAAGTAGTTAACAAAATTCCTAAAAAAAAAATTATCTACAGTAGAATTCCGATAGCTTGTAATCAAAGGGACAGACTGCTTTGTACAAATTAAAGGATTTTTCAAAATAAAGAGATTTCGATTTAACGAGGTAAACACAAACAAACCTTTTATAGTGCTATGAATTTTATGGACCTTAAACAAAGTTGTAAAAAACATTGAATTTGTATATTTACACCCTCCATAAATAATTGTAAAGAGGGCATTCTAATTTTGCCTTTCCGTGTGAAACTTTTTAATATTCATTTCATACCCCATTAGGTATATGCTTTTTAAATCTTTGAGTAATTTTAAATCGATATTCCCTTGTCCGTCTGTGAAAAACACACTCACTTTGGAAAAACTAAAAAGAAAAGAACAATATTGTTTCTGGTTATCCTAAGCAGTTTGAGAATAAAATCCAGCATAACTGGGTCCATAGGATAAGAGTTATGAATCCATATGAAACCTAAAAATTTATGATGTTGTAAAACTAACATAAATAAGGGCAGAATTCGCATATTGATACAAGATTTTGCACAAATGTTCAACCAGCCAAGTGGGCGTGGCACCTCCATATTATGTTTCTTTTAAAAACATGTGCGTATGCTAAGAAATATTAAGTCAATCTTTAAATTGTTCATTATGTTGGAAAAATGATTAGCAGTATTAACTCGTACAACTCTAAATGCAAAAATAGCATTTATGTAGTTTTATTGTTGCATATGTTTGTACATATCCTGGCTCATATGTACATGTCGTATGTATGTATGAATGTATATAGAGCTCACAAATGCGTAAAGAGTCATATTTGTGAATCGCTGATTGTTTGCAAAATTAAATTTGTTACACAGGGTCTTCACCAGAGATAATAGGTCTGTCTGCGTACACATATTTTGCATAATTTTGTACAAAATGTCGCAAAATCTTGCAAAATGTTGTCTGCGTACTCCAAATCTCTTACAGCGGGAGAGCCAAAAAGAGAATTTTTTGACAGTTGAAAGTTAGAGAACTTGCAAAATGTTACTGGAGAAATTTCCTCTGGTAAGATTTTGCAACTAGTTTGAACAGCTGTTTTTATATACTGTTTGAATGAAAGAGTTTACGTGTGCCAAGATAGCGTCGACGAAATAGCGTCGAATTTGGGAATTTAAAAACCGGGAAACTAAAATACCCAAATAATGGGGATTTACAGTATATGAACAAAAAGTTAGCGTCGAATTTAGGAATTTAAAAAGGGGAAGTAAAAATATATTTATATTTTTAATAAAAATACTAAAAATATTTACCACAGGCTTTTGCACGGTATAAACTGTATATTTTCTGAAAGTAAATAGTTTTCTGGACAAAATGAGCGATGCGTGCAAAAAATATATAGTTTATACCGTGCAAAAGCCTGTGGTTCATTGCATAAATCAGTAAAGATTTTTACTGACCATTTTGGATGAACCCAGATTTCTCGGAAACTGTCCGAACGATTTTTTGCACGCATCGCTCATTTTGTCCAGAAAACTATTTACTTTCAGAAAATATATAGTTTATACCCTGCAAAAGCCTGTGGTAAATATTTTTGTATTTTTATTAAAAATATAAATATATTTGGGCTTAAATCTAGTTTACCGACGCAGCTCCAAATAAAAAAAAGTACCTAGGGTGATAGAAAATGGAAAAATAAGAAGAAAAAATTAAATAAGAAAGTTGGTGCAAACGCTTAGTTTTCGAGTTACGGGCGTTTTAAGTTTTTATATAAATATGTGATTTTGCAGTACATTTCCAAATGTATATGGCTAATATTGGTATCATTGCAAAGCGTTTCACTAGATCTTTCTGGACATACAGAATTTATTTTAATATTTTTAGTTTATTAAGAAGTGGGACGAGTTTGCAAAATACAAAAGTTTTTTAGTAAGCATAAAAACAAATTTATTAATTTTTTCTAATTCTTTAATGTATGTATATACTACATACTAATTTATTTAAGAATTTTAATTAAAATACAAGTAAAACCTTCTTTATGTTTATGATATACTAATGAGGAGAGAATCCTTGCCCATGGGCAAAGGCCGTCTATGCAAGGAAGCTTTAGTAAGCGAAACCGGTGTTTATTATACCATAGAGAAGAACATCCCTGCGTCCGGCCAAAGGCTGGCTATGCAAAGAATTTTTTTTTGCGATGCTAGTGTTTGTTATTTTATAAAATTTGTATTACACTTTTATTTAAATAAACTACATTCTTTCCTAGTGCACTTCCGTAACATTTCGACGTAAAATAAAAAAAACTGTAATGTGATCTAAAGAGTTTAATATTTTGAAATAAATTATGTATATCTAGAAAAATCTGTTCAAGAGCTTTAAAATGATACCAATATTGGCCATATACATTTGGAAATGTACTGCAAAATCACATATTTATATAAAAACTTAAAACGCCCGTAACTCGAAAACTAAGCGTTTTCGCCAACTTTTTTATTTTATTTTTTCTTCTTATTTTTACATTTTCCATCACCCTGGGTACTTTTTTTTATTTGGAGCTGCGTCGGTAAACTAGATTTGTTCCTTTATTTGTACTTCCCTATTTTAAATTCCTAAATTTTACGCTAACTTTTTGTTTATACTGCAAATACCCATTATTTGGGTATTTTGGTTTTCCGGTTTTTAAATTCCCAAATTGGACGCTATTTCTTCAACGCTATCTTGGCTCACGTTTGTTATTTCAATTGTTTACACACCGATCAGCTGTTTTCTTGCAAGATTTCACTGGATACTGTCTGCGTACTTTTTTAGATATTCTCAGCCGAAAGAGTAAAATTTGTCTTACTCTCCCAAAAAAATTTACTGAGTATTTGCTACTGGAAAAGTACGCAGACAGACCTAATATCTGATAAAATATCTGAGAGAACGTCGACAGAATGAGCGGACACATTTCTTTGTGTTAACCTCAATATTAAACAAGAGGAACACATATCTTAAAAGATTTCATAATCGACTGACTCTCGTACAGTAAACTTGTATCGTTTTTGCTCTTTTTTATTCTTTATTTTTAGTTTTTTGATTTTTTTAATTTAAAATATTGTTTTTTTAAACACTTTTCACAAGAATGGCACTATTTGCATTAAAAATTACACATTTTAATAGTGGTGGCTTATTATTGTTTATGTATGTGTATTTTTGACAGCTCATCTTATGAGATAGTTGTTATAAGATTTCTTATAACAACTGTCTCATAACATTTATTATAATATTAATACTAAAACTATTTGAGAGTCCACACATAAGATAATACTCTCTGCTATTGAATCTGACGTTTGCTGATATAAAAATCTTATCTCAGGTGGAGACCCTGTGTTAAGCCCAGTAGTGTTCAGCTAAAAATTACAATGATTTGTATATTATGCAACCTAACACTTACCTAGAAATTATTTAAGTACAGAACTAATTAGGTTTTTTATGTATGTAGTATCTGCAGACTTCCTGATACTACTTCCTGATATTCACCAAAAATGAAGGGCTTCCATATGCCTCTGCTGCCTAGGCATTCGTCGATGTGTGAATCACTCAATGTTTTGCACTATTTAGTTGCATATTTGTGAGCAGACGGCTGAAAATACAAAAAATAACTTGTATTTAGCACTTGCTCAATTTTATGTAGCACGGGTACATTTACCAACTATTATACTTAACACACCAAGAGCCAGAAAAGTATTGCCCAGTATTTCGCATAATACTACGCTTCCTTAAGAGTAACTCAGCACTTTTATATTTGGCACAACTAGGAAAACAACGGTTAAGTCGACAGTTACTCTCCCTAAGTGCTATAGTAAGTAAAATTGTTTTTTTGAGTTCCAAGAATTGTAAGAAAATTTAATTCATAATTGAGTATATCTGTTTATAGATATATATATATATTTGTGGCACGAAATGAAAATACAAATTTTTTCTTATTTTTACTTCATAAGCTAATTGAATTGAATCTGTAAAAAAAAATCTATGTATTGTACTAGCCAATGCATTCACACAATGAAAGAAATGAATGAACGTAGATTTGTAGATCCGTATATCACACGAATGTTCATATAAAATAAAATTTTTTCTAAGGCAGCCATAAGATTACAAAAATGCCTTTAGTAAAAAAATTACTAGAAAGTTTAAAAAAATTTATTTTGGTTCAAAATCTTTGATGCAGAAGTTCTCTCTTACAGGGAACAACTAGAGAGAAAAAATTCCATACAGCTTAGAGAGTTTTTGTGAACAGTCGTCTTTTTTAGTTTAATTTTATGATAAAAATTTAGCTTTGAAAAATGCTTAATCAATTTTAGATGATCGATTTCACATAACTAAAACTCAAATCAATCCAATGAAAAAAATATATATGTATATTGTTTTTATGTCGTAAGGCAATCGTTGCCAGAGCACAAATTGTTGCAACTCAATATGCAATGCATTCCCATTAAATAAATAGTATCTTAAATTAAGCCTCTTAAAACAGTCAGAGCAGTTTATTATTTTACGAAAATGCGTAAAATCTTTTTTCATTTTATTTTAAGCATTTTTCAAGGCTTTTAAGTCAAAAATCTTTAGCATAAGTATTAAGCATTAAAAGGAAGAAAGAACAGCATACAATGAATTATTTTAATATGTTTCCCTTTAGCTACCGTCAATATTTATATATGAAATTTAAACGAAATCCTGTATGATTTAATAGTCTGTGTCGTTACACACACTGCGAAATTAAATTGTTTTGGTAAAACTTAAAAAACAACAGAAATTAACTTGATATGCACACTACAATTGAACTTAACAATTAATTACAGTAAAAGGACATTGAACTGATCATAACACTACTTAGAACTCCAAGTGATTATATAAAATTCTTATATATTAATAAAATAGAACATGTTTGACTAGTCTATGATACTTTTTATGACCAGACACACCTTAGAGTTACTGCAGTATTAGTAACATTAGTGCAATAATCATGTGCACTGTTGAATTATTAAAGTAATAGTAATGCGAATTCCCTTTACAGGTTACGTTGAAAATAAAGCTGCCCTAATTTTCTTTGTTACTTAGAGAAAAAATAAAAAGACGGTTATGTTTTTTTTTGACGCATCGACCAGATATAGATGCCATGAAAATAAAATTATTTTTTTATTGTCGTACTCCTTGTAGCTTTGCTGAAACCTGAAGCATAAATTCGCCTTGATGTAGAGTTAAAACGATTGTTAACTTGAATTTACCCATGTTGTCCGGACACATTTTTTACTGAGTGTTTTTATCAGCACCATTCACTCATTTCGGAAAACTTGTTCAGAAAATTAAAACTGTCATATGCATACAAATCTATTAATTTCGCTTTGATATTTTTTTGTTTTTGTCGTCAAACTGCACATTTTAAATTATTTTCAAAGATTGTGTGTTAATAATGGATGCAAAAAGAAGATCACTCACAATTTAATTTCACAAACGTATTAAAACATTTAACCTTTTTAGAATGCAGTTGAGTTTGTCCGATTAAAATATAAAATTATATTAATTCAAACTGAGAGTTGTAATAAATATTTTCTTTTTCACTATTTCGCAAAAAGAGAGACGCGAAAATACATTTAAAAAAAGGGCAATTAAAAATAACATATTTTACATTTTAGAAATAATACTATCCGTTGTTAATGTTATCCGGCAGGCGTCTTCTGGCATCCCTAAATAGTGCGGCGTCAACGCTTCGTAATTGGAAAATCCGTTTTTGACACCGCGTTTAATAGTGAAGTGGGCCGCAATTGTTAATAAATAATGGCAATTTAGCTATTTCAATCTAGCGTTTTTGTCTCCATTTTTGGTTATGCTGGTTCTACTAAGCAAGAAAGTTAACACTACTGTTCGTAACACAACGTTTACGTCTTGTTTTGGGATGGCACATCAGCGTAAAGGCTAAGCGGAAGAAAACGTGCCGCCTTGTTTAGGTACAGGTGTTAAAGATGCAAACCGAAAGGACGCAAATTAAAATCAAAACGGCGCAAATCGGAAAAATTAAAAAAAACAACAAAATATCACTTTAGTCGAAAATCGAGGTATCAGTGTATTTAAAATCAATACATGAATATTGAAATGACTTCAGTTTTAATACTCTTATTTTGATGCAAAAAAAGAATGAAATGATGTAAAAACTCACTGAAGCTGACCAATTTATGATGATGGCTCAATAATAATAATTTTTTAATTGTAATCTTTTCTTGTGTTGCTCTTGATGTTCAACAAACATGTTAAATATAAATTTCAGCGAATTCTATATATAGAGATAAATATTTTTATAATTGATTAAAATTACAAGAATTTTCTTACAGGGTAAGAAATTTGCTTATCAGCAAAATTTTGTTTATATTTTCTTGGTAATAAATTTGTTATATTTTTGTGAATTTAATTATTTCGAAATATATATGATGTTTATAATAATTTTATTTAGTTTTGAATGAAAATTTTAACAAAATATTTATAAAAGATAATAATAAATACGTAATATTGCAATCGGTTTCTTAATGGAAAATGTGTGTGGTTGTGAAAAAAAATATTGCTCTATTATGAACACCAGTGAAAATGTTGCTGCCTATTGTGTACGAGGCATAAAATATATCAAAATCTAAATTTGGAATTTCTGTAAATAGTTTAAAATTGTTTACGAATAAGGTTCGTTATAAAGAAATTAAACTATCAGATTTAAAGCGTTTTATATTGTGTTTGTTGGGTAATTCTGGTAACATTAAGTTCGTCAAGAATTTGCATGAAATTGCCAAGTGTTCTTTTTAACGCATTCTGTCGATTGCGGTGAATGCGAGCTGTTATAAAAGTGATTAAAAAACAGTTACTGATAAATATTTAACGCTTTTTGTGACTACATATATCAACACCTTGGATGTACTACGCCGATTTTCAATTAAAACAAGTGGAAGTTCTATATTCGGCTATTTCGAATTATTGATAACCTCCACCTAGAGTAAGAATATTTCAATAGTGGGTCTTATTTGGGATCCAGAAATTATAAAATAATATTAAAATAGGCTGTATTAAAGTTCTTTGGGGTTTAAAGTGTATTCCAAAATAACATTTTAGAGAATTGAATGTATACATTTTAATACATATAACAGCTTCATTCGTTACGGTTATAGGCAAACGAAAGTGCTTACCTTTATATGGGATCTGTGGTTATTTCACATTTGGGTCTATAACTCTTTTCCTACTCTAACGGTTGTGCTTCAATACTATGCTGCTCAGGAAAACAAGAAGCAATTTGACACAAATATTTTTTTTTCTGTTGAGTCTTTCGGAAGTTGGCGTCTTTTCAACAGACGAGCAGACATACGGACATAGCTAAATCGACTTAAAAATATTTAAGTAACCAGAATAAAAATACATTATGGTGTCCCAGATAAATATTAATGGAAATACGAAATGTGCAACGTATACCCTAATTCACCTCTAGTTACGGAGGAAACAAAAATAATACAACTGAACATAATTCCAGATGTAACGGAAGCATATCGGCCGATTTGTTTTTATTATTGTTTAAAAATATGTTGTGAAGAATACTTTACCTACTAACCTCGTATGCACAAGCTATCAAACAAATGCTTACATCCTTTAGTCTTGCATAATATTCAACAAGAACGTATGTACTTACAAAAAAAACTGGAATGTCAGTAACAGCCAGAGTGTTAAACGACCCTGTAGTTTTGAAGGTGGCAGTGAAAAGCTTTCCATTATAGCTGTTCACGGCAGAGCACAAACGAGTTCAATATGATAATACAATGATCATCATGATTAAGATCATTACGATTGATAATCAGAAAAAATGTAGAATGGTTTGAGGATAAAAACTATTTCAAACAGTATGAAAATCTTTAATAATCATGTTAAACACATTTTCACAACTCACCGATAGCTAAACGTATGATTTGATCGGTCGTATACAAATTGTTCCATTATAAACATTGATCTTATCAATGTTATTTAGGACTTGTGCTTACTGGAATAGGGGTAATCATGTAAAAAGCTAATTTAATCATAGTATAGTAATATCAATCATATAATCGTGGTAATTATAATGTAGTAAACATCTGTTTTTTACATGTTTGTTAACTTTCTAGCATTGATATTTCGAAATCAGCCTCTAGATCTGTAGAGGTTATTTTAAATACCTGTGAGAAATCGTTGTGTAACACTTGTAGTTAAGCCATCTTAAAGTATTGAGAGTGAAGATTTAAATGCTTTGACTTTAAACAAAAGATTTCCTGAAAAAAAGGATTCACTTCAAAATGTAAAAAAGAACAATAGATATAAAAGGGAAAGTATACATTAAATTGTATTCTATTAATAACACAGCCTTGTGCTCTTGTCTTTATCTTAATGTTTATTGACCATGTCGTATCCTTAATCCTGCATTCATCTATGTAATTGCTTTGCCAGACTTTTCTCTCTGTGGGAATATGTGTGCGTTACGAATTGTTGATTAAGACGAGCGTATAAACGCATCATTGATTTTTAGTTTTTTGGGATTTTTATTTCACATCTATAAATAACTTGATGACTGAGTGATAATTGTTTTAATAATGAAAATTCTTTGTAATGATGATGAAAAGTAACGATATTAATAAAACTTGTAAAGAGGATCATAAAATTTACCTGTTGTTTTGTTTCTTTTGTACTTAATGACAGTTGTAATGGGATGAGCACAGTAGTTTGCATTGATTTTCTTGAGTACATTTACTATCGAATTTAGGTAAAATTCATGTTGAGCAAAGAATCATCAAAAATCAATATTGAAAACGAAGCATTAAAATAGTTTTAAAATCGCTGTAAAAAACATGTAATAATTTGTGCAAATGTCATTTGTCTTATTGATATCTGACTGGTCTTTAAATATTTGAAATGAGTGGATTCACTGAAAGAAATAATTTTTACTAAGTCATGTCAAAAACTCAGGTAATATGTAAACCTGCGATATTATTACAAGTATTACGAAAATAAATTTGACATCCCATACGACACAATTATATTACTCATTTGATCAGGGTTGCATTTTAGTTTATGTTTGATAGTGTGATTACAAACTGTCCTGTCAAGAGTTTTTGACAGTCGTAACAAAACTCATTAGATTTCTATCTTAAAAATTATTATGGAATTAATAAGACTTATGTGAAGTACCCTTTAATAAATTTTTTAATATAAATAATTTTTTTAATTTAAAGTAAAATAATTTGTTACAGAATAATAAAACAGTTAACAATAATGTTAAAACTCTGCCATTTTTACAAAAATGGGGTTGTTTATTCAGTTTGTGGCTACTAAAAATTTTTACTTATAGAAAGTTACTCATTGAATTACATTTTATCCCTTTTCAGATGTTACAATAAACCTAAATTCTTTATTCTTATAACTCCTTTATAAAGTGCAAATTGTCTTCCACTACAGATTTTCTGCAACTGTTTAGGTATTTTGAGTTTTTCATTTTCCATACAAAAAGTTTCGTTACGGTTGGCTTCTTAAGTTCTATTGCTTGGAAATTAGTATTCTATTGCTTGGAAATTAGTAAAACAATGTTGATAATTACTGAAAGCAAAGGAGAAAAAACGTCTACATACGAAAATTTATGGACCAAATAATCGACCTTTAAAAAAGGTGGTGGTGTGCATTTTGATGTCTAAGAAAATAAGGAGATAAAAACTTTAAGATATTTTCCTAACAAAACAGGTGATGCTTAACTAAAGAATATTTTTTCAACAGTTCTAAGGGGTACAATTTATTGTACAGCTGATGTCGTTATGTTTTATTTACGAACATAATAAATATTTTAATTCTTTTTTTTACTAATTTGTAAACTCTACTGTGGGACTGTAAAAACAATAAAGAATGCAAGCCAGAACTAAAATAACATGAATGATATTAAAGCGAGTGAAAAAGGGCAAGAGAGAAACAAATTATACTAATTTCTTAATTCGAAGAAGAAAAAAACCAGAACTAATACAAAAACCGAGAATTCTTACAGTGGCTACACATATCTGCTTAATATAATAGAAAGAAGTACAGTGGTGAAGAAAATTATTCTTTTAGCAAGATTGAACTTTGGTCCCAGGGAGCTTGTTAATGTAAAAAACAGAGTTGGTAGAAAACAAAATTGATTATGATAAAATAATTTCTTTGCATTATCATTGCAATCACATTGTGGTAAAAAAACCCTTAAAATTTTCACTATATGCACAATTCTATTTACTCACTAACATTTTATTGAGTTTCGAACCATATTATAGCCACCACAACAATTCTGATGTATATCGCCAACATCTTATGAGTATTTAATTTGTTTTTATGCTTATTATGATTTCTTGCATATATTTAATTTTCTCTCACGCTTCGTTTATATTTTGAGATTTTAACTGAAAAAAATATAGATAAATTATGTTTTATAGTTTGCATAGTTGCTTCCACCATTAAATCAATAAGAATAGTAAGGGGACCATATTGTCAAATATTCTGCATATGCAAGAGAGTGTTTGTCCCATCCTTCATTCTATCTTTTACGTCAATATAAATTTGGCAGGCGAAAAACTGAAAAGGACTCAGCCTCTATAGTTTAAAAAAAGTTGATTGTTTGTAATATTCAAGAGAATTCGGTAACTAAATTTTTAAATTTTATAAGTCAACTCATGTCAATAAGTTTTGAGGTTTTTGTGCAATATTTTGACTGCCCAGTATCTCTGATGACTCGAAAGTACGATTTTTGTACAGAACTGCACAAAAATGCTTACGTAAGGGATCTGCTGAAGTTATACTGCTGGTCACTTTACTGTAATCTGGAATGTGATTAGTTTCAATACTTATTCCCCATTAATGCTCTGCTTATATGTAATTTTGAAATTGTTAAAATTACAAAGTCTGTTAAAATGAATACCTACGAACTTAAGTAACTAAAAAGTTTCGATTTCGTGGACATTTTTAGGAACCTCTAAATAGTTTTCTGTATTTAAAATTAGACTTTGCATTAAAATTCATTAATTATTACTTCTTTGTTCATTTCGTTAAAATACTTTAAATTAACAAGAAAACTGCATTAGCTGAGTTAAAAAAAAAATATTACTATTTTTCTGTTCCATTTAAGAAAAATCAACAAAAAAAAAAGTATTGGTATATTATGATGTTGTAGTAAAAAACCACACAAAATTGTTATAGAAACACAACAATAAAATATTAATACACTTATAAACACTGCCATGAGACCAGAATATAATACAGACACTAGGCCGTAGATTTGTACACCCAGCAAACACAAATGCAAGCGTTAAAAAAATCAAACATTTTATTATCTAAAAGGATTATACAGGTTTTCACTAATCAAACTAAACTAACCATCAATTATTATTAAAGCATAGAGAAAAATTCCGATTTCTGTTAAAAGTGCTGTTGTTCTTAAATAATTCTGTGGCAATAAGGAAAAAGAGTTTAAGCCTGTTTTTTAGAGAGAGCCATTTAATATATTAAAGGTGATTTTCGAAAATTTAATTCTACTCTAATATAATCATTACTTTTTTGCGGTTATAGTTTTTTTAAGTTTTTATTTCTAAATATTCTTAACAGTTGGAAGTTAACTTAAGTTTTTATTTCAACTGTTGTTGTACACTGAAAAAATATAAGCAATAAGTCAATTTGCTATAACTTCCTAAAAATTCGTACAAATAACAAAAATTTTCCCCATGTGTACTTTTAAAAGTTAAGATTTAAAAGGTGCCGTAAACTTTAACTTAGCCAATTTAAGCACTTCTTCCTTTTTGCCGAAGAATTATCTTATAATTTGATGAAATGGTTAACTTCAAATTATTTCTAACCTGCGTTTGCTTAGAAATTTCGAGAACCTATAGAACTGCCGTCAAGTTGCCTACGGATGTCTATTTGAGTTTCTACGCTTAAATTTTTCACAAACTTAAGACAAATTTCCTCTTTCGATCGAAAATGTTATTATTCTTAAAGGTCTATCACATTTTCCATATTCTAAAGTTGAATTTTTAATTTAGAACTTAAATCATTCTTAACTTGTTTTATCAACTTTTTGGTTTGCTGGGATTACATCTTATATTTTCACATATTATATTTTGTATGCGACTTTGTATTTGTATAAAAGTTTAAATTATTTTACATATTAATTTCCATATGAAAAGTTTTTTTTTGAAAACTAATAGAAACAGGCAAAAAAAAAAAAAAACAAAAAAAGTTAAACCGAAATTGGTAAAATATTTATTTTAAATATTAAATTAATTTAATCTTTTTAGAGATGAAAAAGTATAATAACTCCGTTAATTTATTTTTTTTTTTTGTTTTGATGAACATGTAAATTTATCAGATTGGAAAATCTGATAACGAAATTTATTGTCACAATTTACGATCTTAAAGAAACATTTAGTGAGTCTATACAAACTAATTGGTTTTTTTTTCTTAATCCAAATTGAAATAACAAAGGCGGACGGGACGGTGTCTGAAGTTGTAGATAAAATCTCGGTGCGGAGATTGTAATAAGAGATTTCACTATTAGCAGTAGATTATGACTACAAATGAGTGACAGGTTGATTAGGTCTTCAAATTTTTTGAGTTGAATAAAGTCAAAGGCTTATATGACTTATAAACTTCTTTATTAAAATTTAGATGGCTTAGCTTTTCTCTCAATCATATTCAATTTTTATTCTCTTTATCTCTAGTTCTTATCTCAAAAGTGAATTTTTGGTTACTAAATGAAAGTTTTCAAGAAAACTTCTGTACGAAAGATTTTATAAAATTTTTAAAAGCAAATAAAAGTGAACAAGTACGGAAACATTTTCAGGTTATAACGAACTATGACTATAACGAATAATTTCTTTTTTTATAAATAGAGTGCAAGGTACGTTAAAGTCAGCGCTGTCAACTTTTAAATTTCAAAACGCACCGAAATGGATAAAAAACGCGCTATTTAAGGAAAAACGCACCAAGTTTAAAATTTATTTTTTATTTAAAATTATTAATTAAAATTTTTCTTTACATAATACAAATTATCTACAAGAACAAGACTATTTTTCTTTGTGCATAGGATTTACGACGGCTTAAACATCATTACATGTGGTTCTTATTTGGGTCTGTAAAATTGTAGTAAAAATTTTGCAATGTTGAATGAAACAGTATTGAAACAGGTGTAATTTAAGGTACGAAGATTTTTTGCTTACATTGAAACAACAAGTTGTACTGAATTTGCTTTGTTGCCCCCATAAATTTAAAACGCACCGAAATTTTAAAAAAAGCGCACCAACAAAGAAATTTTTCGCACACAAAATTTAAAAAAGCACCCAAAATGGTGCGAAACGCACCGGGTTGACAAAGCTGATTAAAGTTATTAAAAATAGTCGCTCTTATTAATTTCGTTAAAACCGTGCTCAATGCTGCCAGTGTTGCCATAAGAGAAAAAAATTAAAGTGCTTAATCGCCTAAAAAAAGTGCTAAAATGTTCTATAGCTATTTTTTATTATTAAAAATAATTAGAAAACTAGTTAACATTTTATAATTTTGGAAGATTTTGTTAACAAAAATTGTATTTACCCATAATTATTAAGAATTTTCAATTATTGAAATATCAATTATTATTAAGAATTTTCAATAGTATAAGAAGCATCAAACGTTATCTTATTTCCAATTCTGACAATTCCTTAAAAGAATTTTAGAGAGAAGAATTTCTGAAGTTTTATACTTGGATCCAGAACTCAGTCGTATTCATATTGGTATCCCAAAACTTCTCACTGATATAGCTCCACTGGTTTTGAGTTTTTTCCGACTGAAGTTAACAATAAGAAAAATTGATATGTATTTATGAATTTACTAACAAATTGCATATAATTAATATTAAAAACAAGTGCAAAAATGCTTAGAAAAAAGTGCTTAAATGGCAAGCATACAAAAGAGCAATAGTTAATAATTCAATCTAATAATTTTAATTCTTTTATTAGGGATTTTTGTTTTTATAATTTTTTTTTATTAAGTAAAAAATATTTAACATATAATGAAATTAATTTATTTTATAAGTCATTATCCAGACTTATTTTACAAAAATTGCAAGACTGGAATTTCATAATCTGGACACAAATGAAAATTCAAAGTAAAATTTCAAAAAAAAAAATACAGCAACAAAAGTTGCAAGTCTGAACGATAACTAATTTACACTTTTATTAACGTTATTTCAATATTTATAACGCCCGACCATAAGCCCGACCATTTTTAATATACAAAAATAACTTAAAAAAAATTGTGAATGAGGTTTTCCTCGCTTACGTTTTGAGGGTTTACAATGGGAAGGAGTACTCAAAGAAGCAAATTATATTTAAGTTTTTAAAGATCGTTAGTTAATGCCATTATATTTAAAAGTTAAAATAAAAAAGTTAATTTTACTGTTAAAAAATGCTTAATTTATATAATTTTTTTTTTTTATATATTTCATTAGATAGATTTTATGATCAGTATGATTTGGCAAGTCATCATGAATCGTTTAATACTAGAACAACTCTTCAAAATTGTGGAATACATCTGGTCGCGAGATCCATACAGAACTTCGTCCATTTTACGAAGCTCATTTCTGGTTAAATGGCTCATTTCTGGTTAAAAGTCAATAAGCAATCCTCAAGCCGTTACCGAATCACCATTACATCTATTAAAATTTACTGTTTGGTGCGGCTTACACGTTCTTTCTAAATGAGCAAGTAGCTTCCGTTACAGTGAATTTCGAGCTCTATCGGGCCATGCTTACTGAATTTAGTTTCCAAAAATTAATCAGTTAAACATCAACGACATTTGGTTCCAACAAGACAGGGCGGTGTGACATGTCATACAGTGGCGCTGTTTTAAAGTGGTCCTGTCCACTTGCCCTATCCTTCGTTCAATTGAACGCCTCTGGATCACTTTTTATACGTCATAAGGAATTTTTCATTTTGATACGTAATTTTCTTATGCCGACATACTGGAAAATTGTAAAGTGGGGAAAGCCAATATTCGACCCACAATTGACGCCATAAGGCCAACCAAAAATGTAACTAATGGAATGGACCAAGTAACTCGTAGCCGCGGCGGACTTATGTCGGAAATCGCATTTGAAAAATGAAAGCCATTCAATTATTCATCAGATTATAAAAAAAAAAATTTCATTCCAACAATATTTCTGTCTTGTGTTACCATTTTAAGTTCGCAAGCAGCTAAAAAAAGCCCCTATATTTATCTTGTATTTATTTTTGAAACAGTCAATTCGCTTAAGTATGTTTATATTCTGTCTACGAAACTAAAAACCTCAACGAATTATATTCTTTGCAAATAAATTTAATTGAAAAAGTTTTGGAAAAACACCAAGATGCCAAACACATGTAATAGCACACTTATCCATGTAAAGTTGCCTCTCTTCAGTTCGAAAAAAAGACATCACATGACTGCTGAAATTTTTTTTTAGTTGTAGGACACTCTTCAAAAATTAAGAATATGTTTGCACATATTGCGAAAAGTTTTAATATTTTATGCCAACAAATTAAAACTTTGCTTAAGTTTGTTTTAGTCAAAATACGGGGGCGGTTAAAAAATTAGTCGACTTCTGTTTCTCAATATAATTTTCTTAAGCTTTTCTCAGCAAAATTCATAGCTTCAATACTTCAATAGAGTATCAACTGTCTAGCTCCTTTAAAAGTGTCATCGATCACCGACTCCTACTTTTCAAAATCTTAAATCACCGAGCCATTTTTTTTTTTCAAAATATTAAATAGTCGATTAAGTTATTCGAACTTTAATTTGTTGATTTTCGCCACCTTAATAGTGAACTGTGTGAACTATGGCATGGTCTTGATGAAACAGCACTTTCCTTTTCGCTTAATGCGGCACATTTTTCCTTTATTTCAATACTTCAATTTTGTCTTTCCGTTTTGAAGACAATGAATTAAAATCATACTACGCACATTCCAAAAAAACAGGCGCCATTATCTTGCCTGGAGATGCAATTGTCTTCGGCTTCTCTGGACTCGGCTCTCCCATTCCAGCTTCTTTCTTTTTCTTAGTACTAAAGTGGTCACCACATGTTTCATCTTCTATTAAAAAAACTTCAGGACGAAGTTTTTGTTCAATTGTGAGAATATGTAACACTCATCGTGCCTACAGCTTTCTCATCTTTTAACTTTCGGCCAATAAACGATGTATGTTTCTTTTTGAAATGCCTCTCATTTCAGCTTGCCCAAAAACATTTAGCCCAGGATCAACCAACACGTTTCTGGAGTGAACATTTAAATTGGTCGGGCTTGGCAGCCGTAACGGCCTTGCTTAAAATGTGTCACCCAATATTTTATAGCCGTGAGTGAAGGAACAAACTCCCCCATAGTAGAATCTAGCTCGGATTAATTATAGGTTGTACTGGCCCCTTGCGAAATGAAAGCATGGAAGTTCATAACAGCAATGCTGACAACCGCTTCCGTTATTACTACCGATACCGATTAAATACCGTTTAGAATTTAAGGCCGGTATTATTAAAAAAAGTTTGACACTGGTATCGATGCCGATACCGAATTCGTTTCGGTTGCCAACAAATATAATTTCTTTTAGCAAAAGTATTGAAAATCCTCATTTCTTTCTACTCTACAAAATTTATATATCTTAGGCCCTAATCATGAAAAACGCAAAGCAACGCCTAGGAATTACATTAAAAGAACAAACAATGTCATAAATATTTTGTAATTTTGTCTTTGTACCGATTTAAAATTTTCAACGCCACAAGTTATGCAGAGTTTGAAATTTTAAAACGGAATATGAATTTCTGTAGAAGGCAATAACAAAATTACAAAATATTTATGACTTTGTTTTTGTTTTCAATGTAATTCATTGGCGTTTCGTTGCATTTTATATGATTAGGGCCTTTATAAAATAAACAAATTTGCAAAGATAATACAATTTTTTAGAAATAAATTTCACCGTCTAAAATATATGTCATCTAAGACGTTAATACCTCTCTTATTTTTTACAACGTGACGCCTTAAAACTTAAAATTTATTTTCCATAAGGCAATCACATTTTACCATATTTTTTTTTTTAACTAAAAGTGCCATTTATACGACAAGTCGGCAAATTATGGGACCGCCCTCGTAACTTTAGTTAGTTAAATAAAAAACGTTAAAAAAAATATTTTCCGTTGCCTTTTTAAGAGACAGTTTTTATATCCTTATTTTTAAAACTAATGAATTTTCTAAGGACTTACACCCAATTTTCATGTAAAATATCGATTTTGAATGAAAAATATTGATTTATCATAAAATTCACAGTGATCACAAATTATCGATATTTTCTTCTTTTTCGTATTAAACCCCGATTTTTATGAGAAATATTGATTCAGTAATGATCGCTGATTTTCTCTATTTTCTTGATTTTAGGCTTATTTAAGGACTTCACCTTTTTTTAAAAAAATTCGATTTCGAATGAATATAATCCATTTTGTATGTGTGACCAGATCTAAAAAAATTTTACAGCTAAATCTTGCATTAGACAGGAACAAAACATTCTAAAAATGATTTTAAAAAATACTAAAAATAATGCTAAAATTTTTTAATGATTATTGTTAAAAATGTATTACCAGTATGAAACTTTATTCGAAGCAAAATACATTTAAGTGACTTTTTTTAACGAAATTGAAATACGTGTAAGTGGTAATATATAAACAAGTAGATAGAATTGGGGAAAGTATTTTGGGGCCCGCAAACCCCTGAAATATTCTAAATATAAACGATTTATTTTTATGATAAACACATTTTTTTATACCATTAAATTTTTATAGTTTAAGAAAAGTTGAAGCTTTAGAATTATTATTTTTTCATCGTTTTAGAGCCAACAATTATTTCGCACATTTACACTATTGAAATTTTATCTTAATACAAAATTAAATTTTCTTGTACTTTTATATCGTTACAGGGCAAATAATATTTAAAATAAACAGGATAAAGGCATTTATTATATTACCTGAATATTCTATTTCTTTTTTACAAAACAGGTAAGATGTTTCTTAACACTTTTCATGCGAAATTATTTAAGTTACAACTATTTTAAGTCAAAATTAATTATAATTTATAAAAAAAATTAAGTGAAGTCCAAAATGTTAAAATTTACAATGCTAAAAAAAGCTAAAACGTTTTCTAGAAATGCTTAATAACATGCCAAGTGCTAAATTAAAATTTTGCAGCTAAATAAAAATTTTTAATGCTAAATTTAGCAGCAAAAATGACTAAATTGATTTTGGCTATTTCCTGTATTTGTCGCCAATATAACCTTTTTACAACGATCAACATTTACCATCACTTTTTTTTAAATTTGTATAATTATATTTGTATAATTGTATGTTTTGATTTTTTACACCGATCAACATTTAACATCACTTTTTTTATAATTGTATAATTATAATTGTATGTATTGATTTTTTATTTTTGTTTGTTTAATTGTATTCCTTTTTTCCTTTTTTGTTTGTGTTTTTGTTTGCAAATTTTATTTATGTACTATTAAATTTTTTTGTGCATTGAATTAATACATTAACAGTTTTGGTAGTTGTTAGATATGAGCAAGGAAAAAGCAGGGCTGTGGAGTCGTCAAAAATTAGTTCCAACTTTGACACCGACTCCAACCGCTGAAATTTGTTAAGTCCGTCTCCTACTCTAACCTTGATGCGATATGTATATGATCCTTATTTGACTTTGAACAATTTTTTTAATGCAGCACCTTTTACAAGGTTAAATATAGCAAGAAAATGGTTCTTTAAAAATTTCAAATCTATATTTTAATTCTAACACTTGCCGCATTGAGCTTTAATATAGTTATTCACATACATTTGTAAAGAAGACTGGTCCATATTTTCTGTCTTCAAAATTTTTTAAGAAGACCCTCTTAAAATGTTATTGTTAGAACAAAAATCATAACGTCAATAAGCTAATGTGCTATTTATTTGTCCACAAGTAAATGTCTTAAAAAAACCGCAAATATTTTGTTCAACTCGATCAATAACTGAGTATAAGTTTTGCTTATGCAATTTAGATTCGTTAAGCAATATACCAAAATAATTTAATATATAACACACTTTTATACTATTTAAGTAAAGTATTTGAATTGAACTCACATAAAATAAATAAAAATCTACTTTTTCATGGTGATCTGCAAAATATTGCATCGCCAATTTCGAAAAATTTTTATTTTGAAAAATATCGTATTAAAAAATTTCTTTGAATTTTTTATGCCGAAAAATTTTTAAGCCGGAGTTGCGAAATTTTGTGAAAACTTCGTCTTAGAGATGGGCAATAAATATCGATATATCAAAATATCGATATTTAAAAAAATTATAATCGATATTTATCGCCGATATTAAAAAATACCCATATATCGATACATCGATATTTATCAACGACTATCGAATTCGATATTTTTAAGATATCTGTATAATAAAATTCAACATTTAAACCGTTCTTTAAAAATTTCAAATGTATATTTTAATTCTAACACTTGCCGCATTGAGCTTTAATATAGTTATTCACATACATTTGTAAAGAAAACAGGTCCATATTTTCTGTCTTCAAAATTTTTTAAGAAGACCATCTTAAAACTGGTTAGTATACTGTTGTTTTTTAAGTATTGCATCATAGGTTTTTTTACTAATATTAAAAAAATAACGGCGCTTTTCCATTGTACATTTAATAGAATATACAATTCAGTTTTGTCTCGGTTTTTTAAGAGATGACAACACAAAAAATAAGCGCGGAAAAAATATTCTGGAAAGGTTTCCTAGAATTATGAAAATAATCGCCTTAATTATGGCGTATTAGCAGCAATAGACTAAAGAAAGTTTGAATGTTAATAATAAAAAAAAAATATTTTGTTTTTTTTTATTTGAGCATGTTCTTATATATTAAAAATAAAATATAATATATCGAATAATAAAATTTTTTTATATTCTTTACTTTTTTTTAAATTTTTTTTATTGCAGAATTAACTGCCAGTCCCTCGATTTCAAACGAAAACTTCGTTCGCCTAACTTACCTTAAAAAGTAAATTTAAAAATTTTTGTTTTAAATAACAGTTAAGCGAATGAAAGTTTCATTCGAAATAGAGTAATTTGATATTTAAAGAAACAATAAAGAGTTAGATTGGAATTTCATGTAATAGGTTTGTGCATATGTAAATATGTATTGACATATGTATATTAAGTTTTTAAATTTGGTAATAATTTCAACTTAATACGTTCGATACATCGATATAAAAAATATCAATTCGATATATATCGATATATTTTTTCAATTTGCCCATCCCTACTTCATCTCCGACTCCGGTACAAAAACCTCCACTCCGACTCCACAGCCCTGGTCAAAAGCAAATAATGGTGTAGTTTTCATTTGTTTTTTTTTAACATAAAAGATAATTTATTTTTTATTTTTTACATTAACTGCCGTATTCATAAAAAATAAAATAGATTTCAAACGTATTTTAAAAACAAATTTCCATACAAATTTTCCTTAAAATAGATTTCATATCCAATTTATTTTTTTTATGAATACGGCAGTAAAGCTTTAAGGCAATTTTAAGTTTTTTTTTTTTGTTTAGTCTGTTGAAACTTTCTAAAGAATTTAGGTTAAATTACAACTTTCAAAATATTATTGTATAATATTCTGAAGAAAATAAGATTTGTGTACTTTGCTAAATTAAATCAAGTTTATTGGCAAATCATCAAAGGGAATTTATTTTTATTTTCAAATGCCACATGTGTTACAAAATATAATACAACACACCCACAAAAAACTTTTTAATTTGTTGTCTCACTAAAAAGTTATTTGGTCAAAATTTGTCAATCATTGTTTTAAAGGAGATTTTTACTAAACAATTTTACGAGTTTTAAGGTCTGCACAAACAATTGAGAAATGCGATAAATGGACGAGTAAAAAATAATTAATTTCATTGTTCTTCTTTTTATGATTGAAAGTAAAAGTGTCAAATGTATTCAATTTTATCTTTTCTGCACTAGATTTGCTTATTCTAAATTCCATTTGTGCAGATAAAAAAGATAAATCTTTTTGTGATTTTTGAGATAGAAATCAATCAAGTTTACACTCATGCTGATAAATAAATAAATCTTACACTTAGAAAGAAATTCGTAAATGAAGGTGGCGGTTAAATTATTAAAATAAAAATTAATTAACTTTTGTATAAAATTGATTGTAGATATCCACACAAATTTTTCGCTCCTGTTTAGTCTAAGACCTTTTTTGTTTTTTTTTTTTTACTTTAAAGTCAACTTTCAAAAATTTTATTTGAGTTATTTTCATGAGGGTACTTTACAATTACCACAGAAATGGTTGTTGGTTCCCTTTGAAAGTGGCATCTTTTCTGCCAAATATCTGATGTATAATCAGAAATGAATTTCCTCAATGGAAAATTTCGATAACAAAAGCATAAACATGAATTGGCATATTTGCTTGCACTCGTAACGACTATATAGAAATTTTAGTGCACCCTTCTCTACAAGTTGTTGTGCAAAACTCTTGCAATATTGGCTTAAGTTCATCATAAACTTTTCGATATTTTTTGTAATGTAATGTAAAATCAATTGTTTGTATTAATCAGGGATGTGGAGTCGGAGTCGGTATTGAAGAGTTGGAGTTGAGGTTTTTGTACCGGAGTCAAAGTCGTAGTACCCAAAAAAAAAACTCGCGATTCCGACTCCAAAATTTATCGGTATAAAAAATTTAAAAAAAAATTCTAATATTTTCCAAAATAAATATTCTTCTAAATTGGCTATGCATTTTAAATATCGATTTGAAATTTTTACAGAATCATTTTCTTGCTTACTTTAACCAGTTAAAAGGTACTGCGTTAAAAACAAGTTAGAGTGCTATATTCGGCTGTGCCGAATCTTTGATACCCTGCACCGACAGTTAAAATATATGAGAGCTATAAATTATTAATAAATCTTTATAAAAACGGTTGACATTATAAATATTGGTTCCGCTTTTAACCAATGGGAAGATAATTAGACAGTTGTATGCTTTATTTGAACTAACTGGAATAAAATATCATGATTCGTAACAGTTTATTCTGAACTAAAATGATTTTCAGGAGGGGAATTTATATAAGACCTATGGTAAATGATGGACACATCATTACGAAATCCTGTAGAGTGAGTTCTGTTATTAAAAATCTAAATGAAACGAATTCCAATGCAGAAGTAAAATTTGTTTTAGCGTTTAAAGTGCTTTTCAGAAGGCTGCTCAATATGGGATCTAAGGTAAAAATGGACCGATAATCAGAAAATTGCATGATATTATTTCTGGCCATATGAACCAAAATTGGACCAAATTTCACCACAATATCTATATCTCCTCCGTTTTTAGGCGTATTAAATAATTTCCCAGAGTCAGCATAATATTGGACATTATATTGTAAATAATTGACCGAGCTTCAGGAAATCTTTGACTTTCCAAATTGTATTACAATAGCATTAGTTATAACGTATTTCAACATACTAAACTGTTTTTCGAGAGTAGGTCTTATAAGCGGCCTGGGGTAAATTATGAACCGATCTTCAGGAAATTTTAAAGTATGATTTCGAGCCTTATAAATTTGTGGCGTACCAAATTTTATTATGATAGCGTTATTTATAACGGTTTTAGGCGTACTAAACTGCTTTTCGGGAGTAGGCTTTATATGGGGCCAACGGTATATTATGGACATTTGGATTCATAACTCTGACCTTACTGTTCGGATTTTGCTGAATTTTGACACCAAACTGCTAAGGACCACTATAAGCAATTTTACACCAACATTGTTCTTATCTTATTTTTTTGAAAGTGAGCATGTTTTCAACAGACGGACAGACAGATGGACTTGGCTTAAGCGACTTAGAATTACTCAAGGTGCCAGAATAGAAATACTTTATGGGGTCTGAGATGAATAATAAAAAAGTTTCTCATGAAATAAAAAACTTAGTACACCCTCATTCACCACTAGTGGTGGAGGGTATAAAAAAAGTTGCAAGTCAAATAAGGAACAGTCTCATTAACATTAAGCATCAAGGTTAGATTAGGAGTTAGAGTCGGGAGTCGGAGTCGCTCTTAAAAAATTTAAGCTTTTGGAGTCGGAGTCGGAGTTAGTGCTTTTTTCGGACGACTTCACAGCCCTTAATCTTAATGATTACTTTGGGTTATGTAGGAAAAAATACAATAGACCGAGTATAAACATTTGGTAATCAGTTCAATGAACTTCAATAGTTTCGCAATAAGCGTCTGCAAAGTGTTTACCCGAACCCGATAAATGAAAAATGACAATGCCAATTCCAGACCTGCAAACATATTAAAGTGGATGGTACATTAAATTCGGCTTATCTTAATCTAATTAACACTAATGCATGATTCCTTTTTTACATGTGGATATATAGCAGTATTTGTATGAGTGAAATTTTCATATCCTTTGCATGGCATTTGAAAAATTTTGCGATTTTTTATGTATGACTTTCTTACTTCTCATGTTTGATGTATGGCAAACATCTAGAACGCTTCTGATATGATTTCACATTTGGTATTTGTGTGAATTTTTCAATTTCTTTGAAATTGTTTTTTTTTTTATTTTGCGAATTGAATTTTTGACCGCATAAACACTTTTCGGAGAGTTAAAAAAAAGTATTAAAAAGTAGCTGCGATTGAAAATATTTCTTTTGACAACATTTCAATTGATAATTGATCCTTGACCCATATGTCAAAGTGTAAGTGAAACTAAGTTGGTGTATGTGTATTATATTTTGAGAATTTAAAGCATGGAATTCCAAAAGGATAAAACATAGAACCCTCTTGATCTTTGTAATAAAATTCTAGGATTTCCGTGAAATAGAATACAAAGATGTCTTCAATGTATTTACAAGTCTAATGTTTTTTGTAATATTTAGATCGACTTAAGGTTTTTTTCTTAACTATAAACGGATCTAAGTTAAAATTTGTTTTAATTTATTTCAGCATTATATAGTGATAAATTGCTCGAAAACTTTGGTTTTTTAATTTGAAAGACATTTTTTAATAAAACTAAAATTTTTGAATTCATCACGAAATGTGGTTTTTAATCTCATAATAAATTAATTATTATTTTTTAATTAACAAATAAAGTAAAAGAATTATGTTCGAAGGTTTGAGAATATAAGTGTATCATTACACCACTACCTAGCCAGCATATAATAAGGGTAATCACGATGGGTAGTGCACACACAGCAATGCACACATTTGCACCACACAACAACGAAATGTACGTATTTGCCAATTCCTGTTTAACTTTGTTTGCACTAAAGAAAACCATAAGCAATATTGTTATGTAAACAATAACATTTGAGATATTAAGCGCCATATTGTTTGTTAAGAAAACTTATAAATTGAAAATGTTCGTGGGCTTTAATATAAAATGGAGAATTAAATTGAAATAAATTATAGAGAAAAAATTTAGTTTAATATTCTTGTGTACAATTGTAAACAAATGCAGATTTTTGAAAGTGCTGCCAGAAGATTTTTGTGTTGCCAGAATAAATTTTTAGAAAAATTGTACATTTGCATAAAAAATTAAACTGGTATGCTCACGATCAATCATAATACGCACAGCAAATTTACAAATTGCAAATTTGCACATTATCCATCGTGATTAACCTTAATGTTTCTAGTCAGAAAAGTTATCTGAATTTGTTTTTTTTACTTTTGTCAAGAAAACTTAATACGTTTCTTCTTATTATGATGTCTGCAGTTGTTAATTTCATTCGTTAAATTATATTATAAAAAAAATTATAAGATTATTAGTTTTCGAACCAAATCGATTTAATTTTTTTTTGTGTACATTGTGTAAAAATCAACTTGTTTTGCGTACTGGGTACTGTATAATAGGCAGGATACTGTTATAGAAAATATTTTATTTGTGTAAGACAAAATGGTTATCCGGCCTATTAAAGAGTAATATTTTATATCCTTCACCAGAAATGGGAATGCTCATTCTGTCTGTAATTTTTACAATGTTGATATAAGTTCCAATAAAGTATTTTATATTCTGGGTTCTTACAAGCAGTTAATTTTTTATAATGATGTGCATTTGTTTGTTGGTTTAAATGACATTTCCAAAGATTCCAGATACGATGAAGGCTAGTTTGATATATGTATATATTACGTGTAGATTGCTACTGCAATTTAACGTGATCGGTACACAAATGTCTGAAATTTTAGCAAAATAAACCCCGACTGCCTCTAATTGTTTGTCTAATCTAATTTTTGTAAGTCTTCTTATAAATCATGAATATGCTATCCATTATTTAATCAGCCCTCACCCCCTCGCATTCCCCCTATACAAGTGTTCTCCTGAAGGAAGGATTTGGTACGATAGTCTTTACACAAAACAAGCGAGGTTGCTTAAATTGAGCTGATATGTTCGATTTATGAGACTTATTTGTTTTTAAAGATCAGTGATCACCGGGCGCCTTTATAAATATTCTTCCGGAATAAGGACTTTGACTCGATGGCGCCTACGCCATATGTGCTAGGGAGCAATTGGCTTTTCAATACTATGGTGAAGGGTAGTAGCTAAAATTCATCATAGCCGAGTATAATACATGCATATGTAAAAAACATAGATTTAAATCATGACCCAACTTGGAAATATGATATAGATGTCAAAATGGCAATTCTTTTTAAAAAAATCAAATATTAATATATCAGATATAAATGGTTTTTGATTGCCATAGCAATTGCAACAAAATTTTGTTATACGGCAGAAATAATTTTTAGTAATTTTATTGAATTGTCAGATTCAGTTCTCTTTACTTTTAAACTAATAACAATCATGGTACAACAACATGGTAGCCCCAGTAGCTCAGCTGAATATTGTTTAAAAACCTTAAACTATTTCGCAATTGTTATAAAATTGTGTTTGTTTACAAATAAGAGTATTCATTGTTGCTTAAAATACACATATATTTGGAAAATCTGTGTTTGCCTTGTTGTTCTTGTTGTAAAAATAGGGTTACCTTATTGATTGTACCCCGCTAATAATATTAATGTGTGCCTTTCAAGCAATAAAAATATTTTATAAAATCTTTTTGTAAATATTTTAAAATAAAAATTGGAATTTTTTCTCCAGTCTATTTAATTTCTTTTCGGTTTTGAATAATTTGTTTACTTTGAAAATAATCTGTTGCAGATTCAGTTATTTATATTAAAACCTTAAGTTTCATTTAGTGCAATTAAATATGTGTGTTACTTTAAATACTCGTATCTCAATTGATTGGGAATGAAAAATAACTGCCAGATATGTCGGCATAAAATACAGGTGATTACAAAAGTATTTAAAAGATAATAAAATATCACAACAAACGCTAAGTTTCGCTTTACGAACTGCTTTTAAAAGATTACAGTATTAACATTAATAATTTTAGGAATTGTCGTAGGCACCCATATTGTGTAACATCCAGAGCTGTTGGCAAAACTTTAACCACTTTAATAGTTTTTCTGATAACCACAACAATATTATGATTAAATTAGAAAATTTACATTGTTGTCTTAAACGTTTATGTAAATATAGGGAATTTTTCTAAAAAAAATATCTATAAATAATTTGTGTCCTTGATAACTTTAGCTATATTTTGGACGGTAAGTCCTCACTTACAAAGCAACCTAAAATAAGAGCGGCAAGAGTTTTTTAGATATCAACCATTCTATGAACTGCCAAGTTACATACTCGTATTTCTACCACCTGGGCTTGCAAACGATTTATAAGGGTGGGTTGATTACAATTTGAATCGTTGAATAGAGTTTTTTTTTCTTCGAAATCGCTTACATAATATTTGTCATCGGTACACAACGCTCTCACTGAAAAACACTTTACGTTAGATAGAAACTCTTTTTGTTATAGATTTTAAGGAAACAATTTATATGTGTGGTAATCAGAGAAGTGTTTACGCAAGATCATGATCGGCTAGATTGATTCGAGCATTATATTTTTCACTTCAACACCCTGCATCTTTTACCATCTTATTTAATAAATAATCTATTGAAATCCATACAAAATTATAAGTATTTCAAACTTAAAGCACCAACAGCACATGCTCTACTTTAAATCTTCGCTTGCAGCCATTCAAAGAGAAAGGATTTTGCATCTACTTGAGCCAAGTAAAGTTCAATAAAATCTTAGTGAATATGAATTAGTTCAATATTGAATTGACTTACAATGCAAATTGAAGCAATAGAAGTGATTAGTTAAAAGAAAAAACTTTGCATAATAAGAGGAAACAATTAAAGAAGATGAACAAATATTTGGCAGTGATGAAATTTAAATTTCGTTCAATAACCAAATCAGGCAACAACTAAATGGAGAAAGAAAATCGGGAAAGAAGAAAAAACTTGTTCTTTCTTTCTTCTTCACAATCAGAAGAAGTGTAATGAATACTTAAAGAAGAAAATTATTAAGTAATTCATCGCAAACAGTAGAGACTTGTATGGTTTTAGCCATTGAAGACTAACTAGAATCTTTCTCTCAACAAAGTAAGAAAAATTTTTTTTTTTTTTTAGTTATATTGTTGACATCTGAGTTATGTTTTTTTTCTCTTTTTTCGATTCTAGTTAATATTCTTTGGTTAAGGTCTGGAACAGAATAAAGCTCAAATTATACGTGACATATCCATAACCAAACAAAACAGCTGTTTGAGCCAACCTTTTGGGCAGCACTGTATTTGATTATAGGTCACGCAACATAACGACATAACCATAACCATACCAACCAATTGAATTTTGATTTCTATGATCATCATTACGGCTATGGCATTATGTTTAAGTCACGTCTAATTGAATCTTAAAGTAGTTGTAGTAGCAGCTTAAGCTGACGAATGCACTGTCGCGCAACAAAATTCAAAATTATGAATTTTGCGCTACAACTTCAACTGTAACGACTACTGCCATTTTAAACAGCCTTTTCACAGCTTGTAGCGCTACTCGTAACGTTGTATTACAGCGACTATTCTGTTGCCCACTTTATCATTCTGCGCTTACGCGTGCATATCACTATTCAAGAAAATACATTTATGAGCGAGTGTGTGTGTGTTTATTTGTGTACATTTGAAAAAGTTTGACCTTACCTAGGACTGTTAAAAACAATTGTCTTCTCTGTATTAAATTGTATTTAATATTAAATTGTGTTTAATACTTTATTAAAGACTTATAAAATTAGAAATATTCTCTTATTCACAACCACTAACGGGTAGAGGAGACTGTTAAAGACATAGAATATGAAAGATTCAAATAACAATATAACCAACTTAATATTTATTTTATTGTATTGTTATCGACTTCCAATAAAATTCCAATTTTTTTCTATTTTTGTTTGCTTTTTAAAGGCCGCACTTGCCAGTCATGGTCATTTTTGATGTCACCGTCAAGGATTGTCCAATCCAAGAAAATAAAGCAAAAAATAAAAGAAACCCAAAATAAAATACAAAAGCAACTGAAAACTAGTAGAATCAAGATATAAATAAACACACATACCCAGCAGTTTGTGAATGACACTGACAACCGCATTTCTAATATGCAGTTAATTCGATCACACAATGATTAAATCAATCATTTGAATGAGTTGTAATGATAAGAATTGATCGTACGTACCAATTGATCTATAATTGCGAAAATTGTTTATATGAGGGGTACAGAAACAAAGTTGGCTATCTCCATTTTTGAAGTTTCTATAATAAAAAAAAAATCCGATATCTTAAGAGATATTTGCTTTGTAATTATGATGTTTTGCTATTTGGTAAAAACCAATTAGAAAAAGATATAAAGGAAGTTTGAGGCAAATCGACTTCGAGATAAATCCAATACGAAACTTGGATATTTTTGTGTTTATTTCAATAAAATTGGCATTTCTACATTTGAATTAATCGAATATCATTCATATGATATCAATGAAAATTGACTTTTCTTGATTGTTTACAAACACTTTGATTAGCACTTATTAAAATAACAGAATAATAATATAAATTCAAGCGAACATAAGGAAGAAATACTTATGATTTAAATGATATTTATGACTAAATGTTATTTTTTTTTCCTTAAAAAAATATTCCAATTTTACGGAAAATGAGCAAAACATTTGCATTTTAGCATGAGAGCATAACAAAAATGTTTTAATCTGTAATTTTGGCAACAGATTAAAGCTCAAAAAAATATTTTTTGGTATTGCTTATTGAACACATCATAAGAATTCACCAAATGAAACTAAATGGCATTATTAGATCAGTTAATGAAAAAATAGAGAAAGCCACCTTTGCTTCTATGACCCTCATATCGCACTTGTTCAACAAGGGGGGCATAAGCTCGAAATTTAAAGCAGAAGCAAAACACTTTTTAATTTAATATTAAAGGCATATAAAAGAAAATTTTCAAACCAACACTTTCATAACCAAAAAGTAGCTAAAATAGCACGATATGTTTACAGGGGGTTGATTTGCTATTACGTGTAAATTTTTCCCACAAAAGTGAAAAAATAAAAATTTTAAAGTTAATATCCTTTTTGATTACTGCGCAGTATCTGAAGCGCAGCGCGTTCGTTAAAGCATCACTGCCAATTTCAGCTCTTCGAAAATAAATCTAAAACACGCACCACAAAAATGGCTGATGCATACTGTGTTCAATAATACAACCAAACTGCGCAGCAAACCAGTTTATGCAAAGCTGATTTGCATGATCATCGCAAACTAATCACAGATGCGCTTCAGATGCAGAGCAGTGATGCATTTCCGAACAGGCCCATTGTTAAAACAAATCATATAAAATGCTGCTTATTAATTAAATTTTCAGAATAAATTAAAATTTTCACAAAAAGCAACATCGTATTTTTCCTTATTAATCCTAAACATAAACATAAACATCTCAAAATGTTCGTCGGCAATCCTAATGCAATTTCAGTGACTATATAAAGTTCTAAATGGTTTGTGGTGACTGTAACATGATAAAAAATTTTTTTAACATTTTTCTTTAATTTTAATAAACATTCTTTAAATTGCTTAGAAGCTAAATAGAAGGTAAACAATAAGAACTACTGGGTACAAGTTGCTGTCTTTCTCTATTTCCCCGTTTCTGTTTAATATTGAACTAGAAGAGAAAAAATAATCACATTTTTGCAAATACAAATGGATATAAAAAAGAAAATGATGTACAAATATTCACACACTCAGGAAAAAGTAATGCCGTAAAGAAATAACAAAATTTCACAACATAAAAATAAATATTTGACTTTTTTTTAGACAATATTGTAGAATGGGCGCAAATATGTTTGTTGGTCTTTCTTTGGATACTGTGGTTAATACTAGAGAAGATGTGCAAGCAAATAGCAAATTCAATTTTTTTAGTATCTTTTAGCCCAAAAAATTATGCACCACCCCATGAATGACAATTTTAACAATATATTTAAAAAAAAATAGTAATAAATACATACATACATACGTAATATTGTTCTTGGAAAAATTTGCAAATATTTTCTTGATTGAAAATGTGTGTGCTTAAGAAAAAGGTGTTGCATTAAGTGAACACCAAGTGAAAACGTTGCTGTCATTGTGAATCTAGCCTTAAACTTTAAACTGTAGCTTGTAGGCAGAGCTTGGTACAAAAAACGTAACCGTGAAGGTATTCCAGTTTTCGAAGGGGCACTAAACGAAAATATGAATATAATTGCAGGTAATTCAAAGATTCATGATATTGTTGCAGTAACCATAAGTATGCTTGAAGTTATTTTTTTTTCCATAAATAGTGTGCAGATTATGTTAAATATTCTAACATTTATAAAAAAGGTAGGAAAAATAGAATGATAAAAAATAAAGAAAGTCAAAAATGTAAGGAGCTCATAAAATTAGTGCTGGTTCAAAGATTTCAGGTTTCGCTCAGCAGGGTTTCTTTAACTCCCTTTTAACCCTGCGTGTACGTTCATACGCAATCACTTTGCATCGTCAATTTTTTTGTTCTTAACCTTTAACTTAAACTCATCTAGAATTTTACAAAAAGGAAAGCAAAATAAAACTGACTGGTCAATTCTATATCCTTTACAATGCTCTTTCCCCTCTCGCCTAAAAACTCAAGATTTGACGAGTCTATCACCCAATTTTCGCGATGATTTAAAAGACATGTCTATCTTGTATTTCTTTTTTGAAGAAACTTCCAAAATCATGATAAATTTTCACCGTTTCTTTTTTTTTTTGTAGTGAGAGTTGATTTTTTCTGATTTCCTTAGTTCCTTACTCGTATAAAAATATTTAATATTTCGTTATTCCATATACATAATTTGGATATGCTTTGAATTTTTTTTTAATTAAATTTTTTTTTTTTCTATATTTTAATAAGCTCTTGTCATTTTGAAATAAGAATAAAATATAAATTTAAAAACAAAAATAAGTGCAGAGCGGAATGTCAAAAAAAGAAACACAGAAAATACGATTCATGTCTTTTTTCCTACCCTGTTTACTTCTCTGCCCCGCTCGCTTTCAAACGAAAAAAGACATGATTTAAAAATAGGGGAAAAATCATCGTGAAAATTGCGTGTAACTTAATGTGTATTAAAGTGGTTATAACTACACATATTTTAGAGGTATGACTAAAGGACAAACCGAAAGTTGAGGAATAGGGACTTGGAGACAATATGGAGAAGTTTATGATGCCCAATTTATTCTTTCAATCAATCATGAAATTCTAGAAAAAAAGCATAATATTTTTAAAATGTATTGTAATATGGTCAAAATTAATCATAAAATAGTCAAAATGAATAATATTATGGTAAAAATTAACTATCTTATGGTAAAAAGAGTTTAAAACACAGAAAATAATTATAAACGTAGATTTATGTTAGAAATTTTACAAATTATAAAAGTACCAACAATATCGAGAATTCATTTTATATAAGGGGACTAATTTTTGCAGGCATGATCGAATACTTTTTCGATTAGAAAGACATTTTATATATTTAAAATTCTTTCAGTCAACGAACGAATCGAAATTATTTTGTCAATGTTGTGAAAACATAAATAAACACTATAATAATAAACAACGACTGAAAGAATGGGAAATAAAATTGCTTTCGAATCTAAAAAGTATTCTATCACGACTCTCAGAATTAGCCCACAGATATGGAAAATATAAACGGAAGTTGGAAATCATATATATTATTTCTAAAGCACTTTTTTTTGTCGGTTGCAAATATCTCCCATACCACCGCATCAAATTTAATGAATGATATCTCATTTTAAAGCTTATTTCTAACACTAATGGCGAAAAATAATTCGAAATTGAAAAATTAATATTTTCAATGATAAAAATTATATTTTATATAGAACTGCATGATAATACTGTTGGCATTATGATTATATGTTTTTGTTCAAGTGTGGTAATACAGGGTAGCTTAATAGTAATGCAGTTCTACATAATATGGAATGTATTATGTTAATCCATTCTGGCAATACCGCTATTTACTATAATGCCGTTTATTACTTAGTCAGTTATACATAATTGCGTACGTTTAAAGATATTTTTGTTTGTATTAAGGATTCGTACGGGCAAAAAGTTAACGATGATCATGTCATTACCTCTAACATTGTATTCAAATAAGTATTATAAAAGCATTTAAACATATGTATGTATGTATGTAAATATGTATGATATATATTATGATTTTTAATATTTTTATACTTTTAATAAAATGTATTGAAGTAACTAAAATTTCTATTAATTATTTTCATTTTATGTTACAAAAATGACAACTAACGCTGCGAAATATTCGCACGGGTCATCTAGTTTATTTATATTGTAATAGATCAAGTTTGAGTTGAAAAATATTTTTGGATTTAATTAAAAAATTTTTAATCTGACATTTTAATATTGTATATTGTTAAATTTGTTTAAAAAAAAATAAAAAAAAAAAAAATATTGTGAAAATAATTAAAAATACCGATGAAGAAGGCTCACAGAGGAGTGCCGAAATATTGGTTACAATAATCAAAATGTTGTATAAAATAAGAAATCAAGCTATAAAAATTTAATATAAAATTTTGTATAAAAAAAAGACCTCAAGCTTTAAAATTTAATTATACTTCAAATGAATAAAGGTCGAATAAAATACATTATTATATATTATGGTTATTTATTTATTTATTTTAGATATATTTTACAGATCCCATCTTTATATATTGATTATAAAAGTACTGTGTTCATAATATTTTATGATTAATTTTCTACTATTGATTTTCATCTTTAATTTTCTATTTTACTTTATGATTTTCTTTTTCTTTACATCTAGACAGCTAAAAATGATTTTAGTTTTCAATTACATTTCATTGTTTAAATTGATTGCTTAGAAACGTCTTTCATTAGCGAGTGACTAATACATCTTCATTAGGATTTATCCATTATATTTGTCTAACAATTGGTATACCGAATACTTGTACATCTCCTATTCGCGTAATGATGAATTCCAAAAAGTATAAAGCCTTGCAAGGCAATTATCTTAAACTTAAATCTTAAGACACAAAAACCTTTCGAAGTGGTTTACCCTACAATAACAGTAAAATTTAATTGTGAGTGAAATATTCAAAGAAAATGTAAAATAATTTTATTTAACAGTTCCTATACCCATAGTACATATGTATATGATCACTGAAATTAAAAAAACCAAAATACATTAATATAAAAACAGCAAACATAATTAGTCAATTCACAAGGTATCCTAACATGTCATATTGTCAAAATGTCCTAATATTTCACAATGGTTTAAAAATATTGTTATACGGCTCAGCCGCTCAGCGCTGGACTTTTCTGATTAATTACGACAGCACAATAAACACAGCAAGCAACGTTCTATTTATTTAAGACACTTTTTGTTAACAAACCAACAACAATATTTTTAAACCATTGTGAAATATTAGGACATTTTGACAATATGACATGTTAGGATACCTTGTGAATTGACTAATTATGTTTAAAAAGTCAATTTATCATATTATTTTAGTTTAAGATTATTTCGGAATTGTCGTAACCATGTGTATGTTTAGAAAGGCAAACGCCTGTTTAAAAATAAAGATAAATATCAATGCAAAAATATAATACCACAATGTACTCGTATGATATAGTTCATATAAAACTTTATAAAGCACAATAAAAGCATAACATATATCGCTCATTTCGTGCAAGACCGTCACAACTCAAAATTTGAAACTTTACAGGAGAGCCTTTTTAAGATTCCAACCTATTATTTTTTTACCTTCTCTTTCACTAAAATACCGTTATAAAATCAAATGTTTCTTTTTTGCTACAAAGAAAACCACATGTACAAGAGAAATGCCAAACACAAACTGAAATGTGCCCTTGTTGATGTTAATTGCTCAAGTTTGTACGAGAGGTCATAGCGTCACAAGCCGTTATTTTTTCGATAATTCTCTCCGTTCTTAGATCAATTTGTAGAGATTTAGGAGAAGAACATTTCTGCATTACTAACTCGAAAATGCCAAATTTTGAGTTGTGACGGTCTTGCACGAAATAAGCGATATGATAATAAAGTGTTTTTTTATAAGCCCGATAGAACTTAAAGTTGTAAAAATTAAAAAAAAAATCAATTTTAATTAACAAAATGTATTTATTACAGAGATCGATCACATTCGAAAATGATTTCAGGCACCACGGCTGTTCCTGAGAAGTCGTATTCTGGAAGTCCATTTTAAGGAAAAAGGGTCCAATGAATACACCAGCGTGCAAACCGCACCAAACTGTGCATTTTAAATTAATGCAGCCTGCAGGGTCTATGTGGACTGGTCTCACTCCATATGAGGCATGTTTGTTGACTTACAGAGCCGTTAAAACAAAAACGAGCCATCCACTAGAAAAATCACGCGAATCGATACCATCTTCCTAAAGTACATGTGAATAATTTTGTAGCCTGGTTCAAGTGTGAGTTTACTTAACATCAGGGAAACCGAAAATATGTAATTGTATGTTTTTCCTTGTGCGACCAATTAAGGCAGAAACAATATATTTATCCTTTTTAGAGGCTTTTATGAATTTTGAGATCGATTTGTTGGTGCATTTTTTAGCATATTCAACCCTTTGCAGCATTTTTTGGGCTTATAGTGCAAATTTTACCTTTTTTTTAGCATATTTTGATACCTGTTAATTTTTTTAATGTTAAAAGCTGTCAAATTATACACATTGGCGAAAATTTAGGAAAAAAACAATTGTATATGTTTGTACTGAAGTGTGTAATACAAAGAAATCTAGACATCTTTTAGTATGCGAATCGACTCAGAATCACCTTGGCTGGTTGTATGTCCATGCAAAACTTGTGTGCAAAGCACAAGTTGCAATTTTGTATATAATTGTTCAAATTTGGTTAATATATTTTGATTGTTCTAGGAACGAAGCCTATATCAATTGTTAGAATCGGTCAATAATTTCATATAGTCCCCATACAAAAATCTTACCGAAATTGACTCTTTGTGTCCATAAACCATCAAAGAATGGTCATATTCAGATTAAATTCGCCCCTAAAATATTTTACTGCATATACAATTTTTTTTATCGGTTCACATATGACCATAGCTCCGATCTAGATACACCTAATAGAGTATCTATATAATATTCGGCACAAATAACGCTTATATGAATTTTAACCAAATAACTTAACTTTGTTTTGGAGAGCCATTACTGCCCATCGGTTCCAAATACAATATCGAAAATTCGCCTGCAAATACTATGGTGTATGGGATTTACTTACCTTTTGTAATTTCCTACTTGTAATTTCTTAATTTGTTTAATGTAAAAATTATTAAGTAATTGATTATTTTGTCTTTAAATAAGATATTTTGGCTTTTATTGGGGCATATTTTCAAGCTTATGCTGCATATTTCATAAATATCAATAAGTTAGCTCAGTTTGTCAATTCGTTTGACATCTTACCCTTTTGAAAGTTTTATCGGTCTTTAAAAAAAGCCCTTTTGATATTGTAAGATGAAGTATTGATTTTCGATGAGACGTACCTTAACACAAACAATATTAGACATTTGTCGGCGGCACTTTGTTGAGGATAAAGAGCACCGTAAAATTGCTAACAGGGCAGAACTGTTGTTGCCTTTTATTTAAGTATGCATCATATAAATGAGTATTAAAATGCTTGGCCTTTAGGAAAATTAAATATACTAAATAACATAAAGCATAAACAATGAATTGAAAATATTAAAGACTGGCATTTTAAAGAAGATAATCATTGCATATATACATACAAGCACATAATTTTATTGGAAAAAGCAACATTTGTATCGGCTACATACAACAAAAGAAGCACAAAGGAAAAAATTGTTCAACGTCATACACAACTTAACTTTAATTCACAACTAGTGTTGCCTAATTTTCACGACCTAAAATGGAAAACTCTGGAAATAAACATGGCAATTTTAAGACTTGTTATACAAACTCCTCGATATTTAAAAAATTGATTTCTTGAAAGAAAATTAAATAAAAGAAATGATTTCCAAAATACTAAAAAAAATTTATAACTATTTCATTAATGAAATTTTAGAATATTGAAACATTCGTATATAACAAATATATCAGTCATGTGCTGGAAACATACCTGTTAAATTTCGATTACGATTAGTAATCAATTAGATTACTTTTTAAAAAGAATCGTAATGATTATTTAACTCTATAAATGGATAAAAGTTTTTGCCAGTACATTTTTGAATTATGATAACATTTAACTGTTACCAATAAAAATAATTGTACGAATGAATACGCAATTTTTGAAAGTAATCAAAAAGAATCAAAAATAATCGTTGAAAATAATCGGATTACTTTTTGATTACTTTTGATTCTTTTTGGTTATTTTTTAGTAATCGCCGGTACTTCTGATTATTTTTTGATTACTTGTAATCGTAATCAATTAGTAATCATGCAAAACCAAAAGTAATCGTAATTGTAATCATTACTTTACCCTTATGAAAAAAGTAATCTAATAAGTAATTATTACGATTACTAATCATTACTTAACAGCTATGGCTGGAAATCACGTGTAATTGAAATCAATAAAGATTTTCAATGAATTTTTGTAAAAATGAGCGTAGTTGCTACTGATTTCAAAAGAAGTTTATGTAGAAAAAAGTAGTGATCAAAAGTTGAGGTATATTAAAGTAGAGTTTGCTAAAAACCGCAAAAATGTGAAACCGCGGTTTCGGTTTTAAAATTATTTAAACCGGTCGGTTTCGGCTTGGTTTTCGGTTTTTCTTACATATCTTGCATATTGCTGTGTTTGACTGGTGCTCTGATAATTTGAAATGTTTCCAAACTCCAGATTTTAGTTCAGACATTTCTGAAATAAAATTAATAAATTAAAATAATTAAAAAAAAATGTTAAATATGCTGCCAAATTTTAGTTGTTATTAATATGGCTGCGATATCCATGCAATTGCATGTTTTTGACGATGGTCTAAAAGCGATGTCGACCAATTATGTTTCCGAATCATTAAATTTGCGTTTAAATTGCATCGATTTGCTTTCGCGTATTTTGGTTTTCAATGCATATTTTTTTTTGCATATTTTGACACTTTTGAGTGATTTTTTTTAATTTCAGTACTATAAAAAAAAGTTCTTCAAGATATTTATAATACAAAAAAAAAAAATCTTAAAAAAAAAATTTTTTATCTATAAATAAATTCAACATTTTTCATTTTTCGAATTTACTCTATGAGTTAAATTTCAGTTATGTACTTTATAAAGCTTTTTGTAATAGCTCTATTCCTTAAATTTTTTTAGAAATGACTTTATACACTACCAGAATAGAGCTATTACAAAAAGCTTTATAAAATACATAACTGAAATTTAACTCATAGAATAAATTCGAAAAATGAAAAATGTTGAATATAATAAAGTTGCTTATGAAAAAGAAATAATTCCCAATATCTATTTATAAATAAATTCTTTTGGAGCTCTGCTTAAAATACATGATTTTTTAAGATTTCAACAAAAGATCCTTCTATTTTTAACTCTTTCCGGGGCAGCGGTACAACAACTATACCACATATCTAATAATTTTTCCTACATTTTGTGTTTACTGGTTTATTCTAAATACCACTTTTGTGTGTAAATTTTAGCTCATATTTTCTTAAACAAAAAAATAACCAAGTACTTGAAAGAGATTTTTATAAGTTTTTTTTAAACTTTAACAGAATGTCGTAATTCAAGTGAAAAAGTTTTGCTCCATTCAGTAAATTTAAAACAAAACAGGTGCATTGTACATTTTATTGCAATAATTTCTGATAAATAAGATAGTAATAAACGCGCACAAAATAAGTAACGCCAAATTTTTTAAAGGGGTATAGTAGTGAAAGTTTAAAGTATATGGTATGAAAATCATAAAACTAAACATAAGACTGCACTTAAAGCAATGGAGCATAACAATAATCTCAAGGACGTATATTGGAAACTATCGAAAATTAAGTAGACTTTGATGAAATACTATTAAATGGTAAATTAATTATCGATGACATCGAAGACATTGATGATCAAAACAATATCCAGGATATTTTTAATCACATCATTGCAGTCGGCATTGATGGAGGTAACAATCTGAAATGCACACGCAGAGAAAACACATGATTACTGAATGATCACTACGACCATTTTTATTCATATTTGCCTAATATGTTTACCCTAATAAACTTATTATAATCCTTATTTAACTTGAAAAAATAATTTTTCTCCTTAACATTTTGTAATTCACTATAATAATATTCACCCCTATCGTGAAAAACAAGTGGAATTTTTGTTCCCATGAAATTTTTATTCCCCTCGAAGGGAAAAATGCTATCGTGAAACTGCCGTGAACGATTTTTCGCGCTATCAGTTCTCAGTAAATGTAAAAAAGAAGATATATTAAAAAACATTAAAAAAAATTTTTTTGTTCAAAAATATACACGTATATTTGAAAAGTTAAAAAAAAAACTAATTAAAATATATTGTAATGGAGTGATTGCAACATTAGCTTATTGCGCTTTTATGCAGTAAAAAAATTTCTAAAATTCTGCCACCACGTCTTTGAAAAGCTTCATAACTCAGGCAATCGACCTGTTTTTTGCATTTTGTTGAACAATATACATACATATGTACATACTATAAGCTTGTGCTTCTTTCAACGGAAATTGACCTTAAAATTAATTTTGTAAACTTCAATATTCGAATTATGAGAAGAATTACGTACATAAATGTATTATTCCCCAGCAAAAATAAAGTGGGAAATTCAAAGGGAAAAGTGAACAAATTACGAGGGAAAAAATTGTTCACGATAAGGGGAATTTTCTCCCGCGAAGATTTTTTTTCACGTTGTTATTCACCTATGAATGAATTTTTTCATGGGAGTTTTTCATGATCGCATATACGTGAAAAGGGAACAAATTACGAGGGAAATATTATTCACGATAGTGGTGATTATATAGTGTTTTACACCTAAAAAGTTACCATGATCTAGCTAAACATATTAAATTATGTGAAATATTTGCTACTATAATGTACATATATATTTTCAACTATACAAATCATAATATTAGCTGTACACAAGAGTTATGTTTGATTCTATCATTTTTGTTCGCTTTAAAACACATTCTTTAAATGAGCAAATATTTTGGTCAAAACAAAAACTGTGTGTTTATAAAGCAAATAAAATCTTCTTCCACGTCATTTTCCGTCTGCGAGAGTCAGTTAATCGGGAAACATGAATGACTACAAAATAATTAAAAGTTTTTCGGAAGAAAAAGGCCATGTACGATTGCAAAATTTAAGAAATAAATTATTATACGTTTATTAAAATAGGTAACATATATATATATTTATAAATGTATGTATTTAATTTTACTTATTAATATATTCTAAGCTGTATATGATGTATGTTGCAAAGTATTTTTACACATGTATTTTTAATAAAACGTGAACTTTTTGAAATAAATATTTTTATTGGTTTTATTGTTCAAATAGACATTTTGCATGGTATTGGGAAAAATAGAAACAGGGTTAGGAAGATCATTTGTGTTTTTCTTATAAAAATAGGGGGGATTCACAAGGTGTGCTATCAAGTCATATCGTCATAATGTCCTAAATAATATTTTACAATTGTTTAAAAAAAAATATTGTTGTGTTTCAAACAGCATAAAAAAATATTTTTTTTTTAAACAATTGTAAAATATTATTAAGGACATTATGACGATATGACTTGATAGCACACCTTGTGAATCCCCCTATAATAATTTTTGAGACAATAATAAGCTATAAACATGTGTGAACATATATTGTTACTGAAGACGTGTTTGACACAATCATAACCACAAACATTAATGATAGTTTGCGATTGTGATTGTATAAACCATGTTTTTTCTTTGCGTGCAGTGGTGGTAATGATTCATATAAATAATTTGATACACGATATTTAATTATCCATTTTTACAAGCAGCTTTGTGGTATTCTCTTCACCAAAATAGAGTCAGAACTATTTAATAAATGAATTAAATGTACTTCCTGGCAGGAATCAAGGACCTACAGAGGTTGTTGAAATGATGTCATACCATGGTATTTTTATCCCAATTTTTATATTTTAAAACAAATTCTTACAGAAGAAAACAAACTTGTATGCTGAACACTCCAACAGATGACACATAAATACATATTTATGGGAATAAAACACCAGACCAGTTATCGAGACTACTGGTCATCTCGCCCAGAACTAAACCGCACTACGTAGATGTACCCACTATAGCAAAACGTATCGTCAACGAAGAACTCGGTGGACGTGTTCTACTTGCCATGTCCCACTTTGTCGATGCAGCACCTTCTCAGTACTTTTTTTAATTTTATGAATTTTTGCAACAATTTCCATTATTGCCGACTGAAATGTTTAAACTTTTTTTATAAGAAGTACGAGTGTTATAAATAATTTGCAATTTCTTTAATCATAAATATATTTTTAAAGCAAAAGCTGAAAACCGAGGATTTTGGGCGGTTTTCGGTTTCGAATTTTCGGCATTAAAAACCGCGGTTTCGATTTCGGTTAAAACCGAATAGCAATTCCTATATTAAAGGAGATATTTATATGAACTTTGAACATGGGAGAGTTTATAAAATTTTTTGATTTCAATTTCACGTGATTTCGAATATAATATCATATTAAAAAAATTTTACTATATATTATCATCATTAAAGCAGCATTTATAACATTTCTGCACTGAGAAAACTAAAAGCTTTAAAATCAAAGAAAAAATGTCTTTGTAAAATTGTAACGAAAATATCTTTGTTAGAAGGAAAAAATCCTTGCATCAATGATTTATTCTTTAAACAAACAAAACAAATCTTCAACACAAACGACTAAAATTCTTTGAAGCTTAATCAAAGAAATTATCTTTTCCGTAAAGATAAAATATTTGCTACAACGATTAATTTCTTTGCTAATAAGGGATTGAAAAACGTATTTAAAATTAAAGACTTTTCTTTGTTTTTTTAAAGCTAAGCATCCTTGCTACAAAGACAAAGTCTGTAACTTTAAAGAATTTTGTCTTCAATGCATAAGTGAACATGTTTGCTTGTTCACACAGGTCTGCTTGCAACGGTAAACAAGAGCGGTTAAAAAAAAATAAAGATAAAGTCTGTATCTTTAAAGAATTTAGTCTTCAAATTTAAATTTGTATACGAATGCATAACGAAACAAGTGTAGCCGATTGATTACAATATATGTAAAAAATAAAAAGAATTGTTTTCGTGGTTGTCATTAATTGTAAGTCAGTCGATAGGAACGCTCAATTGTGCATGTGCACAATTTTTTTCGTCAAGTGATTTAATATGTAATTTTAATATAAATTGAAGTGTTGTGTTTTTTTTTAAATATATTATAATAACAATATAAAATATATAATAATAAAAAAAACGCTCAATCGTCGTGGCAGCGCTTGACCTTTGTCAATATACTTATAACTATTAGTAGGTGAAAAGTGAATAAAAGGTAAGTTAATTAAAAAAGTTACATATTAAGTGAAGTGTTGTGTTTTTATTTTACCTTTACATGATATTTAATTCTTTTTTAGAAATGGTCAATGTATTAAAAATGATGCGATCCTGTGACTTTAATGAAATTTTCATAAACCGATGTGACATAAACCGCAAAATTATATAATAATAAAAAAAACGCTCAATCGTCGTGGCAGCGCTTGACCTTTGTCAATATACTTATAACTATTAGTAGGTGAAAAGTGAATAAAAGGTAAGTTAATTAAAAAAGTTACATATTAAGTGAAGTGTTGTGTTTTTATTTTACCTTTACATGATATTTAATTCTTTTTTAGAAATGGTCAATGTATTAAAAATGATGCGATCCTGTGACTTTAATGAAATTTTCATAAACCGATGTGACATAAACCGCAAAATTATATTTCGCTACCACTTGCAAAAGTGGCGTTTACAAAATAATGTAAGTATATGGTGATAGTTTATTAATTATTTATTTGTTAACTATCGTGGCGTAATAATAATTTTGTCTGTTTCTGTTTTTCTTCAGTTTGATGCAATATCTTGCTGCGGTAGCGACAAAACAGTGACAAATAGCAGCTCAACAATTTCTGATTGCTTGCAAAATGATATTATTATGAAAATTTTATTAATATTTTATGAAACCCAGAACAATATATTTTTGGTGGTTCAAGAAATGAATACAGTATTTTTGGAAAAATTTCAGGCACACAAAATTATAAATACATATAGCTCTTTTCACATTAAAAATATTGAATTATTCAGATACCCACGTCAGGAGTTAATATTAAACTCATCGTGTGAAAAAGTTGTTAGATTTTAATTAATTAAGTAAAGCTACGCTGTATATGAACTATTTTTTATTTTTATTGTATTAAACTTAAATAAAAAAATGTATTATAACTCTTTTAACATTAAAAATGTCTAGAGTCAGTATTAAAGTCAACGTCTTAAAATGTTGTTAGATTTTAATTATTTAAGTAAAGTTATGCTTTATATGAACTATTTTTTATTTTTATTACATTAAACTGAAATAAAAAAATTGAATAAAAATGCTGTGTTTGATTTCATTAAATATTTTATTTTGCAGAAAAATTTTATTTTTTTTAAAACATTTCTGTAGCAGATTTCAAAGAAAATTGCCTTTGTTTCTACATATCAGTCTTTAGTATTTCAAAGAATTATTTCGTTGAATTTAATTGCGTTTCTTTGTAATAATGTTAAAATTACGTCTTTGTTACAATGAAAATAGTACTTAAAATCAAAAACTCAAGTCTTAAGACTAACGAATAAAAGTCTTTTTGCCAAAATACTTTTTCCTTAGTTTAAGGACTTTTTTCATGTGTTTCCAAAGACGTACATCCTTGCCACAAGATTTTAAGTCTTTGATTTTCAGTATATATTTCATGGGAATCTAAAGATGTTTGCGCCTTTCCGGTAAAGATGTTTTGTCTTTGGGCACAATCTGACCAATAAAAGTGTTTGCAACAAAGTGTATTTTCTTTAATTTTACGATTTAATTTTCTCAGTGTGGGTCAAGACCGTTAAAAACAACTTGCGTATAACCCATGGATAAAATCATTTATATGACTACAAATAATCATATTATCATTAATAATGAGCTCGCTATTAGTTTGAGAACAATAATAATTTTTTTTTGAAAATTATAAACGTATTTTTTATAAACTTTAACATGGTCCCGACAATCATGAATTCGTTGCAATCATAATGTAATTGCTTTAATAACATAAAGACGGATTCAGTCATAATTTGGCTGCAGAGTGATATCAAAAATTGCATTGATTATAAATGAGAAGTTTATTTAATTTTTATTTAGTTAACAATAATAATGTAGACAACTTTTTTGTGCTTTCCATGTTTTTTTTTTAAATTTGAAAACAAGAAACATATAAAAAAAAATTCCTTTTCTTTAAAGAAAGTATCATTCCTCTAGCTCTTTTTTAAGGAGGCAAAAATCTCTAATGTGCTGACATTTACTTCTAAATATTGTTGTTAATGTTTGCTTTGCAAGGACATTTGTAACAACAACATAAACAATTTTTTGAAATATTAAAACAACATTCTCCATTTTTTATATTTTATTTTCCTAATGTTGTTCTGGCTGTTGTTGTCTTGACAATATGACAAATCGAAAAGTTTACAACTGCAGTCGTTTAACATTTACACCCGCAAGGAGCGAAATAAATTCATATTTATTCATAGACTTTCTATAAGCATGTTTATATTTGGGTGTGTGTGTATGTGTTTAACTTGACACTAGGAAACTTATGTTAGTTTTTTGTTTAACAATGTTGACTTATATTAAATATCTTTGTTTATTAGAGATATTGTTACATCATTATTGTATATAAATTATTTTTTGTATTTTATACAAATAATATTTCATATTGATGATGCCCTGACATCAGAATTGTGACATCAATGTTATTACAAATGGCATAAATTAGGCAAAAAAAGAGACATAACTCCAATAACGAACGTCATCATAAAATTCTGTCATATTTTATGCGTCATCTATGCTATGACTACAGTGACATCGACTCGGTGCCACATTTTGTGTAATATTAACATTACTTTCATGTTTATAAAGTAAATTATAAAGGAAAAGATTCCCATATTCTATTTTTTTATATTTTTTAGTTAAATACATTGAGTTTTCAAAGCAGAATGATTACGAAAACCATATCGGGTATGCTGCTGGTATTTTATAATTGAGATTTCTTCTATAAACAAAGAGCGGAATACAACAAAAGTGAAACAAACATGTGTAACAGGTTAGTAACTAATAATATTTTTAGTAAATTCTAATGACAAACTGTCATTAAATTGGGAGTAATGAATCCTTTCTCCGATGTTACTGAGTCATCCCACTGATATCATAATTTAAACTTTTTACCCCGATGATAATTTGGCCAAGTCATGTTAAGGCTGATAGCACAATGATGAAAGGTGTCACGGGGTCAAAAACCAAGACACTTGTCATAGTACTGATGTCAGCGTTATGACGCCTTTTCTATCAGTGTTGTCTTTATATTAATATTTCGATCCTGTTAGGAGCAGAGAACCTCAACAAGTAAATTCTATTGAGATTTGTCGAATGTCAAGTACTTAATTTCACATCAGCTTTTGCTACTTCCATATATATATCTGCGTTCTTTCCTACAACCTTATAGAGGAATGCATTCAATTGCATTTCGACCAGTGCCCTTGTGAGCTTTTCGAAGTGCGTGTCCAATTTAACTAAATTTTTGCCTTCGTATTTCAAAATATATTGGCTTTTGCGATATTATTTCCCACTGTCTGAAATTAGAGATGGTATTCCGCTATTAACTCTTTTAAGGATTCTTCGTAAACATGTGTTTATGACGACTTGCATTGAGCAACTGTCGCGAGATGCAGCATTTCAGGTATCACATATATAAAGCATGACTATTTTTACCGTTGGAGTAAATAAAGTTTATTTTCACAAGTTGTCAAGTCATTCAAAGGCTGGTTTGGCAGTTTTTTTTCTATTCGCGATACCTGCTCAAGACCCTCCAGATTGCCAGACTGCCTAAGTAGAAAAAGAATCCACCACTTTAATGATTCTTTTCCGAACTCTTAATTCTTGTGATTGTACTTGTAATTTAACTATAGATCAAATTTAAAAATGCTATTTTGAAGTGCAATACATTTTATTGACTGAATTTCCAACTGGGAATACTGAAGTATTTATATTTGTATAGCCAGTCTTATTGCCAAAAATATAAAATGAAGTATCAAAATGTTTGTTCTTTATTTTATTTTGTGCATTTGTATGTTTTTATGCATACATATGTACATGCACAAGTATAAGTTACTATGTATCTGTGTTATTATTTAGATTTGTACGATATCCCTTTAGGTCTATTTTCTTCTTTTTTATATTTTCATCTTTCTTAGATGGCCTTAGTTGTTTTTTTTTTTTTTTTTTTTTTTTTTTTCTTTTTTTTTTTACAATATTGCAAAATGGTCTTAAGCCTGAACTATTTTTTCTTGAAAGATTATTGCAGCCGTTTATTGCTGTGTATCACTTTTGGGCTTTTGTATTTGTATTATTTTGTAGTGTGTTTGTTTGTTAATACGAGTATTATAACAAATTATACAAAACGTTTATAACTTATTTTGCAATGGCAACAAAAATCTATTTCATGTTTCATGTCAGGCACAAAAAAATAAATATTTATATAAATAAATTTGGATAAGGTCACAAAAATCAGTAATGTTTATATTGTTATGTCCGCTTTAATAATTTAAATGATTACTTGAGTTTTTCGTTATTTTTTTAACTTTGTCAAATATTAACTAACTATAGTTAGTAAGTTATAGTTAGTAGCTATTAATAAATTTTTAAAAGCAATATTTCTGTGGCAATAAGGAAAAAGTGCTTAAGACTATTTTTTAAGTTTTGTAGGAAAGCAATTTTAAACTTAAAAGGTGATTTCTGAAAATTTACTACTATTCTATAATGATCATCACTTCTCGTACAAAATAATTGAAACTTTGTCCATGGGTGCATTTAAACATGAAGATTACAAGGGTGCCATAAACTTAAATTTTGCCTTTTTAGACTTTAGAACAGATTTAATATTATTTTATAAAGTTCATTCAATTTTATGAATTTATCTGCACTTGACAATAATTTCAAAAGACTAATATCTTCACAAATATATGCAAAGAATGGTTTTTGTTAAATAAAGAATTCAATCACTGTGTGTATTTGTTTGTGTAAATTGTGGTTGTTTTAAGAAGGTAAAATTGTTCATTATACATTTAGAACTTGTCAATTACATGATAAAACTTTTGCAAATAAAAGAAAATAATTCGTACATCTTAAACCTCTTTTACAGCTACTTATTTATCTAAAACTACCGTAAACATGTCACAAAAATAGCCAGTAAAGAAAGTAGTTAAGTATTTAGATTTAGCAAGTTTTGAACTTACACTTTTCCATAAGTACAATAGTAAGCTGTATATAGCTAACAATACTTACAATTATTGCAAGTTTTTCTCAACTTTAGCTCAAGATTAATATGTATCTACCATGAACCACTTTGCGATGTCTTTGTTTAAATCTCTGTAATCACGCATAGTAATCAAAAACTTTAACAGCAATTTAATGTCGCCCGCAACTTAACCACACTCATTAAAAGTGTTAAGAATAAGGGAAACATTTTTCTTTTCAAACACTGCTAGAATTTTAATTATCCTTAAAACATATAAACCCACACTCTTAAGCATCGTTGCGTAGATAAATGAACAAAAATGTGTCCAGAGTAAGACAAAATGATAAGCAACAAGTGCGAATAGTTTTTAAATACGTAGTGACCTAAACAGTCTTCACACTTGTCGTCATATATACAATCATTCTGATTAGAATTTTCAACCCCAACACAGAGTAAACTAAATCTAGTGAGAGAATAATAGAACCCGAATGATTCGTTTTAATAAGTCTTACTTAAGTACCCAAGTTAATAAATATTTGAAACCATAACTTAAACAAACACCGATTCAGGTACACAAAGGAATACGCTTTTGCTACACTTAAAGAAAACACATTTCGATATGGTCACTTAGTACAAAACTATTTTCAACGAAAGATTTTTAAAAACACTATTAGTCAATTCACAAGGTATCCTAACATGTCATATTGTCAAAATGTCCTAATATTTCACAATGGTTTAAAAATATTGTTGTACGGCTCAGCCGCTCAGCGCTGGACTTTTCTGATTACTTACGACAGCACAATAAACACAGCAAGCAACGTTCTATTTATTTAAGACACTTTTTGTTAACAAACCAACAACAATATTTTTAAACCATTGTGAAATATTAGGACATTTTGACAATATGACATGTTAGGATACCTTGTGAATTGACTATATGATTTTTTTTAACCATAAAATCATTTGGTTGAAATATCAAGAAGCCACATATTGAAAACTGTTTTTCTATGCATGTACATTTGTGTGTTTTTTTTCTGAAATGTGTAAAGGCACTTATAAGGACATCTTAAAATATGCAAACTTCGTACACCCTTTAAAGTGCAAAAATAATTTTTGTGATGGCTCCAACAATGTTTTGGCTTAGTTGAACTTCTACATCACATTGTAATTGAATCATTTATTTCGAAAAGGGTTCAGGTACAAATATACAAAATGTTAATGAGACACAAAAAACTAAAAATCTCTTAAACCATTTGACTTTTTAAAGAAAAATGTTTTCCTAAAATTGTAAGCTTCTGTCTATGTTATAATTTTAAAAACAAAAAAGTGTTTTAAGTAAATTGTCATTACAGTTTCCGGAGATGACCCCTTTTCGAAAATTATTTTTTAATTTTCGTGGTTTTAGAAGCAAAATGGTTTCTTTGGCGTATGCAATTTATTGAAACACACGAATATTCAGATAGTTTAAAACGTGTAAATATATATGGGGTATTTCATGTCAAGTGACCCAACTTTTGAAATCGATGTCTTCCGATTTGGATTAAATTTGTCCTATTGGATAGTAGTTTAGACACAAATTTTTAACAAGATCGGTCAAAAAGTTTCTGAGTTAGAGGGGGTCAAAATTTGACATTTTGGCCAAACAGGTGTTCTTTCTCATCCATGTAACTTATTATCTATTGGTGCTAGCAAAATTTGTCTCAAACAAATTAGATAGATATTTCTTCAATCTTTCGCAACAAAATTTTTGTATTTTTCAGTTATGGGCTGGTATATTTTTGTCAGTAGAATTTTTGTTTAAATTGCTTAATTAAAAATTACATCTAGCAAGTTTGATTGGGGTAATTTTATCAGCAATACTATCTGTAAAATTTCTCCTTAAATGTTCAAAATAAATGATGAAACAGAACGATGTTTTCCATACAGTTTGTCAGAAAACTATGCCAGAGAATGCGGTCGAGAAATAAAATCAATTTTATTTTAAAGACGTTTTTTCTCATGCTCTCACATAGAGACAATTATCCTCCCAACAATGCTACCATACTTTCGTTCAATTTCATACATTTTGTAAACAAAGAAAAAAAAGAACAAAAGAAAACGAAAGAAATGAGAGTAAAATTGCAGTTACGGTCGACGTTTTAATTATGGGCTTAAGAATTTTTTCCTGAAGTTGAAGACTCAATTCTGTTTCATCATTAAAATTGATAATAGGGTTTTTTAAACGGGTTATCCCGGGACAAGTAGTGCGGGATCCCACACATTTTTCGGGGGAAAAAATAATGGGAAATTTTTGCGGGAATTTCCACGATTTTTTATTTTAATTAATGCTGATATAATTGTCATTAAGTTAAGTCAAGAAATATATATAAATTCAAATCCGCTTAGAGTGGCAAACGGGCATATTCTCGCCATCGCAAAACGCTTAACACTTTCTATTCTGGCTTGAAATCTCATAGTAGTTATTAGGTAAATCACAATTGCAAGAAGTTTGGCGACTTCAAATTACAAAGTATACTCATGGCAGCTAGAATATATTTAATAAACTATAGCAGAACACTTAAAATTAACACTTAAAACAACACTTTATATTAAATCTGGCATATTGCAGTTTTCAGAAACTGCCTGAATGTTTAATGTTGTGCTATTTCGAACTAAGTAGTAAAAGAAGAGGAGTAAAAATGTACACAATCAAAAAAATTTAAGATTTTATATGCAGAACAGCTGCTTAAAACATATTTTGGATTAAATTTTAAAAATGCAGTAAGCACTATTTCCGTAAAAGATGATAGCAAAAGTGAAAAATTAACAATTAAGGAAATTTTTAATGCAGAAATTAGTATATAAAAAAACGCTTGTTCAATTTAAAGAATTTTTTTTTTTTTTTAATATTTAAATCTGGCTAAAGTTCATTGAATTTAATTTTCATTAATTTATTTTTATTTAAGAATGGAATTTTACAACATGAAATGAATTAACATTTATTGATAATTTTTCAAGGAATACATGTTCTTCCTTGAAAAATTAATAATTAAAATAGATAATCATTCAAAACAAATTTTGATCTTCCAAAGTTAAAATACCATATGGTTTAAAGATTTATGTTTGACTATTGACTGCCAAGTGTCGTCGATGGAGGTGAGTGTTAATCGGCAAACCCCTCTTAGGAGATTGTTTGGTTACAATCGAAACATGTCAGGGCAACATGTCCGGGAAAACCTGGGTTCAATTCCCAGCTCAGTCAAGAATGAAAAATTATCAATAAATTTTAATTAATTCCATATTGTAAAATTCCTTTCTTCATAAAAATAATTTAATGAAAATTAAATTTAATGAACTTTATTCTGATTAAAATATCAAAATTTGGATTAAAAACCATTAACAGTTAAATAAAATAACCACAATACACTAATTAATGAAAATATTTTTCTTAAAAAAGGAATTACACGTTTTTGAAGGAAGTTGTGTGACAACTGAAAGTGTCCAGAGATTTTATAATATTCTTTTGACAAAAAGGCAAGCATCCGTATAAAGGGAACGTGTTTTGTCATTGACAGGATTCTTCTTTATTAATATTATAAAAAGGCTCCCAAACGATATTAAAAGATTTAATAGGCTTATTTAATAGATCTCATTTAGTGTTATTTATTTAAATAAAAGAAATTAATTTATATATTTCACTGTCTTATATTACGCAGGAATTCTCTGGGAATTTCAAAATAAATTCCGCTTTCCCGGAAAACAAAAAGTCCGGGTAAAGAAAAACTCTAATTGTTCACAATATTATAAGAACCATAACCATTCACCTTATGGCTATCATAGTATGTTTGATTCCACCCGTCCTATGCTAAATTCAACTAGGTCATTGTTCTGCTTAATGGTTGATTGTCGCTCGGATTGAGCAAAAATAAATTTAATATTGTAGAGAAAAATAAGATTAAACCAAGGTTGGCAAACGAAAGGGTTATTTGTTTGGTATCAATACCGATATTAAACTATTTCTTGTTTTTATATTGGTATCGATACACGGTATTTATGGGGAATCGTTTTAAAGATCAGTATCGGTTGCCAACCTTGGATTATACACATGATTATGGGACTCATACAAAAAAATTGCTGCAATCATATTGTGATTCAGGCACACAAAAGAAACATTTTATTAAGTCCATCGAATTTAAATAATTCCATTATATACTATTCTTGACTTAAGCAATAGACCCTCAGTGGCAAAATATTAATTTTTGATCACACTAAATTTGTGCAAATAAGTATTAACGATAATTTATTCTACCTTAATTTGTTTAAAGAAAAAAAAATGTATTATTAAACCGTATGTAAAATTTTATTAACAGTTAACTTCACACATAGAAATAAAATTCAAAATGGAAAAATATATATACTCGTATAAAAAAGCCCCTAAATTCTGCACTAAAGGTTTGCAAGTGTAGAATATGAGGGGAAAACTAAAGAGATCCATTTAATTTTAATAACCCTTACACTGACTTATACAAAAATTTTCGAAATGGTTAAAAAAGGGGGGAAAGTGAAGACAAGTACGTACTTGGTGGCCTTGAGTTTTCACCCCAAATCCAAGAAACTTTAATGATTAATTGAAATACTTACTTTTACAGTGGGAGCTTGATATATGCAACCTCATCGTATATAGATTAAACCATAATACTGTTGCGGTAATTATAAGAATAATTGAAGTGATTATAGTTTTGTTTGTCTTTCTGTAAGAACGACATCTAAAGGAAAATTCTTGTTTTGGCAAAAATGTAAAAACATATCGTGTTCACTATCTATAGTGAACAATGCAATTGTTATATACATCGAGCTTCCACTGTGTTTAAACCGAAATGTTTTTTATTTTTATGAATACGTTTAAATGCCAACTATTGCTTTGGTATTGGTAATATTTGTATATGTGTGTGTATTTTAAAAACTTACATAACACTTCTAAAAGAACCATTTTTTAATATTCAACAACGATTGTTAAACATTTTAAACAACAAACTTTTCCGAGAAATGCATCAAATGGGAAATATACATACACACAAGTGCATTTAAGTATGTGGTGGGTGTTGTGCAGCTTAAAGGAATAAGAAATAGCAACAACTCTAATGATATGCATGACTTAAACTAATACATGAACGTGGGAAGGATGTGTAAGAACAAACACAATGAAATTCATATTATTTCCGGCACATGAACTACTACTTAGCAATGCAATGAAAGAATAAACTTTTAAGAGGAAGTATGGTAGAAATGCATAAGCGGGTACTTGGCATCAACGTCATATTTGATATAAAAATGAAGAAATCAAACTGTTGTTCGAAAAATATTTTATTAAAAATGCAAATTTATTTATTTAATTTTCCTGCCCAAAATACCTGACATGTACCAGGCTGAGTAAATAATATCAGAGAGTTTGTCTTTCAAATTTATGAAAAATATGTAAATATTTTTCAAGCTACTCTTGACTATTAAACATCATAAAAATTCAAGTTGGAATATACAAATTGTTATTTTAAAATTGAACATACATATTTGAATAAATAAAAATTGATTTTAAGAAAAAAGGATGCTAAAATAAATAAGTAAAATCACTTTTAATATTTTTTCAGATAGGGTGTGATTTTGTTATTCACTGCAACCGCTACATACGTTTTCTCCTTCAAAGATTCAATTCAATAAAGAAATGCTGATGACATTTACTTTTTTATTAAATTAGAAATAAAAATATAATTCATGTTAATTTTCAGATGCAAATCGAATTATTTAGAAAACTTCACAGCAGGCATAAGTATTGACAAAAACGACTCATTGAAGCGTTAAAACCCCTTCTTGCCTATAAATAGGAATATATTCATACATATGCAAGGAGAATGTAAAAAGTCTTTTGATTAAAGTGATAGAAGCTTGACTAAATATTTAATATTTATTTGAAATAGTGTGTCATAAAGGCGTAATACATAAACTGAAGCTAAACTTACTTTCAAAATGAACCTAACGAATCGCTCTTAAACATGTAAGCTAAGAAATTCTGAAAAAAATTTGTGCCCACAAAAAAATTTTAAGAATACACAAAAGCTCTTGGAGGGCTACCTGATTGAAGGAAAATTTATTATTAAAGAAGAAATTTTTTTAAGATCCCTTCAATCGATAAATGGCCGCCAAATCCACTAGCTCAAAATATTTTAAATGATGGCTTCCACACGCGCTGAAGGAGAAGCGATACGGCAGGACTTATATGAAAAGCATTAAACACATACTAATGTGAGCGAGAACACATATGTGAAGAAAAAGTACTTGATTAATTATTATTAGATTTTATAAACGCGAAAAAATCTATTTAATTTATGAAATTTTTTTAAAGAAATAGAAAACTGTCTCTGCACATTAAAAAAAAACTAAAAACTTCAATTAAGAGAATTTGTTAAACTAACTAAAAAATTAATTAAATTTGCACCCGCAAGGCAATTAATAATATATATTAAATATTTTTTGATATTAACAACATTTTCTGCAGTAATATTGTTTATATAAGTAAACTTTTTATTCTCTTGATTAAATTTTAATTGAAACTGATTTTATTTTTGATTAATGGTTTAATTGAAAAAAAATACCAAAAAATTGTCTGTGCATATTAAACTGTTAAATGCCATGCACTAATACATTAATAATAAATTGCAAACTGCATTTCCTTAACAGGGCTTTTTATCGTTAATTAAGTTAAGTCTGATGTTAAGATAAGTGTTGTCATGTCGTAAATGCTATAAAAAAGTTATTAAAAAGATCTTTAAGAAATTGTTGTCTTTTAATGTGGTTGTTAACAAAATAAAGTTTGTAGAAAAATATCCTTGTTGTGAATTTGTGTTGAATACCAATAATATTAAAACGTTTGTAGATGCTTCGAATATATTAAAGAAGGATAATTTCGTGGTCAACTTTTCTCGAGTGAGTAGGAGCTTATTTAGCAAGTTTAGGAAAATTATCATTAAAATTTAACACACGCAATTACAGCCAGCTAGACGGATGTTGTTAAATACACGGAGAAAAATTATGTAAACAATTAAACATTTTTTGTTATTAAAAAAATTTATTTATTTGTTAAGATTTACAAATACAATTACAAATTATATTGTTACATAATTCATCAAGTAATAGGCCGTTGTAGTGAAACAATCCAAATTCTCTGGTGGTAATAGATCCAGCAACACTCGCACTGATAAAAAAAACTTATATGAATAAAAAAAATATACTTATCAGGCCTGTCACGGAAATCAATTCCCATCGAAATTGATTTAGTTTTTTTTTTTTTTTTTTTTGTTTAAAAAAACGGAAGGTTTTGGATTCAGACATATGTGTATAAATTATAAAATATAAAAAGTTAAAAAACTGAATCGTTTCATAATCTGTCATTTACCCAGGCCATTATTAAAAACCAAAATTCACTTACAATTCGTCAATGGATATATAAAATTTTTTCAAAGTCGGATCCATCTCCAATTAGATTTTTCTTTTATTCATCACCAAAACTTAATTGTCAATTGATGAATAATAATTTACGGAACTGAACTCATTCATATATTTAAAGTTTTATGGCAGCCTTAGTAAAAATATCTGAAATCTTAGGAAGGCTTTCAAAAATGTCGTGCGAAAATTCTACAAAATAAAAGTTTGTTAAATAATCCCTTTTCAATACGGACCCAGGTATATATTTTGCAAAAACATGACAAAGTTTAAGCATCACAAAAAAAAACAGAACATTATATTGATATTACGAAAACCACTAGGCTGAAAAAACCCACAAAAGTTAACCTAATTTTTAAGTTAATTGGCTAAAACAATTTCTAAGTTTATGGTCAATTAAGCTTTGCACAAAAATCCATTTATATCAGAAAAAAATTTTTGCATGGATTATAATTAAAAACATGATTCTGGTGGTGAGTCTGGCGGTGATGTAGTGGAGGAAGAGTGAGAATCATTGGCTGTACATTAAGTCTCTTTTTACTTCAATCCATGATGATAGAACAAAACAGTAAAAAAAAATCTCGTACAAATTCAAAATATTATAATATTTAAAGGGGGAAGAGCAAACAATAAGAATACTTTGAAAGAAATGTTTTTGCACAATAACGACAAAGCTGGCAACACAAACGGAAGAAAAAAATGCAATTGTCTTTTATTTGAGCAATAAAAGTAACAACAAAGAAAATTGAGAGTAAAACAATTAGAAGTTTACGTAATTGATTTTAATAAGAATAATACCAAGAACAAAACATTGAAATGTAAACAAAAATTAAAACATTAAACCTAAAGGAAATGGAACAGAATCTAGGTAAAAGGGTGGGTCAATCATAACATAGTTGCGGCAATCAAGAATGATTGTGGTGATTTTAATTTCAGTGAACATATATCTGTGGTTTTCATGGGTAACCGCGTATGTCCATTTTTTACGATTTTGAGATGTTGATGCCATATGCTTAATTTTAAACGCTGTTTACATGGTTCTTAAAAATTTCTGAAAAAATATGGACCAATTCCGATTTTTTTACGTAATGCCCATAGTTTGATCTAGAATGTATTTTCCGATCTCCTGAAAAATTGATTTTAAGACAAACGCGGCTACCCATGAAAACCACAGATATGTCGGAGTAGTAGTCCGAAAATACTCTTAGACATTAAGATTGTGCTTGCAATAGCTATAAAATTTATTTTATTATACACAATCAATTCAATAAATGTGCTGACCAGGGCAAGTTCTATGATATTTGAATAAATCATAAATGATATATTTCGCATAAGTTTGCATATTACGGCTTTTGAGTCAATCTTTTGCAATTACAAAATAAAAATATGTCGTTCCTGCTCTTATATTGAAATTTTAAACAAGAACTGAAATAAGTTACATCGGGTTGAGGTTTGCTAAAATAAACTCTTTGGTTGGGATTTTGAGAAGTAGATTAGGTTTAAACTTAGTTTAACGTACTCTGAAACTCGGTTTTTCCGGCGAAATGTGATTTTTATTTTATTATTTCATTCAAGACCCACATTTTAAGCAAAACTTAGATGTTCCGTCAAATTTGTAACAAACTTGGTAATGGTGGTACAAATCTGTTTTCAGTTTACCAAATCTAGTTTAACTGAGATTGCAAAACCCAGCCTCAATAAACAATTTCGGATGTTTTGTTTTTTTAAGTGATTTATTTAAAAATGCCAAAAAAAAAAAAAACTAAAAAAGACTTTAATGCTCTTATGGTGCGAGATTACCCAGGAATTTTAAACGAAGCCCATGAATATATTGACACAATATCTCCATGACAACAACTAATTTTATATAAGTATCGAAGATCAGTTTAATTTAAAAACTGGATAAATATAATTATATTTTGAATTATATTTTAAATAAAATTAAGAAATCAAAACTAAAAAAAACAGCATGAGAGAAAAATAAAAAAATCATTAAAAACTTTGCTGTCATATCCAACACAATATTTTCTTACTACCTCTACCAAATGTAGCAAGAAATCGTTAATGCCAAAAGACTGTTGAACGAAAACCAAATGGTAGGAAAAGGAGGAAAAAAGACAATTCTGTGTCGTATCACAATTGATAACAAAGTGAAAAAAATAGTGTAAATCTTAAATCAAAAAAAGATATGTCACGTAAGCCATTGATCAGACTTACGCGACACAAATTTAAATTTTCATCAAAATGGTAGTAACAATGAGAGGGAAATATTCTGTTACATAGAAATACTTTGACAGGATATAATGGTGGCAATTTAAATTTAAAATATTTTCAATTGGTATACAATCGTTTTTCATGTTCTTAAGCAACAGCAACTTAACTGATTAACCAACTGATTTAACATTGTGTAAAATAGATTTTAATTCAGTTTCTGGTTTTGTAGTGGTGAAATTATTTACAGCCTTGACGGTATTTTACTACCCAAAATATCATTAATCAGCAATAAACAAATAAGAGTTTAAAAAAAAAAAAAAATAAATTATGACAAGCAGAAAGTTATACACAAGTAACCAAACATGCTGAAATATTATGGTAATGCCTTCTAGAAGGCCTTACTCTGCAAGTTACCTTAATACACAAAGTTTAACTGCGATTGCTCTGACTTTGTAAATAATTGTTTTAATCTAACTAACTGTGTCATGAATCTTTTAAAAATGTTCATCACATATTTTTTCTCTTGAAGCATGAAGTTCAGAGTTGACAAGGTTTTATAAAAGTTAATTGAATTCTTTTTAAGCCTTTTGTTAAAACTATAAGGGACATTATTACAACTTACAAATGGGTATTTTTAAGATGACAGATAAATGCTTTTTGGTTACTACAAGTTAACATAAATCTAAAAAGTGACTGATAAGCTAATAGCAGGTTTATCCTCGTGAACCTTAAGAATTTGAAGCTGCCATATTTTCTTCAATGACAGTTTTATGTCAAATTAAATTATTACCTTTGGCCCATAAAAAAAATACAAATATCAGAACAATTTACCATAAGAAAAATCCACAACAAAGCACAAAAAATTAACTTCTGCTTTCAATAAACAAAAGAAAGTCGTTGCCACTACGTATTTAAAACAACCAAAAGTAATCGGTATCTACTGCAATTCTGCCACAGTATATAAATTACATTTTTCAGTTGACAGTTGTAATAATGAAGAAATCTTTGTGGTCACTTCATCATTCACAAAAGCTTTTGTTCACTTTAACTATCAGGAACTTTAACATTAGGTTTTGATAATAGCTCTAAGAATGTCTATTAAAGGCCTACATATTAAACGCCTTTATACTTTATCCCCAAGTATATTATTGTATAAATCATTGTATTCCCCATGGGCTGGGTGATTGCTTATGTTTCCATAAAAATTTGGTGGTAATATGTAGCATTAAAATGACTGAACACTAAAGAATGCTATCCCAAGAATGGGCATCCCAAGCGTAATGTGTTTATTTTAGATATTTTTGAATATGACAAAATTGTATAATATAATACTCGTATTACTAAAATATAATCTTTAAGTCTTCAGGAAGGAAATTGTTGTTTTTTTGGTTTTTTTTTTTGGGAAACCCAAATAAAAAGGATTTTCATATTTTAAATTCTTAAACACAAAAATAATATAATTTTATCTTTTTAATTTTGCTTTCCATATGACAATATGGTCGCAACCAATGCATTAAATATAATTAGATATATGTGAACATACGACGGTGATACGCGTTTACATTTACTCCAGCTATTGCAATAAATGTTTTAATTTGACAACGTATCTACGTCGTACGTACTACGTTCATATAGTGCAATTTTGTTTCTACGGTAACAACTAAGGCTAGGAACACAATTGCATCGCATGTCGTAAGAACGTAGGACGAGTGACCATAAATTATTTCAACACGCTTAATTTACCTACAATAACGTCGTAAGCGTATTTTGTTTTATATAAAAAATTATATTAGAAAAATCTAAATTTATTGACATTTTTATTGATTTTTGTTTCTCTTATTTTGTTTTCAAATACTCAGCTTTATTTTTATTTTATATTATACTAGCTTAACCCGGTGCGCTTCGCTACACTGACCCCGCACATTTTTATATTGAAATTTATATAATAGTTCTTCAGTTGAGCGATATTTAATGTATGCATCCTATGGGAGGTATTTCCCCCCCTGCGCCTACCCGCTTTATTTTTATTTTCAAAAGTGTAGTATACCATAAGAGTGACTTTTAGAAAGTTTGAACATTCTCACTATTACAGTTCTTAAGATATGCGATGTTAAACATTGGCGTCCTATGGGGTATTCCTATACCCCCGCTGCTATTTTATTTCAATTCCGGGGCTCAGAAGATCCTACTACAAAAAGTTCAGCAAAATGCGTGCAGCGGCTCTTAAGATATGCGATAATTAATATTGGCATCCTATGGGGGGTACCAATTCCCCTGCCCCTATCGAAAAAATAAGTAGCCTATTTTATTTTTAGGGCTCACGTGATGTTACTGTAAAAATTTCAGGAAAATCGGTTCGATAATTAATATTGGCATCCTATGGGGGGTACCAATTCCCCTGCCCCTATCGAAAAAATAAGTAGCCTATTTTATTTTTAGGGCTCACGTGATGTTACTGTAAAAATTTCAGGAAAAGCGGTTCGATAATTAATATTGGAATCCTATGGGGGGTACCAATTCCCCTGCCCCTATCGAAAAAATAAGTAGCCTATTTTATTTTTAGGGCTCACGTGATGTTACTGTAAAAATTTCAGGAAAATCGGTTCAGTAGTTTCGGAGTCTATAAAGCGACAAACAAACATACAAACATACAAACATACATAATTCATTTTTATATATACACTAGCTTAACCCGGTGCGCTTCGCTACACTGGCATCCTATGGGAGGTATTTCCCCCCCTGCGCCTACCCGCTTTATTTTTATTTTCAAAAGTGTAGTATACCATAAGAGTGACTTTTAGAAAGTTTGAACATTCTCACTATTACAGTTCTTAAGATATGCGATGTTAAACATTGGCGTCCTATGGGGTATTCCTATACCCCCGCTGCTATTTTATTTCAATTCCGGGGCTCAGAAGATTCTACTACAAAAAGTTCAGCAAAATGCGTGCAGCGGCTCTTAAGATATGCGATAATTAATATTGGCATCCTATGGGGGGTACCAATTCCCCTGCCCCTATCGAAAAAATAAGTAGCCTATTTTATTTTTAGGGCTCACGTGATGTTACTGTAAAAATTTCAGGAAAATCGGTTCAGTATAATATTGGCATCCTATGGGGGGTACCAATTCCCCTGCCCCTATCGAAAAAATAAGTAGCCTATTTTATTTTTAGGGCTCACGTGATGTAACTGTAAAAATTTCAGGAAAATCGGTTCAGTATAATATTGGCATCCTATGGGGGGTATCAATTCCCCTGCCCCTATCGAAAAAATAAGTAGCCTATTTTATTTTTAGGGCTCACGTGATGTTACTGTAAAAATTTCAGGAAAATCGGTTCAGTATAATATTGGCATCCTATGGGGGGTACCAATTCCCCTGCCCCTATCGAAAAAATAAGTAGCCTATTTTATTTTTAGGGCTCACGTGATGTTACTGTAAAAATTTCAGGAAAATCGGTTCAGTAGTTTCGGAGTCTATAAAGCGACAAACATACAAACATACAAACATACAAACACACATAATTTCATTTTTATATATATAGATATAGATAAAAAAAAAGTTCGTTTTTCTATGACGATACGGTCACAACTGTCGTATAAAATAGAATAACATTTTCGAGGATGTGAACATTTACTACTAACAATTATTAAAAATAAGCAAGGATTATTTGTAATTGAACAGACCTATTGCTTAAACATATTTTTCTTGAATCATCAGAGATTTATCGCTTGCGGTAGAAATATGGCGCTATAATACTTTTTATTTAATTTTTTTTTTTCAGTATTTATTTATTGAATCTTCATATATTAAATATGAACTAACAATAATTAGTCAAATCTTATCCTAATATTTGCTTTATGTCCTGCCAGTGCCAAACAAAAGGATTTAGTCATCACGGTTTCTGTTCACATGTGTAGGTGTTTATCGCTCATCTGATTGGGTGAGTGCTGCAGTGTCTCTTCTTCTTAAGCGAGTGTGGCCGCCATAATTTAAAATATTTCTAGCTAATGGATTTGGGTGCAGTTCCAGCCTTTTTAAATATTTTACTGCATATTTCGTTATCATAGTTTTTACTAATGGCACATTGAGATCCTTGTGGATATTTGAGTTTTTGACGTACCAGGAGGCGGCTGTGATTATTCGAAGAAGTTTATTTTGGCGCCTTTGAATTTTTTCGATGTTAGAAGCCGAGGCAGTGCCCCATAACTGAATACCGTAGCACCAAATTGGCTTTAAGATAGAGTTGTAGAGTAGAAGTTTTCAATCGAGACTAAGAACAGAATTTCTTCCAATAAGCCAATTAATTTGGATTGCTTTTAGTTTCATTTGAGTTAATTTAGCTTCTATATGCCATTTCCACGTTAGACGCCGATCTAGATGTATACCGAGTTATTTTACATGCGAGTGTTGGGGTATTATTTGATTATTTATTGTAATAGGGGGGCATGTTTCCCGACGCAATGTGAATGTTATATGTGCGCATTTTTGCTCATTGATCTTTATCCTCAATTTTTTTAACCACCTTTCTAGTTCAAATATATGATCCTGTAAGTAACGAGATGCTTCTTGACAGTTTGCGTGTAAGAAAAGCTGTGTCGTCGGCAAGTGTTGAGGTATGGGTGTAGCTGTTTTTTGGCAAGTCCGAAGTATAAATTAAGTATAATAGAGGGCCCAGGATGCTGCCTTGTGGGACTCCAGCGTTAATTGGCTGTGGAGAACTTAAATATTCGCCTTCTTTAATAATAAATTGACGGCCGACTAAGTAGCTTTCTAACAGCTTGTGTATGTTTGCTGGGAAGTACTTTTTATAACGGGATTTATTTTCGTTAAAACAATGACAAACCTTATATTTGCAACAATCGTCATAATGTTTAGATCGTAGGATTTTCAGAATAAAAGATATCTTTCGTACAAGAAGGATATTTTTGATATTTTTATTTTTTATTTTCTAATAGTTTTAATCAAATACTTTATGCGGCTCTAGTAAAACAGATTTTATGAAATATGACACTATTGAAGTAAATGAGTGATACACCTTTTTTGCGTTATAAATGTTTAAATGCACTATACATACGAGTATACAATAATTGATATCTATTTTTCTCAACCAGTGAATTCTTTACTTTCTTAAAGCTTTCTAGAAAACTAATTTTTTACTTTAGTTAGATGACGGCATCCTCATTAAGAAATTGCTGCATTTATAATTTAATTTGAAACATTACATGCCTTAACATAAACATTTAACTTAATATGTACTTAAATTGATGGACATCATAATAAGGGAATTTAAAATAAATAAAAAAAGTTTCCGAATAAAATAGTAATTTATTTAGTTCGCATAATTAATTTTTGTTAAAAATAAGAACCAATTATGCACTCTCAATAACAGAATTATTTACTGTTTCTGCTTTTGTTAAGCATTTGCTATTCAAATAATAAAAAGAAAAAAATTTAGTTTTATCACAAATGCAACCATCTTTATTATCAGCACAAATATACGAGGAAAGACACAAATGTATGTGTAACTTTCAAACAGGGCATTTGTACTAAAAATAAAATAACACAACAAAAAACTACATAATCATTGTGGCTGTAACGTCATGTGTGTAATCGTCGGCAGCAGGAACAGCAGTTTTCGTTATAAAAGCAACAGAAGTAAGTGCTGGTTCACACTGTTCAAGTGTAAGCCGTCAAGTCTTGAGTTTTTAGGGGAAAGAAGAAAAAAGTGGCATTCTCATTTCCCTTCTCTGCTAAAAGCTCAAGACTTGCCTGGTAAAACTTGAACATTGTGAACCGGCACTTACGAAAACATTCATTAAAGCAATTATTTTTAATTTTTTTTTGATTAAAAAACCCCCATTACAGATATTTAGTTTGAAGGTACAAAAACTGAAAAAAGTAATGACTTTAAATCAAATATTATCAACACCTACAAAAAAAATATTAATTCTACAGAAAAATTAATTGGATTTAAAAAAATGTGTTTTACCAGATAGAAATCAACCCTTTTTTATTGTTAATTCAATAGAATTTAACAATTTGAGTATTTTTTAGAATTGATTCATTTGTTTGGGGCACAATTCATCATAAAGTAATAAACTATTTCTTTTTTTTTTCTAAATAAAAACAAAATATTTTGTACCCGAAAACTGTGTTCAGCGAAGCCACCTGCCGCGTCCTATGGAGAAGAAAACCCCTAAGATCGGCCGCAGGCCGCCACGCAGAAAAACTTTAATAAGTGAAGATTTAGGTGGCAAGAGAATCAAAAAAAAAATAAAATAAAGGCTTTATTGCACAATTGGCTAAATTTAAATAAAGGCCTTATTTCACTTTCAAAGTGCAATAAAGCCTTTTTGCAAATAAAGGCCTTATTTCTCAATTGAAAGTGAAATAAAGCCTTAAAGGCCTTATTTCGTAAGGCATTATTGCACTTCACCGGGATATAAGGGTAGTTTTGGACCTAACCAACACAAAATTTTTTGATGCCATAGTAGCTATAGTTGTTGCCAATTTTCATGTCATTACCAACAATTGTGAGGAAGGTATTAAAAAATTTTTAGAAGTAGTGTGTGTATGGGAGCTAAGGTTAAATATGGACAGATTCAAATAAAATTTAGCAATATTATTTAGATTGCAATAATATGAGTCTGAACCAGAATTAATCTAAATAGTGACATTATAAGAAGGTCTTTATGGGCACAAAGACTCTATTCCGGAAAACACCTTGTAATAAGGCTACGTGAAATTATGGACCAATTCTCAAAATTTTTAACGAGCTTGGCCCTTGTGACAATCAGAACATATGACGCAAATTTCATTACATGGATGGATAGCCAGCCAGACAGCTAAACGGACGGACGGACATCGTTAAATTGACCCAAAATGTGATTTTGAGTCGGTCGGTATACCTAAAAGTATTTCTATGACCGATATTTTAAGGTGTTATAGGCGTCAGCACATACGCATAATACCCTCTCCACTGTTGTGGTGTGAGTATGACAATAAACGAATATAGTTCGTTGTTGTTAATATACTCGTAACTACAACTGTGGCAAAAAGGCAAAATTGCTAAGGTTGACTTAGTGACAGCTTTGAGATCTTCACGTTCAAAAGTACACATGGGCAAAGGAACAACTATTTTGTAAGTTCTTTTTTTGGAAGTTATAGCAAAATCGATTTTTGTTTCTTTTGTTTTTTGGAATAAACACTTATGCTTATATCCGATCTGTGGCATTAGGGAAATTTAGGAGTAAAAATTAAAAACGAAATATAACAGCAGCGTAGTGATGACAGTATAAGAAAAGAAGAACATTTTCAAAAATTAGCCTTAAACTATATAATTGATGTCCTACAAAACTAAAAAAAAGACAAAAGTACGTTTTCCTTATTGCCGCCGATATAAATATCCCTAATGTTATACCAGTGATTTCACTAGGAAGAATTTTTACTCTATAATTGTTTTTATACCTACTGCCACTTGACTGTTATTTTTTACTTACAATCAAATATTTATTTCTATGCTCATTTAAAAAAAATCAACAATTTGTTTTATACAAATAGCTAAATAAAAACAAATCGTAGTAGTCGTGTTAGTTTAATGATTACTTTTACTTAAATTTAAGTAAAACTTATGTTACTACTCAAATCATTAAAATGAATCAGAACATTTCTTAAATTTCTTTCAACAACTCAAACAGTCTTCAGTCCTGTACGGTCATTAATATCTGTTTCTAATGCATGTAAGTATGTATAACCTGACCAGCGAAACTATCGACATCATCGCCAACAATTTTCCCGGCTCTATCCAGGCTGCCACTCAACTGGCAGTAAAATCTTGACATTCAATGAATCTTTAAATATGACTTCAAGTATTTCGCTCGTTAATCAAAATATAATGATGACGAATTGTCCACAATGCAATGCAGTTTCTAAGTCAATACTTAAAAAAAAATAAAAGGAATAGGGATAAGAAATGTAAAACAAAATACAAAGAAAAGCTAGAACTTTCTAAATAACGAATTCAACGCTGAAAATATCTAAGAAAATGTTGTCAGATGGGAGCAATTTCTTTTCATTATACAAAAAAAAAAGGCAATAAATTAGTAATTATGTAACCAAATCGTTATAAATTTCCGCTTTAAGTAATATAATTAAAAGGAATATAAATTTTACTCGTAAATAAAACCAAAACAAATGTATTCACAAATTTTCTAAAGCGTGATCCCTTTCGAGTTTCCCTACTTTTTTAAAGAAAAAAACACAGAAAATTCAAATTTGATGTTGAATGTTTATTATCATTTAAAAGAACATTCTTTGGCATTAATTTTTTGAAAATTGTGTCTATCAATGTTGGCCGTTGCTACATCGCAGATGGTCCATCCGTTGAGTCCAATTTTCGATGACTCGTTCGAGCATTTCGACTGGTAACTGGCGAATGGCAAGCGTGATGTTTTCCTCCATGGCCTGAAACGAAGAGGGTCCGCATAAACTTTAGACTTTACATATCCCCACAGGAAAAAGTCTAACGGTGTGATATCACACGATCTTGGTAGCCAATCGACCCGCCCAAAACATGAAATTATGTGCTCAGCGAAGTGTTCTCTCAATAAATCCATTGATTGATGCGATGTGTGGAAAGTGGCGCCGTCTTGCTGAAACCAAATGTCGCCGATATCACGAGCTGCAATTTCAGGCATCAAATAGTCGGTTATCATGGCACGATAACGGTCGCCATTGACGGTTACGTTCGCACCGGCATAATTTCTAAAGAAATATGGACCGATTAATCCACCGGCCCACAAACCACACCAAACCGTTGTTTTTTCTGGATGAAGGTGCAGTTCTTGAATCTCTTCAGGTTGTTTTTCGTCCCAAATGCGGCAATTTTGTTTATTTACATCATCGCTGAACAAAATTTGCTTCAAAAACTGGACTCAACGGATGGACCATCTGCGATGTAGGAACGGCCAACATTTGATAGACATAATCTTCAAAAAATAAATGCCAAAGAATGTTATTTCAAATGATAATAATTAAATTTGAATTTTCTGTGTTTTTTTTTCTTTAAAAAAGTAGGGAACCTCGAAATGGATCACGCTTTGAAAATGCTGTTAAGATCGTTGTTGTTCAAGTTCCTTTAAAATAAAATGCTATTTATTTAATGTTCCTATGAAAGCAAAATTTTTTTTAAATTATCCACTAAAAGTAAATTTTGTTCAATTGCCCTATAAAAGAATTATCTTTAAAAGCAATTTTATATCAAAGCTTTTTGAAAAACTTCTAGTGTCTAAATTAACGCCGATTTTAAATGATAACAGATGTATTCCCAATCATCAATTCGGTTTTAGAAGAAAACACAGCACAATTGAACAAACTCATCGAATAGTAAATGTCATAAGAAAAGCCTTTGAAGAAAAAAAATATTGCTCAGCACTCTTCATCGATGTGTCTCAAGCTTTTGATAAAGTCTGGCATGAAGGTTTACTACTGAAATTGCAGCAAAACTTACCAGCAAATATACACAAGCTGTTAGAAAGCTACTTAGTCGGTCGTCAATTTATTATTAAAGAAGGCGAATTTTTAAGTTCTCCACAGCCAATTAACGCTGGAGTCCCACAAGGCAGCATCCTGGGCCCTCTATTATACTTAATTTATACTTCGGACTTGCAAACAAACAGCTACACCCATACCTCAACATTTGCGGACGACACAGCTTTTCTAAGCGTACACGCAAACTGTCAAGAAGCATCTCTTTATCTACAGGATCATATATTTGAACTAGAAAGGTGGTTAAAAAAATGGAGGATAAAGATCAATGAGCAAAAATGCGCACATATAACATTCACATTGCGTCGGGAAACATGCCCCCCTATTAAAATAAATAATCAAATAATACCCCAACACTCGCCTGTAAAATACCTCGGTATACATCTAGATCGGCGTTTAACGTTGAAATGGCATATAGAAGCTAAATTAACTCAAATGAAACTAAAAGCAATCCAAATTAATTGGCTTATTGGAAGAAATTCTGTTCTTAGTCTCGATTGCAAACTTCTACTCTACAACTCTATCTTAAAGCCAATTTGGTGCTACGGTATTCAGTTATGGGGCACTGCCTCGGCTTCTAACATCGAAAAAATTCAAAGGCGCCAAAATAAACTTCTTCGAATAATCACAGCCGCCCCCTGGTACGTCAAAAACTCAAATATCCACAAGGATCTCAATGTGCCATTAGTAAAAACTATGATAACGAAATATGCAGTAAAATATTTAAAAAGGCTGGAACTGCACCCAAATCCATTAGCTAGAAATATTTTAAATTATGGCGGCCACACTCGCTTAAGAAGAAGAGACACTGCAGCCCTCACCCAATCAGATGAGCGATAAACACCTACATATGTGAACAGATACCGTGATGACGAAATCTTTTTTGTTTGGCACTGGCAGGACATAAAGCAAATATTAGGATAAGATTTGATTAATTATTGTTAGTTCATATTTAATATATGAAGATTCAATAAATAAATACTGAAAAAAAAAAAAAAAAAAAGAAGCAAATTTCGCAAACTTTCCTATGAAGAACAATTTTTTTTTTAAATACCTGTGCAAAACTAAAGTTTATTAAAAAATAAAAAGAAAAAAAATATTCAAATTTTTTTTGAAAGGCTCATATTTTAAAATTCCCCCTAAAGAGAACATTTTGCCAAAATTTCGTGAAAATTACTAATAAAAAGCAAACTCTGTCAAAATTTCTTATAAAAGTGTATTTTCTTTAAAATTTTCAACACAAAGCAAAGTTTGTTAAAAATTCATTCATAAGCAAAATACGAGGCCGGATCAATAAGTACGTGACTTTTTGAATGATACACAGTTTTTTCGTGGTCCGTAAAATAGGCATTTGTTTGACTAATAATTTCATCGTTGGAGCTAAATCTCTTTCCACCGAGCCATTTCTTTAGGTTCGGAAAAAGTCATTGGGGGCTAAATCCGGAGAATATGTATTTAATATATTTTTTAAAAAATCCATGAGGTTGTATGTTTTAATAGCTGTTAAACGCAAAGTAAATGACGGAACTTGCTCAAAACTTGACAGTAGTCTATAACCAGGTGGTACTTAATGGGAGCAGTGTTGCATTTCATATAACTACGAGGGAAGTTCGAAAAGTCACGGACTTTTTGATCCGCCCTCGTTTGCCATAAGAAAGCAAATTTTGCAAACATTTTCTCTAAATACAAAATTTTGGCTAAATTTCTGACGAACTTATAGTGAATAATTCTTCATACTTAATTTAAACGTGATGTTGCTTATATATTTATGGGATCAATTGTCTTTTGATATTTTCTATTTAATTCTACCTTTAAATATATATGTATGTGCATGTATATGTGTACATATATATATTGATATTTATTTTGGTTTGGGGCCTAGGGATTTAAGTAAAATTCTAAATTTAAATAAATTAAATATTTTTAGTATTAACTCAGGTATATTTCTTTGTAATATAGTTTATTGGCCTAATGAGGCTTTTATATTACCTGCAATAAATTGAAATTGAAATTGAAATTGAAAATTTCATTCCAAAAGCAAATTGTATTAAAATTTCTTATGAAAACAAAATTTTCAAAATATTCTATAAAAAGCAAATTTTGACAAATTTTTGCAACACAGAAAAAAATTATGACAAACCAATTGTTATATTTAATACCATATACGTCTATACAATTAATTTTTTAATTGAAAATGCACCAACAACAGTACATATTTGTGAATATAAAAAATACTTTTTTTAATTTAAATATTTGTTGAAATTGTTTATAAAAAAACTTTTTGAGAGTTTCATTCATAAAGCAAATTTGTGAAAATTCCTTTAAAAAGCAAGTTTTTGGAAACTTTCCTCTAAAAAGCAATTTTAAGAAAATTTTCTATTATAAGAAAACTTTGTGAAAGTTAACTGTAACCTGCAAATTTTGTAAGTAAAAAGCAAATTTGGAAATAAATAGCAAATTCAAGTAAACAGCAAATTTTAGTAAAATTTTCAAAAATACCAAACAAAAATTTTTAAATGTTTTTTTTTTAAACAGAAAATTTTGGTACTGTCAACGCGAAAAAATTTTTAAGCATAAAAAAGTGATAAAAAATATTTTTTTTCTCTTTAGATTAAAAAAAATTTACCAACATTTCCTTTCAACTTTCCTTTTATTTTATTTGCCTTCTTCCTATTTATTTTCAAATAATTACTTTGCCTCAAAGTAAATAAGTAGATAGACCTGGGAGAAAAAAAAGGTTTCTTTCAAAACTGTTTCCATCTTTCAGTTCTACACTATTTGAATTCAAAATTTTTTACATTTTATTTTCTTAGAACTTTTGTTAGAAAAATTTTTGGGCTACGAAAGGTTAATCGTCTGAAAATATCATTTTATTAAATGGTATATTTCATTTTCTTTGCAAATAAGTCTCTAGCAATTTAAGCAATTTTTTGTGTCAAATAAATAAGACAAAAGTTATTTGATTGAAATAAAGAAGACTAGGATTTTAAATGTAATTTCTAATGAAAAAAAGAAATGAAATTTCGTTTAGATTTAATTTGAATAGAAATCATTGGTATGTATTATTTTTATTTACACAAATCATAAGAAGCATTAAGCTTTTACAGAAATACCCATTTCAAGGAAAAGTATTTCGAATAACCTGATGAATCCATATTGAATTCTAGAATTTTTTTTAATTTTATTCTTACACCTCGTCCTTCCTGAAACAGCTTAAATAATTTTTATTTATAGATTCCATTGTATTACCATCTCAAACTGTTAAAAAAATATATCTTTTAAAATGTGGAAGTATATGTGTTTGCAGGATATGAAAGGATATGTGTGACAATAATAATAATAATAATAGCAGGTGCTTAAAAAAAATAATACAATGTCATCTTATCGTTTCATTTAAGATATAATGATCATCACATACTCTGTTTCCTACAAAAAAAAAAATCATTTTAATTTTCGTTCGCTGTTTTAATGCTCCCTGTCCTTCTTCTTATTCTTTGCTCTTTCCAAATAATACGCCATACACTTATAACAATGACAAGTATCATGTATGTATAATGATGATTTGAATATTTGAACATTTTTGTTATTGCCGTTATCATATTATTATTATTATTGATCTTTAATCCATCGCTTTATAATAATAAGAATAATTGCAACAGCCGTGTAATTTTTGGCTTAAATTTTTAACAACCTGGCGCATGATGTCGATCGACAACTTAAGCATTTCTTAAGAGCCCCACTAACCTGATGATTAAACGTAAAGTAAAATTTATATGAAAAGCACTCAAAAAAGTTTGAGTGTGAAAGCAGCACATTAATTACAATTGACTGTATTACCACATCAACAACTCCATAAATAAAACGCTACTTTTAAAATAAAAATCGGCAAAACATATAAATTTAGCCATAGAGAACAGCTCAGTGCTACAAAAGAGTGAACAAAAATAAACAATGCTGTAAACAAAAGATATAGAACAGAATTTTGTGAAAAATATTTTATAAAACTGGATGATTTTTTTAGTGGTGTTCTTTTAAAAATATAATTATAAAAAAATATTTAGTGTAGGTCTGTAAGGGGTCTGTACACGGTCAAGCATTTTTCATCAAGCGCTCTGATAGTATTAGTGAAAATGTGTTTGTATGTGTGACACCGAAAATCAAAAAATTTAGATACGACAGCGAATATTACGTCCAGCACACGTACACGAGTGCATTCGCCTGCATGACAAGCATTTTGACCGTGTACAAACCACTTTAAAGAAAGATCTGTGGTTTTCATGGGTAACCGCGTATGTCCATTTTTTTCGATTTTGAGATGTTGATGCCATATTGCTTAATTTTAAGCGCTCTTTACATTGTTCTTAAAATGTCTGTAAAAATATGGATTAATTCCGATTTTTTTACTTAATGACCAATTTCAAAAAGGCGAGGTACTAGCCCATATTTCGATCTAGAAGGTTTTTTCCGCTCTCCTGAAAATTTTGATTTTAAGACATACGCGGTAACCCTTGAAAACCACAGAGAATTCGTTTAATGTTTCAGAAAATGCCTTTGTCGATAACCACAAGACAAGTTACTCTTTTTGCATTTGTGGTCGCATAATAATTGTAAGTGGGCCGCAAATTTGTATAAAAACTGTTACTTTATCGTTTGATTGCATTGTCGATTGACTTGTCGTGCTGATCTGAATTTTTTTTAATTCTATTTCTTATCATATTGCACTTCGTCATAAAGAGGGCATTAACTTAACATTTTTATTTTTTTTAATAAGATCTCTATATGACGTGCTAAATTCCCAACTTTTATTTTTGATAAATACACTGAAATTTATTGTTGAGGGAATGCTACTTTCTAAGCGCATTTCACTGGTTTTTCCGTTTTTCTATCAAACCTTAAACATTGATTTTAGAATATATTTTTTAAAAGTAACAACCATGGCCCAATTGGTAGGTCTGTGCGAAACTACAACAATGCAACAATAGAAAAAACAATACGCATTTTGTTTGTGTACATTATGTTCACGATGTCAAAACCCAATGCATTTGTTTGTGTAATAAATGGAGACCTACTAATTGGGCCACAACTATTAAATTTTACGGAATATGCTGTCAAATAAAAATAAAAATTAATGTAAAATTCATTTAATTTAAATGAAATGTAAATGATTCGTTTTTTAAATAAATTTTTAGTTGTTTTAAATAAATTTTCGGTTGAATTTAGCTACATAATATTTTGAGTGTAAGTTTATCATTCCGTTTTTAATTTTTACAATATTGATCCTAGACCCTTTAAAGTATACATATATACTATTGAAATTCAGCCTGATCGGTCTACAAATGGCGAAGATAAGAGAAAAAAAAAACCATAACTGCCTCTTAGAACGGCAAGAGTCAAACTTTCTAAATTAGGTAAAATCATCTTGGGATTGGAGAAATGGACGTGGAATTTTTCATACAAAGACATTCAAGATTTCTGTGTATCTGGGAAACGGCAAGAGTCAAAGTTTCCAAAGCATCTTGGTTATCAATACACAACATCCGATAAAATTTTGGCGGGATTAGAGACGTGGGCGTGGTACAAAATAGATTTATTTTTATCTAAAGAACTATGTATGTATATTTATAAATCTTTCGGGTTTTATGGCACCATGGTGAAGTGTATTAAAGATTCGGTTGGCTTAAAATTTCTTTTTCATATGCCATTAATATTAAATTAAAAATTGTTTTGCCTCCATAGAAATTTTACAAATTTTGAGTTAATACCCTCTTTATGATCAAGTTCGACATGATTATATATATGTTCCTTTAACTCCCACTGGAGCATAGGGCGCCAAAACATGATTGTTATTATTGAACTAATTTTGTTCTTGTTTTTATTTTTATTATTGTGTTGTTCACGAAAGGCGGACTATATGGTTATGTACTTATACTAACAGCAACAAAATATATTTAAAAAAAATTTGACTAAATGTATTTTGTTGTTGTGAATATAACCAAATAACCATATCACCTGATAACCAGCCTTCCGTGAACAACCCAAATGTTATATTTTGTTATTTTTAACAAACTTAATTGTTAAAGTTTTTTTCTTTTATATTCTTTTTAAAATTTTGTAAATTGGCAAGAAATTCATAGACAGAGTAAGTCTGTTAAAGAAAATTCATTTTAATTTCGCTGGTAAAGTAGTTTACATGTTATAATGAGCAAATGCGAGGAGGGATTGTGAATTATCTATGATCGAGAATACAGTTTTTAATTGAAAGAAAACTGAGAGTAAATTTTTGGTTTATCAAAAGAACTCATATTTTAGGAACAATCATATTATGATTGCATTGACAACGCAATCACATTATATGTACTTTGAATCATTTTATGATTGTTGCAATTATGTACATACACTAAGATTATTGTTGTAGAAATGCATATGTTTTTGTCAATTATGTTAAAAGCTGATTTAATCATTATTTGATTTTACTGATTAAAGTGATAATAATATTGGAAATTAGTTTTCGATGGTTTTGTTTAAGTAGAACTTCTGGCATGGTGCCAATCTAAGACCTTTGGATTTTAGACTTGTGGTTTGTATGGCCCTTCATGTATCTTTTGAATGGAGTAAGTCAAATAAGTAACCAGGTTCGGTCATCTCTCTATGCAGCTGCTTTCGGAATAATAGTTAGCTAACTGCGGTTCCAAATCATGATTCAGTTTACAAGTAATGTATAATTTTGCCGTTGTGGTGGACGCCTACGTAAATCTGAAGTTCTTATATCTGTATGTTACACACGGCACATTTTTATGAGAGTAGTTCTTATTTTCGACGTTTTTCTACCCATAAATTTATTTTACCCTTTTTAATTTGTGCAAATCTGAAAATAAACTTTCACTTTGCAACAATTTGAAACCTCTTGCTAACCATCCTTCGTAAAATCATTTAATATAATGTTGCAAAATTATATAAGTTGTTGCTACATACTTTTTTTTAATAAACACAGCATAACATATTTTACTAAATGAAAGCAAGTATGAGGGGGGGGGGGGGGGGGATAAAATATTGCGCACTTATGGCGACATCCAATTCGTTAAGGCAAAGTAAACCCAATTCTACTTAATTCCCTTTAAGCCTCTAGAAATAATACGTAGAGATACAAACAGGATGCTTAAATGTTATTTGTATGTGTGTAGGTTTCTATGTATTTGTTAAAAATAGAGCTGTTATATTTAATTTTTTTCAGTTGCTGTTTCTGTTTTTGTATGCCAACTGATCTCATAATCATCTCATAATTCTTTATGGTTCACATACATACATGAATGCTGGTGTGTATTTTGTACATATGTACCTATTTATGTTGTTGTTTATTGTATATAGAATTTATAATTTAGCAAAAACAACAAAAACACAAAATTACATATTATATACTCAAGTCATATCTACAATATCATCAGCGCCAACGAAAATGTAAAACGAGCCAGTACCAGGCAATCTAGACTGACTGGCAATTCGTGCAATTACGATGGCAGGCTGTGTGGCAGCTTAAACTCATCAGCAGCCAAACTTTGTAATAAAAAATAACTCTCTTCTTTCTCTGCATCCTCCCGTCTAACGCCACAATCAGGAGGCTAAATGCCAAGAAAAAATAAACAACATTTTAAAAATTGGTTGTCTTTATTTTGCTTCTTAAGCTTATGAATAAATAGACTACCATATTTAGAGCATGAGTTATGTTTGCGGAAATCATATAATGTTCAACGGATTTAAAAGGAAACCGAAAAATGTGACCAACTGATTTGAGAACATATCACTTGAATTGGAAAAAAAAATTTCGATGGTCCATAAAACATGCAATCATGTTATGATTGTTCTAATATCACATGAGTGTTATAACCATACACATAATTAATATTATTAATAAAATTTCCATCATTCACTTAACAAGCATATCTTAAGCCAGTACTTACAATATTACACGCTAACTTTGCAATAAAAATAAATTGGCCAATAAAAATGTCATTGTTCAAATCGTGCAAAGGTCAAAAGGCATTTATAATTCCTTTGGAAAAAAGTTCTCTTAATTTTTTATTTTGACCTCTCAAATTAATCATATAATGTATTTCGGTCCCATTTATCTGTCTTCCTTAGGCATCACACAATTTAAACCTTCGCCTGTGAAAAATAAATAATTTTAATATACAAGTTGTATCAAAAAGCAACTTTTTAAACATTTTTTGTCTTCTTATTTCGTTGTCGTTGTAGATGCTGGTGTTCCTGGTTTATGCCTTTAATTTTTTTATCGTCGTGTCCTTGTTATGGTTTTTGATGTTTGTCATAAACAGCAAACCTTAGAAAATGAGCTTTATTAGTATAAAGTGAAAGAAGAAGGTGTTCTGTTCAAAAAGGACCAAAATAAACACCACAAATACAAAAATGATAAAACCGGAAAGACTTATTTTAAAAATCCCTATAAACATTTAGGGCTAAGGCATAAAATTAAACATAATTTTATTTAATATTTAAATGAAAATTTTTTTATTATTAATATAATTTTGGTTGGTCTAATTTGTGTTATTTTAGAAGAAATATAAGTTCCAGATAAGCATACACACCAAAAAACTCTTTATCAAAACTTTAAAAGAAAAAACAAGTTTTTAAGGAGGTTTTGTTGTTATTGTCAGAATATACGGTTATCCATTTCTCGGTTTCAAAATTGACGTTAGATAAAACACACATAGGGCTATGATATCGATGAATTTTTTTCATTATAATGCTTGGACCTTCCCATTGCGTAATAAATACGATGCCATTTAATGATCCGCCTATAGATTGGGTGTCGTAGTCATCCTTTAGAGGTAGTTTACTATCACTTTTTTTAGAAATTTCGGGCGGCATTTCGCAAAGAATTAACGACTGTTGGCTGTATAATGCTCCAATGTTAGGAGATTATCAGTGTAGACACGGTCTTTAATTTACCCCACACAAAAAAAGTATAATCGAGTCAAATGCGCGATCTTGGTGGCCAATTGACGTAGACAAAAGGCTAAAATCGGTCGTGTTGTGCGGCTCGTGGCACAGTCTTGTTGAAACCCCATAGTGTCCAGTTCATAATCTTCAATTGCAGACAAACAAAAATCGGTTATAAGGCCATTGCTGACAACGCTATGGAATCGACAAGTTCGGATTATCCGCCGCACTTTCACTAACAGAAGCGACATTTTCGGCAATGCGCACATTGCAATAATTCACAGGCCTGAACACATCTGTAACGCTTCCAGTCTCTTTAAATTTCTTTATAATTTTACCAATTTCTTGCACAGTAGTCACCCCGTAATGCTCAAAAAGTGTGCTGAGTTGGAACCACCACTTTTTTTATTAATTAGTTTTAACTCCTAGCCAGAGAGAGAGAGAGAGAGAGAATCATATGAAGAGAATTCGTTAACGCCCGATATTATTACTGAATAGGATATTTATATATGGGCATTTCCACAGAAAAGCATACTTTCTTGTGTAATGAGCAATAAGCTTTATATTTATTGAAAAAGAGGAAAAATTTGATCAGCGTGGGTGTTAATTACACGCTTAATTACTTGACGGCATAACGTGACAAAAAGAAAGTTTTTCTGTGGAAGTGCCCATATGCATATAGTAATTATACAACGCAATTACTTACACTTTTGCGGAACTTAGTCTTTGGTGCAAATGATCTTATATATATTAATATATGAAGGCGAAATGCATGAGAGTTAACACAAGCAACAAATACATCGAAAGTCGAATAAAAACAAATGGTGGAAAAACAGAAGCAAATTTTAAACCCATCTATGAAAAGTCAGGTCGATATTTGCGACAACGAAACGAGTAAAATCAAAATATGAACATTTGAAGCTTGTGTTAAATCCAGTTTGCTGCACGGATGGGAAATTTGTCAACGAGAAACTACAGATATTCCTTATAGAAGCTGGTATAAAATTCTATAAATCTGGTGGGCGAGAAAAATTTGAGGCAAGTACGCGCTTAAGTCCAAATAAAATGAAGAAAATACCGCTAGGCTTTGCAAGGACAATGACAATGCCAACCACGCTGTTATACAATGGAACCTCAAGGAATCCGTAAGAGATGCAGGCCAAAAACATTGCGTAAATATATTTTGAAGGAGACGTCCAAATCGGGTATCGAATTGATAATTATTGCGCGAATATAGATCATTAACTAATACATATTGTTAATTAAAATAACATTTAATATCAAATTGAAAAGATTAGTAATGGCCAATACACATACTTTAATATATAAGTTAATTATAAGGCCAGTACTATGTACGGCTTTCACTATTCATTTTGGAATGCCTTTATTTCTTTTTTCCAACTTAAAGTTTACTTAAAATAAAATTACAAAAATGCTTACAAAGCTTTTTGATAAAATTAATAGTTTTCAGTGCCTTGGCCAATCAGCATTTTCAGCATATTGCATTTAATGTAATATGATCTGAATGTTACAATTTCACAACATAATTGATAGCAAATTAGCCAATCACATATGAGACGGACCAGGTGATTTTTAGTGTAAGGGGATTCACGTATACGTATGTTAGTACCAAAATACATTAAGGGTATTACTTAAATGTTTCGTTGTGCACTTATGCAACAGTTTTTGTAATTTTGGGTAAAACCAGAGTGAGAAATAGCAGAAAGAAAATTTTTAGGTGTTCTTGTAAAGTTCGCGAGGAATTTGGAATGGACTTGGCACTACTTAAATTTATATCCCAATTTAAAATGGAGGTTCAAACGAAGCAGGTTTAATATATTTATGGTAAGTTATCAAATAAAAATTCCACTTTGAAACAATAATACAAAAAGCGCTTGATTCAACGCATATAAAAAGTGGTGAGTGTAACGATTAGCTTTAAGCTTGCGGTCCACAACATGCGTTCTACGATATTTTTGCCCATGATATTTTTGACTATTTTCTAGACATATGCGACGCATTTAAAAGTATAAAGGAATCTTTCATTCTCTCGACATGGATATGTATTCTACACGCTTGCTATGTGACTTGTCTATACAATTTTACACAGATTCTACTTTTTTGTCAGATGCATATCCGCATCAACGTATTGTGTGGACTACAGCTTTACACACTAAATTTGTTTGTTGTTCCAGTTAGTCTTTCTTACAAACCTGATTCGTATTAAATGAGTGCTGCACAGTGTTCAGTCCCCATAAAGTGAATCGGCAAAACTAGAGTTCTTATCGCAGACAGACAAATTTAAGTACTTAATGTCTAAGTTAAGAAACATTTGAAGTTTGAAAAAAATCGCTGCAAGGATATGCTTACCTCTCATACATCCTGAATTAAAAAATTTAATTTTGAGCCACAATTTATATTAGAATATAACAAAAACTTGCACCAGTCTATAAACATTCACAGTTTAGCATTGCTGAAAATTTTGATGCATTCGATGCTCAAAAACTGTTTTTTTTTTTGGTGCCCTCCACTGTAAGTAAAAAATGAAAAATGATGATTTCTACTTAAAAAATCTATTTAAGGTACTTTGTTATCTTTAAAAAAATATTTGGTATATAAATATTCTAAGCACTTTTTTAATCTTTAGTTTTGCCTATTGGACAGAACACTGCGTGCCGTTTCCCTTTAAATTTAGGCCCTAATCATGTAAAACGTAGCGCAACGCCAAAGAATAACATTGAAAGCACAAACAATATCATTAATATTTTGTAATTTTGTTGTTGGTTTCTACAGAAATTCACATTGCGTTTTAAAATTTCAAACGCTGCATAACTTGTGGCGTTGAAAATTTTAAAACGGCACATGAACTTCTGTCAAAAGCAACAACAAAATTACAAAATATTAATGATATTGTTTGTGCTTTCAATGTTATTCTTTGGCGTTGCGCTGCGTTTTACATGATTAGGGCCTTAATTTATTCTTTTTATAAAATGTGCTAGGAATTCTTTGACCTTCCTCACTGCATCTCTAATTGCTAAGCGCATAAAAGTGCGCTTCCTTTTTTAAATTTACCATTTAGTACTTCGCTAAATAAGAAGATTGTTATTGAAATAGTTCATCAGATCTTATTCATACTTATTACCAGTAGAATTTCCCTCAAAATGTTTTCCCTTTTTCCTAAAAAATTTATGGGAAAAGCAAAATTTCGAGAGAAGAAACTGTTGACTTTTTAGTGTCGATAGGGGTGATTACGTTTTGCATCTTTTAATCATTTACAAAATTTTACAATTTAAAGATTTTCAATTCTAAGTCGTTGACATACATTATGTTTAAAATAAGCTCTTGTTATTACACTGTCAATAAAGGAATTTTCTATAACGTTTCAATAAATACCAGTCATCCTGCAATTTGTTTTATGTTGTGGTGCGTCAAACACATTTAACTTAAGTGAAAAAAGGTGCACCAAAAATCTGTACGTGACTTTCTTCCAAAAAGTTAAATTTAAATATTAACTCAAACAGCAAACATTCATGTTCGTTCATGCTACAAAGTCAAACACAGCAAGTGATGATGAACACTTATGTAAGTGTTTTGCTTCATAAGCGCAATCAGCTCTTTGAAACTCAACACGTTTTGCATAACATATCGCCCCCAAGTGTGTTGGTATGATTAAAAAAAATACTAAAATAAAACTGATTCTGCAATTAGCTATTTCAAACGATTTCGATTAGCATTTTTATGAAAATAATTCTTTATTTAAATTGAAGTCAGTGAAAGCAAATATAAAATTTTTGTTTGATGGTCATCGTGACTATTGTTGGGTTAATTAGTTTAGAATATAATTTGAAGTTATATCTGTCACATTTAATAAAAAAAAAGCAAATAAAAGAACCCATGATCCATTTTCTCTACGTGATAAACGTAAGTACAAAAAATTTTAATAAATTTAATAAAACCTGAAAATATAAATGTAAGAAAACTTAACAGATTGCGAGGAATTTGTCAACAAGTCATATTTTTATCAAAAGTTTTGATTGAAAGTTTTTGCAAGGCATTATAATCTGCAAGAGATTGATTCGTTTTTCTATTGCAGACCTCATTCCGCGTCAATCAGAACCACTAACACAGTTACAACTATCGCTATTAAAGTGCATAAACACATTTAGCATTACACTACCACCAACAGCAGAAAGCGATAGAATTTAAGAAAAACCATATTGTCAGCAAATATGTTTGCAATTGAAAATGATTGATTATTGAATTCATTAAATAACTTTGACTTGCAGCCTGTACAACACCCACTTCGAATTGTGTGGCAGCAATAAAGCGGCAGCAGCCACGCTTAAACAATCAATCATTTTGTTTGTTAAATAGAAAAGTAAGAAAATGTTTTAAAACAAATTAAAAAATGCTATAAATAATTATTTGTTATGGTTGTTAGAAACATGTTTTCACAAACATAAAGAATATTTTGAAAAGTTACAAACGAAAACACTGTAGGAATTTCATGACTGTTAAGCAGCAGATTACAAAAGTTTTGTTTCTGTTAATTATTATTTTTAAGTATGAAAATAATTTTTTTTTTAATTTCTATTTATTTAAGCTTATTGTCTATTTTTTATTTTATAAAAAAGTTAATCTTTATTTTTATTTCGAATTTTCGTAACTCCGTTGTGTGACGTCTTGAACAATTTTTTAAAAACAATTACACAAAAACAAAATTTCTTAAAATAAAAAATTGACAGCATTTGAAAAAAATTTTATTTACAATAATAATGTAATATGTAAGAAAATTAATTTATGTTTGTAAGTATTTTTATGTTGGTTTTAATTTTTTTTTTTTCTCAAAAATACTCTGTCGTTTGGTTTCTTAATTATACGTTTGCTTTTGTTACTTTTTCTGCTTTTAAGGAATTTTTCAAATTAATTTAACGAATAAAATTTCAAAAGTTATTTATTTATTGAATTTTCTTCACTTTATGTCAGAATCAGTATGCAAATCAAAATGCCTTTTGTAACAATATTTTTTTTCAGGGTATTAAGTTTTATTGAATTTTCCAGTCATCAGTTTATTAAAAAAAAACCATTAAATACTCTCCACCAAAAGTTAGATTATTCAAGAAGTGGGCTTTTTGTGGAGCATGTGGTCAATCATGGGCCAATCTTTATCATAGTCTTATGAAACTGTGGCAGACCAAATTTAACTACAATAGCGATGGACCATCACAGAACTTTGTACGATTTCTTAAAAAAATTAGTTTGTGCAAAATCATACGTCAATCCGTGCATTCCGCCACCATTTTTTATTAGTTTTCGTAACAAATATTTTTTTTTCAGGGTATTAAATTTTATTGAATTTTCCAGTCATCAGTTTATTAAAAAAAAACCATTAAATACTCTCCACCAAAAGTTAGATTATTCAAGAAGTGGGCTTTTTGTGGAGCATGTGGTCAATCATGGGCCAATCTTTATCATAGTCTTATGAAACTGTGACAGACCAAATTTAACTACAATAGCGATGGATCATCACAGAACATTGACCGATTTCTTAAAAAAATGAGTTTGTGCAAAATCATACGTCAATCCGTGCATTCCGCCACCATTTTTTATTAGTTTTCGTAACAAATATTTTTTTTTCAGGGTATTAAATTTTATTGAATTTTCCAGTCATCAGTTTATTAAAAAAAAACCATTAAATACTCTCCACCAAAAGTTAGATTATTCAAGAAGTGGGCTTTTTGTGGAGCATGTGGTCAATCATGGGCCAATCTTTATCATAGTCTTATGAAACTGTGACAGACCAAATTTAACTACAATAGCGATGGACCATCACAGAACTTTTTAGTACGATTTCTTAAAAATGCATTCCGCCACCATTTTTTATTAGTTTTCGTAACAAATATTTTTTTTTCAGGGTATTAAATTTTATTGAATTTTCCAGTCATCAGTTTATTAAAAAAAAAACCATTAAATACTCTCCACCAAAAGTTAGATTATTCAAGAAGTGGGCTTTTTGTGGAGCCTGTGGTCAATCATGGGCCAATCTTTATCATAGTCTTATGAAACTGTGGCAGACCAAATTTAACTACAATAGCGATGGATCATCACAGAACTTTGTAGTACGATTTCTTAAAAAAATGAGTTTGTGCAAAATCATACGTCAATCCGTGAATTCCGCCACCATTTTTATTAGTTTTCGTAACAAAGTTATCAAATATTTAGGAAGGTTGTTTCACATTTGGTTTCATAACTTTTCTACTCAAGTGATTGTATTGGATTTCAATCCCAAACTGCTTAGAAGAACTGGAGAGAATTTGCCAGTAATACTAATCTCTTCTTTTGAGTCGTTCGATGGTGAGCCTGCTCAGATGAATATGAAAAACGTTTCACACGCAATGACAAACTTAGTATACACAAGGGATGTCAATCCCGATGGGGTTTTCGGGATTAACTGAATCCACATATATTCAAGATGTCGAATGAAGCATTCAAGAGCTTCGTTTTTAAAACGTTGAAAGAGATAATTTACTCCATCTGATCTCCTTCCTATTTATACCACATTTATCCGAACTAGTGGTGGACGATACGATATTTAAAAAATACTTGATGTAAGGTATCGATATATCGAACCAATCCGATGTTTTTTTTTTACTCATCAACATCGAATGAACATCGATGTTTTTATTCAATATACGAAGGACAATTTTAATACAAAAACTTTGTAGCATAAGATATTAAGGGTCTTATTTTCTAAACCACTTCACCTCATCTAAAATTTGGAGTTTTTAAAAATTTGTATAAAAATATTTATCAAGTGAGGTGAAGTGTTTTAGAAAATAACCCCCTTAATTAAATTATTATCAACTTTTTTAAACCTCATACGAAATTTTGAGATCGAGGCAAAGAAATGATCCTTCTCTGCTTTTTGTCCCAAGTTTGTTTGAACTAATTAAAAATTAATGTTGCCAGAAGTATGACTTTGATATATTTTGGCGATTGTTTTATTAATATGAGTTGATTAATTTTACTCCAAGAGAGCGTTTCTACAAACACACACCCAGGTCAAGTTATGCCATATTTTTTATTATTAAATGTAATTTTTATTTAAGTTTTAAGTTATTCGACCTTTTTATTGAAAAATTAAAAATTTATGGAATAATACAGACCTCGAGCTTGAAAAAATTATTTTATTTATAAGTTAAATATAATTTTGAAATTAATAAATTATAAATAAAATTGCCTTTAAATATCTGACGATGGTTTGAATATCGGCTCCATTAGAAAAAATATTTTCGCAAGCGGCATAGATGATGATGGAACAAAGAAACCGAATGACTGGTAAAAGACTAGATAAACTTTTGTTTTTACAATGTATTGGAATATGGGATTTTCCACAGAAAAACGCTTCGTTACGCAACCAAGCAATTAAGTGCTTATCGTTTTATAGCAAAATACAAAAAAGTAGATAATATATTAATTACTCCTTGAGAAACAACTTAAAGCTAGGAACACAACTGGGACTAACGATGAATTTCGCTCAGCATGACGATTGTTTCAGTGAAAATAGCAAGAGGCTTTTATAATTGAGAAAGTTGATTGCTGTGTGTGCAAAGTGACAGACATAGTGTGACCGTATTAATAAATAATTCTTAAAAATTAAAATATTATCAAAAACACAACTAAAAACTATTTCTATAGCAAAATACTTTGTATATTTATTTTAAATGTTATACAATAAAAAAACAAATATTAAAGTAAAAAGTAACATTATTTACTAAAATACTTGTAAACTAAAACCAAACATGGTCACCTTTTACTGATTTGTTCGCCGGCGTATGAAATTGAAATAAATCTATTGCAAAGTCGCTGCGTATGACGAATTTTGGCCGACGCCATGATTGTGTCTATTTTCATATAAACAAAAATGTTTTATTTTTAGCGACGAATATTCGCGGCCAAGAATTAGTCGTTTGAACCAGTTGTGTTCTAAGCAGAGGCTGCTTGGTGGCGTTACGTGACAAGAAGTAGATTTTTCTGAGAAAATTCCCATTTGTTATATGTTTTATAATTTTATATCTGTAAGTAATTATCATGGCCCAACTAGTAGGTCTGCTCGAAACGCCTGTTGATTTTCGTAGAGTTGTGTTTTTTGCGTGCAATTGTTTTTGTATCAATTGTTTTTGACATCTTGTCCATTTTTTACACAAACAAATACATTGAGTTTTGACATCTTTTATACAATTTACACAAACAATATGCGTGCTGTTTTTTTTTTTTATTTTGCCATCTTTGTAATTTTGCGCAGACCTACTAATTGGGCCATGGTAATTATAATCGAAATATTGGAGTGCAGAGACATAATTTTATAACTAAAAACAGTTTTTAAGTTTTAATACTTTGCACTCGAGTTAAATCATAATTAAGTGTATAAAACTAAGAAAATGTCAACAAATCAATTAGTTTTTGTAATTGTAAACGTAATAAGGCTTTTTGTTATTAAATCGCTGTTTTTTATTTACCACGTTCATTCTATTATTATGCTACAATTCTATTGACTCCCCTGAGCACTGTCGCAATGTGGGTTGTATTTGCCTGTTTTATCGTTACTAGAGTGGGATGTATTTTGATGAGATTAGCGATCTGGTTACCAAAACTCCTATGTTTGTTCGTAATACACGTTTTTCCTCAAGAACCCTCAAGAGTCAATCATTTTTTCGTCGATTGGCTGGTGCATCGGTCAGCGCATTACAGAGAAAATTCATTGTTTGGCCGGATTGTTCGTATGTGAAATAACCTTTCCGTTGAAATATTCTCCCTCACTTTCAGCAGGAATAAGTTCAATTCGAATATTGACAATCGCTACTCCCTTTATCCCTCTTGACATCACCTATTTTCCTCGTTCTAACAAAAAAAAAAAAACAAAAAAAAAAAAAAAAAAAAAAAAAAAAAATATGGTTGGAACAGTTACTCAAAATATTAATAAGATATTAACGAATCATACAACATGTTGCAATTCAATCATAATTTAAGACCAACAAGTTTCAAGCAACGTCTTATTTCCAAGAATTAAACAGTTTAAGGCTCTAATTGTGTAAAACGCAACGCAACGCCAAAAACTATATGGAAAGCCAAAACAAAGTCAAAAATATTTTATAATTTTTTAAATTGCGGTGCATTTCTGTAGCCAGGAACAACAAAATTACAAAATATTTATGACATTCTTTTTTGCTTTTAATGTAATTCTTTGGCGTTGCGTTGCGGTTTACATGATTAAGGCCTAAATAAACATGACTATGATTGCAAAAGTTATGAAATATTCGTTAACAATTATAATGTAAAGGGATTATTTATTTAATCATATGATTGCGACAAAAATAAAACCATAATATAACAAAAAATATAGAAAATTTCTTTTTTTTATTGCTTTTGATCCAGTTTTAATATGTTTTAAATTAGATTTTATTACATTTTATCATAATAATTATTTGAGGTTTTCTATTATTAACCCAAAAATTTTAAATTCAATTAATGAACATAACAAAGACCACAAAGGCTTCCCTAATTTGTTATTAACAAGCTGGTTCTTGTTAACAATCATGATGACTTAACATTATGAACTTTAAAGAGGTTATTACAAATTGACCCTCTAACCAAATAATACCACTCCCTCCACTTCACTACTTCACAGTTTATATGTGTTCTACAAAACTCTAGAACATCCACAAAAAAAAAAATAATAATAATAAAAGACGACCCCACACACACTTTCTAATACACGTTCCTTCACAAATGTATCCTAAGTATTCGAACAAATTGGTTTTGTATTTTGTTTTTTTTTTAGCATTATGATTATTTAATTGTTGAAAGGCGTAGTATTTGTGTTTCAGCCTCCTTTAAGGCGACAGTCAATAGCAACGTTAACAGCGGAAACAACAAAACCAATAAAAATCAGGCAAAGTCTTATATATACATTTGTAGTTTGTTCGAATATTTTTATGGATCTGTGTTTGTTTACAGGGCGTTAACGAAAACATCAATGGATCAGACAAAATAATATGTTTACAAATTTCTAGGAATTAATCATAATTTATGAAGTTTCATATTTTTGGTTTAGTACCCTACGGCCCGGTACATGAGTGTAACTTTTTATGTAAAAGACAATTACAAAAACTGAGCTAATTTGCAAATACATTTAAAATGCAAACAAATTGTATAATATGAGGAAACGCTTAACAAATTTATGATAAATTCATTATTATTATTATTATTATTATTATTATTATTATTATTATTATTATTATTATTATTATTATTATTATTATTATTATTATTATTATTATTATTATTATTATTATTATTATTATTATTATTATTATTATTATTATTATTATTATTATTATTATTATTATTATTATTATTATTATTATTATTATTATTATTATTATTATTATTATTATTATTATTATTATTATTATTATTATTATTATTATTATTATTATTATTATTATTATTATTATTATTATTATTATTATTATTATTATTATTATTATTATTATTATTATTATTATTATTATTATTATTATTATTATTATTATTATTATTATTATTATTATTATTATTATTATTATTATTATTATTATTATTATTATTATTATTATTATTATTATTATTATTATTATTATTATTATTATTATTACCCAACAAACACGGAGGCTTGAATTCGATTTGAAATTAATATGAAGTCAAACCTTTTGTAAAACAGTAGTGAGCTAGTCTATCAATGCCGCCAGAGACTCTGGTTTCCTGCAGGCAAGCGAAGAGCTTTGCGGGATTTGTATAGGGAAACAAAAAAAAAAAAAATGATTTGAAAATTATTTTCCAATTGAGAAATGAAATAATTTTAAACTTGCCTTCGAAGGATTTTCTCAAATTTTTTTCGAATATGGATTGTACTACAATGTGAAACGTAAATAAATTTTTTTTTAGTTCATTATTTAATTAAATAAACTGTCAGCTAAGCATTCGTCACCAAAGCTGATAGCGGAAATTGAGATCCTTCCATCCTCAAGTTCTTGGAAAGACAAAATACGTAGCACAGTGATCGAACAATAAACTTATAATCACTTTCCGGCATTGTAATTAATTTTTTACCAACAACAAATTTTTATTTTTTTCACAAGCAAATCAGGTTTTCTAAAGGCGACTTCACTTCGATCAAAATGAAATTTTTCTTTAATTCTAAAACACATTTAACTATAATCACCATTTTTTTAATGTTTACGTATATTTTTCGATTTATAGTCATACCTAAATAAGGGAGGAAAGCGTTTTCTAGCTGTCAAAAGTTCTCATGCCCATATAATTTGTATGTAGCGTACCGAAATAAAGCGGCGACAACGCTTTTCAATTGAAAAATTCGATTTTAAATAGTGAAGTTGGCCACTATTGTTAATAAATATTGGCAATTTAGCTGTTGTTATGTGAATCTAGCGATTTTGTGTGGATTTTATTAAACAATGGAAGTTAACACTACTGTTCGTGATTTAACGTTGATGCTTTTATTTAGGTATGGTATTTCAGCGTAAGAGCTGAGCTGAAGAAAACGTTCCGCCTTCCGATCTTATTTAAATGTGTATGTTAGTGTAGCCAACTTTACTTTTTATTTGAAAATTACATTTGATATCGAAAAATGTTTATACTCAAATCTTTATCAATTTGAATTCAAATGTTAAGGTCAAACAAAAAAAAAAAAGGTTTGAGAATTGTAATTAATATCAAATGATAAAGGCATTTCATGTCAAAGGTTTGACTTCGTGTGTGTTGGTATAATTGATTGTATTACTATCATATGTATAGTTTAAATAATTACGAAATTTTAGTCCTAAACTTCTATATGAAAAGACAGAAACTGTTACACTTTCGCTTATATTATATTTCTAGGCCATGATAAAATAAACTAGACTAAACACAGTCAAGTTGCGAGGATCGTATAATGGTCGTGTGCATGGTAACTCTTATATGACTAAATCTACTCAGTTTGAGATATGGTTAAAAATTATAAAACATTTTTTTGCCCCTGCGCTTTAAAAGGAATATTTTCGAAATATTGTTTGGCCAGCTGCAAAGTTAAATATTAGTCGTATAATATCGATTTAATTTTTTTTAACTTTAATATTTTCTTATAAATTTTGTAAAACAAACTGATCAAAAAGTCAAATAACTACAAAAGGCCAGAGGCATACAAGTCTTGTTTTTATGGTTGGTTGGAAAAAGTTGTAATTATCGCATGAATTGTTACCAACAAAATTGTAGTTAAATGATGTTGTTCGATGTGATCCCACACCAAGGTTTGTTTTTTATTTCAGTCGACAACAGAATTTATTAACTTAAAGCTAAAAAGATGTATAATATTTTTGGGGTTTCAGTTAAATTTTGTATCTTGTAAATTTAGAAATATTTCATATTGTTATATGTGTTGATTAAATATTTTGAAAAATTTCCGAGTTAATTTGTAGTTAACAATCAAAAAAAAATTAAAGCTGATTATTTTCCAAATGCTATATTTAAAGATGTGGGCTATTAATGAATCTACACCTTCGACCACCAAGCAGATATTTTCCAGCCTTATTAATATTTCACAGACAATTTTCAAAATACGTGTTGCAACTCCTCCCACCATACACAACTTTAATCAACCACTAATTTCTTTTTTAGTATAATTTGCTGAGTAACAGGAAGTTTTCGGCTTTTATTAAATTTTGGTTTTTAATAAGAAAATTTTATTTAGCACACAATATTTAGGAGGAGGTATAATAACCGGCCTTTCAGTTATAATTATTATTTAAAAATTTCATAATTTGGGTATAAACATTTAATTTAGGTAAAAAAAAAAATTAATTTTTAAATGCAAAGAAATAAATTGTGTCTATAATTTTGTTAAATCCACGTTATTTTTAACGCAACAGTTTAATGACAAAATCTCAATATTTCCACAATAATTTTTTATGATTGTCATGATTTATATCTACAAATAATTGCATGGTAGTTGATCTTAAAATATGTCAAAGTTGAAAAACTGCAAATGTTCAAAGCATATATTAAAGGTTCTGTTCTCACCAAAAATATGGTCGCGGTTAAAGAATGTGAGTCTATTGTGATCATATCAAACCATATTTTTTCTTTGGGAGTTCGAGTGAAACACTGTTTAAAGGCCATTAGTGCGATAGTTTTATAAGTGAACCCAATAATATTTTGGTCTGTAAGGGAGAAATGTAAAAGTTTGCTTAAGGCCGGAATTCACTATGCTCCACAATCGTAGGATTTATTCACACGAAAATCTGACAGAATTCTATTCGACATAAAAAATTACCCTCTAAATCGTTTGTCAATGCCACACTTTCACACGAAAATTATTCAAAATCATATGACTCATCTACTTTACAACAAAATGCAAGTCTGATCGCTTACAATCTAAAATGTTCTGAACATTTTCATAAACATTCGCAATTCGGACAGACTTGTAAAAAAATTCTGTTGCTCAATTTCACTTTCGACACTTTCATACCTTATGAGCACACACGATTTAATTTTTGAGAAATCGTACAACTGAATATGAATAAGAATGAATTTCGAAGACATGAATTTAATATGGCGAGATCCCATATAAAACATTAAAATTAAAAATCAACAGTTCAATAAAACTACAATTAATATAATGAACAATAAAAACAGCAAAAATAGACAAATCCATTAAATACTAAAAAGGAAACATAACTATCAGCCATGTCACAGAGTACAATTCCGTTCGGAATGATTCCGTTCGGAATTGAAGAAAACATATTTGTTTATTGAGAGAAAGTATATCTTGATAGTTTTTTCGCCTATAAGATACAGAAAACTCCCATTCCGTTCATGAAAACCAAAATGGTTTCATTTCGCAAAGTTTTTTCGTAATTTTCTGAAGCACCAAAATGAGGAATGAATTCCGTTTTCGAACGGAATTGTACTCTGTGACATGGCAGTATATTTGGATATTATTAATATTAAAATTAAAATAAGTTATTATATTTTTTATAACTCTAACCTAGAAAAAATTTTCTTAAGTAGAAAAAAAGAAATAATTTTGTTTGCTTTATTTTCTCATAAATTATTCAATGAAATTATTTGCCGCATTTTTGTTAAACTCATCATAAAACCACAATTTCAATTAGTAGCAAATTGACTTTTCAACATATTTTGCAACATGTATTCTCCTCACCAACCCCCTTTCAGAGCAGTGAGCTCATAAAATTCATCTAAACATTAAGAAAATATAAAGGAATTTCAATAACTTGTTAATATTCGCCAAAGATACGAATATTGCATTTCGAACACTTTACTTCAAATTTTGGTTTGCATACCATGAGAGTTGGTTGGCTTGAAAATTGTTTAACTTGATAAGTTTTTATTCTTGAAATATTTATTTCTGCTTTTAATAAATTCACTGGATATATTTTGTGGAGAAAATCAATTTCACTGAAGAATATTTTCACCTAATAAACAAAGTTGTTCTCAGACCACACAGTTAAATATATCCACATGTGAACATAAATTTAATTTCGGCATTTGTTCACATCCAAGAAAACAACACAATATTAACAGTAATCGCCATGATAAAAAACATTCCTTTGAAAAAGAAAGTAATCTAGTTCTGATACTATCACTGGATAATCGTCTGAAAGAAAATTATTAAGTTATTAAAAACATGAAAAAATATTTTTTTCTTATGGTTAATTTCATCAATTCTATTCAAATATCAATTCATATTTAAATATACGAGTATTTTTTCATATAATTTATTTTATTTGACATGAAAAGTAATTTTAAACATCAATTGATATTTAAATATATTGGTGAAATTGCCCATTAGAATAGTCCAAGGCGAATTCATACAAGGTGACCTTGGCTTGCTACGTAAGCAACAGCTGATAACTAACTATATGTCAAAATTATATGCCGTTACTTTTTTTGACATTTCTATTTAAATATTTATTTTAATTTCAAGATTTAATTTTTTTTTGAACGATTGCAATCAAATTTGGTAAGATGATTTTGAGTGCAATTAAGCAAAATTTGTACCAAATTTAATCTATATACCAACATATTTAGATGGTTTATGGGCAGACAAACTATTCCAGAGAGAATCTTGTATGGGGGCTATGTGAAGTTATGGACCGATTCTCACCACTTTTAATCTAATGATCAACAAAATGGCCACCTGTACTGCCAGCTTGATAAACATCGTTAGATCGACTCAGAAAGTGATTCAAAGTCGATCGGTAAATTTAAGAGTGGGTCTAGGAACATTATTTAAAAGTGTTACAAACGCATAATACCCTCTCCACTATTTTGGTGTGGGTGCTAATATAACCCTTTTTCAATTGGGTTCTTAAAAGCAATTTTACATAATGGCATGTTTTTTAAAAGGTTCGCTCGTTGAATTAAATGAAAACTTATCAGAAAAAGATTGGATGAGCAATCGGTTTGCTTTATCTGTACTTTTTTCAAATTAAAAAATAGCTAAAAATATTGCAAATAATTGGGTGATTCACAAGGTAGTCCTAAAGTTGTAAAGTCATATGTCTAAAAATAATTACAAGAAATATATATGACTGCTATGGGCAACGGCTTATAATTTAGATTTCTTCTGTGACACAGCTGTGACGAATCAATGAACACAGCATTAACATTTTAATTTTTTTTGAAACACAACAATATTTTTTTTAAGCAATTGTAAAATATTATTTAGAATATTATGACGATATGACCTGAAACCACATGTTTTAAAATTATTACATTCGAAAACAAACTTGCAAACACACACGCACAAAAATGGATGAAAAGACTGCATTTTGTTGCTTTCTTAAAATGTGTACGTTTTTGTTGTTTAACGCACTGGTTCTCTCGAAAGTAAATGTCAAGTGGTCGAATTTCGGCCACCGGGTGAAACTAGCTTAAGTAAACCTGTTACAAGTGAATGTTTTAGAAAATGCCTTCAATTTCTCTTCTCAGAAAGAGAAAATAACGATAACGATAAAACAATTTTTCAAATATAAAAAGAAACACAATATAATTTGCTAAACTAAATTTCAGCAAATATTATGTTGGAAAAAAAAATTTAACATACAAAATAGTAAATTTTACTTGAATTTCATATAAATAGCAATTTTATAATTTTGCAAAAAAAAATATTTTTTATAGTAAATTTTACATAAAAATTCTACCATTTATAGTAAATTTGGCAAAAAAAATTCTATTTATAGTAAACTAGCTTAACCCGGTGCGCTTCGCTACACTGGCAATTGTGTTCAGATATATGGTATTTAATATGTCTTCTATGAGGGGTACTGCTCCTACTCTGTCTACCCCGCACATTTTTATATTGAAATTTATAGTTTACTATAATAGTAGCTTTAACCACGTTTGAAGACTCTCCCTTTAATAGTTCTTCAGTTGAGCGATATTTAATGTATGCATCCTATGGGAGGTATTTCCCCCCCTGCGCCTACCCGCTTTATTTTTATTTTCAAAAGTGTAGTATACCATAAGAGTGACTTTTAGAAAGTTTGAACATTCTCACTATTACAGTTCTTAAGATATGTGATGTTAAACATTGGCGTCCTATGGGGTATTCCTATACCCCCGCTGCTATTTTATTTCAATTCCGGGGCTCAGAAGATCCTACTACAAAAAGTTCAGCAAAATGCGTGCAGCGGCTCTTAAGATATGCGTTAATTAATATTGGCATCCTATGGGGGGTACCAATTCCCCTGCCCCTATCGAAAAAATAAGTAGCCTATTTTATTTTTAGGGCTCACGTGATGTTACTGTAAAAATTTCAGGAAAATCGGTTCAGTATAATATTGGCATCCTATGGGGGGTACCAATTCCCCTGCCCCTATCGAAAAAATAAGTAGCCTATTTTATTTTTAGGGCTCACGTGATGTTACTGTAAAAATTTCAGGAAAATCGGTTCAGTATAATATTGGCATCCTATGGGGGGTACCAATTCCCCTGCCCCTATCGAAAAAATAAGTAGCCTATTTTATTTTTAGGGCTCACGTGATGTTACTGTAAAAATTTCAGGAAAATCGGTTCAGTATAATATTGGCATCCTATGGGGGGTACCAATTCCCCTGCCCCTATCGAAAAAATAAGTAGCCTATTTTATTTTTAGGGCTCACGTGATGTTACTGTAAAAATTTCAGGAAAATCGGTTCAGTAGTTTCGGAGTCTATAAAGCGACAAACATACAAACATACAAACATACAAACACACATAATTTCATTTTTATATATATAGATAGATTTTGCAAAATTTACTTACAGTACTATTAATAGTATATTTTACATAAAAAATAGTTTATTAAACCTTTAATAACCCATTCCTAAAGTAAGAAAATGTATTGTTCGATTTACCCTTCTTTAAACCAAAAATAAAATTTGATAAATGTTTGCATATTATGATAATATTTTTGTGAGCTATGTTAAAAAAAAATGGAAAAAATGTTTTATTTATTAATATGGACATTTTAAATACATTTTGCAAAACTTGCTATTTATAGTAAATTTGGCAATAATTTGCTATTTAAGGGAGAACATTTCTCGCGCTCTTCTACTGGGAAATACTTAAATGTTGTAGGCATAACTTACGGTATGTGTGCATGTATGTGAACTACTAACTGAACCTTTATCTACCCCAGGGTGTTCACATTTTTACCGCGAAAACATGTTAAGTCAGTTCAGAATGATGAGGTTGTTGAGGACGAAAGATGTTTTGCAGAAGAGAAACAAATTTAAGTTAAAGAAACTATTGGCATAGTGGTAATTTATACGCGAAGTACATACATACAACAATATTAAATTATTAAATCAAACCAAGAAAATTTAATTAAAATCGACTTGCACATTCAACAAAATTAAACCAAAAAATTACCTTTAAAGGGGATGTTAAACAAAAAGAAAAGAAGAAGGTTTGTTGTATGCAAAGTTTCGACAAGTTTGCGGAAGAAAACATTTCCTATAGAGTGTTAACTCTGGCAGTTTAAAGCGCACAGTAATAATTTATCACCTAGAAATATTTAGCAGAGCTTAACAGCTGCGTTGTTGCTAAAACTGCAACTGCAACTTTTTTCTATACATTTAGGAAAAAACTTTTATATTTTATTGTACATACACTTATTCACGTAACCACAAGTTTATTGGTTCTTTTTATTAAAGTGTAAAGGGTGTATTACGTCAATTCGCTTACAGTTCCGCTTCAACAATTTGTGGTTATTTCAATGGAAACTCATACAAAAAGCTTTTTCGGGGAAAACCCTAATTTTATTGTTTGCCTTAGAACTTCATACAAACTCTTACTTTAATACAAACTCTTATGGTATACTCAATTAGGATCTTAAATGAATTACCATCTTTAAGAATCCCATGCTTGGAACAAAGTATCGCATTGAATTTGTGGTCTACATGAATATGTTCGGAGGCAACCATAACATGTTTGTGACTTCTTAATGGAGGAATAATGTAACCATATGGTTAAAATAATAATATGTTATAATATGTTCTTAAAAAATAGTTTTGTTGGAGGTGCCCATAGTGAAAAAGTTTTTTTTTTGTGGGAGTAGGGCCCAATATTTAACATAATTGCAGTAAAAATAAGATTGATCAAACTGAATATCTTATTTATGAATTTTCTGCAACTATAATGGATGGGAAGCCAATGAACATTTCGGAAAATTATATTGTGGTTGTGGTAACTACGTAAAAGGCTGACTTTATCATTATATGTTTATGATATACAATGTCCTTAAATCGTAGAGTACATAATCAAGTGTAAAAACATACCATAAATTGTAATACATACCACACACTGTAAACCAATTGACTAAAAACCAACGAAAGCAAGAGCTGATATTAAAACTAATTTTCAATCGAAAAACCGTTCGGTTCATTCAAAAACAGATTTTCAATGAATATTAACTGGTTTGTAACTGGTATGTCCCTCATAATCGTTGGTTTATTTTAAAATTAAAAAAAAATGCATTCAGTTTTATCACGATTGTATGATCGTGATAAAACATGTCACACTTAATCAACAAGAGGGTATTAACTCAAAATTTTCAGTAGAAGCAAAACAAATTTTAATTTTACATTTAAGGCACATGAAAACCCATTTTAACACCAGCCGTTTTATTACCAAAAAGTAGACAAAATAGCCCGATATTTTAAAGCGGGTATATGTATATGAATATAACGTGCCGATTTTTTTTTTTTTTTTGAAAAAGTAAAAAATAAAAATTTCGAGTTAATACGCTCTTGTTGATTCAGTGCGATGAGTATTTATGAATGAACCTCTAGTGTAAAAATATCCTAAAGTGTGTACATGATGTAAGTATATGTAGGTATGTAAAGGTATATTACTTTCAAAAGTGTCCTGTCGTTGTCATGTAAATGCCATTTGTTACTGTCATGTTTGGTTACACTTCAAGTTATAATTATTCCAAAATATACATTTTATTTACAAATATGTATTTATATTTTTATGAATGTGTACATTGTTATCACAAATATTTACATAGACACAAATGTGTATATTTTATATGGAAATTGTTTACATGTGTCGTGTTCACAAGTATGTTTGTTTGTTTGTATTAAATAAACTTCAAACTTCTATGTAGTAGTTGTAGACCCATCAACTGCAGATAAAACAAATCAAAAAATAGACAAAAGAAAATTCCCAACAGAAAATAAAAAAAAAATGTTGGAAAAAGAAATAAAAAAGTTTCAGGAAAAAAACAATTAAAAACTGATACATAAACATCAGATAAAAAGTTGTGTTTTTATATTGAATAAATTAGTTTTGTGGTAGTTACAGAAAAGTTTTATTTTCTAAAAAAAAAGCTTTTATACATAAAAAAGGAGTGCTTTCAAAAATATAGCTGCAATTTCTTAGAAGTTTTAAAATATTTTAAGGTGATCTGAAAATTGTTTATACCTTAAATGCATAACCGGGTATCTGTGTTTATGATAGTCTGTTAAGCGGTTGTATTGCTTTACGTTTCTAATGAAGATACCTACGCAAACACATAATTGGGTACCCGTGTATGAAATAGTTTTTATCAGGGCTGTGAAGTCGTTGTCTGAGACGCAGTTGCGGAATCGCAGTTGTAGAGTCAGAGTTGATGTTTTTGTTGAAGTAACGATATAAACGCGCGACACCGACTCTTAAAATTTTCTACTTCAGACTTGCAAATAAATATATTAAAATTCAATGCAACACGTGTAAGAATTAAAATATAGATTTAAAATTTTTACAGAATAATTTATTTATATATTTAACCATTTCAAAAGTACTGCATTAAAAAAAAAAATTTAAAGCCAAATAAGGATCAGTCTCACATACAATTTTCATCAATGTTAGAGTAGGAGTCGGAATTGGAGTTGGAGTTGGAGTCAGAGTTGGAGTCGGATTTAAAATATTTTAGTGGTTGGAGTCGGAGTTAGAACTGTTTTTTTGACGGCTGTACAGCCTTAATTTTTATATGAATGTGTAAGCCAATAAGCTGCTGTTCAAAGAATTTTTTTAATTTAAGATATTAAATTATTTAATAATTTTTATTATTTTTATTTATTACTAGTAATATTCAGCAAATTTCATCAGGAACATTTGCTGTCTATTTAGAATCTCCATGTTTGGAGTTCATTGAATGATTTTCCGATTTCATTAAGGATAGTCCGTCTCCATGTAATTTGGGTCTTGCTCGTGTTATTGGCCCTGGGTGTTCCATTTAAATGATTAGTGGCAGGTTTGGTAGTGGGGCTTTCTTAACTTGTGTCAAGGCCATTTGTAGTTTCTTATTTTTTGTGTGTTAATATTGTCTTTGCCGGCGACTTAAACAATTTGTTAATTTGTAAAAATTCTAGGCCACCACATTTTTTAAATATTTCGGTTTGCAATTGTTTGTAATTTCGACTGTTTCGTTAACAGGCTATATTTCGGAACCTAGAAGAATGCTTTTTACACAGGAGCTCTATACGTGGAGCTTTTTTGTAGGAGAGTGTGCGTTTTAATTCCATATATCTCGAAGGCTGTAAAACGTTGACTTGGCCTTTTGTATACGTGAATCTACATCCATCATGGTTCCGCCGTCTGGGGTTGAAATACTACCCAAGTAGCAACAATATGAACTTATTGTCTTGGCGCGTTGTTAAGTGTTAAAATTGGAGTTTGAAGGGTTTTAACAATCATGCATTTTGTCTTATTTTAAAATGGGTTATGCCCTAATTCTGTGGTTTTCGGCAACCGCGTATGTCCATTTTTTTATTTTAATATATTGACGCCATCATGCTTAATTTTAACGCTCTTTACATCCCAATAAAAAATTTAGCTTCCAACAAAGCAGGTTTGCAAGGGAGAAACGTAAAAGTTTCGCTTACCATAACGCTTACGGAAGACATGAATTTTATATAGCGAGTTCCCACTTTGAAGCAATACATTTTTGACACAGAATGCGGTTTGTTCTGCGCATATAAAAATTGTTAAATGTAACGATCAGCTTTGCACACTGAAATTTTTGTTGTCGCTATTCTCTTATATGCTCCCTTACAAACCTGCTTCGTAGTAAGGGAATGTCGTGTCTCTTAAAATTGTATTTTTTTTTTTTTTAATTTATTAAGAATTCGTTCACTTACCTCACTGCATCTCTTTAAGTCTTATGGGGTAGCGCATTAGTGGTTAGTAAAATAGGAACAGTTTTCATTGGGATGATTCTAAAAATTTCTGGAAAAAGATGGACCAATTCCGATTTTAACGTAATAACAAATTTTAAAGAGTGCAATGCCTAGTCCATAGTTTGATTTAAATGGGTGATCGGCTCTCCTGAAAAATATAGCTTGAAGACATACGGGGTTGCCCATGAAAAGCACAGAATTAAGTGTGTGCCTAATATATTTTGGCTCAAGTGTTTTACGGTTAAAACTGTAAATGTTAAAAACAAAAGTCCAAAATCTTTAAAGCACCTTACAAATAAAATGTTTGCCAATTAATCTTAATATTTTCATTTGGTCTTAATTTTGTTTTGTTTTCTGAAAGTTGGCAACCATGACAGTTAAATAAGTTTGTGGTTGACCATTTAAAAAAAAAATATTGTCCCAAGTTTTAAGCCATCTTAGTTGGAAGGAAACAAATTTGTTATCCATATTCATCAGTAAACACCAGCAGCAACAGCAATTTCTAAGTTAAGCCAATAAGTGGGAAATGGTGCGGTTGGTAGCCAAAGAAGAAAGAGGTTCAAGATATCTCCTGCCGTTGGCAGACAGTTTGTCAGTCTTGTAGTGGGCTTGTTGTTTTTAAAAGCTTTAAGTTTTTGGTTTATTTTTTATTTTTGTTAGGAATTACTAAAAAAAAAGTCAGGTGTTGGACGTGAGTTGCTTAAAATTTACAAATAAAGCAAAACTTAAAAAAAGTAATACCACAAAACAACATTTACAAACAAAACCATAAATGGACACCTGAAAGAGATGCCTGTAAAGAATATTGTTCAATTTTAACAACAATGGAAAGGATATTTAAAATTTTTTTTAATATAATTTAAACTCAGAATCATTTTGCATGATATGCTTAGCAATACTATGATTACATTAATCACTTTTATGATTACCACAATTATATTATGATTAACAGAAATTAAAGAGCACCTGTATATGTATGCATTCACAGCAACGACAATTAAACACTTAATTATAATTCAAATGACTGTTGTCTTTCCTTTAAACGATATATTAAATCGTATATTTGATCGAATTAAAATCGTTTGAGCCAATAAAAATTCCTCCGTATTTTTTTCGTTATCCGAACTATTTATATTAAATGTCTACATGGCAACACTTCTCATTATTACTAAAGCCATTATAACCAAATTTTCTTCGCAAAATTGCATAAGACAAGTGTTTGATGAAAGGTAAAGTTATGTTAAGACCATAAATGTACGTGATGGATTTTTGTAATGAGCAAAATGGTTTCATCCCAATTGAGGAAAATAAAGTTAATTTTTTTTCTTCTAACAATTGAATGTTGAACTGTTACAATTTTTATAAAATTAAACATAAGTCGTTAAATATAAAATATGATTTTTTAAAAAATGTATAAGATTTTGTACAAAATGCAACATAATAATTAAAAACTCTTAAATATAAACACAAGACAATTAAGTCGATACACTTAGAGAAAATTAACACAAAATTTTCAAAACCAAATAGTTGACCAAAGATTAAATGATTGCTAGAAGTATATCATGTATAATTAAATAACCTCATTTTAAAATTCGCTTTCATGAATTATGGCCAAATACTTTTCTGATTGTTGATAAAACTATAGGAAAAGAAGTAAATCTTCTTGTAATTATATAAAGTTTTGCACACGATTGAAAGTTCACATGAGCTATAATCAGATATGGTTACGGTATTCATTAGAATGATTGAATTGCTTAAAATTTTATATTGTTAAAAACTTTTTCTCGGTGTGTATTTACCAGAGTATCAACTGTTTATCCATCAAAACCTTGGCTTTAATATACTTTTTTATATTTTTCTTTATATTTGCTATGACCAAATAAAGTAGCATTATGGTCTATAGTTTTCCTTACAATTCATTTAAATTAAACACTTGATTTAAGTATTACACCGTCAATACCTTAGAAGCCGCCAAAACAAAATCAAACAGCTAAAAGACATATTGGATTAAGAAACAATTTTTCAATTTAACTAGAAAACCCCCATCAAAAATTTTTATATCAACTACCACATTTTGCTCCAAATTGTTTCCAGCATTAATGACTTAACTTTCTAAGCTCTAAAAGTAATTGAAGCATTTTTCAATAAGGCCATGATTTCTTTCTAAAGCCTCGTAACCATCATGGGTTCTTTTAAATTACATTTCTATGTAAATTAAGCTGATTTATGCAGCAAAGACAAACACCACAAAGAAACGCATTTTAAAATTGTCCCAAAACTTATCAAGAGCCATTAAATAAGCCATTAAATTGTAAAACGTGTAATATTTCATAATTGCTATCAACTTTAAATGTTGGCTTTAGGAAAGTTTTACAAAAATTAAACACCAAAAATTTTTGGGAACGCACAAAAACAACTATTTGTTCCTTCATCAATAAGAGTTAATATTTTGTAAACAATCATTTTGGAATAAATTTCAATCTATCGAAAGAAGTTAAACAAATGAATCAAGAAAAAAAATATTATCTTAATACGTTTATCTAACGCTGTGGTCTGTCATCTCCGCCGTAGAAAGAGCATTTGTTGTATAAAGTCAATAAACAAGGGCAACATACATTGAATAAAATATGGTTAAGCTCATGTGGTATAAAAGGGCTTAACTGAACTACCTCACACATAAAATATTAGTGCACATATTAATGCTAAATACTCTAAAATAGCGGTTCCCAATGTAAATTTTTTATTTTTTGCTTTGCAAACCATTTAAGAAACCTTTTGTTTTTGCACAGACCTTGCAACGGTAACCAAACCTTTAGGAAAAATAAAAAAAATGTATGCTTCAAAATTTAAATACATTAAAAAAAACTAGAACTATTTAATTGGGAACCCCTGCTCTTAAACTTACTGCATTATATTTACTCGACAATTACTCATACTTACAACATGAATTTAGTCACGGCTGTCTTGATCTCTCAGTTGAAAAGGTTGTTCACAACCTTTTATTGTGGAATTAAAACAGGTGTTAATTGCAGAGAACCCCATGTGTCTCAGCTATTGAATGAAGCTTAAATTGTTGAAAAAGTGTGAGAATAATGCACCCGCTGAAATTTCATGCTTTGGCAGGCGTCGTGTATACATTACATGAATTTAGTCAGTTGATTAGAGTTGTATGCATCCACTAACTTGTCTTTAACAAATGTGTCATTAAAACTAATCGCTGTCTGTTAAAGAAATCCACTGACTGACCCTTTTGAGAAAGCCATACATTTTAGCAAGCACAACATTAAACGTGTTTTAGACGTTGCTTCTATTCAAGGCTCAAAAAGCTTTTTTAGTAACAAAGATTTTTTTATTAAATCTGATTTCAGATCATGGTTACACACATGTTAAAGCCAAAAGGAATTTCCAAAGAAATTGCCAATACATTCTTTGAAAGAATCTAACAAAATAGGATAAAAAAACATTTAATATTCTACCTTTTAAGCAAATGCTTATATGATAGTTGCAAATATATTATGTTTGATATGATCATCAAAATCAAATTATCGAAAAAAAGAATACTGTTCTTAAACTTACATCATATTGCATCATGATTCAAGTGCAATATGCTGTACAATTTGTTCCAATCATTTCGTCAAGAATTTACATATGTATATGATTGTTGCAAACAAACATCTAAATCTATTACTCATGTTAGTGCCCGTTCGCATTATGAAACATTTGAAACGTATGGAATAATCTAATTAATGATACGAGTATGTTCATACGACGATATAAACCACTTGTTTCGCTCTCTGAAACTAGATTGCCAAACATGCTGTTCAAATGATTCATTCTTGTTTCATGTTGACATTTTTTTTTTGTGTTGTTAGTGTGATCTAATTTTAAATAGATTAAAATGTAAGTAAAAATTACAAATATATTATTTTATACTGTTATTAATATTATTATTTAATAATTATCACTTTATTTTATTAAACATTAATTTTTATTTTGTTTTTTTCTTTGTTTTGATTTTTTTTTTTTTTTTTTTTGAGAGCTAGTTCCGATAAACTGAACATTTTCTTCCCGTTTCGCATTATGTTTCAAAATAAAACAACCTGTTTCGCTCTCAAAATTTTGTAGGCAAAACATATTGTTTGAATCATGCTTAGGGAGCGAAACAGGAATAGGAGAGCGAAACACGAATATTTCTGTCCGTGTGAATGTGGTATTAATTCTGTTAGTTTGTTGTAGAGCGAATATACACGAAATACTAAATACAAAACTAAATGCTGTAAAACAAAAATGCTGTTTCTAAGGAGATTTAAGGAAAGCGTATGTAGCAAATGTTGCACAATATAGACAAAGACAAGGCGACTTCACTTTATAGGTGGCGTAGAAAACTCATTAACTGATTAATTAGCCATAAGTATGAAAAAAAAGTAGCTCACCTGTGAAGCGTTGCCAGAATGATGACTTTTTCATATTTTTGATGACTTTTTGACGAACATATTTATGATTTTTTTTCTCAAACTAAGATTTTTTTTTTTTAGAAATTATGAAACAGTCAATCATTATTTCTGGGTATATTTAAGTATTTAAAAAAGCATCTTAGATTAGCGGTTGTTCATTTTGAGAATATAGATGAAAGAAATTATTTGTGAAAAGAAAAAACACATTTTTATATTTGTTTTCGCCAAAATATGATTTTCTGCCCAAAGCCTCTGGCAACGCTGCGCAGCTTAGTTTGAGAAAAAAAATCATAAATATGCTCGTCAAAAAGTCATCAAAAATATGAAAAAGTCATCATTCTGGCAACGCTTCACAGGTGAGCTACTTTTTTTTCATACTTATGGCTAATTAATCAGTGAATGTTTAAACGCTGGTGTAGTTTAACTGAACTTAAATTTATATGTATGTAGCTTTAACTAAACCGCTGCAAATAAGTGCCCCATGAGTTATATGTAGTTTGAAAAATAACATGTCAAATTCATGTGGGGTGTATAGGTAGTTTAAACGTCCAATTTAATGCGTTTAGAGATGGTTAGATATGTTAACCAACTTATAGATTTGTAAGCTTAAGTTCATGTTAAACCGAAAAGTTAGTTTAACTTGCTCTGATTAATTATCCCTTAGAGAGAAAAATTTAAAAAGTTGAAAAGTTGTATAAAAGTAACAATAAAATACAGAGTTGTCTTTATTGTTGTACTTGCTGAAGTATTGCCAACATCGTTTACATGAACTCACCTTGGACGAGAACTTAAGGATCGATTTAACTAAAATGATAAGTGAAGTTGTATGTTTTTAAAATTTGCAAGACTCAAAAAAGTATCAAATTAATATGTGTGCCAAAACATGTTAAGTCAAATTTAAAAAGTTGAAAAAAATGTTGGTAATCATACGAATTTTTCATTCAAAAAACATTTTTGTTTACGTTTTTAAAATTTTGTATTATCACTTTAAAAGCCTCTAAAATCTAAAATGTCCGATCTTGAATTTGACTAGTTTTTGGTATTTATGTTAAGTTTTGGTGTGTTCAGATATTTATAGTAAAATGTTATGCCATCCGCCTTTTTTTTTTGGGGTTTTTACGATTTCTTAGAATTAAGACAAAAAATGCCGTTATGAGGCCGAGTTAGAGGATTAATATTTTCTACAAAAATATTTTCCATAATATTTTCTTTAAATTTGCTGAACATTTCCTACAACTCAGATGTAAAGAAAACATATTTTTATATATCGATATGCTGCAAGAAAATTCCAAGTCTGGGATACTTTAACCGAATTTGATGATCTTTCAAAACGCGGACACAAGTAGATTTTTGTTGTCTCTTCTATCTTGAAAAAAATTTGAAATTGTTGTACATTGTAATATATGACACTGGCATCGAGCCAGTGGAATACATCAAAATATATCGGAAGGTCCAAATAATACTCATATAACAGATCTTAGAAATAGATATATGAAAATGAAAACGCAGTTATAATGTTTCCAAATGTTCAATGGAGTGTTCATTAAAATAAATTGGGCATAAAAGTCTTTAAAAATTTTTCAAGTGAATTTTCTTGGATTTTCAAAAAATGAAAAAACATTTTACAAGTTTTCTTTAATAGGAAAAGTCAAATAAATTGGGAATGTATTTGTCGAAGTGATTCTATTAAAAACAGAACAAATACACAACAATTAACTCAATATAGAACATTTAAAGATATTTGAAAAAAAATTGTTTACACAGAACAAAGTTTTAAAATAAATTGCTGTTCTTTACAATACAGAACGGATGGTCACCGTATGTATTTGCAACTATTGTTGACAGCATTATTTAAGTCTTCAGTCGATTTATTTAGCTATTTGTAGGATTATTTGTTGTTGACACTTATGTAAACTGATCTTTTGGAATTAGGCCTACAAACAACAATGAAAACTATACAAAAACTATATGCAAATAAATATATTGAATAACTAAAACTTTTTACTACAGTTAAGTTACAATGCAAATAAAATATTTGAACTTTTAGTTGTAGGCTGGTAAGGGCAGTTGAACTTAAAAATTTTACATCAATTGTGCAGCTTTAAAATATTTCCATTTACATTCACTAAAGCCTTTTCAATATGCTTATCTTAATGCAAATGAAAGTATGTATATGCATACGTATAAACAAATGCATATAGAAGTTTTGCTAGCAGAAACATTTTAAGGTTTACCTCTCTCTCTCTCTATCTCTCGCAAATATTCAGTTTATGTTAAAACTTTTGCTGTCTTAGCATTCGTATATACAATAGTAGCATAGTAAAGTTCTCGTTCCATTTAGATGTCAACCAAGTGTCAATTAGAATAAATTCAGGTAATTTTAAACATGAATACTATATCTGCATGTAAAAGTTTATACAACCATGAATGTCTTTTCAGACTGGCCTGCCAGAGAACCTGCCTGCCTACATGCCATACTTTTAAACTGTATTGAATTTTGAGTTTTCTTAATATTTTCTCAAATTATAAATTCATGAATGCTGTAAGTTTCTGGCGGCAGAATGAATTCAAAGTTTATTATTCGAAATTAAGTAAATAACTGCCAAAATATTTTCAAAATAAATATTTTGTATTTCTATTTTAATAAACTTTTATACAAAAAAAAATATAAATATAACCTTGAATGCGAATGATTTATTTTGCCTTATTTTTGAATAAAATAAGCGAATTTCGAATACCTTGTTTTGGAATGCAGCATGTTCCAATGGGAGAGTTATTCATCAATCTAAAGAAATGCTGGACAAGGACTGGGATACAAGATAGATCAGGCAAAACATATTAATCGTATATTCCGGCCGTTTTTCAGTCAATTTTCTCATCCTCGATTTTATTTAGTCGCAGGAGTAAAGTGATTGCCCGCTTAAGTAGCTCATACTATGTGACCCTTATGGTCCCATCAAATACCTCTCCATTGATATTCGCTTTGGCGCAAATTCAACTGTTTGGCCAAGCTTCACATGCATTTCCTATGCTTATCTCCAGTTATGAAGCGATGTAAAAATTACTTTTTTATTGCATTAAAGCAGCATTTCGGACATGCAATATTATGGTTTTAGATATCAAGTTAAAATCTCGGGTTCTGAATTTTGATTCACAGCCATTGATAGCAGACAACTTCGTGATTTGAGGAGAAAATTTAAAAAAAAAATTAATTTTTTTTGTTCATTAAACATTCAATCCATGGCAAAAACCAATGAATTAGGCTACAAATTGCACCCTCACTCGCTCTTGTTTCCAAACCTGAAGAAGTGGTTTGGCGGAGAGAGGTTTGAAAAGTTGAGATTCTCTCAAAAATATATTACAATTTTGATGACCTGACAAACCTTCTTTTTCAGAAGGAATAAATAAATTGAAGAAACGTTGGAGAAAGTGGATAGAGATCAAAAGAAACCAAATTGGTAAATAAAATAATTTTGTATCATTTAAAAAGGCACGCCCTTATTGACCCTTCCACATTTACGTAATAAAATATAAAGTTGCTGTAAAAGAAACAGTTTACATGATTGTTGCAACCATACATAAGATAACATAACGTTCGCAAAAGGCTAATACAAACATTATATGGCTGCATCTCGTTTTTACAGTAAAAAAAAACGATATTCTCTTAAAACCCACAAATAAAAAAAATGTTAGACTTTTTTTTACAAAACCATTTAATAAATAAAGTTATTTGATACAAGGCTCATTCATGCTAACCGTTAACAGATGTATGCCTTAGCCGCTTACGATTACAAACAAATGTTCAACTCTATTAAACCCTTAAGCACTTTCGAGAGCAACAACAGAAAAATGTATGACCACAAATAAACAAATAGTACATACACCCTAATATTGACTTTAGTTTTGGATTTCTTTTATTTGTATCTTAACAACAAACATTGTCGACATCGATTTGTTTTGATTTATCGATAAACAGTTTAACTACTTTTTTTCTTACTCATACAAATGAAGTTAATACTGTAGTAATGGGGAATTAGGAAAAAGTCATGAGCGAAAATAAACAACAAATCCAATAAAAATCACATTAACCGCGTCACATTGGGCACTTATTGAGGCTTAGTGCTGCTAACGTATGAAGGCAATCCTATTTTAATCCATTAAAGGTGTCAACATAATGGAGTATTAAACATTTAATACTTAAATGGGTGAAGAATTAGGTATTGAAATCACAGTAAGTACACATTCACCTACACAGTTAAAAAAATAATTTTGCTGTAAGTATTTTCTCTACACAGAGCAAAAAATTTGTCACTTTAAAATTCCTTTAATAACCGTTGCTAGAATAGTGGCTATATCTGTTTATTAATCGTTAATTTTAAGAAAACATTAGACATGAGTGACTTAAGCCACAATATACGAGCAAAATCAAATACTTATCCGAGGTAAATATAATGAGATTATTATGCCTGCCTTTCTTAGCGTCTGCATGAATTGCCAAAGCAGTTATACTTCATTATACTTCACAGCACTGCAAATCAAGTTCATTGTCATTTTAAACTTTGCAAAAGTATCGTCAATTTAAATAATGCGCTAGTTGCGTTTATTTGCGTCTCAGCTACGAAACAGACGACTTAAGGAATGTCATACTTTATCAAAGTTTGCACGGGTGCGTTTGGGAAAACATGATATTTTTACACGGCAAAGCAACATGCGTTTATGAAGGGTGGTTAATCGAAAAATCATCCCCTGCATCTGCAGTGTCTTGTAAAATTTTCTTGTGGAAATAAAAAACACTACATCTATGGATTGATGTTATGGCTCCACGACTTGCGCTGGGAATGGTTAAGAAGACATGATGCCCAGTTTACTTAAGTGTTTTCCATAATATTGAATACACTGAGTGCAGTAAGCGATCAAAAACAGAACAGGTCCTGAGATTCGTGAAAATGGAATGAGAACAAAAAGAAATAACGAATGACATGTAAAAGGAGAACTAATCACTTAACAGGTATATCAAGTAAGAACAAAAAGGTAGATTTTTTAATTTTGTATTAATTTTGTTTTAATTATTTTGTTATGTAAACAATTTTTTATTTATTTATTAGGACAGTTTTTGTAACAGGTTCAGTATTTACCGGTGGTGTGATAAAATTCTTTGGGACTATGGAAAAATGTTTTCTTAAACTCAATTCTATGACTTTTTTAATTGGAAAAATACCAGGGACTAGCAGTGTCCTAAATTACACTAAACACCTTTATTATGAATGTATGTGTTACTGGTCAAAAGGTGCCTGCTAGATATTATTTAACCCCCTCCAATGACAACCTCATGTAAAAGTCAAAGCTCCCATTCATATAAAGTGTTGGAAGTGGGACCGGTATCTGCCACCAAAGACCTATCACGGGACTACTTTAGTGTCAGTTCGCTTCCCTGTAGGGATGTTTAATTATTTGAATTTATATTGAGTGCTGAAATCGTAATCATACCGCTTCATATTTTTTCTCTAGGTGTATAGTTACGAAATAATATTATCAAGATGTGCATCTAATCCACTTACATTTATTGACATTTTGGTATTAGTTTTTTTTTTCAGCATTCTTTTCATAAGAAGTAGATGGAGATAAAGTAAATTGTTGGCATACTTAACCACTTTCAAGTAGCAAAAGCACTTATTTAGTGAATAATGAAAATCTACACAGGAGCAAGTTATAAATGTAACTCTTATAAGAAGTAAAAAAGCTAAATAGTTACTCACACCTTAACTCACCGATAAAACGCAGATTAAATGATACGAAAAAGTGGGGTAGACGGTGAAAATATTTGCTGAAAAGTAAAGTGATCAAATTTCCTGATTAAAATTTCTTCACCACTCAGTGGTTTTTTTTTACAACAAAGTCAATTTTAATACGAAATAAGACAAGTGAAGTACATTAAAGCAAAAAATACTTAGCTTGGAATTTGCTTTGAAGTACATACCTAAATAGATATCCATTTCAAAATAATTATTCGAACACACAAATAGACACATTTTGATAAAAAGTATACCTTTTGAGATTATAAATGAGGCGGTCAGCGCATGGGTGCCCTGGTAGGCTAGCTGGCAGTGAGCTAATCTATGAGTGCCGGGGTTGCGGGTTCGATTCCCGCCAGAGACTCTGGTCTCCTGCAGGCAAGCGAAGAGCTTCGCGGTAGGGATGGGCAAATTGAAAAAATATATCGATACATATCGTATCGATATTTTTTAAGAGTATCGATATATATCAATTAAAAATATCGATATATCGATGTATCGAACGTATTAAGCTGAAATTATTACTAAATTTAAAAACTTAATATACATATGACAATACATTTTTACATAGGCACAAACGTATTACATATTACAAAAAAATTTTAAAAAAAGTAAAGAATACAAAAAAGTTTTTACTTATTCGTCATATGAAATTTAAAAAAAATAATTAGGATTATATAATGCCGGATTATATACTGCCGGTAAACAAAACTTGTAACACATACTATACAAGTAAACTGTGCAATATATTATATTATTAATATATAAGAACATGCTCAAATAAAAAAAAAACAAAATATTTTTTTTTTATTATCATTCCAACTTTCATGAGTCGATTCTTTGCATAATTCTAGGAACCCTTTCCAGAATATTTTTTCCGCGCTTTTTTTTTTTGTTGTCATCTCTTAAAAAACCGAGACAAAACTGACGTGTGTAATCTATGAAAATGTACAATGGAAAAACGCCTTTATTTTATTCATATTAGTTAAAAAAAAAAAACTATAATGCAATTCTTAAAAAACAACAGTATTGTAAGCAGTTGAGCAACGGTTCAAATGTTGAATTTTATTATAAAGTGATCTTAAAAATATTGAATTCGATAGTCGTAGATAAATATCGATGTATCAGTATTATTAATATCGGCGATATATATCGATTATAATTTTTTTAAATATCGATATTTTGATATATCGATATTTATTGCCCATGCCTACTTCGCGGGATTAGCATAGGAATATTAAAAAAAAATTTAAAAAATGGTTTAAGTCTCAATTTTTTATATCCTGACTTATCCACAACAAATTATTTTAAATTTGCTAAAATTTAACATGGAACTAGTTAATCTGCTGTTTACCAATCATTAACAGGTAGCGCTGCAAAATGTGTCTAAAATTTACCTATTTTCGCTCTTTTTGTAATACAAAAGTATCCCTAAGCCATACAAATGCTTAATAAATGTAATGTGGCTTACACAATATTTACTAAATAGCAACTTCACAAAGGGCATTGCTCAGATAGTTAATAAACACTTCAATCTTATGTATGGGTACCACTTACATATGAGCTGTAATTTCTGGAAGTAACATATAATAATTAAGACAAAAATGTCGCGATCGTATTTATCCCGGCAATAATCATCATGCACTCATAAAAAAGGCGTCATAACGCTGATGTATTTTGACATCAGTACTATGACAAGTATCTTCGTTTTTGACCCCATGATACTTTACATCACTGTGATATCAGCCTTAACATAACTTGGCCAAATTGTCATCAGGGTCAAAAGTTTAAATTATGTCATTAATAGGATGACACATTGGCATCACAGAAATGCCGAATCGGAGTCGGATTTATAAAGCATATCAACAGTGCGACGACAAACTGTCAACAAATTGTGTCATTGTAATTGGCCTTAAGTCAAATTAAGAGAATTTAATTATTTACTTACCCGTTACACATGTTTTTTCATTTTTGTTGTATTCATCCCTTTGCTTACAGAAGAATTCCCAATTATAAGACATCAGCAGCATGCTCGATATGGTTTTCCTAATAAGTCTACTTTTAAAATTTGATGTATTTAAATAAAAAATAGAATAAGGGAATTTTTGCTTCTAATTTTACTTTTTAAACATGAAAATAATATTAATAATATTTCATTAAACATCATATATTATGTCAGCGCACTGCTGACAGCTTGCCATTGCATGATGTCAGCTTGTCATTGTACTGATGACATGATATATTATGTCATCGCACTGATGATAGTTTGTCATTGCACTGATGAAAGTTTGTAATTGCACTGATGGCAGTTTGTCATTACACTGCTGAAATGATATATTATGTCATCACACTGGTGATAGATTTTCATCGCACTGATGATAGTTTGTCTGTACTGATGTCAAGATACATCAGCATTATGACGCCTTTTCTATCAGTGTACACAAAATGTGGCGTCGAATTGATGTCAGTGTAGTCATAGCGTAGATGGCGCATAAAATATGACAACATTTTAGGATGACGTTCGTCATTGGATTGGTGTCACTGTTTGCCTCATTGATGCCATTTTTAATAACATTGATGTCACAATTCTGATGTTAGGGTTTCATCAATAAGAAGATTCATTTTTCTATGAGTGTACTGGAAAAATGTTATTACGGCCCTTTGCTCCTCACAGGAGTAAAAGAAATCAATATATAAATAATAATTTTACCCGTAATCAAATCTTACAATAGACTGAAGTTTCATTAAGTTCATCAATATTTTGATTGGGCGTACAGGCATGTCTTTAAAATTTTGAATTCGAATGGTGTAGAAGCTACTAAAGGAAGACAAGCACTTCTACACCCCTCGCTAAGAAGATTTCAAGTCATAAACATTCCCCCAAGAAAACAAGTACTTAATAAGGCAAACTTTTTCCTAGAAAGAACTGTCAAATTTAGAAAAAAGAATAACCCATTTTTCGCCGACCAGTGATTATAATTACCAGTACTCTTACTGTTGTTTTTTTTTGTTGCAATGTTTTTTTCTGTTAGTAACTTAAAATTTTATTTCGTTTTTTTTTTTTGTTTACGTGGTACAGCGAGAAATGGGTTAACGGCCTAATATATAAAAAAAATATTTAATATTCTTAAGGAAAATGTATTTAAAAAACTTTCAATAAATCAAAAATATTTTTTTTTTTAAAGGGGGTAGTACACATATTAATTTTATAACCAAAGACTTTCTTCAAAACTCAATTTCTTCTTTATAAGTAGATTATTTGCTCACACATTTTATTTTAACTTGAAAACAAATTTGGAAATATTCTTAACATCTCTTTTTAATTTTTAATTCCATTAAAATTGAAGAAGAGAAATTTTGCGTATTATTAAAATATTTGACTTTTATTAATTGCAATTAAATTTTATAGTGATAAGTGCCCGTTAACATTTTGTAATTTTTGTCGCTGCGAAAATTACTTTATGGCAAGAGGGGAGAGATGAATTAAAAGGGGTTCACAAGCGAGTGTACTTTTCCACTCGTTTTGTTGTCTTATTTGTTCTCTTATTTGACGAAAAATTTATTTAATCTCGATCGCAAATCTGTTACTCACAAAAAATTTCACAATGTATTTTTAACTTTAAAAAAGAATCGACAAAAAGCGCTTAATGTAAATGGGCACTAATATTGAAATAACTTAAAATTGTTATCTTTTTGTGTCTGCGCTGTGATGATTTTTAGGCATTTAGCTGAAAAATTGTATAAACACTTTTAAGAGCAAATTATTATTTACGGTCGACTTAACGGTTTTTTGCTTTTTAGTGAACCCTCTTATCGCGTAAAAATATTTGTATGTATTTGTAAATACAAATACAGCTAATACAGTATTGTTGAACAAGTGCGTTGAACTAATTGATATAAGTGAAAAAAAAAACAAAAAAATGGGTTATAACTATTTCTTATGCAAAATCACCCAAATTTGTATGGACAATTTTTGGGCGATTTTTCACGCATTGCTTTGGGCGATTTTATTTTGGGTAGTTTTGTCTACAGTTTGAATAAGGAGGTAAATGCATAAATGATCATTTGAATTTTATAAGAAATACGTTTTTTTAGGAAATAGTTTTTTATTTTTTTATTTGTCAATAGTTTCTAAATCAACTTTAAATGGCGCCTTTAATCCTTTGAGTCGAACTACATAATAAATATATATACATTTATACTCCAATTTATATGAATTTTAGTAGTTGCCAAAAAATAATGAATCAAAGACACAACTTTTTCATCTTTGTCAACGTCGCCATGGCGAATGGAGCAAATGTGAGAAACAGCAGGGCCATAAAACAGAATTGCAGTGTCAAAAACACAACTTTTAAAAGAATAATTTATTAAATCAATTTACAGGCAAAAAAAATATTAAACACACAGTGCAGACATATCTATTGTTCTAGTTATTCATGTGCAGCCACACACTACTATATTAAATCTTTACCATATCGCTGAAAAACAGCTGGCCATTTCAAATTAATATCGAAAAGGTCTCATCTCCATAATTATTTAGAATACTTATTTATGTGTGGTTTAGTAAGCAATGGAAAAACACTTTGCACTCAAAGTTGTTATAGAGAGAGGTAAATTTTAAATATATGTGGTCAATTTGTTATAAAAAATAATTTTTGATTTTGCCATTATTAAAAAATTTGAATAGTAAACACCGTTTCAGGAGAAATATATAAATTAATACACATTTGTTTAACTTAATTTTGAAAACAGTGAATCCAGCTGCTCGGAGGATAATGATATACAGATTGCTGATTTCCAATATTTTTATGAAGACATTCTGCAGAGGCCAACCGACATGTACTCACAGGCGGATGTAGAAGATTTCTAATTCATTTGTTTATATTGATGAAATATTTTCGTTTTTGATATTTTATGAATGTACGTGTTTTCTAATTTGTACTCTCAATAAACAGATAAAAAAAAGTACCGAAATGTTCTTATGGTTAATTTATTAAAAGCTTTCGTTTAAAATATTGTTTATTTTCACTAAAATTTTCGAGTTCATAAATGAATCTTCAAAGGGTTAATCTTGTCTTGCAAAATATATATTTAAACAAAAAATAAAATACAATATTAAATTTAAATATATTGTTACGTTACTGCCTTTTCAATAACGTTTTTGGTTTATTTCCTTTATAATAAACCTCTTGAGTTCTTTAATTGCAACTTTAATAAAATAAATAAAACACTTTAAACACTTTACTTTATAGCTGTACTATAAACTATTCACGCCACTTTATTTAGAACTTAGTCAATTATACCACTTATTATTGCGATGTACACACTTAAATAATCGTACTAATACTGATTATCGATGCCAACCTTCGCGAGTATTTATACTCTGTTCGCTGACATCTAGATGTCTCTAGAGCATTCTACTCGTCGAAATGTCTGTAACATTTTCGACATTTCTGGGCGAATCGAGATTTTATTATCTTACAGCGAATATCATTATGCATTAACACTGTGGCTGAATTTAAATTGATTTATACATCAATAAACTAAAGCATACTTTATGGGTTAAAAATAATCTTAACACTATTAGTTATCTATAAAAATCATCACATTACATTTGTACTAGAAAACTCTGTACAGTGGGTTTACATTAGAAATATGCGAAACTAATACAATAACATTTGAAACTAATAAAATTACCTTCTAATAAATTAAACTTATTCTTAACTAAAGTTACTTTCGTAACAATATTTTCACGTTATAGATTATCTGAATATTCGTACACCAAAGATACCATTTTGCTATTAAAACCACGAAATTTCAAAAATAATTTTCGAAAAGGGCTCATCTCCGGAAAGTATAATGACCATTTTCTCCAGCAAATATTTCTTAAAATAATATTTTATTTTTACCATCTTACCATTAACAGAGGCTTACAATTTGAGGGAAAAACTCTGCTTCAAAAAGTCAAATGATTAAAGAGATAAGAACGATATATGAAAGATATGTGAACACTTTGTATTATTGTAGCTGAGCCCTTTTATAAATGATTGAATTACTTTAATCATTTTTAGCATTAATACTATTACACGTATATTTTTAATAAATAAACGATCAACGTAACATTTTACTACGATAAAAATTAAAGTAAAAAATTTATATTGGGTACTATAGAAGAAGGCCACCATAATTAAAGCATGCAACTGTACCTGTGACAATACTGACAATGTTTTATTCTTATTAGTCAAAGATTATTATTAGTCGAAGAAATGATTGCATTCTTTTTATTTAAATACAGATGTGTATGCATTTCAATTATATACATACATACAAACATATGTATGTATGTTTGTGTAAATTGCTGGTGCTATACCCAGCGGGAAAAGTGTAAGCGGTTCCACTTCAGGACTTTAAGAAGACCCAATCTTCCTTTTTTGAAAATATCTTTCATAAAACATAAAACATTTTACAAAATTGTATTCTAAGAAATGAAATTAGAATGCGTCCGGCAGGTAAAAAGAATCTTTTAGAAGGCATCTTTACAATTTATTTTTCCGACTGGGTATGTGAATACATTTTTCTGAGTATATGCCAATTTATAGTTGTTTTATTTTGCCTTGCACAAGTTTTCATGCGTTCACTTGTATATTTTTAAATGAGTTTTAACATTGAATGTTATTTCCAAGTTATAACCATTAAAAATTCCATTTTTGTTAAGCTAACAAAATAGAAAACAAATTAAATAAATTTTTCTAACAGAAATAAGATATTTGGTAAAAAGAAGAAACAGCAACAAATATAATAGATCCGAAACAATTTGCACAGCAATATGACATGAAATTGTACGCCCCAGACATTGAGACAGACGTTTAAGAAGAAAAATTGTGTTGGCGATTTTTTTTTCTTTTTAGCTTTTCCAATTTTTATCGCAGAAAATTTTTCCAAATTGCGTAACAAATTCAATTAAAATGTCAATGAACTATTTAATTTTCAATATGAAAAGGAATATAAATTTACTCTTAACAGAATCATAGAATTATAATGCGATTGCCGTGACCATGTAAATGACAGAACCTAAATAATGACGAATATGATTGTAGCAATCATATAAACGATTGTGATAATTAAAAATTAATAACATTTTTCATTTTTAGAATTTATTCTATGAGTTAAATTTCAGTTATGTATTTTATAAAGCCTTTTGTAATAGCTCTATGCCTTAAAAAATTTTTTTAGAAATGACTTTATTCACTACCAGACTATTATATATAAGGAAATAATTCCCAATATCTAAAAATTAATAACTTTTGACATAAAAGCTAAACCAATCATAATATGATTAAAGTAATAATGTAGTATGGTATAATTGCGGTGACAAAATATTTGTTCTTCTGGGTATAGTTGCTTCAATTTATATAAGGCAAAGTTGTAAATGTTCAACAGATTTAATCTTCCAAATTTATCCTGCTGCATATTGAACATTTTCATATTCATTTTCAACAACTGCAAACTAAAGTAAAGCCCCTGTGTAACAATCGACGACCAGTATTGTGGGTTTAGCTCGCAAAATGGATAATAATCTATTACGTTTGGCAATTTTTACGTAAAAGTTTTCGATGTTTGTAGAAAGATCGTCTGTCTGTGGCAGATAAATTGAATGCGTGCTTTGGAAATTTTGGAAAAAGTTTACCATCGAACACAACTACATAAATATAAGTATCAAACTAACACTTTCATCCCATTGCGTTGCATGGCAATTTGTATCCAACTAATGCGTATTTTAGCACAGGATATAAATTTACTTTTACTTTTTTCCATATCCTGCAAAAAAAAATAGCAGTTGGTGCATGTGAGTTATTCCTCTAAATTTTTTATAAAATTAATGCTGTTCTGGTTTGCAGTTTGTCGTCGTTGTATTCTTCTTCAGATTTTGGCGGAAAACATAACCAAATGAAAAGAGTAAGCTTAATGTAAAAAATTTGAGCGGATTTCCGTCTAAACATATAATTTAAAAAAGCTTTTCTGGTTTTTGCAACAAAACATAATTATTTTACAGGACTAATACTCGTGGATACAGATTATATTTTAGCACATACACACTCACATCAATGTTTTAATAAGTGGGAGGCTATGGGTGCATTAGTGTTTGTGAAACCGAACATTTAACAAAACTTTACTGTACTCTAAGAAGTTTGTGGCTTTCGAAGTTGAGAAAACATGAAATTTCTCGTAGAAAGTGAAATTTCTCGTAGTTTCTGGATTGAATTAAGAGTCTTTCCTAAAAGTTACTTAGCTCCCAGGAAAAACTTTTTGAACTCTGCTAATAGGTCGTAGTTATATCATACGTTACCTGGTAAGTAGTTGTTATTACAATTGTCATTATTCTGAAAACCTCAATAAGTACTTGCAAGTAATGACCTCAGTAAATACTTTTCACTACTATTATTTTCAGTTATGAATATTTACTAACTGCTAACTAGCTCTATAACTACTTATTAGGTCTATTAACTAGCGCCAATTAAATAAAAACTAGTTATTTTTGTCTTCTAGTAAGTATATTGTAAGTACTTACAATTCAACTTACTCGTAGTTAAATAATAACTAGATATTTTGTGACTTCTAGTAAGCACTGAATTCTGTGGACAACTCGAACAAAAATAAGTAGTTTTTCAGCCGAAAAATAAGTAGTGTATATATTTCTCCAACATAATTGCTAACTTACCAGGTAAGTAAAGTTTTTGTTGGGTTGTTGTTGTAGGTTTGTAACACCATCTGTTTAATAGTCCAATTATACGAATAATGTGATCAATACTTATAACGAGCTGTTATATAATAATAACCAATTTCTACAATTTAACTTATTTATAGTTCAAGGTATTTGTTACAAATGAAGTCCATTAATTAAAAGTTGGTAACTAAATTTAAATGTTAACTCTTTCTGTTAAGTATTTTTTTTTAAATTAGTAAATAATTTATCTTCTTTTGGGTTTATTACGTGTCCAAAACAACGTTTTACTAACGAACAAATTAATCAATATAATGAAAAGTTTGTTGAAGGCACAAGAAGGGCTTCTGAAATTTTAAGAATATTTTAAACTAAGCAAGAAGTATTTAGTTTTGGTAAAAATTGCTAAAAAAAAAAACCCCCCCTAAATAACACAGTTCATAAAATAAAATAGTTCACTAAAATATCCGTTTACTTTCTGAATATATCTTAAAATAAAATTTTACATAATTTCAAATTCTTCGAGAAATTACTATCACTTTTTCTCTGATCTGTTACGTTGTTATGCTTTGAAATTAATTCTCCTTAATAATGATTAGAGTTGATTAAAATCATCAAGCACAGACAAATATTGTCTTAAAAATGTATCGAATATGAGACGTTGTAATGATTTATTTAAATATAATTATCTTGTGGTCTCTGTTGTGCCTTGTTGCTGTTACATTTAACAACATAATGAAACATAAATAATGAAAATAATAAATTTTCGAAGTATAACATTTATAACATAGCGCTTAACACGAAAAAAACACTTGCCTTACACATATATACAACCACCACTAATACTCCTTCTCCTTAGAGTATGCAGCTAAAAAGGAAAAAGCGTACGCTAGCAAGTATGCAACAGTAAGAGGGCTAGTAAAGGCATAGCACAGATATGTGTACTTTTTGGGATATATAATATAAATAGCTTGTAAGCATAGATTGAATTAAGTACGTGTGTGTGTGTCTGTATGCAGCAATTTGAACAGACGTGTTTTCCTACATCTTAAAAAATGGAAAATTAGGCCGCACTTAAGTGCCACTAGAGACTGGTTGTTGATAATGAGGAAACTTGTCAACATCATCACAATTATAGACAATGGCTTGTGTGTGCGCGAAAAGTCTTTTTTGTTTTCTTTTTACTCCTTTGTTGTAGTCTTGTTTGTTTTCATTTCGTACAATAATAAATAATAATAAGAGAAAATGCATACATTTAAATAAAATATAGTGGAAAAAAAGACAAAAAATTTTAGTAGTAGTACTAGACCCAACTTTTAGTATACCGATCGACTCAGAAAGTAGTTCTTATAAAATCCATCCCTCCGTCCGGCTGACTGGCTTGCTGGTTGTCTCTATGAAACCTTGTGCGCAGAGTACAAATCAAAATTTTAAGGATACTATAAGAGAAATTTGGTACAATTGTCATAAGGACGGAGTCTATTAAAATTGGTGAGAATCGGTCCAGAATTTCACATGATTCCCATTTGAACATCTTTCCAAAATAGTCGCTCATAAATAATTTTTATATCGGTAATTAGTTTAAAATTTGTCAGAAATTTATTTTATTGCAATCTAAATTATATCCAAAATGTTATTGGACTCGCTCTATATATGACGATAGCTCCCATACAAATAATACTCCCGAAACTGGCTCTTAGTTCAACAACTCTCTTATAAATGTTGATATTGACATAACATTTTGTGACCATAACTTTAAAAATACTATGTCATGACAAAATAATGTGCTGGTAGGTCAGGGACTAACCATAGCTCCCATATAAACTCCATTCCTAAAATCACTTAAAGACAAGCAAATGTGATATCGATGAATTTATCATAATATAAATAACATTCGCCACAAGGAACTTTTACATGAATCTTATACTCATAACATAATTTTGTTCTGTCGGGTCCATGATTGCCCATGGCTGAAAAATATGGTATATGTAGTCCTGAAAATGCTTAATACGAATATTCATTGCGTATAATTCGTCGTATGTTTTAGTATTGTGTTTCTAGCATAAATCTTGTATACTTCATAAAAAAAGAAGAAAACATTTATTTCGACTAATATTTCTTCAAACCTTTTGTTACAAACAAGGAGAATTTATACAGAAAGAGTTATGCTGAATGACCTTTTTATGAATTCAGTTTGTGTATATGTAATTTAAATGTCAATGTACATATAAAAAAGGGACATCTGGTAATATTGCCCATATTTCTGGTGCGGTCACCTGAATGAATTCGTCTTCGTTACGAAACTATGTTCAGGGGTCCCTGGGAAAAAAAATGATTTCTCAAAGGGTCTGAAAGGCTACCAACGCTAGGAACCCCTGATCATTTCTATTTACACAGACAAAAATTATCAGTAGTTTTTTTATCAATTAAAAAAATTGCTTAAAAAGTGTTGCAATTTAATTAATGTATTAATTGAATCAATATTTTTTTTAGTTGAAAGAAAATTAGAAATATTATTTTGACTTAATAAACATTTAAGTTATTTTTAAATAAATTTTTAATAAAAATTTTAATTATATAACAAAAAAATCTTAATTGATTTTTTCGTTGAAAATAAAATAATTTGAACTTGTTGAATTTTTGTTGGGAATTGTCAAAACCTGAGATATATTTAATTAAATCAATTAATAATGTGTTTGAAACGTCAAAGTTCTTTGATTATTTTTTTAATTAAAATTAAAAATATAATTTATTGGAAAAAAGTAGTTCACAATTTTACAATTTTTAGTAATCAATATAAACATTTTGCTAATAGGTGCAAAATCAACAAACTGTTTGCTTGATTGTATGAATTTGGTGATTGGTGTTATTTATTGAATTTTTTCTGTGTATGGAGTTTCCTTTTATTTAAATTTAAATGTTTTTTTAAAAAAGAAAAAACAATTGCATATACAGACTTTTCCGTTATAAAATAAAGCGGCTGTTTATTAAAGATGCCTTACTGGCGCGTCTCAATGGCGACATTTTAACAACAGTTTTGGCAAAAGACTCACATTTTAGTTTTTTGGCTCAATAAACATCGTTGCTTTAATATTATTTTTTTTTTTTTGTCAAAAAAAAATTAAGATAAATACAATCGTATAAAAAAGTCACTACAAATCACAATGATATTTGTACTTAAGTCTCTTAACAGATTCTATAGACAATATTTGTTAATGTAAAAGAGGATATGAAAGAATAAAATAAAAATGTGTATAAAAAGTGCCATACATATTTGTTATTGTTTACAATTTATTTTTGGACTTTGAGGTAGATCATTTAGTAATAGTTTTCTAGTTACAATAATCAAGAACTAATTAACCTTTATTTAAATGTAACTTTGCCCTCTTTTGGATTTTAGTATGTTTGTTTGTTTAGAATGTGAAAAATTTTAGTTAATTTAAAGTAATGATTAAAGAATAAAACATAATTAATTTAAAAGAAATTTAACCTTTTTATAATAGTCGAATTTATAGACAAAATTAAAATTTTTCATAAAAAACATTAATAACAATTGCGATTGTTCATTGAACTGTTGGATTATAATTGAAGTTTTTGAAATTTTAATTAGGCTTAAATTCATCAAAACTAATTTTCATTAAATTATTTTTAGTGAAAGAAGGAATTTGCAAAATGAAACGAATTAAAATTTATTGATAATTTTATTACTGACTGAACACATGCACAGAAAAAACTGTTTTATCAATTAAAAAAATGGTTTAAAAAGTATTTAAATTTAATTAATGTGATAATTGAATCAATTATTTTTTTAGTTGAAAGAAAATTAAAAATTTAATTTTGATTTAATTAACATTTTAGTTGTTTTGAAATAAATTTTCAATTAAAATTTTAATTAAATAACAAAAAATCTTAATTGACTTTTTTCGTTTAAAATGAAATAATTTAATATTGGGAGTTGTCAATATTTATTTAAATAAATTAACACATTCTTTGAAATGGCAAAGTTTTTTGATCACTTTTTTAATTAAAATTAAAAATATCATTTATTGAAAATATTTTCTCAAAATTTTAAAATTTTTAGTAATCAATATAATAATTTTGGTAATAGGTGCAAAATCAACAAATTGTTTGCATGATATTTTGAATTTAGAACAAATTTGGTGATTGGAGAAATTTAATAATTTTTTCTGTGTGATTGAACTTGGGTAAAATTTACATGTTTCGAGAATAACCACATTGCCATCATCACAATTTTTGGCGTTCTACCGTTTACACCACTGCGGTCGGTGCTTGTCAAAAGTCAAACGTCAATCTTTAATCAATGATATTGGTTTTATCAAAAATTTTAATTCGTTTCATGTTGTTAATGCCTTCTTTTACTAAAAGTATTTTAATGAAAATTAAATTTGACAAACCTAAGCCAAATTAAAATTTCAAAAACTTCAACAAAAACATTAATTTAAAATATGTTAATGATATTAAGGGGTTTCAAGATATCGCTTAAAAATCTCGAAATCTGTGCAAACTGTGCAAACTGTGCATTTTTACGCCCTAGAAAATGAACTGTCAAAAATTGTATGAAAATCCATTTACACAAACTTTTTAAATTTGCCCAACAATTTTGACTCGTAAACTTGCGCTTATCGTCGTTTTCAATGCAAAATTCAAGTGTTTATAAATCACAAATCAATAAATTCTTGCAATAATTTGAGCGAATTATTCTTTTGGGTTTCTTTATACATTTTTAAAAACAAATTTCACATTTCAATCACAAATTTAAATTTTTTTTTTTTTTTTTGTAATTTATTTTTGTATTGACGTTTCTTACAGAAGGGCATTAATAGTTTGAAATTATACAAAAACTAAAAAGGGTTTTCGTTAAACGAGTCTCGCAAGTTTGCGCTCTTGCTCAAATGGCAATTTTAAGCAATATCATGAAAACTCTTATAAACATTTTATAAAGAAATCGATTTGTGATCAAATCCAATTACTGTTGATACAAAAAATATTATTGGACGGTTATTAAGGGCTTTAACTTAGTTTCTCATTTATAAAAAGATCGATTTGGCATAATCTGAAAATACCTATTTTCACACAGATTTTTGATCTTTTCTCGATTAAATGCATTTTTAGGTAATGAGAGCCGATGTTATTTTCTTTATATACAAAAGGAAAAATTTGTATGTATTTGTGAAACATTAAGGCGATAGCATATTTTTGTCCTTTGGTTGATTTAATGATTATCTAAGAAATTATAACCTCTCATAGTTTCTTTATAAATTTATTTTTGATAAAAAGTTTCGTTATTTCAAAGAAGGATCACATATTTTCTCAAATATTAGCGCTTATAAATTTTCCCCCTTAAGCCGATTTGATGCTAATTTAATGAATTAGAGGCAATTCTTAAAAAGAAATTGAACTTTTGATGAAAGTAAAAGTTATTGATATGACAGTGTCGGAAAAAATAATATGGACGACATCTTTCTTTCAAATAACATGTCGTAATAAATTTTGCATTAAGCTCTTATTTATGAAATTTACTGTAAAATTCTTTCATAGAGCACCTCGGGGGAACTTAAAAAGTTAACTTGGGATGTATTAATTGACAAATTAGCAGGTGATGTGGCATAAGTTTTAAGAAACTTAGCACTCAATTTGTTCCGCTACCGACGCCAATCTCAATAATTCAATAAAGCGGGGAAGCGAAGAAGTAATCAAAATTAAAGGATCTTCTACCAAATATTAAAAAATTATTTGGATTTGATAGTAAAATGTAGCAAAATATAACTAAATATGGTTTCCTTGAGAAAGTAAATACACCAGATTTTGACAACGTAATAATTTTACAACGAGAGGAAATATAAAAACGAAATGTTACACATAAAAAAAGTCGAACAAGAAAAGAGAATGAACAACCGAACCGATATAGAATATTTCTCAAAGACTTCTTAAAAAAATGACATCAGTTAGTGCAATATTATACTTATATTAAACGTTAAAGTGATAATTGTTTGATTATTGTTTCTCATTGTTTTGTAAGTTTTTGTATTGTTATGCTAGAATTGGTACAGTGATAAAATAAATTTATTTGTATTATTACTATATTTTTTCTATAGATATCCTGATGATGGTTACCGATGGTAGCCGAAATATTGGATAAAATAAATAAAATAAAATATTTTAAACACTGACCTCGAGCCTTATTATTTACGTAACAAAATATAAATAAACTTATTATTTTACCTAAACATATTTTTAACTACACCAATTTTTCACATACAGCTGGAATGTAGCTTTACTTTTTATAATACATATATGTTTATTTTTCACCTTATTTATAAAAAAAAACTTAATAACAATTAAAGAAAATTTGAAAAACTGACATTATTTTTTTCAACACTGTATTTATTGAATTTGAGCCAGTTTTTCTTTCTTAATAGAATTTTATTAAAAACACTAATGTGATGTTTCCAAGTGACAGGCGTTTTATTGTGTAGTAATAAAAAATTTTTATAAATTTTATTAAACAACCAATCGCCTGTAACTTGGAAACAGCTCATTAATTAACTCCCTCTGAGCTATTAGATATTTTTCTTTCCTCGACTGAATATTAAAAGAAAAATCTGTTTTTAATATAAGTTTTTTTAAGAACAGTTTTGATGATCACATATTTTTGCTTTTTTCAAAAATAAGGGGGCAATTTTAATTTCACTCAAAAGTCTATTATTAAAAAAAAATCTTAGTTTTTTGATCAAATATTTTATTTTCCAATTGGATGTTTAACTAGGAAAAATGTGCTAATTCTAGTATTTGTAATATAAAAAATTGTGTTGTAAAACAGGAGTGTTTTATTTACTGTTAGATAAAACAACCTAAATCAGACACTCTGCCATCATACCAGGTCACATTTTGCACTCTGCCTGGCAATTGACGCCACGCATCTGTTTGAATTGGCCACATGAGACGGAACACTTTTTTTTGGCTCACAAAAGACAAGATAAAAAAAAAACACTCTTATAATAAATGTAGCAAAAAAAAAGGAATAATGTTCATAGAAAATGTGAATTCATGCGAGCTTAAAATTGAAAGTTAATTGCTAGGGAAATAGTTTTTACAAGTTCAGACAAATCTTTTATTTATATCTTAAAAAAAAATAATAACTAAAACAATAACCAGGCAGTGTAGAGTATGTCAGTTAGGCCCATGGGACGAATGCTCGTAAATTCTATTTTTTTCTTTATTTTTCCTTGTTTAAGCTAATTTTTGTTTTTTGTATGCGACTTTGTAGTAAATGTAACCACAATCGCTTTTATACATGTATGTCAGTATGTAGTGCACATATTTAGGTTTTGTATTTTCAAGAATGTATGTTTTTAAAAGTGAATAACAACATTTCACAAAATTAAATATTAATGTAACGTGCTGTGTTAGAAAACATTAACATCCCTAAACACTCTCCAGCTTTTACGTTCGCAATCAAATTCCTACTCTTACTGATACATGAGTATATCTACACAGTTATTGAAATGTTTATAAACATTTCATTAGTTAGGGGATAAACTAACTTTCCTTAAGGAATGAATATGAGTGATCAAATTAATTTTTAATTATGTAGGAAAATAACATGAAAACCAAAGTCCGGTGGGGCACTCGTATGGGGCCAGGTGAAGTAATAGCCCCGGTAGGCTAGTTGGTAGTGAGCTAGCGTAGGGGGCAAAATACTTCTTGTAAGAAATATATGAACCAAATATGGTCCTCCTAGATGATACGGTATGTGCGCTATCGTGCCAAAGTGCCTATTCCTGGAGGATGTTTGTATAGGCTCTAGGTGAAATAATAGGTCAATTTAGCTTTTATTGAAAATCAATAAAAGTGTATAAATACACTTAGAATATTTGAGCAAACTTTTATCAAGCTAGCTCGATAACGCACTAAAATCCTTAACTCGGTTGGACAATTGTGTGGCGGCCAGTTGAAATAGTAGACCGATTTAGCTGATTTTTAGCATTTACTACCTCTTATAGTTACAAAATATTTGAGTCAAATTGGGTGCTCCTAGTTCATATGGTATGGACGCTGCTGTGCTAAAACCAATTTTTCGGAGGAAAAAGGTAGTAATTTGTATATAACTAAGATCATTTATGGATCGATTTCGCTCATTTTCACAGCTTAGTTTGGATAAAATTAAAATGAAAAAATTAAGTTCAAGAAATTTAAGAGAACTTCGAAAAGTTAAGGTTTATGGATAACAATTTGAGATTTATAAATAAAAAATTAGGGGCAATCGTGGTATTTTACTCATATCTGGTCATTTATGCACCGATCTGGCTAATTTTAATGGCAAATTGTAAAGAACCATATATGATAGAAATACATAACAACCTATACGGGGTCTTCGGAAAATCCTTTTCCGAAAGATAATCATATTCAGAAACACATTAGAGATAATCATGCGTACCTAATGCAACGATTAACTCGAATCAGCAAAATATTGACATTGGCATTTTAAGAACCAATCCCCAAATATAATATAATATATATCTAAAACTTCTTGAATAATCAACAAAACTTTGGCATCTAATTTCAATGAAAACTTGTTAATAGTTTTCTGCTTATAAATCAATCATAATAATTTCGAATTCCGCAGGGACATAAGTGCCATACTATTTAGAAAGTTATGTAAATATCTCGAAATTACGTCCGTCAATGTTACGCAGATTATTTTTCTAGGGTTGAAAATACTCTTATTTTGAATGTATTTTCTCTCCTAGCCAGCTTAAATGACACATCCTTATTATAATTTTTAACGAGGACATTTTAGAAGAAATGTTTTGAAAAAAAAAATGTTAATGTTAATCTTAATGCAAATTTCATTTGTTTCATCATTAATTATTTTTGGAAAAACAAGATAAGGAATAACTTGTTCATTTTTTGTGGAATTTTAAATAATTTAAATAGCACAAAAAATTTAAGAACAAATTTAAGTAGCAATAACTTGAGATAAAAATATTTTTAAAAAATCTTAAAAAAATTGTTTAATGAATTTGAAGCTTATATGAACTTTAATGCTAAATCTTTGCTGGATAATAAGCTCACTTATTTAACCTCTACTGAAAACATAAACGCAAATTTAGTTTTTTAACATAGTTTTTATCTTAACAACCAAATAAACTTCCTCTTCCCTAACAAAATATCAAACACCCACAATCATATGCTCTAAATAATAAAAAAGTTTTAATTTACACTTTCCAACATTTTAAGATTGAAAAAAATCCGTTAAAAATAGAAAAACTAAAAATTACTCTAAAATTTTTTGAATATAAAAAACTACAAGTATGAAACTAGAGGAAAATCACAATGGCATTCTAAACCCTAATATAATGAAAATTTTTTCTTACTCATCCCCTTTGCAGCTTCTTACATCGGCTACACTTCTATACAACACTTTTCTTGTGTTAGCGGTTTTTACAAAATGGCACATTATGTCCGCAACCTGCGATAAGTACAAGAACAGCAATTCAAAGACAAGTAGGCAATTGTTTGAGAAAACAGTTTAGAAAAACGTGAAAAGAAATAAAACAAACAGATAAAAGGTACTTTTAGGTTTGAAATTAGTAAGTGCTTGCATGTCACAAGTAGTTGTTTAACTGTAGCAATTACTAGATGTTTTTGTAGTCATTAGCAACAATTTTAAGAACAACATCAAAATCATAGTCATGATTCTCCTCATCATGCAGTCAACAAGCGGAAAATATACAAGAATTAACAACTGCAGCGACCTCCGCAGTACCATTTAATTATGACGAAACATTGTAAGACTTTTGCAAGGCAATTTCAAATTGAAAGAACTAGGAAATGTAGATTACTAAATATGTACTCAAGCCTAATTTACACATATGCAAGGGTATTTTCTTACTTTAGAAAAGTTTTCTAGCGTGTACTGCTCAGGTACTTGTTCTGTAGTTAATCGGGGGAAAAAGTTGTGCTTAATTTCCTTAAGTTTCTTTATCAAATAGAAATAACTAAAACAAGACTATTGTACTCTTATTACTACTAAACGGCGTCATTTTAAAATCCGTTGAAAGTCATACAAACAAATTTAGGCCCTTATTGTGTAAAACGCAACGCAACGCAAAAAAATACATTGAAAGCAAAAACAAAGTCAAAAATATTTTATAATTTTGTTGTTGCTTTCTACAGAAAATCATATGTAATTTTTAAATTTCATAAGCTGCATATCTTGTGGCGTTGGCGTTGTTGGCGTATACGCTGAAATTATTTTTCTAGGATAAATGGAAATTTTATTAATTTAAGATAATAGCCGACGGTGTTGAAAAAGCCCTTCATCTATAATCACAGCACTTTATTTGTCACAGCTAGTATTTATTTCTATATTAGCAGTTAGAGAATTAGTCAAAAAAGTCAACGATTGTTAATATACTAGTGATGTTACGAATGTCAATTTTTGATATTCACGAATACGTCAATATTCGCCAAATACGAATATCCAATCTAAAATTAAAAGCCACTCGATATTTTAAAATGTATTGAAAAATGCTCCCATTTACTCTATTTATATAAACAATAAAAAACTGTCACACTACTCAATGTACAGGGTGGCTGATGAAAGCCACTCCTAAAAGAAAACATGATCTGAACGGCAACGTAAATAAACAAAATTGTCGCTTATGGAGTGGTTCCAACTCAGAAATACTGAATGAGCGGGAATTACATCAAATTCGCGTCACAGTGGGTGTGCAGTTTCTTCACGCTGAATTGTCGAGCCATACTTCTTGGAACAAAACGAACACAGCGTTACGGTTACTGGAGACCGTTAATTGAGAATTTTTCTATCCGGAACTACGCCGAAAGGAATTCCTTTAAACTCTATGTTGTGCAACAAGATGGTGCATCGGTACACATTGCTCAGCCGTTTATGGCCGAATTACGCATAATATTTCCTGACTGGCTCATTTAAAAAAACTCAACCTTCCGTGGGCCTCTCAGGTTGCCTGACCTAAGGGCGGACATTTTAAGTCAATTATCTTTAAGACTAATTAATGTATTTTTAATACAATTCAATACGCTTTTAAATGAAAAAAGATTGAATCAACTCCATGCATTACAAAAAAAGTTATTTTAGTTTCTTTACGTAGCAAAATTCATGCAAAAATCATCAGCCACCCTGTATCTAACATTATTATGACATTCCGATGGCAGAATTTGAAATTATCAACTTCGCGTATGAATGACACAACTTAACATTTTAAAATTTGTATACTTACGGACATGGTGGAAAATAAATAAGGAAAAATACGAGGAAAATTTTTTAAAGGTAAATCGTTTCATTTATTTTGGTACAATATATTGAAGGACATTTTAGCTTTTAATGGGAAATACAAGTATTTTTTAAAGAATTTGTACAATTAATAAAACTAGCTTCTTATAATTGAAATTGCTTTTAATAGTAAATTTTGCACAAATTCATTTTTACAGAAAATTTTGCCAAAATTTTCTTTTTATAGCTATTTTTGCTAAAATATGCTTTTTATATGAATTTTTGCCAAAATTTGCCTTTTAAAGAAAATTTTTTTACCAAAATTTTCTTTTTATCGAAATTTTTGCAAACAATTGCTTTCGATAAGAAATTTTACAAGAATTTTTTTTTTGATAGGAAATTTTAATAATAATTACTTTTTATAAGATATTTTACCAATATTTGCTTTAGATGATAAATTTTAAAAAAATTCGCTGTTTTAAAAAACTTTTACAAAAATTGGCTTTTTATAGGGAATTTTACAAATTTTTTTCGATGTTAAAAATTCTTTTCGAATATTAAAACATTTGTTTGTTGTGCTTAATTACCTTTTTTTAATAATTGATAAAAAAAAAATTATGAATTTTATTGTTGGAGGATAAGCTGTTCCTATGCGCATTTTACTGGTTGCTAAGGCCAGATCATCAGGAAACGTCCTCCTAAATAATTTTAGAAAATCCAAAGCTATCAGCAAACGAGACTACAGAGGGAATGAGAATTACAAACACTCAAAATGTCTTATTTGCAACGATATCAAAGCTTAAACAAAATACCAACAATAAAACAGTGACTTTATCTTTTCTTACATTCCCCACTACAATTCGTTGGAATTCTCCCATCATTAATTGTCGTTGTAAGTGGGTAAAGAAAAAAAATATTAAAAAAAAAACAAATTGTTTTTATTGTTTTGAACTGGCAAATTATTTTTATTTCGTTTTCTTGCAAAAACAATAAAAGCAATTTGTTTTTGTTTTTAATGAGTTGTTTGCTTATCCTCCAACAATAAATTTCAGTATTTTTTTTATTAATTATTATAAAAAGGGAATTAAGTACAACAAACAAAATCTTTTAATAAATAATTGTATTCCCAAAAACAATTTTGATAATAAAATTTTTCCAAAATGTTTCTATTTATTGTAAACTTTGCTAAAATGTTTTTAATTGTTCTTTTCAATTATGCAATTGATTGAAATTCGACAGCCCAATTCCAAAACGTGTTATGTCGACTTAGCGTGTTTTTTATATTTACGTTTTGAATTAAGTATTGTTCAACTGTTAGTGTTGATCGGCTTATCTAATCTTAAGTTATGCACAAAGAAGTAACGCGTTATATAGCTGAATGTGTTATTTTCCGTAAACTTTAAGAGGATTTTCTGCAAAATTTACTTTTTCGACTTAGCATGTTTTGGAATTGAGCTATCAAATTGCAAAGTAGAAATTTGACAAAGATTAATTTCAACACTAATGTAAATAAAAGGTTCAAACCAAAAAAAAAATATTTTCTTAATTATTTAAGATCTGCTCTGTTTATTCAGTGAGTAAATTAATTTCACACGTATAACGAAATATGTAAATTTAGAAAGTTTGCTTTAGTTTGCCTGTCTTTTTATTTACTTCAAAATTATTCCAGCAGAAAATCATCCAAAAAATCAAACTAACTATTTATTCAACCAACCATCAACACACACTACTTTTACAAAAGTTAAATACGAGACCTGCTTTCATTCGATTGCTAAACAAACATTTTAATTTTATTTTTATTTTTTTTAAACTCCAAGTGCCAGGCTGAAGGAAAGATTGTCTTTTTATCTTCTGATAAAGAAATGCACGTTTATTTTTTTTGATATTTAAGTTGTCAGACAGTCTTATTTTTTTATAAAGGAAGTTGTGAATAAAATTTTTTTGTAAATCGTTTTTTTAATCGATATCATTTTAATTGTATATTTGCCTGATAAAGGCCACATTTGGATAAATAATAATGACGAGGCTGAATTCAGCGCTTTTTATCGTTAGTGATACAAAACCACACAAAATTTAGAGAAATATATGAAATAAATATAAAATATTTGCAACATTTACTTGAAGACACAACGGCATTTGTGATATCTTCCATTAATAAAATGTTACCATCGGAACCGCAAACACCACTTCTTATCGTCTTTTTTTAGGCAAATTATTAAACTGCAGCCAAAATCTAAAAAAAAAAATTGTGTTGGAAGTAAAAGAATTATCAGTCAATAGGAACAACCTCTGCAGCAAAGTCTGGCTCGCATTTGTATATGTAAATATACTTGAAGTATTAAACTGCCTTGTTATATTCATACAACTAACTAAAGTTTTATGGTTAATCCTACTACTTCTCTTAATGTAACTTTTTATCATAGCAGTATTTAAAAAATAAGTAAAATCAAATATAAATGCCTTAACGGTGGCAACTTCCTTGTAATGACCCAACAACGGCAATCACAGCGATAAAGAAGCCTAAATATATACTACACTTAACAAAATGTATCCATAATGCGATAATAAAAAATATGACTAAATTAAAAATTACATTTTAAAATTTTCCATAACTAATTTTTAGAAATATTTCAGAGTTCTACCTTTAAACTTTTTATGTGGTGCTTGTTTCTATAACAAAAGTTTAGTTACCGTAACTTTTTGACTACTTGGCCTGTTCAGACTAACATCAACATACTAGAACTAACTTAGGCCCTAATTGTGTAAAACGCTCCGCAACGCCAAAAATTACATTGAAATCAAAAACAAAATCAAAAATATTTTATAATTGTGTTGTTGCTTTCTACATAAAAACACATTGCGTTTTAAAATTCTTAACGACACAAGTTTAAAAATTTAGGCCTTCTATATGGCCATATTTTGGGATCTACAAATATTATCCATTACATTTATACTCATATATTTTTAAGACAGATTTGCAATGGTATAAACATCTTGCTTATCTATTTCCTCTTTTAGAAGTCCTTTAAAAGACTTCTCTTTTCTCTCTCTGCAAGAAATCAGTGAATTTTCAAAAAGGTTTTTTTAATAGGAAAGACTTCTGCAGGCCTTCCTGACGGGCTGGTAGGATATTAATTGCATGTTTTAGAAAGGAAAATAAGTCTTTCTCTAAAGCCTTTTCAATTAAATCCTTTAGAGTTTAGTAACAAATACTCGAGTAATGACTTAAGCAAATGTCAACATTAACAACCATCACAAACACATGCAACATGAGTCATATTTATTCAACAACTGCCAAAAACCAATATTGATATTTATTGCAACAAATTAGGGCTCAAACAATGATTTGTTACAAAATAATTTCAAACATAAATAATTTGTAAGATTTAAAACAAGTTCTAAAAATAGTATAAAATAACCCCTGCCGAAAATTCTATGGATTTAATAACGAGTTATAACAAAACTTGTGCAAATAATAATATTAATGTTGTTTCTTCTTATTTACAAATTCACATTGTATTTTTTTCTTTTGTAACATTCTGAAGTGCGAAAGCTTAGCGGTACCATCAACAGAGTTTAAATACACATGAAAGGCCAATGTTCAGACATGGCCTTAGTAAATACAACATAAACGATAAGAATAAATTCCTTAAATATTTTTCTGAGCAAAATGGCGACAATGAAAAATTTTAAGCCATTAGCACAAAATTTTTCTTTTCAGAAATTGAGCTAGAAAAAAAATTGTGAAGTTTTCAAATTTGTTAACAATAACAAATCGCACTTGATCAACAAGAGGGTATTAAATCAAAATTTTAAAATTTTTCAGTAGAAGCAAAACGATTTTTGATTAAATATAACAAATCGCACTTGATCAACAAGAGGGTATTAAATCAAAATTTTAAAATTTTTCAGTAGAAGCAAAACGATTTTTGATTAAATATTTAAAGCATAGAAAAAAGAAAAAAAGAATTTTAAACCAAGCGTTTTATTACCACCGATTTTTCTCAAATAAATATATTAAAAAATGAATCAAGTGCAAAATTCATTTGTGGTTATTGAGTCTTTTATACGTTTTTTATCATTAAATTATTTCTATCAAATGTTGTCATAATGAAAAAAGAACAGATGCGAAGCAAAATGAGATTTCGCTAAAAAGAAAAACAACATTTTTTGTAAAAGCCTATGAAACAACGAACATTGGGGGTCAATCAAAAAAAAAGTGGTTATAAATCTGACTCCCAAAAACTACTGCTCGGATTACAAAATGTATGAACGAGTTGTAAGGAAGGACATGGGCTTTAAGAAAATGGAGTCTGTGATCGCCCTGTTAGAACACAAGAAGGTTATGAAAACTTTGTAAAAGAAATTTCAGTTTATCTCACTAAGAGATCTCTTATAGCTTTAAAAATATTTCAGTTAGAATTTTTTTTTTTTGGTTTTCGCACATAAATTCGTTAAGCAAGGTCCACTTATATATCTAGAAATCTCTTCTTAAGTATTTCTTATAAATTCAGAAATAACAAGTAAGAAATTTTTTTGCAATATCTCAATTCGCATAGTCGTAAAGAATAATCAAATTAGAAATTTAATAATGAGTTCGAAAAATGGCTAAATTTCTACAAAAATGGATTATATATATTTTTAATACTACTCAAATATTTTTACAATTTTAATACATTTATATGCTGTTTTTACAATGTAATAAAATGTTTATCGAAAAACTGAGTTTTTAGAGAGTTTTTTATATAAATTTTACTACACGTTCAATCACTTGTGTTGTAAAAAGAGCACATTAATAAGATCTGACTTCGAATATAACTCTTAAATAATTCTTGTATCGATAAAGACATGCACCCTACTTTATGCAATAGTCGAAAATAGCGAATTTTAAAAAAATCATATGGGTCGATTACGGATGGCAACTGCACTAAAGTAGTGTTGTCAGTAGCAAAATCAAGCAACCCCGCTAAAGTTAAAATATTAAATCAAAATAAAAATTTATAAAATTTGTAGCCGAACTTAAATTAAGGTAAAATAAAAAAAGGGATGTAGTCCTTTGATATATAATATATATGTACATATTCGTAGTAGTTCGTATCAAATAGTAAATAAAATTGCCACAACGCAGATACCTCGGGTCAAATTTGTCAACAGAGAGCCACAGAGTCACTCCTAGAGGGGTAAAATGAAGGACTGACCCCCATTTTTTTTCTTCCAGACATTTTTCTCGAACATACATCTTTAAGGGCGATCCTATATAAAGTGTATGACATTTGAAAAATGCCTTAAAGAGTATGTTCTTCTCCACGACTTGTTCATACATTATTTTGCAATCCGACCAATAGCTAAGGATATTTAGACTTGTCACCATTTTTTTGAAACTGACCCCACTGTGTGTTTTAAGGCAATAAATATATAACGTATACTTAATTTCTTATAATTGAATATTATTATTTACATCAATCATACGCCTATGGGGATTATTTTGAGTTGAACAAATTTAAGAGCAAAATAATTTATAATCTTTTTAATTAACCTTCGCCTAACCGAAGGTTTTCTTTATGTGCATCGTTTCCCAATACCCAGCCGGGTGTTACTGCATGTTTATAAGGGATAAGAACAAGTTTTCGTCATACAAAAAAATTTTTTTTTTGTTTCAGTTTTTTTTTTAAGAAGTTTTCGTCATAAAAATTTTTTTCAAGTTTTTTTTAAGAAAACAATTTGTTCAGTGAGTAAAAATTTTCTTTTAACTAAAAAAAATGTAAGAAAGTTATTAAAGAAAAAAAAAAACGGAATGTTCACCCGGGTGGGTATTGGTAAGGCTAAGGTTAATCATAATTTTGTTAAAATCATTTGTGAAGTCTCATGTTGAATCGTTTAGTTTATTTTACAAATGAATTGCAAAAAATTATAACTTCTACAGTTTTATTTTAATTTTTTCGAATCAGATATATTAACTGATTTAAATTAATTAAACAAATTAAATAGTTGTCAGTTAAATGTAAATAAAACAATCAAATAATAAAAAAAGTATAGAACAAATTGTAGATTTAAGATTTAATTGACTATGACATTGTTACTTTGATACACACAATAATATTTACAGTATTTGTATAATAAAATTTTAAACAATTTAAAAAAAAAATATTATTAAAAAAAACAAAATAAATAAAGTATTTAGAAAGAACAAATTTTAAATGCGCTACACCTATAGAAAAAAAGCGATTTATTATGGTTACAGGCAAATTTTTATGTGGTCGCGCTTCACAAAATTCTATAATATAAAAAAGTGACCACTTTTATCATATTAACGCAAATGATTATGAATAAATTATTTCCCTACATTAAAGTGGCCCATATTTTATATTAAAAAATTCAAAAGGTTACATTTCTGGGTACACCCCTAATTTTTTTAGAGATAAAATATGTATTTTTGCAAAGATTGGAGATAATATACTAATTGGTACACTCAAAATATTATGTAGGTAAATCCCACAGAAAATTCATTTAAAACAACTAAAAAATTTATTTATAAAACGGATCATTTACATTTCATTTAAAATAAATGAGTTATACATACATTTTTGAATATTTTTTTATTTAATATATTCCATAAAAATGAATAGTTATTTCTTTAAAAAAATATTATTTTAGTTTGTTTTAACATAAATGTTAAAAAATTAATTGATTCGTAAAATAACTAAATTTTAATTAAATTTTAACAGTACGAAAAACGAATTTAATAACCTACAATCAGTTACTGTAATAATTTTATGAGTGAAGCCTGTACTCAAAAACATTTTACATCTATTTGTATAAAAATCCAATGCCACCCTCATTCACTTACTGACTCATCTATGCCCAGCCCAAACGGCTAAAGCTATAGACTTGAAACATGTTGCAGAGATGAGCAGATCTTCTAAGAAGGGATTTTTCGAATGGTAAGTGGGTAAAAAATGTTAAGAACTTATAAGTTCGCTTACCTGGGGTCTCCTTTACAAAACGAGATATAAAAAAAATTAATACTTATCGCTATCCATTAAAAAAAAAAATAGCGGACAGGTTTTTGGTATTTAATGAATTTTGGCTCTTTTGAGGAGTAAACGTGTAAAACTTGCATTTTGGAACTTTTTTGGTACCCCATCTATCTTTTTAACCAACAACGATAGAAACAAAAATTATATCACTTTCGTAACTTAGCTCAAAAATACAAATATAAATTTTGAAATTCAAACCTATTTTTAATACTTTTTATAAAACATTTTTCTGCATTCATTGAAATCAACCACTATATAGTATTGAATTATTAGATACTTCGATAATGAGAAAAAAAGGTATAAAAAGTAGGACAGCTGTGGAAAATATTAATATGAAAAGAGTTTGAGCGTCTTATAAAGAGGTTTCGTACCTCAACCTTGGAAGTACTAATTGTCAGAAGAGTAAAACTTCCTCAAAGACAATCATCCTGAATGATAGAAAGTAATATATCGCAATAAATATACTAACGAAGTTTTCAACCAATAGTTAATCTGATGCCGTGCTAACGGGAGCTACTGACTTCCGTGCTACCAGATAGCAAATCCGGTCAGCCGAGATCGCAAGATATTGTTTTAAATATTAAGGGGGTAGTCTAGGATGACTTTAACATTTTCGGACCACCCTACGCGATATTACGTCGACAAACATAGTGTGACAGTGTTTGTGGTGGTAATCAGGGCTGTCAGATGTATCGATTTTTCGCCAAACATGTCGATTTATAAACTTATTTTGCGATGAAATTTTGTGTTTGGCGCCATGGCGATGTTTTGGCGATATTTAAAAAAGTTGGTGATTATTTTGGAGTCAAGAATGAAAAATTATCAATAACAATTTTAATTAATTTCATGTTGTAAAATTCCTGTCTTCATAAAAATAATTTAATGAAAATTAAATTCAATGAACTTAAGCCTAATTAAAAAATATCAAATTTGGATTATAAACTTATCTTAATATTAGTATTACTGCTGACACTATGGATGTCCGTCTATTTGACTGGCTGGTTGTCCATGTAAAATTTCTGTATACAGCTCGCAGTTTTGGAGGTAATTTAATGAAATTTAGTACAAAAGGTCTAATTGTTATAAGGATAAAGCCTTTTTATGCTGAAAATCAGTCCATAATTTCAAGTCACCCCAAAACAAATTTATAAGGTTTTATTGCCCACAAGCCACCTAATTTTACTCGTATTTCGATAAAACTTGGTCTAAAAAACTAAGTAACGTATATTGCAACTTAACCATCCTATCAAATTTTATTAGAATCGCTCCATATTTGGCCATAGCTCCATTATAAAAAGCACTGCAGAAAATAGAATTCAATGTCATAATTTTATGGGTGGGTTTATGTCATGGCAGTGCATTATGCTAGTAGATCCATAATTATGTTTGTAAGAGAGGAGGCCATAAGCACCACGACCCAGAGGATCTTTTGTGCAGCCCATACATCTCACCATGTCAGGTTCAGGCTACGTGGTGAAAGAATATAAACATCAGTTGGGTTCATAATTTGCCCCGCAATCTAGAATTAAGTCACTCACTACAATCATTTTAAGATGAAACCCCTCATATAAATCTGACCTCTTATAATATTTTGTTTTAATACATTATTGTTCATGGGTCCCAAAGAGAGTGTATCCTTTCTCGAAAATGTTTCTTTAAATACTGTGGTGTATGGTATCACATGGTGGGGCTTGGCCGATTTATTTTCTTACATGTTTTGGTATTATTTTCGCTTTTAGAAAAACTGTCTGTTAAAATGTGTGATCGCAGAAGCTATAATCTGTAGGGTACACAGTAATTAGTAACAAAAAATAATAATAATGTCAGTACGTTTAAAATACTTTGTAAACTAAACGTATCAATTTTTAATTATATTAAACCAATATAATTGTTATACTTGTTAAAAAAAAATTCTAGTGCCTTATAATTTGTTTTTATTTTATAAAATATTTATAATTTAAATATCACAGAATTTAGCAAACAAATAATAATTTATTAAATAAAAGTTAAAAAAAATACTGTTAATTTAATTTTATTTGTATTGATTTAGTTTTCTAACCACAAATGTGAAACAATTTGCCACAAATATGGCAAAAATAGCTGAATCTTGTCAAATGTATATACAAATACAAAAACGTTTACATGACCACATTAATATTTGTGTATAAATATCTTTATTAATAATATGGTTAAACTACCTTAACCAATAATAACGAAGAACATGAAAGAGTTAAAATGGTAAATTTGAAAACCGCAACATAATTTATGGGATATTCTTCAGCAGAAATCTAAAAGGCAGAACTATCCAGTTCAAACTTGTTTGCAACAAACACCAAACATTCAAATGTCTGCAACATTCCACAGAAAAATGAATACGAAAATGGCGTAAAAGATTTCACTCCCAAAGGCATATGCGTTTATTTCACCTCTAGAAAATATTTTTACTTAGAAATCTCCATTGAGCTTTTGGCCGTTTTCTGGTTTTTCTTGAATTTTAACACAAGAGTTTTATTTATCAGGTTTAAACGAAAAAGAACAAAATTCGCTGGCCAAATGATGTCTAGAAACTTAATGACTCTAAATATTTCTTAATAAGAACTCAAATGAAAACAAAAATTTTATTTTCCTTAATTATTCAAATTTTTCTTTTATTTGATGATGGCTGGGCCACCGCAAAATAATTTATTGCGCTACTTTTAGCAAAAAAAAAAAAAAATCTTAATGAAATAAAAATATCAACTGCAAAAAGCAAGAAAAAAAAGTAATAAATTAATTTGGTAATTAAAAAAACAACTGTCCTTTTCACAAATAAAAAACTAAAAAAAATAAGTATTGCCATAAAAGTTGGCCAAAATACAAACCCAGAAAAAGGAAATATAAAAAAGATATATGAGTAAATAAATGAATGAAAGGTGCTTGTTTTTTAATTAATTTGTTTTCTCTCGCTCTCTCCCCCTCTTTTTCTCTTTTGCTAGTTAAATATAAAATAAAAAATACAAAATTGTCCTTAAACACGAAGAGTTTTTTGTTTGTTTTTACAATTTGTTTCTGTAACATTTTGCCAAACCGACCAACAGACCACATTTCAAATGGTGCGTGAGTTGAAGTGGCAGGATTGTTTAACGAACTAAGGGCAGATTACAAGGGAAGGAGGACATGGTATGAAATTTTTGCAGTAGTGTTAAAAGTAATCAAAATTTCAAATGGTAAAGAAGAAATTTTAAGGATTTTTATTTGTAAAATAATGTGTCGTTTGCCATTTTTTATTATTATTTTTCTAGTGTTACTCCAAAAGGGAAGATATAAAAGCAAAAAAAGTTACTACAACACAAATCGGGAAATTAGACATAAAATTTTTATATATCATTAATGACTGTGATTGGATTTGTTGTAAAAAAGTTTCTTTCACCAAGAAATGTTATTATTATTATTGATTATTTCTAGTAGTGTCACCTTTTTTTTATTATATGTTGCTTAAGTTACTAAAGCTAAAGAAACCCCTTTTATTGCATACAAAAATGTCTTTGAATCAGTGGTGGGCAGCATACATTCCATATGCGGTTGCATTTGTTAAAGCTACAAGTCTCCAGACTTTTGCTCCCACAAAATCCAATGATTTTTAATATGATTGTCAAATATGATGGTCAAAAAATTCAATAGAAAGTTATTTGCATTATTTTGCATTGCGCGTAAACACTTCCAATAAAAAGACAAGTCTTTTTAAAATAAAAAAATTTTCTGCATTTGAAAATTGTAAATAAAAGTGAGAAGCTTACAAAATAAAATAGAATATTTTTTTTTTTATATAAAATAATTTTTATTCTGATTGCTGCTGCAAACTATTCGCCAGTCTTATTGTTATTTTCTTCAAGAGTAGAAAAGTAAATAAAATTGTATTTTTTGTCTGTATACCGTATGTAATTAATTTTATTTTTAACAAATATGTGTGACTTTTTTTCAAATTAAAAAAGCGCTTGAAATTTTTTTTTTTTTGTTCTTATCATTTGCACTTTTTTATTAGAAAAAATTATATTGAAACCTTATAAAAAGAGTTCCATCCCGGATTTTATTCTTGCGCTCTTGTAAAAATTCTACTCTGATAAAAGGAAAAAAATCTTATTGTCTAAAAAAAAATTTTAAAGCTGTATGACTATCAAATTTCTTTATGTATTTTTGACATTTCATAATGCGTTGTTTTCACACTCTCATACATACATTTTGAATTTATTTCATTTTTTGACATGTTGTAATACTCAATATTAGATATAGTGTTAAAGAGCTTTAAGAATCAGAAGATTTATAATATCAAGCAAACAATTTGTTGATTTTGCACCTATTACCAAATTGATTATATTGATTACTGAAAATTGTAAAATTGTGAATATTTTTTTTTTCAATAAATGATATTTTTAATTTCAAACAATGTGTTAATTTATTTAATTCAATATTGACAATTCCCAACAACAATTCTAAATGTTTAAATTATTTTATTTTAAACGAAAAAAGTCAATAAAGATTTTTTGTTATTCAATTAAAATTTTAATTGAAAATTTATTTCAAAACTACTAAAATGTTAATTAAATCAAAATTACATTTTCAATTTTCTTTCAACTAAAAAAATAATTGATTCAATTATCACATTAATTAAATTTAAATACTTGTTAAACCATTTTTTTAATTTATAAAACACTTTTATCTGTGTATTTAAATTATTGTCAAATGTTAAGTTAATTTTTAGATATTTTTTTTTTAAATTCTTTAAAATTGTTTAAGTTAAATTAAAAACATTAAATGTTAGAACTTAAAACGTCTTGTTTATCTGTTAAAGTTTGAAATAATTCGTGCAAACTAAATTACAATTCCAAAGTAAATGGCTTGTATATATTTAAAGGAAGCTATTATCGTAATATCCCTATACAATCGGAAAACATACGAAATATATATTATGACTTCCGTTATTTTTTTACAACCAAAAAAAAAACGTTACACAAGTCTACTAACGGATACATTAAATGTTTAATAAATAACAAGGGAAAACTTCTCGGTACTAAATTTCGTTTTAAGGCGTTGAGGCAAAAATGTGTGTGAGTGCAAGGCAAACACTCTCTTTTATACAAATAGAACTTGAGTAACAAAAACGTGGTCTACACAAGAGCAATAACAATTGGTTTTATGTTGAAGTTGTATGTTGTATTTTGCTTTTTATGTCTTCTAAATTGTGTCAGAAAAAATATTACGATTGAAAGGAAATGTGTTTGTGTTTATTTTTTAACAAATGTGCAATAAAAGAATTATAACTAAACAATAAACAAATGAGTGTTAAGTACCTTAATTAAAGTTTTTTTTATGCAGTTGTAAAATATTTACATCTAGATTGTACAAGAAAATTTGCCATAGAAATATAAACATTTCAAGGTTAAAAATATAATTTCCTTAAATAAAATCTTAAGGTTTTTTGTGTTATTATTTGTTCCTTCTTGTTTTTAGCAGGGAAAGTCGCAAACCACAATAAAAATTATATGCAAGCAAAAAAAGCTCAAAAAGAAATAAGTTTTTATGTACAAAAGAGTTTAATTCTGCATACCTTAACCGTAGTTCCATGATCCAGAGTTGATATTTTGTTTAGAAAATCATATTTTTTGTAAACGCAAATTTCGTATAGTACACCCAGAAAAACACTATGTTTAAATATGGTCACCTCCAACAAAACTATTTTTAAAGGAAATTGTAAACATATTATGGTTAAATTTAACCATATTATTATCACCGACAATAATAAAATTTATGGGCGTTATTCTTTAAATTAATTTTGATTTGAAAGTTACAGCGAAAATGGCGGATCATGTTTTTCCGAAAAACAAAAAACGGCTAACAGGTTAAAAAAATGTTTTTCCATTTTCTTTAAAGTTTTGTTTTTATGTATTTATAATTATTCATTACTAAAAAAAATGATAATATTATTTATAATATACTAGCTTAACCCGGTGCGCTTCGCTACACTGGCATCCTATGGGAGGTATTTCCCTCCCTGCGCCTACCCGCTTTATTTTTATTTTCAAAAGTGTAGTATACCATAAGAGTGACTTTTAGAAAGTTTGAACATTCTCACTATTACAGTTCTTAAGATATGCGATGTTAAACATTGGCGTCCTATGGGGTATTCCTATACCCCCGCTGCTATTTTATTTCAATTCCGGGGCTCAGAAGATCCTACTACAAAAAGTTCAGCAAAATGCGTGCAGCGGCTCTTAAGATATGCGATAATTAATATTGGCATCCTATGGGGGGTACCAATTCCCCTGCCCCTATCGAAAAAATAAGTAGCCTATTTTATTTTTAGGGCTCACGTGATGTTACTGTAAAAATTTCAGGAAAATCGGTTCAGTATAATATTGGCATCCTATGGGGGGTACCAATTCCCCTGCCCCTATCGAAAAAATAAGTAGCCTATTTTATTTTTAGGGCTCACGTGATGTTACTGTAAAAATTTCAGGAAAATCGGTTCAGTATAATATTGGCATCCTATGGGGGGTACCAATTCCCCTGCCCCTATCGAAAAAATAAGTAGCCTATTTTATTTTAAGGGCTCACGTGATGTTACTGTAAAAATTTCAGGAAAATCGGTTCAGTATAATATTGGCATCCTATGGGGGGTACCAATTCCCCTGCCCCTATCGAAAAAATAAGTAGCCTATTTTATTTTTAGGGCTCACGTGATGTTACTGTAAAAATTTCAGGAAAATCGGTTCAGTAGTTTCGGAGTCTATAAAGCGACAAACATACAAACATACAAACATACAAACACACATAATTTCATTTTTATATATCGTTACCTTAATATAAAAAGGCCCCAACTCATCAAAAACACTTTTTACAGGAGAAGGAAAAAACTTAATAAAAGCTGAAATAATATAGCTACACAACCATTGTCAAAAAACATCTTTATTAAAATTAAACGAGGAATTCAGATTGAAATACATAATATGTATTTCTTTCGAAAAATTGTGTGTATGAGTTAGGCCTTTTTTTCTTTAGAAAAATTGTGTGTATGAGTTAGGGCTTTTTGTATTCTGCTTATAACTTCTTTATTTTTAATCTAATTTGCTTGAAATTTTAATAGAATGTGTATTAGCAACCATTCTACAATAATCAATAAAAAAAACGGATTTCCAAAAATAATGAGTTGGGGCCTTTTTATATTAAGGTAACGATATATAGATTTATAAAATTTTGTGACAAACAAAAATTGGACTTTAAAAAAATTTTATACTCATATACATAAATACATATAATAAAATTATTATTTAAATTAAAATTAAATTATCGCTTTTCATTCCAAAGTTACAGCATAAAATGTAAACTAAGGTCTTTCTTCCAAAAAAAAACAATAATGCGCCTAACGGGTTTATAAAAACACAATTTTTTAACTTTTTTCTTAAATGCTGTATTTTTATGTGCTTATAATAACTCATCAATAAAAAAAATATAGTATTTTTTTCTTCTTCTATAAATTTATCGCCACTTTGGCTACCATAGTCCCCACTGTGCGATCATTGGAATAAATATATATATTAGGGTTGGTCGACTTAGCAATCGGTATTGTGCCATAAATTAAATAAAAAAAATTATATCGCCATCGTTTTATGTATAAAATTTTACCTTGGATAGGATATATATAAAAAATTTTAAATCGGCGAATTTTTTTAACATATCTATTAAAAAAAACCCCTTGAAAATTAACGCTTAAAAAAAATTTCGACAAAAACTCATCCAAAACCTCAAGAAAAACATTTTGTTAGGAAAACTGCTATCCCATCGTTTTTGGCGTAAATTTTTACCTTGGAAAGGTAATTTTTTAAAAAAAAATGAAATCATTCGATTGTTTTATTACCTGCTAAGAAAAACCTTAAAAATAAAAGTTGAGAAAAAAGTAAAAAATTGAAACTTGAGCGCTTCGAAAATAATTTGTTTGATATGTCATAGTGAACCGTTTTTCTTCTCATGCCAAAAGCTATCGAAAAATCGATGGCACAATGTCGTCAAATTTTTGTTCTTATAATATATATATCTAAATAATTTCCGTGATCCGATAAAACATCTACTTTTTTCCTCCCCACTTTTATTATTAACAATAGTATTATCCTCTCTTCAAGAGCAACATGTTATGGTTGAAAAACAACCATGCTAATTGTTAAACAAAAGCGTTAAACATATTTTTGTTATTATAAACCATATACGGAGGCACCCATTATAAGATTTCGGCTTTTTAATACAGGACTTAGTAAACCATAATATAGATGCCGGTCATAATAATATGGTAAAATTAAACATAATTTGCTTAAAAATAGTTTTATTGGATGTGATTATATTAAAAAAAATTTTAAGAATTTGTTAATCAATCATTGTGCTAATATGTCGTCTAGAAGGTCCCCTTAAAATAACTTCAACAATATTAGTGGTGATAACCATAATTTTATTGCTGTTTGTTACAAATAATTGTAGGATTGTCGATAGAAATGAGAATGTTGCTCGCAAACATATTTCCTGTTGCTCTTAATAAAATATGATAAATGAATTTTCTCATATCAAGAATATAACTGGTTATGGTAAAAATGTATATGTTTATTTAAAACATTATATGACTGGTTCAAATATGAGATAAACTGGGTCATTGACAATATGGCTGCGATAACAATTAGTATGAATAAATGTAACATAATATTCCTTTTATTATCAAAATTTATATTAATTCTCTAGAAACTCTAAAACTGCCTATACGACTTTGTAATCAATAGAACTGCAGGGTTCCTTTTTTATTTGTGTTGGCACGTAAAACTTCTATTTTATGTGTAACAAATCATTACTGATTTAATCATAAATTTGTTGTATGTTCACCAAATACATTTACCAAATTACAAACACATACATATCTACGAATAAATATATAAATAAATACTTACATGAAAGTGTGATTAAATATTGCTAATGAAAACAATTAGTGTTGAAAGTTTACGCGACAATAATCACGTGTCACATATGAAATAAACACTTTATGTGCCTCAGTTACGGGTTTCACTTTTAAAGAGGGGTCTTTTAACACTAACCTTACCAACATGTGTTTGTGAGACACATTTTGATGTTAAAGTTAATGTATTTAGATGTTTTGATGTTAATGTCAATGTATTTAGAAAAATACTCCAGTCTAAGAATGTTTTATTAGTTGAACAATACAGTGAGTGGTTTATGAACTTTTAATTTTCGATATCAGACACTCATTTCTTCCATATGCACAATAAAATGCATTTTATTTTAACGAAGTCACAGAGCTACCCGGGTGCCCATAAGATCGATTTAATTAAAGTTATAATTGATTTTCATCTTTATTGTTCTAGAACCTTTAATTAATGATATAAATACGATTTAACGTTTTCTTATAATCATGAATTAAAGTAGACACAGATGTTCATCCTTTTTTGTTCTAGGAACTCTTATTAACAAAATAAGTGAGATTTTATTTTTCCAAATAAAAAAAACCCCGATTTTATAAGAAAACTCGATTTTCGATCATGAATTTAAGTGATCAGAAATAACTTTCTTTTTGCTCAGGACCTCTTATTAACGAAATAAATGCGACAGTACGTTTCCATATAAAAAATTTATTTTTTTAAAAAAAACTCGTGTTTTGGGCGAGAATCTAAGTGATCACAGATTTTCATCCTTTTTGGTCTAGGACCTCTAATTAAGTGCTATTATTTTTCGTGCTTTTGGGTAATCGCTCTGCTAGAAAAGTGTTGGTGTTTAAGTAGTTTCTAATGATTTCGCAAGTTAATCTTGGATTTGACAACAAATCATAGAGTATGAACTCTAATTCATCATGCTAACCATATGAAGTTTTTGGGTTACGAGTCGAAATCACTTTTTCTGAACCACACAAACAATCTCTCGAAGGTTAAAACCGATCGAACATATTTATGATAAGATTTGATGAACAATCTATAGGCTTTTAAAAACTCTTTTTTTTTAAGAAGAAGTAAAAACTTTCTTTAAATGATGCTCAACCTGCGACATTTTCGAAGGAAGAAAACTTTGTTCTGAAAAGTCTTTCGTTCAAAAAATAAGTGCGAATAAATGGCAGGTGTTTATCCACCCAAATGATTATAAAGATACTTCGGAAACATCGCATTTTTGTAATAGCAAGAAACAAATATGAAGAAAACCTGAATTTTATTACAACTGTGATTTTATTGGACTGTTGGTTTTTAATTTATGAGTTGTTTTTGAAACATGTAAATTCGACCTGAGTTTGACCCGATGTTAAGTCAACAATATTTTAAAATTAAAATAAAAAAATTATTGAATTTCATGTTGTTAACTTCCTTTTTTTACAAAAATAATTTGATGAACTTAACTCTTATTTTAAAATTGAAAAACTAAATTTTTAAAATTCTTTGAAGATTCTGGGGCTTACACATACATTAACTAATATCCTTTTATTTTCTTATAATTATTATATGTCCTGAGATGTCTTAGTTTATTTGTTTGATTTGTCGCAATTTACGCTCACTTAAAAACAACTATAACTTCAAAAAAGCAAAAAAAAAATAAGGCAAAAAGCAGTGTTACAAATATAATATAGACTATAAACTTTATTGATAACATAAACTTGTCCGCACTTTAAGACAATGTATTGCGGAAGGGTAAGAAGTTCTTTTTCTCATAAAATAACGCGAAAAATTTGTTGCACCCTTTCAAACACAAAAATATGCGAAATAAAATACAACTGCATGAATTCTTACACTTACTTATGGCTTTAAAAGTGTGTAAAAAATGTTGCTGCTTCTAACAGGATATACAATATTCTTGAAAACTCTAGAGAGCGTAGAACTACACACTTGCAACTACATTAACTCTTGTGCCAGGAAAAAGAAATGGACAAAACCAACAAAAAAAGAGCAAAAATTTAATGTTTAAAAGTTGTTTTTATAGAAGTGTTGGTGCATGCGTTCAAGTGCAATCTGCAAACGCCAGGTTGTTAACTCGAACAGGATTCAGGTAACCGGCTCTTTGATAATGTGACACGAAGAAAGTAATAACTTCAAGAAAAAATCTTCGCAGACTTAGATGTTTCAAGGTGGTAAGGCACACACAGCCATTTGTATACACATAATTATAAAAAAAACCAACTGTAAATACATCTTTTATATTTCTCTTCCTATAAAAAAAAACTTTAAAAGCTTTTTGTTCTTTTACAACTTTTTGTATTTTACTTTTTTTCTTTTGTAAAACGTCTACTTTTTCGTAATTTTTTCTTTAAAAATCTTACTAGAGTTTTTGGTTTGGAAAAAAGTTTGCCTTTTTAGTAAAAAAAATTATCTTAAGCAAAAGAAAATGTTTAAGACCGTTGAAAATTTTTTGGAAAATCAAAAAAAAAAATTTATAAAAAACTTTAAATGTATTTTTTTCGATTTCTATGCAATTTGATTCTTAAGTTTAAATAAATCCTTAAAAAGGCTTATAAGAACAAAACAAAGGAATAAATTCAAAACTGTAGCAAAAACAACAAAAGAAGCCCGGAGACCTAAAACTAATATAAAAGAAATAAAACAAAAAAAGAACTTAAAAAAATGTCTCATAATATCTAGTATAAGATAAAACCTTTTAAGGAACGTAAAGAAAAATATATTAAATATCTTTGAAGGATTTAACTGAATTGTGTAAACTTGTTTAAATTTAACCGCAGTTATGACTTCACATTACAGCCTGCGTTACCAGGTAATATTTTATTTTAATTACCAGTCAAACCCATTTTAAATAACAGCGGTGTCACAAAGAGTGTACAGCGATTAAAGAAAGGCTTTGTGTACAATTCTCAATTCTCTCCACGCAGCCACAGATATATTTCAATAATTCATACATTCATATCATTGAATGTGGCTGCAGTACATGCAAATCACTTTCATCACATTTGAATGAATAAATCTGTTTCTTATATGTCAACTACATTCATTGTATATTATATAGGGTGTCCGCCGGGAAGATATAGTACTTTGTTTTGCCGCCATTTTAGTAAACATTAGTCTTGACAGTTCATATTTGGCAGTCGTGAAGTACACGTATCTACTTTAAATTTATTATGGAAAAATATTCGATAAACCAACGTGTTTTAATGGGTAAAACATTTTATTATCAAAATCAATCGTCGATTACAGTAACGATGAGAAAGTTACCTGAAAATTTTGGGAGAAACAATGTGCCAACAAAACGCACTATTTATCGTGTAGTGAATGATTTCGAAGAAAGAGGGTCTGTAGGTGATAGGCCCAAGCATGGACCACAAGGTACTGCAAGATCGGCTGAAAACATTACTGCTGCTCAAGAAAGTGTTCAAAACAATCCATCAACCTCAATTCGACGCCGTGATCAGGAGTATGGTCTCCAAAGAACAACTTTGGCTACAATTTTGCACAAGGATTTGCATTTATTTCCATTAGTTAAGACACAACAGCTTCTTCCACAAGACCATTTACGCCATTTACAAACAAAGTAGTAAACCTTCCCGGCGGACCAAGTGCATTTTTTCGAGACCATTCATAAGTTTAAAATTTTCCTACCAACATTTTATGATTGAACAACCAACCATACACTTATTCGTACCAAATATTTAAATGTTTACCACATCAGTGGCTGTCAACAACTCCAAGTCAACGGCTATAAAATTGTCAAAGAAATAAAAAAGAATCAGCAATTCTGATAAAATTTCTCTATTTCTTATATTGCAATATTTAATTCCGATACAATGTTACAACATTAAACGAAAGTATTAAATAACTGCAGAAAATAAGAAACCTGAACATAAGCCATTTTATTGACTGACATGGACGTAAACAGAAAAAAATATGTCTTGATATGATCTCGGAAAGAAAAACTACATTTCAATATTGGTCAGGTCATAGTTCGATGTTGAAACACAATTTTTCAACCCAATTACAGTAATTAAAATTAGCGGATCAAGCATTTTTTGCATAACCAGCTCTTAAAATGGCCATCACAAGAACATAGCGATTGATCGAGGTCATATTATAATAGTATTATAGTTAAGAGCAATTTCGATTATAATTGTCAAGAAAATGCAATGGTTATATCTGGTCTGAAAGGCTAGTTGGTAATTCGCTAGTCTATCGATTAAAGAGTAACGCGTTCGGTTCCTCTTATATAATTGTTAAAGAATCGTACAGACGATTACTGAAATAATAAACATTATACGATTTGTCATCTGATGTTCTTTGACTGTAACTTTTTTTAATAAATAAATAACTTTGATTTTGATTTGGATTCTGTTTTTTATTAAGAGGAAAAAATATACCGGACAAGTGGCTGCTGCCAAAACTGATGACCGTACGAGCCCGATTTATGAAATTTTCCATTACTCTTGCCAGAACTTACGGCAAAAGGTTCACGCATTCCTGACGGATATTCTATTTGAAGACTTGAAGAATATAAAACTTATTGACATAAACTCGTGTCTTTAAGAAATTTTATTTAAATCATTGCATATTTTTTGTCCACTATTGAAGCGTATCTTAATTCAATTTTTACAACTAATGGACTTTAAAGTAAAAAAAACAAATAGGTAATTGAGCGTATAAGTCTATTTTAACTTTCATTTCATTTATGTACATAAATATGTAAATAAAAACTACATTATGTAAATTTTTCATGCATGTAGAATATAAGAGTACAATCAATCTTTAAATCGGCAGCTCAGTTCCAAAACACGCTAAGTCGAAAAAGTGAGTTTTGCAAAAGAATATCTTAAAATTCACAAGCTATACAACATTCAGTTGTATGCAAAGTACTTTTTTGTGCATAATTTTGGATTGGATTAGCCGATTAGCACCAAAATGTTTAACAATATTTAATTCAAAAACGTTAAAAAAAATTAAAAACATGTTATGTGACTGAGAATGGTTTGGAATTCAGCTGTCGGAATGTTCATTAAATATGTTGGAAAAATATTGGCAGAATTCTTTTTCACAACTTCACTTACAAAACTAGTTTAATTTTTTGTTTCACGTGTATACATTTACACATACATACACATGTATATTGCATATGTACTCGTACGGAAATAAGGATACTTTTCTACACATTCACAGACCGTCATAATGTGAAGGCATGCATGTCGAATGTATTGTTTGTTTACAAAATAAAACCAACATTTGTAGTCTGGATAAATATAAACCCTGTAGTTTTGATGAAGCAACAATTCTACACTTCTTTTCGCTATAATGGAAAGTTTCACTGGTGTCAATTCATGGGTAATTTAATTCGCAGGAATTCTTACTAAACAACTGAAATGTTTAATCTACAAAAAGTCATATTACTATAGTTCGCCAGAACTAAAGGGTTTTTAATTTTATGAATAATGTTACCTAAAACGCAAGGCGACCTAACAACCAAAAAATTAAAAAAATGTTTACGTAAAGGCATGTCTAAATACTCTAACTTACTATTTACAGAAGTGTCAGTCAATACTTTTCACTACTTCAAAATTGTATGCAGGAGTCAAAAAAAAAGCATTATAATTTCGAAAATATTTTCTCGCGTATCTTGCCAAACTACGCATAGCACGTGTTACTATGTCTCATAGTTGGGGGTAATGCACTAAATATTGATTAAAATCAGCAGTGCACTATCACTAAATAAAACTGCAAAAAAAAATAGTTTGCACTCTTTTCTTAACAGCTTTAGTGATGATTGCTATATTTTTAACTACCACTAAAAAAAATTTGTGATATTGCAAATTTTTTCACTTTCACTAAACGAAGATTGAATGCAAAAATCTGCACTCAATTCAAATAGTGCAAAATTTTTACTAGCAATCAAAAAAGCTGCACATAAACAGACTCTCACTAAAATTTTAAAAATTTAATTTTGTATGAGCATAATTTTTGATTCTTGTTATGATATGCATAAGAAAGGAAATTAAACAACATGTCAATAACGAAATATTTCATGGCTTTAATTAGGAAAAAATAAGTTCTTTGTTTCTAAATTTAGTGCAAAATTTTAGGTTGCACTTAAATGAGTGAAGAGCAAAAAAGTTACAAAAAACTGATGATTGCTTTTTCTTAAATCAAATTCTTTTTTTTTTTTTTTGAGTGCAAAATTTCTTAGCATCACTATCGCTCATGTTTTGTGAGGCTGCTAATTTTTAATTCATCACACAACATCAACAAAATGATTGCAATAATTTTGCACTTTCACTAACTGTGAATTGAAACTGCAAAATGAATGACTACCCCCATCTATGATATGTCTTTATTGACATATATAAAAAAATATAAGACTTAAATGATTAAAAAAAAACACAAAAAGAGAAGAGATTCATGTAGGCAAATGCAAATACTCATGTGGCATTAACTGAAAATGCAGATGGTTTTTTTAATTTGCACAAACTGACTGGACTTACTGAACGGCAGTTTAAGTATTTAAAATCTACTGCACAAGAATAAACTTCAGAAATAATATTAAACAGCAAAGGTTCCTATTACTTTATTTTTGCTTTGCAAATATTCCTAAGAGAAAATTATGGTCACTTTTATCATACCTATTGTTCCTGAAACCATATTATGATTACACCAGTCCCATATAATTCACAATCATATTGTAATTAAAATATGTACTTTTAGCCGTGATCATTCTCTCTTAACCCCACTTTTGTTTCTCCTAGAATATGGCAAGAATAGCAAAATGTTATTGATCAATTTTTGATATATGAATGGCCACAGCAAAATGTAAATGTAAATAGTGGGTTATGGTTGTGTTAGCAACATTTAATTGTGGTGGCCCATAGGGTACTCTTTTAATCATAATAAGATCCCGATTAAACCGATGCGGTTGCAGTAATTGTTTATTTTTTTTTCATTTTCCTTTAAAAATAGTTTATTTAACGAGACATGCATGCATGCTGGTTTTTCCATGCAAGTGAAATCATAACAAATCAGAGGTTATTTCAAAAAAGAGCGCATTTATAATTTAAAAAGTATCTTCCATCTTCTAACTTTCTAAGTCGAAATAGAAACACATTATTAATGAAATTGACACAACCATATTATGATGAAATTAACCATCGTATAAATGTTATAATCATATATATGAAAATGTTTGGAAACGGTACAATATTATTGCAATCTTTATTATTACAATATTTTACTGAATCATGTAGAGGAATATTGTAACTATATTATGGTGATGATTATAGAATAAGCATTTTTTTTTTATTCTCTTACAAAGAAATATTTTTTAATTGCATATTTTTTAGTATTTTTAAAGCTAAAGTACTAAATACAGGGTGGCCCAAATAAGACCTACCCATCTAAAACACAAATAATTTTTTATTTCGATGTAAATTTTTTTTTTCTTTTTGCAGGTTATAACTGCATTCTTGGAAATTAGTAATGAATGCAAAAACAAATACACAAAACCGCGTATCGAATTTAATTTCAAGATCAGCTCCCAGATTGATTGGGAATTTTTTTCGGTCATTTTGAGGAAAGGGGTTCAGTTATCGATAGCTGTGTAAGAGATACTTATCGAGATACACCCACCGAAGTAAAAGTGGAAGCTGTATGGCAAAATTTTAAAAACGATCCATCTGCGCCAAGTCGTCCGCGTTCTGGCCAATTGGGCAATTTCAGAACATCTTAAAATTTATCCAAAAAAAAATTTTATTTGCTCAAGCACTCCTACCGCTAGACCACCAACAACAAATACATTGGTATATTGGCAGGTCTTTTTTGGGCTGCCCTGTATGTTTTACGTACATATAAATACGAATTTGTGATAGGATTCTTTGTATATCGATGCCTTACTTTCTCAACTTTGTATCTTAAAAAAATACGGTTTTGACTTTTTCATATAAAACGATTGATATTTTTGTGTTCTATTACTGCAACAACTTATTATTTCAATACTTTGTCTCAATTCTGTAACTACTAATAAGTTATTGAAATAATAAGTTGTTTCATTAATAGAAAAATATCAATCGTTTTATATGAAAAAGTCAAAACCGTATTATTTTTAAGATACGAAGTTGAGAAAGTAAGGCATCGATATGTAAAATAAATTATTTTGTCTTCTATTGATTTTTCTTTGGCAATAAATTTCATAAAAGTGCGCGAATAAATATGAATGTGGGTGTAAAGGTACACGTAACAGTAAGTCTTTTGGAGTTTTAAACAAGTAATTTTTATGCATATACATTTACGTGCATATTTCTGAATTTTTTTCACATACATTTAACTTTTTATATTTGTTTAAAAATTTTATATGATGTGTTGCGAATGCTTCATTACGCTCTTGCGTTTTTATTCAATCATTCAAATCATGTGTAGAAAATATATTTTTTTTAAGTCTTTACAAAAATATCGCGAGATAATTTTTTGTATATTCATCCAATAAAATTGTTGGCTGTATCTAAAGGGAAAAATAAACCAAGCAAATGGTTTGGTAAGCAAACTCTTTTTTCCGTTGGGGGATTCACAAGGTAGACAGTCATATAGTTATAAAGTCATATGTCTTTAAAAAATAACAAGAAAAATATATGACCGTAATTTAGATTTCAACTGTGTAGTTATGACAAATCAATAAACACAGCATATAAATTCTTGTTTTGTTTGGAACACAACAATATTTTTTTTATACAATTGTTAGATATATTTAAGGATATTATGACGATATGACTTGATAGCACACCTTTTGAATCCAAAAAATAATTTTTTTTTTTTTTTTTAAAGAATGCAAACGACGATGGAGCTGCGGAAATTTTGCTCGCTATTTGTTTAAAATAGAAGAGAAATATCAAGTAAAAGAAAATTATTTGGAGTAAAGAGTGGTTTAAACAACGAGCTGTTTTGTGGCAAACAATGCTGCTTACAAAAATGGAATTTATGATTGAACATGATGTTATTGCTTCTTTTTCAACGTCTTCGCACTGCAAAGTTTTCGCTGAAAAGATTACATTTAGCACTAGACACAAAAAAAAGCTTGACAAATATCAAACATATCTGCCAAATAATAAAAATTTTTAATATTTCTTAAAACATTCTTCAAATGTCTTTCCAAACAGCAAACACCCCTGTCAACAACATATAACATTTGTACAAAAAATAAATTTTGACATGTTTGCCAAGCCATTTATGTAATTCGTTTTGCCCTTAGGGGGAAATTTTGCGCAATGTATGTAAATACTATGATGATCAATATCAACAACTATCAAATTACATTTTTAATAATTATGTTAACAATTAAATTCAACTTATAACTGCGCAGAAAACATACAAGTCTATTTGTATAAAACATACATAACATACTCATATACGAGCCTTTGCTACAATAGAGTCATAACTCAAAAACCTGATTTTGGAGCTAATGTATTAAATTCTTTAATTCCCAGTGGAACATAGGCACCCCTATTAGTTAATACTGTGGGGTTAATCGCCAGATTGTTCTTTATATTGCTCTTCAAATTTCATACAAATATCTTATATACTCAACTCTAGAAAGAATAATTAAACTTTAAGGTGCTAGAAATTTATTGAGTCTACCTTCTGAAACGACTATAAAATTATTTTATGCTGCCCACCACGATAAATTTATAATTGTCACAACTATTTTAAAATATATACCAGTTAATAAAAACAGACTACTCATATCATTATTGGATTAAGAAAATTATTTATATTTTTACAAAAAAGATATTTATATTGTTCAATATTTATTGTTGGACTGTGTCGATTATCTATGTTGTTATTTATTTGTTCGGCTTAAGGTCATGAAAAATTATAAAAAAAAAATTTTTTTCCCCAATTTTTATATTTTTAATTTGGCTTTTTATTTTTCATCCGATATTTCGAACATACATCGATTGTCATCTTCAGGGGATTTTTTTTCTTCATATGTATATTCAGATTTATTTTGATTACCTTTTTACAAACAATCAACTTGATAGTGTATCAGTATATAATTGTTTTAAATACTGCTGAGGTTGATAATATTGTACATTTCACAATTAAATAAATAAATTGAAAATAAAAGAGATTATTACAAATGTGGGCGGGTATTGAAGTGTAAAACCTCCAATTTATTTTTTACCGGTTTATGGTTTTTTATGTTAAATGAAAAATATTTTAAGTACATAAATTATATTCATATCAATTTAAATAAATTTTGTGGTTAATATGTTTTACACTGAGACAATACAATGTATATGTACATTAAAAGCTAAAATTCATCTTAATTCTCAAATTCAAGTTATCGATATTTTGCTACTTTTAAAAGGCTCAGCACATATTTGAGTCAAATTTCCAAGTTTCCGTGATTAACTGTGCAACAGCCCAAATCAGCGAGGGTTTTGATTGCCGGGAAAATTTTATATCGGTTGAAAAAAAATTAACGTGTCCTGGCGTTTTGCTGGGTCAGGTCCTAAGAATCGTGGTATATCGATTTGAAGTTAGTTTGTTTCGTATAACGAAAATTTTAATTTTTGTGCCTTTTTCACGCGTTTTTAAATGCATAGAACGAGTGGTGTGTAACTCCAACTTAATAAGGAATAGTCGCGAAGATGGTTACAACTGAAGTGGATATAGCAGAATAAAAACTGATGACATTAGCGGGAATTCATGATGACTTGTCGGCTGTGGGAAAAATCGCTCAAAGAAAAATGGCCCAAAAAAAGAAATGAAAAATCGCCCAAATGAAGAATCGCCCAACAGAACATGAAAAATGACCCAAAAAGTTATATATGAAATTTTGCCCAAAAGAAACGAAAAAGGGCCCAAAAAAAATGAAAAATGACCCAAAAAGAAAAAACGAATTTTTTCCCGGTGGCATGTTATAACGTCCAGTGTCATAGTGTCCATGGACGTTATGACACTCCAAAAAGTGTCATAGTGTCCATGGACACTGCGCTAACTAAAGCTTCTCAGCACAGCCGGCCTTCGGCCGGGCGCAAGGATTTTCTCCTCTATGGTATAACAAACACTGGCTTCGCTAACTAAAGCTTCTCTGCATAGTCGGCTTTCATTTGGAAACAAGGCAGATTTTAGAAGCTTTACTTAGCGAAGCCGGTGTTTGTTATACCATAGAGGAGAAAATCCTTGCGCATGGCCAAAGGCCGGCTGTGCAGAGAAGCTTTAGTAAGCGAAGCCGGTGTTTGTTATACCATAGAGGCCATTTTTCATACAAAATTTAAAAAACGAAAAATCACCCAACAATAACGAAAAATAGCCCAAAAATTTTAGGTCACTTTTCATATGAATTTAGGCCCAATTTTACATGGAATTTTTTTGGGCGATTTTTCATTTCTTTTTTTGGGCCATTTTTCTTTGGGCGATTTTTCCCACAGCCTGACTTGTCGACATTAAAGGAGTAGCATGAACTGATCGGTATTTGTTTAATGACTTTTTGCCTATTTAATTTTTGTTTCTTTTTTTGTTCTTTGAATATGTCCTTTGTGTTTTTGTAATAGCGATGCAAAAAAGTGTAAAAATAATTATGTTAATTAGAAATCTAACAATAAAAAAAAATCTTAATTTCAAAAATTTTCCTAATAATTAAACTACTAAGAGCCAATTATTTATTTATTTTTGTTCATGACTATCAAATATCTATGAAAGTTCTCAATATTAAATACGCAATAGGTGTGTTCTTGCAGAAACTTGCAGCGAGAGAGTAAATTTATAATTTTCAGAATTTTTCTCCCAATTACTAAAGAAAATAAAAAAGTAGATGAGCGCTTTACCAGTAAAAACTAGCAACTTACGCACATCGATAGTATCCAGTTCTAAGGTCTAAAATTCTGGCTTCCTTAATTGTGCCTTAATTAAGAAAAATGTCTATTTTATGTTACTGAAGAATTTAATCTTAGTACACAGTGCTACCAACAATTTTGTTTTTTCTTCTATCTTATTTCTTCCCAAAGTATTTTCCTTTCATTTTTCGAAGAAAAATGTATTGAGTTACATTTTTAAAAAGTTGAGTCTACTTCTACTTCAGCAACAATTCGTATGAAAATGTATATGACGTTTATAATAATATTATTAAGTTTTGAATGAAAATTTCAACAAAATGTTTCAAGAAATAATAATAAATTCTTAAAATTGTTGTGGGCATAATTTGCAAGTGGTTTCTTAACTAAAAATGGGTGTGGTCACGAAAAATATTTTTGCTCTCTTATGAACACCAGTGTAAATGTTGCTGCCTATTGTGTACTACGAGGCTTTAAAATTTCTGAAAATTGTTTTTCTACAGATTTTCAAAAGTTTGTTTTGTAAACCAAAACATGAAACAGGTGTTTGAATAATTCTTGCCAGTAAAAATTTTACTTGCAGAAATCTGAAAAAAAGTTTTTGCCTCTAAAATTTGTATGCTTTTTTCACTCTCTTGTTGTTAGATTAGTTTGGAGTACGTGAGTGAACATATTCTAGTAATAATTATTGAAAATAAGCAATAATTCTCTGTTATTGAACAAACCTAGTAAAATAAATAATGTTTATCATTGATGACAATAAAAAGTCCCCAATATTAAATCAAATTAAACTTCATATGACTCAATTACTTGAACAACGTCATAACTTTAATTAAACAATTTTTGAAAAAAAAAATCTTTTAAAGATGTTGATTAACATTGATTATGTACAATGCAGTCTTCCAAAACAGTATTAAAAGCCGGCAGTTGAGTAGAGTTAATTACGAAAATAATTTAATTTGCCCACAATATAAAATATTATATCATAATCATTAAATCCAAAAAAATATATTTTTTAATTCAAAATAGAAAATGAGCGTTATAATTATCCGCAAATGAACTTAATTATCTCTTAAATTACCATATAAAATACTATAATAAATTCCATACAATAAAGTACACACATTCAAATTTAATTAAAATAAACTTAAATAGTTTATGTTAGGGAAGAGCCATTAACATCAATAACAGTAAAACGAAGCACACAAGCCAGAAATGAAAAGTCATTATTATTGTACCCCTTGAAAATGTCATTTACATGATTTAACAAAACGAGTTCAGTTTTAAGAGTATGCGTTGGAGCCTCCTGCCATTCTTTTATAAAAAAAAGAGAACATCAAACCAGATGTAACATAAGCGTGTTAAAGAACCTGCAAGCCAACCAAATCAATAGCCATTTGTCAATATTGAAGTTAAAATGTGAGTAAAAGAAAAAACAGCAGACAATGAATTCACTATCATACAGATACGAACTTGAGCTAACGCATATTTAAAGGGGCACAGTTTGTCAAGTGTTTGCATAAGATTATCAAGTTGTTTTCTTCTTTTGAATATGAGCGCTCTATAATGGGATGAGTAAAACGAGTACAGTCTTAAAAATTTGTTAACTAAAAAAATAACTTTTAAGCCGACTACGTTAAAATACTACATTCGAATGAAACAGCTAGCCATTGTATAGTCCTAAGGATCATTTAAGTGACAGAACCATATTATGATAATATAAGCTATCGGGAAAAATACGTTGTGGTTGGCAACAAAGATTTTATTATTGTCTCAGCCAAGTTTTGTATTCTAGTTCAAGACTAGAGTTAAAAAAAAGGAACACTAACGTAGTTTAAAACACAAGCTCTCAAACTTCTTTTCGTGTTTGTGAGTTTGTTCACAAACAAAATTCGGTACGCAACGATTGTGAGCTGATGAACACAAATACTAAGATAATGCACCGATCTTGTTTTAGCGTGCGTGTATTGTTCTTTTGCGTACGCATTCTGCATCTTTTAGTGAACGCGTAGTGAACTTTGCATGTACGTATTGTGCTGACCATACGTTTGCTGAATTTTGGTTTGAATGATATTGCATGTGAGAGAGTTCGGATGAAAATACAGAAATACAGTTATTTTAGTATTTGTGTTCGTCAGATCACAATCGTCCGTATTTTGTTTGTTTACAAATTCACAAACAGAAACAATTTTTTTTTTTTTTTTTTTTTTTTGTTCTATATTTTTGCATGGAAGGCATATGTGAGGCAAAACGGTACACGAACGTGCCATACCTTAGTTTTTTTTAAGCTTTGGATTTAAATGCAACTGACAATTATTGCATCAAGTATATTTTTTTATTACTTTTCATATTGTCCTGGTTTGTTCTGCTGCGTGTGTCTTGCATTCAAAAATAAGCTTAAAAAACTGAACATTATTTGAAAAGATCTGAGAAATAATTATTAGATAAAGCGAAAAATCATATGGATATTTTCCTTTTTTTATGCCGTGAATGAAAATTTTGTTTTACGAAAAAAGGGACTGATTTTAAATGCACGCTTTTCAAAGGTTCAAATAAACAAAAGCTTAGAGAAGAAATATATAAAGTCCTTCAATAAATAAAACTTCTTGTTTGTTAAAAATATTATCTGAATATTTGGCCATTAATCATGGTTATGGATACTCAAAGTTGCACTGTCGTCTTAGTTATTGTATCAGACATCTTCTGTGTTTGTTAATTTCGTTAAACTGTCGGCTGATAATTTAATTGTCGTATGTGGATTCCGATAGTTTCGAGAAAATTGAGTTTGAACACATTTAATTTGAAAATTGCTTCAGCAAATACCACATACGACAAACTCAACACCCCATATCTCGAAAACCGTATGGGGTATCGGAAAACTGATTACAAGAAATCGATCTTAACTCAAAACCGAAAAAAATTCACATACGACATTTAAATTATCAACCGACAAATTGTTAATTAAGGCAAAGACTTACTACGCATCATTGACTTTTTTTAGGATTTACTCAAATCTTGTCTACAAGTTACTAAACTGAGTGACTTAATTAATTAAAATAATAAAATTGTTTCGCTAGTATTTCTTTTAAATATACAAAGCAAAACTTCATTTCGATATGGTCACAGACGATTTGATGGGCAGAAAATTCGACAACTCTCTGATAACTTCTCTTAGAACCCTTTTGAAATCCCAAAGATTATTTTGCATTTTCTTAAGTTTGTTGTAGAGAAGGGAAAAAAGACTGTAATGTACTCGCAAAGTTGCTTTGTTCCTTGCTCGTCATGTATATATAGTGGCAATTTGATTGTACATTGTGGCAGTATTGCCAGAACTTAATAATAAGAATTAAATACATTTACGGGAAAAATGGCTTAAAGTTGCCATTAAAATTTTTGAATTAATAACAGATGAAAATTCAATGACAAAACCAGAATAATTCATTAAAATTTTTAAAATTTAAAAGAGCAATTTGTTCCATAAAAAAAATACAAACAATTTATATTCATGTATATCATCGGAATCACTTGTGCTTTCAAGTTTTTCACACAAACTGTTTGTCCAAATACCCAAAACTGAAAGCAATTTTAAAGCAATTTATTACCAAGATGCCATCAGATGGTGGCAGAATGTCTAAAAAGACAAACAAAAAATTTGCTCATTAAAATTTTAATCAGCTGTTTTTTGACTCTAAACTTAAACACACAATTGGAAAGAGAATTTAAGCGCAAATTCGAATCAAACTTTAGAAGTATTATAAGATGTAAGTGGAAAAGAATAAGGGGCCAAATAAATGACACAAACAGTTTGACTACAAAAACAAGATGTTTGAAAGGTTAGAATTCATTTTAGTACATTAAGGCAATTCTTCGTCGAATCGACGAAATAATAAATACAAATTCTAACGAAACGATTTTTAAAGTAAAAAAATACAAAAATAAAATAAAGCATACAACATAAAAGTTTTTCTTCTTTCTCAAAATATGAACCGAGTTTGAAATCTTTTTTGTGTTTTCAAATAAATCTTTTTTTAAAGCTTTCGTCATCCGTTGGAAAAAGGGCGTCCTTTAAATACACTTAAAAAAGTTATATGACAAGGTGTAAATGAGCTTCGTCGATTTGACGAACAGTAACCATCAAGGGTTAAAAATTTTTAACAAATATAATGTGAGAATTATTTCTTTTAACAAGTTACTTACAAGTTGTAAGATAAAATGCAACCTTTACTTAACAACCCAAATGTATACAACTATGAATAGTTTAGTAACTGTCATAAAATAATTTTTCATTATCATTCCTTTTTTATAATCTAATCGTTTAACATTGAATAAAACTTCAACTCAAATAAAACTGAATTAAACAAATTAACTCGTATTTTTACTTTGATTATATTGAGGAGTCACGTTTGAAATTCCCGGTAAGGATCTGTTGTGGAATACGAAAAATATTCCAACACAAGTTATATTCAACATTTTTATTTTTCGAATGAGGTAAATTTTTAGTTTTATAAAGCTTTTTTGTAATAGCTCTATTCCTTCAATATTTCACATACTATTTTTGCTAAAGCCAACATTTGGTTAACATTTTTAATATTTAAACAAAAATGGTAGATACAAGGGCAGTTAAGGGGTGTCACATAGTGGAATTTTACACAGGACAGCCTTCTAATCCATTTTATGATTTTAGAATACGAGTGGATGACTAGCCCAGCGAGTGCCTACGACTTCTATGAACCCGCTTAGAGCCGCGCTTTACCTTAAGATTAATATCTTATATGTTTAAGAGCAAAAAAAAATGGGCTAATAAGAAATATGTAATTCTGGTGACTTTATAATAGGATGATTGAGATATTTAATATACCATCGGCCTTATTTACAAAACATAAAACTGGCTTATAAAAGCTTTTTTGAAACGGATTTTCTATGAAATATTTTTTACTAGCACACTTAAACTTTTTAAATTGACCACTACATTGATTTTAAATTGAGCTGATCCCAAATTAATTTTTGTGTTTCCTTTTAAAAATAAATTTCTTAAAAAAATAAATGTGTCTGATGAAAAAAAGTTTTTTTTTTAGTTCTTGTGATTTTTTACAAAATTTTGGGTTGTTTCTTCGTCGGCGGCATTTTTGAAATGAATTTGCCTATTAAATTGTATGCAGCCTGTACCACGGCTGTCAAATCAAACGACTTTTGACAAACAGTTTGTGTGAACAACTTGAAGTTATTTTTTGAATGTGTAGCTTTATGGTTAATGACATTTTTATATAACTTGCAAATAAAAACGGGCAAAAAGTATTTGAGGTCCCAGCAAAAACGGATTGAGTTTCTAATTCTTTTGAAACCACTACAAATTGTTAACGAACTGTATGATATAACTCATTTATTTGCATTCCGTTTCTTTTCAGAAGTAAGAGTCAACATTTCAACCTTTTATTTTTCTAACTTTTTTTACAAAAAGATTTGAATCATTTTTTTTTTTATTTTGTTTTTTTTTTTTTATTAAAAGTTTTAAAAGGCGTTTTTCTTTTCTTACCAAAAAACTTGAGTTATGGTTGGTTTCTTGTATTTTATTGCTTGGAAATTAGTTAAACAATGTTGTTAATTACCGACAAAAGCAACAACTACAATGTCTGCTTACAAAAATTTATGGACCACATAATTGACCTTAAATGAGACTGTGGTGAGGAAATTGAATACAATTTTCAACCAAACAGGTGATTCTTAGTTTAAGAAACTCTGATAATGTTCTTAAAGTTTTAAATTTATAGAACACGTAAAACTTAAGGGTTTATTTGTGAAGGAAATAAATACTTCATAGACCTTCCTTTCTTATTTGTTAACTTACTTGCTTAAAATCTACACGCAAAGAAAAAACTTGTTTAAATATGGTCACCTCCAACAAAACTATTTTTAAAGAAAATTTTACACATATTATTTTTAAATTTAACCATATTATTATCACTGACAACCATATTATGGTTATATGTGTCCTCCATCAAGAAGCCACAACCATATTATGGTTGTCTCTAAACATGTTATGGTTAAATATGACAATAATTTGTTTTTAAATTAACAATAGTATTTTCCTCTTCTCCAAGAGCAACAAGCTATGGTTGAAAACCAACCATGCTATTATAAGTGTTAAACATATTTTAGTTATTATTGACCAAAACATGTTCGGAGGCAACCATAATATGGTTGTGCCTTCTTGATGGAGGACACATTTAACCATAATATGGTTGTCGGTAATAATAATATGGTTAAATTTAACCACAATATGCTTACAATTTTCTTTAAAAATAGTTTTGTTGGAGGTGACCATATTTAAACATAGTTTTTCTCTGGGTGTACATATAAGAAAAATTAAGCAAATGGCAATGATATTTTGCGAAAGAAGTGCCTGTTTTTTGGCTTTAAAAAAAGTCTTTCTGCAGTGGCATAAAATCTGAAATGCTTTTTACAATTTTTGCATTCATATTTTTGGACTGACAGTTCAAAAAAGCGCTTGCTATTTTGCTTATGTCAGTCTTCTTATTTTACTTAGCTCTACTCACTTCTTACTTCTATTTAAGTTAAAAATTATTGCATTTTTGGAATTTTTGTAAATTTTTCAATTTCTTTGAACTTTTTTTTTTTGCAAACTCACCAAAGAAATTTATCTAATTGAAATGAATTTGTTACAACATTTTTTCTAAATAGACGTACATGCACACATACAAAACCATGCAAATAAATTAAATAGTTTCTATCTTTGTATTTCGTAAATGTTTTTATGTTAGGCCACTAACAAAAGAAGGGAGACTATTAAATTGAAAATATTTGCTTTAACATTTCATTTGATAATTGATCCTTGACCCGTGTCGTAGTGTAAGTAAAATAAAGCTTTGTTAAAAACAAAGAAAATGGTTTTGTTTTTTTATAAAATATAAAGAAAAAAAATTTGTGTATGTATGTATGTTCATATCGTCACCTAAAATGCAAAAGGGCGTAACAACAAAAAAAAAATAGAAATAGAGATTTTGATTGATTCTAGTTCGTTTTATTAAACTACATGTTCACATAATTAATTCAATTATTCACATAGATCCCAGCAATCGAAAATGGCGACTTCATTAAAAAAATTAAAACGGCAAGTAAACCTTGTTGTTATTGAAATATTGTAAAGTTTTCTGCTTCTCCTGTAAAAAAAAAAAAATTAAAATTGTTTTACGTCCTTTTTCATTATAGGGGACGATATATAACAATTATATTACTTTGTGTCCTTCATTGTCATAAAAATGATTACAACAGAATATGTGCAAAATAAAAATGGATGATTTATAGTTGGGATGTTGCACATTTATAAATTAGGGGTAAAGAATCAAATTATGTGACATATAGTTGCATTTGGTGAATTCCTGTTATGTGTGAACTTGGCAACACCAAAAAACCGTTTATTGTGCTCAAATCTACAGCAACAAAGATAGCAATCTCCATTGATGATTTCTACGGATGTTTGCCTCTATAGTCAAAAGAACATAATCTAAATTCTGGCAACTTTCAGATTTCTCAGCACTTCCTTCAAAAACTTTTGATTTCTTTTTTGAAGAAACTTAATTTCGTTGAATCGAACCAAAGTTTTCGTTACTAATTGCAACATTTAAAATTTTCTAAATGCTAATTCTTTACTTTTATCATCATCAGATATAGTATTTGCAGCATTTTCATAATTTAGTTCGAAAAATCTTTTATGCAGATGCTCTACGTATAAAATCATTAAATTTTTTTGGAGCAATTGAAAACAACTTTTTTTCGATTTTGTAAAATAAGTCTGGGTCTTTGAAATTGCGTAAATTTTTAGTCCTCTTCTTTTCGTAGTTGGAAATTTAAGAGCATCAAACATAGGCTAACTTATCAGACTTGAATTTACATCTTTTTTTTATTATTCCTACACTAAATTCCGCGAAGCTATTTGCTTGTCTGCAGGAGAGCAGAGTCTCTGGCGGGAATCGAACCCGCAACCCCGGTACTGATAGACTAGCTCACTACCAGCTAGCCTACCGGGGCACCCTCTATTTTTTGATATAACTTAGACCCAATTTACAATGTGGGCATTTCTTCCCAGACAGACTAACAAATTTCAAAATTAGTTTTTGTTTTAATTACTTATAAGTTAAACGAGTCACTTTTGCACTCGCGTTCTACAAACAGGCAGCAAGTTTGTAGGCGAGAGTGGAAACAAGTAAAGTATGTCACAAACTTCGTCTGTCTGGCGAAAATGTCCGCATTGTAAAGAGAATGTCCGCAGTAAAGTTGCCACAGTTAAATAAATATTTCCTGGAATTCCCGCACGAATTTCCCGGAATTTTCTTTCCCGAAAAATGTCCCGTATGAAAAACAATACGTATAACTCTTTCTGCTCCACTTTGTATTTGTAAAAATTTCTAACTTAATAAACATTTTCCATTTTAATTATTAAATTTAATTCGCATCGATTTTGTTTTCTAATTTCTAATTCTAATTTCCTGGAAAGACTACATTAGACATTTAAATATTCTTTTGAAATTTATAGAATACAATCAAACCGTTGCTAAACGTATTTCAAATTTAATTCCAACTAAGAACACAAACACATGCTCTACTTTAAAACTTCGCCAGCAGCTATTGAAGCTTAAAGTATTTCAAAACGACTTAAATAAAATAAGTTCAGTTGCAATAACATCTTAAGCAGTGAATACGAATTAGCTTAAAATTAAATTGATTTGCAATGCAAATCATACCAACAAGAGCAGTGATTATATTAAAAACTTTGCACAATAAAAGGGAAACAATTGGAGAAAATGGGCAAATAATGTTTGCCGATATAAAAAGTTATAACTTTAATTAAAATAAAATTGAAACTAAAAACAACAAAATTAAGCTTATAGTCCGGAGAACAAAGAAATTAAACTTCGGAACAATTAAGGGAAAGCTGAATTTTTGAGCGAAGTCTTATTTTGTGGTTCTAAAAATCATCCCAAAAATCCCATTCGCTCCATTTTCCGCTAAAAAAAAAAGTTGTGCTGGGCCAAGATCAAGAAAACGTGTTTTAATTCAAATCTAGCTAACCGTAACAATTATCGAAAAAGTAATGATTATCGAGTGTCTACCTAAGAGAATTTCCTACAAAAAATATATGATTAATTTTTTTCCTAGGACTAACTGTTTTTGAGACAACTCGTTTCAAAATGAAAGTGGGCCATTTTTTTATAATTTTCCGTTAGAATATTTATCGATTTTCCAGTAATTAAGAAAAAAAATATAAAAAAATATTAATAAATATGAATCTTATATTTGTTATATACAGAGCAAGGTTATTCAATAGAAAATTTTTATTTTCGAAGTCGAATAATTCCTAAACTATAAGGGATAGCTTAGATCATTTTATTAATAAAAAAAAACTTTTAAGATCGAAATAAAATTAAGAAAATCAAGGCCTTTCGGCATTGAGGAAATCTCGATACCTGTATTATCGGTAGTTTCGTTATTTTCGGTATTATTTATGGAATAAAAATATCTAAATACAAAGCACCAAGAATAAAACAATTTTCCAATTATATTATATTATTCAATCCAATTTATTGTTTATTTAAAATATTAATTGAAAAAAAAAGATAATTCATTTATACATATCGCACTTAATCAACAAGAGGGTATTATCTCAAAATTTTTATTTTTCCACTTTTTCGAAAAAATCTACACGCTATATTCATATCTGCCCGCTGTAAAAATATCTTGCTATTTTGTATACTTTTTGGTAATGAAACGGTTGGTTTAAAAATTCATTTCCATATGCCTTCAATGTTAAATTAAAAATTGTTTTGCTTCTACTGAAAATGTTTAAATTTTGAGTTAATACCCTCTTGTTGATTTAGTGCGATATGTAGTTATTAAAAAAAAGATATAACAGGTCGATATTAAAAATAAAGCAAAACACTTAAAAATTATTATTTTCCATAATCTAAAAAAAGATTTAAAAATAAATAATCCTCCGGTTAAAAACGTTTTTTGCTCTCCTGTTTATTTTGGATCTTAGAACTTTATTCGCGCCTGTGCTTTAAATGTTTAATAATATTTTAAATATTAAAAGCAAATTTCATTGTTCGTTTTAAACCTCCAAAGATGCATATTCCAGTATTGATTTTATTCTGGGCTGTAATAAAAGTGAAACTATAAAAAAAAGAGAGAAATGAAAATGTTATACAATCACCAAATTACTTCATACTTATTTTATTATATTTATGACTGCTTCCAATAGAATTATATGGTTGTTGTGGTAATTTCTGCTTCTCTTGTATTCTTTTTGACCACATATAATACAAATTCGTGGACAAGTTGGATGTCGCCATCAAGGATTATTTAATCGAAGCAACTGAAGGAAGAATTAATAAAAGAAAACCAAAACTCAAAATCAAAACAAATGAAAAAAAATATTACAAGAACTCGCGTCAAATACATGTGTATACATACACCCAGCAGCTCGTGAAAGTATATGGGATTATAATTGTGGAGACTATAATAAAGTTAAGATTTGTTTAAATTTTTTTATATCTCCATGGGATGTGGTGAATGCTTTAAAACTTTTAAATGCCCAGTAGATGGTGCTTCACGTGCGGATATAAGAATAATTTATAAATATTATAAATTGTAACTGAAATTAAGTGTAGTTAAGTAAGGAAAAAATGTTCTATAATTGGTTCTTTTAGAACTGCTGGGTATTAGGCGCTGTTTCTGTTTGTATAACACTACAAAAATAAACAATCTAATTTATAAGAAAAACACAAATAAACGAGTAATATGGAGGAATGAAAACACACACATTCTCTTGTCCAACTACCAAAAAAAAAAAAAAAATGTGAAAACGTAAATGCAATAAAAAATAACATAATTTCACAACGTACAACTAAATATTTGATTTTTGCCTTGGAACTTGAGCCAACGAACTTTCACAAATGCGTTTTTTTTTTATTTCAGTTGTTGTTGTTGTTAATAACGAAGGAATCATACATACATACATTGCGGTAATTGTAGGCAGAGTAAACAAACATGGCAACCATGTAGACAAATACATGAATTTGTAGAAATACTCCAACTTACAGGAGGTTTCGGTGTCAATAAAATAATGAAAATCCTTAAGGCCATGTCAGATAAAACTTTTGCTTCGCGTTGCTTTACCGATTCGCTTTGACATCTAAGATAAAATATACATACTTATACGAAACATGTCACATAAAGTACTTTCAAAGCGGAGCGAAGCAAAAATTAGCCAACTCTCATCTTTTTGCACGCTTTGACATTTGGCTAGTATAATTTTCTTTTTTTTCTAAATTTTTGTTGCCAAATTCAATTCCAAAAAACCGTCCAATTAAATTTTTAACTTTTATTTTTATAACATATAATTAAATGTACAAATTACCAACCGCTTTTATAAGTAAACAAACAATGCGTGAATGTTGTCAAAGTTTTCATTGTGTCATACACCTTTAGCTTTGCGTTTTTCTGCCAAAGGTAGAAACGTCACGCAAAGCGACAAAGTTGTATCTGACACGGCCTTTATAGAAATATAACGGAATGGATGAATATGTATAGACTGCCACTACTAGAACAATTTTTATTTGTATGTACGTGTTTTTTTGATATAGTAGAGATGTAAGAGGGATGTGCCATAAATTATGAGAAGCCACAAAAAATTTTACAATACTAAGCTTTCTTCCTATCTTCCTAAAATTACACTTATCGTATCCATGGTTTCATGCATATCTTTGCGTTATAGTCTAATGGCCATTTTCTCTATGTATCGACCAATTTCCTGTTACTTAATGTCGATATAAATTAATTATGCCCGTAATTTCCCAAACACAGTTCTCCGTTTGTAGTGTTCGTACCTAACAGGCTTCTTTGCCTATTTCAACATTTATTTGCCTTTGTGTTTTTACCTTAAGTTTTCTTGTAAAATATCGCAGCACTTACACCATAGATTTCTATACACAGTTTGATTTCTTTTTGTAGAAATTAAGAGCATTAGACAGATACACTGATCATTAAACATTTTGGTTTTCTCAATAAACTGACAAAAAAATTGTTTTCAGTTGGCAACACCTCTTAAAATACATGTTAAAAGTTGGGAGTCAGCTGATTGGATTTATCTGTACGGCAAATAAATAATTAGCAGATGAGTGCTGATTAGCTTTGCGACAGAATAGAAGCAAATGAGACGTTGAGAAAATCCAATTTCTTTAATATGCATTTTTTCGTTGGGAAAAAAGATACCGGTTCTTCCGAAGGGGAATACTCAGAATTTGTTAAATGTTCACTTTTTTGACTTCCTTTTTGTGATATAACCCGGCGTTTACACATGCAAGTGCAAGTTCGAAAAACTCAATACACTCACACATTTTTACTAACACCATCACACTTTTTGCACTTGCAGCCCAACTTGCAAGAGAATTTGCTTGCAAGTAAATTTTTGACACTTGCAGCAAGTAAAATGACAAATAATAAAACAGTGTTACCGTGGATGCCTTTGGTATTAATTTACTAGTACTAAGTAATATAAAAATTATGTTTATTGTTAATTTTCTATGTGTTTTTTTTTTAAGAATAAAAAACTAAATAAAAACACTACTACAAAGCAACACATCTTCATTGTATTTTAAAACATAAATTGCAAACATTTTAAAAAAAATGTTTAATCAAAATATTTTCTCAGAAATTTTATGATATCGGTAACTACGGCAATACTGGACTCACATATTTTAATAATAAACATGATTTTTTAATCAAGATAGACCAAAAATAAAATAAAGAAATAATTAAATTATTTATATTTAATATTATTAAATAAATTTCGTGATAACATTGACATGATAATGTTTTTTTTTTTTTAACCCAAAAATGGAGTTTTTTTCATAAGATGTTTTCGCTTCGAGAACATTTGAAAAATAAACTTACAACTGACTGTGTAAACACTCAAGTTACTTGCAAGACTTTCGGCTATTTCTGCGATATTTCCGTTGATAATACATATACACTACTTGCAAGTAATTACTTGCATGTGTAAAGGCAGGGTAAGGGTCACATTAATAAAAAAAAAAATATTTTGCTTCTACTGAAAATAAATAAATTATGAGGTAACCCCTTTAAAGGAACTGATGCGGTGTTGCCATAATTTAGGGTTCGCACATTCATGTTTATGAAAATCAAGAAATTTTCTTGAGAGATCAACCTGTAAAAACGTCGGTCACTTAAAGGGTCGAATTGGTGTACGAAATATAGCCGTGAGAAAAGTGGCACGTTTTGCGGAGAAATCAAGTTTTAGCCAAAATATACATCAGGCCTTAAAGTCCGAACGACAGCTATATAAAATTGCAAAATTCAAATAGGATTCTGTTAGTTTCGATAAGTACTTTGAAAAATTCCACACGATAAGGCGTTTGGATTTTATGTGTTGCACAGTGTAATTAGAATTTTTTTAAATATACTATTGTATGGAAATTTTTTCTTTCGGTTGTATAGTTGACTTTAAATTTTAAAGCATTTTTATAAACTTCTCAGCCTACCCTTTTGCTGCAAATATTAACATTTATGTGATCTTACTTTCTATAAATGTTATATAAATCAGATGATATTATTGCACATAAAACAAGGACTACAAAAACCATAAGCTTATTGAACAACAGCAAAGAGCAACATAAGAGCAAACAAAATATTAAATAAAATATCAAAAAAGATAAATATTAGAAAAATAAAGTCAAAAATTGCAGATGGTCGTAAAGTATGTAAAGGGATGATAAAAGTAAAAATAAAATACCAAAATTTATTGGATTTTTTTCTGCCACCCAGAAAACTTTTTTATTACAACAACTCTGTGCTTTACATGTGTTAACGATACTCGACAAAGCAAAAGGCCAGAACTAAGTATGAGTAAATAGGGTAAAAGGATAATAGCTTTTAACATTAGAATTGTCACAGAGATTGTCTCTAGTGTTTAGCAAAAAAAAAAATTCAACAAGAAAAAAGCAATTGCTTAGCAAATATTTGCTCATAACAATTTATTTATGATTCTATAGTTCATTGTAATTTTATCTTATTTATCCTATTTTCTAATAGACAGTATATCGGCATATGATTTCAAAAAAAGCCCTAAGTTACAAAAATTCAAAATAGACATTTTGATCGATTATTATGAACCATATCAAAATACATGTTCCTCCAAAAATTTTATACTCATACAATTAAAAATAACGTTGTTAACAACAAAATTCTAAAAGGCCTTATATAATTTATATTTAGTTTTTATTTGACCTTGTTTAATTTAATAAATGTTTTTTTTATTCCTTCAGGAAATTAAATTTAATTTAATTTATTCAATGTAACTTAGGCCTTTTTTGAAATTATATGACGATATGAAAAAAACTATATTTTTATTTTTTTATTTGCAATAATTAAAAATCTTAAACTGTTTATTAATTCTTGATAAGTGTTTGTTTTATTTTTGTTTTTTTTTTTTAAGCAAATTTGTCAAAAATTACAGAAACATGACATTGTCTAACAAATAATCACTATTTATTAAAAATATGTAGCTAGAACCAAATTTTCTTTTGACCATAGTAAAGTTCTTTTAATGGATAGCTTTAATATATGTAGAGTAAATTATCCCACTATATTTTGTTCTGCATAATTACACTAATAACCAGGGAAACCAGAAACATGCAATTATATGTTTTTCCTTAAGCGACCAATGAATTTATCCGATTTAGAGCTTCTGATGAATTTTGGCATCGATTTTTTAATGCATATGTTACCCTTTACAGCACTTTTTTGCATAATTTAGTTAAAAGAGCATTTTTGCTGCAATTTTTAGGTTTATATTGCATATTTTGCCTTTTTGAGGCTTGTTTTTTTCTGTTTTAAATATATATGTACATATCTGTATACCCAACTTGTTGTTCAATATTCGTGGTCCACATTTAATTTTTACCCTTCAATTGTAAGCCAAAGCAGATTGTCATTAAAGAAAAATTTTATTTTAAACTTTCAAATTGTATATATATGTACGCAACAATTAAGGAAAAAGCAATTATATACGTTTTTGGCGATGTAATACATAGAAAACCGGACCAATTTTTAGTAACCGACCGACTCAGAATCACTTTTTAAAGTTATCTAACAATGTCCATCCGTTCATCAGGCATATGGATTTTAACTTTTTTTTGTTTTTGTGAGCTAATGACTGCCCCTCGTTTCCAAATAGGGGAAAGTTTCGAAAATTCGTCTGGCGTTTGGGCTTTACCGATTAAAAAAATTTAGGATTGTTTTTTTTAAATGAAAATATTTTTAAATTTTTTAATATTTTGTTTTCAAATGATCAATTTTTGATTTTTTTGGGGCATATTTTTAACATTTTTCAGGGCATAGTTTTCACTGCATATTTACTGAGCATAAAACACATTTTTAAGAGCATATTTCTGGGTTCCCTGCTTATAACAATTATATATTTATAATAAAAAAAATGCCGCAATTACATTATGCGGCATTTTACGCTGGACTTTTTTACAAATTTAGAAACAATTTGCATATTACTGCAAAACAAACTGGAATGATTAAAATATTTTTGGTAAATATATGATTAAAAATTACATGTTATATGACCGACTGTTATTTCAGAAAGGACTTCTGAAATAATTCTAAAGCCATTAAAGTGGGTATGACAGCTAAAAGGGATAACTTTATGACAATATATTTGGCACATCCAGTTCAAAAGTGGCTCAACTCAAAATTTTAAATTTTCAGGGTTATATGCTTATATGGCTTATATTGTATGGTTATATAGTTTATAACTGTGTTCTTAACAATAGTCAACAGATAACTTCTTTTAATTTATAAATTAAATAATTTTTTCAAACTCGAGGTCTGTTCTATTCTTTAAATTCTTTATTTTTCAATACTTCGCCATATTGAAAAATAAAGAATTTAAAGAATAAAATAGACTTCGACCTTGAAAAAATTACTTAATTTATAAATTATACTAAAAAAGGTCGAATAACTATAAACTTAAAAAAGAAATAATTTTTTTATATAATTAAATAAATTTTTTCAATAGCCTTTTTTGACATATCACGTGTGACTCGTGTCATGCTGTCATGTTATTTTTGTTTAGTATTGTTTGGCATTTCATAATGGAAAGACTTACGCCTGAACAACGTTTACAAATCGTTCAAATTTTTACGAAAATTCACGTTCTGTGAGGAATGTGTTCACTTCGTTCACTTCGCTCAACTTATGGTCAACATAATCGGCCTACTGAGCGTACTATTCGCAACACCATCACCCATTTTGAAACCCAGAATTCATTATTGGATAATATTCGACCGAAAAGACCACGTCCAGCACGCTGTGAAGAAAATATAGCGGCCGCAGCTGAGAGTGTACACGAAGACCGTGAAGTGTCGATTCGGCGCCGTTCGCAGCAACTCGGACCGTTTTCGTGCCATGATAACTGACTATTTGATGCCTGAAATTGAAGCTCGTGACCTCGGCGAGATTTGGTGGCAGCAAGACTTCCCACACATGGCATCAATCAAGGGATTTATTGAGAGAACACTTCGGTGAGCACATAATTTCACGTTTTTGGCCGGTCGATTGGCCACCAAGATCGTGCGATATCACACAATTAGACTTTTTCCTGTGGGGATATGTAAAGTCTAAAGTTTATACGGACAAACCCGCTACCATTCAGGCCTTGGAGGAAAACATCACGCGTGTCATTCGCCAGTTACCAGTCGAAATGCTCGAACAAGTCATCGAAAATTGGACTCAACGGATCGAACATCTGCGACGTAGCAACGGCCAACATTTGATAGCCATAATCTTCAAAAAATAAATGCCAAAGAATGTTCTTTAAAATGATAATAAACATTCCCCATTTAATTTGACTTTTCTGTGTTTTTTTCTTTAAAAAAGTAGGGAACCTCGAAATGGATCACGCTTTATAAACAAGTGTTTATAACAAGTGTTTTGAGTTGAGTCTCTTTTGAACAAGGTATGCGATATCTATTTGATGGTAATCATTAAAAATTAAAATGATAACATTATTTTGAAATTGAATCAAAACATATATTTTTTTGCCGTCAGATTGTTTTTGTAAATAAGGAACAGAAAATTAATAAAACAATACCTTAAACCATTTGAAGCAGAACAAAGTTGACATTGTTTACGAAAGCCGTTATTATTGTGCAAAAAAACCAAAACACCTTAAATTTATTGTACTCGTAAAATAATTGGCAAGCCAAGCAAAACATCAGCAAAAGAATCAAAGACATGGCAAATGAAGTTATCATAAAAGCAAACCCAAGTAAGTTTAAATTGACTAGACAACTGTAAATATAAAAAAAAAATTAGGAAATCTTTCCTATGGCAACCCTGCCTCAAAAATTTCAGAGCAAAATTTTTATAATACAAATTTAACGACAAGGCTTAATACGAATGTGTTTCCGCCTCTGCAAATAAATGTAGGTGTTTGCGGAAGTTCCGTTTATTGTGTTTGTGTTAAGAGGCGTATACGTATTATAATCGTTAATCTGTGCATAAGAATATGAGTTGTGTATGTAGTTAAGATGTAAGCCGTCTTTAATTTATTCCTTTATTATTTTCCCAGTTGGGGTAATGAATAATAACAAGCATTAATAGTAAAATAGCAATAAATTGATATGGACTCATCTTAAGGCACACACATATTCTTAAGACGACATTTCAAATATAATAATAAATAAAATTTATTCCAGCTCATACATATTAAAGCGTCCAACGAAATAGACATTTGTTAACTCATGTGAGCATTACAAAATATATCTGTACATCTCTGCGAGGGGGAGAAAACGTGTAAAAAAATAAAATTATGTATTATAAAACTGCCAACCTTTTGTTTGCTTTGATTTTGTCTTATATTACAGCATATAAATGAGAAATAAAACATATGCCCTCTTAATATGATTCTTAATTTTCCTTAAGGGTCACAAAACATTATCGAAACGTTGAAAAATAATCAACGAAATTTATTATAACTTTAATTTTTATTTTAACCTTTAAAAATCATAAGGAATTTGAAGAAAAATAATTCAAAACGAACACCCGATACCAAATTAGCCATTTATTTGTGTCCGCACAGGGGGTATGTCCTATTAAATAAACACTATGAATTCCTTTAGAACGCTGCCGATACCAGCGAATAGAAGGTTCCGCTTAAGAAAGTTTCCCTTTAAGAGGTTACACTGTATCAAAAAATGTAAAAAATCTGAAAAAATCTATTTCTAACAAAAATAAAATATCCGCAGAAATAAAATAAATGTGGTTGTTTTGAGAAACTCAAATTATTAAAAAAAATTTCAAAATTTTAAGCTTTTCAATAACGAAATAAATCCTTTAAATGTAAAACTAAACAACTTCTACAACTTTCTTACATTCATTTTAGTTTTATTAAAACATGCAACAGAACTTAGAGAACGAGTTCAATACTAAGATTAACCAGCTTTAAAATTTCCAGCTGTTGCTAGTAAGTAGCAAGAATTCAACTCGAAACTGTAGCAAGTAAATCACAACTTTATCCAGAGACGATTATATATGCAGCAGTGTCTATAACATTTCCATAGTTGGCATTTTATACGTAAACATAAACTTTATGTTGAATCATAAAAAAAGAGTCTTTGTTTTAATCTCTGCATAAAAGTGTAACAATTTAAGTTGCTTAAGCAAAGCAATTAAAAACTTTAGGAATTGAATTATGGCTGTATTCATCTATAAACAACAGACACACATTAAACGTGTGAAGAACAAGGGATTAGTTTATATTCCCAACACACTTTCATACAAACACTCCTAGAATATTAAGCATAAACACTCCTGAACACACTCGTTTTCATTGAATGAACAAATTTGTGTCCAGGTATGGCACCATAATTAGCAACAAGTGTAATTAGTTTTCAAACACGTAGTGACCAAAATAGACGACATACTTGTCGTTTAATATACAATCATTCTAATTTCTATTGCTAACCACAACAAAGACTAAAGTGTACTTGACGAGAGAGAGAGAGAGAGAGAGAGAGAGAAGAGAACCTTCATTAAGATGCGTTTCAATCGGTCTTACGCAAGGCTACAAATTGGAAACTTAAACTTGCACACAGAGATTGAAGACCACATACACAACATTTTTCATTTACATGTGTGATTTGCTCGGACTCCTACAAATATATTTAAAGGTCACATGTTTATACATATTGACATTTACTGCACTCACATTAACGAACAAAACTAGAAAAAGGATTTGGACTTATCGATTTTCAGGTACATTTTGTTACGGCCTAACAGTTTTTCCAAAAGTCGTATAAAAACTTAAGAGACTTTCGCCTTTTGAGGCTGATTTAACCAAAATATGGTTGAAGAATTTAAATGAATTTTTTAGGTGGCCAGTTGATGTCCTTTTAATTATATTTTAATCTGGGCGTGCTTAGTATGATGGCGTATTAGCAACTTGTTTTTTCCAATTATCGTTACTGACAATGTAAATATTCATTAAAGGTTTTTTAATAACAAAGAAACCCCGTGTTGCCAATTAAGCCATGTTGTATCTTATTTAACCATAAAAATGAGTTTGGTCATTTTTATTTTAACAGTCTAATTTATAAACGCATCATTGCAGTTTTATAAGTCGTTAATAAGCAAAAGTCGAAAAAAGAGTAACTATAAATGTTTAATAGCCTATTTAACGTTTCATAAACATTTGATAAATTTAAAATATTTTTTGTAGCCTTGACCCTGCTTTAATCGTTTAATAATGTATCATTTCAATGTTTGTTTACATAAAATATTAATAATTGCGCGAAAAGGTAAAAGGTATTTTTTTGTCTTTTTATTTATTTTAATAAATTATTTAATATAAATAGAAAGTAGCAAAAATAACAATGGATATAATTAGAATTGTGGTTATTTTATTGAACTGTTAATGCTTTTTAATCCAAATTTAGATATACTATTGTAAACATTTAAGCTGATATAATAAATTTTTATGAATAAGACCGTAAGTATTTTCCTTTTAGGTTTAAAAAAAAAAAAGTAAACAATTTTATGATGCCCGTGTTCAAAATAAAATAAAAATTTTCGCTTGTAAATTTATATTGAAACACCAATAAAAAAGCTCCAATTTCTCTTTTTTCAATATAAATTTCCAAGTCACAATTTATACGTTGCAAGTCTTATTGATTAGCTTGATACTTTATCGGCGAGTGAGCCGAGGAAAAAAGAAACGAGTGCTCGTCTTGATGTACTCGTCACATGTGTTTTGTTTTCTCATTCGTAATGTAAAAAAACGCACACATATGTGTGTTCTACATACATAAAAGAGTAATATTTCCGCAATAAGACAACTATTGTGTGAACGCTGATTCAAAGAAGAAAATGTGATAAGTTTTTCAACGCATGAATTGGGACTAAACAAAAATGTTTATTCTATTTTAAAATATTCCATTTGTTGTTGCCTATTGTTAATAAAAATGTTAATAGAAGCAAGCAAATTACCTCCAATTTAAAAATTTATTGTAAAATATTAAATTTGTGACTTTTGTGCATTGCTATAAGGTATTTTTGGCTCAAAATATTGGCATTTTTTGTCGTGTGTAGTAGGCAACACGGATGTTATATATCATGCGGTAACCTGAAACTTTCAACTGTACCGTTACAAATGACCAGTAATAAAAATTTGATATTCAAACTGTTCCAAGGCTTTGGAATATTTGTACACTCACAATGTTCTGTAAAATTAACTGAAATTGTAATATAAAATAAATAAATGTTCTGTTAAGAACCGGTCTACTTATTTTTCATTCATTTTTAACAAAGATTTCATATAATTTTTACTGCCAAACATTCAACTGCGAATTCCGTAAAAAGAAATAAATTTTCAGTTATTTTATATAATTCAGTAATTTTTTATAATACAGATTTTACTCAAATTTCTAAAAAATACCAGCCACCTGTCCGCTTGTTTTTCTAATGAGAGGGAGAGAATATTTATTTTTATTTACTTACCCCGTTATACATGTTTGTCTTACTTTTGTTGTACTGACCACTTTGTATACAGAAGAACTTTCAATTATAAGACACCAGCAGCATGCCCGATATGGTATTCGCAATCATTTTACTTTAAAAATTTTATGTATTTAACAAAATAATTTTAACAAATAGAATATGGGAATTTTCTACACAAAACAAGCAAATAGTTTTTTACGTTTACTTTTTGCCACAGATCTTTAAATAGATAACTAAAAATTTATTTTTTGGTAGTTAATTTATATAAAATAACTGAAAATTCATTTGTTTTTACGGAATTTTTCGGTTATTTTTTGATAGTTAAATTATAAAAAATAGCTGAAAATTCATTTGTTTTTAAGGAATTTGTGGTTCATTTTTTATGGAATTCGCGGTTGAATTTTTGACAGTAAGAATTTTTCTGTTGTTACGCGTTAAAATTAAGTGCAAAATAAGTAGATCTGTTTTTAAGTAAATTTACAGTTGTCTTAAATTTCGTTTTCATTTAATTTTACATTCAGAAAACTTTTACTTAATCAGTTACTGTTATAATATTGTGAGTGTAAGTATTAAGAATATCTTAGATTGAATATTCTGGTGAGGTTTCAAAATAATTGACAAATTTAATAGCGTATGTAAGTGTTGGTTTAAATGTTAAACATACATATATAAAATGTGTTATGCAAGTGTTTAAGGCATATGTATATCAACAACGTTGCTTAGGTTTTCAAAAAAAAAAACTGTTTACGAAACCAGTCAGGAGCGAAAAAATTCCATGAATATGTGTTTCTTGAATATTAAACAGATTGATTTTTTAATTGCGTATTGTATTTATATTGTAATTTAACATCTGATATACATTCTAAAAATATATACAAATGATTATACAGGGGTGGCCCAATTAAGTCATGCCAATGGTAAATACGTATAGCTTTTTATTTTGTAAAATAATTGTTTCTTTTTCTACTTGCAGATTATAGCTGAAGTCTTTGAAATTTATAAGAAATGCAGTTCACAATGACGCGTTAAAATTATTGAAAAAAGCCTTCAAGATTAGGAACTGAGTTTTATGGAACGGTGTTTAGTGATCGACCTTCCTGGGAGAGGGGCTGATGGAAAGATTTGCACTGAATGCAACGTGAAAGCTGTGGGGAAGATTGTTAGCCTTCCCAAAATAACATTGCAGAGAATTTTAAAGCTGGATTTTAAAATGCATTCAAACAAAATTCAAATTGTGCAAGTACTGCTACGTAAAATCCAGAACAATAACATTTGTAGATCATATTAAGGACACCCTGTGTTTACTACCATTTCTGTGCAGATTTAAATACAATGTAAGGTATACATATATCGTCACCTTAAATGCAAGAACGCGTAACAACAAAAAAATTCGAATTAGAGTTTTTGATTGATTTCTGTTTGTTTTACACTACATGTTCACAAAAAAATTTTAGATCCCTGCGATCAAGAATGCTGACTTAATTTAAGAAATTCAAACACCTAGTACACCTTGTTGTTATTGATATTAATAACAACAAGCTTTTTGCTCTCCTGTAAAAAAATTGTGTTGTTACGCCCTTTTGCATTTTAGGTGACGATATGCACTTGTAAATATTTGTGTGGATATTTATATGAATACCTAACACCCTTTAAGAATATAGTTTTTAATATTCACCAACGATTTTAAAACAATTTAAGGTCAAACTTTTTCGCAAATGTCGCCAGGAATGCATCAAATAAAAGTAAACTGCCATAAACGAGTGCTTGTATGTGAACATAAAAAAAGTAACAGCACCAACAACTCTAACGATATGCATGAGTCAATCCTGAATTTTTAGGTAGGAAGAATGTATGAAATTCATAATATTTCCGGAGCATGAACTGTTCCACTACTATAACAAATACCGAATCTTAATGGTAGAAATTATGAAATTACTGTAAACAAATTAACATTTTATTATAAATGAAAATTTATTAATTCAATTTTCTCAAAACATTTGTACATCTTAAGTTTTTGCATCGTTGAGCTGTCTTTTACAAACACATCATTATAAATGCATTTTCTTTCGAAAACTCTAAAAAAAACAACATAAAAGTTATAATTTGCAACTAAATAGAAATTTTACAAACACATGTCTAAATAGATGAAGTTTTCTTTTTAGGAAAAAGAATTCTTTAACATCAATATTGACAAAGTATTCATATGCGAAATCATTTTTTTTATTTAAGTAAAATTTTTTAAATATTTGACGAAATCGTTGCAAGATTTAATAAACTGAAAAATCCCAGATGAAGTTGGAAAATACCAACGAAACGTAGGATGAATATATAAATAAATAATCTTTTATTTAAATACAAATGACCTTGAAAGCCTGTTTAGATAAATTCTATAAAAATAATAACAAATTCTAGAAAAAGGTCGATTAATAAGTAATACAGAGCAAAATAATTTCATAAAAAAATTTTATCAAAAAAAATGTGTTAATTTTTTTGTTCACTCTTATATTATTTTAATGTTGCAAAAGCTTTCAATTAAGCGTTTGCGTTTTTTTTTTTTTTTATCAAATAAAAGCTAAGTGTGTTTATATTAATAGTCTGAGATTTGTTTACCGCAAACTTGTATATTTTAAACATACACAATGAGTTTAAGCTGACGATGTCGTCTTCGTGCTTCAGTGATAAACGTTTCATGCATAATAAAATTCAATTCCACGTTCATTTTCACATGCAAATCTAAATTTTTTTTAGGGTTTTTTAATTTTTTTTAAATTAAAAAGAAAAAATCAAGTCACAATATCATGTAAGAGCTATTTGTGCATGAAGAATGGAGTAGAAAATTTAAAAATTGCCATAAGAGAAACTTTTCTATGTAGGCAGTCTATATTTAAGATATTGGAATTGAAACTTAAGCCCTAGTTAGCTGATAGTAACAGTAATATAACCGTACAGTCAAAAAGTAAGAAAACTCTTTTTTCTACAGATTTAGACGTTACGGCTAAGTTACATCATACTTCTAACTATAATCGTTCTAATTGCTTTACGTACCACAAAATGAAGCAGCTGATTTGCAACGTTACTATTACTGTCAACTGGATCTAATTTAAAAGGCTTTTTTAATAAAGTCATTAATATTAAGATGCTTCTTTTCTTTTTATTTTTAAACTATTTGTTAAGTCCCGGCGCTGCGCGAGGTCAAGCCATTATGGACTTTTCATTTTCTAACTTTAAACACTTTGTAAAAATATTAAAGCATTTTACACTTATAGTTCTGCTGAGATACAAAATAAAATTTTGGGCCACACCCACTTACATATATTATCCCACCCACTTTTTTGACTGATGTTGCGTATTGATAGTTGAGCTATTTGTACCAAATTTGGAAACTTCCGCTATTGCCGTTCTCCAGATATAAAGAAATCTATTTTGTGCCACGCCCACTTTTTTTATCTCGCCGTCAACTAGATATACAGAAATATATAGTGTATTTTTGTGGGAGGTGCCCCGCCCACTTATAATTTAAAAACTGTAAATGTTTCATAAGGATCGGTTAAGCGGTTACGGAGATATATAATGTAATATAAGGATAGATAAAAGAAAAATACAAACTATAAAAATGTATGTGATTTAACAACAACGATTTCTAAGACTTAATTTACTTAATTCAATTTAACGATTTTATACAAACTTTATCTGGCAACTATGACCATCCATAAAAAAAGATAAAAACTGAAAACAGAATAAAAGTATACTTTAAGAGCAAAATAAATAAAAGTTAAAGCAATAAGCAAGAATAAATAAGAACAACAAAATAAAAGCATCTTCAAAGGAGTGTTGACAAAGTGTTGACATCAGAAGAAAATAAACACAAAGAACATCCGCAGAAAGTAATAACAATGAAAACGTCGAGTAAAACAATTAACAGTTTACGGAATTGACTCAAAGAAGTACAACAACAACAACAACAAAAATATACAAATGTAAATAACAACAATAACAATAAAAAAGGTAATACAACAGATTCTACAATAATAAATAAAATTAACCGAAGTGGTAAAAAATAAATGGTTACACTCAGAGAAAAAACGTTTTTCAGTATGGTCACGCAAATTTTTGAGCCTATTAGTGTTAATTTGACCAAATAATAGTCACCGGCAACAATATTATGATTAAGCTAGTTATGATTGTTGTATCTTGATGAAGTTCTAATTTAACCATAATATGATTGCTTTGTTTAGTTGTTTAAAAATGTTCGTTAAAAATTGTTTTGTTTAAGGTTACCATATTGAAAATATTATTTTCTGCATACAGATAGATATACTCGTAGATCCACATTTTGGATACTCAAGCTTAAGGCGAATTCATTACAGGTGATCCTAAAATCCCTGCTGATAATTTTTTTTCTTTAGCTTTATAATTGTTGAATGCCAAAATTTTGTTTTTTATCTTTGTTTCTGTTTTGTTTTGTTTCGGTTTTTGATATTGTACAATGATTTTACAAAAACAAATTGCTTGTGGTTTTTGTAAGAGCTGTACTTGTTGTAGTACAGAGATTATCGGAATAAATTCGCCTTGCTCAAGCTGAAAACATAAAATGTAATTGCCTTTTGAAAAGCTGTCTTAATAAAAATATTCACTAAATTGTATTCATGAATTTTTTCTCTCTAGCTTATAACAAAATTTGCCAGTTGTCTTTTATCTGCTATCTGCATTAACTTTCCTTTAAAGTGCATTAGTTTGAAATAGATGAGTGCATGAATAACTGACATATACATGCCATTTTAATGTTGGCTTTTTGACAAATATGCCTTTAACTTATGCATATACAATCAACAGAAAGTGTTACTGCCTTTAGTGTCCTCATCATTATTCGTTCATAATCATCCTCAACAGCATCATTATCAGCTTATTCATCGTAGTCATTCCTCGCATATATTCCATGTTCTAGTGAGAGGTTTTAGATGTACTGACTGGTGCTTTAGCCAAATGACACATTTTAAACAGTTGATGTATTTATTTCTGGCTAAAATACAGAGAAAGGGCACATTTCAATTTGAAATGATGGCTGATACACACGTTTTTTTTTTTAATGCAGAAAGTGTTTAGTTTTCAAATTGCCTCTTATATCCACATTGTGAAGCAGAAAAGTCAATATTGAAGAAAAGAGTGTAAAATATTAAAAAATATGAAACAATCGTAAATTATTTTTCAAACAAAATGTACAAATTAAAATTTTCAGTAAAGAAATAGTTCACTTGCGTTAACGGGTTTTAATCCAAATTTTAGATATTTTTAATAAGGCTTAAGTTCATTAAACTAAATTTTCATTAAATTATTTTTATGAAGACAGGAATTAATATGAAATCAATTAAAATTTTATTGATAATTTGTCATTCTTGACTGCGCTGAGATTTGAACCCAGGCTTTCACGGACAGGTTGCCCAGACAAATTTCGATTGTAACCACACAATCTCTTCAGTGGGGTTTGCCGTTTTACTCACTCGGCTATTGAAGCCGGATGACGTCAATAGTCAAACATCAATCCTTAAACCAAATGGTATTTCACTTTTGGTAGATCGAAATTTGCTTTTGAATGAAAAATTATCAATAAAATATTAATTCATTTCATGTTGTAAAATTCCTGTCTTCATAAAAATAATTTAATGAAAATTAAATTCAATGAACTTAAGCCTAATTAAAAATATCTAAAAAAATTTAATTTTTATCGAAATTGTTTTTTATTACAAAGATCATAGCATTACATATAAATTAAATAAATCAAATTGATTTCGGGAGAATGGGCACTGAGACTCTTCTTGACAATATTGGACAACTTTTTCTAGCATTCCTGGCCGTATGACACAAAAAAACCGAACAATGTTGGCCTCCAAGACGAAAATTGTTGCTGGTGTGTCAGCAGAAACCAGTGACTTCATGTAGTCGCACGTAAAATAATCGAGAAGAGTTAAATTGCACGACCTTGGGCGCCAATGGACAGGGCCATTTCATTACTTTATCGTCAAATCTTGATTTCAATAATTCGTTGGCTTCGGTCGCCATATGGCATGTAGCGCCAATCTATTGAAACCAAATCTCTGCCATCCATATTTTCAAGCAAAAAATAATTGATATGGTAAAGACCTCCAAAACGCGAGCTGAACTCCGCTTCCAATTTTGCAGAAATAAGATCCGATGATGTCACCAGCGTGTTAACGTGAAATTTACTGGATCTTATGGAGTAAGTAGGATCTGTTATGCCTCCCTCTGTATGCAGAAATTTTGTTTATTAACAAGCCCGCTTAAATAGAACGCTATGTGCACTATAAAAATCACGAAGTCGTCTATAAGCGAAGGGGTAACTGACTCTCAAAGTAAATTTGTATAATCTGGTAACGTTGTTCAAGCGTCAATCTATTCGTGATGATAAATGTCATTAAGTGAGCGCTGGATGACAGTTTCTTTAACAGCAAGTTTTTACGGGCTTAAAAAATACCATATATAATGAAATCATTGCAATAGCAATGTAACTTTTTTTTAAATATTATTCTTCCCTTTTTTTTCTTTTTGTTCTTTTCACTGACTATTGTCATTTAGTTCTACATCATTTACACATTTTTCATTTGTCAAATGAAAAAGACTGCAATTTACTCAACTGCAGAAAAAACTTTTAGGGATACTGCCCTACAATCTAAAGTAAACTCACAATAATTGAAATCTTCAAAAGTTAAAAGGATGACCAAACAGCCCCCAGCTAGACATTTAGTGCACAAAGCAAATGTCCTCTTTACAAATTTGACTAGAAATTTTTATTTATTTTTCTTCAAAGGCACAAACTGCTTTAAAGTCTTTTACATATTCATGAACTTTCTTTTTAAAAGAACTAATTTCAAAACAAATTCAGTTAAACTGGAGAGCTCGAAGATAAAAAAGGAGTTGTTACATCATTGCACATCATTTAAGCCTAAAACGATTGATTAACTGTCATGTTCACAAAGTACGCTGCCGTTAAAATCTTTTTGTGTCACAATTTTTAAAACGAGTATAATAAAATCAAAAACTAATAGACAGTTGGTTAGACTTTAATAAACTTCACATATAAAAGGAAGCAGAAGAAATCAAACAAAAAAGCACTGAACATTTGATTATCCCATACATAACAACAAATCGTTACCTAAGATGCAAACGGCCCTATATACCATTTTGAAAGTTTTACAGGAGGAGCAAAAAACTTTTTGAAATGATAAATTGATAAATGGCAGTTAACTGTTTATAATTTAGTTTTATTTAACAATTATTTGACAGTTATTTTGACAATGTTGCGTATTATGCAATTGGTTAGTAAAGTCTTTTTGCGTTTATCATGTACATACATAATCGCTTTTGCCTTCCAAAATTTTTTGTCGACATTTATACTGATGCAATACATCGGAATCAATAAAAAAAATCGATTTTTAATTAATGGCTTATTAGGGCCATTTGCGTTTTAGGTAACTAATTATCATTGAATAAAAAAGATGAGAATGAAAACTATGGCTGTCCTGTTATTATTTCCCACCAAGTAAAATGAATAGAATAAATAGTCACGTAAGCCATTGATCAGATCTGCAAGACTTCAATTTTTAGAATGACTACAATGGAGGAGGAAAAATTTTCTCTAAAAACGTATACCACTTAACTTAAAGAAACGGAGTAAGAGGCAGAGAAAGCGAGAGAGAGAGAGAGAGAGAGAGAGATAAATGAAATTAGTTTGTGATATGATAACACATAATCTCTCAGGTTGTTCAGTGACTATTCTTACCATATTTTTAATAAATCCACACTCTGTGCCTTAACTAACTTAATTTTTATTTTGATCTATATTTAAAAATTAAAATCTTGAATTTTTTTAATCAACTAAAATGTTACTGAAATTTCTTTTAATTAAGTTTTCAAACATTTAGTTAAGCCTTAAACCCATAATAATTCCACATTTAAACTCATTGTTGAACATTCTATAAAATATGGATTTTAATTCTGACTTTGGTTTTGTTATGGGGAAATTATTTGCAACCTTAATGAAGCCACAATTTCTTCATGTCAGGCCATAATTCTTACCATTATTTAATCTTGTACAGAAACAGCACCAGACTCTCTCTCCTCCCATTTTCCAAGCAACAATAATAAATAAGTAAAACAAAAAGCAAAAAAAAAAGTGAACAACAGGACACACAAAAGTTTATTTCCAAGAATTCAGTAATTTAATTTAAATCTTATGAACACTTTCAACAAACAAAGGCCTTTTCAGACATTAACACCGAACGGAGAATATGCTTGTATGCAGAGAGTTAAAGAAGGGGTTAAAAATGCCTTCTGGGGCCTTATTTTACAGAATGTGGAGGACCTTCATTTGAACTTTGAAGTTTTACACACAATGAAAAAAAATATTTCTTTATGTTCACAACCTATTATTCTCTTTTAAGAGAAATATTTTCTTTCATATTATGGTTACTGCATCCACATTATTGTTACCGGAAATTAAATTATAATTTAGTTATAGTCCTTTTTATGGTGGCCATATTAAGAGCTCTCATTTTGGGGTTGTAAAAAGTTAAAAATGAAAACATAAAAAGCAATCTACTAAGGTATTCAAGAAAAATTCTTGACAAAAGTACGAAAAAACTGAAGTGAGGAAGAAATATGTAAAGAAAATTATAAATAATAGATAACACTGGGAAACAGTCATTTTCAACAAAAATTTTTTCTAATTTGAGGTCGCTGATTTCAAATCTAATCTTCATTTGTCTCTTTCAGCTCGACTTTTCGCCAAAATTAAGGCACTTTCACTTCATATATTGGAATAACTATAAATAACGCAATTTAACGGCATAAAGATAATAGTGTTGCCGAGTTTCGGATTTTTTTAACTGAATATGATGAATCGTTTTCAAGTTATTCCATTACCTATAGTGAAAGTGCCTTAATTTTGGATATAACGGTTTATCTCGAAAAGTCGAGCTGATAGAGAAACATGGAGATTTGATTTAAAATCAGCAATCTCAAATTAGTAAAAAATTTTTAAGAAAGTTCCAGGCCGCACAAAAAAAAAGTTCAAATTTGGTTCCTTGTGTAATTAATTAAAGCTTATTTTGATCCACCCAAAAATACCATTGGTTAAAAGATTGATGTTTAACCAAAGACTCTTTGACAGTAAGGTGGAACGTAAAAAGAACAATGATAATGAGATACGAGGTTGTTCTCGAAACAGCGTTGAAATTCGACCCCGGTTTCAATCAAGAATACAAATTATCAATAAATTTTTATTTATTTCATGACTTCCTTCATTAAAATAATTAAATAAAAATTAAATTTGATGAACTTAAACTTAAAAACAAATCAAATTTAAAATAAAAAAACCACAAACAGTTCGATTAACTACACAAAAACCAATCGCTGGCACAATATTTTTATGAAGACATTATTTATTTTTTAAATTTATTCTATGAGCTAAATTTCGGTTATGTATTTTTTAAAAAAAATTTAAGGAATAGAACTATTACAAAAAGCTTTATAAAATTCATAACTGAAATTTAGCTCATAGAATAAATTAGAAAAATAAAAAATGTTGAATATAGTAAAGTTACTTATTAAAAGGAATAATTCCCAGATGCAATATTTATTAGTGTGTGGTTTATCAAACAACTATTACATGTTGCTCTTTATTGAAACTGTCATTGTTTGGATTTTAATATCTAAATAGTCATATCAAAAATATACATGATTAAGGTCAACCGTAGAAGATTGCGGTATACACATAAGACTAAATCAATCATTTTATTTTTGCGGATCACTTTGATTATAATGGTTTCGTGAGAGTTTTAAAAAATACGTTAAAAGCTCGTTCCGAGAAATTATATAAAATTCAGTGGTTTCAAAAACAGTAATTCTTTTTTTCAACAAAATGTTAAATCAACATTGAACATCTAAATTATAAAAAGAAAAAAAATCTATAAGGTAGAATTTTATCGTATCCTAATCACAAATATATGATAAACAAAATAGTTTAGTACTCGCTATTAATGGTTAATATCAATTTATTTGAAATTAGTAATAAAAGTTTAAGATTACTTGAATTTATAACGTCGAATACTTGCTATTTATTCATTAACGAAAACAGTTGCCATTAGCTTAACATTTGTCTTGATTATTACCTTTGTAAAAATGACTAACCTTTGTGAGCCAGCGAACCTATTAAAGAAAACCAAATAAAAGCTACCTTAAGTTGAAATACCTACCGTTCTAAATTTTCAAGTGTAGCCTTCACTAGGATAAGCATACACAACCCAGTTCTCTACTTAAGGAAGATTTCATAACCTTTTTTTTCTCTTCCTTATACGAATTATTTCCACGATTATAGTTACCGAAAGGAAATTAAAATCAATCTCTTTTTATAGACTGCCCAACTCGCCAAAATATAAATAATATAAAAAAGAGTTAAAATAGAGTTTGCTTACAACAACACATAGCAGCACTTTATTCAGAAAATGTAAGATATTTAATGCTTAATTTTTAATGTATAACAGTTTTTAACAAATAACTAAAGCTTTGTTAAAGTACAAAGGAGTAAAAGACTACAAATTATAACCAACCCAACATAGAAAAAATTTAAAATGTTCTCTAATCACTTAATGTATACCAAATTCACAATATCAAGCTTCTATTACCAAAATGATTATATTGATTACTAAAAATTTTGAAATTTCGAACGTTTTTTTTTTTTAAAAAATGATATTTTTAATTTTAACGTTGCCATTTCAAACAATGTGTTAATTTATTAAATTAAATATTGACAATTTCCAACAACAATTCGGCAAGTTTAAATTATTTTATTTTAAACGAAAAAATCCATTAATATTTTTTGATAGTTAATTAAAATTTTATTTGAAAACAACTTAAATATTAATTGAATCAAAATTATATTTTTTATTTTCTTTCAATTAAAAAAATAATTCAATTATCACATTAATTAAATTTAAATACTTTTTAAACCATTTTTTTAATTGATAAAGAAATTTTTTCTGTTTTATATTTTTTAAATTCAAATTTTTTATTTTTAATTAAATATTGATGTGGCCAAATAATAATTTGATAATACAAATGAATTCTCCCAAGTAAAATGAAATAACAACTCACCACTTGAAAAGCGCAAACCAAATCATGTTTCTTCAAAGGCCTGCTAACCAAGAGCCTTTTATTTTTGTGTTGGGTTTTATTTATGTTTACCTTGAACTGAAAGATTGCCTATGTTCTCATAAAGAAATGGGTAGTAAAGTTGCAACATATGAATTATGACTTAATATTTAAACATATATAACATTATTTAGTAACTGCAAGTGTTTGTTTAAACAGGCGAAGACCAGGGTATCCCTTCACGAGAAAATCGCAAATGTATAAAATATCTAAAATATCCACTATGAAATTATTGGCGTAAAATACATACACTCAAAACATAATGTAGCTAAATTCTACAGAAAATTTATTTTAAACAACTTAATATTTATTTAAAAAACGGATCATTTACATTTCATTAAAAATAAATTAATTTTATATAAATATTTAAATCTTTTTTTATATAACAGCATATTCCGTAAAATTTAGCAGTTGTTGCTTTAAAAAAATTTAATTTAACCGACAAAAAATCAAACTTAATAATAATATAAGTACGGAAAAACATTATTTTTTGGTAGTTTGTTTTTTTAATAAAAAGCACAACTGTTAAAAAATAAATTGGTTCGTAAAATGACTATATTTTTATTCAGTTTTAATAGTACGAAAAAGGAATTAATAACCCACAATCAATTACTGTAATAATTTTATAAGTGTTCATATTAACTTATTTTGGGAATTGGAAATTTTTTTAATTTTTCTTTTTTAAACTGATTTTATTAAATATACACCCAAAAAATTCTGTACGTAAAATTAACTGATATTGTTATTCAGTTAAAACTGGTCTACTTATTTTTCTTTTAAGTAAAAAAAAAGTTTATTTGATTTTTACTGTAAAAAATTCAACCTCGAATTCCGCAAAAACAAATGAATTTTCAGGTACTTTATGTTATTCAGTTATTTTATATAATACAGGTTTATAGGTCGTGTACTCCACAGAAGATCCGAATTTCTAAAATATACAAGACACCTGCCCGCTTGTTTTCCTAATGAGAGAGAGAGGATATTATTATTTACTAACCCCGTTACACATGTACTTGTTTTATCTATATTTGCTTAAACCCGATTGTTTAAAAAGAAACCCAAACTTTACAAATTTGATGTATATATCAAAAATATTTTAACAATTAGAATGGGAATTTTTACTTTTTAAACATGAAAATAATGCATGTGTTTCTTCTGTAAGTGTTGTTGTTGTTTCTACACAAAACAAGCAAATAGTTTTTTAAGGGAATCTTAATTTATTTTATATTACAATTTTAGTTAATTTTACGTACAGAATACCTTAACGCAATCAACACTCACAAATGCTACCGAAAATCCGTGTTAAACATTTTTAGTAGTTAAAAATAGTTAAAATATATTTGCTTTGAATTTTAAATGCTTATTTAATTAAAAATGGCATAACAACAAAAAAAAATCAAAATAGAGTTTTTTGTTTTCTTAAACTACATGTTCACAAAAGAATTAAGATCGCTGCGATCAAAAATGCTGACGTTTTTCAAAGAAATTAAAGCCAAGTACACCTTGTTCTTATTGATTTTGTAAAGTTGTTTCCTTCTCTTGTAAAAAAATAAATGTGTTAGTTCGCCGTTTTGCATTTTAGGTGACGATATGTGTATCTAACTTTTTTTTGTCATATTTTGATAACTTCTATGATGGTCTACTATTGCATCGAAATATTTTAGTTAACAAATAATTATTTTACCTTTCAAAATAAATACGTTTTCATATAGGACACCCTAATGATTACGACAATTGCCCTGACTACTTACGTGTTTCCTGTCAACCTCAAACGAAAACCACACAAGGCAATTTCAGACATACAAGAAATTTTTATGTACAAAAGTACATTTAGTATAAAGACACATATACATATGTATGTATTTGTGTGCATGAACAAAAATTTAGTAGTGCAGTTTTATGAAATGCTACAAAATGTGCAGCAATGGATACATTAAAATTTTATTGTACAATACCAGACCACTCATATGAACGGAAAGTCGTACATGTTCTAGGGAAGCCTAATTGGTAGAAAAGGTGAATTTATAAACTTGAAATCGGCGTCTTTAAGATAGATATTTTAGTTTGTATAATATGGCTCTTCTAGTCTTTTTTCAGATTTTTGTGAAAAAGATTTGGGAGTTTTCAAAATCAAGAATGACAATCTGGTAAAAAGTAACTAGTCTTATTTTCAAATAAATGGCTATTTCAATAAACAGAATGCAGAATATAAGCAACGTAAATCCTAGGATAGTTTATCAGTAGCAACCACACCGTTTAAAGCGTCCAGTATAGTTTAGAATATCAACCATTTTTTTTTAAAATCAGTAATTCAGTAACCATCGATTCCAACTGCGAATCATCACTTTCAAATCTGAAACAACCACATGATGGAATGAGGACAAAAGATTGAGATAGAGCCACAGATGGTGAAAAGATTTACGTAAATACATGCCGTGAAGGCCTTTTCCATGTTGGATCTTAACCATAGGGCATAGATGGGCATATTGCACTAATTTTGGAGTTTCAACTCACATTAAGTGATAATTAAAATATATTGTAATCATATTTTTTTTATCTTAAGTGATGAATTAAAAATTGGCAATCTCATTAAACATGAGTGGAAGTGGTGTTAAAAAATGTTCCACTCAACAAAAAAATTGATTGATTTAAAAAAAGCAACTAATTATAAAATAATGAAACAAAAAAAGAAGTAAGAGTACTATATTCCGCTAAGCCGAATCTTCTATACCCTTCAGCGTCATGAGATAAGAACAGAAAGTTATATATATATAAATACCGCCCACGGATGTCTTGTATTGATATCAGAGATATTTACATAAAGTTTTTGTAGTTTTAAGTGTAACTGATGCCACACCGAAGCTTTTTGTACAAAATTTGTAGAATTTTACTGCTACGATTCTCGGAATATACAGAAATTTATTTATTATTTTTCCCAATCCCGCTCATTTTTTTAGGGAGGTTGTGTATCAAAATTTGGACAATTTTTCTCTTAGCATTCTTTAGATATAAATAAATATATTGCTGCTACGCCCATTTTTTGCAATCCCGCCCACATTTTGTTGGATGTTGTGTATTGATAGCCAAGATGCTTGAACCAAATTTGGAAAAGTTGGCACTTGCCGTTCTCTAGATAAACAGATAAAAACACAACTTAATATTTTATGGGTAAGAAATTAGAGCCTGTCGAGGGCGTTTGCTCTTATTTAAGTTATTTAAGGACCAGTCTGGCTAAAAATAAACAGCAATCCTGATGTAAAAAGGAATAAAACAGCGTAGTCTCTATCACATCTTGGATCAACGGCAACCCCATTTCAACGGGCACATGGACAGACGGTCAGACAGACATCGTTAAATCAACTTAACTACAGAGAAAAAACTAAAAATTGTCTATAATCACCAAATTCATACCAAATTCATAGAATCAAGCAAACAATTATTTGTTTTTGCACCTTTTACCAAAATAATTATATAGATTATCAAAAATTGAAAATTGTGAACATTTCTTTTTTTTTAAATATCTGATATTTTTGATTTCAATTAAAAAAATTATCAAAAAACTTTGCTGTTTCAAGCAATATGTTAATTGATTTAATTAAATAAAGCACAGGTTTTGACAATTCTCAACAACAATTCTACAAGCTTAAATAATTTTTTTTAAACGAAGAAATCAATTAAGATTTTTTTTTACTTAATCAATATTTTAATTAAAAATGTATTTGAAAAAAATAAAATGTTTATTAAATCAAAATTATATATTTAATTTTCTTTCAACTAAAAAAATAATTAATTCAATTATCACATTAATTAAATTGAAATACTTTTGAAGCAATTTTTTTAATTAAAAAAAAAATACTGATACTTTTTTCTGTGTTGGTATTATATTAGAGCCAGTCGAGGTTCTTTGCTCTCCTTTTAGTTATTTAACGACCGGTCTGTCTGAATATCAATAGAAAACTTTTCGAGACTAAATGTGATGTTAATATATAACAACGTAGTGCATATCTCATCTCTTTATAGGAAAAAATATCAATATTCTAGAAACTACAAGCGGAATGACAAACTTATATATGCCCGTTTACCTTCGGTGAAGTTATTAAAACGAACACAAGGGCAGAAAAATAATATGTTTTGATGTAGTTGCAGACAACTACACTGTATAATATGGACGATTTCAGCCGCAAAAATATTATGTTTAAACTAGTTGTTTGCTACCAAAAAATAATGGTTCAACATGGTCACAGATTACTCGTTGAGTATGGTTGCAGACATTTCTAAGACCGTATGATCATTGTAGTCATATTTATTTTTGCTGTAACAAAAATGTACAATTCCACTGTAACAATTTATATCTTCAGAAACAATCAATCAAGGACATTTTGGCTTCAATATCGTATTTCAAGCAACCAAACAATTGTTTATAACGAAATTATAATTGATTATGATAATCATCTACGTACCATGGGCAACTATAATATCATTATGGTGGTCAAAACAATAATATGGCAGAAGTATGTTTAAAAAATGTCCTTTACAATTTATTAAGCTGTATATTCAGTTGCAATAATTATGAAACATTTACCATGTTTATTATATAAAAAATTCCCTTATCATACTATGGTTGCCTTAAACTTTATATCCAATCAATAATACTACTAAATTACTATAAATTTGATAAATATAAAAAGTACCAAGTTAATCATTGTATGATTAAAACTATTTTATGAATGGTTGTACAAATAATAATGTGCTTGAAATAGTCTGCTAATATTTTCTGCTTGTATAATATACGCAATTACAATCACAAATGTAATAACTGTTATCAGCAACATACACACAGACGAAAAGTCACTCATATATATCAGACATTATGCAGGACATTTGTATGATAGAAAAAAATGACAACTATTACAGAGTCAGTTTGGCCATGTCAGTCATCATCATAATCAAAAACAAAAAACAGACGTTGCAGCTGTAAAAGTAACAAGCGACATCATCAATTTGAGTAATTAATTTTAGTTTTGTACGTAAATCTAACAAAAAAAAAGGGCGGAAAAAGTGATAAAAATCTACAAATGAACACAAAAGAAAAACTACAAATCACAATCAAACTCGCATCTATTTTTGAGAGTATAAAAAGTGATAAAAAGGAATTGAATTGAAAAAATACTATTAACACACACAAGGTATTTCCTGTAAAAAAGGTAGTAAAAAAACTTTACTAACGCAAACCAAAATCTTTCCTTATTCTCGTATATGATTTCAATAGACTTTCACTATTTTAATGCTTTTAAGCGTTTTTCCTTGTTAAGAGGACATGGCAGTTTGTAAGTATTCAATTATTATTATCACGTTCGCTTTGCTGTATGTACGTATGAGTAATTTTATATCACTCATACTTTCTTTGCAATGCAAATGTGCTTTTGTTCAATTCTTTGTACTAAAAAACATTTTCAACATTTTCTGGTTTTGTCGCTGAGAAAAATGTAATTAAAGGAAGAAATCTAAAAGGGATTTATAATATCTATAAAACAAAGAACTATCTCTTAGAACTGTCTGCATTGGTCGCTTTTTATGGTTTATGATTTTGTTAGTGGGAACTTTTGTCTTTTACTACAGCATACTTTTGTGCGTTTAGCATTGAGGTGTATAAAACTATAACAAAAGCCATAATGAAAATGGTTTTTATTTAATTTTATATTTTTTATATCCAGCATCTAAACTAAAGTAAAGTTGTTAATTTAAAAGTTTTTAATAGGCTTAGCTGGCTCTGGTTTGCATTTCTTTCTTAATTTCTCCAAATTCGTGATTTTTTCCTCTTCCATGATAAAATAATTTTTGTAGACATTCTTATGAATCATTAATTTGTTTCATTAAAAAAACGTACAAAACGATGTTCTAGTTTTAATTTATTGATTGTTTTTTTTTAACTTTAAATTAAACTAAAACTTATGTAAGCACTCAATTTATTGAAATGGACCATAAGAGTTCATTTAACTTGTCAGAGCTATTCACATTCTATAACATTTGACTATCAATAAGTCTCAGTTTGACATGACCATGGTCATAAGCAGTAACTTTTTAGCGTGCAAACCCAGCAGCAACTATCAGATGGTAATAGTCAAGATATTCAATTAATTTCTCTTATAGCCTATTTCTAATGTGCGAACGAATTCTTTCGTTCGCATAACTACATTGAAAACAAAAACAAAGTCTAAAAATTTGTTTTTGTTTTCAATGTAATTATACGAAAGAAAGAATTCTTTCGCACATCGGAAATAGGCTATTAATATTTTTATTATATCAAGTATTTTGTCATAAACCAAAAAATAATGATGACGAGTCGACCATATAGCATTGCAAGTCAATAGTAAGTAAAACGTTGAAAATTGAAAATATAGAATAAAAAGAATAAAGAACTAACAAAAAAAACAAAAATTATGGTATGGAAAAATGGAGGAAAATTTTAAGAATTTGTTGCAGGAAATTTTCGAATTTAGGGGGTAATTTGTTTTCATTCATTTACTTTTCTAGTTTACAAAACAGAACAAAACGTATCTTTAGAAAATATACAAGCCCAGTCAATTATGCAGTTACAAGGCAAACAAGTCATTAAAAAATTTACGCTTTAAGTATTAGATAAAAAATAACAACTATCCAAAAATTGTCCATATCTTATTCAACGGCATAATGTGCAAAAATTAAATATAATAAAATTCGCCTTTTAAATCTGTCTTCTAAATATGATGAAATTAATATGCTAAATTTAATTCTTTAGTATATATTTTTATTTTTGCTTCATTTTGCTTTAATGATGCCTTTTGAATTCCAACTGATCTCATAATTCTTTGTGCTACACATGCAAGAAAAGCCTATTTATGTGTGTTGATGTTTATATACACAATATGTAATTTAGCAAAGGCAACATACATAAACAAAATATATTATATACATGTGAACGTGCAACACCTCATCAGCAGCAATATTAAAAAAAAACATGTTTGTTGAATTAGTAAAACAAACTAAACAGGCTGCCAGTTACGATGGCAGGATGTGTGGCAACAGCAGCCAACTTTGTAAGAAATAACCCATTTTCTTATTGTACTCTCCTGCTGCATGATATGCTTAAAGTAAACAACAACATCTAGATTTCTAAAAATTATTTTTATGCAGCTGTAACATACACACATACATAAGCCTTTCAAAGCTAATGAATAAATAAACTGCCATATTTGGAGCACAAGTTTTGTTTACGAAAAAGCATTTCACGTTGAACGCAAGATAATGCTCAAAACTTAATGGAACCCACTACATTTTGTTGAGCCAAAATCTGGTATTCATAACAAGTTTTTATAAATTTTGCTTAAATTGCAAATTATGGAAAATTTATTCAAAACTGTTAAAATTTTTGGATGCCTCCAATAGAGAAAAAATAATTAAAATTTTCAATATAACATCTAAGAAGACTTGAATTGCATCTTAATCGACTAATTCGAAAGGAGAAGAGAAACTGCAGCATTTATACGTACAGAAGAGCCCTAAACACTTATGTTATCAGGACGTAAACTAAAGAGTTACATATGATTAATTTTACTGCGCCAGTCGCAGATTTTAACAAGCAGGGCATCCGAGCGTTTAAGCTTATTCAAGTACGCTGAATTCAATGGTGATAGCCATCCTTTGCAGTTAACCCTCGTATTCGCGATTAAAAATGTTAATACTAATATACCATTAAACGACATTTTGTATGCTATTCGTATAATTGCTCAATTAAAATCATCCAACTCTGTTAAATACAATTTTTCCTTATTTTTTTCGCAGATAGATTTTTTTCCCGATATTTTTTGTAAAGAAAGTTTTTTCTTAACTCTATTGAATACACTATGCCAGTGCGAAATTTTTAAAAACTGGGCACCCTGCTGCTAAACCTAATTCGAGTACGCTGAAAAATTTGTATGTATATGACAAATTTTACAAAAATTCGATATTTTTGATCTTCATAAAAAAATTCTGAAAATTTGGTATTTTTACGATATTATAAAAATTTAGAATATTTTTTTGCAAATTTTCTCAAAAATGAAATATATATAAAATAAAATATATTTTATATTTTTGAGAAAATTTGTAAAAAAAAATTTAATTTTTTATAATATCGTAAAAATACCAAATTTTCAGAATTTTTTTATGTAGATCAAAAGTATTGAATGTTTGTAAAATTTATCATATACATACAAATTTTTAAGCGTACTCGAATTAGGTTTAGCAGCAGGGTGCCCAGTTTGTAACAATTTTATAATACTTATCAACAATTTTAAATATTTTTTCTTAACGAAAACTTGTAAATTTCAAATTTACTCTCTCGTTGCAACTTTCTGCTAGTAAAGCAAATAAACACACCTATTGTATTTTTTTCCAAATTATTTAGTTTTGATGAAATTATTTAAAAATTTGCTATTATTAGAAAATTTTAATTTAAAATAAAATTGCCTTTTTCCAAAAGTTTTTTTTTAAATTTTTGGTAAATTATGCAAAAATTGATACTTTTGGAAAAAATTTTAAAAATTGGTATTTTTTGGGCAATTTTTTTTAGTAATTTTCTTCTAGTTGCTTGGACCTTTTTCATAAATAATATTTCAAATTTATCAAGCTTATTTCGTTTACTTCGGGTTTTTATATAAATAAAATATTTTTTTATTCTCGATATTTCGATTTCCTTTGGAAATCTTCTTCAGGATTTTCTTTCTTTTTACAAAATTGTTCAATTTTAAATTAAAAATATTTTGATAATTGATGCAACAAAAATTAAAATTTCATTTAGTTAACAGAAAATTAAAAATAGGAAACGAACAAAATTTGGACATTTAAATACATAACAGGTTGTTTTTGCAGAGGTATAGAAATTTGATGTGGAATAAAACAAATATGAATTTTTTAAATTGACATCAAATTTACTTCATTCAGAAGATAATGTTTTAGCATTGTAATTGTAATTGTTGTCCTCCAAATGGTCAATCGTTTCAGGCTTATCGGCGTAGACTAGCGACTTCACGTATAACCCCAAAAAATCGTCTAGTGGCGATAAATTGCACGATCTTGGAGGACAATTCACAGGTCCGAAAAGCGAAACAAAGTGGTTACTAAACGTTTCCTTCAATAAATCAATTGTGGCACGAGCTGTGTAAAATGTTGCGCCATCTTGTTGAAACCACATTCAAATTTTCAAAAATTTTATATTTGAAAAAAAAATTTTATAAATTAATTTTTTTAGAAACCCATCTAAATTATGTTTTTGCTGAACTTTAGAAAAATTTCCGTTTAGTTACGAAAATTTTGGCAATATTTGCCAATTTAAGATGTTACTTATAAATAAGCTTTTAAAAGTACTAGTACTTAATTAAACGAAAAATGGTAATCGAATGTTTTTATTCCTTTTCAAGAAAACCCAGAAATGCTGTTGGTGCCATTAACCTTTTCCTTAAATAACAAAGTTTAACCATTCACTCACCTGAAACAGCAACATCAAGATGATATAAAATATATGTTTACATAATTTTTAGTTGTTTAATCTCATATAAATATATGAAGATATCTAAATATGTATGAAATATTCGGCACAAAGAACTTTTTGTAAACATAATATTCTGGCGGGTCCCAAATAGGATAAATATTTGTCTAAATATCAAATATTTGTCTCCAAATTCGGTGGTGAAGGGCATCATATAGTCGGGCTTGACCGACTCTACATTCTTACTTGTTTTTCACTTTGCATTTTTTTCGTTTTCTGTTGTAGTTTTCAATATATACAAAATGCCTTTTTAATTGCTTATTGCTTTTAAGCCGAAACCAAAATTGGTAAAGAAATAAAAAATAAATAAAAAAACACCAGAAATCTGTGCGTCACTTTCTCTCAAAAGTCAAGACACCCAAGCAAGAAAACAGTCAGCCATCTTAACCAACATACAAAACACAAACATTCGTTCATGTATTCGTTCAAGTTAACACAAGGCAAGGTTTTGATGAGCACTTAAGTGAGTGCGAGTAAGATCCGTTTCCTATAAGCGCAATCATCACTTTAAAACGCAACACGTTGTTGGAAAACTTTCCGCTGACTTGTGAGTGTGTTTTTGGATTTGTTTGATTATTTCGTATGTGTATGCATATCGCAACTTTAAAAGCAATAAGTGACATATCATCTTCAAAGCACTAACACATCATCTTCAAAAGAAGATTTTTGAAAACTTTGTAACATTTTTTAAATATTTCGAATTTATTCTAAAGGTTCCGCCATCTAACGTTTTTTTTTTTGGGTCCGTCATCTAACGTTTTTTTTCAACTACTACTTATTTCGTGAATGGTAACACTTAGCTCATGTCTGATTTGACAGATAATTAGTTTTATCCTTCCGCTGAACGAATATGGTTGTGTATACGCTTATACAAAGCTTTTTGAGCTAAATTTCAGTTATCAGCCACTTCATACTACCAGGTTGTATTCTATGGATATGAACTTGAAAAAGAAATAATGAACAAACTACCAGGAAAGAACCAGATTTAACAAAAGAGATACGAAAACTATTTTTTATACAAAAGAGTTTAAGACAACTGATAAGAGCTTCACTAGTGGAGACAACTTTAACACGCCAAGTTTTCTATATTCTGAGGTAGAAACCTAGAAGAATAACAATTGTGGTTTATGGTGTTAATTAAATTTGTACCAGTAAACATTGCATCAATTAAACGTTTAATTCCATTGATTAAATTTTAATTAAAATTGATTTTATTTTTGATAAATGCTTTAATTGTTAAAAAATTTGCGAGAATATTCTCTGTGCAAATATCTTTTGTTTCTTTATACCAAAAAATTATTCCTGCTTAACATCTAAATGGCAGTGATAATTATGCGATTGCAGTATGGAGGACTAACTTAATCGTAATTGAAATTGAAATCGATGGAGATTTTCAATAATTTTTTTTTTTTTTTTTTTGATGAACGTAGCTTTTCTTGATTTCAGAATTATAACTGGTAAAAATAAGTTGTTCCGCTCTCAGTATGAGGTACATATATTTTTTAACACAGGATAATTTTCTAATGATTTCGATTTCTATTTTACTTGAATTTGATTTTCAATACATGGCTGATAAAAACATATTTTTCTCTGAGTGCAAAATATAAGAGCACAATGTGCGATACTGTAAATTGCTAAGAGAATCAAAAGGTAATCATTGTTTGGGTGCACAATGGGGTTACCTGGTTCTGGGTACGTTGTCCGGAATCACCAAGTGGCAGGGGATGTCAATCATCGGCTTGTTGAGGCAGGTTAGGAAGTGGCAGGCGCACACTCAAACGATTGCAATGAAATTCCACCCTTATTTTTCTGTGGCTCACTGGAGCTTTCTGTTTGTGGCTCTTTTAACAATAAAACACTTCACTTTTAGTTCCTTTTCTTTTATTTAAGTTTAATTTAATTTAACTTAATTTAATTTTAATTTTAGCTTTTTATTTTATTTTAATTTACTGGCCGGCGTCTGGCTGGTGCGAATTTTATGAAAACAGTGAGTATGAAGAAAAAAACTCATTTTTTAGGTGGCGTTAAACCACAGCTGAGCTACATATTACAAGGGGTGTTGCCAGATGCCACCACATGTAATCCCGTGTCACACACTTAAAATAATGGGAAACATAACGATGTTCCCCATGTTTCTATTGGGCGGGATTCCCACGAGCCAGACGCCAACATACACCCCGCCTTGCACCGGTGGTGCAAAATAATTATTTATTAAGCAAAAAACAAAAAAAAAAATTAAAATAAAAGGAACAACAAAATAATTAAAAAAAAGTAGTTAAAAAAAGGAAAAATTAATTCAAATAAAAATAGAAAAAACTTAACAATAATAAAAACTAATTCACCCTAAAGGGCAATGAAAATGGACAGCCTTCCGTCTTCAGCACCACTCCCTCTTCAAAGTACACGAACTCAAAACACGGTCCCAGGCTTCTCCTTCGCTGGCACGGTCAAAATACGGGGAGCTACGTCGGGCTCAAGTCTCGCGCAGTAGGCTGTGCTGAAGTGCCCCGAGGTCCACCAAAGAATATAATTTTTATTAGAGAGGGGGCAACGTTACAGAAAGAGGGATATTAAGAGTCGCTTTTAGGCAGAGCCACCAATTTGAGTATCGGCCGAGTGATTACGCCATTTTGCGTCTGTAGATCGGCTACTCGCACCTTGCCATCATTGCCACGGTAAACTTTGATAATTCGACCTAACCGCCAATCAGTGGGACAGCCTGGTTCACTTTTAAGAGCCACCAAATCGCCTTCTTTTAAGTCTAGTTGAGGGTGTTGCCATTTATTGCGCTTGTTTAGCTCCTTCAAATACTCCTGCTTCCATCGGCGACAGAATTCTTGCTGGAGGGCCTTCAGTTTACGCCACCGGTTGACAATGCTGAGGGGTGATGACAGCTCTTCAGGCTCAGCAGGGGTAAGCAGAGATGAGCCAATCAGAAAGTGACCTGGCGTAAGGGCAGACAAATCTTCAGCGTTTTCTGTCAAAGGGCCAAGGGGGCGTGAATTGAGACACGCTTCTATTTTGGCCAAAACGGTGGAGAACTCCTCAAACGTAAACTTGAGTTGACCGGCGGACTTTTTTAAGTGCATTTTCATACTTTTTACCCCTGCTTCTCATAGTCCTCCCATGTGAGGTGCTGCAGCAGGGATAAAGTGCCACGACAAGTGCTGGTGACCATAATTTTCTACAGCCGTGTCACGAAGCTCTTTCACGTGCTTGACGAAGTCTGCGTCGATCTCTCTAGCGGCGCCCACAAAGTTTCTGCCGTTGTCCGAATACATGCGGCTTGGGCAACCACGACGGGCGACGAAACGGGCCAAGGCTGCTAAAAAGGCAGGGGTAGACAAATCGCTAACAGCTTCAAGGTGAATCGCCTTAGTAGCGAAGCAAACAAAGAGACACACGTAGCCTTTTGAGATTCTGCAGTATCTGCCTGTGAAACTTTTTATCTCGAACGGGCCAGCAAAATCAACGCCAGTATTCGTAAATGGGCGACAAAGGGTAGTTCTTTCTTTCGGCAAAGCCGCCATTATTTGATGTTGAAGAGTTTTTCTATGGAGAACGCAGACTTTGCAATTACGAACTACTGTCCTTATCAGATTTTTCGCTCGAAGAATCCAGCACTCCTGCCGGACGACGTTTAAGACTAGCCGAGGGCCTCCGTGAAGGGCTAAGGTGTGCACGAATTCTACATACAGTCGAGCCAATCTACTCCCGTACGCCAGTATAATAGGATGTCGCTCGTTGTAGGACAGACAAGTGGTAGAGCTTAGGCGACTGTTAGACCGGATGATGTTGTCTTTATCAACAAAAGGGGTAAGCGTCAGCAGGGGGCTGCGTGAATCGATTTTCTTACTCGCCTGGAGGCAGCCGAACTCCCCTGAGAAGTGCATTTGTTGAGAGAGATAAAATAAGCGATTTCTCACAAATTTTAATTCACCAGCCGAGATCTTCAGAGAACTATGAGGGACGTTTTCGCGTCTTCTTTTACTCGCCAGGGCAACAAATCGAAACATATAAGCGATTACATGATACGCTCGAGATAAACTGGAAAACCGGTCTAGAATATCTTCTTTGTCAGGTGATCTAGCAACAAACACTTGAGCTCCTTTCGACTCTTCTACCGTCTCGAACTCTGCTGCTCCTACAGGCCACAAAGACTCCTCAAAGTTGAGCCAATCAGGTCCGTGCCACCAGAGCCTATTTTCTCTCAAATCCACAGGGATCAGCCCCCGGGTTGCTAGATCGGCAAGGTTGTCACCTGACGCAACGTGACACCAGTTTTTATTCCCCACTTTTTCCAATATTGTAGCCACTCTATTTGCCACGAACGTTTTCCAGCTACAAGGGGGTTTTCTCAGCCAAGCTAAAACAATCGTGTAATCGGACCACAAATATAGAGGGGACTTGTCCACGTTAGAAGTAGGTACTATACTGTCAACCAAATTTGCCAAAAGAACTGCTCCACATAACTCCAAACGAGGCAAAGATGGCTTTTTTATTGGGGCCACTTTAGTTTTACACGTGAGCAAACTTGTCCAAACTTTATTTTCGAGCTGTACCCTTATATAAGTTGTAGCTGCATATGCCAACTCAGACGAGTCACAGAACCCGTGAAATTGTATACTACAGCCACAGTAACTACCACCGGAGCCAACCAACCAGCAGGATCGTATAGCCGAGCAATGGTAGAAAGTACCTCTCTTTTTGTGTATGAGGTTTTTAGTGTTATCTTCTCACAAACAAAGAAAAACACGTCTTCTGCCGCATTCCAGCGAATTCCTAGCGTTTTTGTAGTGCTTTTTTCATCGAGCGACAAAAATGAAGAATTTAGTAGGTGATCATGGGGCAAATTTTTTAAAATTTCTTCAGAATTCGAGGTCCATTTTCTGAGCTCAAATCCCCCCATATCTAAAATACCAATTAATTGCTCCCGTGCCACTAAAGCATCAGCAACTGAATGGGCACCAACTAGGGCATCATCTACGTACATATTTTCTCGCAAGATTCTAGCACCTAACGGAAAACGTCGCTCTTCATCATTCGCCAACTGTAGAATGGTTCTAAGGGCCAAATATGGGGCACAATTTACGCCAAAAGTCACCGTTTTCAGTTGGTAATCAGCAATTTCCGCACTATCACTGCTACGAAAAACTATTTTCTGAAAGGGCCTATGTGTGGGAGTCACAAAAATCTGCCGGTACATTTTTGAAATGTCCGCATTAAAGACAAACTGAAAAAATCGCCATCTCAAAATCAGATTAACTATTTCAGCCTGCAGAATAGGGCCAGTGAACAACAAATCATTTAAACTTCTGCCATTTGCGGAAGGGCTCGAGGCATTAAATACCACTCGCAATTTAGTCGTTGTGCTCTCTGGCTTAAAAACGCCATGATGGGGTAAATAATAACCAGGGTCACCTCTAGCATCATCTGCTTTTTCCATGTGCCCTAGGGTTAAATATTCTTTTAGAACCTCATCGTACTGGGCCTTACGCTCAGCATTGCGCATTAAGGATTTTTCATTTCTCAAATATTGACAAACAGCAATATGCCTATTGGGACCAAGCGACAGCAAACTATTCTTAAAGGGCAGACTAACAGTGTATCTCCCTTCAGAGTTTCTAGTGGTAGTAGAACTATAAATCTCCTCACATTTTTTATCCTCATCTGATAAAATACGCCTATGAGAAACTTCTTCTAACTCCCAAAACTTCGACAATTGGTCATCAATCGCTACTTTTGTCATATGAGACACTCTAAGTATTCGAGGGGAAACTCTAGTAGGCGTTGGACCTGTAACTATCCAACCAAAAATGGTTTCTTGAGCCACTAGGGATTCAAAAACACCATGCCTAACTCCGCCACGAAGAATAGAAGGGTACAAGTCACCTCCTAACAATAAATCAATCTCACTGCTCTCATAAAACTTCGGATCAGCATAACACAGATTGGGCAGCTCAATCTCTTTTTGGGGCAAAAAGGAGTGCGTTGGAATACTACCAGTTACACGAGGGACAACTAGGGCCTGTATATTTAGAGACACATTCCGATCGAAAAGAGAAACAATAGTAAAAACTGCCATTTTTGAAGACGTACTTATTATATCTCCGCCTAAACCTGAGACTTCTGCAGAAACTGGATTAGTTGGCAGCTTCAATAGCTTCTGTATTTTTTCCGAAATAAAACTTTCATCCGAACATGGATCTATCAGCGCTCGTACCTTGTAACGGGAACCAAAACTAACAATGTTAACCCAGGCTGTGGCTAACATCACTTTTTTTGCAACAGATGTATGGTGCGATTGAACTACACCAGAAGGGCCGGCAACATTAGTGGACTGTATTTGACTCTGAATATTTTGACTCTGACTCTGCGAACTAGTGCTTGGCTGGCTTTGATTATTGTCGTTTATATTTCTTACTATATCCCTATGTATTAACGTGTGGTGTTTCTTACTGCATTTAGAACAACCATTAGGACTACTGCAATTACCATACAAATGCCCCATAGTAAGACAATTAAAGCAAAAACGAAATCTTTTCAATGTTGAAACACGGTTCTTGTAGTCCATGCTCAAAAATTTATTGCAAACACTAATTTTGTGCTTCTCTTTACATAATTTACATGAGCCCGAGTCAACTTTTGTGTGATGGGCCTTAAACTGCTTAGATTTTGTAGGCATAGAGCTATTATGTGAAGGGCCTGTTTGGGAACCACTGGCAGCTACAATGTTTGCTACTATAATATCAGAAACACTTTCCAGGGCATGAAATCGATCGGTCAAAAAATTATTTAATTCTTCCCATTTGGGAACCTCTGTCTTATTTTTTACCGATTGCTCCCACAGATGTAAAGTATTTTCTGAGAGCCGAGACGAACATTGAAAAACAAAAATTGGGTCCCATGAGGCAATATCTACATTATATAATTTTAGCACCGAAATACAATTATTAATCTCCCTCTGGAGCCGTTTAATTTCTGACGCTGTTTCCCGTTGGCATGGAGCCAAATTAAATAAAGCTTTTAACTGACTATTTATTAAAACGCGCTTATTTTCATATTGGGCCTTTAAATTGTTCCACGCTATCTCAAAATTTTCAGCTGTCAGGGCAATATTTCTATTTATATCCCGGGCCTCACTATCTGTTTTTTGAAATAAATAAAATAATTTTTCTACAGGGCTAAGTCTCGAATTATTTATGTAGATTGCCGTAAACATGTCCCTGAAGGTGGGCCACGAAACGTAATCTCCATGAAAAACGCCAGTATCACAAGGGGGGACAGGTATAGAACAAAGGTTAGGAACCACTGTTTTATTTTTCTGCCTATCTTCTTCTAATACCTGTCTAGCATTGGCCAAAATATTTATACATTTTACATATATTTTTCGCACCTGAGGATATTTAGTCTTCACTGCCACTAATTCTTTTTTCTCCTCTATGGTACCGGAACACTCGTCATAAATTTTTTTAAATTTCTCCCAACTTTTGTCCAACTCGCTTTTTTCAAAATCAAATGCCTCGTTGGTATGTGCTGAAAAGTCTTCCTTTTTCAACATGACCTCGATATTTATTATCTCATCTGCTGCCAGAATATATTTCTCAAAAGTCGCCATTTTTTATTAAAAATATTACGCACCGCAACAAAATTATGCGAGTTCGCTTAAAAAGCAACAAAAAAAAATTTTCCCGATTTACTTTATTAAAAAATTTTTTTTTTGGCGCGCTGGCAACACTTTTCCTTTATTTGTAAAATTGAGGCAAAAAATCTTTAGGCAGAAGACACAAAACTACAAATTGGGCGAGTAACGGGTAAACCGGCGAGTAAAAAAAGATGGCTCTTAAAATTTTGAGGCTTAAAATTGGCGCAACGTAACCTCAATTTTTCGAGACACAATATGGCGCGACACTGTATATGCATGCACTTTAAAATTCCAAAAGTACGTACCTTTTTATTCACTTCACGGGAGAAGGACCAAAATGTTTGGGTGCACAATGGGGTTACCTGGTTCTGGGTACGTTGTCCGGAATCACCAAGTGGCAGGGGATGTCAATCATCGGCTTGTTGAGGCAGGTTAGGAAGTGGCAGGCGCACACTCAAACGATTGCAATGAAATTCCACCCTTATTTTTCTGTGGCTCACTGGAGCTTTCTGTTTGTGGCTCTTTTAACAATAAAACACTTCACTTTTAGTTCCTTTTCTTTTATTTAAGTTTAATTTAATTTAACTTAATTTAATTTTAATTTTAGCTTTTTATTTTATTTTAATTTACTGGCCGGCGTCTGGCTGGTGCGAATTTTATGAAAACAGTGAGTATGAAGAAAAAAACTCATTTTTTAGGTGGCGTTAAACCACAGCTGAGCTACATATTACAAGGGGTGTTGCCAGATGCCACCACATGTAATCCCGTGTCACACACTTAAAATAATGGGAAACATAACGATGTTCCCCATGTTTCTATTGGGCGGGATTCCCACGAGCCAGACGCCAACAATCATAATGTGATTAAAGTTGTTCTACAAAGTTCCACAGTTCCATATTTTTAATATACATTTTGATAGGAACTTCTCATACTGCCCAACAGAATCATAGATTGATAATTTCTTTTTAAAACTCGCAAAACCAATAAGAACCACAGGCACAACTACAAGCAAAACGCAATACATCAATAATAACAAAAGGAATTAAAGAGCCAACATATTGGCAGCAAAAAAAGAGGGAATTGAAATTTTTTGTGTGCCCTGAAACTTTATTGTAAATTTTTGTTAATTTAATTTCAAATCTAATCTCCATTTTTCTCTATCAGCTCGAATTTTCGAGATATACAGTTATGTCCAAAATTAAGGCACTTTCACTACATATATTGAAATAACATGAAAAAGGTTCACCATATTCAGTTGTTCAGCTATAAAAAAAATCCAAAGATCGGCAAGATCTTTCAACATTGTCCTGTAAACATTGTTTTTAAATTTGCCCAGTTGCCTCAGAGACTATTCCAATATATGTAGTGAAAGTGCCTTAATTTTGGACATAACGGTATATCTCGAAAAGTCGAGCTGATAGAGAAAAGTGGAGATTAGATATGAAATCAGCGACCTCAAATTAGTAAAAATTTGCAATACAGCTCCAGGCCGCAAAATGACTGTTGCTCAGTGTAATGAATGTTTATTGAATTCGTAGAATAACTTAATTGAATTTATTAAATGACAAAGTTATGGCAAAATCATCAATAGAAATGGCTCGCTGAGTGTTCTTTTGCAGTAGCCAGGGGTTTAAGGAGCAGCGCGTCTTTTCAATCAATCATTTGGCTGTTGAATAAAACAATATAGAAAAAATGGTTAAAAACAAATCTTAAAGTAATTTTTTTATTTTAGTTGCAACAAAAACCACAAACTTACCTAACAGAAATATTCGAAAAACTGTTTCATTAAAGTCCGTTTTACACTATCAAACAAGTCTTAAGTATTTTGTCGAAAATGTTTCCCTGATGTAATTACACCCCAATAAAAAATGGAAGCAGGTTTGTAAGGGAGAAACGTAAAAGTTTCGCTTACCATATCGCTTACGGAAGACATGAATTTTAAATGGCGAGTTCCCACTTTGAAGCTATACATTTTTGAACAGAAAGCGCTTTATTCAGCGCATATAAAAACTAGTGAACGTAACGATCAGCTTTGTACACTGAATTGTTTGTTACGGTTATTCCTTAATATGCTCCCTTACAAACATACTTCGTGGTAAGGGAATGTCGTGGCGCTTCAAATTTTACATAAATGTATTTTTTTAATTTATTAAGAATTCGTTCACTTACCATACTGCACACATTTATGCGCTACGCATAAAATGTACCATGAGTGCTTTGCAAAATAAGAAAATTTTTTTTTGGGGCTTTGCACGAAACGGAAACTTTTTTGGTTTCACGCGGGGCACCCGGCGGCTATACCTAATTCGATGCCAGTTTTAACAATAATAAAAAATAAAAACTATGGTGAAAAGTTTTAAAACCATTTTTTAATTACACGGGTCGACATTGAAAAATTGAAAAACATGCTGAAGCCGAATATGGGATCAGTTTTACTTCCATCATGCCACATTTATCAGATATCGGTACATTTCTGTTTTTTAATGTATACTTCTCTTTCCGCCGCCTTACAACTATTTTCCAAACAAGAGCTAATCCAAACAAAGAGTAAGCACCACTTTATTCAGCGTCCTCGAATTAGTTTTACCAAGCGTGTGCCCCGCTTATTATATACTTGAACTTGCACCGTTTTACGGTTTGAAAAGTTTAAAAAAAAACCATAAAAACTTATCATGACATGGTTGTATTTTCCTCAAAGTACGTTAGAATTGTGTGATAGTGTGAAGTACCCTTATTTAGTAAATTATGGCCTGTTAAGTAACAGATAACACAACTTTTTATTTTGGCAACAGTTTTGTGTTTATCATCGCTTGAAAATTTAATTTAAACTAAAATTTTTAAATTCTTTTTAAATCTATCGATTTCATGTTGGCGTTTTTGTTTAACTTGTGTTTTTCTTTGTCTGTTGTTTATGAAAGAATGAAATTTTAAAAATTCCTTTAAAGGATAAAATAAAAGGATTTCTTTATTAAATTTTATTTAGTGTCAATGTCATTAAGCGAAGTTGTAATATTCATTTTCTGGGTATTAAGTTTTATTCAATTTTGTGGCAAACAGAAAAGAGAACAAAGAAACTTAAGAAAACAACCATCTCAGAGGCAATAAAAAGATTGTCCTTTTAAAACACTGATGCCCTTTCTTAAGTCTGCATTATTTTCCTGGAAGTAACCAAATCGAAAAGCTGTGGTCTTTCGTTTAAGTTTGTTAGTCAGATTAAAGATATTCCAAGTTTCATTATGGTGGTAAATTGAAGGTAATTGACAGTGATTTGGAAAAGACAGACAGACGCACATTCTCGTTATCTCCAAGAAAAAGAAAAAGACAAGGAACCTAAAGAAAAGCAAACAAAAGTTAAGTGAATTGAAACTTTGTATGCACCGAAGGGATATTTTGTAAACATTTATTTATCTCGTATAAATAAGGTCACAGAGAAGAGAAATTTTCTTAAGGAAATGTAAAAAATGCGATCAAATGAAAAAGTAAAACTGAATACATCTGCATGCTGAAAAAAGGGCTTAATAGAGATTCGGGTATTTCATATGAGGGGCTTAAAGCACAAGGGGTATAAGTGCTTTTTAAATTGAGATTGCATATGGAATTAGTAGGTGAAGTTCAGAGAAGTGCTAAACACGAGAGGTGAATATGGAATTCTCATACGGATATGGCGATCAACGCTAGTAGTTGTCATTAAGATACCTATTTCGCTTGGAGCACACGGGGTATATGAGTACTTAATCTAAATTTTTTTAAAAAAAAGGTAATTAACCCCCTTGTGCTTTAACCCTTTCGCCCCTACTGGGATTATATATCCCAGCAATATTCCTTATGTCCTATATTTTGTTTTACCTTTAATATTGTAATATTTAACGTATCCCAATAGAGTATAAAATCAGAAAGGTTTGTTTTGCAATGGGACATATTGTCCCAAAAAGATTGGGATTTATTATCGAGTGGGACTCATTATCACAATATAAGTTAAAATAGCTTTATTGGGACAAAATATTCCACCGTAAGAACTTATTGGGATTATATGTCCCAGGGTAATGGTAGGATCACCGACATCTCATGTATCCCCAAAATCTTAAATTATTACCTTATAAATAAATTTGCAGTCAGAATTGAAAAAAGCCTAACAGATTTCGAAAAAAACATATAGCAATTAATCAAAAAGAGGGAATTAATTCAAAATTTAAAAACTTTCAGTAGAGGCAAAACAATTTGTAAGTGCGATATACTTACAATTGCTAATATTACCAGCCTTTTTAAATATTTAATGGTAAAAACATCAGATTATCGTACAAATTCAATAATCTATTTGATTTTTATTATGTTACTAATTTAGAATTATAGTTTTAAAGACTTTTGGCAACTCTGGTACGATAACAAAGAGTTAAAAAATAGTATGATAACTTCAATTATACTTATTTTTTTTTGTTGGTAACCATAATTTATTTTACATGCCACCAGAATAGCACACCAACTAATATATACATTTTTGTCTTGCAAGCACAGGCAGTTTATTTTTGCTCTACTCCAACAAAATATACAGCAAGCCACTTGATACTCTTTTGTTCATATGCAACATTTAAAACTAAGAATTTACATTTACTCAAGGTATGCAACACTAAATTGCAAACCAACAGCTGACACTCAGACAATTTTACGTTTGCAAGCGCAAACTGCTTGTGTTTTATAGAATATGTGTGATCTCTGGAGACATTTTATGTGTGATCTTCGATTCGCGTGTTTTGCTTCGTGTTCTTTAGCAAGGATTTTATACCAAGCCAAAGAGGTAATTCTCAATTGGTAGAAAATATTGGCAATTGAATAAATTTGCAATCTCAAATGCACAGGATTGTACATGGGGCTAATATGTTTATAGTTATGCAATAATATAATGGGCATTTTCCCAAAATTCAGAAAAAAAAACATGTTTGACATATAAGAACAACAACTCTTTTTTATTAACTAACCATATAAAGATTGTTTGTAACCAAAATATGGTCTTATGAGCAGTACAAATATTTAAATAAAATAAAAGCAGTACAAAAGTTAAAATATAATTGCAATTACCATAATGTGTTCCGAAGTCTTCATCTAAGAAATAGTTAAATTATATAAAGAACATGTAAGAAGGTATTGTTGGTCAAGTCCGACAATATGATGTCCTACACCATAGTGTTTGAAAACAAAAGCTCTAGAGTGTACTCTATTTGTGAACCATGGGCAATCATGGACCCGCCAAAACAAAATAATGTTATGAAGTTAAGGTTAGTGTAGAAGTTCTCTGTCCCGAATACTTGTATTATTTAGATATCGTCATCTCTTTGAGATTTGTTTGCCTTTAAGTGATTTTAGACGGGGTTATATGGGACATATAAGTAATTTTGGATCTACCAGCACAAAAGTATATCACGACTATTAGGTATCGTTAATGTTATTGTCGCTTAGTTTTATGTCAATAGCAACATTTATAAGGAAGTTATGGATTCAAAGCTATTTTCGGGAGAATTATTTGTATGGGAGTTTTGGTTTTGGTGCGATAATTAAGATGCCCATCAAATAAGTTAGGAGCAAATTTAATCCTAATACCAACATAATAAGATGTCTTTATGGGCACAAAGACTCTATTCCGAAAAATATGTGGCCAAAAATGAGGCTTGTATGAGGCCAATGTGAAATTATGGGCCGATTCTTCGTCCGTGGAACAATTAGAAACTATTAACCAAATTTAATCAAATTATCTCCAACATTTCAGGTGGGACTACGAACAATATTTTAAGGTATTACAATCAGCATAAATGCATAATACCCTCTAAGATACACAGAAAAATGAAAATTAATTTCAATTAAAGAATTTGTGATATTAATTAAAAAATTTTATTCGCTTAATTAAACGTTTAATTCACTTAATTACGTGCTTAATTCACTTGATGAAATTTGTAATTAAAACTGATTTTATTTTTAATTAATATTTTAATTGGTGAAAATCTTTGGAGAATTTTTCTGCGTATTGTGGTGTGGGTATAAAAATATGGTCAGAAAAAAAATTACCGTATGTGAAATATCAAAAATGATGTTTACAATCATAATTGCAATTCAAAAAGTGTTCTATTTTTTTCATATTGGTTGCATTTGTGAATTGCCTAATTGTTATGATTACTGGTATGATATTATGATAAAAGAACGTCCTTTAAATAAAATTAAATATCACCTTACACACGACAATTATTTAATTTGGTTAAAAGATTGCGATGATCATTCAAAGGTTACAACAACTTCTCTAATCAAAACTAAACAGCCATGTTTCTTGTTAATAATCTAGAACATACTACAATTGGCCATTTGGCATACCTTCTTACTTAAATGGTTCTTAAATATTTGTATACTCAATTTTTGTATTTAGTCAAACATGACGATTCCTTGACATAAATGAGGAGTATTGTTAACTCCTTTTTCAATATTAACAGACACAGCCATAACAATGAAAATCAAGACATAATGCACAAACGTTGACTGTATTGTCTAGATAGAAGGTTCCCAAATAGTGGTCTAAGTACCCTTTGATGTAACAAAAAAGTAATTTTTCAAATTTTCCAGAAAAAAAAATGTGATTTGTTAATAACAAATATTGGGATGGCTTAATACAAGAAATGCGTTAATCGATCTGCTGTAAGTTTAAAGGTGAGAGAGAAAAAACTAATTGGAATCCGTATAATTTTTTTTTTCTAAACAGGTTTTAATGAAATTTTTAAAAAACGATGCAACAATTTTTATACTTTAGCCCTCATAAATTTTAAAGGAGTGAGACTTTGGCATTTTTCAACCACAATTAGCAAAAACCAATATTTAGAAAAAATGAGTTGCGCCTTTTCTATATTTAGCCATCGATTGGTTCATTCTCAAGAATATTTTTTTTACCAATTTTGTTTTTGAAGCCCGTAAAAAGCTAAAATTTCTTAAGTGTTCCATGAAGAAAAATATAGTGGGAACCCCTTCTTTGGTTTCACCTAAAGAGTTGCTGTAGTTACTTGTGTGTTCAGAGGACGTTAAACAAAAATATCAATGCATCATGAAAAAAAAATAATGTGTAAACACAATACTAAGAATTAATCATAATTTGTAAAGTTTCATAAATATTGATGTCGACAACGTTGTAAGTCGAATGCTGCTGGTATTTCAGTTAAAGCAGACTATGGATTTATAAATCTATAGTCTCTGGTTAAAATATAAATCTTATGAATTTTTAAACGTAAAAATAAAGCAGACCTCAAATAATTGCACATGCCCTGAGGCATTAAAATGTTTTTATGGTTGGTTGGACAAAGTTGTCATTATGTCTGAATTGTTTACAACAAAATTGTTGTTAAATAAATTTTTTGGACGCAAGCCCACAACCTTCAATTCGTCAAGAGTAGACAACTTCTCGTTAAATTGTTAGCGTATCTCTTAAAAAAAAAAATGCATAAATAACAAGCCGTAGTTAATTTTTTCAGCTAAATGAAGTACTAGTATCTTTGTGAAAAAATGTATATATATAATTGAAAAAAAACACTGAAATTCGTTAAAGGTTTTCTTAAATTTTAAAGGCAATTTTGGATGCACACAAGCAAAGTCGTTGTTTGTTTTTAAGTTACTTCTAAGATGTGGTAATTTAAACAAAATTCCTCTAGTGTGTCCACCTTAAATTAAAGAGCAGATATTTCAAAGCGTTATAATTATTTTTCTGGAACGTGTTACTACTCCTCCCACTCAATCAATGATACGATTTCATAATTGAATTGGCATCCTGTGAAAATATTAAAAATAACAACATAATATTTATTACCACCAGGGCAAATTTTTACATGTACAACAAATTTTAAAATAAACTTGAAAATATGCTCAAAAAAATTCACAAAAAATGAAACAAATACACGAAGGGAAGAATTTATGAAAAACGTTGTTATAAGCAGTTTCAGTAAATTGTTCATAAATAGGAAAACAAATTCAGGGGACAAATTAAGGACATCGATCGAAATTTTCATTGAAATTGTTGTAATTTCAATTGATACTGATAAATTTATTCTTATATATGTATAAATACGGGAACAATTTTTTTGTAGTTGATTTTTAAGTATCTTTTCGTCCAACGATTTTAATCAAACATATATAGTCTTAAAGTTATTTTTTTGTTTTTAGGAATAAAGTGCTTAAAAGGTGTTTTAAATTTGCTTGCAAACACACACATATGGGCATTTCCTGGGGTCACGAACGTACGTTCGTACGCTTCTGATGTACAAATAATATATAAAACAAAACTTTTCCACGCATTTTTTTTGCTATTCGATAGCATTTTGGTAGCTCTTTATTTAGTGCAAAAGATGGATTTCGTCGAGTTTAAGTTTTCATAATGATAGTTACAAAACATGTGGTCAAACGTACGCAAAATAGAAGTCAACTTTGGCTGACCGAAGTGAAATATAAAAATCAAACGTGAATTATTTATTTTAAAAGCGTAATAATGTAGGTCTCTATCCAGTATTTACACAATAAAATATCTATATTAGTTTTTATTTATTTGGCTTAAGTACCGTCGCGAACGTACGGGTCGCGAGCGGTAGCTTAAAATGAAAATATTAAATTTTCCAGTTTCCAGCCCAATTTCCTCAAGTAAAACAGCTGAGATATCATAGCATATAATATATACCACTCTATTATAAAAACATAACCTTTTTATAATTATAAACAATAAAACACGATGATTATCAACATTTTATTTTTCCAGCCTGGTTGACCATTCGGAGGAAATGCCCATATACAAAATATTATTTGGGTTTTTGAAAATAAAAAAAAAAATTTCTTTCAGAAGTTTATATTTTTTTTATTGTTTCATATTGTTTTTTTTTATTTTATTTTAAAGAACAGGCAATTTTTACTTGTTTACCCTTTATACTCGAAACTTTATCACATACACATTGTAGAAATAGTAAAATAGTAAGTTCATGCTTAAATAATAACAATTAAAAAAAATATGAAAAGCCATTTGTTATTTTCTTAAATTTAGGTAGCCCTTTTAAATAAGAATTGCATATGGAATGTCAAGTGGTCGAATTTCGGCCACCTGGCGGTCATAGTTATTATAAATATTTCGACCAGCCATAATTTAAAATTTATATTTTATCAATTTATTTTTTAAACAGAAAAATAATTTTTATTAATCGAATTTTCGTAAGCCTTTTGTGTTACGTCTTCAGAGGGCTTATTCTGGCAGTCGTGATCGAATACTTTTTCGATTCGAAAGCAATTTTACTTTAATTATTTCAGTCGGTATTGAATAAATCGAAATTATTTTTTTTAGGGTTGTTAAGAATTTATTTGAGTTTTTACAACACTGAAAATATTATTTCGATTCGTTTAGTATCGACTGAAAGAATTCGAAATGAAATTGCTTTCGAAGCGAGAAAGTATTCGATCACGACTGCCAGAATTAGCCCCCAGGATTGAAACAATTTTTTACAATTACATAAAAAACAATTTAACAAAATTTTTAAAAATATAAAAATTTACAACATTTGAAAGAAATTATATTTTAACAAAATAGTTAAACATAATCTATTACATAAATTGACTCTTATTAGACCTTTAAAAATTTTTAATTAATCCATTTAATTAAGCTTGAGGTCTCTTTTCTTTTTTTATAACAAATATTAAATTTATAAAATCTAATATTTCGGCACTCCTTTGTGTGCCTTCTTCAGAGATTTATTTTCCAGCAATATTTGACAAAATTTACAATTTTTAATATATTTAACAAATTTAACAAAATGTCATATTTTCAATTAAATGCAAAAAGGTTTTCCAATTCAAATCTAATCTATTACAGTTTAAATTAATTTTTAATTTCCGTTTCTATTTTTATAAATTATCCCCCATATTCATAAAATATATTTTGATTATTAACAGATTTATTAAACAAATTTTCATAGAGAAATTCGTTTCATAAACCTCCTATAAACCTTAAATACTTCTTATGAATATGGGGTTTAATGTCTATAATTTTGGGATACATTTTCAGTATCTGACTTAAAATTAATTCTGGATATTGTTGGTACCTGTATAATTTGCAACAATTCTAACATAAGTCTATGTTTATAATTATTTTCCGTGAATTTTTGTCTTTTATTTATTATTTTCCGTGTTTAAAAGTTTTACATTTTCAAAATCAGGATAATGGTTTCGATTTGCGCAATAAGTTGATAAAGCTGTTTGTGATGAAATATCTCCATATTCTCAATCCGACTTATCCTAGTAAGAAAGTAAAAAAAAAGTAGAAAACGAAACCGAACCGCATTTAACTCAGAATATTAATCGTGCAATCAGAGACCTTCTTGCATCTAAGATCTGAACATCTAAATCGTTTGTTTTCAATAGTTGTAAATTTGCTTTCCAGTTTACACAAAATATATTTTCGATAACAATCCTGGATCAGCAGTCATATTTGTACTTTTTCCTAGACCTCCGCCCAGGTGCTATTTTACTAAGGAAATTTATTTAAAAATTTAAAAAATTCATAAATATGCAAAAAATACATATTTAAAAAATAAATAAAATTTTTTTTTTTTTTTTTTTTGAAATATGCAAAAACATAATCTGATTATCTCAGTTAACATAAAAGTAGCATAGGCAGTTATAATAGTTTTAGCGGTTATGTTATAAAGCATTGATTAATTTCTATTATGATCGCTGCATTCACTTGAAGCATTTACATTTTGCATATCGATATATTTGTAAATTTTCAAAATATTTACCCATAAAATTGTCAAAATATAATTTCTATTGTTTATGAAATATAACTAAAATTGCCTTAAAATAATTGTCACTTTAAGATAACCAACATAACTTAATTAAGGAAAATTAATAGAAATAAAAGGTAACCAGAGAAAAAAAATATTTACACAAAAATTTAATTTCTTTCACAAAGAAACTTTAAAAAAGAAAAACTTTTAAAAAGAAGATCTAAAAGCAAATACCACAACTCATTTATGAAAATACACACAGACTCATTAACACTTTCGCACACCTTCTTAAAAAACCAGTAAGTAAATGGTAAAAACCCATTACTTCATTTTACGAGGACGATTTAAAAAGACTTTAAAAATATTGGGTATTGGCATAGGAAAGTGAAAGTCTTTTGATCGGGCTTCAATGGCAAAGGCAAAGAGAATACATAAAAAACAGCTTTCAAGAATAGCGCAAAGACTAAAGCGTATTAAGAAAATCTAGAAATACAATGACCCCTACTCAAATCTTATGATTACTGCAACCATGGCATTAAATCTTTGCTTATGTGAACATAATATTCATTATGACAATTTTTTAACTAAGCCATGATTTTAAAAACACAATTGCAAAACATTTACTTGATAATCTTGTGCAATCATAATATGATCGGTCTGACTATGTTAATAACTGCTTTACCCATACTATGTTTAGGGCAATCATTGATTTTAGTAATTTTTTTACCCACCACCACAAGTGATGAATGAATAATGAATTTTTTAAAATTTATCTAAAACCCCATAATAATGTACATGTATTCGTGTTCCTTGAGACATTCTGCGTTGATTTAGCCATGTCCGTCTGTTGAAAACACGCACAAATTAGTGGCAAAACTTCGTGAAGATCAATAATTAACCATAGGCCATATAAAACCAAATTTTACAAAATGCTTTAGTTACGCCTAGAACAGTAAAAATTAATGATATTTTCAGTAAATTTTTTATGTCATAGTGTCTTAGCGATCGGTCCACATTTTCCTATAGGACCCATATAAGCCCCGCTGTCGCCAAAAACTTTAGTACCCCTAAACCCGTAACAAGTAACGCTATATTAGCAATAGTTAATCTTTTTTTTTAATTGTTTTGAACCTCTAATAATGAGGTTATTGTAATACTGGAATTACTTGTAGAATTCTTTCGGTAACCACTAGCGCTAGTATTTTATCATTGACACTGCCTTGAATTCGTTAAAAGTTTTACGATAACCGATATACGAGGGCAGATCAATAAGTCCGTGACTTTTGGAATGAAACACAGTTTTCTTTACAAAAAAAAAATTTATTTTTCAACAAAATGTCCTTTTAGCTCAATACACGTTTCTCCATTTTGTGTATCCCTTCCAAAAAATAGGATTTTTCGAGGTCCATAAAATAGGCATTTAATTGACCAATAATTTCATCTCTTTCCACCGAGCCATTTCTTTAGGTTCGGAAATAGGAAATAGTCACTGGGTGCTAAATCCGGCGAATATGGCAGATAAGGTACCAATTCGTAGCCCAATTCATGTAATTTTGCCATTGAGACTGCACACTGTGCACCCGTGCATTATCTTGATGAAAAATAACTTTTTTCTTGGCCATATGGGGTTGTTTTTTTAAATCCTCGTTAAATCGGTCCAATTTGTTGGCATAATATTCGTCGTGTATTTTTTCCCCCTTTTGAAGGTAATCGATGTGGATTATACCGCGTGCATCCCAAAAAACTGTTGCCATCACCTTATTGGCCGACAAACTAGCCTTGGCCTTCTTCGGAGCCGGTTCACCCGGAGAAACCCATTGCTTAGACTGCTGCTTGGTCTCCGTAGTGTTGTAACTCCAAACAATCCTTTGAAGTTGTCATACGATAATGATAATTGTCAATTGAGAGCTAACGCGGCAATCATCTTGCAGACAGCTTTCTTAAACCCAGCTGATCATTTAAAATCGAAACCACAGTGCCATATGAAATGCCTATGGCATCAACAATCTCACACACTTTTAATATTCGATCGGCCAACACCATAACTACAGTCAGTAAAACCACTTTTTTACCATTGAAATCGATGGTGCAGAGCTTTTCCTTGGTTTGTTTAAGGGTTTTTTTTTGTTCGCAAAAAATAATGTTTAATGAGCACTCGAAATTCACTATTTTCCATTTTTAAAAAAAATCCACGAGGTTGTGTGCTTTGAACAGTTTTTAAACGCAAAGTAAATGACGTAACTTGCTCAAAACTTGACATTAGTCTATTAACAGGTGGTACTTGATGGGAGCAGTGTTGCATTTCATATAAATAACTCTGCCCTCTAAGAACCTTGTTTGACAATCATTTAAATAGTTGTATAATATTTGTCACATACATGTGTGATCATATCGAAATATACATTTTCTAAATATCAGAAATATAAACGAATATGCCTGTGTGAACTTTTTTCACATATTAGTAGTGTCCGACCGATTAAACGGTTTCGGCTGTGGTAGTAATCGGTGTTCGGCATTGATTTTGACGATTTTTGCCGAAGACCGAACTTTTTATACCAGTATATGCAAACGTTCCAAAATCATGCAAAAATAATCAATTAAAACTTTTTCATTCCAAAGTTCGGTTGTGGTAAATGATATTTTTCGGGAAAAAGGTAAACACGCAACCAATATCGGAACGAAAAAAGATGAAAACAAAAAACGCAATTCTTTATTCCTCATATTGAAGTGAAAGAATATAATGAAAAGATTCTCGATAAGGAATTACTTATTTATGTAAGTAGTCCCATAAGCATTAATATATTTGAGCACCACCAACTGGTGTTGCCAGCGTGCAGCTGCTTAGTGTAACTGGGTAGTTTTGATCCAATCGCAGAAGAAATCTTGTTGGTATCATTGCATAAGGAATACAGGTCCGTTATCAAAACATACACCTTTTGAATTGTGAATGTTAATCAATATGTAGAACATATCGCTCCTTTATTGCAAAGTAGTCATTGCTCTAAAAAATCCAAATAAAAAATTTCGAATGAAATTTAATATAATTTTAAAAAATTAAAAAATTAATAAAATATATTTTCTTATAACTTCGTTTCAGTTTGAGATATAATAGGGTTTTTTTAAATTAAGAGAAGGTGTTAAGGAAGATTTTTCTTAAGTTCTTTAATTTTTGATTTTTTTTTTAAATATGACTGCGTTTTAATTAAGAAGCGATATGTACATTGATATAACTATGTACTTCTAATAAACCTTTTTTTGTTTGTTTTTTTTCTGTTTAATAAATTAATGTATCTTAAAAATTTCAAAGTTTTGTCTTGTTGTGAATTTCGGCTTCGCCTTCGGTTTGGCCGAATTTAGCAAATTTTGCCGAGCTTAAGCATCGGCATCGGCCTAAAAAAGTGACTTCGGTCGGACACTACATATTAGTTTCAGTTTGAGTTGTACATGGCATTTATAATATTTTAACGGTAGTTAAGTTTGTAGTGTAAAACAAGCATCTAAGGAAAAAAGGGGTTAAATGAATACTTAAAAGGAAGAAATCTAAAAAAGCGTTGCATGAAATTAGATTAAAATCATAAACATTAGAAAAAGCAAAATTTAACACGCTCACTAAAATAACAAATTGAAACATATTTACTTTTCTAAATATGGGAATTTGCACAGAAAAGTCTACTTTTTAATACGTTACGCCAAAGAAAAAATTATATATTCAGGTATGTGATGAAAATCGATAGATTGCAAAACGATCGTTTTTTAGCAAGTGCAATGAACTATGAAAGATTTTAAAATACATTTCTGGGTTCAAAACACAGTTCAATCAACACATATAATACAAAATTTAACAGACTATAGACTGGAAAAACATGTACTCGTATTATAAATCAATATTTATAAAAACTGAAATATGCCATTATCGATTTCAAATCGTTTTGTTTTCAAAATCGTTTTCCATCAAGTACCTGATTATTTACTTTTTTGTGCTTTGACGTAGAGTAAAATTAGCTCCACATTTAGTGAAAGAATGGAAAATTTTTAGCAATATGGTGTCTAAAACACAAACATAATTGCTTACTGACATAACGCGACAAAAAGTGGACTTTTTTTATAGAAATGCCCATATGCATATTTCAAAAATAAATTAGAGCAGAAAGCAGAAACAAATTCTACATAATTTTTTTATATTTTTTATTTTTTTAATTCAAGTTACTAAAAGTGATTTTATCGCTTTTTGCTTGTAAAAATGTACGACACTGATTAAAAAAAAATTTTTCTTTCAAAATGTAGAAACTCCATTATAATTTAATGTAATTTACCAAATTTCAGCCAAACTCATCACCAAAACCGCAATTGCAATTAGGAACTATTAGCATATTGCCTTTTCTTACCATAGAAAATTTATTCATGCCACTACAACCACTTCTTGTCAGAATATGAAGGAATTTCATTCAAATATCTCCTTGCAACAAATATACAAAACCTTCGCTAACATTTATCTTTGACTTTAGTTGCAACATAATTTTGGGCATAAGTAAACTTGAGAATTGTTTGACTTGCTCGGTTACTATTCTGGCAATATTCAGTTTGGGTTTTCAATAATTCACTTAAAACAGAGAATCAATTTCATTGATGCATATTTTCAACTAATAAACAAAGATGTTCTTAAAATTAACAGTTACACAGAAAGAAATAATATATTTAGAAAAGACTTATGGCTAATAAATCAGTGAGTGCTTAAACGCTGGTTTAGTTGAACTAAACTTAAATTTATATGTAGCTTAAACTCAACAGTTGTAAATCAGTGTCCCATGTATTATATGTAGTTTAAAAAGTAACATGTGGCAGCACTACGATAAATGTTGACAAATTCATATGGTTTGTATTGGTAGTTTAAACGCCCAATTTTATGCGTTTAAAGATGGTTTATATGTTTTCTGATTTATAGATTTGTTGGCTTAAACACATTTTAAACCAAAAAGAGAGTTTAACTTGCTCTGATTTATTAGCCATTAGTCTTTCAAATGTTCAAAAAATTCTAAAACGTTATTATAATTATTGTTAATAAATGCATATTGTATTGCAATATTTCTGAACCAAACAAATATGGATCTCCATCCGCACTAAGATAACAATTTACACTACGTGTGTGAAGTCTTTCCTCTTTTATGGCTGTGAAAAGTGGAATATGGCTGTTAAAGACGTAATCACTTTGCAAGTTTTCACCAACAAATGTCTTAGAAGAATACTAAAAATCTACTGGCATAAGAGAATATCGATCACACACCTCTGGACATCAAAGCCAAATACATACCGAAGTTTTGAGAAGGAAATGGCGATGGATTGGTCAAGTTTTACGAATACCTCCAGGAGATGTAACCCGCAATGCCATTTACTGCAACCCGTAAAGTATTATGTTTGAAGTTGTATCATATTATGATGTTAAATATCTGTAACGGTTTTACGTTAAGGTTGCCAGTAAGTAAATAAGCATAAATATATATTATATATATTTTTCGCTTTTAGATTTAATATGATTCACAGAAAAAAGTGTTTTATCAATTAAAAAAATGGCTTAAAAAGTATTTAACTTCAATTAATGTGATAATTGAATCAATTATTTCTTTAGTTGAAAGAAAATTAAAAATTTAATTTTGATTTTATTAACATTTTAGTTGTTTTGAAATAAATTTTTAATTAAAATTTTAATTAAATAACAAAAAATCTTAATTGACTTTTTTCGTTTAAAATAAAATAATTTAAACATGTAGAATTGTTGTTGGGAATTGTCAATATTAATTTAAATAAATTAACACATTGTTTGAAATGGCAAAGTTTTTTGATCACTTTTTTAATTAAAATTAAAAATATCATTTATTGAAAAAAATTTTCAAAATTTTAAAATTTTTAGTAATCAATATAATCATTTTGGTAATAGGTGCAAAATCAACAAATTGTTTGCTTGATATTATGAATTTGGAATGAATTTGGTGATTGGAGAAATTTAATAATTTTTTCTGTGTTAACAATAATATAATAATAATATGACTACTTCTTAACTTATTATGATTAACATGATAATAATATGATGTAATAAAAACAAATTATGATTAAGGGAAAAATATTATGATATTACGAATATATTTGGTAATTAAACGATTCAATAATAATCGTAATATGTTGACAACAATCATGAATCTTATAATAATATGTTGCTCTTAGAATATGTTTACCATAACCATGTTTTTTCTTTACGTGTATTATTATGCAATATATGAAAATATGAGTCATTTTTTTTTTTTTTTTTTTTTTTTGTTAGGACCAGCACTCAGGGGATGACCCCTACTAATGCAATGCATTGTGCTGGAACTAGGAAAATAGGTTATGGGAAGGAGGAAAGAGGGAGTAGTGCTTGTGAGCATTCGACTTGAACTTATTCATGTTGTAAGTGAGAGGGAAGACTTCAGCAGGAAGATTATTCCACATACGAACAGTCCGGCCAAAAAACGAATTTTCGTTGCACGATTCACCGACCAATCGACCACAAAAGGATCGGCTATTGAGGAAAAACGTGCTTAAATACATAAAATTAATAAATCGATTAGGGCAACATTCAACATAGATGTTGCAACTATGCATAAATATTCGACAGTCTTATAATAAACAAATTTAAACACTAACTGCCGTATTCATAAAAAATAAAATAGATTTCAAACGTATTTTAAAACTAAATTTCCATACAAATTTTTCTTAAAACAGATTTCCAATCCATTTTAGTTTTTTATAAATACGGCAGTAAATATTTAAAATGATTTTGTTTTAAAATGTCTTGCATGCAGAGAAAACACATTTTTCTATATGGTCACCTCCAAAGAAACTATTTTAAACGAAAAAGTTTCAAACAAATAACTGTCACCGCACAGAAAAAATTATCCATAATGTTACATCAATTAAATAATTCATCAAAAAATAAAATCAGTTTTAATTAAAAATGTAATCAAGTGAATTAAATATTTAATCAAGTTAATTAAAAGTTTAATCAAGAAAATCAAACGTTTAATTGATACTATTTATTTTTTTACTGGTGCAAATTTAATAAACTTTTTAATTAGTATCGCAAATTTTTTAATTGAAACCAATTTTTATTTTTTTCTGTGCGACAGCCATATTATGATTAAATATATAGCCATCCATCCAAAAGCCACAACCATAAAAACAGATATTTTTTCTAAGCGTATCATCAAAATTTTCTTTAAGATGCAGCAGTACGGCCAACAAATTGTACTATTTTATTTTTAATATTTTAGAACAGAATTCTTTTGCATTCCTTTCAGCCTTATATATAATTTAAAACAATAATATACAAAGAATTTATAAACATATTAAATACAACAACTTTAATGTCTAATTTAGCTAAAACCGTTCAAAGTGTACAATTAAAAAAAAACAACTTCAGTTTATGTGGGTCTATAGTCAGAGCCTTAAAAGTAAAAAAAAAACAATAAAATTTTAGTAAAAATATGTAAAGGAACACACTATATAATTTACCGAAATGTCTGCCGTTAGCACAGAGACGTTGTTATGAAAATAACATGTTATGGAAAGAGGGGATTTGTACAATTTCATACAATAATGCGCTGCATTCCAAAGTATTACAAATATCGTATGAAAACCGCAACAATATTATTATTGAACTAAGCCTTAATTATGTATTTATGAATCTTATTTCAATAAAAATATCAGCTCTCAACAAATTTAAAGAAATGCGTTTTTTTATATTTTATATCTTTTAAAGCAACTTCTTATATTCCTAAGTCCTCGTCCATATTACGAAACATTTGGTTCAATTTCTTAAAATCCCTCTTGAAAGTGCATTCGTGTCCATAAGGTCGATTTAGCAATCGATATTGTTCCATCGATTTTTCGACAACTTTTGTCATGAGGCAAAAAATTTTTTTGATATGTCGTATTGGAACTTTTTTCCCTCATGACAAAAGCTTTCGACAAAACGATGGCACAAAATCGAAAACTTTTTCATCCTTAGAAATCGGCCCACCCTAGTGCTCATATAATGAAACTCTTGTTTTGCAGCCTGTAAGTTTTTTTATGCAGTTTCTCTTTCTTCTTCTTAATTTTAACAACAAACTCACAAAAACTGCATGTTCATGAATTGAAGGATTTGACCCGCAAACCCAAATATTCTGCAGTAATTGTTTTATGGAATGGATGGGGACTAAACGCAATTATTTGCTCTTATCATATACAAATATTCACTAATACAGTCAATTAAAACAGATTTCGGTAACGATGTATCGAGCTGATGTCATCATAAAATTAATATATTGATCAAATCTAAACATTTTTATTTTAAGTGTATAATTTCTTTAGATACTTAAAGACAAAAAAAAAACTAGTTAAACAAGGAATAAACATTTATCGCTACGCTCCTGCTTTAAAATTCAAACATGTGTAGAAATAATTTATGTAGGACAAGCATTTGAAATTTCAGCTACTACACGTAGTTTAGGGAGTTCATAATTTTTTATTACCACGAAAACGTGAGCAGCCAATTTCGAACCAACGCTGTGATGTGGTGCAGAACTTAAAAGTATGGCAGAAGAAAATAGAATTAAAATTTAAGAGAATATTGGAATAGTGGAAATGTATACAAAACTATAAAAAAAAATTAAACAAACAATGGAAACTAAACTGACATCGACTTGTACTTGCAACAAGAGAAACTAGAAAACCGTCTTAGAAATTGTATAGAAAACACCTTTAAGCACAAAAGGCCCGGGTGGGACAGATGGTGTATGCAAACTTTAGATAAGTTTGCTTAGGAAAACATCTCAAACAAAATGTAAACTCTGGTAGCTTAAAGCTCATTGCAATCATTTATCACCTAGAAATATTTACATTAGATGGATAGCAAAGTTGCTGCAACATCTATATGTAACTGCAACCTATCTTCATCGTATCATACTTTTTGCTTTCTTACAACCCACTACCCCCTCATTTAACCAAAAGTTCATTCGGTAATTTTTTTTTTAATATTGAAGTGCAACAAGCAAATCACAGCCTTCTCTAGCAGTTCTTCTAAAATAACGTGTGTTTATTTTAACTTAAATTCAGGTTTTGAATCACATCATATAACGAAAACTTAGGTGAACAAATTCGAGGACCAACTTAGGCCCTTATTATGTAAAACTCATTGTCAAAAATTACATTGAAAGCAAAAACAAAGTAAAAATATTTTATAATTTTGTTGTTGGTTGCTAAAGAAATTCATATTGAATTTTTAAATATCAAACGCCATAAAGACGAAAATCCTGAACAGAAATCCCAACCTGCTATCTATCGTGCGATTTTTAAACCCAAATTTTTATAATTATTTAGGTCATTAAAAATCAGGATTTTAAAGTTCTGAATTTTTAAACTTGGGATTTTAAATTTAGAATTTTATGTTTCGGGCTTATGAATTCATTAAAAATTTTAAGATGATTTTTCATAACGAAGAATTACCCCAAATTTGAAGTCATATTTAATTTTCTTTTTAGGGATATTTTTCATTTTTTGGGGTAATTTTTCATTTTAAAAATTGGGTCCAATTGCATTATGAAAAAAAACCCCAAATTTTATATCAATTTTCATTTTTGTTTTGGGGTCATATATCCTGGGGCTACATTTCGCAGCGCCGTAATTCTTCTTTATGAAAGATCAACTAAATTTTTTTAATGAATTTTTACACCAAAAAAGTTAAAATTAAAAAAAACACGCACAGATATTTATGTTAGAAATTCGTGTTGGGGTCAATGCCGAATTTCCCGAATTCCAGAATCCCGATTGTCAAAATCCCGAGTTAAAAAACTCAGGATTTCAGAATTTTAATATTCTGAGTATTTATACAGTTTTGGTTTAAAAGTTTGCGCAATATAAAGCATAGTTGGGCCTTTAGCTAGGCGAAAGGATTTTCTCCTCTATTGTATAACAATTCGGGATTTTGAAACTATCCATAGCAAATTTTATATAAAATTTATTGAATTGATTTGTAAATTCCAAATTTACAAAATTAGAGAAAAAAAAGAAGAGTTAACATTTCAATAAGAAAAGAAATCTCAAGCATTTATTTTTTATTTATTTACTTTAACCTGCAGCCAAACAAAAACAACTAAGTGTTCAAACAGAATTGAGTATTCAGCTTCAGGCAAAAATCCTAAAGCCCATTATTAAAACGTCGGCAGGAACTTCAAATTCTCTCTGATTTCATTGATTTAAGTTTTTATTTGCTTTTGGTTTTTCATTTCCTGTTTACAAAATGTATGAAATTGAAGAATAAATGTCTTTACGTGAGAGAATATGGAAAAACGTTCTTTAAATAAAATAGATTTTATTTTACGACGACTTTCTACGTACGACAAATTTGTATTCCAAGTTGTATGGACGCAGTTCTGTTTGAACACTAATAAAAAAATATAGTTTTACTTCAGGAGCATTTGAAATTTTGATCGATCGTACACGGAAATAATTATTAACTAAATCCCCAGAAAATATGGCTTGAACCAAGAAAATTTTGCATGATCTCATCCAAGCCAAAAATTACTTATTCCAAATATATGTGTGACTTGGTTTAAACAAAATGATTCTTTATTTAAGAAAATTTTACCAACAAAATAAGTAAATAAAAAGAAATTATTATGGACTTTCTTGTTTAAAGAAACTAAATTGATTACTTTAAAAAATTAACTTCTTTCCGTGTACTACTTCTTTTAGAGTATCGCAAAATTTTCTTCTCTTTTGATCGTGAATTTTTGTAAGGTTTTACATATTTGTAAAAATGAAAAATCAATCTTAATTCTTACATTGAATTATAAAGTAAATTTTTCACGCCTTTAAAATTTGCATTGTTAGTAAATTTCAAATATTTCAAATGTAAAAATTGCGATTTAATTTGGAGTCGTTTTTCATATTGGGGACATTTTTCATTTCACTTTAAATGCAAAAACACACCGAACGAAACAATGCAAAAAACCAAAAAAAAATTAGCCCAAAAATGCGAGTTGTTCTATTTCCTGTAAAGTTGTAGGGCCATTCTTCATACACTTTGGGGCCATATATGATGGGGTCAGCTTTCCCTCTGCCAAAGAAACCACATTGTTCTATCTCCAATTTTCCTAGTCATTAACTTAAAGCTGTAAACTTTAGATTTATTAACTTGCGTTAATTGTCAACATCTTTATTTATTTTCAGATATTCTCGTTCATGTATATGTAGGTGTGTGTGCTTTTTAAATTCATATACAAATTTACGTAATGATTTCAAAAAGTGCCCTGGTGCTGTCATGTATTGTAAATGCCATTTGTTACTGTCGTTTTCGGTTACACTAATAGTTACAATTATTCCGAAATATTTAAATTACAGATCTCTGTATACACTAAGGTAAATTAATTATATAGATAGATGAATAAACAGTAAATGTTTTGTGTACTCATGTATTGTATGTTTTTAACCTCCTCCAAATGGTTGGAGACCAATCAAATGCAGATAAAAGAAATCAATTGAATGAACAATAGAGAAAACCAAATAATAATGAAATTTGTTTTTCTAGTAAATAAAAATAAGAAAAAATAACTAAAATAAATTATTTTGCATTAGGAGATATCAAATGTAACTTAAACTGCAGAGGTGTTCATTTAACATTGCAAAATATTAGACTTGTTCACGCAGAGAAAAGAAACGTTTTTATATGGTTACTATTTTTAAAGGAAGATTTTTATATGTACCTAATTCTTAACAAATTTGATTTAGAAAGGAATTATTTGCACATTAAGTGGAAATTATCAAATAATAATGGGATATTGTTTTTGTATAAACCTTTTTAAATTACTGTAGCGTTGACATCACTGTTCTAGTAAAAACGTAATGTCAAAGTGATCGTACACGCTTGCTCTACTGCGACCTCGAACTTCGGCTACTGCAATCTCAAACTATCGATATTTTTAATGATAGATAGGACGCGATTTCAAGTTTTATATACCATTGGATGCTGCTTCAAAAAATCTTTTCGATGATACCAAATTTTATTTATGTCGTCTTGGAGCGAGGTGCAAAAAAAATCGAAAAACTGAAAAAAAGACATTTTTTAAAAATGGTCCAGCTGACGGATGGTCAACGCTAGAACCAAAATATTTTGGGAATCATCATAAAACTTATCAACCTTTATTTTCAGAGGGGTAACAAAAACACTTTTTTCAGCTCCATTCAAGGTGAGTCGGTCTAATATACATATATCGATTTCCAGTTTTTTTTTTTTTTTTTTTGTTATATGATTTTCTAGTATAAAGTCTGCAACATGAAAGAGAACAACATGAAAACTGCATTCGAACAGAATTAGAAGAGAAACTTTAAAAAAATTAGCATATTGCCAAATATTTGCTATAAAATATTGTAGACTATAAATGTCATGCTGCTTATGGCGTAATAAAATATTTAAATTTAAGATTAAACTTTACTACATCCCTTGCAATTGTTTTGTATGTCTGCATTTTTTAAAAAATTTCTTGGTTTTTCTTTTTCCATTTCTTTGTATATAAAAGTTTTGGTACAACTTTTGCTGACTAAAGCACTTATGGCAACTTTTAAAGTTTGTATTTGTTCCATTTTAATGTCAACAAAGTGTCAATTAGTATTAATTCAGGTCACTTTGGACATGAATTCTTTATTTGCATGTTAAAAAGTACAGCCATGAATGGCTGCCTTTTAGGCTGGCCTACCAGACAGCCAGTCTTTATGTCACTGCTTTTAACTGTATGAAACATTTTTTTTTTTAAATTTTTGACACTATAAATTCATGAATGTTGCATCATTTTGAAAGCCCGAAAATTTTAAAGAAAGTTCATTGTTTGCATTTAAGGTTCAAACAGAATTCTTGAGGAGAGAGAAATAAAAATTATATGCATTCTTTTCATGTTTTCGGTTCCTTATGTGCCCTTTCTTTCTTTTACTTTCGGTGGCTAATACAGGTAATAGGAAGATGTACTAAACGAAGGGAGAAAAAAACCTGAAGCAACTAAATAAAAAAACAAATCAAACAAAAATAGTAAGAGATTATAATCGGTCAAGCCCGACCATATCCATACCCTAAATAAAAGTATTTAAGAACACATTTTCGAGTGTGTACTAGGGGATTCATTCGGTTAACCGTTAGTCGGTTAACTGATTAATTACTATCCGATTAACTGATCGGTTAATTTAAAATTGGCTATTTTCGATTAACGATTAAACCGATTAATTTCAGTCGATTAACCGGTTAACCGATGCAACAAAATTGTTACCCCCATATTCATAAAAAAAATTTTTGGTTTATAGCAGATTTATGAAGCGAATTTTCTATGAAAATTTATTTAATAAACCTTTTATTAATCAAAAATATTTTTTATGAATAAATTATTATTTTGTAGTAAAAATTATAAAATATTTTTTGTATTTTTTATTATTTGTTTCGTCTCCTATAGAAAAGGTTTGTGTTCAGAATATATTTTTTTAAACAAAGAAGATGTTCAGTTATCTCCATTTTTAGAAAGTGTTTGTTGTCAACCGCTTTTTGTTTCACGTACTTCTTATATGTATGTCGTTAGTTATTTGTTTCTTCTCATATCTACTCATATCAATCTTTTTACGGAATTAACCGAAACAATTAGAAGTGTTAAAAGCTTAGAAAAATTACAACAGGACTTTAATGGCATAATGGAAGATTTTATGTGTTTAGAGAAATCCAGAAAAAGGACTGGAAAATTAAATATTCTGTAATATGGGTTGCTTTCGATTTCTCAAACATCTACGATAAGTGAAAGAATTTTTCCAAGTCAATTTTTATTAAAACTAAATAAATGAATCGCTTAAATCCTAACTGCCGTATTCATTAAAAACTAAATTGGATATGAAATCTATTTTAAGTAAAATTTGTATTGAAATTTTGTTTTAAAATACGTTTGAAATTTTTTTTATTTTTTATGAATACGGCAAAAACAAAACTCTTGTATGATTTTAAGTTTCATATAAAAGGCAGTTATGCCATTAGAAATCATTTCCGGAAAAGTTATTTGTATGGGAGCTATAGTCAAATATGAAATGATTCTATAAAAATTAGAAAACACAAGTTTGGGTTGATTTTAAATCAAGCATATTCTCGAGAAAATAGGATTTCTCAATAATATTCCCAGAAGGTGTTAATATAATACTGAACGACAAATTTTAACTTTTGGCCTCTTCTACATCAAACTGGCCAGATTTTGAAAATAAAGCTTAAACAAAAATGAAGGTATCTCTCAGTTTTTCTAGATCAATTCGTTTCGCGTTTTTACGAGCAATTTAATTTTTAATGTCAATCCACCTGTCTATCACTTGGGGAAGTTTTGATTACACCCACACCAGTTGATCGAGATGCCATATTTTTTGCTTAAATACTTCATACTGTTCTCAGATGAAATGGTTCAATAATTATGATGAAATTTCTTAAATGTTGATACAATTTCATATATTGTAGCTCTATTGTGCTACATATACAAACAAACAGTAATGTACGGCAATTCACAACTCTCACTAGACAATGATTTAACCCTTGTAAATTTAAGCGGCAACCTTTTACAGAGTTGCCTTAGTGGAGCTGCCAAATATTTTTTTGGTGGCTTTAAACACTTTGAGTTGATTTTTGCTGTTAAGAAGATGTATGTAAAGACGTTCTTAATTAATTTTTTTTTTTTATTTATTTTCAATTATTTCGTCCTACTTAAGTTTATTTGTAAATATAATAATTAAAACAAGAATTATAAATTGAAAATTTCAAATTAAAAGTTTAAAATTAAAAGGTAACATTTTAAATTTAAATCAAAAAGTTTAAAACTAAAAGGTAACATTTTTAATTTAATTTAATTTTAAAATGTTATACGCCTATTTTGACGTTTGTACATGATGGGTTTTGTATCACGGCAATTCGACCGGCAGTATTCAGCCAGCATATACCTTATGTGTTTGCCTTTGTATCCGTTTTAAATTTCCGCGGTGAAATCTTTTACCATGCTCATCGCTGAAGTCACCTAAATTCGGTGGGAAAACATTCAAAGGATTATGAAGGAAATGTATTGGGATCGTCATATTGAATCCCATCACGTGGTGCGAAGCAATCATTTTTTCAACAATTTCCTTATAATTATCAGCCCTTATGTATCCAAGAAAATTATTTATTACGTTACTGAAGGAATTGTCTGCCTTAACCATTTATATGTTTACAAAATAACAAAAAAATTTTGACCAAAAACTAACCAGCGCGCTTTTATCGAGAGTCATAACACATTTTTATTTAAAGTAAACATACATATATGTATATAGTAGTGAAAGGTCGTGGAAGACGGATCAATTGTTGTAGTTTGTCGCCGTAATAAATTTAGAATTGTATCTCTTATAAAAGTTTAGTTGTCCATTTAGATCTTCAGTTTTATAATTTCTGTAAAGTAACGTATACAATTTCTCATTTTGAAAAGATTTCTTGCTTTAGTTTTTTTCACTCTCCCCTCCCTCCATCCCTCTTTTTTCAATTTTCATTTTTGCTTTTCGACAAAATGATTTGCAAACAAATTGATTTAGGAAATTCGATTGAGCTGCGGGATTTCTTTTGCTAACAGGGTTAGTAAACTTTTCTTATTGTTAAGTTGGTTGTTTGCTTTTTTCCAATCTTTCTTATTCCAACTATTGATTCGTTCTACTCATGTTTTAACTTTGTAATGGTCAGAGTTTTACAGACTCAAGAAAAATCGTAAAGAACCAACAAACTTTAGCTAAAATAAACAAATTATGTTTTACAAAAAAAAAAAAAAAAAGAACTGCACTTATGTACAAACAATTGCGCTTAGGAAATAAAAAGTTAATACACATCTTTTTATTATAAGAAGAAAAAATGGATAGAAAAATTGGATTGAAATTTTTTAATATAAAATATTTCATTTACTTGTGTATAAAAATCATTTTTTTATAGAAACCTTGATTACAGAAACCTTAATATGGTTGAATTTATCACTGCACAAAAGCGTCATAATTAAGTATAAGAATGAGTTAATAAATAAGGAGAAAAAGTTGCTGCAGTCGTTTAAATGGTTAAAATAGCCACGGGTGGTAATTAAAATGTGATTAATTTTTAATATTAATATTTATATTTTAATCATGAGGTTCAGATACATGTAAAAGTTCTTTGTGCCGAATGCTATTTAGATATCTTTATCGATATTAGATTTGTTTGACTTTAAGTGATTTTAATATGTGGGCTTATGTGGGACCTAACGTTAGTTTTGGACCTACCACCACAACATTTTGTCACATTTAGAATTATTGTAGCCAATTTTTATATAAATACCAACATTTATAAGGAAGCAATGTCATTAAAAGCTATTTTCGGGAGTAGTATTTGCTTGGGAGTTGTGATCAAATATGGACCGATTCCAATAAAATTTGGTAGGCTAATTTAAATTGCAATAAAAAAAATTTGAACCAAATTTAATCTAAAAACTAACATAATAAGACGATTTATGAACACAAAGACTCTATTCCGGAGAGAAGCTTGTATGGGGGCTATGAGAAACTACGGACGGATTCTTATCATTTTTAAAAAGATTGGTCCCTGTGACAATTAGAACCTGTACTTTGCGCGCAACCTTTACATGGACAGCCAGCCAGCCGGACGGACGGACAACGTAAGATTGATTCAAATTGTGATTATAAGTCGATCGGTTTTTTTAAAAGTAGGTCTACGACCAATATTATGTTACTAAAATTAGCAGAAATGCACGATACCTTCTCCAATTTATTGTGTTGTGGATATAAAAATAAAATCAACAAGTTTTTTTTTTAATCGTTAACATTTTTGGTATTAAAAGTAAATAAAAAAATGCAGGTGTCATAATGCAGGCAAAGGCATAAAATTTTCAGTGCTGTACATCGTATGATTTTCAACAACAAAAACTTTTATAATAATTTTCTCCTAAACTTTATTTAATCAAAATTTATTCAAATAGCAGACTGCGGGAGAAATTCCACAAAGCCAAATAAAAAAATTCCTTTTAGTTAAAAGAAATACAATTAATTTAAATTGAATTCACATACTTCAAAAAAAAAAAAAAAAAAAAAATAGAGACCAACAACTTGTTTATAGACAAAGCCTAATTGTGTGCTAAGAATGTGACAAAAGATGCAGAAAATGTCAAGCAAAACAAAACATTATTAAAAACGGAAATACAAAAAAAAATATGAAAAGAAGAAAAAAAACTCAAGAGTATGAAGTCTTCTTTTCTTTCCAAAATATTGTTTATGACTTTGACAACAATTAGGAAGATGATAATGATGATAAGGAAATGATTTGTTGTGGCTTCTTTGTCATATGCAAATAAAAATATAAATAAGTGCCTACAATAATAGTTACAAAAAAATTACACTCATAATTTTGCAAAAATTTATCAAGGGGGTAACTTTTTTATTTGTTTTATCAACGTAAAGAAAAGGTTTTTTTTGAGTTTTTAAACTCAAGTTATCAGTTCTCGAATAGATTTAAAAAATTAATCCAAATTGTTTGATTATTGTCAGTATAGGAACAAACTTCGGCAGCAGTATTTTGCTTCTCTCCAAGAACCCACCTACCAAGGTGGTCATTTCCAGTAGTGTAAATAGAGCTAAAAATCACATCTTGAGAAAAAATGTTTCAATGAAATTACATTATATTATATAAAAACGGGGGATTTACAAGGTTAAAAAGTCATATGTCTTAAAATAATTACAAGATATATATATGACTGCTGTGGGCAACAGCTTATAATTTAGATTTCTACTGTACAGTAATGACGAATCAATGAACACAGCATTACAATTTTTATTTTGTTTGAAACACAACAAAATTTTTTTTAAACACTTGTAAGATATTATTTAGGCCATTATGACGATTTGAGTTGATAGCACACCTTAAAATTTATTTTTACTTCCACAAAAACTTTATTAATTCGATAAACGTTCACTGATTTGGGGTGAACGTATAAATCTTTGGGACTGTTAAAAAAAATTTAAGCGTATAATCAAATTTTTTATGCAGTAGTTTTTACACAATTACTATATCATAATATAATCACAACTATCATAAAATAACTAAAATGGTTAAAAACTTGATTTTTTTCTGTATATAGTTATATGGAACAAACCCCCCTAATTAAACGAACGAACGAATCCCCCTAATTAAATATATTCTGCCTAATAAACACATTCCTCATATATTTTCATTAAACAGAAAATTGTAACCTGAATGCTTCCAGCCAACGAGCAGATTCAACGTAACAAGAGGCGTGCAACTACAAGTTGTAATTCGAATAACACCTTTTTGTTTTAAGCGTGTGAATCTGCATCGTAGGCAAAATACATTTTCATTAGATTTGAAATTTAGTTTTACTTTTAGCTTTAAGTAAAAACGTATTAAAATAAAAATTGAATTCAGAAATTGCAACGAAACGATAAAGTTGTTTTAATTTCGATCGTAACTATATGCAGCATCAGTGCAGTGCAATTAAGTTTTACTAATGAGTGTATTTTTTAAAACTTTACCACAGGTGTAATAAGAATATATAAGTCATAAGTCATTCCGTTTGTAATTTCTACAATATTGATCTTAAGCCCTACAAAGTATATATATTCTTGGTCTTTATGAGGACGTTCTTGCCGCACTATGGTTATGGGTATATAAGGTTCGGCTTCACCGAATATAGACCTCTTACTTGTTCGAATACAAATAGGTTTCTTCTATATGTAATTCAATTTGCTATATATTTCTGTCTTTAAGAAACTTTTCAGTAAAATTTATTCTGAAATTTCTGCCAGTGCATAAAATAAAATTTCACATCAAATTATATTTTGCCGTTGATAAGTTAAAACCCTTAAAGGCTCCATTTTGTCTAAGAGTTAGCATTGCATTTTATATTACCCATAACAAGTTTTGGCTTAAATGAAATCTACAACACAAAATACATGAGTATTTAATGTTGAACTCATAATATAAATAGATAAAATTCTATACAGCAGTACGACATAAAATGCTTTTGCCTTAGACATTTAGACGTCTTAGAAACCTTTTTTTCTTTTGCCAATTTTTTACAGAAGATTATTGCTAATTCCAAAGAAAATAAAATGCCAAACATCTAAAAGTTGCAAAAAAAAACTTTATTAATTATAAAACTAAAAATAAATTACGAAAACTTGTAGTCACGAGAACAATAAAATGTTTCAACGATAAACATATTATTATTGAGTCAACCCTTAACAGGGTCACTGCAATCGAATTTCTGTAGAAAGCAACAACAAAATTATAAAATATTTTTGACTTTCTTTTTGTTTTCAATGTAATTTTGGCGTTGCGCTAATTTTTACAGAATTAGTGCTTTATTAAAGGTATAAAGTTATTTATTTTTATTTAACTTTCCTTTTTGCTCTTTGTAAATATGTTTTTTCTAACAGTGTTTCTGTATCTTTTTACTTTGCGAGAATTCTCTGTCATTTATATAATTTTCCAGCAATTATTGGAAGGATGTGAGAAAAAGTGTTTCTGTAACAATATTTTGCGAAAAGTTTCTCACAAGAACTGTCGAAATAAGTCACATATTAAATTGATGCAAGAAAAATAAAATTTCAAGAAATGGAGACCAAATTATTCGAAAAAACAATTAAACAAGAATTTTTAATAAATCCCTTTAAACGTAAAAATGCACAAATTTTTTTTCGTCAAATACTTATGCCGACTAGTGTATGTATATAAGAACATATATGCAAGCCTTTCATTGTTTTTGTTTTATGCAGGGCTGCCAGATAACTTATTGAAAAAATCGTTAATTTCCTAAGAAAATATGTCTTTTTTGTTTTAAAAAATCGGACAATTTAACATTAATTTTGTTCGATTTTTATTAAAACACTAGCTGACCCGGTCCGCGTTGCTGGCCCTAAGCAAACATTAGTGTTGTATTACCAGACGATTTAAATTGATCTTTAAACGAAATTTACTGCCTTTAAATAAAAATCCATGAAATACCTATCATAAAGTTTTTTTACAGAATAACTTACATATGGTGTAGATATGGGTTCAATGAAAAAAGAAACACATGTATTTAAGGCAAATTGGAAATTATATTTATTGATTACTTCATCTTAAGGCTAGCGGAAAGACAACTCGGGAGCAAGCCACATACAACTGGCCGTGTGAAAAACATGAATTTTCCAAAATTAAGCCAGCAATAGTCAATGATTGGCCTTGTGCTTTGTTGATGGTAATAGCAAAGGCAAGACGCAAAGGGAATTGCAGCCGCTTGAATTCAAATGGTAAATTGTTGGAAATCATCGGAATTCGTGGAATAAGTACGTCTTCGCCTTTGAATCTGTCAACGATTATAGATATATTAAAATGTTGTTCATATACATATGTTTGATTTACATTTGATTTCAAAATACATATGGTTGTATGTATGTATATATATGCTGTGAATCTTACGAAAAAAGTGAGCGTAAAAGTGGGCGGGGCAACATTTTCTTTCCGCAAAACCTAAGGTAGACCATGGCGATCATTATAAAGAAAAAATCGTCCAAATCGGTCAAGCCGTCCTCCAGTTATGCGCTTAATAGAAAAAGTGGGCGTAAATTTTTCTTTCGATTAAAACTTAAAGTTGATTAATACGAACATTTAAAAGAAAAATTAGTCAACTCGATGGAGCCGTTTTCTGATTTTAGGTAAATCGAAAAAAGTGGGCGTAAAAGTGGGCGGGGCAAAATTGTCTTTCCGTAAAAACCTAAGTTGGACCATGGCGATCTTTTTAAAGAAAAAATCGTTCAAATCGGTCAAGCCGTTCTCAAGTTATGGATTTTGCCACGCCCCTCCGCCCCCAGACCGAAAATCAGAAATCAGACTTCACAGTGTCACCCGCCTGAATATTCTGAAGATTCCCTGAAAATTTCATCAAAATCTAACTAACAAATTTTTGGCCAAAAAAAAAGGCAAAAATTTCCTATAGTGCATTGACTGAAAAATTTTACATTAATGTTTTGACCACATAAACAAATGTATAAACTAATCCAAGGAAATAAAAATGAAACAGTTTTCTCTCGAAATTTTGCTTTGCCGATACATTTTTAAGGGAACAGACAAACAATTTCGAGGACAATTTTCACAATAGGGATAAATATAAAAATTTAAGCGGCCTTGTTTCTAAAGATTTTTTCTGTAAAAATATTAAAAATTGTTTTTTTTTCGAAGACTGAATTTTGGAATAAAAAATCGTCAAAATAACGATAAATCGTCAAATCTGACAGCCCTATTTTTATTATATCTATTTCTTTCGTTGACATTTTGCTTGCATTTGACAGTTAATTACTGAAAGTATTCCAGTTAAAACAGAATCTGTGTTTTATGTTTTCGCATTCAAATACAGAAACACTTTTTTCTTACAAATCGAGAAACGATTGAATTTTTTGTTTCACACTTTATGTGAGAAAATTTACGATGCGAGAAATACAGAAACGAGGTACAGGCATTGGTCCATGTTTGACCATAGCTCCAGTACCATCCCAAAAATTATTTTAACTGTTGAAAATTGCTTAGTAAAGTTGGCATTTAAATAAAATTTGGAAAAAAAAATAATTTTAGAACACCTTGTACAGTTTCTCTAAAACTAAAATTGACCACTGGTCCTTATATGGACCATCTCCCGAAAATCACGTTAAAAAGTAAAACTCTCATATAAATTTTAGTATTTAAAAATACATGTACCTCATAGGAAATAGTGTAGTGTATCATTTAGTTGGACTTGCCTACGTGCTTAATTATATAAAGTCGCTCTACTTGTTTCTTCGATTTTGGCGAAACGATAAAACAAATTAATGTACAAATTTCAACGGATTTCCGCCTAAACATATAAATTTGTAATTGCTAAACGTTTTGCCACCATAATTTTTCTGTTTTTTATTTACTACATTTTTTAAACGCTCATACATACAAACTAGTGATTTATAATATGGGCGGGCGGATGTGCGTCAATTAGTCTGCAAAACCAAATATTTAGCAAAACTTTACAGTACTCGTAAAAAGTTTGTGGTTTTGCCGCTTTAAGAATATTATGCAAAAACATGAACTTTGTCGTAGTTTGTAAAATACATTATTGTTAAAGCCAACATTAATTTTAACAAGCAGGCCACTTTGTATAGAAGAAGGAAACGAGGAGAAATTTAATACAAATAAAAACTTGAAAATGTAAAAACCCTAGTAAAAAATAATAAAAATAAGTTTTAAAAAAATAATTAAATTTCAACCAAACTGATTCCGGAAGTCCTTTAATTTCAGAAATGTTAAATAAAAAAGTTTACATCATAATTATATCAGTCTAATACTTAGCTGATCATGATCATATTTATGATTGTGGCTTATATGTAAACTTTTACCGTTAACGTTCATATGATAACAAAAAAAATTTAATTGTTGCTTGTTTTTATCAAGAATAAAAGAGGCATCTATAATCAAAATGTGATTGCAGGGAACAAGTAAAGAATGGATTAAACAAAAATTTTGTTACGGCAGACATTTAAATTAGGGATGTAACGATACGCCTTTTTTCCGATACGATACCTATACCGATACTAAAAGAGAAATATTCCAAAAACGATAGGAATTTTAAATTTAAATTCACGGTAAAATTATACAATTTATTTTTATTATACAATACAGTGTAAGAGATTATTTATATATATAAAATCTATATATATAAAATTGTAACGTTATTGACTGACTGACTGACTGATTCATCATTGCACAGCCTAAACGCCTGAAGGTAAAAACTTGAAATTTGGACCAGGGCTTGGTCTCTCCCCAAATCGATGGAAATTCGAATGTTTAGAGGGTAAAAAGGGTAAAAACGGGTAAATTCGGTAACCTTATATCTCTAAAACTAAAAGAGATACAAAAAAAATTTAATACTCATCGTTGTTCTTTAGAAAAATAGGCGGACAGGTGTCTGGTACTTTTTGGAAATTCAGCCCTTTAACGGGGTAAACGGGTAAAACCTGTATTTTGGTACTTTTTTGTCACCCCATCTATCTTTTAAACCCATAAACATAGAAATAAGGGTTATATCACATTTGAAACTTATCTATAAATTTCAAATACGAATTTGATACTTTTTCGAAATTCGGACGTTTAAGGGGTAAAAATCATAACTATTTTTGGTACTTTTTTTATAAAACATTTTTTTTTATTTATTGACATATACGTATTGAATTATGGGCTCCCACTACAATATTAAAATTTTTATGCTTCAATGGGGAGCAAAAAGTACCAAAAAAGGGAAATAGGGAGTAAACGGGTAAAATGTGTATTTTGGTACTTTTTTATAACCCCATCTTTCTTTTAAACCCATAAACATAGAAATAAGGGTTATATCACATTTGAAACTTATCTAAAAAATCCAAATGCCAATTTGGTACTTTTTTGAAATTCGGGCATTTAAGGGGTAAAAACCGAAAGAAACTATTATTGGTACTTTTTTACCAAACATTTTTTTTTTTTATTCAAAAATTTATTACTTATTGTTGTTCAATAAAAAAAAATAAGCGGACAGGTGCCTGGTACTTTTTTGAAATTCGGCCTTTTTGGGGAGTAAACGGGTTAAACTTGTATTTTATAATTTTTTTGCTATGTCATCTATCTTTTAAACCAATAAACAGTAAAATAAAAAATATATCACATTCATAACTTATCTAAAAAATACAAATACAACTTTGATGAGTTTCGAAATTCGAACGTTTAAGGGGTGAAATCGTACCTTATTCTGTTATTTATGTTTCAAAACATTTTTCTTTATCTACCTATATAATATAAAAATGTAAAGTAACTGACTGATTCATCATCGAACGTCCTAAACGCCTGAAGCTAAAATGTTGAAATTTTACCGAGAGGTTGGCCTCTCGCTAAATCGATTCCCTAGGATGGGAGTTTTGAAAATTTTTATGGTTAGAGGTTAAAAAAGCTAAACATGGGTAAATTCCCTAACCTCATGTTCATCAAAAAAATAAGCGGATAGGTATCTGGTACTTTTTTGAAATTCGACCCTTTTGGGGAGTAAACGGGTAAAACTTGTATTTTTTAAATTTTTTGCCACGTAATCTATCTATTAAACAAAAAAACATTGAAATAAAAAAATATCACATTCGTAACGTATCTAAAAATTACAAATAAAAATTTGGTACATTTTCGAAATTCGAACGTTTAAGAGGTGAAAATCGTACCTATTACAAAGTAGCGGGTTAAAACCTAGAAACATAAACTTTGGCGTAAAAATATGTCCACGAAAGAAAAGGAGACGCTAACGAAGTAGCGGATTAAATGCTAGTAAATATATAAAATTGATTTTAATATTTTTTTTTTTTTTTTTTGTTTAAAATGGAAAGTATTCTCAACTTTTGCGGAAATAATTTCGCAGCTTCGTTTGAAGCAGACCTGCAGTAAAAAATCGTTTCTCAGATGTGGCTGAACTCATTTGAGAACTAAATTATTTATGCGCCATGGTCTTAAATTTTAAGTATAATATTTAATAGCGCCAGTAAACAAACGGATCTGCGTCTCTAGAAAAATTAGAAGAAAACAGGTATATTAAGACTTTTTATTTAGCTGAATCACAGCGTAAGATGGAGCCTTCTTTTCCAAATTTTCTTTTAAGATTTGAAAAAACGCTTTAAAGGTCAGCTATTGTAGACTTATCAGAACTTTTACAAGGTGTAGGGGTGACCGTGTCTTCAACATTTTGGGAATGCAGAGTCATGTTGAGTAGCTCAATATCGCCGATACCTATATATCGGCAAGAGTGAAGTATCCCTGATATATCGGTATCGGTATTCGTTACGTCACTAATTTAAATATCTGGGTTGACTTTAATTAGTAACACCCGTATTCAAAACAAAAATTTGTGTACTTCGACTATACTCCGCTCATCGAGTGAGCAACTAAAATGTTGATTAAGCTTAATCACCATTTAGTCATGAGTTTATTCAAAACTCTTTTAAATCGCCCGGTTAACAAAAATTTGCACATCTCTGTTTTAGTTAAATTCAACGCAAATTGACAGCAGTTAATTGGGAGTTAAAAAGTCTTTGATCATTCGATAATCATAGTTTATTAATAAGTGTTTTGAATAAGAAATCCTTAATCAGGAGATATGCAGTAACTAAATTTTTGTTTTGAATACGGGTGTAAAAGTTTTTTAAACTGTTTTTATATACTTTGTATACTCGGAGAAAAAATGTAGTCGCGGAAAATTCAAAATTATTATAGTCACTTTAATCACTCTTCTTGTTACCGCAACAATAATCAAACTGTATGAACAACTTCCTTTTAAAATAGTTAACGATATAAAAGCATATTTGATCTTCGCGTATAAGAAAATATTTTGTCAACTTACACAAAAAAAAAAACATAATAAATAAATTCGCATTTGACTGTTCCTTGAATAAGAAGACATCATTTGTTATGATATGAAAATTTAAAAATCATAAAATCGTTTTAGTTAAAATATTTTTTCAAAAATATTTCTTTATGTAAAAATCTTAAAACATTTCAACAATAGAATTAAAATATATGAGAAATATTGTTAGGGAAACGTAAGACACATTTTTATAAAATTTTCTCAAGTCAAAATACTTGAAGATGAATTAATTTAATGTTATTATAGCAAAATAAACGAGCGAGCTAAAAAATAAATAGAAAAACTTCTTAAAAAAAAAATCTTAGCAATTTCTTTAGATTTATACTCATTGAATAATAGTTATACAATTTTCCTAGAATCATCCCTACAAACAAATCTCTATAACCAAAAAAAAAAAAAGTGTAAGAGTAGTGATATAAAATAAAAGCAAAACAGTAACTTTAAAGGTTTTCAGATATAAAAAGTTTTCACGTTTTTTACACTTTGCTTAATGTTTTTTTCTTCTTTTTTTAATATTTTCCTCACTTTCAAATCAATGACGAATTTCTAAAGAAGTTTAGTTTGTTTAACTATAATAAAACATACATTTTTGAAACTCTTTAATTTATTTTATTTTAAAATAAATTAAATGACATCTGGAGTTGATTTTCTTCCCGGAAGAATTTTCATTAAAATAATTAAATTTAATAGTTCGTATGACAAATTAATAATTAAAAATTTTAATTAATAAATATTAAACCTCACTGTTGCGAGGTTTGTACATTTTGCATTTGCCATTTATTTTTAAAGTTATTAAACAATAAAGTGAAAACCGCAAAGTAGTTTTTACTTCATAAATATTGAACTTTGTTCTAACGAATCATAGTTGTCGAAGTGATTTGTAAATCTAAAAAAATTGCAGCTGAATCACACCGATTGCTCTTCAAAACCTATTCTGAATATGGTTCATTGATTTTAAAGTATGAGAAATGAATTGTATCGTTTAACAGTAGACAAACACCTCAGGTCATACAGTGATGCCAAAGATTTACGTGGGTACCTGCCGTGTTAATAAAACAATGCGTTCACCAACCGCCCCATGTATGAACGCAAGCAACATGCACTGGTTGCAAGTTGAGTGTATAATACGACAAAATTATACGCATTGCTTTGGAGCTAGGGAGACGCACCAGTAGGCCAAAGTTCCCCACACTGGGTGGAAACTCCACCCTAGAATTCGACTTTTAGGGCATCCCATCTCTAAGCACAACATGTCACTTAAGTCACCAATAGTAAGACTGATGCCGATTATCCAAGGGCTACTGACTTCCGTGGTACCACTTGAGAATCCAGATAGGATCTCTGATCAGCTCGATCTCAAGAGATCTTTCAATTTTAAACTCTGCCAAATTCCAGGTATTCCTCCTTATTCCTCGGATGATGCCACTTTAAAGGTTAAATATCTTTAGAGTAAGCCCCTACATACCCCTGAGAAAACCTTATGAATTTTAGGCATTCGTCCATGAAGATTCCTTTCACACTCAAGAAAATCTTGCAAAATCAATACAAGCCATAAAAACTTTTGGAAGCTGCAGCCAGCATTCATCCAAAAACATGTAAATTGGCTACCAAACATATTACGTAGGACAAAGACGGTTTTGTTTGCACGAACTAAGCATTCAAACATGAATAATCTATTATAACAATACCAGAAAATAGTTTCGTGGAAGTTTTTCCTCAGCAACATGTTTGGAACGATGCAGTGTCTATCAATGGAAAACGTCTTACGTCAGAACAGATTATCCGAAATTCACTTAATTTGTTTCAAGCCTTCGAAAAATGTTTTTTTTTAAATATTTTTTTTTTTTAATTTAAAACTTATTTTTTATTTTTTTGGAAAAGGGCATTTTTTTTTAGAAAAAATTTTTTTATATTCCTACAATTGTTTAAATTTAGACAATAACAGCATTTGAACTTCGGTGCAAATCAATATAGTTTCATCTGTACGACAATAAAACACATATTATCGCCCTACAATTAAAAATCGGTCACATTTGCTTTTACATAGGTTTTTTGCACATAAATGGCATGCAAACCAAACTTCTTTTCGTTTAGCTGCATTTCGCTTAACTGCATTTGTTGCATATCTGCACAAAATACAAAATATTGTGTATGCTGGCTAAATTTTGTTAGAAAAAATATCGTGTATGTGGATAACAGCATTCGATTTTTGGTCAACAACGTTTATTGTTAATACAAAATGTTATTTTTAAGTGTATCATAAAACTAAAAATCATGACTGCATCAACAGCTATTTTAAGAAAAAAAAATGGGCAAAAAATTTTACTCTGCTAATGTGGTATATGGGGGATTTCATGTCAAGTGACCCAACTTGTGTAACTTATAATCTATTGGTGTTAGCAAAATTTTTCCAAATAAATTAGATAGCTATTTCTTCAAGCTTTCGATAAATTTATATAAAACTTTTTTTTGGTTTTTTTTAATTTTTTTAAAATTTTTTTTATATTTAAAACTTATTTTTTATTTTTTTTTTTTGAAAAGGGTATTTTTTTTTTTTTGCTCAAAAGAAAGCCTAGGTTTTTTCCTTTAAGTTAGTTATGGTCGCTATTTAGGATGCGAGTGGGTTATGTATAAAAAAAATAATGTCTAAGTCAAGACGAGGATTAGAAGAAATAGCTATCTAATTTGTTTTGGACAAATTTTGCTAACACAAATAGATTATAAGTTAAATGGATGAGAAAGAACTTCGGTTTGGCCAAAATGTCAAATTTTGACCCTCTTTAATTTAGAAACTTTTTGACAGATATTGTTGAAAATTTGTGTCTAAACTACTATCCAATAAGACTAACCTTGGTGCAAATTTCATCCAAATCGGAAGACATTGATTTCAAAAGTTGGGTCACTTGACATGAAATCCCCCGTATATAAAAATTAAAAGGTACATTTGTGTGAACATATTTGTATGTGTTTATACTATCACAAACAAATTAAGCCATTTTTTATACTCTATTTCACTATTAATGGCATAAAAATATGTTTTTGTTTAAACAAGAATTTGATAATTAAGAAAATAAATTAATTTTGAATTTAAATTTCAATTATTCATAAAAAATTATTAATAAAAATTTTAATTGGATTTAACAAATAATTCGTTTACAAGTTTGTGTAATTCGCACAGAAAAACATTATCTAGGTAATTTTACCAGTATTTTTATATAAAAACCAAAAACTAAGTTTAATTACCTACGACAATTGGCAATTTATACAATAAGATTGAGTTAGGTATCTTCTTAGGTTTTTTTTACATGTTGGCAGAAAAGATGGATAATGACCATGAATAACGATGGGCAACATTTAAAAAAAAATTTTATTTTCCAACATTTCCCAAAAAAAAGTCATACCCAAGAATTTAAGAATTAAATATTAAAAATCTTATTGAAATAAACTAAGAACACAATAATAATAATTAAGTCTCTTAAATACAGTAATAAGCCCAAAGATACAATTCCTTGAGTCTATAGAATTTATTGAATTTCGATGCAAATTCCATTTCAAAATGCATTTATTTCCATTGCACATGAGATATATTAACGAAATTGCATAACATAGAAGTTATTAAATTAATTCTTGCTTCAAACCACTTTTATAACTTTAAATATCAAACATTAAATATGAAACCAAGGCACCACTACAACATTAACATATTGTGAAACATTAAGACTGCAGAAATGAGCAGTTCAAATGACTATTTTGTCCAGATATCTAAAAAGAATAAGGATAGACTTAAAATGTATCACAATTCTTACACGAAAAGTAAAAAGTAGTTACTTTGTAATAATAACCATTTTAATATAATAATTTTTTTTATCATTTTATAGTCACCACAATTTTTTCACTGATTGTCGCAGCCACACAGAAAGAAAAACACTCGGGATAAGTTACGCTTTTTAAACTCATGTGCTGTTTTCACAACACAAGTGATTGAACGTGTTGTAAAATTTATATGAACAGCAGTCAGGTTTTTGAGTGTTTTCATATAAATTTGAGTGTTTCATTTGAGTGTTGTGAAAACAGCAAGTTACTTTAGGTAAGAGTCGTACTCAAAAATTCAAGTACGAATAACACTAAAACGTACTCAAAACAATCCTAAATGAGATAACTTTCGAAAATCAAGCACGGAATTTCGAAAAATAAGTATAAAATGCTTAAACCAAGTACAAAAAAGAGTGAACTTTTCGTTTGTAGTGCCACTCTGAGAGTAAAATTACAAAGTGAGCATTTTAATCTCATATAACTTTTTAACATTTGTTCTATCCACTGCAACAACACCACACATGTAGGTAAAAAACGATTTGCTTGTTGTATGTAAAAACAACAAAACCAACAGAACAAGAAGAAAACACATTATTTTCATGTTTAAAAAGTAAAACTGAAAGCAAGAGTTCTCATTTAGTTTATATTTTTAGTTAAATATGTGCATTAATCTTTTAAAGTAAAAATCATATCCGGCAGAGCTGTCAGATGTGGCGATTTCTTGCCAAACGTGGCGATTTTCAAACTTGTTAAGCGACCTAATTTTCGATTTGGCGACATGGCTGTTTCTTTGGCGATTTATAAAATAGTTGGCGATTTTGTTGGCTATTTTTGATTAGCCATGCATTTGTTTTGAAATTTGTTAAATTCAATACGAAGAAATAATATTTTTTTATTCTAGTATTTCAATGTATGAAATTTGATGCATTCACATGTATGACCAGTATTTAGAACTTAATTATGTTGAAATGGCTGACGAAGATAATGAAAATCTTCGAGAAAATTTTTTTTCACATTTAAATGTGCTCTTGAAAGAATTAACAAGTAGAATTTTTTAAAAAATGAATATAATTAAAGTTTATGAACATTTTTGCGTTATAATATGTGAAAAACTATCACAGATAAAATTCTTTGTTGTTAAAGATATATTAAGATATTTGGATGTTTGTGAAACACAATGGAAAAAATACCGTTTGTTATAAGAGAATTTTAATAATGATATTCAATTTAATTCAAATCAGTTTGGACCAACAATTTATAGCTACAAGGATACGACAGGTACGTACCATTTTAAGGAAATTGCGTTGGCTGTTCTTTATATGCTGGTTATTACAACAAGTAATGCCTGTGTTGAAATGATGAACTGCACTAAAACTCGCCTTCGAAGTAAAATGCGATATGAAGTTTTCGACAAGTTTTTACGAGTTTAAATGTTAATAGTACATGTTGCATTTCTTTTGAACCTTCACAATGTATTCCATAAAAAGAGGATAAAAAGGGAGTCTTCTCGGTGAAGTATATAGCGTTTTAGATATATAATAGAACTGCAACTACATACAAATGTATTGTATATCCAATATTTGCTTAATACTTACCGCAAAAATTCTTTTTTTGTTTCTTTAAGCAGACTTTTATAAAATATTGTAAACATTACACCTTCTTTGTGTTCACTTGTCATTTTTACTTTGTTCTAAATAAAAATTAAACAAAATATATTATGGCGACTTTTTTGAATTTTTGGCAGATTTTAGCGATACGGAACAAATTTTTTTTGGGATTTATAAAAAAATATTTCTAATTATTGTAAAAATACATATATTATTGCCAAAAACTAATAAATAAATGCTTTGGTGATTTTTGACATTGAAAACGAGTCTGGCAACCCCGTGTTGATATAAACGTAAAATTTTTTGCTTAGTAAAGAAGCTTATAAATAAATTAAATTTTTTGTGTTAAAACAACAATATAAATAAAACAAACTTTCTTTTTGTGTTTTTTAAATTACGCTTTATCGGTGGAATATAAAGAATGCCTCCAAAAGTGCGTAAAAGTATAAATAATAACAAAACAATTTGTGCAGTATGTAAAACTCCAGTATTGGAAAATGATGAGGACTCTATAGAATGTGATGTTTGCAAAAAAACATTCCACTCAATTTGCACTGAATTAGATAAAAAAGAATATGATGCTCTAGTTAATGACCACTCTCTTGAGTACAAGTGTCATTTTTGTGCGCCGAAAAAAAATATTTCTGTGGGTAAAGACTTGGCAGAAATAAAAACACAATTGAATCAGCTGGCTGAAATAAAAGAGACGATTCAATTTATGGCATCTCAGTATGATACTATACTAAAAGGTTTAACAAAGAATACGAAACAAATAAAAATATTAAAAAAAGAGAATGATACCCTACGCGAAGAAGTTAGCAACTTAAAATCCACTGTTAGATATCTGAATGATTGCAGAGTTCAAAAAGATATAATTATTAATGGTATTAATGTTGATAATCAAATGACTGCTGTGGAGGTGGTATTAGATGTAGCTGCAAAAACAGGAGTTGATATATGCGAAGACGAAGTAGAAGAAGCTTATTTCTTGAATCGTAGCAAACAAAATGATAAACAAGACGGTAAAGAAAAGGAAAAAACAAAATCACTTGTCGTTAAATTTACTAACAAAAAAAGTAAAAAGAATTTTATGCATAAAAAGTCAAAAATGAAGGAAATAGAAGGGCTTAAAAAAGTTTTTATAAATGATTTTCTTTGTAAAGAAACACTGGAGCTACTGAATTACGCCAAGTCGATAAAGTCCGTTGGATTTAAATACGTTTTTGCTAAAACTGGAAATGTTTTTGTTAAAAAGGATGATAAATCGCGACAAATCCGATTGAAATCTGTTGATGACGTTGATGACATGCTGCGTAAATCTGCAGGCGGTGCTCGTAGGCGAAATCTAATGGCTGCTTTTGATAATGATGAAGATGATGACGAAGATGAAGACTTGCAATTTGAGTCCCCAAATTAATTCAACTTAGGTACTTTACTTACAGTCTAATGTTTATTTTTCTTTTAACTTTTTATAATGCATAATAAATATTTTTCTAATATAAATTCTTTTAATGGATTTAATGAAAACCAATCTATTTCAAATTTTTTTAATATTGTGTCAATTAATGTAAGAAGTATTTCCTCGCTAAATAAATTTAATAAATTTAAATCAGAAATATGTAGAATGTCAGTTATTCCTGAAATTATAGCAGTTCAGGAAACTTGGTTTGATAAAAGGTGTGTTGGTCTATACTCAATTGACGGTTATGATGTCATACATTGTTGCAGAAGCGATTGTTACGGTGGAACTTCGGTATATATTAGTAAGCAAATCAAATACAATTTACTTTTTTCTTGGAGCAAAGATTTTCTGGATCTTATATGCATATCGTTGCCTGATGTTTTAATAGATAATAAACCAATGGTAATTACGTCACTCTACAGATCACAAAAATGCTGTCTCGAATCGTTTACTAGAATGTTAGATACTTTACTTTTAAATGTTCAAAACTCTCCATGTTTTTTTATTGGCGATTTTAACATAAATTTGATTTGTTTTGATAACCTTAGGCGTTGCTTGATGGACACATTCACTGAGTTTAATTTCGTTTCATGTCATAATCTTGTAACAAGGCCGAAAAGTGAATCTTGTATTGACTGTGTTTTTAGTAATTTTTTAAATTCCATATCAGTAAACTCAGTTCAGAGTTCATTATCTGATCACAACTTTATATTTTGCCGTATTGAAATGAGCTTTTGTCACCGTGAGAATATTATTGAAAATAAAAATTGGATAGACTTTACAAAATATGGGTCATATATAGATGAAAACTTGACTCAAGCAAATTTTAACGGATCGGAACAACAATGTAAAAATCTTATTAATACTCTGTCGTTAGCGGCTTTACAAAGCACTGAAATAAAAACTAAGCTAATCCATATAAGACAGAAAATAAACCCTTGGGTGTCTGAAGAATTAAGCTCGCTTATATCGTACAAAAATAAATTGTTAAAAGCAAGGAGGAAAAATAAGCAAAATAAATTTATTGCAAACAGCCTCAAACGAATAAGTAAAATTATCAAATATTGCAACAAACAATTAATGAATAATTATTACTCCTATAATATAGAATTGTGTAAGGGTGATCCTAAGAAAACCTGGAAATTTTTAAATAAACAAATTGGAAAAAAAATTGATTCTTCTATGGAGTTATTGACCAATGATGATACCATGGTTATCTTAGATAGCGAAAAAGCTTCTATTTTCAATACTTTTTTTTATGATTCCGTTCGAGATATGCGCGTATGTATACCTCAAAATGATAATGATGACATCAATATGTTTCGCACAATGTCTCCTGTAAGTTCAAGATTTGTTCTAGAAGCCACAGAAGAAGAAAAAATTGATCACTATTTGGATTGCTTAGAAATAAATAAAAGTCCCGGTTGTGACAACATTACACCTAAAATGTTATTGGTACGAAAAGCAGCTGTGTCAAAAGAAATAACAAACATATTTAATAAAATGATAGAGGAAATGAGATATCCGAATGTACTAAAGGTGCACAAAATTTTGCCAATACCTAAAGGTATTCGGAGTAATAAAGTGGAGAATTATCGTCCGATTTCAGTTCTTTCAATCGTTGATAAGATATTGGAGAAAGTTTTGTTTGAGCAATTATCAAGTTACCTTGAGATAAATAACATTTTGTTTGATCGACAATTCGGTTTTAAAAAAGGCACTGGAACTGAAGAAGCTGTTGTAAATGTGGTGGAGTATGTTTGTAGCGGACTTGATGCAGGTTTTAAAGGAGTTGCAGGTGTTTTTTTTTTGATCTATCGAAAGCGTTTGACTTGGTTGATCACGAAATACTAGTAAAGAAACTAGAATTCATTGGTTTTTCACAAAATGCTGTTGAATTATTTAAAGATTATTTAAGGAATCGAAGACAATTTGTTCAAGTTGGTGAATCTAAAAGTGGCATGCTTGATGTGTTATGTGGTGTCCCACAGGGTAGCGTCCTGGGGCCGCTGTTGTTTAAAATTTATATAAATGATATGAAAAATATAAAGTTTTATGGAAAACTATTTATGTTCGCTGATGATATCTGTCTTTTATACAATTATAAACATGAAAAAGTATTGCAAACACAGATCGAATATGACGCCTCTATTTTGTCCGAATTTCTGAGGATTAACAAACTGATTTTAAATACAGGGAAAACTAAATTTATAAAGTTTAAGCCATATATTTCAAGGAACGATGAAGTTATGAGTGTACACATTGGTGATAATTTGATAAATGAGTCAGAGAGTGTTAAATATTTAGGAATTAATCTATGTCACAATCTTATGTGGGAAAACCACATTAATCAGCTGAAATCTAAAATATCATCTGGAATTGGTATTTTGAACAAATTTAGAAACAAATTGAATCCTGAAACGAAAATTTTACTTTACAATTCTTTAATTCACTCGCACTTAACATATCTCCCAATGATCTATGCCTCTAAATCTAACTCAGTAATAAAATCGCTTCAATCAGCACAGAATAAAGCTTTGAAGATCGTGTTTAATCTGCCGTTAAGATACAGTACAGTTCACTTATTTAAAAATTTTGCAAAAACTATACTTCCAATACGAGGGTTATATAAACAACAAATTTTAATTTATGTTTTTAAATGTATTAAAGGATATGGATCTCACAATATACAGTTTCATCAAAATCTCATACACAGTCAGAGAATAACAAGACATGCGACGGATCTGAATGTAGCGAGATGTCGCTTCGAGTTGACTAAACAACGAGTTACTTTCGCTGGTGCTAACGAGTATAACCAATTACCTGACAACCTTAAAAATATTTTTATACTGTCAACTTTTAAAGGAAGTATAAAACATTACTTGCTTAATAACGTCGAAATACTTCTTACAAATTAACTTAAAAATGTAAATATGTACATATTTTTTATTTTATATATATTTTTTTTCTTTTTTTTATATTCATATGTAATATATTGTTAAATTTTTTTTAAATTATACAGTGTAATATATTTATTGTTGCCTACTTTTTTTGTTAGCCTCTATAAAGCCATAATGGGCGCTGAGGCAAAATTTTAAATTTTGTTAAATGAAATTGAAATAAAGCATTAAAAATGAAAAAAAAAAAAAAAAAAAAAAATTTGGCAAAAAGTTCAAAATTAATCTGACAACCCTGATATCGGGCATGCTGCTGTTTTATAATTGAAATTCTGTAAGATGTAAAACGGGTAAGTAAATCCATCATTATACTATTCTCCTTCAGATTTTACTTTTGGTTTATTTCGAGTACGAGTTCGGAATTTAATCAACTTTATAATACTTAAAACAAGCGCATTCTGAGATGGACCCAATCTCAGTTTTACTTAAATCAATCTCATTTTCGGATTATTTCAAGTAAGAATTCGGGATTGAATATGGATAAGTTAAGTATTTCGCGATTGAATAATCCGTATTTGAATCAATCTTTCTGTACTTGATTCAAGAAATTTCGAACTCACCGTACTATTGATACCGCTGCGAATTGATTTAAGTACGGAGGGATTGATTTTTCTTTTGAGTGCAACTGCCGTTTTCATGGACGAGCAAATGCTCTTAAACAAATATTTTTTTCCTAAAACAAAAAGTTAGAGAAAAATAATAGTAGAAGAAGAGCAGTTTAAGACGGGCTAGTCAGCACGCGCTCGGCTTAAAAACCTTATATTTAAACAAAAATTCAGAAAGCCAGGCTCATATTTTATATCTCATCTCGATTCTTTTCTAATGAATCAAAATATTACTTCAAAGATTCCGATGGTCAGATCAGACAGGTAAAATACATAAGGCCTGGAACATAATTAAATAGTTGTAATAGTAGCTGAGGCTGATGACTCAATTAGTAGAGAAAATGCGAAAATAATATACAAGCGTTCCATATGTTTGCCAAGTATCCTCGTCAAAAACTTTAAGAATTTTGCAAGAATAATATGTGAATTTTTTAACAAAATACGTATAAAATTATATAAAAATGTATATCCAACTACACATTTCTTTACAGCAATATTAAATTCGAAGTTTCACATATTTGAACTAAAAACCATGGTAACCCTGTTTGCCCATTTTCCATTTTGATGAAAACTTATACATATTTGACAATCAGCTGACAATGCACTTAAAATTTTGCTCTTCAACTTCTAGAGTAGCGACTACTTTAACTACGTTTTCTGTTGCAATACTTAAAAATTGCCGTTTTTAATTTTTGACAGCTTGCAGCTCTACTCGTTACGTTAAACTACAGTGACTTTTCTGTTCACCAGTTTATGCCTGATATATTTTTTCTATTACAATATTTGAAAATATAACATACAGGCTACGATAAGCATTTAAATTTTGTCTTTAAATATGATTTGAGTTTAAAAACAACCTTGTTGATTGCCCTTGTAATAAAGAAACCAACATAAACCAACATTTGCCAGAAAAATGGAAATTTGTACATTTTATTTTACCCAGACAACGAATCTACAAACACAAATGCATAAGACTTCCACTAACACATTATTCGAATGGAATTCTGTTAATGTTAAGTCTCATATAAACCACACACAACAGCAGTCATTTATTTTATTACTCTGTCATTTGACAATTCCCACATTTCATAAGATAAAAATTAATTGTTTTTAATGCATTCACATACAAAGACTTAAGTCTTTAACTTGAAACTCAGCAAAATTTCTAAGAAACTGTCTTAAGATATTGAATTAAATATTTTTCGTTTTTTTATTACTGAAAACAATTTTTCTTAAAATATTTCGACGTTTTAATACTTTTTTGCAATATTTCTCACACAGAAAAAAGTGTTTTATCAATTAAAAAAATGGTTTTAAAATTATTTAAATTTAATTAATGTGTTAATTGAATCAATTATTTTTTAGTTGAAAGAAAATTAAAAATTAAATTTTGATTTATTAACATTTTAGTTGTTTTGAAATAAATTTTCAATTAAAATTTTAATTAAATATCAAAAAATATTAATTGATTTTTTCGATTAAATTAAAATAATTAAAACCTGTAGAATTGTTGTAGGGACTTGTCAATATTTAATTATATAAATTAACACATTGTTTGAAATGGCAAAGTTTTTTGATCACTTTTTTAATTAAAATTAAATATATAATTTATTGAAAATATTTTTTCAAAATTTTAAAATTTTAGGTAATCAATATAATAATTTTGGTAATAGGTGCAAAATCAACAACTTGTTTGCTTGATATTATGAATTTGGAATGAATTTGGTGATTGGAGAAATTTAATAATTTTTTCTGTGCAACACGTTGGCTGCCATCGTACAAAAAAAATCCTTAAGCTTGTTGTTATAAATAGAGTGTTCTCCTATTATCTCTTATCATTTTTGTACTTGTGCCCGTGATTGGATATTAATGTGTTTATCGGTAGTTCACATGGTACCCGGTTAATATATTTTCCATGGAGTAAATATTTATCGTGCTAAATGCTTTTTTGGGGGAGTAATTTTTATGGAGACTTTGATAAATATGAGAACGTTTTCGCCAGTTTTAAAGGTGAAAAATATTTGGCACATAAATATAACTCTTATTCGGTATGGTCACCTTCAACAAAACAATTTTTAGCAAACATTTTTTAAATATATTATGGTTACTTCAGCCATATTAATGCATTGGGAAACTATATTTTGGTTGAATTGGTCCTCCATCAAGAAGCCATAACGCTAGTTTGGCTCTGAATATATTATAGTTAATAATAACTATAAAAGTTTGCCAATAATGTTATTTAGTAGGGTTGTGTCATTTAACTATAACATGTTGCTCTAAGAAAAGACAAAAAAAGTGAGTGTTAATTTAAAAGCATACAAGTTTAATTGGTTAACGAATTATTGTCTTTATAAGCCACAACATGTATCGGAGGTGACCATAATATGGGTGTGGCCTTTTGAGGAAGGACGAATTTAACCATAATATCGTTGCCGGTAGCATTAATATGGTTAAAATAACCATAATATGTTTTAAGTTAAAGTGCTATACTTAGCTTTGCCGAATTTATATCCCCTTCACCATGGTACATAGGAACAGAAAGTAATATATATAAAAATCCAGTACGCTTTGCTACCTTTAACTGTTACTCATCCTTTTTTGTATTTGTATGGGAGGAGCTTATCCAAAAACACCCACTTACCAGGCCCACTTCTCTAAACCCGCCCTTTTTTGAGAGGCTGTGTGTTGGTTACCCAGTTGTGTGTACCAAATTTGGACAATTTTCCTCTTACTGTTCGTTAGTTATAGGAAAATTTATTTTGTGCCACGCCCACTTCTCTAATCCCACTCACATTTGATCGGATGTGGTGTATTTATACCCAAGATGTTTGTACCTTATTTGGAAACTTGGGCTCCTTCCGTCCTGCTACACGCAAAGAAAAAATATGATTGCAAAATGATCCCTACAATTAATTAATGTTCTTTGCCGTCGGACATGGTAACCACAATTAAAGTATTTTTATGTAAACTGGCTTTGAAAATATAATTTTTGCTTTGATCATTTTAAAATTTTTTACATAAATATTACATGATCCCGATTCATAAACCATTAATTATGGTGGTATTAACAAAACTAAAATAACCAAAATTATGGCTACACCGTTATAATTTTTACATTCTTGAAGCAAAATTGTACTTGCAATCATAGAAATGTGCAGATTCCTTTAAACGCTTTAAACGAGTTATACCTACATATAAATAAAATACATTTAATTAAAAATATGCAAAAAAAAAACCTTGTAGCTTTAAGCGTAAAAAAGAAAAAGAATTAAAAATATTTTTTAAAAGTGAAAATAATAATAACTAAGAAAATTTTTGGAGATTGAAAATGATAAATTCATATATCAATTTTTGTGAAAAATGTGAAATTTTTACCAAGAACTTCATAATAAAGCCTGACTTTAAATAAGAACATATTCTATCTGCCAGGCCCACAATGTCGACAAGAACATTTCTTTCGCGTATTTATATTGAAAACAAATATAAAAAAGTAAAATTTGTTTTTGTTTTCAATATAAATATACGAAAGAAATGTTCTTGTCGACATTGTGGGCCAGGCAGCATTTGTTTAATTATTGTAATATGTCATATTTATAATAACTATTATTTGCTTAAATACTAATTAATAATATTATATACAAAAATGCTATATATGTGTAATTAAAACAAAAATTTGTATTTACACATGTGCGTATGTGTATATGTGACCGTCTCCGAGAAAAGGGACCAAGTGTGTGAACATGAAGTTTTGAGAAAAACGCATTTACAATTTCAAATTTTGATGTTTTTCTCATTTTTATCGATTTTCCCAATTTCGTTTTGTACGTTTTTGTGGGGTAAATAACTTTTTATTAGAAATCCAACTCATTTCATCTTGTTCTACACCCTTTTAGGTACCAGAATCCACTCTTAAGTCCAAACCCGTGTTTTGACACACTAGGTCCCTTTTCTCGGAGAAGTTCACATATCAATCAAGTCATTGCATTCACAGAAAAAATTATTTTTCCAATTCAAACAAAAAATTTTAGAACCAAAACCTTTTTTGTTTAAAACAGGACCTGCAAACGAATTTGCATATTCAAACAATTTATATTGCATTTCGTTTATTGAAAATAAACTCCGAATTTTTGGAACAAATAGTTGTTATTATTGGTTAAATTTGTGTTTATTATTAAAAAAAAAAATTCAAACATATAATTTACTGAATTAAACAAATGCTCCAATGGGAGTTAGAGGAACACATATATATATAAACAAAAAAAATTACTGAAATTAATAAAAATTTCAAAACAAATAATTTTGCTGAATCGGTGAAGAGCGGCGGCTGGGGTTGGGACAAATTTTTTCTTAATAATTTCCTAACACTATTCGTCTTGTTGTACACAATGTTTCTTTCCCCCTCACTGTCGCTGTATCCTTTCCATGGATACAGAAGAAATCTCAATTAAAAACAGCAGCATTACGGCCTGATATGGTTTTCATCATCATTTTGCTTTCAAAATATGATATATTTAACTGAAAAATTAAATAAAATAGAAGGCGGAATTTTTTTTCATTCTTTTTTATCAACTTTGAAACCAACCAAAACATTCTGTTTTTTTAAGTTTTGCTTTTGTGGCAACACAAGCATTGAATCGTTTTTACCTACTTTTGTTATTGCTTCGCCACGCTATTTTATCATGTTTTTTTATTGTTGTACTTTTTTAATGTGTCCCAAAAAAGGATTGTTTATGTTTTTTGTGGTTGTTCATTTTTTTTTTCTTTTAAAGTAGTGTTGCTTACGATCAAAAAAATAAAAAAAACGAAAACTTTAAAGAGCGTTAAATATTTCATACAAAATTATTAAAAATTGAAACCAATAGCGCGTATATCATATTTCTGTATAGTTGCCAAAATTTTGGTGCTAAAATAAAAATCAAACAAAAATATTAATAGAAACAGTTAAACATATTTGTTGAAATTTAAAAAATTTTCAAACAAGCGTTTGCTTGAAAATATTTTAGCATTATTTTTTTCTTTGTTGCACCGATATAACAGATGAAGATTATATTCTGTCTTGTTTGTATCTTTAATGTAACTTTAAATATTTTATCTTTCGGTAAAGGAACACCATTCTACTGGTAAAGAAAAAAGAATTTTGTTGCAAAGTAAAATACAAAAATGATTTTGCATTATAAATGTTGCCAAAGGCTCTACAATTTATTATAAAAACCACCTTCGGTTTTTTACATATAAATAAATTACTGATGCTTATACAATCCCACCGACACAATTGAGCAAATTTTATTAGATTTTATCTTTAAGACATTAGGAAATGTGGCAACATTAACTATTCATGAAATAGTTAACCACTTGTGCCACCAGCACATTTTCATAAATTTATTTTGTTTGTTTTACATATTTTGACGTTTTGATACTAAATGTTACTACAGGAACTGAGTACATACTTCTGTGCCTAACTATAGATCCTATAAATTTATGGTTATGACTACATCATCAGTGGAATATGCTGGAAGACTTTTATTTACAACTTTCACTTGTTTCTATTTTGTGTTAGCAAAAATTGTAATTTTCGTTAATGTACTCCATAAAATAAAATACATAAAAACTATTTATGCTTCAAATGTATTAAATTTATTAAAATAAATCTTAACTATATAAGAGAGATATTTTGGACTATTATATAAGATATGAAAGTTGTTTTTGATACGCATAAAGTTCAATTTCAAAATTTCATACATCTTTTTTAAAGTTGTATATAAAATTATATTCAAAGTTTGCAGTTAAAAATAATATGAAACCTAAAAGGTTTAAAGAGTTCCACTCGATCTTCATGATCAGTTAAATATATTTCGCTCTGCTCAAAATAATTAAGCAACTATACATTTTTTCAAATAATTCGATCTTGTATAAAAAAGAAATAAAAAAGTGCGGTGGAATGGGATTTTGTTATTAAATTCTTACTCCCATATTCATAAAAAATTTGTTTTATTAATAAAAGGTTTATTAAACAAATTTTAATTGAAAATTCGTTTCATAATCCTGCTATATTAATGCTATAATATTTATATTTAAAAATATATTTGTATACCCTTTGTTTGAACATAAGTCATCGAAAATAAAATTAATAAAAAACCGAAAAACCACTGTGAACGACGAACCAAGAAAAATGCTTTATATGTAATGATTGATTTTAAGATGTGTTTTATTCAAGTAACTTTGTGACAATGTTTTAATATTAAATTGTAACACTTGTTTTAAGCGACAAAAGAAAAGAAATGCAAAGAATGCAATCCCGTTAGGAATGTATGTATGAGAGTTACAATAATAAAATAATTGGAAATAACAACAAGGTATTTAAAAGACTTAGATCATTTAAAATAAGATACAACAAAGAGGTACATTTTATGTTAATGAATTTACTATTTATATTTTGACGGAACATACTGCCCCCATTGAAAGGCACTTTCAATTAGCTTCGGTAGGTAGAGGTGCAACTTTATGAATTGATCGTCGAAGAACTCCCTTTGATGTTTTCAGGTCAACTACTCTCACCTTTCCATCACGGCCCGGGAAAGCTTTTATGATGCGGGCAAGGAGCCACTGCTGAGGAGGAATGTTGTCTTCATGGATGATGACAAGCGTACCTTCTTTCACGTTTTCGGAACCCTTTAACCATTTGGATCGTTGTTGTAAATTTAAAACGTAGTCTCGGACCCATTGTAACCAAAATTGTTGCTTAAGATATGTAACAAGTTGCCATCGCTTCAAATAGTTGATATTTTTGTAGCCTTCTAGGTTTTCGTCTGGTAGCGCCATCAAAGAAGAACCAATCAACAAATGAGCAGGTGTTAAAGCTTCGTTATCATTCGGATCATCAGATCTTTGTTCCAAGGGTCGAGAATTTAAAATAGATTCAACTTCGATGAGTATTGTTTGAAACTCTTCATATGTTAGGTTTGCTTGAGCCATGTTTTTTACGAGAAGTGTTTTTGTTGATTTTACGGCGGACTCCCACAAGCCACCAAAGTGGGGAGAACGAGGAGGAATGAAGGAAAATTTAAAGCCAGTAACTGCGCTGTAGTTCATGAGCCTCTTGACATTAGCATCGTCGAAAAAGCGTTGTTTTAACTCTTGAAGTTTGGAGCTAGCGCCAACAAAGTTTGTTGCGTTATCACAGTACAGCTTTTGAGGTATGCCACGACGACCTATAAACCTTTTAAGACATAAAAGAAATGTATTAGTAGACAGATCTGAAACTAATTCAGTATGAACAGCTTTAGATGAAAAACAAACGAAAATAGCTACATATGTTTTATAAGGAGCTCTTCCTCTAATACGATAAGATGTGTAGAAGGGGCCGCAAAAGTCTACACCGGAAACGAGAAAAGGTCGTTGAGCCTTAAAGCGATCTGCAGGCAGATCGCCCATTAATTGTTGTGCTAATCGAGGATTGTATTTAAAGCAGTGTACACAATTTCGGACAACTTTTCTTACGACTTCTCTGGCGTTGATTACCCAGACTTGTTGACGAAGAATTCCAAGTAGGGCCTTGGAACCAGCATGTAAGTGTTTTCGATGAAAATATTCGATGAAAAGTTTTGTGAAAGGATGCTCTTTTGGCAGAAGCGCAGGGAATCTTGTTTCATACGATAATGGTGCATTTGCTAGCCGACCGCCTACACGAACGATGACTAATGTTGAATGGCAGCACTGTATTTCGTCTAGCAACGGGGCCAGCTTTTGTAGGCTAGGTTTTAAATTTTCCCGCTTGTTGAGCAAATTGATTTCTTCCTTAAACATTGACTGTTGAATGTTGAATACAATTCGATAAAACGCTGATTGTAGTTCTTCAGCCGTCACAAATAGATTTCGCTTTTGTTTGTCGAAAACACGATGAATATAGACGATGATGCGAAGAATACGATGATACGATGAATGACGAGAAATTAGATGATCAATGATTGATTTAACGACGATAGTAGTTTTGAAAACTGTTTTTCTCATTTCTTGCTGCGGTAGCTCTATATTTTCAATATTGCCCTTTGGCCAACTTGTTTCTGGTTCTGATAGAAATTTAGGACCAGTAAACCATATTGTATTACTAAGCTCGCTTGCAAGACAACCCCTTGAGACCACGTCGGCAGGGTTTTGTTTCGAGGGCACATGCTTCCAAGAAATAGTGTGAGTTAAGTTTTGTATTTCTGATACTCTATTCGCGACAAAGAAAACATAAGACGATGAGTGATTAGTGAGCCAATTTAAGACAATTTTAGAGTCGGACCAAAAGAAAATTCTGTAGGTAAAACGATCAAATTTAGATTTGATTTTATCCCAAGTTCGACTGAGCAACAAGGCGGCGCAAAGTTCTAAACGAGGTAATGATTGATGAACAACTGGAGCTACTTTTGATTTTGCGATAAGTAAAGTTGACTTAAATTCGCTTTTATCAGCAACACGTATATAAATACAACAACCATATGCCAATTGAGAGGCATCTGCAAAGCCATGAATATCAAATCTTGCTTGCGAAGTGGTTCCTACAAATCTTGGTATTTCGATATTGTTTATGTGTGAAAGATTTTGCTCAATTTCTTTCCAACGATTTGACAGGCGTGAGTTAAGTGGTGCATCCAAATCCAAATTTTGCTTCCACATTTCTTGAATTAGAATCTTGCAAGAAACAACAATTGGGCTAAGTAAACCGAGAATATCAAAGATTTTTGCCACAGTTGACAAAACGGATCTTTTTGTTGCTACTTCGAGAACTGTTATGTCAAAACGAAAACAAAAGACGTCATCTTTGGGCTTCCATGACATCCCAAGTGCTTTGGTGATATACTCGTCACTTGGGTTTAAATGCATTTCACCATTACTAGGAGCAATATTTGGGCAATTTGAATTCCATTTCGACAATTGAAGACCTGCTTTTTGTAAGAGTTCTATGGTTTCAAATTTTTTGGCTGATAGCTCAAAAATATCATCTGCACCCGTGAGCAGATCATCGACATACAGATCCTGCTTAACGGTTTCAGAGCCGATAGGAAACTCATTCCTGTAACACTCGGCAATAAAAAAAAAACTTCGTACAGCGAGAAATGGAGCAGCTGATGTGCCATAAGTCACAGTATTTAACTGGTATAATATTATTGGATCATCTACATTTTTTCTCCATAAAATTAACTGAAAATTGCGATCACTTTCGTCTACTAAAAACTGTCGATACATTTTGCAGATGTCAGCTGATAGAGCTAATTTGTTTAATCGAAACGATAAAAATGTTATTATGAGCTCCTGTTGAATAGTTGGGCCAATCATTAAAGCTTCATTTAACGAAATGTTAGTGGATGTTCGACACGAAGCATCAAAAACCCCTCTAAGTTTTGTTGTGGTGCTTTGAGGGCGCAAAACAGGATGATGAGGAATTATATAGTGCGCAGAATTTAAGCAATCGAAACTAACGGGAGACATATGACCAAGTTGAATGTATTCGTCCATAAAATCGGAATACATTTGTCGTAAAGTTTCATCTTTTGAGAGCCGCTTCTCTAAATATAAAAATCTTCGACGAGCTATTTCAACTGAGCTACCAAGTTTTTCTATAGAAGGTTTGAATGGCAAACGTACCTGAACCTTTCCCTTTGGATCAAAAATAGTATTTTGAACAAAATGCTCCTCACAGAGTTGTTCCTCTAGTGTATAATTTGGTGTGCGTTGATGAAATTCTTCAATTTCCCAAAAGGCTTTCAATAATGAATCCAAATTCTCATTTTTTGTTATAACACTACACACTAATGCACGTTGTTGGCATTGAGTGTTTATGCTACCACCAATGATCCAACCAAGAGCTGTGTTTAAGAGATAAGGTAGTCTATTTCCGAGAGAGATTTTACCATCGAGAAGTAAATCAAAGAAAATCTCTGAGCTAATAAGCAGATCAATACGTTGTGGGATGTAAAATTGTGGGTCTGCTAAGTCTATACCTTCAGGAATGCTCCAGTTTTCTGCTTCAATTTGTACAGCCGGGTGATAAGACGAAATCGATTTTGTAACCAAAAAACTTGTAGTCCACTCAAATTCAGAAATACGAGATTTAATGGTCGCTGTAACCATGTATTTTAACTGAGTTCGAACATCAGAAACGCCAGATATTTCTTGAACCGATTTAGTTTGTTTTAGACGCAGACGATTTGCTGCTTCTTGCGTAATAAGGTTAACTTCTGAGCAAGAATCGAGCAACGCTCGAAGTGGTTGCAGACTACCAAACGAATCTTTAACGAAAACAACAGCTGTTGGAAGCATATTTGTACGACGACTACGTGTGATAAATGACGAAAATTTGGTAAGATGAATTGAAGCTGAATTAGGCAGTGTTGGCAACACTGGTTTCTGCGACGATGAAGACGATGGTTGAAAAGACAAAGAATGCGGTTGTTGAAGCGACGAATTCGAAGGCAAATGTTGCTGGTGCGATGACTGCGAAGACGTGCTAGTGTTGCTTGTTGATTGAAAGTCTGGATTATGTAGCGATGTGTGGTGCGAAACCCGACAAGTGCGACAACGAGATTTGGATGGACATTGCGAAACTAAGTGACCTTTTCTAAGGCAATTTATACAAAGCCTTGAGCTTTTGACAAAGTCGAAACGACGAGATATGGGTATTGATAAATAACTAGAACAGCTTCCGATGAAATGTTCTTTAGACTTGCAGTATTCACAAAATGTACTTGAAACGACAAAGGATGACCCTGGACGTTTTGGGTTTTGTTTGGATTTACTATAGCGAGGTTGTGATGAATCCACTTCTTCGCTACGACTCTCAAGGAACTGGCAGCGACGACTTAAAATGGAATAGCACTGATCCCATGATGGTAAGGATTTAAAATCTTGTTTTTCATCATAAACTCTTTTTGACTCTTCATCAATTTTCGACAAAATGATATGTATGATGATAGCATTCATCACATCTAGTTCAGAGCCTAGAGAGAGCAAGGAATTACGTAGAGCCGAAACGTTATCGAGAATAGAGCGTAGTGATACAGCGCTTGGGCTGGTCATAGACTTTAACGAAAACAATGAATTGATATGATCGATAAATATTAATGATTTATTATCATATCGTTCGATTAAGCTATTTAGAGCTTTTTGGTAATTGGACTCTACAACTTGATAAGGTTCTATAACTGCCAATGCCTGACCAGATAAACAATTAAGTAAATAATTAAATTTGTCTATTATAGGGATGCCTTGTTCGTTATGGACTAATGTATTGTAGGTACTCATAAAACGCGAAAATTCTGAATATTTTCCATCAAATTTGGGTAATTTAATTTGTGGCAAACGATTCTGATGCGATATTGATGGTTGAGTCATATTCATGAAACTCTGTTCAAAATCATTAGAGGTACGTTTTTTGTTTATAAAACTTACCAGTTGAGCCTTGGCAGAGATAAAAAGTTCCTCAATATCTGACCGATTAGTATCATTCTCATCCAGTTTTTCAATTTGTGTTTGAATGTGGCTTATTTGTTTAAAATATGATTCAAGGATTTGAAGTCGACACTCAAGAATGGTATAATCCGATGAACCACCATCTTTTTCTATTTTTGTTTTCATTTGTGTGATGTTTCGTTTCATTGTTGTTCGTTGTTGCTTTAAAGAAGCAAGCGAATTGGATCCAGCATCAGTTTTGTCATTGCCCATATTGTCAATTTTATCAGTGCTCATGCTGCGATTAAAATGTTCAACAATATCAGCAAAACGTTTGTAAAATTACTTAAAGTTGTACTAAAGTTGATAAAATCCAATAGATTACAAAACGTTCAAAAAACAAAGAAAAGTACCACTCGATGCAAAAAAGTACCACTCGTAAACTTGAAGTGCCAACACTGATTACAAGTACCAACACTAGTTGTTGGTTCATTATCCAAACAAATGTACACTTGTATGAATGTATGTATGTACAATGTATGCGTGATGTGCAAATAAATAAAAGAAATTAGATTTCAGCGTAGACCTTGAAAAATAATTTTAAGTGTCTCACTTACTTGCTTAAAATTTGATTTTATGTAGGTACCACAATTTATGATGAGAAACGTAGCGAAAGACCAAATATGTTGTTGTTGTTAAATGACGATGAATTGTTCTGTGCAAAAGCAAAGCTGCAGCAGAGGACGGCGGCTAGCAAATGTAACGATGACGATAATGATGATGTTTGCTGTATAAGAGACTGCGCTGGCGGCTTTCAGTCAAGCGACGATGATGATGATGTATATGATGATGTTGATCACGATGACGATGATTGCGAAGACGATGAAGCAGTTTTTTTTTGTTTTAATTTTATTTAAATTTTCAAATTAAATTTATTATTAACTTAAACTTTTGTTTTACAAATTTAACTTTTATTTTTAATTATTTAAATTTTATTTTACAAGTGTCCTGTCACGGTCGCCAATTTATGTTTGAACATAAGTCATCGAAAATAAAATTAATAAAAAACCGAAAAACCACTGTGAACGACGAACCAAGAAAAATGCTTTATATGTAATGATTGATTTTAAGATGTGTTTTATTCAAGTAACTTTGTGACAATGTTTTAATATTAAATTGTAACACTTGTTTTAAGCGACAAAAGAAAAGAAATGCAAAGAATGCAATCCCGTTAGGAATGTATGTATGAGAGTTACAATAATAAAATAATTGGAAATAACAACAAGGTATTTAAAAGACTTAGATCATTTAAAATAAGATACAACAAAGAGGTACATTTTATGTTAATGAATTTACTATTTATATTTTGACGGAACACCCTTAACCATAAGTGGAAAGGGTTAAATTTTAGAACCCTAAACACATCCCCTAGGGGAAAGAGAACTAACAACAAACTTTTCACGTGACAGTTCCAAAGTAAAAAGTACCTTTTCAAGTTCTAACACTTTATATTAAGGGGACTTCTCACTTTATCATGTCGTTGTCCTAGACGGGGGTTAATTGGTACCTTTTTGACACTTTGTAATAGTTCACTGAATTTATCTAAACGGAAACATCCAATTTTGGTTAAAATAGTGCTTGTCGCAAATATTGTCCCGAGTGAACCATGTTAATAAATACATCTTCTTCAAATACTATAAAAGAACCAGATAGAATCAGCCACTACCCGCAAAAAAACCCACCACATAACTGGTTATGTGTCAATTACATAGCTTTCCTCTGGATTAAGTACACTTTAAACGTATTATCACCAGTTAAGTCTTGTTTTGACCTATTACAATTCGTTACTTTTTATTATCATATTGTGATAACTGATCACGGAATAAGGGATTTAAGAACAATTCGTACAAATTTCCGGCAGGGTCGGTAGTTATGAGAAGTTTCGTTGCCCAGTCTATTCAGTTATGAAAAATATTTTTTTTCAATATTTTACTAAATTTACTGATTACCATTTGTATTTTGAAGATTGAAAATTCGTATTGGTACAATTGAACAAGCTATGGAATTTTTGTATAAAACAATAGGTGTGTTCATATACAGAAAAATATTGCTTATTTTTACAAATTGTTACTAGTAACTCTTCACGCAGTCGAAAACTTGCAACGAGAGAGTAAAAAAAGACCATACAAAATTGAGAGGCAAAAATTTTTTTGAATATTTCTGACAGTAAAATTTTAACTAGCAAGAATTATTCAACCACCTGTTTCATGTTTATGTTTATAAAACAACAATAATTTTCATAATTTTTCTATTAAAAGTTTTTCAATTTTTTATTCTAAATTTTAGGAACAATATTATTGCACAAATAGTTCCAGTTATTAAGAAATAATTTTGTATCTTACAGCGGAATAGTGTCGATATTCGTAACTTGCTAGTTTTTGCTGGTAAAGCGTTCATTTACTTTTTATTTTTCTGAGTACTTGGGATAAAAATTTTGTAAATGTTTAATTTACTCTATCGTTGCAACTTTCTGCTAGTAAAGTAAATGAACACACCTAATAACTGAGTGTAAATTTGTTTAGGAATGGATGAAATTTGCTTTATTCAAATTTGGCACGTGCTTAAAAAACAAGAGACACTGAAATTTCTTTCAGTACACTGTAAGAAACGAAAATTTAAAAATTCGGTAAAGTGAAAATGCAAAGAATTCAGATGATTAGATACGTGGTTGTTCTCGAAACAGCGTTGTAAGTTTGACCCCAGTTTCAGTCAAGAATAAAAATTATTTATAAATTTTTATTTATTTCATATTGTAAAATTTCTTACTTTGTTAAATTAATTTAATAAAAATGAAGATGGTCAACGATGTTGACCGAAATATTGGGAATAAAATAATAAATTTAAAACAAAATATTTAAATTTGTTTAAAACGTATGACCTACTGCCGAACTAAATCAACAAAAATTAAATTTTATTTAAAAACAAATAAAATTTGGATTGAACATTTTTGATTTATTTTCATATAATTTTTAAAAATTTAATGCGAGAGTTTATCTTTGTTTAATAAAATATTCATTATTATTATATTTAAACACTTAAAAAAAAGTAAATTATTTTCTTTTATAAACATATATAATTTATATGGACTTCGGTTTAAATATTTAACAGGTAGTTTCAGTGAATTTCCATAATTTAAAAGACGCTCCATGATAAGAATCCTCTTATGAGGCAAAGCCCCGGCAGTGGCAGTATCTAAAAAAAAAAAAAAAGATTTATAAATATTAAGTTTTTTAATAGGAATTTACAATTGATTCAAAGTTGCATACAAGTGGTTATTATATAAATAAATGTGTAATTTTAGTATTGGTTTCAAAAAAAATTCTCGTCGGCTCGTAATAACAATAGTTGTCTTTTTTAAAAGAAAGTTTAGACGTCTACCAAAAATATTAAGTTATAATCGAAAAGTAGTTGTCATAGTATACAACTAGCATGCCGACTCTTTGACAGGTACATAACTCAATTGTCAGTGAAACCTAATTTATGTTTGTATTAGTAAGATTTTTTTTAAATGTATTGGTGTATAAAACTATTTCCACCACTAAACATAGTTGCATAAAATCGTATAGAATGTGGCAAAATATTTTTTTCCAAAATTAAATTTTATTAGTTCAATTTAATTTTCAATTTATTAAATGCTGGCTGCATTTATAAACTTTTAAAAACAATGTTTGCAAAATTTTTATTCTGCAATATCGGAAAATATTTAAATAATTTATGATTTCAAATTTTATTTTCATAATGCTACTCTGCTGGCTTTAATAATATTAACAACAGAAAAAAATTAATGTCAATTAAATTTATTTAAAAATTTCTAGTTTGTAAAAAATAAAAACATTTTGCAAAAGCAAATTAGCAAAATGTATTGAAAAAAATTATTAATTATGTGTTTAAGTCATAAAATTAAACATGAAGTGTTATATTGTAAAAAATTTTAAATTGAAAAATTTCAAATTTTGTTTTGTTTTTGTTGTTCTTATGTGTGTTGAATTCACACAGAACCTATATGTGTGAGGGGTGAACTAAAAAAATTGAGAACACTCTCTCGAGTTGGCATACTAGTTCTATACCAGGGATTTCCAAAAATTTTTTGGTTGTGTAGTAGTGAGTACCAGAGAGTAAACAAAATGAGAGAATGCATTAATTTACAGCCGAAATAAAATGTTAGTAATATATTTTATAAGTTGTATAACACAAAGGTACAAAATTAAAAATTTTTTGTGTTGATAAAAAATTTGTAGCAACTCTTAACCTATTCAATGTCGCTGATTTTAAAACTGCGCTGAATTTTTTTTAGTTCAGGATAGAACTCGCCATCCAAATCTTTCCAGAACTCTACAATATTATTTTCGTCTGGAGCATTTACTTCGCTTCGTAGTATGATTAGTTCTGATTGAATATCAAATTCGTAGTTGCTTACATCGCAACGAAAAGGGTTTTCAAAAAGATCTAATAGCGGTTGTAAAATTACAAAATCTTGAAACCTGCCTTGAAAATTATTGAAAAGTGTTTCAAATATTTCGGCATATTCATATCTTTTGCCGATTTCGAGATTTCTATAAACTAGTGAAGTTTTTGGAAAATTGGAAAAATCACCAGTTTTAATTTGGGAAAAAATTAGAAAAAGTTTTGTTTTAAAATTGTGAATGATTTTTGACAAGTCGCATATATTGCGTTCCTTTCCTTGCAATTCCAAATTAAGTTCATTTAACATACTTGTCGTATCTGCCAAAAAAGCTAAGTCTAAAATAAAATTATTGTCTTTTAAACACTGTATTAAAACTTTTTCTATTTTCTCCGTTTCTAGGAACTGAAGAACTTCTTCTCTTAAATCATAAAGTCTATTCAGGCAATCACCGCGACTTAGCCACCGAACTTCTGTAAACATTTTCAGGTCACAATTCACAGCATTTTTGTTTTTAAAAAGGTTACAAATTTTCGGTGGGTAAGCGCTTGATGTCCGCCTCGAATTTTATTTATTATATCCTCTGCTGTCTTCATAGCTGGGGTATCATTTATGAATTTCGATGCAAGAGCGGTCTGATGAATTATGAAGTGAAAATTATGAACTGAAAATTCGTGTTTTTTTAATCGGCCTATAAGCATTATATTTGCCCAACATTACATTGGCTCCATCTGTGCATACTCATACTTCAAACATCTGTGCACACATTTTAATTCTAGCTAATGGTATATCATAACTTTTTACAAAATACCAAATTTGCACCTGAGTTTGCCTGCAAAAATTTATAAAGTCATTATAACAGGTCAAAGTTACGTTAAATAAATACCATAAATTAGTAAGGTTAACTCTTTGGACTCGGTCATATAATTGTAGCATCAAAAAGTAAGCAATAAAAATAGTGGCAAACAATAAAGTTTCATTAATACATCAATAAAACACATCTTTTTACCCAAAAATTTTACCTGCTGTCACATTTGCTTTTATGTGTATAGGTTTACACATAAATTGTAGGAAAACAAGACTTTTTTAAATTGTTTTTTAAATATTTTTACTTACTTAAGAAAAGTGTTTTCAAAGAAAAAAACCTACCGACGCGATTGGTACAGAAACAAAAATATTTTCACAAGCACAAAATACCAACAAATTCTTGTGTTTATTTTTTCTTAATAATTTCTGCATTTAGGTACGTCTTTTTTACAAAAGAAAAAGGGACCCTTTTACAGGCATCAAAGAATTTTATTCACAAACAAAACACATATCGTTAGCTTAAATGCAAAACAATGTAGATATTATTTGAAAATTTGAAATTTTTGTTGATTAGGATTCACGTTACATATGTATTTTTATATAATTTTAAGTTATTTACAAAATTAAAAATGACGTATCATCAAATAAATATATAATTTTTTTAACAGCATAATGTATAATCACACTCAATAAAAAAATTAGCAGAGTTCTTAATTCTTTTTATAAGAACACATTAATATTTTTTAACAAAAAAACTGGGTAATCTGTTTTATAACTATTACCACGGTGTTAGTGGAATTAGTGATCAGATAATAATTTATAATAATAATAAAGTATTGCATAAGAAAAAATAAAAAAGTGCTGTAAAATTATAAGAACCGAATCCATATACGTATGTAAAATAAAACCTATAATAAATGTGACCATCAGCTTCTTCCACATAGGACTGTTAGACATTTTGAAATTTTTTATCTGAAATATTAAAAATTGCTTTTAAATCTCAAATAATTACCATTTTACAAAGTTCTTTGCTTTGCATGTAAACTTATGAAATGTTACATTATTCTACATTTAAGTCTTAAAATTTAAACTCTAAATAAAAATTGCACGCAAGGCATTGGATGTTACCAAAAGCATTTTTGACCGCACAATATTTTTTGAGTGTAAGCTGAAACAAAATAATATAGCATCCGCTAAACATGCACACTTGTCGAAGTCACATCGACGACTGAATTGAAGAGTATAAAAATATGTGTTAGTAGTGGTGTGCACAATTGTGCAAAGAAATGGAAACCCCTGTTCTATACTATGGTAGTTGTTTTAAAGTTTTTTTACTGGAATATGAATGCCATTTAAATTAATTTCTCCGAGAAATTTATATTTGAAGAATTTAAAAAATTTTTTTCTGTCAAAAATTTTGTTTTAGGTAAATACTTTGCAATGTATAATACTTTAAATACATCCTAATAAAATTAAGTAAAAAGGAAAACATTTTGGAAAGCTTATGCACTCTGTGGTTAGCTATTTGGGAACTGTTGCTCTACAGTACATAAACATTAAATTTTGTCCCTATAATTATTGAAATATATCAATTGTTTTTCTGTATTTGCTTCAAAATTATTGAGGTGAAAAGTTAACACAAGCAGCCACAGAATAAAATAAAACCACATTCTTTTTATTTTTTTTTTTTTTTTTTTTTTTGTTAAGAAAAAAAATTGTCTAATTGAATTAAGTAAGCAGATGAATGAACTACATGTTCACAAAAAAATTAAGATCCCTGGGATCAAAAGTGGCGAATTTATTAAAGAAATTCAACAGACAAGTAAAAATTGTTGTTATTGTTTTTGTAAAGTTGTTTGCTTCTCCTGTAAAAAAATTAAAAGTATTGTTACGCCGTTTTGCATTTTAGGTGACGATACATACTACGATTCTTACGATTGAATAAGCTTAGAAGCAAAAGAGTTGCCTTAAATAAATAACAAAACACCAATAGCAGAAAGAAAAAAATTAATGTTACTGTTACTTAAGTGAGTTACTTAAGAGAGAGACTTTTAAAGCGTATTAACACCAAGCAATTGATAATGTGCCCAACACTGCCTTAAGCTTAAATAATACTTAAACTCTCAACAACAACAATAACCAAAGCTCCCATCAGTTGCAGCAATTTCAAGTTAAGGCCTGCAACACCTGCCCAACGGCAAAAAGAAGGAGTAAGGATGCCCTCTAGAAGGCCTCAATACTCCTTCTTTTGGATGTACAAGGCCTAATCGCTCTATTCCATACTCATATATTTTAAACACACGTTGTCATTGCGGGGAAGGCCTTCCGCTCTCACTTTTTTGGCAGTAACATAAGAATGGCAACTGGATAAATAAAATAATTATTTTGCTTTTTGCTTTGGAAAAAGAAACAAAACAAAAAATGTGACTCCTTCTCTTCTCCCTTCTCATAGAAGGGAATGTGGAGTTTGTATCTTATCTTTTATACAAGAGGCAGAGTCCTTTTATGAGGCATACATTAGCAGGCCTTTAATAAGGCCTGAATAAAGAAGGTATTCTGAGTTTTCTTACAAATGCATTTATGTATGTATGAAAGAATGCATGTGTTGAAGCAATCATTTGTCTCTGTAGTTGCTGGTATTAAGTTTCAAACATTTTAAGCATCATCTGCTGCAACTGTTATTCGTCATTTTTGTTGTTCTATTTTAAATAGAAAATACACGGAAACGGCAGTAAGCTTTTTTAGTAGTAAGCATTACAATTGGCACTACTGTTAACTTTATCAATATAATACATACTTATGCATTAACACCCGGCAGCTAAAATTTTTACCAGTAAAGGCTTGGACTAGATTATTGCTAGTTGTTACAACAATAAGATATTTAATAAAATTATGACTACACTTATAATGGGTGATTCAAGTAGAGAAAATTTTTTCAATAGCCTTTTTTTGACAGATCACGTGTGAGTCGTGTCATGCTGTCATGTTTTTTTTTTTTTTGTTTTGTATTGTTTGACATTTCATAATGGAAAGACTTACGCCTGAACAACGTTTACAAATTGTTCAACTTTATTACGAAAATTCACGTTCTGTGAGGAATGTGTTTCGTGCACTTCACTCAACTTATGGTCAACATAATCGGGCTACTGAGCGTACTATTCGCAACGCCATCAGCCATTTTGAGACCCAGCATTCATTATTGGATAATATTCGACCGAATAGACCACGTCCAGCACGCTGTGAAGAAAATATAGCGGCTGTAGCTGAGAGTGTACACGAAGACCGTGGAGAATCGATTCGGCGCCGTTCGCAGCAACTCGGACTGACGTATAAAACGAATTGGCGCATTTTCCGTCGAGATCTTAAATTGAAAGCGTACAAAATACAGCTTGTGCAACAACTGAAGCAGCTCGACCTTCCAAAGCCACATCGCTTCGCTCTATGGGCTCTTGAAAAGTTCCAAGAAGATCCAACGTTTTCAAGGCAAATTTTGTTCAGCGATGAGGCCCATTTCTGGCTCAATGGGTATGTAAACAAACAAAATTGCTCAGACCGAACAAATATTTAACGAAAAAATCCAAAAAAACATGACCAGCAATTTGGCAAACTTAAGCTTTATATTTAAAAATGTCTTTTGATGTACTTATCTTTTTTTAAGCAAATAATTGCATGACGTAATTTAGAAACTGCTAAATGATGTTAAATCTAGCCGGACGTTTTGAAAAAGCAAATAATTTTTTAATAAAACTAGTGGTTACGTGTAGGACGTCAAATATTTAATAGGTGTGAACATAGTCTAAGACATACTTTCGTCATAGTGATCACTTCAAACTTATAATAATTTAAACAAGTATATTATTGTTATATTTTTTGCATATTCCAAAGTGTTATAGACTGCGGCTGTAACGAAAAAAAAATTGTTTTCCTGTGTTTCCCGGCAATTTTCAGAACTGTAGGGCATTTTTTTTTGTATGTAATGTGTGCATTTGTAAATGGCTTTATATCTAGACATAATTTTCAATGTGCAAAAATACAAATGAACGCATAGATTCACATCCATTTGTTATCAGCCTTGTTCGTTTATATGAAAATATCGGTGTTCGCTTATGCGTAATGTTCAACTATTAAAACAATTCAACTTTGAATTTGTTGTTATATGTATCTCCTTAATTTGAATGCATTTCAAATACAAAATAACGTTATATATTTGCTTTTATTGTGGGATTTTAACACCATCTGCTTAATAGTCCAATAATTTGGATAATGAGAAAACTAAGGCAACGAGCAGGGAGTGATGCAGGATTTAGTGATTCTTTTAATGAAAAATTTTGATTGTTTTATAAAGTTTTTTTTTAAACTCATTTGTGCGAATATGGTATAGATATCAACAACTAAACAAGATTTGTTATTCTTAAAGCAATTTTAGAAAGGGGGTTTATATGGAACTTATGGTAATTTCTGGACCTTCTATTTTAAAAGTTATCGTCACCAAATGTTATATCAATAACAACATTTTTATGTAAGATATGGCATAAAAGCTTATTTTCGGGAGTGGCTTTGTTTTGGGCACTATGGTTAGATATCAAACGATCCAAATAAATTTGGTACGATGATTTAGGATATTTTTGGATCAAATTTAAGAATAGAAACTCTATGCCGGATAAAAGTTTTTATATATGAAATTAATGCCCGATTTATACCAAATTTTGTCAAATTATCTTCAAAATTGCAAACAAAGTTTACGTGGACAGACAACGTGGACAGAGAGTCAGCCGGTCGCCTGCAGGAGAGGCGGACAGAGTACACTTGTTCTACGTGTACAACATCATTTTTAGAGCAAATTTCTCCTTTCTAAAGGAAAATTTTTGCAAAACAAAATATTAAAAAAAATTTATATTCCCTCACAAGCTGCAGCCTTGTACATAAGTAAGCTGGAAGTGGAGAATCATTGAAAAATTGAATTGACTAGAAGCACAGCACATGCATATAATAAATATACGCATCGAAGGACTATTTTCTACTTTTGCATGCGTTTCATGTGTCTTGCAACAGCTGAAGAAAGTATCAAGCGCATAGAACGTCTGGTGTGGACCTTTAATTTAAATGTTTTTTTTTGGTGTTTCATATTTAAATTTTGAAAAATATTAAGCTGCCCCAAGGGCGTTTTATGCATTAAAGGGTTAAAAATAACGATTCTGTGTCGATCAGTATACTTAATTGCACTATACGGTATAGTTGGGCCGTGCTCTGAAACTCGGATATTTCCGCTTAGGATTTTTTTTTTATTTCACTAAAGACAAACATTTTAAGCAAAACTAAGCTGTTCCGTCAAAATGTTGTATAGAAACTTGGTAATGGCGGCACAAATCTGTTTTTAGATTAACTTATCCAAGTTTAACTGAGATCTCTTAAACCCAGCCTCAATTGTAGAACTTACACTGTAATGTGTTACACACATCAGCACAAACTTATAATACCCTCTCTACTATTGTAGTGTGGATGTAAAATTTTTTTTCAGATTTGTTTTCCGACAAAATCAATCTGGCAAGCCTGTTATCATTTTCAATAAATTTTTAAGTTTTACGAAGAATAAAATATCGTAAAAACAAGACTCGCGAATTGTGCAGTATTTCTGTAATTGTTAGTTAGTGCGGGAATTGTACCCATTTTTTACTTCAGTTAGAGTTCTGGCGTGGACATCTCAATGGGTTGTCCACCACGGTATTTATAGCGCAAAAGGCCTCATTCAAACTGAAATCCGCAGACTCAGGTAGAGTAAGATAAGCTCGGCTTAAGCATTCCTAAACTGAAATATTTTTAAGAGATGTATTGAATTGAATAACGGTGGCCATTTTTTGGCAAAATATTTCTTTTGTGACTATTGCCGACATCTACAGGTCAGGTCGGCTAATTTTATGACCACCGTCGTATATGCACACATTCATGTTCAGTTTGTGATTTTTGCCATATAATATTTAAAATTTAGTACAGATGAAATATTTTGATTTGTTATTTTTCTTTGGCTTAGTATAATTTCATATAGAAATGTAAACTCAGTTTGAAAATCGACTTTAATTTATTACATATGATTATCGCTCATTTATTTCCATAGTGACATAACTGAAAGAAAATATTCGATATAAACATGTTTCAAGTTTTGGATTTGCTTTAACCACTTAGAAAAAATAACGACACATTCTCTTTGAATGGGGGAAGTATAAAAAATATAAAGATGAATTTTATTAACAATATAAAGCAAAACATAACAAACAATTCTGCAGTTCTAACCCCAAAATTTAATTTTTTGAGTTATGTCACTATTGAAGTAAATGAGCATTATGTCTATTCTTAAGTTTATATGTTTATACGATTACTATAAAGAATATATGAAAATTCCTTATTTCTAAAAGTACTTTTGTGCCCGAGATATGTGGGACATGTGTTTGTGTTTAGTCTGTATATGAAACTTTTCAATTATGAATTCAAAATATCATTTAAACGTAAATTTGTGCACATGCAAACCCAAAAATCAAGTAAAAAATTGAGTTTCTTAGAAATTCATAATTCAACACTAACCTAAAATGTAAATTCTAAAGAGGGTTTTTTCATAAAATAGTCAATCATACTCACGTAAATATACCTCCATACAATGCATATTTGTAACTGTAGATACATTAAAAATGAACAAATGTTCATGTCCTTGTACATGTCAGTGTATGTTGGCATGACCAATTCATATTATGAACTAATTACTTCCATACTTTTCCTTTTTTTGTATTCATGAGCAAAGCTCTTGGGTTAGTGTTGCAAGTAGTAAGCATTTAGTAAATGTTTCATACATTAAATGTCAACATTTTGTCATTCTAAATAGTTGTTGTTGTTGATAGATCTACTTGTCATTTTACACTTGTACAATCTTAATTTATCACAGCAATTCTAAGTATATTCCTCGTTTTTGTGTGTGTTTATAAAAATTATTTATTTTTGTTTTACGCATGGTAGAATAAGTATAAGGTATATTCTAGAAATACAATTGAGTCATACGCCGTATGAACGTAGGACGTAGCGCCGTAAATTTTTTAAAACACGCTTCACTTACCCACAATGTCGTCGCAAGCGTATTCTGTTTTCTCTTGAAAAAAAAATATTAAAAAATTCCAAATTGATTGAAATTATTGTTTATTTTATTATCCTTTTTTTTGGTTATCGAATATTAAATTTAGAAACTCAAAAATAATTTCATTTAATATTTTTAATTTTGTTTTTCTATGACAATTCGGTCGTACCCGGCATATGATATAGAATAAGATCTATGTCGACGTACGATGTAAATACGCTTTTACTTTTGCGCCAGATATTGCATGCCCTTGTTTAAAATATTATACGTTTTAATTTGACAACGTATCAGCGTCGTACGCTTTTACGTGCATACGGTGCAATTGTGTTCCTACGGATAGTCATTTGAAAACAAGCGTCAAATTTTAAATAAGTAAATTTGACATTACATGGGTAATTAATGACTACTCTCCCTAATGAACATACCTGGTACTTATTGTACTACAGTTTTAGGCTTGTATTTAAATTTACAACTTTCAATTCGATTTGGTTTACGCTCTAAACAATATATTTGTTTAATTTAGTTTTTACTCATATTTAACACGTAACTCTATTAATAATACTGAACTTAATAAAATGTCTAAGACTGTGATTTATAATAATTTATAGAAAGAATATTTTATTTCTTTCAGGTCGCTAAATATTTTATATGTATGCAAACTCGGGCTCCATCCGAAAAAAAATTCTGGAAATTTTTAGACGGGAAATTCAGGAATTACCCTGCAAAGTTGTTTACTCGAATTTAAATTTTGGTGATACTAAACGACAATAACTAACAGCGTATAAATGGTTAAAAAAAAATTAAATATTATGTTTCGCCCAGCGAATATGAAATTGCATCTTAACTGCAGGTGCTGAATCTTCTCTTCAGTTGTACAGACAGGTTCTAGTTTTTATTACTATTTGAGAAGCTCTCTAAGTTTAAGCAGTTTATCAGCAATATAAGAATAACACAAGCCTGCATAATTTGGAAAAGGGTATACCCTGGGGCAAGAGTATATTTTGCTATGGGTGCGAGTTTTGCTTAATCAGAATCTGTACTCATAATCCATAAGTAAAAAATCTTTTTTTTTCGCCAAATTCGAGTCGTTTGAACAGCGCAAATTCATCTTATTTATTTAAAAAACCTGGTGTGTCGTCTAAAACTCCTACTATTTACCTTAAAAATAAATGCTTAACCTTTGTTATACCTTGTGCATTCTCTGAGTCTATGGGTTAAAAATTTGTTGGTCAGTGTAATGAAAGGAAAGCATTTTATTTTGAAAAAATCTAAAAACTATTCCAATGGCTCTGCGGCGAGTATATAATGTTTGACTTGTTATCCCACAGAATCTTTGTAAATTTTTTATGAAGCAAGAGTATCAAATCTTCTGATTGAAGGCAAATGCTGCTGAATATAATCTCAAATGTTTCTCAAATAAAATTGCAGTAAAATTTTATGAAGCGATATGAAGAAGATGCCAAGCATTTTGGAACAATAGCCAAGCTAAGCGACTTTTTCGGAACTCAAGTGTCTGAAATATACAGCATAAAATACAAACGATTTAGTTTTTATTGATTAAGAACGTTTAATTACCATTGATTGCCATTAATTAAATACAGTTTATATACTTTAAAATGTTTTCTCCATTACCATCTTTGGGAGCATATGGCTTCCACAAGGCATCTCCATCTTACACGATTTATTGAAGTTGTTTTTGAGTCTTCCCATGCAAGATTTCACTGTCCTGCTTCTTGGAGAATCGATTCATTCAGCATTGTTATTTTTCTTGTATAAGTTTCGTTAATCTTTTATTATTCCAGCTAAGTAGATGATTGGTAGGCTGTAGCAGGTCCCAGGATAATGGCGGTGCTAAGCTAAGCTCTTTTCCAAGGTGAGGGACAGTCAGGGGCTTCTTGAATGGATTGTATGGAGGGGGTTGAAGCTACTTAATTTTAAAACTCAAAAACCGTGATTAAAAGTAATTGTCCTCTGTTTGGGATCGAATCTTGGGTGCTTGGTCTAGTAGTCAAGCACTTTAATCACTACACCACGTCGCAACTCGAAAATGAAAGAAACCCGTTTAGCGCTTCCAGGAATCAAAAAGTCGGAATATTTAACTCCCTTATGAAAACTTAAATATATACATTAGAAAAAGAATCCTTCCGAAATTTTTTATAAAAGATATTTGCTAAATATATTAATAAGGATTAAGGTTTGAAAGGATTTTTTTTAACAAAAATTTTTTTTCTAAAATTTTCAAATTCTTGAAGCCTTTCAAATATCACAAGCAAAAAAATTATAATAGCAGAGTCAGTGTTAAGTGCAAATGGTCTTGCGAAAGAGCAAATGCAAAATTTCATGGCTCTTTTACAAGGTCCAACAACAAAATACACAGAGTTTCCATTAGATTTCATAAAAATGCAACAAAATTTTGCATTTGCTCTTTCGCAAGAACATTTTCACTTAACACTGAACTCCGCTTATGAAAATCTACTCGTACAGAAAAATCTTGTATAGAAATTTTACTATAATATTTAAAATATATTTATGAGTAATTATTTATAATTTATTTAGTTTTTAGTTTTTTAATGCTTTGTCGAAATTGTGTATATTTACTTTATTAGCATGACTTTTAAAAAATTGCTAAACATTTGTAATACTTTATTCGATATGTATGTAGTCTATCCTTGGAGCAATGAACAAACATAAAGTTTTAACAAAACGCACAAATATAAATTAGTTTGTTATAAAAATTGTATATTTTACAAAATTTACAAAAAAAAGCAAATATTTTATATTAAACAAATAAACGGAATGATTTTGCAAATATTTGTTTCATATTTATCAAAGAAATCACAAATATTTTACAACTTTAAATTCAATATCAGTTTTTGCTTTGCTACAATTTATTTTTTTAATTAATTAATTACAGAAATTAATAAAAAAAAAAACAGATATTTACAAGATTTATTATAAAAATGCAGTAAAAACTAAAAAATTAAATTTTTTTATTGGAAAAAAACTTTTAAAAAAAAAAGTAGAATCAAAGAGCAGATGAAATCTTTGAAAATGTGTTTTTAACGTATGAGTGATATTTAATCAATTCTTTTATTTAAAATAAAGTATACGCATGGATGCCTAAAAGGCATTGAATGCCCTGATTTCAAATTACGCGGATAACGTGCACAGAAAAAATAAATCTTTTTAATATTTTTTTGTCTCATTTGTGGAAAATTAAATGTTACGAGTATATCATAGAAAAAATTATTATGTGTCAAAAATTTAAAAATAATAAAATATACGATTGTTCAATTAAAACTCCTTAAAAGAATAAACGATGTGATGATTTTTCGAAATTTAATTAAATCTATACGGTAAGCAAAATTATTATTTAATGATTTCCTAAGAAATTTTTTCGAGTCTGTTATAAATTGTAGTTTTTCAAATAAATCTGTTAATGATGTCAAGATTTCGTTTTGTGTTAATGTCAAAACATAATAGTGCATCAAGGTCTATACTTGTTGCTTAAATAGTTTTTAATGAATTTTGCGATATGATTTTAAATAAATTCTACAAAAAAAAATAATAATTTTCATTTTTATTTTGTTAATATGACAATTTCGTAAAAAAATATTATATTTAATTCTTAACAAATCGCACTGGGTCCTCTAAAGAGAGTCAACTTGAAATTTTTTTAATTTTTACTTTATGCAAGAAATCGATGTACAGTGGTAAAATCTACCCACTGTAAAAATCTTTCATTCTTTTCTCTAGTATTTTGTCAAAAAAAAAATGCAATTGTATCCCCCTTTGTGATATGAGATAACGTATAAAAAGTGTTTTGTCTTACTGAAAATTTATAAATTTTTAGTTAGCACCTTTTAGAGGAACCAGTGCGAAATATTTGTTGAGTCTTAACAAAATAGTTTTCAATAAAAAAGTTAATTGGATTGACGAAAATGGAATTCAATATGACAATTAATTCGTCGTTATTTTTTTCTAAGTGCAAACATTTGTTTTACTTTTTATTAAATTTCATAATTTTTTTCTCTTTTTCCGAATTGTCCTTTCTCGAATCATATTTTCAAAACATGCAATTATTCGAAGATGCAGTCTGGTGTGCACAGTGTATAAAAACAAACGAAATACTTCTGAAACGTTTGCATAATGTGCAATACTTTAAAAAAAATTTTGTACATGAGCAAAACGAGCAGTGGCAAAAAGAACAAACAAGCGTTGCAATCGTACATTACAACGCATTTAATTAATGATTTATTTACTGCTTTTTTACTAACACTTTTTTTCTTTTGCTTTTCTTTTTGTTACTAAAAAAAAACATTGAAAAAGATAAAAGAAAACTACTAAAAGCTGTCTTTTAATAGTTGAGGGGTATTGCTCACAACTGTTCAATTTCACTCCCATTTTTTCTTTTCTATTTCTGTACGTTTAAAAAATGTACGTATTGTGTTCAGTAGCAAAAACAATTCAAAACTTGTTTTAGTTTTTTTGCTGTTCTTACAGCTGTTTCGTGTTCCTTACAAAGCTAATTTATAAAAAGGTACTTCAACGAGACGGTGTAACTAAGCCTTACAAAATTTAATATTTTCCATGTTTTACGTACACCCAGCGAAAAAGACATGTTTAAATATGGTCACCTCCAACAAAACTATTTTTAAATAAAATTGTAAACATACTATGGTTATTCTAACCATATTATTGTCAACGACAACCATAGTATGGTTAAATTAGTCCTCCATCAAGAAGTCACAACCATATTATGGTTGCCTCCGAACATGTTTTGGTCAATAATAACTAAAATATGTTTAACACTTATAATAGCATGGTTGATTTTCAACCATAGAATGTTGCTCTTGGAAAAGAGGAAAATACTATTGTAAATTAAAAAACAAATTATTGTCATATTTAACCATAACATGTTTGAGACAACCATAATATGGCTGTAGCTTCTTGATGGAGGACTAATTTAACAATAATATGGTTGTCGGTGACAATAATATGGTTAAATTAAATATATTTATATATGTTTAAAATTTTCTTTAAAAATATTTTTATTGGACGTGACCATATTTAAACATGTTTTTCTCTGCGTGTATCAGCTGGTTAATAACTTAATGTTTGTTTAAGTTTATTGATCGAGCGGACATTCAACCGATGGGCACGATGTTTTTTTTTTAACAAAATGCACACAAACAAAAGATTAAATTTATGGAAAAGTTTTTTTCTAATCGTAATTATAAGTTCTGGACAAGATTACCCGTTTCCTTTTTAACACATTTCAACAGCCCATGACACGTAAACGTGTTTTTGGTAACTTTCAACAATTGAAGTCGACCGTAATGTTTACGTGTCCGCCATATTTACTAGGGAGATCGGACGGTTATTATTCGACCGGTTTTAACCGGTTATTTTAGCTTTGCCCAAGTCGGATATTTTAAAATGCCCATTTTTCGAATATCAAATAAACCGGTTATTTTGGTATAATAAACCGGTTATTTTAGTAATGTGTAATTTATATACATTTTTCTTGCTCTTGTTGTAGATGTACTGGTAATTTAAATATTTTTCTAATTGAATATTGGCCAAACTTAAACTTTTTATGAAGAATGTCAAAACAAAATGTAAAAAAGGTCAAAAAAACATTATGAGCACTGTAAATACAAATCGCTTATAAAAGCGTGTGTTCTTACTACAAAAACGTGTGCAGTTAAAAAGTAAATAGTAATTTGTGCAAGAGTATTCTAAAATTAAATATATTTTTATATAAAGGTTATCTCTAGATATTTTACGAACGCGATTGAAAAGACAAAGGTAGGTGTTTGAAGTCCGCTAAAATGATTAGTTACAAAGGTTCATCCATGTCACGACTTATTAATCACCTTTAATTAGTCTACATGCTTGACATTAATGTGCTCTAAATAAAACTTAGCTCCGTTCGAAGACGTTCTAAAGAGACGACAAATAAGAACTTACTAAAATACGATGCAAAAAATTAATCATTGGGTGATATATTAGCCCGTTGTGTTGCCGAGGACGAAATGCCCGTTAATCCACTTAAAACTCTTAAGTAGTTCTAGCATCTCTTCATGCTGAAAACTACAACATTTCGGCGGTATCAACGATTTGGGAAAATATTCTACCAGTTTTATTTATTTAAACACCAAAAACTAAAAAACAAAATTTAAGAAATCAAACAATGTCATGGAATGTTTTAAATTGTAGTCGACCAATTGACAAATATTTTACACAAAAAGAATGTCCAGTTCACTATTCGTTTCTATAATGCTGAAACAAAATAGTTTGAAATAGATACACCCGGCTAAGAGGTTTTGTTTGCAACTTTTGAAAAATATGGTTGATTTGTATAGATGGCTTAACCACCAACAAATTAAAACTGATTCAAAATAAATTTGAGGGAATATTTCAAATAATAACTTCATAAAATTCCTATCATTTATTTGCTTTTGCAAAACGTTTGTCTAGATCAAATGTCATTTAACAGTTTCTAAATTACATAATACAAATATCTTCGTACAAATAAAGTTTAGTAAATCAATAAAAAATTGTTGAAAATTTAGCTAAAGTTTGATCAATTTACTGGTCCCACTTTTCTTGGATTTTATCGTCAAATATTTGTAAGGTCTGATCTAAGTCATATCTGTGTATTTTGTTAGTTCCTTACCTTTGCAAATTGTTTTGTTTTTATTCAAATTAACTCTTTATTACAAACACTTATTTGGTTTTTGTGTTTTTAAGTATTCGAATTAAAAGCGGTTAACCGGTTATTTAAAAAATGCTTAACCGAAAACCGGGTTTTTTAAAATAGCAACTATTCGTAATATTCGAAAACCGGTTATTGAAAAATGTCGAATAATCGATCTCCCTAATATTTACGTAACGAAGCCTTAATACAAAATCACTGCACACTTTTCGTTTTGCTTATTTTTGAACTGTACGTATATGTTCAGTTCCGTTTCTCTTAAAAGTGTTCGGTAACTTCAGATTTCAAAACATTCCAAAACTAATTCTGTGTGATATATTAATTGTCTATGATTCTATTAACTAGAGGAAAATCGACCAAATAAAGATTTTTACCAATCGGTAAAATGATTTCTACTTGAAAATTTTTATTTGTAATAAAAATTCTTAATTTCAATGAAAATCTCTATTTTATTAATTTAAAAAAGAAAGACAAAAACATGAAAAACAAAAATGTACTTTGGATTTAAAGAAGAATTCTTGACAAAAAGTACAAAAAAACAGAAGTTAGGAAGAAAATTTAAATCAATTAAAATAGATAATCATTCATTCAAAAGCAAATTTCGATCTACCAAAAGTGAAATACCATTTGGTTTAAAGATTGATGTTTGCCTATTGACGTCATCCGGCTTCAATAGCCGAGTGAGTAAAGACGGCAAACCCCACTGAAGAAATTGTGTGGTTAAAATCGAAACAAGTCTGGGCAACCTGTCCGTGAAAGCCTGGGTTCAAATCTCAGCGCAGTCAAGAATGAAAAATTATCAATAAAATTTTAATTAATTTCATGTTGTAAAATTCCTGTCTTCATAAAAATAATTTAATGAAAATTAAATTAAATGAACTTAAGCCTAATTAAAAATATCTAAATATGGATTTAAAACCATTAACAGTTCAATAAAATAACCACAATACTAATTATTTAATAAACATTTTTTTTTTTTTACTTACATGTATGGCTTTTCTAAAATTATTTGGGAAAGTGTTTCCTGATGATCTGGCCTAGCAACCAGAGAAATGTTCATAGAAACAGCTCATCCTCCATTAATAAATTTTAGTGTATGTATCAGAAAAAAAAATTAAGAATTAAGCGCAACAAAAAAAAAATCTTTTTAATGAAAAATGATGTATTCCCAAGAATAACTTTGATAATAATATTTAAATTTATTTGTTTTTTTAATAAAATTTATTAAAAATTTATAATTAACGTAAAATTTATTAATAAACCACTTCATCCAGAAAAAATAACAGTTTGGTGCGGTTTGCATACCGGCGGCGTCATTGGTCCATATTTTTTGGTCGACAATAACGATCGTCACGTTACTGAAAATGGCGATCGTTATCGCGCTAGATTACCGATTATCTTTGGCCCGCAGTGGACAACATGGACTTGGACGACATGTGGTTGCAAAAGGACGGTGCCACAACTCACAGCCCACGTTACAATTAATTTATTGAAGAGTAAGTTTAGTTAATGTGTTATCTCAAGAAATGGACCCGTCAATTGGCCGCCTCGTTCATGCGACTTAACGCCTCTAGAATTTTTCTTTGGGGCTATATCAAATCATTGGTCTATGCCAAAAAGCCGACGACGTTAAAAGAACTCAGAGCCAACATTGAACGCAAATCGCGGCCGTTACGGCCGAAATGTGTGACCGAGTCATCGAAAAGTCAACGAATCGACCGATGCCGATGTGCCCGCGGTGGCCATATTAACGAAGTCGAGTTCCTTTCATAAAAGTTTTGATTGTATTTCAAGTCGATCATTAAGTTTTGGAAATATCTCATATGGTTTGCGTTTTATTTAAAAAAAAGTTAGTATTTCTTTATCATTTTATTTTCCGTTTTATTTCATTGTTATTTTTATTAAAGTCTTCATACTGAGTTTATTTTCAACAGTTGTCTGCTGGAATCAAAAACTTATACATGTTTTTCCTTTTTTTTAATGCCTTTATTGCCAAAATAAAACGGAATACTAGAAACGGACGAATAAAACCTTTTTTTTTTTGTGTAAACTAAATCGGCTTTATCCTACAGACGCCCTTTTGGCGCGTTTTAATGACGACATTTTAACATCCGTTTTAGCTGAAAACTATGATATATTTCTTTTAAAACAAATAAGTAAATTAATCAGAAATAACAAAAGAAAACGGAATTGAGACGAAATAAAAATCGTTGGCCTATCAAATAAATACAAACGTAATAGAAACAAAGAATTTTTCTTTTTGGTAGATCAAGATAAAAATAAATAAAAAGCTGATAAGAAAAGGCACTAAAATGTTATTACACATTTTTTATAAAATTGGCAAAGTTTCGCTTAATGTTCTGAGCAAAAAAAAAAATGCTTAAAAAATATTTTTCAGACTTTAATGTCCTTGTCATTTGTTGAACTTCTTAAAGGTTTGACAACCAGAAGCGAGCCGAAGGAAGTCCTCATCATAATTTCTACATATAGACAACTACTGCATGTACAGAAAATTAAAAATAAAAATTGTAATATTATTTTTATTTAATCAAAACTTCTTAACAGCCATACCTAAACAAGAGCGGAACGCATTTTCTAGCTGTCAAAAATCTTCATGCTCATACAATTTGTATGAAGCATCCCTAAATAGCGCGGCGTCAACGCTTTGCAATTGGAAAATCCGATTTTGACAGCGGTTTTTATTGTTTGATGGCATTTTAGCTATTTGTAGGTCAAACTAGCGGTTTTAATTAAATTTCTTATGTCTTTTATGAGGGTTTTAATCGGCACGAAAGTTAACACAACTGTTTATGGCACATCGCTGACGCTCTTATTTGGGTATGGCATATCAGCGTTAAAGCTACGCTGAAGAAAACGTTCCGCCTTCCGCTCTTGTTAAGGTACGGCTATAAGTCAAATCTATGATGAAAACAGTTTAGATATTGGCCAAACTAGACTACGGAGGAAATATTATCAAATTCCACAAATTCCAAACACAGTGCAAAAAATAAAAATTGTTTCTTATCGCCAAATTCATAACAAATTTATAGAAACAAGCAAAAAAGTTGTTGATTTTGCACCTATTACCAATATGATTATATTGATTACTAAAAATTTTAAAATTGTGAATATTGTTAACAATTGTGAATATTTTTTTTTTTAATAAATGTTATTTTTAATTTTAATTAAAAAAATTATCAAAAAACTTTGCCATTTCAAACAATATGTTAATTTATTTAATTAAATATTGACAACTCCCAACAACAATTCTACAAGTTTAAATTATTTTATTTTAAACGAAAAAATCAATTAATATTTTTTGATATTTAATTAATATTTTAATTAAAATTTTATTTAAAAGCAACTAAATTGTTAGTTAAATCAAAATTAAATTGTTAAATTTCCTTCACCGAAAAAAATAATTGATTTCATTATCTCATTAATTAAATTGAAATGCTTTTTAAACAATTTTTTTTATTGATAAAAAAAACTACCGATAATAACATATTGAACATATTGAAACAAAAACCAAATATTCTAAAATCTTTTTTTTTTTAAATGTTTCTATTTTTTTGGTTTTTTGACATCGTAAAATAGTCAGAAAAAGCGTTTACCAACGCCAGCACATCTGAAAACATTCAACACAAATAGCTTGCAATTTGAGTATATGAGCCGTCAGATTCACAAACTTGTCTCCAGCTAGTAGCTGAAACTACTAGTTAAGCAATTTTTGCTGATTAGCCACAGTACTTGGGAATATTTGGCTGCAAGCCCTACAAGTGGTGCAAAATCAGCCCTTAAAGTTGACTTTTGAAGATCTACCTTCCTGTGATTTTAGGCATAAGCTGCAGCAATCACATGATTCCCGGAGTGGCCTTCCGTATGACCATTTCAGGACGAAAGTCCCAGGGGCTTCTGGTTCCCTTTGCTTGAAAGTCACAAGTATTTGTGTTAGTATTTGCGATTAACATAGACAGGCTATGACAATCATAAAATGATCATGAGTAATAATTGTTATAGTTTCACGATAAAATTTAAGATACTTTTGACTTATGATTGTAAAATATCCCCTTATGCCAGTAATTTCGACAAAAATAAAGCTGTTCGTGTTCTTACCTAACAGGTATCTTTACCTATTGCAACATTTGCTTGCCTTCGTGTTTTTACCTTAAGTTTTCTTTTAAAATATGGCAGCACTTACACCATAGATTTCTATACACAGCTGGATTTCATTTTGTAGAAATTACGGGCATTGGGATTAAACCGATACATCGGCGATACTTTAACTATCGATACAATGATAATTTTTTTTAGAGTTTTATTGAACAACACTTATGTGTTGTTTCCAAATGACAGGCAAGTGGCTGTGTAGTAGAATTTATATGAAAAGTTTTTAAGAAATAGCATATTAATTTTCAAAGCTTATTTTTCTAACCAACTAGGAGAAGTACCTTTTACTCCTGCAACACAGAAGTGAACTCCACTCTAAATGCTTAATCTTGTATGTATCTGTAAGTTCGAATATTTTGTTTTTGCTTATTTTCATTAATATTTGTAAGAATAAAAATCATGTTGCTAAACATTTTAAGTTACTTTGAAGAGGCTACAAAATCCAGAACCAAAGCCACTGCTTTATCGTTTGACTCTATTCCGCTAGTTAATACCCTCCGAGCATTATCAAATTATATATCAAATGAATCCACGGAGTTGAAGAATAGTTCAGAGCTCCAAAAAAATCTGTATGAATGATTAAAGGTAAAGGGAATAATAAAACCAATTGTTTATCTACAATTATCAAACCTCAAATATTCGAATGCAATCGTATCGAAAACGTATTATTGAGCTACTAAAAATGACTCTGCATTCTGAAAGATTTGAAGATGCAGTTAAACCTCTAATACGTCTAAGAGCACTACCCATTGTGAATAAATTATAAGAGCATTGAGGAGGATAGGCCTCTTTCCAACCTAAGCTGTGGTTTCGCTAAAGAAGAAGAGATGCCGTATATTTCCTAATTTTTCTAGAGATCGAAGATTCTCTTGTAAACTGGCACAGTGACATACCTAAACTTGAAGAAAATGGTGGAGAAAACCTTAAGTTTTTAAATGCGTTCGGTCGCATGCAGGTCTATCTCGGAAAAACTTGAGAACACTTTGTTTTTTAACCATAAATCTCATTAATATAAATTTCAAATATATATTATCTTTTAGACGGTAATTTTGTATAATAAAATAATTACTGTACTTAAACTCTGTTAATTTTATCTTGAATTCAAAATCGATACGGTATCGCCGATATTTCTTTTTGAGTATCGGTATCGTATCAGCAAAAGGTCGTATCGTTACATCCCTAATTGTTATAGTTAAACTTATTATATTTTTAGTTTAAAAATTCAATTTATCAGCATGAATTTCTTAATAAAACTTTGCTCAAAAACTTTTAATAATAACAATAAGTCTCTATTAAATTAATGGCCACAAATAAATTAATTACTATATGTAGTTTTTTTTTCTTTTGTAGGGTGTTTTATATAAAGACTTGAAACCAAAATAACTTTTTTTATTTGTGACAGCAATAAGAGACTTTGTTTGTAATCAATTGTAGAAAACAATAGTCAAGGTTAAAATACATCTACGAAAAAGTTTTTTTACACAAGTTTGATTTTCAGTCCGACTTTTCCATGACCGTGAAAAACAATAAATTGTCACTGACGCCAACAGCCCAGACAGTCCCATAAAATTAAATAAGAAGGAAACAACTTTAACACATTTCGACTAAAATAATTTAAATTTTTTTTTGGCCTGGACTTAAAAAAAATTCTAATTGAATTAAACTAGTATGAGTACAAAAGTTTGTGGTTTGAAGTCGAAATGTGTGTGGCTCAAAATCACTATATGTGGTAAATTTCAACATTGCTTTTATGCCAGCAAAAATTTTATGGTATAATGATGGCTCTTAGTTTATACTATTGCAAAATGTGTATATTAATAAACTTTGACAGGGCAGCACAAACAATTCTATACTTTTTTCATAGTATTGCTTTTTAGTGAATATCTTTCAGAAACCAATTAATTCGGGAACGTTTTTCTAAGTTTGATAAGATTAACAAAAACAAAACAGAGTACATAACTTAAGCATCGTTAAATAACATGGGCTTATAATGAATCTATTTTATATAAACACTAGCTGACCCGGTCCGCGTTGCTGGCCCTAAGCACACATTAGTGTTGTATTACCAGACGATTTAAATTGATCTTTAAACGAAATTTACGGCCTTTAAATAAAAATCCATGAAATACCTATCATAAAGTTTTTTGAATGAAAGTATGGCACATTGTTAAGAGGATAAGTGTCTATATGTGAGAGCATTAGAAAAAACGTCCTCAAAATAAAATTGATTTTATTTCACGACCGCATTCTCTGGCAAAATTTCATGTCAAACTGCATGTAAAACATCGTTCATCCCCAATTCTGTTTCATCATTATAATATTATAAATTAAAATGTTGTTCATATACATATGAATGTTTGATTTACATTTAATTTGAAAATACATATGGTTGTATGTATGTATATATATGCTGTGAATCTTAAAAGTGGGCGGGGCAACATTTTCTTTCCGCAAAACCTTAGGTAGACCATGGCGATCATTTTACAGAAAAAATCGTCCAAATCGGTCAAGCCGTTCTCCAGTTATACGCTTAATAGAAAAAGTGGGCGTAAAAGTAGGCGTGAAAAATTTTTCTTTCGATGAAAATTCAAAGTTGATTAATACGAACATTTTAAAGAAAAATTAGTCAACTCGATGGAGCCGTTTTCTGATTTTAGGTAAATCAAAAAAAGTGGGCGTAAAAGTGGGTGGGGCAAAATTTTCTTTCCGTAAAAACCTAAGTTGGACCATGGCGAACATTTTAAAGAAAAAATCGTTCAAATCGGTCAATCCGTTCTCAAGTTATGGATTTTGCCACGACCCTCCGCCCCCAGACCGAAAATCAGAAATCAGACTTCACAGTGTCACCCGCCTGAATATTCTGAAGATTCCCTGAACATTTCATCAAAATCGGCCCAGCCGTTTTGGAGTTCATACGTTACATACACACATACATACATACACATATCCTATTTTATATATATAGATAAGTAAAAACCATACATACAAAATCTTTTACAAGCAAAATACGCCAAAAAATTAAGAAAGTTGTTATTATCGTGCATAATATTTAAGAAATTTATGCTTGTTGTTGTTTAATGAAAAAATATGTTCTTCGACGTATAAACATCTGACAATTAACGACCATTTCAAAAAGTGTTCATGAGTTAATTTAAATGTACACAGAAAAAATTAAAAATTATCTTTTATCACCAACTTCATACCAAATTCATAGAATCAAGCAAACAATATGTTGATTTTGCACCTATTACCAAAATGATTATATTGATTACTAAAAATTTTAAAAATTGAAAATTTTGAAAATTTTGAATATTTTTTTTTTGTCTTCAATAAATGATATTTTTAATTTTAATTTACAAAATGATCAAACAAGTTTGCCGTTTTAAACAATCTGTTAACTGATTTAATTAAATTTAGCACAGGTTTTCACAATTCCCAACAACAATTCTACAAGTTTAAATTATTTTATTTTAAACGAAAAAATCAATTAATATTTTTTGATATTTAATTAATATTTTAATTAAAAATTCATTTCAAAGCAACTAGAATGTTAGTTAAATCAAAATAAATTTTTAATTTTCTTTCAACTTAAAAAATAATTGATTCAATTGTCACATTAATTGAATTGAAAAGTATTTCAATAAATTTTTTTTTAATTGATAAAAAACTATTGATAATTTTTCCTGTGTATACACTAAATGTGCGGTAACGCACACCAACAAAATTTGATGATACACCTATCCATGGCCATACACTTAATTAAAGAAAGACATGTATAATTATTTATATATGTTACTCATTCCCCAGGAGTTCTGAAGGTTTGAACAAGCACTGCTTAAGAGCAGTTTATATATATTTGAATTCAGTACATTCTACAACAAATAACATTTGGGATGGCAAATAGTTTATATTAAAACCAAGTTCTCTTTCAAGTTCTGTGCAACTCTACATATCAAGAAAAATGCGTTCTGAATGCAGATATCTGTAGCTGAAAACCAAAAACATTAACTATCCTGCAGGAAACCTGGGATCAAGTGTCTCCATGCCGCCACTTTTGTCGATTATTTTGGTAACTATTTGGTGAATTGAGTTCGTTCCACTTTCGATTTGTCTAGCGGGTCTGCCTTTTCTTATACTGCTTTGAAGGTTCCATTCAATTCCTTTCTTGGCTACGTTGTTATTGGTGCGTCTGAGAACATAGCCAATCCAAGTCCATTTACGATTGATAATCTGGATGGCGACTTGCATAGATCTTATTAAATAGGCCTTAATTAAGGCTAGTTCCTTTTTGCTATCCTTCCGTTATTTAACATTTTACATGACTGCATATTTATTAACGCTTTCCTTTGAAACGTTGAAAAATTCTAAGTCAAACGGTTGACCAAACCACTAAATATAACAGAAAATAGTTTTCAGAACTGTAGGGTTTAATTAAAAGTAAGTAAAGTACACGCAGAAGAAAACATTTTGTTTAAGGTAACCATATTCTAAGAGCAAGATACTACAGTTGGATTTTTACAATCCTAATGTTTAAGGGTAACCATGTTATTGTTAAATATTACCATAATATGGTTCAAATTATAAACAATTTAGTCGAAATTAACCACAATTTGGTAATAATCAATAATAATTTGGTCGAAATTAACCATAATATGATCAAAATTAATCATGAAATGTTTATATTAACCATATTATGGTCAGAATTATTAATGGTATGGTCAATAACAACAACATTAAGATATTTTTTTTAATTTGCTTTTTGAGTGAAGTTGAACCTTTTTTTCTTATTTTTATTCCTCTTACAAATGAAGTAATAATTTTATTTTTGTTTTTATCATGTTTTTTGTTCCACTTTTATAAGATATCCTTTAATTTAGGCGAATTGCATATTATAATGTTTGCAGCCCTCAACGACCTTCATCAACATTCTTTCGGTTTGACTGAGTTGTACTGCTGCCCCAATTTTATGTATGGAAGCTTAAAGAAAAAGAATGTGAGAATTTTTAGCAAAACAGCGAAGTAATTAAAAAGCATTAAGCTTCTATATAGAAGAAAACAACCATAATTTTGTTACATTTCACATATTATTTTTTAAATTAAACATAAATAAAAATGTTGTATTATTGTTTTATTTTATTATATAAATGGTTGAAGGTTAATTTTATTTAAACATTATATTGTTAAACCAACCCATAGTGGAAGTTTCAAGGGAGGTAAACATTTTATTGTTAAATACAAACATTTAAGTAATCTAAAAAAATGTAAGAAAAGATAAAACTCCTCACTGATTTATTGTTTGGTATTTTGTTTAAGCTTTGATATCGTTGCAAAAAGACTTTTTGAGTGTTGTAGGTAATTCTCATTCCCTCTGTAGTTTTTTTTGCTGATAGCTTTGGCTTTTCTAAAATTATTTGGGAGAACGTTTCCTGATGATCTGGCCTAAGCAATCAGTGAAATGCGCATAGGAACAGCTTATCCTCAAACAATAAATATCAGAATTATTATTATTAATTTTTAAAAAAGGGAATTAAGCACAACAAACAAAATCTTTTAATAAATAATAGTATTCCCAAAAACAACTTTGATATTAAAAAAAGTAATGTTTAAAACAACAGTTTGTTTATGGTCATAACGAAGATCATAAGGTTTTTTATTTTATAATACTTCAACCAAGTGTTTTTCTGCGTGTATTTGTCTGTCTTTATTTTCAATTAACCAATTAATTAACTTTATTCTTTTGTTCATTTCCTGTTTGTTTTTTCTTAAATTTTCTTAAATTTCTCTTATTCAAATATCCTGCTGGTTTCCTTTTTGTTTGCGTCTTTTATTAGCCAAAAAGTCTTTGAATTTATAACATTTACTAATTGAATTGTTAAATCAAAAAAATTATCCTTAACACAAAATCAACACAAAAAAAAATCATAAAGAAAGAAAAAAGGAAAATTAAACACAAAATTGTTTCCTTTACTAATTGAGTGAGTGGCGGCCAAAACAAAAACAAAAAACAATAAATGAATTAAAAAAGGAAAGCAAACAAGAAAAACTACACAATCTTGATAAATTCTTAAACAAATGCCGACACAAAAACTCTCAAATTAACGGACTGACGTTTTGAGCAGAGTGAGTAATAACAGAGCTCAAGAAGCCTACTCATTGTCATTGTAGCCGACAACATAAAAAATTACACTAAAATTACTTAAAGCCAATAACAACACAAACTTATTAATCCCTTGTTATACTCTCATATAAATAATAATTTAATAAAATTAAGTTTCTTTAAATCAGCGAAGACTGAATAAAAATTCTACTGAAGAATTGATTTTTTTCTTTGAGATACTGAATATAATATTAAGGGCTTCAAATATGAAATACTTGTTTGTGATTGTCAAAAGCCATAAAGTGAAAAAAAATCTGCTTACAGACTTCCTACATATGACATCGAATACAATGATCAATGTCAGTGTCATCTTCTTTGCAAATCCTTCAATTTTTTAACTGTTTTCTGAGCAGGTAGTTGAATTTCAGCCAGTTCGAAAAACAGGAAATAAAAAGTTCTTATGCTGATTTGAAGAAGAAAAAAAATATAACGTAAAAAAATATTTAACTCCAGACATAATCAACAATAAAAGTCTTATGAAAAAGGAAATACCATCTAACAGAATCAAATAAATATTCTTAACCACTTTAAGTATTAAAATACAGGTATTTCTGTCTTCTTAGTCACATTAAATTTCTGTTACAAAAATTGACAGGACTAAGATTTTGATATGACAGGTTTGTTTGATGTTTGAAAAAAAATAAAAATTGAATATGAAAAATGTTTTAAGGATTTTTTTACTTAACTAAAACATTTTAAATGTTATACATCTTAAACGATAATCACCGCATTTGCGATACGATAAGGCTTATCTAAAAATATACTACAGTTCTTAAATTAACCCTTAAGTGTGGAGCAGAATAGTCACTGTAGTGCAACGTTACGAATAGCGCTGCAAGCTGTGAAAAGTTAAAAACGACGGGTTGAAAGTAGTGTCAACAGAATATGTAGTGGTAGTAGTCATTACAGTTGAAATTTAAGAGCATTCGTCAGCTGCAGCTACTACTAAAACGTCCTTATGCTGTTCCAGGCCTTAAGTACTACAGCAACACGAGTAGCGATAAATAAAACTGAAACTTAGAATAGTAAAAGTCATGACAACACCTTTTCCCCTTGTAATTCAGAAATCGTCAATTCTAATTCAGAGAAGTCAACTGAAAATCAAAAAGTACCAAATGTAATTCAGATAAGTGAATTGTAATTCAGATGGCATCAGTTGCGTATCAGATTAGTAGTTTAGAAAGCGTCAATTGGAATTGAAAAAAAAATAATAAAGAAAATAACTAAAAATTTTCTGAGCATAGCACTTTTTTTGTTATAATAAAATACAAATCAAGGCGAATTCATTACAGGTGATCCTAAAAGCCCTGCTGATAACTTTTTTCTTTAGCTTTATAATTGTTGGATGTCAAAATTTTGTTTTTTATCTTTGTTTCTGTTTTGATTTGTTTCGGTTTTTGACATTGTACAATGATCTTACAAAAACAAATTGCTTGTGGTTTTTGTTCGAGTTGTACTTGTTGTACTGCCGAGATTACCTGGAATGAATTCGCCTTGATACAAATATAAAACTTGCTTGCTTTCTACATTACAATTAACACTTTCTGATTTACAATCGACTTATCTCAATTGGAAAAAGTGTAGTCATTATAATATTTATTATTATTTATCCCAGCTAGCATAGGCTGTTTGTTAGACGATTATGTTCAATATGCAACTCCTAAAAGAGTATTTTGATGATTATCTGACGAGTTACAAAAACAAAAACATCTATATTTTTTATTATTTATTACTTTTTTATATATTTTTGACACGCTCGTTTTTTAATCTTGGAATAAACCTTTTGCGAGAATCATATAACAATTACTGAGCTACATAAATAAGAGCGATTTTTAAATATGAAAATTCTACTGCCAATACAATTTTAATAAAACAAACCGACCCAAGGATCTGTAAAATAAGATTTTCCGAAAGGATGGTGTTGATTTGATATAAATTGTATTGAAATTAGAAGTTTTGACATGAAAAACACGCTTGATGCCCTTATTTAGCTTGCTCAGTTATACGGCTGAGCATTTCACGAGTCGTAAAATAATCCCTACGTGAGTCTCATATGACTCTTGGCATGCTTTTTGAAAGATTCGTTAGATAATCTCTACATACATCATAAGTCATTCCCTTTAGGATTAATATAAGAATCGTTTGCTGTGTTATGGTAGAATCTCTCATACGAATCAGCACGTGTAACAGTTTCTCCCGTGCGAGGAATCGTCTACAATTAAAAACTGAGCCCGTCGACGATCAAAAACACTCTTCATGAGATTCCCAGTAGACCCCTAGACGATTGAAAATGCTAGCTGGGATTGATTATATGTTACAAATACAATTGCAAGTTATATTTAAACTTAATTTAATTAGTAATCAATCCAAATTTTTAATTAGTAATAGTTTAAATCAGGGAAACCAGAAATATGCAATTATATGTTTTTCCTTGTGTGCCCAATGGAAGCTAAAACTATTTATTAATCCGCTTTAGATATTTTATGATATGAAAATATAATTTTATTCTGGTTGATCCAGTACTGCCCATGTGCCTCAAAAAGGACCACTCGAAAAATTGTCTGTAAATACTGTGGCGTAGGCTTGACCGACTGTATTTTTGCACTTGTTTATTATATGCAAAAAATTCTTTTTTAGGACATATATCTGGTTTCTAGGATATAGACCTTAAGCCCATAGTAGTAAAACAGAGCAGAGTCTCTATCGGGACTGATTAGCATTCCGGCTCTTAGGGCTAACTTTCCATTCATTGTGGGAAAGTTCGGCATGTCGGCAGATCTTCTTATGTGCTGCTGCTAATCAACTAAAGCTTCTGTATTTCAGCACTGAATGCTTAGTACCTCCAGCTCATTAACAAGGAGCCAGTGTACTTGGTATTTTCGAAATTCATACATTTGAACTGCCACGTGTGAGTGTAGTTTAAGTCCCACTGTATGCATTGTGTCCAATCATTGTTTTGAGCACCTTCGGACTAGAATTTGATTTATCCTGTAAAGACTTTTTTCCCTTATGCAAAAAAAGTTTAGGTTCATATTAGTTAACCAACACATTAAGCCCGTACATTTTTGCTGGCCTTAATGTGTTGGTTAACTAATGTCAACTTCAACTATGGTTCTCCCCTTTTGCAAAAGAAATAACATAGCCACGCAAAAGATAATACGGAGGTGTTTAATCGCATGTTCGGCCGGCTAAATAACAGCTAAATTCCGAAAAATCATAAAATTGGAAAAGTGGTTTTGCAATAAATTAATTTTCTCGGTGACTCTATAACACGTGGCACTATCCTCTTAATAGCACATATCAGTGATATTGATATCATCAATAAAAGTCTATGTGATCGTTATGGATGGCATTAATTGTTAGGCACATAAAGGAATAACTAAATTCGGATCTTCTTTAACACTACTGGGCCTACGGCTGCCATATTATTCTTTAAATTGCCTCATCGAACATGCATTTCTGCTGGTATATCACAAGAGTGAACGTGTACACTCAAATTAATAGATGAAATTTTTAATACCGATTTTAAAAGGATAATTATTAATATAACGAGTTTAACAAAATGAATCCTTTACAGATCCATTAAGTTTTTAGCGGATTAAGAATTTAATTCATTGTAAGAGCTGCCGAATATTCTACTACTGATATACCAATAAGTTTCAAGACTGACACGTTATTTTTATATGAGTCCTTTGGAAAGCAAAGTTTCTAGTGAAACCCCTTTATAAACAGAAACAAAAAACAACAAAATATAATAGACATATTGGCAACCATTACAACAACTGGCACACAAGCAATACTTTTTTATAAAAGCAAATACAAACACAAAATAATTTTTGAGATTTGGCATACAAATTATATATAAATTTTGTATGACGAACAAACCTCAAATCCAAAAACGTTATGTGGGTTTCATAACGAATTATTATAAACTTAATAATAACAATAACAATATGTAAATTTTTTTATTTTGCTTTCTAATTTTAAATCTTTAAATTTATTTTGTGTTTATTTTTTAATATTCTTAAGTGCTGCCACAGTTGACTCAAGATTATTTAATAACAATAAACTAAAACGCAGAATACAGTGATGATAATATTTGTAACATAATAAAATATTTTTTTTTTTTTAAGATAAATTATTAAAAAAAAATTTTAATGTTTGTACTATATCTTTGATGACAGTCGTGCCCAAAAACACACAATTACAGTTATGAGCATGTAGAGAAAGAGCAAAACGTGAAGTCAAAATGTTGAGTAATTTAAAAAAGTTGCGTAGCGATATCTTACATCGAAGATATCTGAATGGCAACTTATTTGAATTTCTTCGTTAAAATGTAAACAAAACAACAGCCAAATGGTTTTCATCGGAATTTACATGAATAATATTATTATTCGCCATACAGAGGTATATGAGAATTAAGCGCCACTGTGATATGACAATTTTTAGAGTACACCAATATCCCGGTTTTCGTCTCTTCGGTTTTCTTTGTTTCGAAGTTGCGTCTTTTACAAATTTATATAATGGTTTCGAAGTTTCGTCGTAAGTGCTTCGGTTTTAGTTGTTAAAAAAAATGTTTGTACAAAGCTAAAACAGAAAAAGGGGATTTCCCGTTCAGGTCTAATGCAAATATTTATTGTATGTGGATGTTGCCTGCTGGTTGCAAGTTGAAAGTCGTTAGTAGTTTTAAATTACATTTGCTGAAGTGAAGTTAAATCTAAATATTTTGCAACAATGAGTCAAAAAAGAAAGCAAATAAGCTGAGAACAAAAACTGGGCACTTTGAAACGTTCTAAATCAGGGGAAAAGACTGTTTATGTTGGAATAAACCTTGGACTTGCCCCTTGTACAATTAAATCCATTTGTGGTTCCAGAGACGCCGATAATATAAAAAAAATCGCAACATCGTTACAACATTAACAGGTTACAAAAATGAGAACGCTTTTAATGAAAAAAAGGAGTCACTTCTTAGCATTTGGATTGAAGATCAACATCAGCGAAGAATGCCCTTACGCAAATGGTAATACAAAAGAAAGCTTGACCTTATTTGAAGACCTACATAAAAATTATCCGTTTATTTTGCCTATCAAGTCAAAATTTATTTTTTTTTGCTAACGTTATGAATCTTGGAACCAATTAAATGGAAATCAATACAAATGCAGCATTACGGTTTGCGTCGTGTTTCTCCGGTCCCAAATAGCGACGCAAACCGGGGTATTTGTGTAATTTTAATATATATATAAAATAGTTATTCTATGGCAAAACTTCTTGAACAATAGCGCTTGTCAATCTAAATGTTAGGAAACTTGTTTAACTGTATGCTTCATTTGTAATAATTAAATGTTACTCATACGCCAAGTGGCTTGTACTTTTTATTTCTATCAATTATACCGTTTAGGTTATTTAAATAGATTTTTAAAAGGAAAAATGTATACAAATCTCATTATCAATATTACTAAACAATATATATAAAAATATATATGTATATGGTAGATGAAATTCACGAAATGATCCTAAAAGAATATATGAGTAGCCGCAGAACAAAACGTACTCTCCCGCATATTTTGACAAATTGGTTTTTTGATAAGTAAAAAACTTGTTACCAAATCCAGGTCCATGTAGTTTTTTAAGAAGGCGAAATAAATGAACCTCAATTTTCCAAATATTTGAATGAGAATAAAAGTACGTTTTGGTTTACGGCTCCTCATACAAAACCGAAATTATAATTTATTTATGACCTTTAAAAAATATTTGTAACGTTTTTTTGTTCTGTCTTAATTATATAAACTTTATTTTCGCTTATTTTCCTAAACTCTTCACTCTCATAAGTGACATTTGGGCTTGATTTTCAGTATGTCCCTTTAATTAAACCCTAAATCTAAAGCAAAATGAAAACAATCCAAACTATATTTATTAACTGTCATAAAAAACAAGAACCTTATCCGACTTCTTCCGTTTCCTTTTTTTCTTATATGTATAGAGTTGCCCAAATAAGACCTACGAATATCTTTGTTGATAGTTTTGCGGTATAAGTGCCTGGACATTTTAATTTTGTATATATTTTGTAATATTGTTCTAAACAACGACGAGTTAAGTCAGGTGGATGATTTTCAGAACGGTCGATCACTTATTCCCGTTCCTCAAAACAGCCGACTTAATTATAAAGGCTATAGAAGCTAATCGTGAGTTAAATATAAACGATTGTTGCCCTGCGTTATCTTATATATAAAAAAGGGAACAATTTTTTTGTAGTTGATTTGAAAGTATCTTATCGTCCACCGATTTTTATGAAACATATATCGCTTTAAAGGTATTTGCGTGTAATTGCTTTTCTAAATTTTTAGGATTAAAGGGTTTAAAAGGCGTTTTTAATTTGCTTGAAAACACACACATACAGGTATAAATAGTGGTTTTCGTTTTTCTGCCATAATGGGTTTTTTTGCATTGTTTGCAAACACACATGTATAATTGACGGTTGTAATTTATGTTATTCTCCCAAAATATTTTTATTTCGCTTTACACTATCTTATCGTCCACCGATTTTAATGAAACATATATCTAAATTTTTTAGGACTTAAGTGTCTTAAATTTGCTTGCAAACACACACACATACAAATAAAATAAAATTTTCGTTCATAATTTTATATTTTATTCTTGTTGTTTCAATGAACATATTGCAATAAAATTAAACTTTATTTTACCTTTTAGATACGAAAATTTATCACATACACATTGTAAAAATAGTAAATAAATGCTTAAATAATAACGAATAAAAGGAAATATGAAAAGACATTTGTTATTTTCTTAAATTTAGGTGCCGTTTTAAATAACAATTAAACATTCCATTCGTACATCAAAGGATTTATTTTAACTGTAAATGTCAAGTGGTCAAATTTCGGCCACCGGGCGGTCCTAGTTTAATTAAATCAGTTAAGTAACACATTGCTTGAAACGGCAATTTTTTTTATAATTTTTTTAATTAAAACAAAAAAATATCATTTATTAAAAAAAAATATTGACAATTTTTAAAATATTTAGTAATTTATATAATCATTTTGGTAAAAGGTGCAAAATCAAAAAATTGGTTGCTTGATTCTCTGAATTTGGTATGAATTTTGTAATTGAAGACCATTTTTGATTTTTTCTGTGTACACAAATATTTAAATATTTGTAAAGTGTAAAAACAAGCTCATACTTGTTCAGACATCCTTACACATTTTAACTTATTGTATGTGTACACTTTTATGTACTTTGTTAGTTTGTTGCTGCTGTTCGATTGACTTAATTGCAGAGTGTTTGCCATGTATGTCTGTCTTGTTTCAATGCCACACACGTTATTTAGAGTATTATTATTTTCCCCAATGGGCACAATCAAGCGTGTAAGTATTACAAACAGTTAACAACAGTGTTTTCATATATTTTGAAGAGGCAAGAGAAGAATCTGAAACAAGTTTGTGAACAATAAAACTCAGAATGAATAGCAACAAAAGCTGCGCGTTAAGAAAAATATATTTCAATATGACAATGCTAAATTTTTATGAAAATGTTGATGATTTAAGCTTAATTTGAAAGTGTTTTGGTCATAGCACGAATATTGTTTAAGCGATTCAATAGATTTTCATATCGTCGTGTTTTTAAGGAAATTTGCCAATAAACCGGCTTATAAAATTTGGTCTTGACTTCTTCGGGATATATATTATTCTAAAAATTCTCGATCGTAAGATACATAAAACGTAACCGTAGGTCACACTCTAGACATAAAGAAGTAAAACTTGCTTCGCCTCTATCTTATTTTTTAACCTTTTTGCTAATTTCTAAGCCCTTCTTAAACCAATTTGGCTGATTTTTAGCATTACCGATTGATATATTTATCAGACAACTTTATATTAACGTTGTGTAAGGGCTTCAAAAAATTAATTTCAACCGAGAGATAAACGGACATCATTTCATCAACTTCGCTTCTCATTAGAATATTGAGTATATATAATTGATATTGTAGATATTACCACAAAAAAAAATTCAAAAGGTAAAAGCGTAACATTATGTTTACACAGTGCAGGATCATCAAATAAGCACATATTTCTGTTTCTGATAGTACACAGAAAAAAGTGTTTTATCAATTAAAAAAATGGTTTAAAAAGAATTTAAATTGAATTAATGTGATAATTGAATCAATTATTTTTTAGTTGAAAGAAAATTAAAAATTTAATTTTGATTTAATAAACATTTTAGTTGTTTTGAAATAAATTTTCAATTAAAATTTTAATTAAATAACAAAAAATCTTAATTGACATTTTTCTTTTGAAATAAAATAATGTAAACATGTAGAATTGTTGTTGGGAGTTGTCAATATTTAATTATATAAATTAACACATTGTTTGTACTGGCAAAGTTTTTTGATCACGTTTTTAATTAAAATTAAAAATATCATTTATTGAAAATATTTTTTCAAAAGTTTAAAATTTTTAGTAATCAATATAATCATTTTGGTAATAGGTGCAAAATCAACAATTTGTTTGGTTGATATTATGAATTTGGAATAAATTTGGTGATTGGAGAAATTTAATAATTTTTTCTGTGAACTTATCGAAACAAGCTAGAACCCGTTTAGGTTTTCTGGCTTACGTGATCGAACATATTTTTTCAAGGTTGTGAAAACTCTAAAAAATGCTTTACAATACTGGAAAAATAATTTCGATTCGTTCTGTATTCTCTTCAGAAATTTTTCTCTTGAAAACTATATAAGCGAGAGCAAAAATAATGAAAACGTGCGATCACCTCTGTTTTCCAATAAAAATTGATTTCCTTATGATTTTTTGTATGAAAACCTTAAAAAGCGTTTGTCTTAAAAATTATAAGAGCTAGAGCAAAAATAATGAAAATCTGTGATCACTTCTTTTTTCCAATAAAAATTGATTTCCTTATGATTTTTTTAAGAAAAACTTTAAATGCGTATTTCCTGAAAACAATAAGAGATAGAGGAAAAATAATGAAAATCTGTGATCACTCTTATTTTCCAAAAAAAATTTATTTCCTCATGTCTCAATGTGGCAACATCTCTTCACAATACAAAACATGGAGCGCATTAAAATTGTTTGATTTTATAAATAAGCAAGTAAAGAAGAATTACCGATAATGGGGAAAAAATCTTCGTTTGAATCTGTTGTGTTTTTGGAAGCAACTTTCAAAAGGAATTAAAAAAAAGACATGATTTTTAAATCACTTTCTGAATCTAGTGTAATTAGTTATGACAATGTTGCAGCAAGCAGATCAATACATAAATTATTGTTGGAAATTTATTAACTATCAAGTTTTTAATAATAAAATTTATTATAAAAGCAGAAAAAAAAATATTTTTTTTATATTTATTTAACGTTTCCATGACCACAGAATATTTATTTATTTATTATACCATTTTCAGCAAAAATTATTAAAAAAAAGTATTACGAGAAAAACGAGAAACAATTGTGATAAATTAATTTGGCAATGAACTCTTAAAAAAACTGACAGTTAAAAGTTAAACAAAAGCTACCAAAAAGTTTCTCTAAACTCAAACCAACTAAATATTAATAAATGAAGGAGCGAAAAAAATAATGAATTAATGGTGCCTTGTATTTTCTTTCATTTTGCACATTTTATTGGTAAAATTATAAAAAAAAAAAAAGTTACACGAAATTGTATTTAAAATAAATTTGTTTTTGTTTACAGCACTTAAGCAAATCGACCAAGCAACCTCAACATTGTAAATGGTGCATGATTTGAAATTCTGGTACTTAACGATGAGATCTCTGATATAAAGCAGGGCATTAAAGCAGGAGTGTGGTGGCATTTTTGTGCCAGTAGTTGCAATTTTAAATGGTCAAAGGCCATTATTGACTTTTATTTGCTAAACAGTGTTCCAGGAGAGAAGAGGAAAAAGGTAAAAGGAAACCAAATTAATAAAATGAATTTACCAAGTGAGAAGAATGAAAAAAAGGTAAGAAATTATTAATTATATTGATGGTGTTATTGCTTTTATAACTTTTTTGTAAATTTGACTTAAAATATTTGTTTCAAAAAAAAAGAATAATAAAAAGGGAATATTAAAAGTCTATGTACACTCTAAAAGAAAATTTTTAACCAAAGAAAATATTTTTTTGTTTATCTTAAACTCTTCAACTCTGAGCTGGAAAAAGGTTTATGTATAAACTGAAGGGACCTCAAATGTATTAAGTGTAATGAATATGTAACAATTCCCTCCCGTTCTCAATTAAATCCAAAAAAGAAATAACATTAACAGCTAAATATATGAAAAAGAAGATTTGAAAAAATTATTTAATCCGAAAATCAATTTGTACAAATGTTGCTTTGATTAAAATGACGTTTTACACGCAACGAAATACGACCAGAACAAAATAAAATAAAAATAAATCCTTAAGACCAAACTGTATACTCATATACACTCGCACGCATTTATTTATCCTAAAACCCTACAGGTCTAATGACCACACAGTGAATCGAATCCTATTCCATTTTGCCAAAAAAATTAAATCCCCGTCCATACTATGAAAGATTTGTGCGATACATTTGATAACGATGAGGAAAGGGAAAAGACAAATGATAAAGTGTACTTTGTTTTTTTTTTTTTTTTGCTAAGGCAGTTTTTGTGAGTTTATTTTTGAGATGAAAAAGAAGAAAGAGAAAAAGACATACAAAATACTTAAATGCTGCCAAACAAAAGTTTCATGATATTGAAACGAATGCAGTTTCAAAAGAGAATTGAAGAAATTTTCTGCAGCAAATGTTTCCTAATATGGACGAGGACAAACACAGAGGGGAAGTTCTATATTGCCATAAATATCTTCCGTACTTAAAAGAATTTTTTAATCATATTGAGTTTAAAGCGACCATTTTATGACTAAATAAATTTCTCGATTTACCTTATTTCAGTTGTTTGCAGTAATTTTTTGTTTTAAAATACCAATTATATTTTAACAACAAACAATTCTTATCATAGGAAAAATAAGATTTTAACTGAATACTGCTGTAATAAGTTTAGTGCAACCATTTTATTATTAACTGAGTCCCATGTTATTTACTGCTTAAAAATTCAACCAAATTATTTGTAGAAAAGCCATTTTACTGCAAACAATTTAATAGTAAGTAGAAAAATAAAATGTTTGCTGGGTTCTTTTGTTGAATCGCAAACATAAAAATGTTTACAGCAAATAACCGTCGCCAACATGTACATAATCTAGGAATGATTGTGGTGGAGATGTTAATGATTGATTTCATTATAATAAAGTTGCAGTCTCAATAAATATGATTTAAGTGATCATATTAAATTTTCATCAAAACATATCTTTTCTCCTCCTGGTCTTTATTTTTTGCTTAGTCTCAAAGCAAATATACTACTTTAATAGACAGCTATCAGATCTGTAGGGTAAATCGTAATTAAAAAAAATAGACTGAGCTTCGCATTTTTTTTCTAACTTTTTGTTGTTGCTCTTATTCCTTAAATATTTGTATTAATAAATATTGTTGTTGCTTTTTGTTGCTACAATTTTTTCAATTACTAAAGCCTGAAGTTTGTACAGCTCCTGAAGATTAAGGCGGCACTTATACGTTGATTTTTCAGACATGTCTTTAAGACAAGTTTTTTTCATTAAAGACGAATTCGGTAGAGATGAAAACGGGGTAGAAAAGAATACATGATAAACTGTGCTATTATGTTTTATTTTCATTCATATTTTTTAGATTTTTTAAAACAACAATGAAAAAACAGACATGTTTCAAAAGTCATCATGATTTGTATAGAGACTTTAAGAGAAAATTGAAATAAAAGACATGTTTTAAAAAATCATCGTTTAAATGCCGCCCAGGAACTTTAAGAATTTTTTGACAAACTCCCAATTTACATGATGAATTTTATGACGTCCAATTTTCTTGATTCCCTTTTGAAGTTGCTACCAAAAACTACTCAAATTCATACGATGGTTTTTTTGGACGTCCAATATTTTTCCATTTTCATTCAATCCAGTTGATGAGAATATAAAAATGAAACGTAACAGAAAGAACAGAAAAAAGTGTAAAGCGAAATGTCAAACAAAACCATGAAAACAGAAATCATGTCTATTTTTCTTCTCTAGACCGCTTGCTACCAAACAAAAAATGACGTCCAAAATTGGACGTCATAAAATTAATCATGTAAATTGGGTGAAACAATTTATTAAAAATACAAAAATATCTTTTATAAAATATATTGAATATTAAAATTACAAAATATAATAAGTCCGCTGTAATTTCAAAATAACTATTCCGCCTGACTTTATGCAGCCTTCGCCTACAAAAAAAAAGTTATGCCCCTTCCTAGAACAAAAAAGTTTTGACTCAAAATTTCCAACCGTTTTTTAGATTCTTTTATGCATTTACATACATATTTATTAGGAGGATAGCGTTTTTCAAAGAGGTTCAAAGATCTCTGTCTACTATTCACTTGGGGATAGTAAGAAGTTATTCCTCTTATTGAAATTTCCAAGCAATTCACGACTTCCGAACTCTAACCAGGTGTTCCCTGGTAATTTATTTTCAGCAACCACTTGAATACAGCCAGTGTAAGAAGGAGTTCAGAATTTTGTAACCTCAATGACATGCTAACATCGATGCGTCGTAGGAAGTAGGTGATAGTTGATGAAAATAAGTCACTGAAACTCAGCTGTATTATGTCGTGTAACGGCTCACCAGCCTAGAGGTGTATTAGCAGTCCCACCATTGAAAAGAGTTTATGAGGTAAATGATTTGGGCATACTTTTTTATCCCCATTTGGAGTCATTAATTCCAAAAACATACTCAGTATCCCTTGCCACCTTATGCTGAAAGTAGTTTGCTTTTAGGACTTTGCGTCGTTAAATGTTTTCATTATAATTTATTTTTGACTTATTAAAGGGAAATATTGATTTTTCTGATCTTCTGGCGAAAATAACTTTTAACGTTCCCTGTAGGAGTCTTCGTCGTCATAATATGTTTTTTATTCAACTACATCCTTTTAATTTGATCCATTTGTTAGAGCTTTAACGCTTTTCAATAAGTTATCGCATAATTTTAATGTGGAATTTAGTACTTTGAAACATAATTTTAAGAAATTTTGAGAAATAATCATATTTAAATATAATTTTTAAACTAATATTTTGTAAATAGCATTTAAATCTCGTAATAGTACTTAAATAATTTTAAATAATATTTTGAATTGACTAATTTTAATTCTTCAAATAGTCTGTAAGAAACAATGTTCTATAGACATAATTAAATGAGCAAAAAAAAAAAGTGCCGATTACCAATATTGAAAAATGTTATGTGGCATTTTCGATTAATGTATTATTTTGAATAAACGATTTTAATTGACCGTCGCTTTCGTTATACTTAGCCGCTTCTGATTTTTCCTTAGGATTGATTTTAAAAAACATGTGAACCTTAAGAAATCCCAATGAACTCATTTAAAAATAACGTTCTATAAAAATTCAAGCGATAGTTTCGAAAATCTTGATAAAAGTCATAAAAACGTCCTAGATAGAGCTTAACTAGAGGAAGCTTTGAAAACTCTATTGATGAAGTGCAAAATAATTAATTGACTTTAAAGTAGAACAAAAAATACACTAAACAAACTTTTTGTTTCTTTTTGGTTTCTAATAAATTTTAAAGATTAATTTTAAAACAAAAAAGCATCTAATTTGCAGATCATAAAGGTGTGTTTTTTAGTTTAAAATAGCTCTTGAAAAATACTTGTATACCTACTGATTATCTACAAAGTTAAACTAATATTCTCATGTAAATTGCTTATAAATATTTAAATAAATCTATTACTGCAATAACCATAAAGTTTCAAGTCATACGAGATATTTCTTATAACTTCTGGGTTTTGTTTGTTTTTGCAATCAAATAAATGTTCAAACTTCGAATCAAACCAGTAAAATCTACAAGCAAACGACTGGTCTTAAGCCAACCAACCAGACAAAAGCCGCATTTAATTTAAAACAAGTAACAGAAGTCAAAAATGCTACTAAATTTTTACATTATTGTTATTTCCTTTAATTTGCGTTTCCCTACAAACACAAAAGCTTATGGGAGAATGAGTAAGAACATGGTCTACTGAAGGGCCATAAAATTTTGTTTAATGTTGTATTTTGCTTTTTATGTGTTTTCAATTGTGTTGAATAAAGAAGTGCGTTTACGAGAGAATATAAAAGTGGGCGGTTAATTTAAGAAAACTCTTACATGAAAAGTCTTGTAACTAAACAAAAAAAAACTTAAATATTTAGTTACTTAATTGAAGAATTTCCGGTCAAAACGAAGTTGCAAACTAACATTTAGTTATAAATAATCTTTTAAGTTGTCGTGTGGCAAAATGAGTAAGAGATGTATAAAAACATCAATTAATTTCCTGCGATAACATCTGAAATTAATTTCTTTTTCTGTTTGCTAATTTTTATAACATTTATTAAAAAAAAAAAAAAAATTAAACATCCAGATTAATTAAGTAGATTTTATTCGATTTATGCAGAGCAAGAGTTTTCGCAAAATTTAAAAAAAAAATTTCTTCGGTACGATAATCTCTATACAAAACCAGCTTGGGTAAAAAAATTGAACTCTAATATTTTCTATGTATGATATTTTTTTGGTTTTATAAATCATCGAGATTGACCTTTTATTTCACTTAGCGGACATAATCCCAGAATAAGGATTTTGACTCGATATCTCCCATACCATAGGACATTTGGATTTTAAATAGTATAGTGAAGGGTATATAAAATATGGGACAGCTTAAGGTAACCTTTGCGCTCGTTTAATACACTTAAAATCTATAAAAATAATTTTTTTATATTAAAGATCTATTACTTTTCAAACTATGATCCAATTATGTAATTTGTACAAATTAGCATTTAGCAAATTATATCCCATTATTTTTAAATGTATGCTGAAAATTTTATATTTGACTCATACACTCAAAATATTATGTAGGTAAATCCCACAGAAAATTCATTTAAAACAACTAAAAATTTATTTCAAAAACGGATCATTTACATTTCATTTAAAATAAATGAATTTTACATAAATTTTTGAATTTTTTTATTTATTTAACAGTATATTCCGTAAAATTTAACAGTTGTTGCCTTAAAAAAAATATAATTTAACTGACAAAAAATCAAAAAACTACATAACAATAACCGAATTTAATAACCTTCAATCAGTTACTGTAATAATTTTATGAGTGTATGTTAAAATGTCTACATGCTTGTACTTGATTTATTCATTCTCACACCTCATCATCAGCATTTTCAAAACATGAAACTATCACTCCACCTCCAACAAAGAAAATGTTATGCATATTGTGTTTAATGTAACCATATTATTGTCACCGACAACCACATTATTGTAACATTAGTTCTCCACCAAGAATAGTATTTTTCTCTTTTGCAAGAGCAACATGCTATGATTGTTAAACCACCATGATATTATAAGTGTTCAACATATTTAAGTTATTATAAGCCAAAACATGTTTGGAGGCAACTATAATATGGTTGTGCGCTTTTAATGTAACCATAATATGGTTGTCGATGACAATAATATGGTTGAATTAACATTAATCTGTTTACAATTTTATTTAAAAATAGTTTTGCTGGAGGTGACCATATTTAAACTTTTTTTTTCTCTGTGTGTACGTAAAAGTGCACACACTTCAAAATTATTCTATAATGGAAAATATACAGAAAATTTAACAAAAATCTGTCACAATGCATTTTACATTTCATTTACTCATTGTGTACTCGTGGACAAAATTAAGTTTTAGTCCATTAGGAATAATTCTAGAATTCATAATATTTTTGTTCGTAATGTTTCTGTTTGTTTCCTTTTTTTTTTTTTTTTGTAGTTCTTTCTTGTATTTTTCTTTAGTAATTTTTTTCTTATTACATTTAAGAATTTCCAAAGGTTTTTTGTTGCTATTTTTTCCAATTAGAAATTCTTTACTTATAATGAATAAAACATAACTACAGATTTCTTTATAAAGAGGTCTGTAAACGGTGTGATAGACGTAAAATTCGCCGTCAAATATAAATTTTTTGGTTTTCTATCCAGCATCGTCGGTGTCTCACATACAAGCACATTTTCACTAAGCCTACCCTTAAATGTTATGTTTAAGAGTGTGTATGTAAAGGTGTGCACTTTTACACACATACATTTTTATTTTGGCTTGGTTTTGGTGAATTTCCTTTTAGAATTTGTTTATTTCAAAGCTAATTAAGCGAAATTTAAGCGCGTGTGTGTGTTAGTAAAGGCAAAAACAATTTTATTTTTAAAACTTTGTTTATTATTATTTAATTCGATGACCTTATTGTCGTCATCCTTTTCTTCGTACTTGTCTGTTCTGTCTTCTTTAGAGTTGTGTTAAGTGAGTGGCTTTAACATTTTTTCTGTTTATTTTGTAAAACACTTAAAAAATATTTAAAAAAAAAATTTTAAAAATTTTATATGAAAAATTTTCAACGAAAAATGATGAAGTGGTCAACAAAATAAAAAACGAGTCACATATAATACGTTGTACTTTATACACCGGTTTTTTCAACTGACACTAGCAAAACAAAGGAGGAGGGGCATGCATTGAATACTTTGATAGAGGATATTTCATCAAGACCGAGACAATTTTATTTATTTTTAGTTTTTTTTTGTCTTTTGTATTTTATTTTATTTTTGTTGACATACAATTTAAAAAGTTTAATAAAAACAATAAAAAAAAACAATTAAAAAACAAACTGATAGCTTTCAATAACTCAAAGTACGTTAAAAGTTTCCCAACTTTAGTACTTTGCGTTAACAGAGACTTACTATATGGGACAAAGTGCGTAAGAAAACCTGTATATCAATTTAGTTGTATAAAGTACAAAGGATTCAATGTGACTCGGCCTCTAGGCCCATAAATTTTAGAAAAACTTTACAGCATTATTTTTTATTTTTCTTCTTGTGTTTTTTTCACTATAACATATTTTTTTCCTAAAAACAAAAAAATATATTTATTAATTTATTTGTAAGTTTTCTTTTGTCTATTCGTCTTGTTTTTGTATTTCAAAGATATAAAATTTTAAGCGTGCTTAAATTATCTTTAACTTTTGTTTAAAAGGGGTCTTTTATTCGCAACTTTCGGCCTTTATAGTATTAAATGTATCCTTAATAGATTCAGAGAAAAAGTATTTTTCCATATAATCAATAATTATTTTTGAAAAATTATTTAAAATAAATTTTTTGAACACCACAATTATTGTTCTGATTGTCGCAATTCTTCTTCTGCCACTGAAGCATAAGTTCTAAAGCTTTAATTTATTATAATTTGTTGTACTTCTGCCGAAGCAGGGATATTTCTCGGTAGATCTCGACTAACCTTTGGGAACTGTATTTCGTATATTTGTGTTGAACTCATATTTTCTAAATGCCATTCAATCTTGGTCAATGAGTTATGAGTCCAGAGACAGCTTTCGCAAAACAAATGCCTTTACCTTGTCCTGCGCCGTCTGCTATTCATCAGCCACATGATGCTAAAGAATCATCTGACAGCTTTATTTTGGTCACCACTTAAGTAGTTTGCTTCCTCAGTTCCTTCCATATTGTAATAATATAGTGAGAATCTCCAATTCGTGAATGGGTGGATCCCGATGAATGATTACGCAAAATCTTTAAAGGGGATTTCTGTAATTACGTATGATTATTAAATTGTTTGACATATCAAATTACGATTATTTTATAATTATTGTAACGATTGAACAATAAATTTTATTTACTATGAAGGAAAATGAGACATCCATCCGTCTTAAGCACTTGCCACGTTTCTTACAATTAAAAAACAAGATTATCATAAATCATGATTTATTGTAATCACTATGAAAAATTTGCATAACTTAATCAAAATCAAATTATCATTATATTGATTGAGGTCGTTCGTGTGGTTATCTGTGATCTTATTGGAAAAAGAAAAACTTTTCTCCGTCTGCAATTTAAATTCAAGTGATTGTGTTAAAGTCATAATAATATTGTATATTTATTTTATTTTCCCTTATTTTCTCGTAATTTTTGTTGTTTATTTTTAGGATAGCGGAGACAAAATAGAATGTTATTTATTAAAAAATTTTTTAACTTGGTTGCATTAATAATACGATTTTTCCTTTCATTTTATTAAAAAGTAGTCTAACAATTTTTCTTATATTTCATGTTTCTTTTAGTCTGCCATAAAAATTTTTTTCATAAAAGATACTGATAGTAAAAACTTTATTTTGTAGGCAAAAAATTGAGATATGTAATTTTTTACCATAAAATGTATGCAGTTCATTTATCCTTTCGTCTTTCTTTATTAATTTAAAAGTTGTAAGAAAAATGTATTCCCGCTATTTCCGCAGTTTAATCAGCATTGCAATATGAAATATGTCTCAAGAAAATAGTTCAAGAATAAGAAAATAAAAGTGTACAAAAAGAAAATAAGTTTGGAAATTGTCTTCTAGAAACAGAATAATTATTTAAAAGCCAGAAGTGCATGTTGTTGCATGGATACTATAGTAAATAATTCGCATGCCATTTTAAAGTTTTTCATTTCAACTAATTTAAGAAAATTATTTAAATAAATTAATTATTCGTAAGCAATTTTTTTTATAAATTACACAAGGGAACAAAATTTAACTATTTTTGTATTGATTAAAAGCTTGATGCAATTATTTACTAATTTGAGGTCGCTGATTTCAAATCTAAACTCCGTATTTTTTCATCAGCTCGCATTTTTTAAGTTACGGGTACTAATCGAATTTAAAATCACCAAAAAATATGGCAGTACTGGTTGTTTACGTAAAAAAAAAAGAAAAGATAAATATTTAACATTTTTCATTTTTCGAATTTATTACAAAAAGCTTTATAAAATACATAACTGAAATTTAACTCATAGAATAAATGAAAAATGTTATATATAATAAAGTTGCTTATGAAAAATAAATAATTCCCAATATCTATTTGTTGAAAAGATAAATAATAATTAAAAATTTTGTACCATAAAAAATCATGAAAATCCAAAACGGTAAAAAGTTAAAGTCTTATTACTCTTACGTAAAGGTCACTTAACGTATGAACAAAATGAGACATAGATCATAAAAATCGATGATCGCGTTTCGCTTTTATTCACAATTAATTGAAGGTACCTCATTTTTAATTGAAGGAAAGACGTCCATAAATATAACAGCATTAAAAAATGTTATTTTTATATGGAAATCGCGTTTTTTATCAATTGAGTTTTCTCAGTAAATTGTGAATAAAGCAAAACTTATGCACCGATTACAATGAAAAAAGCTCATTTTATTCAAAACATATTTAACTAAATGATTTTAGACCAAAATTATGATTTTTATTTTTTATGAATTTTTAAAATTTTTTTTTTTTTTTTGTTTTTTTCTTCCATACTTTGACGATATCTTAGAAACTACTAAGCAAACTTAAAATCAATATAAGCACGGCTTAAAGATAATATTGTTGGCGAATTTTTTATTTTTTTTTAACTGAATAAAGTCAACCGTTTTTCGTAAAAGGCTTTAACAATCTTAACGCGCTGCTCAATTGTGTACCTCTCCATGGTTGAATTTGTCAGACCCTTAAACAAAGAAATTTCAAATTAAGTTGGGCAAAAAACTTCAAATAAAGGTGTGACTCACAATTAACATCGTGCATTATGGTTTGTCCACGCTTTATAAATACCAGATTTCAAGTAAACTGGCAATATAATAACGAAATAAGATTTTGAGTAACTGACAAAAGAAAAAAACATTGCAACAAACGGAACAAGAGGATGAGTGCTGTTGATTATTATCACCGGTCGGCGAAAAAAAGGGTTAAACACGGTTTTAAAAGCTGGCATAATACAGTAAGCTAAATAAAAAAAAGGAAGGCGTACCATTCATACCATTTCTAAATAATCTGACAATATTTTAGCCCCTTTTATCATTTCTCTGTCTTTCACAACTGCATAAACCATTTAAAAGAGTACCATTGATATATTTTGGTTTTAAAAGAATCATTGCCATTTTGCTCTTTAATCGTTAAGTAAGAGAAACTTGTGGTGTGTTAAAGTGATACATCTTTGCACTAAACACTGACATGGTTACGATTATCATGATCAAAAACTTAAGGTTGTTTTAATCATTATATGATGATACAAATGTCTGAAGAGTCTAGAGTACAAATAAGAAAAAATAATTTTTAACAAAAACTCTTATTTTCAAAAAATGTTATTTGGCTGTGTATGAAAGTTTTGTTAATTCCTTATTGGTAAATGTGAAAATAATAAAATTTAATTCATACACTTTGCACTTGGTTAATCTTTAAAGTAAAATAGTATTAATAGTTTCGTTTTAATGTAAACCAGACATCAATTTGTAAATATTAATATGTTTTATTAATCTCCAATAACAATAAAATGATCTTACAACTGCACCATAAATCAATTACAAAATTTTTAACAAATCTTTAATAAACATACAAAATGTTTATACGGATGTTTATTAAATTATGTGTTTGTGTGTGTGTGTTTTTGTATGGGTGTGTGATAAAGTCCTTCAGGACTTAATCGACCAAATTATAAATCGGATTTTTCCCTTTTAATAAATTTCCATTTTTTCTCTTCTTATAAATGGATTATCGTAATTAACTGATTGTGGGCTTAAGTGGTTAAACAATTTACAAACACTAAAAAATTGTTGTTAATAACAAAATACGAGGAAATATTTTTATTCCACTACACAAACAATTCATTGAAGATCAATTGTAAGCCTCGAATTGAGGAGGAAAAAAGTTGCAAAGGTATAACAAACATTTTATAGTCACAAATGTACAATGGAAAAACAAAATACAGCAAAAAAGAAACAACATACAGCAAAGTCTTTAAAGATAAACATCCATAAAATGTATATTGTTAAAAAGCATTAAGTGATTTATTGCTGGCAAATCCCAACTGATGAGCATTTAAAACCCAAAAATGAACAAGTGAAAACAACATTTTACCGAACACAACCACACAAATACAAAAGAAACAGAATATTATATACTGCACAGACACATTAATTTGTATACCCTCCGCCACCACTAGTGGTGAATGAGGGTATACTAATAACGTGCGAAACTTTTCCGTCCGTCGGTCTAACACCTACAAAATTAACGAAATGTCCTACTTTCTTATAGTTCTAAAACTCCACATAAGCATTTTATACATATATATTTTTTTTATCAAGGTTCAAAAAAAAATCTATATATTAGATACGCCTTTTCTAAATTAAAGTAGAGATAAGTTTTTTGTTAATTTTAGACTTTAGCAACATTTATTAGACTCTAGTTAATATTTTATCCGAATAAAAATTTGACACAGTATTTACATAAAGGAGATTTCTTTGCTTTGATTTTATAGACAAAAAAGCTTCAATGTTAAAGCGTTTGACATCTTTAAATTGTACTAAATATTTCATTGGAGTAATTCGGTACTTTTTCAATGCTAATCGTACTGATAAAAGTTCAATTGTACTAACTTTATCAGCCCTGATTCGCTTATTTGTATACCCTTAGTATATCCTTATTCACCACTAGTGGAAGTTTGTCATTCCGTGTGAAACTTTGTTATTATACATCCAAGACCACATAAAGTATATATATTCTGGCTCGTTAAGTAATTCAAAGTCGATTAAGCCATGTTCGTCTGTCTGTCCGTCTGTTCGTCTGTTGAAAACACGCACACTTTCGAAAAGCGCAAAAGAGAAGAACAAACTTGGTATCAAATTGCTTGTAGTTATCCTAAGCAGTTTGGGCTTGAAATCCAGGAACATCGGTTCGGTATGATCCGAACTATGAATCAAAATGTGGAACCACCAAACTAACATAAATGGTGGAATAATGCACGGAATGATATAACAAATTTACACGAATTCGCTTTATATGACTGCAAATCATACTGTTAAATTTAGTGAAGATCGGTCCATAATTGACCATAGGCCCCATATAAACCCTACTCTCGGAAAACAGTTTATTACGCCTAAAACCAAATAAAGCCCACTTTGGGAAAATAAGTAAATTCGCCTAAAACCGTAACAGATATAGATATTGCGATAAAATTATTTCCAACATAGATTCATATGGCCAGAAAAAATATCATGCAATTTTGTGATATACGGTCCATAATTTACCTTAGATCCCATATTATGCAGCCGTCTGAAATTCACTGTTAACGATAAAAATAATTTACTGCTGTATTAAAACTTATTCTAATTTATGTTTTTTAATGCCAGAAATCCCTCTACAGAATTTTGGGATGATAAATCTATATAAATCATTTTAGTTCGGCTAAAACTGTTACGAGTCATGATATTTTACTCAATTTAGTTCAAAGTTCTAACAAGAAACGCATAAAACTTTCTTATTGTCGGTCAATAATTTAATAAAGGTCTAAACCGCAACCAATTTTAATGCTGACGTTCGTTTTTGTGCAGCTTAGCTAATAATATACATATATGTCGATATCATATAGAACCCACTCCTGTCGGTGGAGGGTATCAAACATTCGGCACAGGCGAATATTGCACTCTAACTTGTTTTTTTCTCCTTTTATAGATACACACAGCGTATCAACCAATTCGTCTTACTAGTGATGAGAATAAGCAACCTGAATTATTACTTATATACCCATTGCATGCAGACAAACAATTTCTTTTCAAGGTATATCAGCATAATGGCCCGAATTCCAGGACAGTGACACAGAAAATTAAAAACATAGTTTCCTCTTCCTTCTCGTCCTGAGAACTTCTGCAGTAATCATTGAATTCCAGAGCCGTTTTCTTCGCATTAGTCCCTAGTGTGCCCTGGATGCGGATCAGGCAAAAGAATTAACCGAAACCCCTCTTATAAAAATTCTTTAATTTAAGGGGATGAAAGGGAGCATTTGCATTAAAAGGGGTAAAATGTACATATAAATTAAATATTGCTGACTGTTTTAATAGTCTATTACAATAATTTATTATTTCGTAGAGTTTCTTCTGTTGCATTAAAACGAACATGTTGCTAAATGTCCTGTTGCTCTTTTAATGTTTTTGTTTTTATAATTTACAAAAAAAAAACAGATCATTGAAATTGTTGGTTTTTAAAGTTCCTTTCTCCGTAACTACAGCAACCAAATTATGTTTTTGGTTCAATATTTGAGCATAATTTAATTTCATTTAAGTGTTTGCTGTATTTAAATGTTTTCTGCTACTTATTTTATTCAGATTTTTATTTTTATTTGATAAATAAATTCAATGGTTCAATGCAATAATGCATTCGCATATTGACCAAATTTTACGTAAAAGAAATGTGTAAAAAAAAATCACGACCAGCATGTAAAAATATTTATTTATTTATTTTTGTTAATTACCTGCGGTTCAATACTCGAGTTTGTGAGAAATTGTTGAAAGTTTTAATTAAGATTGATTGGTTACAATTTCATTTAAGGATTGAGGGAAAATATTGCTGGCGGTTTATAAGAGAAAGGAGAAATGAAATGAGATTTTTGCATCAATTTTACTATCTGTTTGCGGTAAATTTAAAGCATTAAATTTCTATATTTTTGTTCAATAAAGTATGATTTAATATTAAATAAATTATTAATTGCAAATATTTCAATTATTAAGAAATACTTAATACGCTCAGTTAAGCCAATTACAAGTGTAAACATTTGCTTATATAAAGGAACTATTTAAGCAGTAAATTGCGGTAAAAATCTTTTATTTGTAACTAAATTTTGTAAAATTTGGGTTTCTGCGGTAAATTGCCAGAACAGTTTCACCTTGAGATATTTTAAATTAATTTAAAAAAATTGCTTGCAGATAGAAAAAAAGAAACAATAAACTACAGTTAAAGAAATAATATTGTCTTGTTCGCGCCAGTTTACTCTGGGTAATGTTAATACTAGGCTAATTTTGTGAGATTAACATCGAATCTTCTGAACATCTTCTGTGCTATTGTCTGGTCTTGAGGTGTGTTACAAGGAAATTTTTGTGGCGGCAACTGCTGAACCCAACATAAATTTATAATCTTCCTTTAGGCAGGGTAATTGGCTTCATACGTATCCTGAACCTGACATTGTGAGATATAAAGGCTGCTCAAAAGACACCCTCGTGGTGCTTATTGCCCCCTACATATCTATCTGTCTATCCATGTTATGGCCTTTTCTAAACAGGTGGTAACAATAAATTACATACATATAAATCAACTGTAACCATATTGGTTGAAGTGATTACAGAAAATATGTGTAAGAAGGTAAGAAAACTATTTTATTTTAACTTGGCTTACGGTCTCGATTTAAAAACACTAAGAGTTAATCATTTTTAAGACCCCCACGATTAAAGAAAGTGATTCTGCAAAAAAAAAAATGGATAAATAGATCCTCAAAAAAAAAACAGATAAAGCTGTAGCAAAAAGTCCTTTATACCAGATACCTTAAAGAAGGTGTAACAATTTTAACGACAGGTGTTTTAAAATAACCCAAAAAACAGACAATAAACTTCACAAAAAAAAAAGGAAAAACTAGAATCCTTCGAAAGCAATAAAAGGAAAAAAAAATTTTTTTAAACAAAAGACACAAAAAAAGTTTTGTATCAGTTGCTGCTTGTTACAACTTGTGCACAAAATATACATGAATTTATAGAACACAATATAGAAAGACTAACACTTACTTTAAGGACATAATTTGTGTTTAATATTTGTAACTTTTAACTGGATACGTAATGCTTGTATAAAACTCAAGAACAAAAGCTCCCATTTTAGTTTTAGCTTAAAGGACCCCTTAAGAAAGTTTTAGTATTTTTGTGAAATCTCAAATGAAATTTTCTAAGGCCACATTCAGATTATGCAATTTAAGCCGAGTTTTCTTCTCTATTCTCTTTTAAAGATGCTACGAAACTCTTTTCACATTTACATTTCACTCGTTAAACTGCTATTAGTGGGAATGCAGCTCGCGCTCGTTGTCATTATTTTTTAAGGATAATCAGGTCGTTCTTGTTTGTCTATTTTTCGTGCATTTTGTGTTGTCACCTCGTATTGGTTAGTGGCTTGGAGTCGTATTACTGTACCGAGTTACAGTTTTAGTGGTTGTCAGCATTGGCTTTGTGCAATTGTTCGTAACCTCAAGTTTTAACGTGTTTTAACGCCATAAAAAACTCAGACTTTTACTGGTGGAGACCAAAAATACTCTGGAGTGGATTTTGGAAGCTCTCGCCTTCCTATACGAAGGCTTAGCTTGAACGAGGTCTTGTGGTTGAGGCTCCAAAAATTCGTGTGATACCCTGGCAATATGACTTAAATAGTCAGCCAAAAACTTTTTAGCTTTAAGTAAAATCAAAAAAAAAAAAACAAAAAAAAAACATTTACATATCATTTTTTCCAAGCATTTTTTCAATCAAATGTAAACCAAACAACTGTGTTGTCAACCAAGCATTTTCTATCATTACTAAGCGATTAAAAATTCTTACATATACAAAAAAAAAGGGGCAATCGCAACTTTTTTAATATGTACGAGTACATTCTATTATTATACAAATACATATGTATGTATGTATATATATAATTATTTTTATAGTATTCAGATTTTATATAATATCTATAATTAATATTTAGTTATAATTAAAAATGTACTTCCTGTATAAGGAATTTTTTAAAAACATTTAATTTTGGAAAATTTACTATTTTATAGAGAGTGGCTTTCGCGAAAAATTAAAATTTTTTAAGAGATATTTACTCTTTTTAAACTATGTAGTTCTTAAAAAGATATCTTTCAACATACATATATGAGAAGCAGCACGCCAATTACAAGAAGCTTACCATTGTATATATATATATATATATATAAAAGAAGACTTGTTTGTACGTAACCGCTAAACTCAAAAACTACTCACCGATTTTGAAAAAAAAAAGTTATACACATGTTCTATGGACCGTGAGTTGTGTTTTCAATACATTTGGGGATCTTTTTAAAAAATTTGGTTTTAAAATTGTGTTTTTGCATATATTTGTTTTGAGAAGCAATTAAATAAATTCAAACCAAACATATGGTTAATTATAGACCGATTATCACGAAACTTTGTATTATAATTTCCAGTCATATAAAACATGTTTATGTAAAATCTTATATCAATCTGTGCATTCCGAAATCATTTATGTTAGTCTTTGTAGTAAAATGATCAATTTTTAGGAAATGTTGTTCGAATTTGGATTCATCATTTTTTTTCCTAGAAAGCCGATTGCATTGGGTTTCAATCACAAACTACTCACTTAGGAGAACTAGAAATAATTTGACAGCAATAATATTATTTCTTTTGAGTCGTTTGAAAATCAACGCGATTACAATATACGGACAGGCAGATGGATATGGCTTAATCGACTTAAATTATTCAAGGGCCCAGGATGTAATTTATGGGGTCTTAGATGGACACTAAAAAAGTTTCACATGGAATGGACAACTTAGTATAGCCTCATTAACCACAGGGGAGGAGGGTTTAATACCTTAAACATATATCGGCGGGATTCTAAGCGCTGAAATATATATTTGCAAGAACTATAAAAATATGTAGACAAGAACTATAGGAATATTTTGTAATACTATGATTACATTTATTATCCAAAGGATGCAATATGTTCAGACGTCTAACAATTATTCCTCCATGAAATCTACATTCTTTGGTATGCCTCAGGGTACAATATTAGGACCATTGCTATTTTTATTATACGTCAATGATTTATTTTCCTGTCTTAATTATTTAAAGGGATATACATATGTATGCGGACGACTTACAACTTATTTGTGTAGCGGAATCAAGGGAAGATTTTAATAATAAGATTAATAAGGACTTACATAATATTAATACTTGGTGTAAATCTAATTACGTTATGTTGATCATTCTCAATTCGAAGGCAATATTATTTAATAATACACTGAGTAACTTTAGCAATTGAGTTTGTTTCCTACATTAAATTGCTGGGTTTTAAATAGACGATAAACTATCGTTTAGTCATCATATTAATTCAGTTATTTCTCAAACATTAATATCGTTAAGAAAAGTATTCAGCGTTCCATATCATCTGCCTCTAAGAATAAGAAAACGAGTAGGTTATACCATTCTGATGCCTCTTATAACTTACGGCTTGGAAGTCTATACCGGGACTTCATTGGGAAATATTTTTTGGGTGGAAAAATGTTTTAATAGAATAATACGGAATGTCTACTGCTTGGAAATCCATGAACATGTTTCCGAATATGTATAGAACTATCTTAATGTAAAGGTCTTACGTTGTACGGGTTGCGATATTATGGAATGCAATAATTCCTTATGACAACAGAAATTTTTCTCTTTCAAATGCCCTTGTTGATAACTATTAGCTTATCTCATTGAATATTCAGTGGCACTGTTTTGAAACCGCTTTAAACAAAATATAAGACATCTAATTTTACCAAAAATTCATATTTGTGATAGGAAAAACAAAGTTAGTGTAGACTCATTCTAATTTAGTAATTATTAATTTGTACATGAATATAAAAACTATTAAATTATAATACACTTTATGAAAATATTACATTACAATTTCTGTCAACACATTTATCTGTAACCAATTGGCCTTAAGTGGCTTCAAGATTATTAAATAAATAAATAAATACAATAAATAAATAAATAATCATTTTTGTGACTACTACATCCATTTTATGAATCCATCTGCCATTTATATGATAACCATTATCATAAATATGTTTGCTGCAATCATGTTTATTTTGACCGTAATCTATTATATGACTACGAAAAGTTATATGACATGTTGTTTTAAAACATAATTAAAGAACATCGTGTTATATATTTAAGAGAAAAATTTTGGTTTGATTTGCGATCATTTGGGGCAATCATAGAAAAATCGTGGAAAGAAATAATTTGATTTTGTTGACCTAATAAAAAGTAAATGCAATCACAAAATTAATGTAGTGATTAAATTAAAATGAAGTGTGAATAAATCGGTAGCTTGATTTTTTTTTTTTATATATGTAACCATCGTATTAGAAAAGCTGTTAAGAACTTTAAGAAAGCCAACAAGTTACCTTGAGTGTTACTCCGGTAATAGGTTTATATTCGCTTGAGCCCCATTTCTATTACAATTGTATTAAAGGAGCCTCAATTATCTAGCCATTTTAAAATTAATTCCCATTAATTTGAGTGCTGATAGTCAAGCTAAATTTTTGTAAATATGAGATTAAGCAAATTGTGTTGGGAAATAGCATATTTATTTTGAAAAAATATGCAAGCTGCTTCTTAGCATATTTCCTTGTCCAAAGCCAGATTTTCTAGCATATTTTTACTCTTCGGAAAAGCAGATTTCTTTAACATGTTCAAAAAAAAATAAAATTTTAAATGAAATATATAATAAAATTCCTCTTTATTTAGCAGATTTTTAGCAAAATTTTTTTAAATAAAATTTCAGCAGATTTTTATAATATTTTTTTTTTTTTTTGTAATCATTAAGCATATTTTTTAACAAATTTAATATTTGAAAATTTTATGTTTTAATCTTGGCAGATTTTTTTTAGCATATTTGATTCATTTTACGATTTAACAGATTTAGCAAATTTTTTTGGAAGTTTTGGCATATTCTCACCAAACAGTTGTGGTAATCCTGAGTTCTACTTTCATTTTATAGCCCCTTTGAAATTAAAAAAAACTAAAATTTCTGCTTAAATTCTTTCGGTTCTTATGTTTCAGCACCTAAAATAATACAATGTTGCAATATTGCACTTGAATATGTATAGGAAATGCAGAAATATAGAGAAAGGAAACATTAAAACCTTAAACTTTTTTAAATTCACACATTCTTATTTACTGACAGAAGTCTATAAGAAGTTGCCCAGCAGGCAATAAGAAGTTAATTTCTTAGTTTGAAAATGTAAACAATTTATTGTTCAAGAAGAAAATGTTTTTTTGTTTTTATCATTTTTAAAAAACTTTACTAGTCTTAAAAATTACATAAATAACTTATTATTACAACAACATATTATTATAACATTAGTTATTCAAGTTGTAACTATTTGCCATAGAATTCTATTTAATTCTAATTTACTCGTTATAACAATATATTCGACCATGTTCTGGAAATCGAATTCGTGTGAAATTGAAATCGATGGAGATATTTAATCAATTTTGATTAAAAATTAACGTAGCGTTCCCTGATTTAAAAAGATGTTTTAGTAAAGATAAGTGGTCCTTAAAGTATGCCGTATATAAAAGAAATTTTTTTTATCAACTTTGAACACAGGATCGTTCCAAAATTGGTTCGATTTAAATTTCACTCGAATTCTATTACCAGAAAATGGCTGAACATGATGAATGTTATCATAAAATAGTTGAGTAATCAAAACATGATTGTGATGACCAAGTATGTTCTTTAATCATTATTTAAGAACAACATTTTATTTGTTTCGATAATAACTAAGTCTTCACCCTTATCGTGGTTGGCGTTTTTGAAGTACAACTTAAGCGTTTTTAAAAAATGGCATCGTGGTTAGCAAACATATATTTTACAACAAAGGTTATCGTGGTGAGCGTATTTTTTGCAAAAACTGTCGTTATTATATGAAAAAAAAGTTCGTCTAAATACGCCTATGCCAACCACGATAAGGCTGATTGGCTTTAAAAATATACATGAGCGAATCATAAAATCTTCAAAAACAATCATAAAATAATTGGGTTAATCCCGTTAAAAGCTGATTTGTTTCGGGTACCAAAAGAATAGGGTTTTTAATTCCCGCTTTCCCGAGAATTAATGCAGGGATTTCCGGGAAATTTTGAACAAAAATATTTTTACAATCTAGTAACGTTATGTCGTACTCGCGGCTTTAGATGTTTTATACAACCAAATTTCTCCACAATATTAATATATGCTGGGTTTAAGACTTTTTTAGCTAATTTTCGAGAATGGGATTAATATTGGGCCTATGGTTAATTAAAGATCGATCTTTATGATATGCTTTTTATAGTATTATCAAGCTGCAATGGGCCAAATTTTACAACAATATGATTTTTACAGTGTAAGGCGTACTAAAATGTTTTCTGAGAGTGGGTTTTATATAAGGCCTAAGGTAAATTATAAACCCATCTTCACAAAATTTTGGTGGTGGGATTGCTAGACATATAAAACGAATTTGGTGAAATTTAATGACAATCAGTGCATTCCGCCATCAATTTAAGTAAGCCTTTATCAACTTTGTAGGAGGGTTGCTTAACATTTGGAGGGTGCATAAGTATTTTTTTGACTGAACCGATTTTGCTGGATTCCAATCCCAATCTGCTAGAGACAAGAACTCGAAACTGCTCAACACCCAAATTGTCATTTTCTGTTGAGTTGTATGGAGTTAGCTTAATTTTAACATATGGATAAGGCTAAATCGACTTTGAATTACTTAAGGACCCAGAATAAATTTTATGGGATCTTAGATGAATATTAAAAAAGTTTCACATGGAATAAAAAATGAGTATACCTTAATTCCCCGCTAGAGGTTAAGGGTATAAAACTGTAAACAAATATGTTATAAAATATGGTCAATAGAATATAATTTTGGGTGAAATTCCGGGGAAATTTCCCGATTTTCCGGTACTCAAAAAAGTGCGGGAAAAGATAAACATACCTATGAATGATTGTGCTGAATGTCATATGCGTTAACAAACACCTTTCAATCGAGAAAAGTTTTCACTTTAAGAAATTATCTCTCAGCAACAAAATCTTTGTTGTTGTTGAGGTGTTGCCTGGTTTTGTTAACTTTTATTTTTGTTGGCAATTTTTTTGCTATTGCTTGTTTCTATGTTTTCTTTTACAATTTGTCTTTTCCAATTTTTTTTTTTTTTTAGCATTTTTGAACTTAATAAAATTTTGTTGATCCGAAATCAAGAAGACTAGAAGAAATTTTCCTCTTTCTAATAATTTTTAGGAAAAGAAAATTTAATTTTGTCAAAGTGTTTTTCTGTTTCCCAGAATTGACTGTAAAAAGTCACACAGTTGAAAAGTCAATAGCAACCCGAAAATAAAGAAAAAAAAAATTTTTTTTAATTATTACTGGCAGTTCAATTTTATTTTATTCTTTTAGTTACTCTTTTTTTTAACAATTCTACTAAAATTTGAGCTGTAAAGAAACTGAAAGTTGAAATTTAAATCCAATAAAAATTATTTTTTATTTAGTTTAGTTAATAATTTAATTGCCATAAGTAGTCAAATTTGAAATGGAATAAGTGAACGTAAATAGTATGATTGAAATCTTATAATTTCACCTCAAATATGTGTTATCTCTTAACAATCAAGTATCGTCTTCCATTTTTTTTTTTTTTTTTTAATAAAAAAAGTTTCTCCAGCATCAAAAGTTTGGTTCTGTAAACTCATTATTATTTTAAAAAAGATTTTTATTTTGAAAAGTTTTTCTTGCGAATTTAAAAAAATATATTTTTAAATGTTTAGCAAAAAATAAACTTAAATAATCTTCAATAAAAGAAATAGGAAAAAAGGAAGATGTTTTTTCCTATTCCTTTTCAAAGGTTTACGTATTTTCATTATATTTATTTTAGTTTTAGCTAATTTTTAACTCAAATCTCAGCATTTTAACTCAAGTGGAAATAGAAAAGTTAAAAACGATAATCGACAATGGATAAAGTTCGTCTTCTTTGGAGGATGTTGTAAGTTGGCGAAGTTGTAGTTGATGTTCTTTCGTTCTCCTTCATAGAACTTAAGACACGTTACTGCTTTACAAAAAACTGAGCAAAGTGATTGGAAAATCTATAAAAAAAAAGCAAAAAAATATAAACGAGACTTTTAGAGAATGAAAAACAAAGCAAAATTTTTTTTTAATAACTACTCATACACCTAGAGGAAAACTATGCGTTTAAGGGTAAAGTCATCACGATTAAACAAATGGTTTGAACACAATATTGATTTTTTTATTTTTTACGAAAAGTTTTTTTTACAAATTCAATGTTTTTCTTTTGAAAAGTAGCTGATTCCTTTCACAGAAAAAGTTATTACAAAATATTTGTTACAGAAAGGAACGACACAGAACGTCAACAGAAAGTAAAAACTAATGAGGCCTTAAGTCTGGTAAACACCAATTAACTCAGACTTTCTCAAAGAAAAGTTTCATAGTGTGAACCTAGACTAAACAGAATGGTTGTAGAATGGATGCAATAAAACAGTACTAACTCATCAAATAGAACTCCTTAAAATATTCATCATGCTAAAAAATCGTATTTTACATGATGACAGCTAAAACATGAAAATTACTGCCAGCGCTGGGCAATCACACAGTAAGTGCCCTGTGGTCTCGTCCTCCTCACGACACAGTCTGCATTCCTGATCCTCTGCCAAACTCCGAAACAGTACCACCTGTCAGATAAGCCACCAACACTCGTAGTTCCCGTCTATTGAGACCACTGGTCTCCATTGTATATATATATATTTGTTCCTTTTACTCCTACAAGGAGCATAGGGTCTCCATTGTACTACCGGGAAATATCAGTTTCTTCGCCTGACGCATTCCCAGGAGCGATACCCAGTATATCCTGTGCTCCCTTAGAGCCCATTCCTCCAGTAGGGACTGGGTAGTGGCCCAACTTAACCCACAAAAGGGCTCGGGGCCCACCATTTGGGCGTTTGCTCCAGCCCTAGCAAGCTCATCAGCCCTATCATTTACCGGGACCCCAGAGTGTCCCGGCACCCAACAGAGTGTCGCTCTGTTCCTTGAGCTCATCTCCTGTAGCCTTCCTCGGCATTCCGCCACCAACTTCGAGGACAATTTCCAGGAAGAGATTGCTTTAATGGCCGCTTGGCTATAATTGAATATCACAATGCTGTTTCCAACCATTCCCCTGCTAAGAAGGTTGATACAGCACACATCAATAGCGTGGATCTCGGCCTATAATACACTAGCTGATCTTCCCATGGCTATCAAGATCCGCGTGTTAGGTCTAAATACCCCAGCACCCACCCCATCCTCCGATTTGGATCCATCAGTTAAAAAACATTTGTTAATTTTAACAAAATATGTCATTTGAAAAATTTATGGTATTTTGATCAAATTTATGGTATTTATATTTACATGTATATAATTATGGTAAAAAATAAATACCTTTCTTACTAACACTGATGCAAAATAAGGTTTTTTTGACAGCTGAGATAGAAATTGTTCTCTCTCTTTCCATTCTATTCGTTTTCTGTGGTCGTAACCATCTTAATACATAATTACAAGCAAGAAATTGATTTCAGTTGTGAAAAAATCTGCGATAGGCAAATTCAGGGCGAAGCGTTTTCTCTTTTATAACGTAAGTGTGCACACACAAGAGAAGCAAAAAACTTTGCAAAGTCAATAACAACAATGTGTACTTGGCGTTTGAATTTCTTTAATATAGTCACCATTTTTGATCGCTGCAATCTAAAGCTTTAGATCCCGAAATAGAAGTTTTGATAGATTTTTATTCGTTTTATTATGTAAAATCAATCAAAATCTCGATATCGAAGTTTCTTGTTGTTACCCCCTTTTGCATTTTAGGTTACGATATGCACAATTCATACAACTTATACAATCGCAAAATTAAGTAGTAAAGGTTGCCTATCTCCAAGTCACCAGTGTTATCGACTTCCTGCAAAAAATATTGAACTACTTGATCCATTTTAGATTAAGTGGACTACTTACAACATGGTCCGATGTAATGCAATCATGGACCATGTCATTGTTAAAAAAGATTTTGTAGTGAAACGGCTTATCTTCGTTTTTAAGCGACATGTTTTCGTTTTTAAACGATTTAAAAACTATTCCTCTGGTGTATACCATGGAGTAGTTTGAAACCTAATCCACTGGGAGTTTGTATGAACATAAAGTAGTTTGAAAACTACTGCGTTGCAATGTAAAGCTGGATTACATGGTCCAGCTCTAGGACATCGGAATGTAAAATAGACCATGTTTTTTCAATACATTTGGGTTACCGTTGGACTAGTCCTAGTCCCATATGAGCCATATTTTGCACGCGTGTATGGACTAGTCGTATTATCTGCAGGGCTATTTTGGTGACTTTTTGGCGACATTGTCAACGAAATGTCTACACTTTTATATTTGCCTGTAATACGAAACAAAATTTTGTTAAGAATTCGTATTTTTATTTTATATATGTATATATATATTTTTTTTTTTTTAATTAAATGGTAATAAATATGCAATTTTTAATTCGATATATACTTTAAAAAGTACCAAAAGTGTAGGCTAGATATACCAAAAAATACTAGTGGTTCTCTGGTCCCAATGTCTACATATGGTCCCAAAAGAACTACTTAGTCAATAGCACCACCGTCACAAGTAGATTTTCAATGACACGCACTTGTTTAATGTCCATATTAAACAACATGGCCTGGGTTATAATAAGTCAGTTGTACTGGTGAATGTGTCAATATTGAATCAGTACGGATTCACTAGTGACTTTTCCTGTAGAGTGGCTTAAATACGATTTTAGAAATATGGATACGGGGGCTTGCTATAAATCGAACTTGAAATTTTATATGTATAAATTACTTTCTTATATTTTTGGTGTAAAGCGCAACTAACTCTACATGTAGTAACGAAAGGGATACAATTTGAACCATATGTGCTTAAAATACAAGCATATTTGCTTGGTAGCGTTACGTTACAAAAAGGAGACTTTTCGCAGACATGCACAATTACATATGACTTGAAAAGTTGACAAGTCAGATGTAAAAAACATGTCGTGTACGGGCACCTTTTTATTGTTTTGCTTAAAATTAATTAAGTATTTCAAAGTATTTAAAAAATATAACTTTTACTAAATTCCATTTAAGAAATAAATTTAAAAAAAACCAAAATTCTTCGTTTAAGGCCGTTTTACACTATCCCACAAGTCTTACGTGTCTTGACAAAAATGCATCTCTGATCCAATTATTGTTTAAACATTTTCAAAAAACAATAACAACTTATCATGGGAGGGTTGTATTTTTTTTTTTTAAATAAGTAAGACTTGTGGTAAGTAAGCTATAAATAATTTAACGATTTCCTGTCATTAAGGACTTTTTAAGGAAATTTAGTTTTGAAATAAAGAAATTGGTTTTAAAATATTAAAAACAACTTGTTCCTTAAGAAGAAATACTTACCCTCAAATGAATTCAGATGCAGACGCGAATTATATCCTTTTTGCTTATTATCTGCTTATTAGATAATTGTTTTCGTGTTTTTTTTTTTTTTTTTTGCAGAATAATACAATTTTAAGGCAACGATGTTGTTGGTATTGTTTTTCATTTAATTTCTAAAGATTTTCAAAATTGTGGAAGGTGGTGTAACATTTTTATGTAAATAAATATGATTTTTATGGCTTTAATCAAGCAATATTTTACCACTCTTTTTTTGTGTAGTCTCTACTTCTTTAAACTTTTGTTTGTATTGACATTAAACTTGTATTTTCAGCCGGCAAAAAAAAAACAAAAAAGATCTTTTTGAAGAATAACGTATGTTTTTTTTTTTTGCTTATGCTAATCCCGCAAAGCTCTTCCCTTGTCTGCAGGAGACCAAATTCTCTGGCGGGAATCGAACCCGCAACCACCGCAATGATAGACTGACTCCCTACCATCTAGCCTACCGGGACAAGAGTTCTTTTTAATATTTAATAAGCCCAACTTTGTTAAATTTACTTTATTATTTTAGATAATTTCTTAAATTTGTGCCAATTTTTAGCAAAAAATTAACCTAAAATGCATTTTATTTGTATTTTATATAATAAATAAATAATTAAACATCTCTTACACTTTTCCGAGTTTGGAATTTAACACATGTTATTTTGTTTAACATCAGCTAAAAACTAAAGTTCTTTGCTCACGCACTTCCATACAAAGCTCCCGGCACACGAACTTTCCATTCAAAAAAAGAATTCTAAAAATGAATTCTCTTTTTTGCATACAAACTGAGAAGAAGAGCGTACAATGAACACTCACAAAAACGAAAAAAGGAAGTTGACAATACACTTCTTGTTATTTCTATACATTATCCTTGTTAGTAAATATATTTTAGTTTGTTAACATTACGAGTATGTTGTTGTTTTCTATTTTGTTTTGTTTTTAACTTTCGTTCACCATCAACTTATCGTTTTCTAAATGTTTACAAACGTTTTGTTGCATAAACGGAACAACAGTGACTGAGCAAGTTCAGTGATACAATACAGTCCGACATGTATAAAAATGTGAAGGCAGCAAAGTAAAACAAAACTTTTCAATAAAAAAAAAACTATTCCTTAAAACATTTTTCAACAAACAATAGAATAATTCTCTTAGCAATATGTTTTTATTTACAACATATGAACTATCAATTGCAAAATGTTTAGGAAAACGTTGCAATCCCAACATTTGAATACCTTTTAAGTACATGTTTCTAAACTAAAACATTTTTTAACCAGAATAGTTATACATGTTATATGTATGTATATGTTAAGGTTACAAAGTGTAGTGAAACATTTAAGGGAAATGTTTATGTAGCATGTTTTTCAACAAAATGTAAATAAATGTTTAAGTAATATGATTTCTTTTAACATTTGTTTGTATGATTTCATTAAACATGCTGCTGCATTTACTGCGTCACGCTGTCAGCGTATTCATCTATTTCCGAACGAAGACTTCGTTCGCTTAACTTACATTTAACACAAAAACAAATTATAAAATATTGTTTTTGCTTTACATGTAAGTTAAGCGAACGAACTATTCATTCGAAATTGATGAACAGGCCATTAAACATGTTTCCACAAGAATAAGGGCTAGTTTACACTATCAAACAAGTCTGACAAGTACATATTCCACAATTCTTTGTGAGATGGAAATCTATAAGTTTAGTTGCGACTGTCAAAAAAATCTTATGTAACATTAGAGTTTTTAGTGACACTATCACAGACGAACATGCTTTTGTTAAAATGCAACCCTGATCAAACGAAAAGTATTATTGTTTACAAAAATTTCAAAAAACGATGAAGTCGTCTGGGATATCAAATTTTTTTCGTAATACTTGACATTTTTTTAATACATAGCGTTCACATGATCACACTTTTACATATTACTTGAGTGTTTGACATGTTTTAATACAAAATATAATTGTGTAAACAAGCCTTAAGCAATTCAACTCAATGTGGTTTAAATTTTTGATAATACAATCATATCACACTTGTTCAACAATAGCGTATTAACTCAGCATTTTTATTTTTTCACCTTTTTAAAAAAAAAAATCTACACGTAATATTCATATCTATCCGCTGTTAAAATATCGCGCTGTTTTGTCTACTTTTTGTTAATGAAACGGTTGTATTAAATAAATTAAATATTATTAAATAACATTTTTTGCCTCTACTGAAAATTTTAAAATTTTGAGTTAATGCCCTCTTTGTAATCATATTTAGTTTTTGTTTCTGTTTTAATTTGAACTTAAAAAATTGAGGTGGTCTTAATAAGCCTCTTTAATTTTTGGATGAAATTGTAATAAATAAAAACCTGTAGATAAATGGAAATTCAACAAAAAAAGCAGCTTAGAGGTGAAAACAAAAATAAGGAAATAACATTACACATTCAAATAACAATAAGTAAGTGAACACTTGTCCGTCTGTTAAAGACTGTATCAAATTTTGAGACATCCTAGACCAACCGGTGCACCGCGGTGTAAAGAAACCATAAGAGGTGTTGCTATTTACAACACATTTAAATCGTTACAAAAATATCATAAATATATACACATGAAGGAATACAAAAACATTACACAAAAAAAATTTAATATTGTCTATAATAATTAAATTCATATCAAATTCATGGAACCAAGCAACCAATTTTTTGATTTTGCACCTATTACCAAAAATTGATTACTGAAAAGTGTAAAATGGAAAATCTTGAATACTTTTTTCAATAAATAATATTTTTAATTTAAATTAAAAAAATTATCGAAAAACTTTGCCGATTCAAACAATGTGTTAATTGATTTAATTAAATTTATAATATAAATATAGCTCAGGTTTTAACAATTCCCAACAACAAATCTATTATTCAAGTATCAGTTATTTTATTTTAAACGAAAAAAATCAATCAAGATTTTTTGGTATTTAATTAATATTTGAATTAAACATTTATTTAAAAACAACTAGAATGCTTATTAAATCAAAATAAAATTTTTGATTTTCTTTCAACTAAAAAAATAATTGATTCTATTATCACATCAATTAAATGTAAATACTTTTTAAGTAATTTTTTCAATTGATAAAAAACTAATGATAATTGTTTCTGTGTAGAAAACAATAATTTGTCTTCTTTTTAAAAAAGGAAAGGGTATGTTTGTTTATGCATCACTGCGCTGCGTCAGCGATTTCAAATGTCTATATATTTATATCGGTGAAGTAGATGTGGACCAAAAAATTGTCAAATACTCCACGAAAATCATAGTCACACAAAAAAATTATAATTATTATTTTACCGGCATTAAAAAAAAGTTTGCTTTTCCGATGCAGCGCAGTGATGCATTTACTAAAATGTCGATTGTCAAAAAAATTTTATGCATCAATTTTTAATGATCTTTAATATTATAGACTAATGCACGTAAGAAATCCTGACAAAATTTTTAAGACAATAACAAAATTAAACATTTAGTAAAGTTATTTAAGCTAATCTGTATAATAGCCTACGCCATTTGAAACTATTGAGATGCATATATGTGCATAAGGGTGGGTCGATTTAAAAATCGCCCAAGTGACAAGAAAAATCATATTCTAGGGGTCAAAATAAGAAACTTTGCCCAAAGAGCCATACCTCTAAAACTAATTCTGATGTTCCTTATTTTGACCCAAAAGTCAAATTTTGAAAAATCCCACTTTGACCCATTCAAAGTGACCCAATCGAGTCTTAATGTATGACCGACCCCCACTAACTTTGGAGGCCGACCAAAAGCATACATATTTGTTATCTATTTTTTTTTAAGAAAAATCTGCAAGGAAAAAATCTGTTAAGTTAATTGGTTACGTATGAGTATTATTTAATTCCAATTTATTAACATGCATACGCCATGTGGTACAACTAATAAAGCAAACTTTAAAAAAAGCAATAAGCAAAAAAATAAGACTTTTTGTAAAAGTAGAGCTTTCTCTAAAGAAAGTCATGCAGAATTAGGCTTTTTTCTAAAATTCTTGGCTTGTTGTAAAATAGAGTGACTTTTTGTTAAAAAAAATTGATTTTTATAATTACTCTAACTCTCTTAAAAAAAAAATTTTATGAAAGCTTAGTGAAAAAAATTTCACTTTTTGTAAAAAAAAAGACACTTTTAGTGTACAAAATGTGATGGCGGTACGTATGTTGAATCATCGGGATGCATTGTTGGCACTGATGGCATAACGGTTGCTCCTTGCTCTTCTTTTTCCATCAAAAATGCATCGACTGTTAGTCTTCTCTGATTATGTCGATCGTGCATAAACTCTTTGAGGCGTGACTTTTTTACAATAAGTCACATATTTTTCACTAAAAGTGTCTTTTTCACAAAAAGTGAAATTTTTTTCACCACATTTTTTTTAGAAAGTTAAAGTAATTATAAAAATCAATTTTTTTTACAAAGAGTGACTCTATTTTACAACAAGCCAAGAATTTAAAAAAAAGGCTAATTTTACATCGACTAAATCGACTTAGAATATTTTTATTTTTTTTTTTTAAGTTTTTAAATTGAGTACTGTTCAACTTAAATTCTGTTAAATTTTCCAAGGTTTAATCAAGTGAATTAAACGTTTAATTAATTTAATTAATTGAAACTTTTCTTTAAACTGTTCCGTATAAAGCTGATCGTGTTGTAGTTGGTGTTTTAGCACGGTGAACTACCATCAACATGGTGACATTGACGTTCCTATCTTTGCGTATTGATTTTTGCGTGCTGTTATGTTGGATTTTTCTTGCTGTTTTTGGTGCTGCCATCTGCTGATGAGAAGTGAATTCTTTTTGTATTGATGTGTATGAGAGGTGCCACGCCTATTTGTAAATTTACAAATATTTATAGCTTAATAGTAGTACTCTGTTCCAATTTGTGAATCTTGTTCAGCAACATCTATTATTTCGTACGAGAAATTTGACATGTATAAATAATACCTATTTCGCGAGTTTGCACAATTTTACATTTTTGATTTCTCAACGTATGCGACATTGTTTTGCGTTATTAATCAAAACCCACATGTATTAAATTAAAATTGAATAAAAATTAAAGTAAATACAAATGAAAAACTGATACCGGTTCTGTTGTTTATGTTTTCCGTTCTCATTTAATATTAAATTAAATTTTTTTTTATTTGCTTAAAATTCCACGTGAAATAAATGCTGCTGATATTATTTCGCAGTTGTCCAAAAATTCCGCACAAGTTTTTTTCATATGAATTTTGACAACATTTCACGTGAAATGTCAGAGTACAAGGATAATCAGGAAATTACTGTTAAATTTCGGGAAAATCGGTTCTGTATCATAGGAGTCTATAGGGAACCAACAAACAAGCGCTTTTAAATTTTTATATACATACATACATACATATGTACATAGATACGAGTAGATTTTACGAGTTAATTTTTCAGAATTGGGTTGTTAATATGCCAAACTAATAACCAAATTCTAAAAAAGTTTTTGCAATCTAATTTGAAATATTTCTCAACTAAATAGACAAATAAGAAATAAGAAAATTAATGAGTTTATAAAACTGTTGCTTGATTGCAAGGTGAAATAATATACCAAATCTTATTACCTGTAATGCTCTAAGGTATTATAATTATAAATGATTGCTTATGTTTTTAATCGCTTAAATAAAAGACAACTTATAATGATTTAATCTTCCTACTGAGTCTTCAAACATAAACTGTTAAATCAAATCATTAAAAGCTTTTAACATTTAAAATACATTGCATTTAATGTTTTTAGTTTTGTATTTTTTTCTTTACTTTACATTGTTTGTTAAATTTTTTTTTTTTTTTTTTGTAAAACTTTAAAACCTTCTTTCAAAGAGTCTAGACAAAATGAGCTGTAGGCCATAAATATGTCTTGAGAGCCGACAGTCTGTTGATGGTATTGCAAGGGCAAACAATTTAAGAAATGCGCCAGAATTTGTTTCCTTTTCTGTGATATAAAAAGTAAATGAAAGTATTCAAAATGCTATTTAAAACATTATAAAATATTAAAAAAAAATATTTAAAAAAAATCTTAAAATTATATTTTAAAATCAGACAAATAATAATATTTCTATAGAAAACTATAAATTTCAATTGAAAATTGCATAACTGCTGCCTTTTATTAAAGCGTATGTTATTTTTTCAATTTTTCTATCAAATAAACTCTTAAATAAAAATAAAATTATTCAATGGGGTGTGTATGGGACTGACTATTTGTATGGCGAACATTTGCACTTAGCCCTTTTACATATGAAACAAATACACGCAGAGAAAAAAATACATATTTTCCCAAATAATTTTGGTCAATCATAATGCTAAAATTACTATGGTTGCTTCAATTCCCAACGGTTGCTAAATATGATTGAACTCAAGTGAGCTATGCCTTAATCAGCTGCCTTGTTAACCTCATATTAACCTATGATTCCTTCTAGCATGCCTGTTATTACCTTAATCATGTTTTGATTCGATTGTCTCACCTAGGCTGCTATCGGACTTGTTGTGCGCTCCTTAAGAAGAAGAAACATGGGGAATTTAGGTGCCACCACCTATGGGGAGGGGTTAACGTCCGGCGCTAAGAAACCCAGTTTCCCGGACGTTATTCCTTAAGATTTTCCAGTCAACGTTCCTCAGGGATCCAGACCCAACATGGCATCGCTACCGAGGTGTTTGGATCGTTATTCGCGAAGGCCTGACTGTAGCAGAGGAAGTGTTCTAGTTTCTCGCTGTTCTCCCAACACGCTTTACACTCGTCAGATTCCGCCCGTCCAAATTGGTGTAGTTGTGCCCGTAGTACTGCATGACTCAGGATACGCACCATCATACTAACATCGGATTTACTCCCGTTGAGGAGGCTTTTTGCCCTCCCCTCGCCTGTGCTACCCCATAAAATCTTAGTGGTCCTACCCACAGTCCCACCGTTCAACTGGCCGTGTGGGTCTCCCTAGCCCACGTCTTCAAATCTGCCTTCGTTGCCCCAAACGGCCTCGCATTCACAAGACTAACTGCCTCGAGTTCTCTTCCCCCAAAAGCGAGTATATTGGCTCTTTCATTTGCGATTATCCCCGAGTGGCCTCCCTAGAGTTTAATAAGATCCTGGACCTAACTTTATTAACTGATAACGCCCTTATTGCCCTTTGGCTGTCGGTAAATATGTCAGCGTCCACCCGCCCCATATTCGATTCAACCCATCACACACATTCCGTAATAGCACGGACTTTCGCCTGGAAGCTTGTGTTGTGAACCGGAAGTCGGTAGAATATCTCAGTTTCCGGATTCTCAACATGGACCCTATACCCGTTTTATTCTCCAGTTTAGAGCGGTATGTGTAGAAAAATTTCCCCAAAGCCGTTTGCCCCAAAGTTTCACTCGAACATGATCCTGTATCGGGTCTCGCAGTTTCCGACAATTTCCGTCTCTGGTTTTCGGTCGGGCATGTCCGGTGAACATGTATATCTAATCAATGTGTCCAATATACACTGATGACGTGACCTGTAGTCACCTTTATATAATTCGCAGAGAGACAAGAGCCGTTCGGCCTTAGTTGCCGCTTCGTATCTCACCTGCGTTTTGATCGGGGGTATATCCAACAGTGTCTCCAGAGCCTTGGTTGATGTGGTTCACATCGCGCCACTTATTTCCAAGCAACATGTATGCTCTGTCCAACGAGGTCCACCAAATTACAGAAGCGTAAGTTAGAGTTTGTCTAATCACGCTTCTGTAAAGCCAGTGTGCCATAGTTGGACTTAAGACCTATTTCGGTCCTATGGCATTTTAATGTCGACAATCGGAGGTGGGATTGCGGCATTAACACATACATATAAACAAACATCAATAAATGAACTCCAGCAACCATTTAACAAATATAATGTCACAACGTCTGCATATAACACTAATCTTGTGAGTATAATATGGTTGGAAAACTTCCTGTTAATATTATAGTTTAACCATAATCATATAACAAAAATTTGTTTTTCTCTAAATGTACTCCAGAAAAGTTCAGTCAATCGTTAAATGTTCATTATGTTGTAAAAACAAAAATGGCAGTGTATATTTGTTGTTGCGTTGTGTTGTTTTATTTTTGCAATCATTGAACATATCCATTTTAACATACTCTGCAGATGTTCGGTCGATGTATATTCACACATTTGCAGGCAATCATACCAGCGAAGGCATAAATGTTGAATGCCTGCTTTTTTTGTTTGCAAATTCAAATCATGTACGTAAATATATACCCTATAGTTCTGAAAATGACAATATCCACTATTTAATAGAATTCCTCTATACAAAGTTGAACCTTTAAATTTCTTAAAGTGTTATACATATCGGAGCATTATAACCATTTGCATTACAGTGATATTATAATATGTGTAGGTTATCTCTTCTGTGTCTTGCTTTAGAAGACGATCCAGTTGCAACTTATTAAATAATTCTCCCAATTTTTTAAGGAACTACATTAATATTAAAATTAAAAAAAAAATCTTTGTTTTTTATGTATATTTTAATATTTAAAAAAATTAAATTTCATTTTAAAAAACATTTACTTGTTAGCACATTAAGAAAGGTGATTAGTAAGATAATTCAAAATACTTTACAAATAACATACATAATTGTAAAGGGAACAAAAAAAATTACATGAAATTCATGTATTACTATCGCTATTGTGTATTAATAAAAAATATGAGAGAAAGTGAGAACTGTAAAAAAGCCGATTTACTGAACAACCTCTTTGTAATTTCCATATGAAGCGAAATGTGGTTACTAGTAGAATGAATCCCAATAATTTTTAATTTTTTTTTTTTTTTTTTGAACACGAACTTCAGTGAATAAACATTTCAATGTGTTTATGAATGAAGTTGTTCATGCAGCCCTTTACCTTTAATAGGCAACCTACATATATTATTACATTTTGCGCATTTTACATACCCAGTGTGAAAACTCAGAAGACTTTCTTACTACAGGCCTTATTAAAGGCCTGCATAAAATTTGTTTGATTAAATTACCATTCTTACCTAACTGCTAAGCAATGCCTCATAGAAGGCATCGGCTCTCCCGCATAAAAGTTAAGATACACATTCCACACTCGCTTCTATGAGAAGGGAGAAGAGAAGGAGTAGCATTGTTTGTTTTGTTTTTTTGCCAAAGCAAAAATAGAAGAATTATTTTTTTTATCCAGTTTCCTTCCTTCTTTTTCCCGCTGGTTGTTAATATTGTTTAATTCTCTACAATGTGTGTGTAACGTACGTGATAAAAGATAATAAAAGAGAAAACACGGCGCCATGAATTTTCAGATCGCAGCTTTAAAGGAAAAAGAAGAAAGAAAATGTTTAAAATTATTAAAGAAATAAAAATAGAAATTTCCAGATATCTCAAGAATAATTAACCTTAAGTTTAAACAATAAGGCCAAACGTCTTAAACGTCTTAAGCCAAACTTTTACGTTTGTACAAACCGTTTGTCTTGTTAATTAAGGTGTTTGCTTGTTTGCACAAACGTTTGAAGCGAGTTTGTACGAAAAGCCAAAATATTTAATTTTTTAAAAAACATGTTGAATATTTGTCAAAAAGCTTGCGCTTCCTAGGGCTAAATTTATATAATCACCTGAGCTACAGGGTTTCAAGTGCATTATATTGTCTATGTATGGAATTAAAAAAAAAACAGCAAGCGAAATTACTAGCACTGGTATTAAGCTTTTGCCACACACTTTATGTAGCACGAGGAAATATGTATGTATGTCTGTGCTAAAGTTTATGAAAAACTATTAAAATTTAATGCTGAACTGAACACACAAACAAAGACAGATGTGGTTGGTATTTAAGTTTATATTTATCTAAGAGTAAATGTACATACAAAACGGCCTGGGACGAAAGCACAGATTGTTCTCATATTTCTACCTTCCAAATTGACGGGATCGAGTGAACAACAATCGTTTCATAATCAACTATTTGCTGCAACAACGAATAAACATTTCCAGTAATTTCTGTTTGCGTCTGTGTGAATAAACAAATTGCAATTGGAGGTCATTATTTGCGGACCAATGACCAGATAAAATGGATTGTTTGTAAATGCATGCGAATACATTCAAACATTTAGAAACAATTGGGAAAAATTGCATTTGGCTTTAAAGCCTTTTAGGTTATAATAGTATCAGTTTCGTAGCTAGAGATAGAAAGAAATGTTAGGGATTTTTGTAAAAAAAAGAGAGAGAGATTAAAAGACTTGGAAAAATGCCCAAAAATATTTTCAGTTATCAAATTTATTAAAAAAAAAAATATTCAATGCAAGGGAATATAATAAAGTTTTCATTACATTCGATAAATAAACAGCTGCTAAACAGGGCACAAGTTGTTGCAATTCTTCTACAAGATTCTCTTGCATTATAAAAAATATCTTAAAATAAGAATCTTAAGTGCTATTTAACTTTTAAATTTATCTTTCACTTTAAAAAAAATCATTTAAAAAATACAAAAGGAAAAACAGTCTTCATGAAATGACTTTCTTGTTAATTTCGATTTTCTTTCAATATCCTTCAAATTAATACATTAAATTTAAATGAAATCTGCAATGATTTACCAGTTCTAGTGATAATAATACGGATGAGTTTTATTAACTTTTATTTTTATTAAAAAATTAGCTGAAAGGGACTTTTAATGCACACTAATTTGTCAATAACTGCAAATATTTTTTCAAGACTTTTAATGGGCCACAATTTCTCTTCAATTCTGAAAATGACTTTACAATTTTTTTTTAATTCTAATACAATGCGTACTCTCCAGATTCACAATGATAGCAATGTTTTAACTGGGTTTTCGCAATAAAAGCAACAATTTTGTTCACAAGCATACACATTAATACAGGTGTGTATAAATGTTTTTTATCGATCAATATTCAGCAAGGCTATTGAGTAACTAACATCGCGCCATGCATATACGAGCCAAAAATAAACAAAAATTTAGTTCTTATCATTGACACACAATTTAAGAACATCCGCCTATATATTTCCATAAAAATGCGATAAATGTCTGGGCAGACTTAGTTGTACCACTTTGCTCCAAATAATCCTGACACCTTCTCGGGTTAATGTAAAAAAGTATTTGCAAATTTTGCCCGAAACAATATTACATATGAATTATTATCTTCAAACATATTGTTAAAACCTTCATACAGAACTTATGAAAATAATTAAAGACGTCAATTACAAAGTTCAAATCTTTGCCAACAGAAATATTATAAAAATTTGGTGGCCTAGAGTAGTCACCAAAAAACAGTTTCTTCAAATCACCGGTGAAGACAATATCAACAATCAAATAAAAAGAAGAACATACAACTTTTGCTCGAAATACACTACGAAGCCCGTACAACGCAATTTGCGATAAAACACCCAAATGGAACCCGCAAGGTTCGAGGTAACCGGGAAAACCAAAGACAATATGGAGGCGAACAATTCTTTCTGAGTCCCGAAAATCGTTCAACGAACTAAAGCACATCGCAGCAAATAAACAGACATTAAGTTACTACGTATGCAGCCTATGTTCCCGAAGGAGTTTGTTGAATTTTTATATCAATTAAAAATTTATACAAATTGTTGCTGAAGTTTATTTTTTTTTTAAAAAACTTCAATTACATTTTATTTTAAAACATGAAAGGAATTAAAATGATATACTTTGCGAAAAAAATTAGATCGAAGAAATAACCAAATTGTTGCACCTATTGTGAATGCCCCTTAATTTATTTAAATTTAGACTGGATTTTCATTTCGTACTTTTCGCCTTCTTAATTTAAAGACGTAATTATTATTGTAACGGTTATTGTTTATAATATTAAAACAGATAATATGACAAAACTCTTTTTAATCATAGTTCCAGAGCAATATCATCTATTGCTTGAGAATCAAAACATATTATCTCTTTATTCGTATAATGCTACACTCCTAGAAAAATGCATCTTCATATTGATGATACGCTAACATCAGAATTGTTACATCAATGTTATTACAAATGGCATCAAAAAAAAAGTTCGTCCAATGACGAACGTCATCCTAAAATTTTGTCATATATTATGCGTCATCTACGCTATAACTACACTGATAGAAAAGGCGTCATAATGCTGATGTATTTTGACATCAGTACCGACAAACTGTCATCAGTGCGATGACAAACTGTCGTCAGTGCGATGACAAACTATCATCAATGCGATGACAAACTTTGTTTGTTGACACCTATATATTATTAACATTTGTTTCATGTTTAAAAGGTAAAATTAGAAGCGAAAATTCCCATATTCTATTTTTTCAAATTATTTATTTAAATACATCAAATTTTTTCAAGTAGAATTTTTACGAAAACAATATCGGCATGCTGCTGGTATCATTTAATTGAGAGTCCTTCTGTTAACAAAGGGCGGAATACAACAAAAGTGAAACATGTGTAACGGGTAAGTAAATAATGATTTTCTTTTAATTTGACTTAAGGCCAGTCACAATGACTCAATTGTATGATAGTTTGTCATCGCACAGATGACATGCTTTATAAAACCGACTACGATTCGTCATTTCTGTGATGTCAATGTGTCATCCCACTGATGACGTAATTTGAATTGATGAGGCGTTAAGGCGAAGACACTTGTCATAGTATTGATGTCAAAAGACATCAGCGTTACGACGCCGTTTCTATCAGTGTAGTTGTCAATCATATTAGCCCTACTCTCAATCTTCTGCAAATGGCCTGACATCGTAGTATTTGCATACTAGAATTTGTAGTATATTGATGGTTGTTTCGCTGACTGTCAGCAATCAGGTGAGAATTTCGTTGCTTGCAACAATCATTGTAAACTAAATAAAAGACATCATTGACAATTGATAAAAATATTAACAATTGCAAATATTTGCAATCTCAAATGATTGCGAGGACTTTGCAAAGGTATGATGTTAACTTAAATTATTTGTGAGAGTCACACAAATAGAGAGTCATAAAAAAGTAATAAAGCTAAATTTAAAATTTCTTAAACCAATTATAATATGATCAAGGATTATCATTATATGATTGTGGTGACTGTACAAATACAACATTTGTACAAATTACAAACTTCTCTTTTAAAAAAACATTGCACCAGTAATCATTGCGAGTCAGAACTATAATTTCTGTACTATTAAGTAGCAAATGGCTTAAAAAACTTTACTGGCACCTGTAGGGGAAAAGTACCGTTGTTGGAAAAAAATAAAATATTATAACGAAACAAAATCTCACTCCAGCTTATAAAACTACAGTGATAATGACTTCATAATAATTGGATTTTCTCTTTTAATTATCATATTTTTTGAAATACTTTTTTATATGCATTTACACAGGATATGCTACAAACATATGCATTTCAATGATAATGTACACATACGCGTAAGCTCATTCTTATTTTTGTTTTTTTTTTTCTTTTTGTAGTTGTGGTATAATATTTTCATACAAAAATTAATTCAACAGGAATTCGTACGAATATTTGTATTATTGATTTTTACTTTTCCAAATAATTTTCATAAATGTACTGGAATAAATGTACAATAAATATTTGTGTAAAAAATAAATGAAAATTAAAACTTTATTCTCATTCATATAAATATATTTATAATCGTTGGAAATAATATAAAGTTGCTTTTTATTCAGTCAATCAAATGACGTGCAAATAATATTTTAGTTCGTTACTTAAATATCAGTAGTTTCTGATTTTACTTTGAAATTCTATAGAAAGCCAATAAATGGGCGAAAAAAAATTTTCCATTAAAGCCACACAAAATTACTCTGTATTTTATACAAAAAGTGTATTTGTGTATTTGCAACACTATAGTTACTTTACTTATGTGATAATTACCGCAACTTTATAATGGATATGGTAAATGTATTTATGGGTACTTTCAATTAAGACTGTTCAGCTTGTCAAATTTTTCAAATCTGTTATTTCCCAGCAAACACTTAGCAAACACTTAGAATTGCAATTACTGAACAACTAACTTTTCAATGAGTAGTACTTCATACCATTCGCATTACATAGAAGAAGATTAGTAATGGCTGATTTTTGTATGGGATTTTCCCAGTTTGGAAGACTGTTTTCTGCTGACAATAAGCGCTTCTTTTAACATAAAAAACATGCAAACAAAGCACTCCTAAAGCGCTTTTTTAAGGGCTAACTATATAAACATATTCATTATTGTTTTGCTTTTACTTGTTTAAATGCATTTTTTCAATCATATTCGAAAACCATAATATATTTTTATTTTTTTTTTTCGCTTTTAAGCCTTCTTCGTTGTCAGCACTAAAATAGCAGCTTTTTGTATATTTTATTCATTATCATTTACTGCTGTATAAGAGCTCTCTTATTGAAGCGCTCAATTATGCTCTTTTTCTCTTAAGTGCTTCAAAAAAAAAGAATTTTTTACTGGGATATTTGTTCTTACAGTTAATTTTTTTTTTTTGATTTGTTATAAATGAAGAACAATTTGCAACAGATTTGAATATAAAACATTTAAATACTTAATTGATTTTGATATGTAAAAATTGTAATAAAAACTACACTACTCAATCAACCAAACGATATTGTAACGATATCGTCTAGGTAATATATGATATCGATCTTGTATCATAAACGATAGTATTTAAATTGTATCTTTCCTTATAATATCGTTTTTCCCATGAAAATAGAATATCGCTTTTGCAATCATAACGTTCTCTGGTTTATTGGGTATTAAAAATTATCTTAATTCAGGGGTAGTCACATTTTGCATTAGAAAGATAATTAAATTAAAAACACAATTTGTTTTATAAATTCAATTTTATTGATACCAATGTGAAGTTCCTATTTATAAACGAACCTGAAAATGACTTATTTAACTCCCTGGGCCCTGTTTATCCAAACAACAAATTACAAATCTACAAGTTGCTTTTTTAAGGTATTTTATTTGTAGAATTGTAACTTGTAGTTTTGAGAAACAGGGCCCTACTTAAAAGCGAATGTGGTAATGACTTACTTAACCCCCTATTTGTAAGCGAGGGTGGTAAGTACTTGCCTCCAATGATATCACCGTGTTAAACTAATGAGTTAAAATGCCGGTGAAGAGAAGTTGTATTAAAGCAATTCCATATGAAAACGATCAAAATTGGCAAATTTTTGGACGACCCCTCTCCGATTTTAAAATAAATAGTCTCAATCGATTGCCCAGCAAAAAATAATGTACCTACATATTTTTTTTTTTTTTATAGTGACTGGTTTAGTGGTGGTGTACACCACTGTCATGTGACAAAAAAACTACTAAAGCGATCGCAACGAGTGATAGCTCGTTGGAAAGGTATTGAATCAGGCTTTAATTGAAAAATAAAATTTTCCTAATTTTTCTTAGAAATTTACCTTTACATTTTCCCAAGAAAATTAAATTTTCCGATTTTCCACAGAAGCTCCTAAATTTTCCGGCTAATTTTTTTTTTTTGGATTCCTCATAATTTTTGCTTTAATAATCAGCAATAAAAAAATGGGCCCCGACTCCTTGTTTGGACAGGAGAAGAGCATTTAAGAGACCACCTTGTTAAAAATACATTTTAAAAATTATTTTACAGTTAAAAATACATTTATGAAGAAAAAATCTTTCTTATTTTGCTGCTTATACTTAATTACAATATTTATTAAAAATTTCAATTGTCTTGGCATCATTATAAAATTAAAGTAACTTTAAATTTAGCACGTCGGCAGACGAAGAGTACCGCTTTACATTAATTGACATATCAGAAATATTTGGTATGAAGCAATGAAACTTTTGCGTTCCAGTTATAGTTTTGACATTATTATATCTGTTTTGAATTCGTCGCTCCATGGCATCGTGTTCTTTTTGAGTGCATAAAACTGTGTTAATGGCAATTTCCTTGCTTTGAATCCACGAAAACAAATGTTGTACATTTAAGATCTGGTCAGTATATGGCCTTTGCAAACTTGCCTTAGTCGCCATGCGTTTTAGGGTTCCCCCTAACGCATCGCATGGGCCCTTACCGTGGGACGTCGCGAAAAAGTGCCACTTGACCTTGCAGTTTTGTTCTTCTTCAATTATGCAAAGATTGTAAAAATTTTTTTTATTCTTGTACTGAGAAGCTCTATAGCCACTGTCTGAGAAAAACGTTACTTTGTCGATTGCATCGAATTTTGATCTTAAGAATTCAAACAGTTTCATTTGAAATAAATAAACGGACACATAATTATGAGCTAAGCTCTCCGCGACAACAACAAGGCTTACGGTCTGTAGTTCGTTATCTTCGTTTTTGAAATAAATGCAAAAAGGATGCACCGTGCACTGGTCGTTTGCCCAGTAATAAGCCTGAATTTCATCCTGAACGAGAAAAGTGTAATTCTCGGCAAAGTCGCTTATCACAATGAATTCATTTTGGGCTAATTTCTCCTTACTTTCCTTTAGAAATTTCGATTGCATCTCGGATATGAAATGGTGCGCCTTCAGTTCATTCAACTTGAATCCGAATTCCTCGATGAATTCCGGAATCTGCTTTACCACGGTCTCAAGGGAACATCTGCCGCTGCTAATTATCCACTGTTTGAAATGCAGCTCCTGAATTAACAGCTGTTCAAACTTTTCCGCCAAATATTGCTCTAGCTCGTCAATCTTCGGACAATTGTCGCATTTGGACAGATGACAATTTTCCGTGGGGTATGCGCACAACGACTTCGACAGGAGGTCCCTATATGTTTCAATTTCACCGTGAAATACTTTCAATTTCTTGCATGGAAAGAAAATTATTTGATGTTTTGATGAAACATGCAAACGCAGACTGAATGCGTTCCGTGCCTGTCTAATGCCAGCACGCATTCTTTTGGTCGTAGGATGGCAAACTTAGAAAATCCGACTTTTTCTGCTGGGTATTTCTCATTGAACTGATGGTATGCATCTTCACGTGTGATAACATAGTCACGTGTACCTGGGCAGGCGCGGCTGTTGTCATCATTGCAGTAAAAATCTTGAATCAATTTCACCGTTGCTTCGCTGAGGGTCCTTGAGCCAAATTTCTTGGTGGGAGTCGCCAATATGCCTTTCTGTCGAACTAATTCTTTGCTTCTTCTCGCGATGTAAAAAGATCTTTGAAACTGTTCAAAAATCTTGCGTATAGACCATGATTGAGGCAGCACAGATAAAATGAGATATTTCTCCGGAAAAGTGGTCGCTAAATTGAATTTTCTTTTCAACTGCTCAATCATTTGTTTGCCGTCATCAACGTCATCTGCTTGACTGCATTCGTTATCAGAGCCTTCATCAAATATTGTCGCGATTGCACTCATAACCTTGCCTTTTTTCTCTTTCCTGTATGTTTCACTTCGCAACTTTCTTTTTCTAATAGGCGTTTCACCTAAAGTGGTAATAGCCTCATTCAAAGGACTCAAAGACATATTGACCATCGGAATGTCTGCCTCACTATCAGATGAAACATTTTGTTCACTTGTCATTTCACTCTCGGATTGTGGCTGCATTTGTTTCAATGCATTTGCTTGTTGAGACAAATCGATTTTACACTTGGGGCAAATGAATTCTGCTTCTTCACCGTATTGTATATTTAATTCATTCATGTATCGCTTCGAAACACCAGTTAATTTTAATACTTTTATCTTTTTCGAACGATGTCCACTCTTGTTAAACGGATTGCAGCAAAATTTATTCATTTTACTTTAAATTGTCTTTACAGCTTCACTCTTTACTTTACAAAAAAAAAACACTTTAACACTTTCACGTTTAGTATTCAACTGAAATTTGACTCAGAGTGTGTGAAGTATTTATATTTATTTTTTGGTAAAAAATAGGTAAAAAAATAAGCAATATTTGCTTTTCTTTAATAGGAAAATTTGCGTGAACTACTGGTCATAAAATGTTTTTTAAAAGGGACTTAATTGGTTACTGCCAATAAGCCGACCACAGGTCATAAAATGTTTTGCAAATTTTTTAAATTACCAGGTAATAAATATTTCGCCATATTTATGGAAAATCCGTGTTTTATGACTTGTTTCTGCACGTGTCATTTTAGGCGAAATATTTATTACCTGGTAATTTAAAAAATTTACAAAACATTTTATGACCTGTAGCCTCAGTCGGGTTTGGTGTGCCATTACATGCCACTGCTGATATTATCCATGGATTTATGGCCGATCTTGTGAAGGCAGGCAGACCATATTCACTACACACTCAACTTGGGGCTCATAAAAAAAAAATTGATTTTTTCTTCATAAATGTATTTTTAACTGTAAAATAATTTTTAAAATGTATTTTTAACAAGGTGTTCTCTTAAATGCTCTTCTCCTGTCCAAACAAGGAGTCGGGGCCCATTTTTTTATTGCTGATTCTTAAAGCAAAAATTATGAGGAATCCAAAAAAAAAAAATTAGCCGGAAAATTTAGGAGCTTCTGTGGAAAATCGGAAAATTTATTTTTCCTGGGAAAATTTAAAGGTAAATTTCTAAGAAAAATTAGGAAAATTTTATTTTTCAATTAAAGCCTGATTCAATACCTTTCCAACGAGCTATCACTCGTTGCGATCGCTTTAGTAGTTTTTTTTTTAAACAACTTTCAATGAGTCGTCCAAAAGGTGATCGCTTTCATATGGAATTGCTCATTAGCTTTTTAACTCATTACTTTGCAGTGTAAGTTTTTGCTGTATTATTATTAAGGTACTAGTCCATGTAACTTGTATGACAAAGATCTTTTATATCAAGAAAAATGATTGTCATCTTATTGAGGCAAAATTTAAAAACAATATGTTTGCAAACGCAGTAGCTCTTCCAACTTAACTGCCTGTTTTTAGAAAATTAAAGCAAAATTTCTTGTGAAAAAATAGATTGAAATACGAAAATTTGTTTTTGATTTTAATATAAGGGCAATTCACAAAGAGTTCTATTATGTGATATTGGTTGTATATGCTATAATTTTATGAAAGTAGCATTCATTAAATTATAGCAAATACAACCAATAAGACACAATAGACTACTTTGCGAATTGTCTAAATTTCTCACACGAAATATTGTTTTCATTTTCTAAAAACTGGCAGTTAGTCTCAAGCATTTGCGTTCCAAATTCAGGACTGCCAGTTTACGGTTACAAACAATTATACGTGAAAATGATCACATGTAGATATTTTAATTTGAAAGGACTTTGATTTAACCATCATCATTACAGTGAACGGTACTGTTCAATAAAAATAAATTTTTTTGAACCTCATTAAAGGGTACTTCACACTTTAACACAAGTATTTTGAGGAAAATACAAACCTGTCATGATAAGTTGTTATTGTTTTTAAAAAAATTTCAAACTAAAATTATATCAAGGGCTTCACTTTTTGTCAAAATATTAAAGGCTTGTGTGATAGTGTAAAACGGCTTTAAGCGAAATAGAATGAATAAATAGCCTTGCGAATGCTTCAATAAATAATAATCATAAATATATTTAAGGCATGTTTGGTAAATCTGGTACAATTGTACTTCTATTGATACTGTTTGATCTTAAAAGTACGAGCCGTAGATCCTATGAAGGAAAATTTAAATAATCTCCTTCTAAACCACTATCAATTAATATCATACGCCTTTTTGCCGATACCATTTTTACCGATACCGATACTCAAAAATAAATATTGGCAATACCGATACCGATACGAATATTAAATTTAAATTCAAGGTAAAATTTAATAAAGTAAGTCGATTATGGCCCATAGGCAAAGTTACTGAAATTTAATAAATTAATTAATACAATTGACAAAATCAAGTAGAATAAGTTTTTTATTATACAAAATTATAGTGTTAGAGATAAATGCATAGAAAAAATTAAAAATTGTCTCAAATCACCAAATTTATACCAAATTCACAGAATCAAGCAAACAATTTGTTGATTTGGCACCCATTACCAAAATGATAATATTGATTACTGAAAATTGTAAACATTTAAAATTTTGAATATTATTTTTTTAATAACTGATATTTTTAGTTTTAATTAAGAAAATGATTAAAAAAATTTCATTAAATATAGCTCAGGTTTTGACAATTAAGATTTTTTGTTATTTAATTAATATTTTAATTAAAATATTATCTTAAAACAACTAAAATGTTAATTAAATTAAAATTAAATCTTTAATTTTCTTTCAACTAAAAAAATAATTGATTAAATTATCACATAAATTCTGTAGCAGAACCACAGCGGAAGATGGACAGTGGCTCATCCTCCTCTGATTTTCTTATAATTTTTTCACAAACGCTCCAAAGGCCGTTTAAGACTTATCAGAACTTTTACTAAGTGTAGGGGTGACCGTGCCTTCCACAATATCAGGCATAGTCACAGTAGCTCAGTAAGATGTTTTTTTTTTCAATATAATTGAATCCGATTGTCTCTAAAATATTTGAAGAATTTTAGATCCACAATAGGTTTTATTATTGTCTAAGCCCTCAAATCTTTCATTCAGAACTAACGCTAAGTCAGTCACTAATTTTTGGGGCTCTGAACTATTCTCAATCTTACTTCATTCATTTATTATATTTTCTTATAACGTTCGAAAACTGTCGACCAGCGGAATAATGGCAGACCAGGTTGCAGTGGCCTTACTTTTGGATTTTGTAGCCTCTTCGAGGTAACCCAAAATTTTCAGCAAAATTTTGTTTATTCTCACAAAGTTCTCATTAAAAATAAACCAGAAAATTTGTAAATGTTCAAAATTTATACGTTTTTTGTACTACAAATACATAAAATACTTAAGCTACGGTCGCACTTGTCAAATATTTGACGAAAAATTGGAACCAACGGGCAAACTAAAATATGATTTCCTTTAATTCCAATTTTTATTTTGTTTATAATGCCAGAAAAGATAAACTCACTGTTTTATTGTTGGAATTCTATTAAAGCTTTGATAGCGTTGCAAATAAGACATTTTGAGTGTTTGTAATTCTCATTTACTCTGCAGTTTTATTTAATAATATTTTTGGCTCTTCTAAAATTTTTTTGGGAAAACCGTTTGCTGATGATCTGGCCTTAGCAACCAGTGAAATGCGCATAGAAACAGCTTATCCTCCAACAATAAATTTCAGTATTTTTATCAATTATAAAAAAGGGAATTAAGCACAATAAATAAAATTTTTTAATGAAAATGATACCACATTTTACATAAAACAGTTTTTTGCTATGTCTAGCAGTTTAATTAGTTTTAGTTTGTGATATTAAGACCATGTTGAATCTCACTCACTATTAACAAAACTAGTGGTTATGCTTATTTGGTCAAATATTTAATAAGTGTGATCGTAGCCTTAGAAGTGAGAAAACATTTCACTACTATGGCGCAAAGCACAACGACTAAAGCTGGAGGTTCACACTACGCGATCAATTCGTTGAGGCGTTTAATCATCTGTCAAAAAAGTAGAATCAGTGTAAAATTGCATTGACAAGTTACACAGCAAACGCGTATAATGCTTATACGTATAGTACGCATTAAGTGGGACTACTTTACACATTTGCATGTGTCTTGAAAAAAGTTCAAGAAAGTAGCAAACGCAAAGAACGCGTGGTGTGGAACTTCATCTAAAGAATTAAAAGAAACAATTTATTATTCTGTTTTGATTTTATGTTCTGATTTTAAATGTGTTATTTCATTTAGTTGTTATGCAAAAAAAGCAGTGAAAATGAAATTAACAAAAGTATCGGCGTATCGACAATAAAATATCGCTGATACCGATATTTTAGCCAACCTGAAGTATCGCCTATATATCGGTTTCGGTATTTGTTACATTCCTACTAATAACCATCCAACACTTTTCCAGTAAAACTGAAGCATAATCTATTGTTTAATATTTTTAACTTCCTCGACTTATGTTTGCTGTTTCTGTCACTTGACATATTTAAAAAGAAACACATTTTTGGTCTTCAATTCAAACCAGTAGAGAATTTTAAATCTGAATTTGATGTCAAATCAATCACTTTTATACACAATCTTTTAAATTGTTAAGTCCTACACTTAAAAAATTCGTATATGTATGCTTTTTGAAAAACTACAAGTCTAAGCATATGACTTTAATTACCAAATAACGTTAAAAAGTCCTTGAATAAAGTGAAATTAGTAAAAAAGACCCAAAAAATGTATCACAGCCTTTTTCAAATTGCTATGTGTACATTATCTTAAATTACTTAAAATGTATTTTGTACTTATTTTTAATTTTGGGTGGATGGTATCAAAGATTTGGCACAGATGAATATTGCATTTGTTCTGGTTTTTGTTTCGTTGTATTGCAATAAAACAAAAATTTTAACATGATTGCACACTTGACATTTGTGTAAATTTTTTAATTTCTTTTTTTGCAAAATCACCAGAAAAAAAGGTCTCTATCCAAACTGAATTTCATAACCGCAATTCTTTCAAATTTTTATACGACACACAAACATTTATATGACTTGTAAATGGGTACTCGGTAGCCAAAATGAAGGGAATCTATTTCATTGAAAAAAAAATTCTTTTGACAACATTTCAATTGATAATTGACCCTTGACCCATGTCAGAGTGTAAGTGAAACTCCAAAAAAATATTTCATACAATTATAACAATAAAAGAAATGATTGAAGAAACAACAGAAAAGGATTTTCTAAATTCATGAGTATTTTCATTTTGAAAGTGTTCAGGGCTGAGATACGAAAGTTCTTTCTATTATCATCATCTTTCTTGTTAACACTCTAGACGAACAAGAGGATGGGAGGCTGGGTGTTGTTTTAACATAAAATTATGTTTGTAAGCGGCAGAAGGGTTATGTTGTCCCAAGAAAGTGTCTTTTACAAGTACATATTATGTTAAGGACATTTGATGTAAATTATGACCTCAACTTATAAGTTTGATAATAAATGTCAATTTTTTTCCAATGCAAAGTTTGCAAAACGTAAGACAAAATAAAATTCATTCCAAGAAACGCTTTTAATCGCTATGTAAAATATATAGACAAGAAAATTTGCAATAAAAGCACACAGAGAGAAAAATTATACAAACTGTATGATATGAATTCAACAATAAAAATATAATATTAATCATTGTTATGATTGCCACAACTATAACATCATAGAAAACACATTTTCCACTTTCATAATTAAGATCAGTATTAAATTTCACCCACAAACCACTTAAAAATGAAACCGGGTAATTATGTAATTGCTCAACGGCGGACGTTATTCAATCATAATATTGTAGCGGTGAAATAATTTAAAATTTAAAATTTCATTATTTTTTGTCGTGTTGTCTCCGTAAATTAACTATTCCGCCATTACCGATATTCAGTGTTCGATGCAAATGGTCTTGTGAAAGGACAAATGTAAAATATCGTAGCATTTTTTATGAAATCTAAACGCAACTCTGTGTTTTCTTATTGAGTTTTACAAAATCGATACGATATTTTTTATTTTCTCTTTTGTAAGAACATTTGCATCAAATACTGCATACCTCTAATATTTTATTATTATATTTTCACCTTGGTGTATTCCTTACGTAGCACTTCTCTTTAGGTTTGATTTTTTTATTTTTAATTTTAAAATATTTTTTTGCTATCCCTGCTTAAAACACTCAAACACTTGCCCCACTTTTGAAACTACACAAACAATAAACTAAAAGAAATTTAAAAATTACTTACATAATGCAAACTTTAGTTGCAACAACATCTTAAATAGTGAATGTGGAATTTCAAAATATGAGATTCATTGACTATGAAATTCGTAGCAAACTAGTGGTTGGCACTACAGAAAACTCAAAAAAAAAAAAAAAAAAAAAATGAAACAATTAAAGAAAATGGCCTCAAATTGGATAATAATTTTAATTGAAATGACTTTCTTAAACTTGAAAATTTTAGCAAAACTATCATTCATACTCGAGAGTGCGTATCCCACTTTAATCTCTAATGCAAGCCACACACTTTGCGACGGGTTGTGCAACACGTTGTTTAATTAATGGTGTTTTCTTTTCTAAAAAAAATAATATTGCATTACAATTGTTAAAAATGTTAAATTTTTCTAAATTATAATGAACACTACTGTGTATTTGGCGTGTCAAATATTAAATGCAAAGTTTATACGAATAAGCGATATTCACCACACTTTAATTGATTTTTAACCTAAAATTTTCTTTGAGTTCCACTTAGCGTTAACAGCACTGATTTTCTATAATTAAAGCCATATAATTAACATTTTACGACAAAAATAGGTGTGTTCTACAAGATCTCGGGCAAGTTCGGACTAATGAGAGTAAAATGAAAATTACTCTCTAAATTTGCCAAAACTACCCAAAATTGCTGGAAAGCAAAAAACCATTTTTGCACTTCTTTAAATAGTAATGCTAATTACTTTTCAAATTAAGATCTATTTAAGTGATTTTATACTCTCAAAAATCGTAACATTATAAAATCAAAACATTTGCATCATTGTAATTGTTTATGTATTGTTTTTTTACAGATTTAAGCTCGATTCACCCATGCGTTCAGAACAATATTTTTGTCCGGAGAATAATTTTTTTACTGAGAGTGTTCTGTAGAACGATTCACCCATCTCGGAAAATTTGTCGGGACAAACAAAGCTACCATATGGTTTACAAATGTGAACGATTTCAAATTATGTATTAAAGATCTTACTCTTTATCTTCTAGGAAATTTTGGAAAAAATCCATTTCAGTCATTAGAATCCTAGAAAAGCCTCTTACTACCACCCGTTCACTTCCACTTTTTCCATTATTTTTGTGTAAAGCTGTTTTGTAGCGTCTTCGCAGACTTTTCCATAATACTTGACATTCACTTCCTACAACAATTGTAAAACATTATGTTAAAAAAATATTAAAATCGACCATTTAAAATTTACTTATGACCAATTCCAATAGATTTTTCTATTTCAGTCCATATATTTTGTTTAAAAAAGGTATTTTTATATGATGGATTACCCATATCATAAATGCATTCTCTTCCTGGTTTTTTAATTCTCCAATAAGTTTCAGGGCAATATTTTTTTTAACAATCATTTTTGTTTACCTATTTTTCATTATTTAATGAGTCAGCACAAAAACGATAAATGTAACAACACTACATGATGTGGCAGCTCAATCCAACTTTTATGTACAAATTGAAAAAAAGTGGCATCTCAGTTCATTTTATTCTGAACAAGAATTAAAATTAAACCAATTCAAGAAAAAACGTGCCGAACAAAATAATTTCTCTCTCTCTCAAAAGTAAGACGTCAAACTCAATATAAAAAAAATTTTGTTCGGACAAAAATATTGTTCTGAACGCATGGGTGAATCGAGCTTTAGGGAAATATGTATCCACTAATGTGTTTACCACCTTAACTTTTTCATTAAAACCTTCCAGTTTGCTTTTTAATACATATTTTTAATAAAAACTTACCTTTTCTACTTGCAAATTTTCTGATAAATTTATTAGTTCCATATCGTCGGTCACAGGTTGACAACTCTTAACATGTTTTTTGTACTTTTCAGGAGACAAAAAAAACGTTATTACTCCGTAACTAAACCGTGTTGGAAGTAAATAAGAAAACCTAAATTAGTAGGAGATATTTATTGTAAGATGGTGTAAAGAAAACAAAGGTATTGAAATAATTTCAGATTAAAAAAAAAATTTAAATTAATAATACCCCGATTCGATTTTTTTGCGAGTTAAGAGTTGTCAACCTGTGACCGACGATATGCAAAAAAAACATCTGATTGCTTAATTCTTGTCCGAATTTAAACATGAAACCAAAAAAAAATTAATTTAAAATTAATTGCACAAAAATTTTTATGTGGAACCAGAGCTGTCAGATAAAATTGTAAAAAAAATCGTCAATTTCCTGAGAAAAAACATCGTTTTTTTCTGTTTGAAAAATCATTCAGCAAAATCGGAGAATTTAAATCTAGATTTTAAACAAAGATTCTTCGATTTTTATTTAAAAACAAGCAAAGAAAAACATATTATATACATACATATGTATACTACCGTTTGTTTATGAAATTGTTTGTTAAACTTAACAAACGTTTGTTAAGGAAAACTTTCATAAAAAAGGCTTTAATTACTATATTATAATAATCTAAGGTTTTTTTCAAAATCTTAAGAATAAAAGATACTTTTAATCGGTCCATTTTCTAAAAAATTTCAAATTTGCATACCCTTCAGCACAGAGGGTGTATAAACAAGTTCGTTTTTATATAAGTTTTTCATTTCTTTTGTAATTGCTACAACATTAATGTTAGACCCTATAAAGTATATATGTATATTCTGAGTCCTTATGAATAGCAAAGTTGGTTTAACGAAGTCAATCTAACCATGAGTTTGTTGAAATGGGATTTCTGAAGACTCGTTTATAAACATTGCTATACATTTATATTGGATATAGTACGACATAGTGTGATATTATGTTTCAGCCAGATCGGTCTACAAATGCCTAAGATATGAACAAAAAACAAGGACTGCCTGTAATTTATAACCATAAATCTCTAATTTTGACCTGTAATGTAAACCTTAACTTCTTTAAATCTTCTTATAATTTATATTTAATTTTTACCAGAAATAATCTTTCTTCACGAAATTATAGTTTTGGCACCATGGCACCCATATAAGCTAGGAGGATAAAATTTGGCTTACAAATTTTTCATATATATGGAGTATTAAATGTTAAAGATGAGCAAAATCACTCCATAACTTCACCTGCTCCCCACATGAGTGAACTCTCAATCTCAAAATCAAGGTTTTGGTACGAATTTTTACTAAAATTGACTTGACTCAAGATTTTGCTTTTGCCCATAAAATTTTTTATGAAAAAGAGCACAAATTTCTAGTATAATTTTATTTACAATAGGGATGAATATAAAAACTTAAGCTTTCTTGTTTACAAAAATGTTTTTTTTTCTGTGCTGCCTAATTACAAACATCAAAAGATTTAAAATTGTCTTATTTTGAAGACTGAATAAGATCGTCACTTTTTAGAAAAATATCAGCAAATCAGCAATTTGCTTATTTCGGAAACAAAAATCGTTAAATCTGGCAGCCCTGTGTAAAACGCTTTTGGGTAACTTTATGCAAGTTTGGACTGTTTCGTTATGCATGTGGAACAGAGCTAATAATTATTAAATAAAAATAAAACAAACGAAAAACAAAAAGTTTTTTTTTATATCCGTCACAATATAACCGAAATTTACAATATGACACAATTTGTAGGCAAACACAAGAAAAATGTAAATAAGAAAAATACAAACGTAAATGCCATAAAAAAGTAACGTAATTTCACAACATAAAAAATAAAAATTAGATTTTTAGATTAAAACTCGTGCCAAAGAACTTTTACAAATATGACTCAACATGGTCATACTTGTAGGCGAGCAGACAATAAATATCTATTAATATATTATATACTAAAAAATACATAAATTTGTTAGAAAACTCATACGAAAATATAAATATAAATTTGTAAGATAGCGAAAATAAATAAATACACCTAAAGAAAAATATGTTTCAATAAGAACACGGATTAAATTCAAAGTCTAAAGTTAATTGCTTAAACAAATTATCGTCACTATAATTATTCATATGTTACTACAATATTAAGATTATTTACATAATTGAATGGTCACATTTTGATTTACTACTTCATGTCTTAAGAAAAACATGTTTGCGGCAACTACGTTACCATTACATTTTTGAACTTGAATCAGCCTGTGTACCCAACCAGCTTTGTAACCCCAGAAATTTGATTCAAAAGGTTAATTGATAAAATTCAGATTTGTTTTTTTTTCGGTTTATATTCACACAGAAAGAAAAAACTCGTAGTAAATTTAAATTTTTTGTTCTTGCTTAAGTACGAGTTTATCTTAAAAATTTAAGTACGAAAACCTAAAAAAAAATACTTAACACAATCCAAAACGAGATAACATTCGAAAACCAATATGCGTGCATGCGCATGTGTTTGTAAAAGTTTGTTGAAGAAACAACAACAACACTACAAGAAGAAAAATACAGATTATTTTCATGTTAAAAAAATAAAATAAGAAGCAATAATTCCCATATTCTATTTGTTAAAATTATTTAGTTAAATACAAAAAATTTTTAAAGTATAATTATTACGAAAACCATATCGGGCATGCTGCAGGTGTCTTGTAGTTGAGAATTCTTCTGTTATCAAAGAGCGGAACAAAAGAGGAACAGACATGTGTAACGTTTAAGTAAATAATACTATTCTCTCTATCTCTGGTTCTTGGGGTAAGTGTTTAGATAGGTTAGAAACTAATCACACTTTCGGATTATTTCCAATACGAGTCGGGATTAAACCAACTTAGAAATTCTTGAATCAAGCACAGTCTCAGATTAATTTTTATATCAAGTACGGATCAGGGATAATATATGACCAAGTTAGGTATTTGCCACTTGAATAAGCCGTACTTGAATCAAGCATTCTGTACTTGATTGAAGGAAATCCGTACTAACAGTAAAATTGCCACCGCTTCGGCTTGATTTAGGGATGGCTTGTTTTATCTTTACAGTGTATATGCTTAAAAAATTATTAACTCTTTGTCAGCGCTGTACAGAATTTTGCCTTTCGTTGTCGCACTTAAGACAAAAAAAAACACAAATCATATGAAATAATCTACCATATAAAACAAGGACTATAAAAACCTAAGGATTATTGAACAAACAACAAGTTAAATGTTAGACAAGAAAAAAACAAAAATTGAAGGTGGTCATAAAGAAAAAGGACATTGAAAATATAGAAACAGACAAAAAAAAATAAAAAAAAAATCATGCAGCAAAACCCAGAAAAAAATATCTACATTCATTGGTTTTTTTTTTTTGCTATCCAGGAGTATCATGAATATGCTTTTGTAAAGGACATGTGAAAAGGATAAAAAGATTATAGCTTTGCATAATAAAATTGTCACAGAGATTTTCTTTAGCGTCTTAGAACAAGAATATCATATTGCGATTAGTTTATGATTTTTTTTTCTTTTTTTTTTTTTTGCTAACTTTGGATTATAAAAAAAAATAAAATAAAAAAAAAAAAGCCTAGAAATACAAGAAACTGTGGCATCACCATCCCACATACTTTATGATACAACTTTCAATTACTTTTGTTTACATAAGAATTTTATTTCTATTTTTAGATTAACGATATTTTATAGGACCTAAAAGTGCAACCCTGAATTACAACATACACAATTTTATATTGTTTTGTTAATAAAGTTAAAGTCTATTAAAACCATGTATAAACCATTTGAAGGAGTAGATAAAACCACAATTCGTTAGGTATTCTTTTTAAAAATAGACATCATTAAAGTTGAACATTTTAGGCAAATGATGCAGAGAAACAATTTTCAAAAAAAAAGTTTTCATACTTGTTATTGTTGTTTCAACCATACTATTTGCAAGGCAATCATAAAATGGTTGACTAAGTGCTTCATAAGATAACCACAAACATATTATGGTAACCTGCAGCCATAATATTATTTTATTATTTACAACAAATATTTGTATGGTTTATTGTGCAACCATAACATCTTAAAATGCATTGAAAAGTACAAAATATTATTGTTAAATTATAAACATATGAATAGTTGCAATGAAAGTTGTGGATATTGCGGGCACACATAATAAACTCAAATAAAAATCAATAGGATTGATTAAAAAATAATAATATATTTTTGGCAAAAACAAAGTACAAGGACACAGAAAAAAGCGTTGTATCAATTAAAAAAAAATGGTTTAAAAAGTATTTAAATTTAATTAATGTGATAATTTAATTAATTATTTTTTTAGTTGAAAGAAAATTAAAAATTTAATTTAATTAACATATTAGTTGTTTTGAAATAAATTTGCAATTAAAATTTTAATTAAATAACAAAAAAACTTAATTGACTTTTTTCGTTTAAAATAAAATAATTTAAACATGTAGAATTGTTATTGGAAATTGTCAATAATTACTTAAATAAATTAACACATTGTTTGAAATGGCAAAGTTTTTTGATAATTTTCTTAATTAAAATTAAAAATATCATATATTGAAAAAAAATATTCAACAAATTGTTGGTATAAATTTGGTGATTGGAAAAATATGATAATTTTTTATGTGGACGGGCAATTAGTCTCGCATTTATTTAAATTTTCTCCTCTTAACCAGAGAAGCAATACTCTGCTCAAGATGATTAATAAAATACTGGCAATTATAATCAACAATAGACTGCAGTGCTTAGAACAAATACTTGGGAGGAATATTAGGATTTTGACCACATACAAACTGCTTAGATCAGGCGAATACTTTTCGAGTTAGAATAGAACAATCCGTTGAATGGGGAACCCCCTGTATAATGTTTTTGGCCATATTAAAAAAGCTTTCGCCTCCTTGAAAAGAAGTGCCATATAAGATGCCATTAATGGCAAAGGGGTGCCATTAATTCAACCTTATCAAAGCTAAGTACTCCAACACATCATGTTCGTCATAATGGCATGACAAACGATCCCTTCTATACCTACCCAGAAAAAAATAATATTCATATTTGAATACGAAAATCGCATATACCCGTACAATAAGAAACATTTTTGAATTTTCTACGATAAAGTTTTTGGCGGTATTGATAAAAAAAAAGTTTGTAGTTATAGTTATTGCATTTTTAGTCAACAATCCAAAAACCTGTGTCTCAATTAAAAAAGGCAGCGACTAAAAGTACATTATGATTCAATAAACCATTTTATTGAAAATTTTCTGCAACCATAACAAAAAAATATTTACGTGGTCATATTTTTCTCTGGGTATTAAGAGCACCATCTTATTTTTTTCGATCATCATAAAACTTGTTAGAATTAACATTTATATTGTTGCGTTTATCCTGATATGCTCGTGGGCAATCACAATAAAATTGTGCAAACGAATGTTTGCATCAACTGTAGTAGAAGTGTTGTAATCATAAAAAAATGTTACGGTGACTACACTATGGTTCAAGTTATTTCTCCAATTATTCTACATTTCTACATTTTTTCACTATAGTGAAAAAAATGAATATAGATGAACATTAGAAAAGAGTAGAAAATTACTTCAGGCTTACAAAAAAAAAACGAATCATAAATGACTCATCAGGAAGTGTCGCGGATAGGGTACCATTTTCTTCCGACAAAACTCCAATATGATAGCTGGGTGCACGGAGAGAAAAACCTTTTTCAATATGGTCACCTCCAACTCAACGTTTTTTTAATGAAATTTTTTAAGAAAATTATGGTTAATTTAACCATATTATTGTCACCGGGAATCATATTATGGTTAAATTAGTTCTCCATCACGAAGCCACAAGCGTATTATGTTTCCTCTAAACATGTAATGGTAAAATATGACACTTATTTGGTATAAAACAATCTGTTTGAACGCCTGACAAAAATGCTACTATAATAAGGCCGGGTTTTTGAGATGTGGATTAAGTTTAAACTTAGTTTAGCATACTGTGAAATTCGGATTTTTCCGGCGAAATGTGATTTCTTTTTTATTATTTCATTAAAGACCAACATTTTAATCAAAACTAAGCTGTTCCGTCAAAAATTTGTATACAAGCTTGGTAATGGCAGCACAAATCTGTTTTCAGATTAACTAAACCTAGTTTAACTGAGATCTCAAAAACCCAGCCTAAGTGTTAAAGATATTTTTGTTATTATTTACCAAAACATGTTCGGAGGGAACATGGAGTATCCAAATTATATGGTTGCCGATGACAACGATATGGCTTAATTAACCATAATATGTTTAAAGATTTTCATTAAAAATAGTTTTGTTGGCGGTGCCCAAATTGAAAAGGGCTTTTTCTCTCGGTGTACTTACAAATGAAAAGCACTTTTTTCTGGTCACTATGACAAAATGCGTTTTAATATTTTTGTAAATTCATCATAATAACATAAATTTAACAGACAATCGATATTTCTTGAATAATTCCTTTAGTTGTTAAATTTTCATTCAAACTCATACCAATAATTTTCTTTTAATATTTGAATGTATATGCGTATTTATGTACGTATGTTTATATGTATATAAGTACGTATGTTTGTATGTATGTATACATCATTTAGTACTTACACATTTTTATATTATTCATAAATATATAAAGACATCTTTATGATTGAGTATTGATTTTCAGCAACGATTTTTCTTTTCTTAAACGTTGTTCTTTTTTATTATTTTCTCGTTGTTGCCTTCAAAATCTTACAAAAATATAATGAAACGAGTCGTGTAGACGGTTCTGTATCCAATACCATTTTATTGTTTTAAGCTTCAATTGTTCGCAAAAAATTTCACTGTCGCGTAAGAATCACAAGAGTAGCAATTATTCAAACAAACCCATATCCTCAATTTGTCTGCAATAATTAGCAACTTAAACAATCGCGCCTGAAATTGGCAACAAGACTTTCACCCGGATTATTATAACGTCGATGTCAATCAGCTTTAAATAAGCTAAAATTAAAATTAAAAAAAAAATAAATATCGAAAACTGTCAGTAAAAGTTTTTAATTAATTGCGGCTTATTATGATATGGTTTCAACCATTTATATTTTTACTTCAAATAATCATTTAGTTGCTGGTACAACCGCAACATGTTACTCTTCAAATATGCAAAAAGGACAAAATGTTAATGATTAGTTTTAATTAATGGTCACAAGGAAAATTGTAGATGATTGTTAACAATCCAAACATGATTGTGGGTAGACATGCGATGGACCCAATCATAATATGGTTGCTATAGTATGATTAAAGAGATTCAAAACTCAAAAAATATTAAAACTTCCTGGAACTACACTTAATGTAACAAAACATTGTATAGATTTTTGCCAAATGGGGAAACTATTTAGATTATTTTTCGATCGAAATTTTTTGCAGGGAAAAAAGCCTAAAGATTAACCTTAAGGTATGTTTATGTGTGTGTGAATATATGTTTAACTTTCCGCCTGTTTTAATGATTAAGGGTGTTTGCCAAAATTCCGTTTCCTGTGTAAGAATTAAGAGGCGTATACGTGTTATAATTGTACTTAAGAATATAATTTTTATCTAGTTAATAAATATGTAATAAATATGTAAGTTTTCTTTATTTCCTTTTTATGCTTCCTTATGCTTCCAGCTGTGATAATAAAAACAACAAATATGAATCTAAAACAACAATCTTTGGATATGGACTACATCATGGCATCAACATAAATGATAAATATGTATGTAATATAGAATATTTATTCTCTTTCATACATACTAAATAACGTAAATGACCGAAGAAATAAACATTGACAAATTCGTATATGGGCATTTCCCCCGAATGGTCAACCAGGATGCAAAAATAAAATGTTGATAATCATCGTGTTTCTTTGTTTATAATTATAAAAAAAGTCTATGTTTTTATAGTAGAATGGTATATATGATATGCTATGATAACTCAGCTGTTTTACTTGAGGAAATTGGGCTGGAAACTGGAAAATTTAATATTTTCTTTTTAAGATACTTCTAAAGACATTTTTATATATAATTATTTGACATGCAAAAAAATTTGTTATGTTTGCACTCTTTCTTTAAAATCTCCCTATTGCAAACAATTAAGAAGAGAAAAGTGTAAGGAGAACAACAAAAGTTCGATTAACGGTTAATTCACGGTTAAAACATATGGAAAAATCGCACCCTCGCGACCGGTTTTTAACCAATTAAACAAAAACCAATAGAAATTTTTTATTGTGTAAAAACTGGATAGAGAATTACATTAATACACTTTTAAAATAAATTAATCACTTTTGAATATACCGTTCCATATCGCAGATTTTAACATTTCACTACTGTCGGTCAAAGTTGACTTCTATTTTGCGTACGTTCGTGACCACATGTTTATAACTATGATTATACAAACTTAAACTGGAATAGCAAAAAAATGCTAGGAACAATTTTGTTTTCTATATTATTTGTACATAAAAAGCGTACGAACGTACAGTTGTTCGTGACCGCAGGAAATGCCCATATGCAATCAATAATATAAAAAATATTGTTTTGGGCACATGTTTTAGAACTGTGAAAAAAATCTTATGAAATCATTATTGAACCGCCAACTTTCGCCCTCTGGTTGGCTGTATATTTGTTTTATTTTATTGCATATATTGTATATGTATGTATAAGGAATAAAAAATATTTTACCCTCGAATACTGAATTTTGATTTTCTTTTAAAACAACAGAACATTATCGAAATATTAAAGCATAAAGGCAGAATTAGTTTGTACGTTTTGTTCTGTTACGAATCAGCTGGTTTGTTTCTTTTCAATTTAAAGTCTGTATGTTGCGGACAAATCTGTTGAAAATAGAATTCAACGTTAAGTTACGACCGAAGTGTATATGTATTAGTTTGTTGTGATATGAAAAATCTGTAATTTTTTGTTTAAAGCTAGAAAATTTGGTTTTAATTAATGATTTTTCAAAAATTTAGGTATTTTTGACACACAATATTAGTTTTTTATTTTTTACGAAGAGTTTTTTTTACAATTTCAATGCTTTTCTTTTCAAAAGCAGATGATTCCTTTCACAGAACAAGTAATTACAAAACTATTTGCTACAGAAAGGAACGAAACAGAACGGCAACGGAAAGTAACAATAAACTTTAGACTTTACATAACCCCACAGGAAAAAGTCTAACGGTGTGATATCACACGATCTTGGTGGCCAATCGACCAGCCCAAAACGTGAAATTATGTGCTCACCGAAGTGTTCTCTCAATAAATCCATTGATTGATGCGATGTGTGGGAAGTGGCGCCGTCTTGCTGAAACCAAATGTCGCCGAATATCACGAGCTTCAATTTCAGGTATCAAATAGTCGGTTATCATGGCTCGATAACGGTCCGAGCTGCTGCGAACGGAGCCGAATTGACTCTCCACGTTCTTCGTGTACACTCTCAGCTACGGCCGCTATATTTTCTTCCGTGCTGGACGTGGTCTATGCGGTCGAATATTATCCAATAATGAACGCTGGGTCTCAAAATGGGTGATGGTGTTGCGAATAGTACGCTCAGTAGCCCGATTATGTTGACCATAAGTTGAGTGAAGTGCACGAAACTCATTCCTCACAGAACGTGAATTTTCGTAATAAAGTTAACTGATTTGTAAACGTTGTTCAGGCGTAAGTCTTTCCATTATTAAATGTCAAACAATACTAAACAAAAATAACATGATAGCATGACTCGACTCACACGTGATCTGTCAAAAAAAGGCTATTGAAAAAAGTATATCTACTTGAATCACCCATTATAAAGGAAATCCAAGTTTGACTTAAACAAATAAGTCTGCAAGAATCTTCAGTAAAAGTTTTTTTTATTTTGTTCGAGACAATTGTTAAGAAATTATGTTTTTAATCTAACTCTTTAACCCTTTAATAGCAACCAATATAATCAAATTAATTTAATAGCCAAACACTACCTTAGCAGTATCCTTTGTCACAAGTGTCAAGGATATAAAATAAATTATACCACAATAATTATAAAATCTATAAAACTTATCTGTTATTAACAAGCATTTATAAAGTCTGCTGTGGACCTTTAAAAGTAAAAATATACATCTTCTAAGAGAAAAGGATACTTGAAGATAAACAAAGGATACTTTCAGTTCAAAGTTGTGTGTGTATTTAAGTAAGTGTTAAAACTTGTGGTTTGTTTAAGAAATAAAAATCGTTCATGAAATTGAAACTTTAAAACTTGCCAATTACATGATAAATCCTTGGTAAATGAAAAGTACACCACACCCACTTACATAGCAACAAGTTTTACTTAAGCCAAGCTAAATTATGCAATAGCAACAAAACATCGCAGTAAATACTAAGAATAAGACAGTTTTATCCTGTTGAAAAGACAGGCAGTTTCTAGTTCAAAAATAAAAATATTCAACACACATCCTCTGCCAGTAGAGCACAACTTCAGCTGAAGATGATTATGTTTGAAGAAAATTTTCCAAGTTTTTCTTTAAGTTGTCATTGTAAAATTTATATTTAGATCGTCTTTGTTTTAATCTCTGCATAAAAGTGTAACAATTTAAGTTACTTAAGTAAAGTAATCAAAAACTTTCGCAATTGAATTAATGTTGCACTCTGCTATAGCAAAAGCACTCAACTCTACCACATTAAAAGTGTGAAGAAAAAGGATTAATTTGTCTACTCAAACTTTTCAATGCAGTAAATCTTTCTAGAGTCTCAAACATTTTTATCGCACACACACACACAAATATGGATGAATGAACAAATATGTATGTGTGTATGTATGTTTGGCACTTTAATTAGCAACAAGTGTAATTAGATCCGAAACACGTCTTGACCAAAATAGACAATACATTTTTAGGCCAAAACACATACACACTCATTTTAATATGTTGTTTTAACGACAAAACAAGAAAAATGTACTGGACGAAAGAGAGAAAAAGAGTGAACTGAAATTAAGGTAAAATACAATAAGTCTAAGTTAAAGCTTCTTAAGGCCGATTTACATGATAATACAAGTCTTAAGTACTTTGACGAATATGCTTCCCTAGTCTAATTATTGTTTGAAAATATTCGAAAAACAATAACAATTACTCATGGCAGGGCTTTATTTTCCTCAAAATACTTAAGACTTACGTGAAAGTGTAAAGTACTTTAACTTAATTAATAAGATTAGAAAGGTCTAGAAGGGTATTTACTATCAAGGGTGAAAACCGGTATTAATTTATTCGAGTAAAAGTTTTTGCAACAGCAAAATGTATTGGACTAAAATCTACTACGCTGTGGTTGAAAAATCCCACATAAAGTTGTAGTAACACGTGTTTTAAATTTACCAGAATAAAACAGCTCTCTTTCTCTCTCACAGCAGATTCATTAATTTACAATACATACGAAAAATACACTCAAAAAAAATCGTATTAATTAAAATAGAGTTGAACACTTTATACAAAGGGTTAAAGCCGCTAATGTTTTAAAACAGGGACCGAAAATAACATTTATTCTGGAAATTTACATATAGAAGTAAATGTCGGAAACATAATTCAAGTATACCATAGTGATCCTTATGAACTTGTCTATGATAAAATATTATGATTTTAAGAATTTAAATTTTTTTTAAACAAGAGTAACAAAAATAAAAGGTATTTTTTAATTTTTATTTTTTCAAACAAGTTTTTGTTGATTTTTATTTTTCGTGCAAAAATAAGAGTTAGTTTTTTTTTAATAAGCACAAATTATAAATTACGTCAAAAAAAATTGTGTCAACTAGGCTTTATTTGTCTCACAATATGAAACAAGTATTTTCGACCGATACGAGTACTTTTTCACCATACCAACTTTGTACTTGGTGCCAAATTATCAATGCCAAAAGTACTCGGTACCAAATGAAAAGTATCGAGTAAATACTTGTAGTTACTCGTATCGTTTCATCCCTTGTTATCAATATTGAATCCCTAAAATATTTATGAACAAATCATTTTTTTTTTTTAAATAGTTTAAAGAAAGTCAAATATTTTGAAATATTTTGATATTTTAATATAGAAATCCCTTGTAGTTTTTATATTTGTGAAAACAAAAATTTCACATATTTACCAACTATTTAACAATATTTCACGTCATCTCTAAACATATATAAATGGAAATATTTAAATAAAAAATACTAACTCTTGGTACACTTAGAGAAAAAAATATTTTTGAATATTGTCACAGATAACCACATGTGAAAAATTGTTTAAAATTAAGATAACTTTAATTATTTCTACTTATACTGTAATCATATTATAATAAAAATCATTTTTAACGTAAGAGCTATTAGCACATAAATAATTGAAACAATCTTATGAGGGGCTTAAAGCACAAGGGGCTTAAGTGCTTTTTTAAAAAATTTAGATTACATATGGAACTTGAGAAAAGTTCAGAAAACAAGAGGTGAATATGAAATTCTCATCCGGTAGCGAGATATGGCCACCAATTCTAGCAGTTGTCATTAAAATACCTGTTTCACTTGTAGCACAAGGCGTATATGAGCAATTAGTCTCAATTTAAAAAAAGACACTTAACCCCCTTGTGCGTAAAGCCCCTCATATAAATTGTCGCAACTATAATTTCCACAAATTATATAATAAATTACTCTTCAAAGCCTACTTCTCGTCTTTCCCACAAATCATTCAAAAAATGCTTGGCAATCATAAATGAATATTTTTATTAGAATATTGCTAAATAAATTATTAAAATTATTTTGAAAACTATAATATGGTTAAAAAATATCTATTTTTAATATCAAACTTATTTTTCTCAGTGTTTTTATGTACATGTAATTTTAAACGTGTGTGTGTGTGTGTTTGTATGTGTGTGTGGATATTCTCATAAATTACATAACTCTCTTGAGAATATAGTTTCAAATAACTCTCAACGATTTTAAAACAATTTAAATAACAAACTTTTTTGGAGTACGTTGCCACGGATGCATCAGATGGGAGTAAATTCACATACACAAAAAAGCATTCATACATGCATGAGTTAATTCAAAATTTAAAGGTAGGAAGGATGTATAAGAACAATCACACAGAAATTCAAATTATTACCGGTGCATGAACTGCAACTACTACAACAAAACAAGAAGAAACTTTTAAGTTGCAATAGTGAAGATGAATTGAAATTTAAGGCATCAGTGCGATATCTAAAATTATATAAAAAAAAATTATAAAATTTATAATACAACGTAGTTCGTTATACACACCCGTACAAACAAAATTATATTTATTACCGGTAATTTGTCTTTCAAATATTTCATTACGAATGCATTTACTTTACAAAAAGTTTAAAAGCGGGCTAAACAATTTTAAATATAGTGAAATTGTACAATAATTTGCAGGAAATATTAACTTATGAATATGAATAGTTTCAAATAAAGTTTAAGGAAAACATTTATATGGTATCAATACATAAAAATTTTCAATCCCACTTTAATTTTAACATGTAAACGTTCATGATATTTTTTATTAACAGCAGTGATGTTATATATATTTTTTGACGCAGCCCGAAAAAAAGTCCCTAATTTTCATTAAAATTGTGACTTTTATACATAACCCACTCGCGGACCTGAAAGCGATCAAAACTACCTTAAAGGAAAAGACCTAAGCTTTTTTTTGAGCAAAAAAAATACCCGCTTAAAAAAAATACCAATCGATAATGAGTTACGTGGATGAGAAAGAACACCTGTCTGGCCAAAATTTTGACCCCCTCTAATTCAGAAACTGTTTGACCAATCGGAAGATATTGATTTCAAAAGTTCGGTCACTTGACATGAAATCCCCCATATATGTATATATATATATTTTTATATTTATAAACATTTTTATATCACATGAGTATTTCTACAGTCATTTTTATCATTTATATGAGTTTCGATATGTTGAATAGAAATTTCTATAGCAAATCTATTTGTGTAAAAAAATGTTCTTCAAAAATCTATTTACAGCCAAGTTAAAATTTCCACTTGAAGGCACAAAGCTCCAATGCCTAAAATTCATAATCTTCATAATTCATAAACTAAAAAAACAAAACATAACCACTAGAATACCATGAACAACAAAAATGTTAATTTACTTAAAGGCTCATATTTATGCGTATGGGATTCCAAATATTGCATGGAAAAGAATAAGGTATCACCATCAATGCCAGCCTTATTTTAAGGTTAATAAGCTAAGCCTCACATGCTTTATTGTAACGTTCGAAAAGTTTTCAGAACAATTGAGTTTAGCAAGGAGCCAGTCAAATTTGCTGAGATGGCATTGACAGAAAACAATTTCTAGTCCGGTGGTCAATTAAACTTTACACTGCATTGAATTTATGTCACAGTAACATTTCATGGGGACTTTCATTGACAACATGACGATAGTCTGGCATAAAGTAGGTAGGGACATGATTGTTTTTCTTCTATACATGAAATATTGAAACTATGGTTAAATGCAAACAAAAAAGCATCAACTATTACAGGAATCAGTGATGTGGACTAATAAGAGACTAAATACCGTGAACTAAACGGTGTGTGTACGATAAAGTTATTTAATGGAAGTTGCCTGTGTAGAGGCACATGGCATACACAGCGATGAACAAAAGCTTTTTAACTGCAAAATCATTTATTTGTCTACAACATGCAAACACTCTCTAATAAAGAACAGCCACTCGACCATATAGAAAGAATCACCCTCCATTGTCCTGGTTGAATTCACTTGGCTTTAAAAACAAATGAAAGGCTAAACGTCAATTGTTTGTTTATTGGCCGTAGGACAATTTAAAATTAACAAAGCGTAACTTAATAAAAATATGTTTGCTTATAAAAAAACAAAAGAAACAAAATGATGAAATATTATACTTGACTTTGCTGAATTTTAATGTATGAAAATATGGAAATCATATGACTATTTGAAACATTTTTACGCTGTAATCCTTATCATACCATGTTCCAATTAGAGCAACAAATATTTAATAAAATAAATTTTGTATGAAAAGAGATAGTTCTTATGTTAAGAAACATCTTATCTGCCTTTGTTAAAAAAATAAAGTATTCAGGGAATATTAGAAATTCCCTTATCATATTGATTGTAAATATCTTTTCTCTTTGATTACCGATATAAAATTACAAGAAAATTTTACTTTTTTTGATGAAAATTCAATAGTGTAAACTGCTGAAAAAATAATAATAAAAGCTTTAACTTTTCTTTAACTATAAAAAATAATATGATCTAAAAATTTTTATATCATAGAAATAAATCGTTTAAATTTGGCATGAATCAGGGGTCTGCGGGCCCCTAAATTTTAAATTTAGTCTCAACCACCTGTACTTCCCATTTATGTGTATCAAATGCTTTACCAAAATCTATCCACTTGTTTAAATATAACCATTTATTTCAATTTCGTTCAAAAAAATAAGTCACTAAAATGTATTTAGTTTCGAATAAAATTTCATACTGGTAGTAAATTTTAGCAAAAATCTTTAAAAAATCTTTAAGGATTTTTGGCCATGTTTAATGCCAGATTTAGCTGTAAAATTTTTTTAAGATCTGGTCACACTGTGTACAGCAGTGATGCATTTACGAACAGGCCCTAAATGATTTTCTATTTCTGCCTCTCGCTGATTTTGTAAAACAATGACGACGGAAAGTGGAATATATAAGAGTTATGTAAATATAATTTAGAGCAATGGGAAAAACCAAATAGAAGTTGCACAAAGAAATGTTGACAACAGCGAAAGCAGCAGCAAAAGAAAATAACAACAATAAGCTTATCGTAGCAGCAATGGCAGTAATAACAATAAAAACATTCAATAAAACAATTAACAGCTTTAATAATTGAAGCACAGCCGCGATTTTCTCAAGAGAAACTGCTTGTCGAACTTTATTTTTTCACTTTTATTCTTTGTTCTTTGTATGGCTCGTACGCTTCATATTTGTTACCGATCTTTTGTTCCCTGTCACTTAATTCGAATTATTATTACCTATTTTATAATAACATGTTGATGACAATCATATTATGGCCAAATTTTTATTTTTTTTGATTTTGTTTACTTCTCAAATGAATTTTCCATCGTTCTTTCTTATCTTATCAAATTATCAATACAAACGTAAACAAAAGAAAAACAGTAGCCAATTACAAGAAGTAAGAATTTCAAATGATTGAAGGACTATAATATTATGAAAATGTTTTATTTACCTTACTACAGATATTTTTTCCAATAAAGCCATTTGGCTCTGACTTTTATTTTGCAAAAAAGGTTGCAAAATAAATAAGAAAAATGTAATTCACAAGAATAAAAAAAGGTCTTATTCCCCACTTTTGTCAAAAGAGAACTAAGAATAAGAAAAATGTAAAAGGATGACCAACCACACACCTTCAGGGGCAAAATAAAAAAGGATATAATTAAAAAAAAGTCCCATTTGCACATTTAAATTTATTTATTTTTTTCATTTGACTACAAGACTACAAAGTTTTCAAAGACATTTAATTTAATTTAAAATTAATGACATTAAACAAAAAAAATGTTCTCCTCATACCAGTAATTGTAATAAATCATGACATATTTTTTTTTAATCATTTTATCATAAAGTATTTGAATCCCCTTTAAGTTCACACACTACGATGCCCCACCATATCACAGATTTATCGCAATCAGTTTGAGAACGACAACAATGAAATTGAAAATTAATAGACAGATATTCTTCAATTTACTTTACAAATCAAAAGCAAAAAAAAAATGGCAACAACAAATCCAAGAAAAGTAGCATAAAAGCCAAAAACATTTATTTTTTTCTACTCGTATCTTTAACAAATAGAGCAAACTAGTGAAAGAAAAAAAGAACTATCGCCGTCAAATCACAATTGCCAACAAAGTGAAATAACTAGAATGAGTTTTAAATCCAAAAAAAAAACATGTGTCACGTAAGCCATTGATCAGATGTACGCGACACAAATTTTCAATGTAATCGATACGGCGATTACAATGAGAGGAACAAATACTTTTTCTAAACATTTACTACACTATGCTTTTGGCAATACAAACAGGGTGCCCCAAAATAAACCAGGGGCTTCGGATATATTTTATTACACTTCACTAATGAATGGAAAATTTAGTTAGTAAATAAAAAGGTGAAAATAAGATCCGCCCATTTCTAGTAGTTCTTCCTAAAGCGTTTTCCTAAGCTGCCTTACGAATTTCTTCGCGAATATTTTGTGTGGTAAGTTGTGGTTAGGTTTGCAGCTTATTTGGAAACAAACCTTTTTTTAAATGCTGTAACAGAAAAGAATCGGAGCGTAGCGGTTAAATCATTATCCGATTGTATAAAAACCCATTATTATATTTGACTATTTCGTCACCCGGGGGCTTAAGAGCTCTATGTGCCAAAATTGCATTTTGAGAAATTCGATGTTTAATTTTTAACATATTTTTTTTTAAACTACTCGATAAAATTTTGTGATTTTCAAACCGTACATTTGTTTGAAAAAGATGATTCTGAGGAAAAATTTTTATCTACCGATCGCATCTATAACGGGATATTTTCTAACGGTAATAAAAATCCAGTTTGCTCTATACGCCACCTTAAGCATATTTCCTTGCAAATACATACACGTAGAGCAAAGTATCATTAAAAAAGCAGTAAAACACACCAAAAAGTTTTAGTAAAAAATTAATTTATTTATTAACGAAAAACAAAAATTAAAACTATTTACAAAGTTATTATTAATTCACAAACGCTAATACAAAAATCAGTATATTATTTTATTCGGTTTAAATAATAATTTTTGTCTGCTTCAGAAATAAAATTGAATACAAATTTAAATCAGAAAGTTTATCATTTTGAATTTTTGCATTTTTTTTAACAATACTTATCTCTGTTTTAAAAATATTTAACGGTGTTTGTAATATATTTCGACAACCTTTTTTTATTATATTTGCTATTTGGAAATGAGGCTGCAAAATTGGGTTTTTAAATTTTATTGTGAGTAAGTTATTTTGAATATACTGAAGAACTTTTATTTTAGTTAACGGAAGAATCGAAAAATTTAATTGGGTAGATATCTTAGAAAAATTCTTACAATCTGAGAATTGCATTTCTACAACCTTAAGTTTTATTTTATTTGTTTTGAAATTTTTCAAGTAGTTAACGAGTGACAAAATACTATGAATTTTTAAATGTTTGAGATAAATGTCTTAAGCACTGTGAACGCAATCTATTCCTTGGATTTGTGAATGCTCAGTCTCAGAAAACTTTTGATCGCTACACATAACTACATTTTGAATAGTTGGATGTTCTGTCATCAGAGTATTGAGTATTTTGTATATACAACTACTTATTTCGTTACCTCCACGACTGTTAAAAAGAAAATTTTTCGTTAAAATAAATTATTTGTTTACAAATTCTGTTAAATTCTTCTTTAGCAGAATTTGTCAGTCGATTTCTGACAAATCCGGAAAATGCAGACTACGGAGTAACAGTTTAACCTAAATAAGCACGTCAAGCGTTGCATTGACTGTAGCGGTCGGTTTCTCACTATCTACAAAAAATACAAACACCTTTACAGTAAGAAATTAGTAATTTTATAGCCTAATGCAAAGGGACCGCTAAAGGACCCAAGTGAGCTGTCTCTCGATGGCTGCCCATGGAACCTAACCTAACCTAGCCTAATGCAACGCTTGACGCATTTATTTATTTTTGGTTGTAAGAGCTACTAAATTATACTATTTGAGTATAGTTTACTTTATAAAAGAGAGAACTTTAAATAATTCTTTATAACGGAAAAATATATTAAAAACATTTGCATTCAACAATTTTAACTGCACGTAGAGCAAAATGTCCAGCAGAAATCAATTTCAAGATTTTGTACTGAAAATTTGCTCTATACGCCATTAAATGACTTATAGAGCAAAGTGGCGCCAAAAGGTTCTGTTTAATAAGATATAGAGCAAAATGGACACGATTTATCTCAGTAATGAGGCGAGATAGCCGAAAACAGATTGCAGATTTAAAAAAATTTGGGGTCGAAAACCTAAGTTGGCGTTCTTAACTCAAAATTGTCAAAATGACGCATGGAGCACATAAACCCCCGGGCGACGATTTGCCTTAAAGAAATCTAAAAATTTTAAGCCACCATACCCTGTGTTAAGTATTAATTTTGACAAAATTCTTAACAGTCAGCTCCTAAAGGTACTATAATATTATCAGTACCTCAAATATACTGAATCACATTATGGTTACGGTTAAATTGAATTGAATAAATGATTTCTTTGTAGACATACTGTAATAGTTGTGACTATCAGAGGATGATATGAAGAATTTTTGAAATATTGAGCCTTTCTTCTCTTACTTAAGGCATGTTTACATGGAAATACAAAGTATTACGACTTTGTAGAATCCATGACTACTGCAGTAGTTGTCATGATGAGGAGGAAGAAGAGACTGTGCTTCAAATTCTCTTTTAATGCCCTGGGCTACGGGGCATCAGGGAAAAATACCTGGGACAGCCGGTGTTTTCCTGCTTGGAGGATCTATCTAAAATAGAACTTAGATTGCTTCTTCTCTTCATTAGGAAGATGAATTGGCTCAACTCTGCAGTGACGCGATATGAGTAACTGCTCTTTGGGATGGGCATTGGCGCTGGGTATCACAAAGGGACCGCTGAAGAACCCAAGTGAGCTGACTCTCGATGGCTGCCCATGGAACCTAACCTAACCGAACCTTGTAGAATCAACATTTTATGAAATTCTATTCGTTTTTAAGAAAAGAAAAATCTGTTGTAAGTATTTTTCACGTTTACACGGATGGTAAAAGTAAAATTCAAGCAAAGATATTAAACAGCTGAGATAATAAAATAAAGCAGATGGTTACAGATCTACAATATCTACAAAAACAACAAGAAAATGATTTTGATTTGGTTGTTTTCTTAATTGCATAAACATTTTAAGGCGCTGCGAAATATGACCTCATTGTTTAATGAAAAATTACCCCAAATATATAAAAAAAAAGCCCTAAAACGAAAATGAAATATCTCCCCAAATGGGGGGTATTTATTCATTATGAAAAATCACCTCAAAAGTTATAATGAATCTTAACATAATAAAACTCAAATAAGGTTATACTAAAAATTTGGGTTGGGTTCATATGTCCGAAAACAGGATGTTCTTCTCTATGGCATAACGAACACTGGCTGCGTTAATTAAAGCTTCATTACATAGCCGGCCTTTGGCCGTGCGCAAGTATTTTCTTCCCTATTGTACGAGTATAACTTACACTGGTTTCGCTAACTAAAGCTTCTCTAAAAATTCGGCCAGAGGCCGGGCAAAAGGCTTTTCTCCTCTATGGTATAGCAAGACCGGCTGCGCTAACTTAAGCATCTCTGCATTTCCATCATGAATTTTCTGAAACTTTGGTGTAAGAATACTATGATACTATTCCTAGAAATTTTTATATAAAATTTTAAAAAATTTATAAAAAAAATTTTTGGGTCATTTTTCCTTTCTTAAAATTTACAATTTATATAAGTAAATGAAAAATAGTAAAAATTGTGAGTTCCAAAATTATGACAAGATGGATGAAGCAGGCTATTCAAAAATGTCAAATTTTAGAAAAAATTAAAAAAAAAATTATTTTTACCATAGAATTTCAAATAATGTTGATTTTTGCTGTAACGTAGTGGTTATTTAAGGGAAAATAAAATTTCCCCATTTGTTGCATAGTGTAATTAATTTATTTTCTTTTTAAAAATAGATTTAACAAAATAAATCTCAAAAGCAAAAAAAAAATTATTAACATTGCATAAGTATTTGCGTTCAAAAAAGAAACAGAATTTTTCCATTTACATTAATTTTTTACACTATTCTACTTGTAACGAACATTAACTAACCATTAAAAAAATAAAACAAACAAAAAAACCTGCAAATACAAAAACTACTTTTACATTAATATAATTGTAATTTCCATCATCATTATCAGCAACACGAATTGAGTCACACACACTCACACTTCTTTTAGAACATTTGTAGTGAAAAAACAGCAAACACTGCACTCAGAAAAAAACATGTTTCAATATGATGTTCGGCGGTATGGTATAGGATGGCGCATAAGTAACGTTATGATCATAAAAATAGAGCCATAGTTTGACGAGCAGTGGCACCATCTTGTTGAAAGCACAATACTGGATTTTTCTCTACCTCAGGCATTAAAACATTATCAATCATTGCCCGGTTTTCGAAAAGATTTGGTCGAATGATATTTTCTGAATTAATTCCACGACATACTGTGCATCTAAGTGGCTGGCATTCAACAATTATACTCGAATTTTGTGAGCCCCATATTTTAATTGCGGTTACCATTGATGTCACCTCATCTCATCGCAAATTATTCGATGAGATCTGATTTTGATCATAATCGAATGCTGACTTTCAAAATAAAATTCAATAATTCTTTGTTTTGTGCTGTGTCTTTCCATCTAGTTTTTAACAGTTAATTCTGAAAATAAAACAATAAAAAACATAAACCAAATATTGTTTCACTTATTAAATGTCATATTGTTCATTATGGGCTACCCTGCACAATATTAAAAAAATATTGCCGTATCATACGAATAATACTAAACAATTATACAAGTTTATTCATGATCATAAGCAGATAACCCAGAGTCATACTATTATCACAAGATGTTTCCCAGTAAAATATTTAATAATACTATGTTCTAATATGTTTTTTAACCATATCATAGATAATAATATGATTGCCGCAAATATATTATAATTAAATTATTCAAACACCACTTAAAATCAGGCTGCTGCTTCAAAAAACGTATTTATGCCTGCAATGTTTCCTTAAGTTGTGATAAAGCAAGTAAGGCAAGACTTACAGCCTGGCCCACAATGTCGACAAGAACATTTATTTCTTATATTTATATTGAAAACAAAAACAAATTTAAATTTTTTATTATTGTTTTCAATATAAAAATGCGAAAGAAATGTTCTTGTCGATATTGTGGGCCTGGCAGTTAATGTAACGTTCAACGGCATAACTAGATACGTTTGTGGGCCTAAGCTTTATGCAAATAGTGAACGTATCACCTTCTATACAAAGAATATTCTCGGCATACAGTTAGTTTCTTGATCTTATGAAAATACGAAATTTGGGATTCCTGCATAAAATCATTTAACCCATGAACCTGATTACGTTTATAACCGGCTCAGTTTTGGTCTCTTTGGCAGAAACAAAAACAAATTGGCAGCTCTTTGTGAATGCAATATATCTTGTAATATTATTCCTTCAATCATAAGGGAAACCAGCAGCGCTCCACTTTTTAAAAAAACAATTTCCAAGTTTTATTCTAACTAAAAACTGCATGCACTTATTATACATTTACTTCTTAATAATTTTTAGTATTTTATAAATTTTATTCTGAATGTAATTATTTACCCCCATATTCATTCTTATGGTCTTATCTTTTAACTAATGTAAAGGATTGATTCAATAATTGGACAATTAAATTAGAGATTAATATTTTTTCTCTGCGTGTATATCATCAGTCATCATGATATTCAACAACAGAACCAGGAACTGTTCAACAACGACAACTTCAATTATAGTAATTAATTTGCGTTTTGCTAAAATATCTAAAACCGCCATTTTTCGCAATAATACTGACAACCATCGACAAAAGAACACAAACGTAATGAAAAAAATATCCAACACACTCGTAAAGCAGATAGAAGTTTGGATTTATCAAAAAACTAAAACAAAGGAATTGAATTGAATTTAACATGCCAAACACTCAGAGGAATCTATCTGTAAAAAAGGTGGAAAAAAGTAATGAACTAGAAAACAAATTTCTCTAACACACTCTTTTATTCAAATGCGTGTACTTTCACTATGTGTATGTTTTTTTCTTTTTTGTTTGTTGGAAATATAAAGTAATGAATAGTTTTTTATGCTAAAAATTATCATTTTTCACTATCTGAAGTCTTTTTCTTCTGTATACGTATGAGTAACGGTTTTCCTAATACAAAGCACTCATACGCCCACCGTTTGATTAGAATTCTTTGTATTGAAATAAAAGTTTTTGGTTTTTACATTTGATTATTTTGTGGATATGGAAAATTTTATTAAAATTAAAAATTATAAAATGAGTTTCAGTTCATGTAAAACAAAAGGAATTGTCCCACAGGAAACGGAAAACACAGTCATGCTTAATAGTTTTTTTTAAATCAATGTGAAATTAAGAACTAGATATGTTTTCTTATTTATTTGGTATGGCTTGTAAGACCTTTCGGCCAAATTAATCCACCATAATTTAATGGCAAATATTACATTTTTTCTTAACTAATGTTTTACTCTTTTTACTCATAATATCAGTAGAATGTCTAGGTATGATCAATAAACTAGTTCTAGTAGAGTGTCCGAAACTAAATTTGTCCTGAAGATATAAAGGTTTTTCGAATTTAAAAATCATATAAAATGTTAATAATATTCTCATATTAATGAAACTTTCAAAAATCACATCGCAAAAGATTTATAGAAGAAGTCATATGAGTGTGTGTAAGTTTATTGATACTAGTTTGTGATACCCAAGAATAGACTTCGAGTCAGTGTAATAGTATGGGAAGACATAATATGATATGATATGATATGATATTTATTATTGTTTTACCCATACAAAAAGATATACAAAATCTTTTAGATTATAGTAGGGATGACTGGTAGTTATACAATAAAATGTTTATAACATGGTACTTATTATTTTATATAAAACATTAACCAAGCTTAACTTTTGTAACAGTTAATGGTTAATTGTTAATTTTTTTTATCTTATGTTGCATTATTAGCCTTTATCTTAAATATACCACGCTAAACACCGACAGATGGCATAAAAAAATCAAAATAATTTAGTTTCAATAAAATGCAAACCCCTCTATCTTTTCATTTTAATGTATAAATATTGAATATTTTTGAGAAGCAAAACCCTCTATCTCGCATAAAGTCCCCAAATAATGCAAAATTTTGTGAACCAATTATATGTGTGATTCAGTAGTTGATTTAAAAAATACTGTAGAATACCGAATTTTAATAACTCAAGTAATACGCAAAAAAGAAGTTTTTTGGCTCACCTGAAAAGTTGTGTTTTTTAAGATAGAGGATTTTGAATATAGGCCCTCGATATAAAAATGCCTAAATTTTTTTTTATTTGGAGCTTATTAGTAAAAAAAAACAAAAACATAACAATTCTTGAACTAAAACAAGCAAACATAAAAATATTCATAAATATGTTATACATATTTTTTTATTAATACATATTATGTTTTAAATAAACAATAAACTGTAAGATCATTTTATTAGTTATTTCAATAGTATAAGAAAATCTTATAAGATAATCTTTTATAAAAATAATTTGACTTAAATGTTTAGGATTTCAAAACATTTAAGTCAAAATTCTTTCATTTATCGTAGATGTTCGAGAAATCAAAAGCAACCTATAATACAGAATATATTATTTCTCAGTCCTCTTCCTAGATTTTCCTGTTTTAATTTTCTTTTTAATTTTCCAGACTTCTCATTATTTCGGCAAACACATATTTAAAATGAAAATCACTGAACACCTTCTCTGGTTGTATGAAAAAATATTTTCTAAACACATACTTTTTGTATATGAGGCAAAAAAATTAAATAAAAACACAAAAAATATGCAATAATACTACAAAAAGTAAAAAAGTTTAATACATCGTTTAATCGACTGAAATTAATCGGTTTAATCGTTAATCGAAAATAGAGAATTTTTAATTAACAGATCAGTTAATCTGGTAGTATTAAATCGGTTAACCGAATGAATACCCTCTTATTGACCAAGCTCGATTAAGTTTTCCTAGATTACTTTATTCTTAACTATCATTTAATTCACTAGTTCGTAAGCGGCTCCCTTTCTTTTGTCGACATATTTATATGCCAAAGTTTATGTTTCTAGGTTTTAAGAAATCTGCCAGCATTTTTCATAGTTCATTTACTCAGGACCCTACACCTTTAATTTAATTTTTCCTTGTTTTAGATTATAGAAAATAAAAAAGGAACAATTAGAAAGGAATAGTAAAAGAACAAAATTTAATTTTTCCGTACTTCCCCTGTTTAATACTTTTTTCTCCAAATTGAAGTATCGAAAATTTTAATATTGTAGTGGAAGCCCATAATTTAAAACTTTTATGTCAATGAATACAGAAAACGGTCTTGTAAAAAATGTACAAAATATAAGTAAAATTTGTATCTTTTAAACGTTCAAATTTCGAAAGAGTACCAAATTTATAATTTTAGATAAGTAACGAATAAGTGAATTAGTTCTTATTTCTATGTTTATTAGCTTAAAAAATAGATGGGCTGACAAAAGACTTCCAAAATACAGGTCTTACCCGCTTAATTCCCAAAATGGGCGAATTTCAAACAAGTACCCGAAACCTATCCGCTTATTTTTTTAATAAACAACGATAATAATTACATTTTATATTTGAGGTAAGAGAAGTTACACTTTTTCACCCGTTTGAAAATCCCGTCTAAGTGGATCGATTTGGCGAGAGGCCAACATCCGTTCCAAATTTGAACTTTTTAGTTTAGGTGTTTAGACTGTGCGATGATGTAGCAGTCACTCAGTAACGTAAAAATTTAATATTTATTTATCATTAAGTCTTTTGTAATAAAAATTTAAATATTTTTTTAAGTATTTAAAAGTCTTATGTTTTTAAAACACGTGAAGAAAATACGCTACAAAATATTCAATGGAAACGTCTCACAAATTTTTAAAACCATAAGATTTTTGAAAGTTCTTGTTAAGAAGATATTTAAAAAAATTTTATAAAATTCTAGACTTTTAAAGATCTAATTAAACTATTTCCATTGCACTTGACGACCACCACTACCGACCTAATCAAGTTAATTATCCCAACCAAGAAGCCGGAGTGCAAGTTTTACACGAGAAAAATCAATTAAGATTTTATGTTATTTAATTAATATTTAAATTAAACATTTATTTCAAAACAAATAAAAAGTTTATTAAATCAAAATTAAATTTTTAAATTTTAAATTTAAATACTTTTCAAACAGTTTTTTTAATTGATAAAAAACTACTGATAATTTTTCTGTGTAGATAGAAAAAAGATTCATATATGATTCATCCATATGATTAAAAAGTGACTTCTAAATGTTTGAATTTAAAACTGATTCATCACTAGAGCGACTGAAAAGGGATTCACATATAATTCATTCATATGCTCAAAAAGGAATCAGATTATAGTATCCCAAATGATTCTCTAATGTGACTCATCGGTAGGTTACCATTTTCTCACAACGAGAGTAACATTTACGTTCGCAAAATTTGCTCATATATGGTTTTTTGCTCGTGAAGCTGATTCCTAAAAGATTCAATTATGATATTAAAATTTTAGGTAGGTTACTATTACACAGAAAGAAAAACTCGTACTTAATTTAAGTTTTTTCTTCTTACGTGTAATTTTTCTTTAAGTTGCATGTGTTTGTAAAAGTTTGATGTAGAAACAACAACAACACTTCAAGCAGAAAAATACTGATTATTTTCTTGCTTAAAAAAGTCAAATCAGAAGCAATAATTCCCATATTCTATTTGTTAAAATTTTTTAGTTAAATACAAAAAATTTTCAAAGTATAATTATTACGAAAACCATATCGGGCATGCTGCAGGTGTCTTGTAGTTGAAAATTGTTCTGTTATCAAAGTGCGGAACAAAAGGGGAACAGACATGTGTAACGTTTAAGTAAATAATACTCTTCTCTCTATCTCTGGTTCTTGGGGTAAGTGTTTAGGTAGGTTAGAAAATAATCACACTTTCGGATTATTTCCAGTACGAGTCGGGATTAAACCAACTTAGAAATTCTTGAATCAAGCACAATCTGATATTCATTTTTATATCACTTTTAATTAAGTCAATCCCGTTTCTTAGTTTAAGTTCGGATCAGGGATTAAATATGACCAAGTTAAGCATTTTGCACTTGAATCACTTGAATCAGGCATTCTGTACTTGATAGAAGGAAATCCGTACTTACCGCACTATTGACATTGCTACGGCTTGATTTAAGTACGGATGGCTTGTTTTGTCGTTTTAATGTAGAATTGTAAAGTTTCTTTAAATACCGCTGACTATCAATGACTAAATTATTGCAATAACAAACAATTTTAAATAAGTATTAATTTTGTCTTTCAAAAAAAAAAAACTTCACAATTTTTAGTTTAAAATTTAAAATTTCAAAAACAGATTTCTTTAATCAATTAACTTCACTTTATGTCAGTCGTCTGCCAATATTAATTTTTAGTTTATAAGTTTCATTAAATTTGCTACAAAAGAAACAGCGACAACAATTAAACTCAAGGAAATGGCCATCATACAGGCAGTAATAATAATAATATTCCTTTCCACAATTGTCATCTGTTTTCTTTTCCTAAAAGACAGCAAGAGAAGAACAGAGGGCTTGTTAGTTTAACAACAGATATCGAAAGGGGCACAATAGTGGCAAATTGAAGTTAATTGACAGTTACTGACATTATACAGAATTCACGCTGAAAAAAAACAAAAGAAAAATAATTATTTTTGGTAAAGGAATGCAATGAAAATAAGCCAAAGTGGGTTAACATTTTGTATAAAGCAAAACTCTTTTCTCTACAAATCTGATTTTCAATATAGAAATGGTTGAGACAAGCAAATAATGAACTTAAGCAATCGTTAAATGTATTTTTTATGGTAAATTATGTAGATGACTCGTTTAATCATAATATTGTTTTGACAATTATGTATATTAGCAATTGCGCTGAAGTTAACATGATATAAAGAAGTTTTTTAAAGTAAAGGATTGTACTTGTTATCACATTCGTATATAATTTATCTAATCCAATCATAATATGGTTGTGATATTCAAAAGAATTTTTCAATTTAAAATACAGTATGTCAAGAAAATGTTTGGACATGATGAAAATAGCTTATTTTGTGACTTTAATCATAGAAAAGGACATGTTGATTTTTATTGGTTAATTCATTTTTTTAATAAATCGATTTATCTATATGTATATTAACAAAATAAGAGATGTTCTAGTTTGTAGAAACAATTTCGTGACAACAAAAATCGGGAGTTTTTTTATATTTATAATTTCTTAATTTTTAGTTTTGTCTCCTTGCCGCTATTAAGGAAGTATTAAAAACTAATGGCTAATAAATCAGTGAGTGCTTAAACGCTGGTTTAGTTGAACTTAACTTAAATTTATATGTAGTTTAAACTCAACAGTTGTAAATCAGTGTCCCATATATTATATGTAGTGTAAAAAGTAACATGTGGCAGCACTACGATAAATGTTTACAAATTCATATGGTTTGTATTGGTAGTTTAAACTCCCAATTTTATGCGTTTAAAGATGGTTTATATGTTTTCTGATTTATAGATTTGTTGGCTTAAACACATTTTAAACCAAAAAGAGAGTTTAACTTGCTCTAATTTATTAGCCCTAAGACGATGTAGTTTTTTTAATAGTGAAAAGCCAAACAAAGCTATTTTTACTATACAAGGACATTTTCTTGACGCACTGTACATATTATGATTAATATGTATGTACACCAAACAGTGAAACAATGAGTGCCTTCAGACTTGGCAGCTATACAGAAACGAAAAACTCGCACTAAATTAAAGTTTTTTCGTACGTACATTAAAAATTGAAGTACGAGTTACACTAAAAAGTACTTTAAACAATCCAAACATTTTTAAATCAAAAAAAGCTTGAAACAAGTACAAATTTCTTAGATTAAGTAGAGAAATACTTATTTTGCCCTGGCATACATTGGACCACCACTGCATAGCTTTTCGTTGGTCGTGCCAATCTTAGAGAATAATAACAAAGTGAGCTTATTATTCTAAGGGAACTTATATGTCTCATTCTTATATGTGACGAAGTTTAATGTATAAACAACAACAAGACTAGAAAAGTAGATACAAACGATTTACATGTTTGTTGTAGAAGCATGAACACTACAAGAAGAAAAAGCAGGGAAAAGTTCCCGATCTCTATTTGTTAAAATAGAATATAAATATAGAAATATTTAAAAAAAATATGTGAATAAAATTTTCAATGTAGAATGATGACGAAAACCATATCGGGACATTTTGCTGGTGTCTTATAATTTTTTTTTATACCTATGCTAATCCCGCGAAGCTCTACGCTTGTCTGCAGGAGACCAGAGTCTCTGGCGGGAATCGAACCCGCAACCCCGGCAATGATTGACTAGCTCACTACCAGCTAGCCTGCCGGGGCACCCCCGGTGTTCTTCTGTTAACAAAGGGGAATATAATAAAAGTAAAACATGCGTAACGCAAAAATAAAAATTATTAGTCTCTCTGGTTCCCTGGGGTTAGTGCTAAGAGTAAATCTAACTTTTGGATAATTTATTTCAAGTACGAATTCGGAATTAAGTCAACTTAGAAATTCTTGAGTTAAGAACTGTTTGAGATAAATTTTATCTCACTTTTTCTTAGTCATTTTCTTTCTCATTCTGTCTGTCGCGCTCGTTGAAGATAGACGTGTTTTCTAAGCTCGGCATACGGTTTATTTTTTTTTTGAACAAATAAAGTATTAAAAAAAGTAAAAACAATTAAAAAAAAAAAAAAAAAAAAAAAAAAATACATGTATGTACATACATACATAAACACACATTTTTTTATTCTCGGTGTTGATAAACAATAACAAACAACAAAACAGAAGAGCAAAACTGTAAAAAGTAAAAGAAAAAACAAAAAAACTTTTATGAGTGCAAACAGTAGAAATGCATATATCACAGTGAGTGTTAACGAAACAAATGCAGAAATAAAAAAAAGAATCGATGATAGCAAATACCTAACGGCTAAACCTATTACTCGCACGCGATCCCTTTCACCGTCTGTATTTAATAACACGGTTGATACAATAACAAATATAAAACCTGCTAGCGTTGCCTCAACAGCAAAAACAATTTTAATAAGTGATGTAAATATTAACCCCCAATCAGGCATAATAGATAACTCAGTATCACCTTCGGTGTCTAATAATACGGTTGATCTTAATACAATAAAAAATATAAAACCTGCAAGCGGTGCCCCAGCGGCAAAAACGATTTTAATAAGTGATGAAAATATTACCCCTAAATCAGGCATGATGGAAAACTCAGCTCCACAAGTAAAAAGTGCTCAAAAGCCTCCAGTACAAGTAGGTATTGATAGGTACATAACAGTGCTTAAACGGGGTCGCAGCCCAACCTCCTCAGCAGTTGCTTCGGTCTCAAAAGTCTCAAAAGATGGTACAGCTGATAGAACAAGTTCACAAAATCGTTTTGCAATTCTGGATGAGGAATCCCCGGAAGCACAAAACGTTATCAAATCTTCTAAGCCACCGCCGATATATCTTAGAGAGCAAAACTCAAATGAATTAATAAAGAATTTGATATCGGTAATAGGTGAAAATTCTTTTTATGTAGCTGCAATAAAGCGGGGTAGTATTAATGAGACAAAAATACAAGTTAATCGTGAAGAAGATTTTCGTAAGGTAATAACTAAATTTGAAGCACTCAATAAGAATTTTTATACATATCAACTGAAGAGCAGTAAAGGTCTTCAGGTAGTGATTAAGGGCATTGACTCATGCGTGGACCCAGGTGAGATAAAAACGTTTTTAGAAGAGAAGGGCTTCAAAATAAAAACTGTAATAAACATTAAAAATAGAGAAAAAAATCCTCAGCCACTATTTCGAGTGGAGTTAGAACCCGGCGACATTAAGCTCAAAAAGAACGAAACGCATCCCATTTATAATCTAAAATATATCCTGTATAGAAAAATAACAATAGAGGAGCCGCACAAAAGGAATGGTCCCGTGCAATGTTTAAACTGCCAAGAATTTGGTCACACTAAGGCATATTGTCATTTAACCCCTGTTTGCGTCGTATGTGGAGAATTACATGGTACAGCTCTCTGCGATAAGTCTAAAAACGACCCCAATGTAAAAAAATGTAGCAACTGCGGTGGTAATCACACGGCCAACTATAGAGGATGCCCTGTATACTCTATCGTCAAGCGCTCGGTTGGACCGAAACCTAATCCCCCTCAAATGCAGGCAACAAATCAAGTTTACATTAATGACGTTCAGGTACCGCAGCCTAGTAATAACAGAACATCCTACTCTAACGTCCTAAAATCAAACCATATGCCAATGCAAGGTGAGTTGCCAAATAATGATGAAACTCCAGTTTCTAACTTAAGTCGTCTAGAGAAAACCATGGAAACATTAGTACAAACAGTAAATAACTTTACAAACACAATGGGTAATATGATGCAGGAAATGTTAAGAATGCAATCGATGTTATTGCAAGCTGTACTAAACAAGCCATGAACTGTTTAAAAATTTGCTTTTGGAACGCAAACGGCATCCGCCAACATAAAAATGAACTAGAATACTTCCTTAAAAATAAACAAATTGATGTAATGATGGTTTCTGAAACCCATCTGACCTCAAGAAACACGTTTCAAGTCAATGGTTACATATTATATGATACCAATGACCCTCGAGGTAGAGCTTGTGGAGGTTCTGCCATTTTGATAAAAAAACGAGTAAAACACTACCTAATGTGTGATCATCGTGAAGATTATCTCCAAGCAACGAGCATTTGCGTTGAGGAATTATCTCGAAACATAGTAATTTCATCATTATACTCCCCACCTAGATTTTCAATATCAGAAAGCCAATATAATAAATATTTCAAATCATTAGGACCCTGCTTCCTGGCTGCTGGCGATTATAACGCTAAACACACTTTCTGGGGGTCACGACTTATTACACCTAAGGGTCGTGTTTTGTTTAACACAATTTGTAAAATGGACCTAAATGTGGTCGCGAGCGGACAACCAACATATTGGCCTACTGATCAGCAAAAAGTTCCAGATGTCATAGATTTTGGCGTGGTTAATAACATCCCCATAGACACGATTCATGTGGAAGCGTCCCTAGAATTATCTTCAGATCACACACCTACAATTGTTACTATAATGAATCCAAATAGAATCGTATCTCCGTCTGGTTACTTATCGACAACAGCCTCACAAATAAATTGGTTAAAATATAAAAAATATCTGAGTGCCCATTGCACAGAAAATATTCCGCTTAGCACACCGGAGAACGTGGATCTTGCTATTGTTAATTTTGACAGTTATCTCAAACTAGCTGTTCAACATTCCAGCATAACACTCAAAAAAACCAAAAACAAAATCATATATTCTACAGATGTCGAGCGTTTATTGACTGAAAAAAGGAGAGTTCGTAGAGAATGGCAATTGCACAGATCCCCCCAACTTAAGACTTTATTAAAAGAGTGCACAAAAAGGCTGAGAAAGTTACTGCAGTCTCAGAAAACGGCTTCCCTGGAAAAACATCTCAAGGGACTTGATGCAACTCCACAATCAGATTACTCATTATGGCGTGCAGCTAGAAGCCTCAATAGACCAGTTATCTCTAAGCCACCATTGAGAAACTTGAATGGAAGTTGGGCAAGAAATGATATTGAAAAAGGAAATCTGTTTGCTAATCATCTGAAAAATGTATTTACCCATAATATATTTCACGATATAGCAGTCGATTTACCTTCTGTAAATGTTAGAGCAGCTATTCCCCTAAGATTCGAGTTTAGAGAAATCGAAAAGGCTATTTGTAATTTAAACACCAAGAAGGCATCCGGTATTGATAAGATCAGTAATAAAATGCTTTTGGAGCTACCAAGTACAGCAAAGAAAATTATTCTTTTTATTTTTAATGCTATTTTACGACTTCAATACTACCCTTATAAATGGAAGGTTTCCTTAGTAACCATGATACCAAAGCCAGGAAAGGATCACACAAAAGTTGAGTCATACAGACCTATTAGCTTATTATCTAATATTTCTAAGCTATTTGAGAAACTACTAGTGGCAAAATTAACGCCGATTTTAAATGAAAATAGATGTATTCCTAATCATCAATTTGGGTTTAGAAGAAAGCATAGCACAATTGAACAAACTCATCGAATAGTAAATGTAATAAGAAAAGCCTTTGAAGAAAAAAAATATTGCTCAGCACTCTTCATCGATGTGTCTCAAGCTTTTGATAAAGTCTGGCATGAAGGTTTACTACTGAAATTGCAGCAAAACTTACCAGCAAATATACACAAGCTGTTAGAAAGCTACTTAGTCGGTCGTCAATTTATTATTAAAGAAGGCGATTTTTTAAGTTCTCCTCAGCCAGTTAACGCTGGAGTCCCACAAGGCAGCATCCTGGGCCCGCTATTGTACTTAATTTATACTTCGGACATGCCAACAAACAGCTACACACAAACCTCAACATTTGCGGATGACACAGCTTTCCTAAGCGTACATGAAAACTGTCAAGAAGCATCTCGTTACTTACAGGATCACATATTTGAACTGGAAAGGTGGTTAAAACAATGGAGGATAAAGATCAATGAGCAAAAATGCGCACATATAACATTCACATTGCGTCGGGAAACATGCCCCCCTATTAAAATCAATAATCAAATAATACCCCAACACTCGCATGTAAAATACCTCGGTATACATCTAGATCGGCGTTTAACGTGGAAATGGCACATAGAAGCAAAATTAACTCAAATGAAACTAAAAGCAATTCAAATTAATTGGCTCATTGGAAGAAATTCTGTTCTTAGTCTCGATTGCAAACTTCTACTTTACAACTCTATCTTAAAGCCAATTTGGTGCTACGGTATTCAGTTATGGGGCACTGCCTCGGCTTCTAATATCGAAAAAATTCAAAGGCGCCAAAATAAACTTCTTCGAATAATAACAGCCGCTCCCTGGTATGTCAAAAACTCAAATATCCACAAGGATCTCAATGTGCCATTGGTAAAAACTATGATAACGAAATATGCAGTAAAATATTTAAAAAGGCTGGAACTGCACCCAAATCCATTAGCTAGAAATATTTTAAATTATGGCGGCCACACTCGCTTAAGAAGAAGAGACACTGCAGCACTCACCCAATCAGATGAGCGATAAACACCTACATATGTGAATAGAAACCGTGATGACTAAATCTTTTTGTCTGGCACTGGCAGGACAAAAAGTAAATATTAGGATAAGATTTGATTAATTATTGTTAGTTCATATTTAATATATGAAGATTCAATAAATAAATACTGCAAAAAAAAAAAAAACTTTTTCTTAGTAAGTCAATACCGTTTTCGGATTATTTTAAATTTTATTGACATCGTTTTAACATGATTTAACCTGTTCCTGCCTAATGGGTATTTAAATACCCAAAAAAAAAAAATAAGACAGTAAAAAAATTCTTGCAAAGTCCAGGTAAAAGAAAATTACTGCAACTTGCATTTTTATCTAAAAGTACACATTAATAAACCTGGATAACATTAAAACGGTGAAATGTTTTGGTTTTTGCATTTAATTATAACAAAAGAAAACTGACGGTTTCTTCTATGTCCGAAAATGCTCGAAAAAAGTTTTCCCAAATAAAGCACAATGCGAAAAATTAAAAATACCCAGACGATCTAAATAGCTTTGGATGTCCCCTTAGCAATGTAAAAAAATTATAAGCGATTTGTTCACACCTCCGACACACGTTGAAAAATAAAAATGGGTATTTAAATACCCAACAGTCCATAATGAGTTCCAAATATGACTATTTTTACATATTGCAAAAAATCTGTATTGGAGTAAATTAAAAGGACACTGTAGACAACGATGACGTGAGGGTAGTTTTACTATTAAATATTTATTCTGCGAACATTTGTGCAGCAAAAACATACGCCATGACATATCTAAGATACGCAAGAAGACAACAATTCTGCTAGATGAGAGAGAATAAATTTCGGTTGGATCTCGCAAAATCTGCATTAATGGCATTACATAATACAAACTGCTGATATCCTATACCACAGTGTCCAGTAAAAAGGCCAGTAAGAGCCCATTGTTCACTTTTTGCAATTAGAAGTCATTTCCTAGATTACCTAATAAAGTGATTGCCGAAATTTGGAGACATACGAGTATATAGTCTATAGCCGAGTATATTATCGTACGGCCATGATTTTATCATCTTCCTAATGTAATTTAAAATAAAACCAGTAAGCGGAAGAATTTGAAGCTAAATTACTGTTTTTGTGACGCTATCCTCAGATTAAGAACGCAGTTCGAAACAATGTGTGGGTTGTTTTTAACGGCGCAATGAAAATCAATTAAATTTATCGCGTTAAAATAATATTTAAACACACAATATGTATTAATTAAAATAATTAAAATATTATCTATAATCAAAAAAAAAAAAAATTAATATATCAAGAAATATATCCCACTAAAGCCTGTTGGGTATTTAAATACCCATGTCTCCCAGCCCAATAGTGGGAAGGCAACATTTTTTTTTTTTATTCAATAAAACAACTTCTACGGACCCCCATGTACAGACTTAACATTTTACTTAAAATCGTACGAGCGGATCTATAAATGGGTTAAGTACGAAAGTACGATTGTATTTTCTTCTGAGTGTTTTAACTTTGTTATGTATGATTTTGTGTTCATATGATTTCTTTGCAAATCCTTAATTTAAAAAGAAAGAAATTAGTAAAAAAATATCTAATGAATTATATTTTTTTTTTAAATATTAACATAAATTTTCTTCTAATGCCTATTCATAAAAAAAATCCCTTAAATATTAACCTTATTGTTAAGAAAATTGTATAAAGTTTAACATGCCTGGAAATTAATGGGATTTTTAACCCACTTAAATGTCAGCACACACCTTTTTCAAGGAAATATAATAAAAGACATAAAAAAAGGTGTAAATTAACAAAGAATATTAACCAAAAAATTAAATCTTTTTAACACAAAGTTTTTTAAATAAAAAAGGGAAAATTGTGTAATAACCCGAATAAAAGCAAATACAATAATTCATTTATAAAACACACACTCAAACACTTTTACACTTTAGCTTCAATACAAAGACATCTTATTAACTTACTTTCCCAGCTCAGCTAACATTTGTGTGATTCTTTTTTGTAAAAATCTCCTAAATGAGTCTTTTAAGATCGCTTTTGATGATTTAAAACTGATTTATCACTTAATCGATGGAAACTGGATTCATATTTGATTCACTCATATGTTCAAATAATGATATCTAAATGTTTTTAATTTAAAACTGATTCATCACTAGAGCGATTGAAAAAGGATTCACATATGATTCATTCATTTGCTTGAAAAGGAATCAGAAAATTGTGTCAGAAATGATTCCTAAAGGAGATTCATCGGTAGGGTACCATTTTCTGACAACAAGATTATCAGTTATGATCGAAAAATTAGCTCATAAGCGGTTATTTTACTCTTGATGCTGATTCCTAGAAGATCCGAAATCAGCAGAGCACTATCACTAAATAAAACTGCAAAAAATTTAGTTTGCACTCTTTTTTTACCAGCTTTAGTGATGATTGCTATTTGTGATATTGCAAATTTTTTCACTATCACTAAACGAAGATTGAATGCAAAAATCTGCACGCAATGCAAATAGTGCAAAATTTGTACTTGCAATCAAAAAAGCTGCATATAAACAGACTCTCACTAAAATTTGAAAAATTTAATTTTGTATTCTTGTTATGATATGCATAAGAGAGGAAATTAAGCATGTCATGGCGTTAATCATAAAAAACAAGTTTTTTGTTTTTAAATCTTGTGAAAAATATTAAATTGCACTCAAATGAGTGAAGAGCAAAATATTTGCAATAAACTGAATTAAAAAATTTTTTTTTGTTTTTTTAGTGCAAAATTTTTTAGCATCACTCATGAGTGAGGCTGCTTATTTTCAATTCATTACTCAACATCAACAAAATGATTGCAATAATTTTGCACTAAGAGTTGAAACTGCAAAATGAGTGCACTACCCATATATGCGATTATGATACAAAATGCTGGCTGGGTCATAAGTTGCGAAGGCAATCGTAAAGTTGTATTAAGATTTGATAATAATTTATTAAAAAAAAAAAATAAATTTATTGGTGAATATTTTAACTTGAGTGCAGTGATTTTAGCATAATTTATCTAATGACAAGCTTAAAGGATCCAACTACAGCCAGAAGGATAAATATAATTTGTAGTCTTAGTTAAAAGTTAGCTTATTATAAAGAGAAATATATTTGGTTTTAAGATTAACCTAGTTCTGTATAAATAGCTTTAAGACCAGGGCTTAACATAGGTATCAAGGCGAATTCAACTACAGGTGGTGTCGAAACGCTATCTGATTTTGACAGTTCGAACCAATTTGTTTTGATTTGCAAGTGTTTTGTTATGAATGGTTGAAATTTCCAACCGGAAATACTTACAATGTAGTGCAAACAAAACTCTATGTTATTGCTGTTGTTTTTGGATTGTTGTAGTGCCATCACCACCTATAGTTGAATTCGCCTTGATAGGTATATATGTAAATATGCTTACAATGCATATTCACACAGTAAGTACGGTGTGTATGTTAAAGGTAACCATTTAAGTAACCGCACTGAATGTATGTTAACTTTGACCAATCAAAAACACTTCATTCGTCATATCGTAAGATTTTTTTTTTTTTTTTTTTGCAAATATTTTGAGATGCAAAAAAGTTTTTAAGTTTTTTTCTAAAAAAAAAAAAAAGGTCTTCTGAAATTTCAGAAGTTTACATAAATTTAGTTGTAATTTGTAAAAAAAATATAATCTTCACTCAGCTTGGGTCATTTCAAAATATAAAAATTTAATAAGTGATGTAAAACGAATGGATGAATAAGATTTTTATTTATACATTTTATATATATTTATAAGTTCATATCGCACTGGTTCCTCTAAAGAGAGTCAACTCAGAAATTTTAAATTTTCACTTTATGCAAGAAATCGATGTACAGTGGTCATATCTATCCACTGTAAAAATCTTAAATCATTTTCTCTAGTATTTTGTAAAAAAAAAAATGCAATTGTATCCCTCTTTGTGATGTGAGAGTATATATAAAAAGAAACCCGTTTTTTGTCTCTACTGAAAATTCATAAATATTGAGTTTACCCTCTTTAGAGGGTATATATAATTGGGGTATTCACAAGGTGTGCTATCATGGTTTATTGTCATAATGTTCTAACATTTTACAATGGTTTAAAAATATTGTTGTTGGTTTGTAAACAAAAAGTGTCTTAAATAAATAGAACGTTGCTTGCTATGTTTATTGTGCTGTCGTAATTAATAGCACATTAATTATGAGGGGTAGCTCACAACAGTCGTATTTTTTCATGTTATTATTTTAAGACATATGACTTTATGACACCTTGTGAATCCCCCAAATATGTATGTATATTTATATATTATGTTTTTGTTCATGTTTTTCCTTCTTCGACCAATGAAGGCAGAAAGAATATATTTGTTCGTTTAAAAGCTTTTTTATAAATTTTGCCATCGATTAGTGGGTGCATACTTTTGCATATTTTAAACTTTGTAGCATTTTTTGCATACTTAAAAGAGCATTTTTGCAGCATTTTATAAATTTATGGCACATATTTTACCTTTTCTGAAGCATTTTTTCATACATGTTTTTTTTTCAGTATTTGTTTATATTAAATTGAACTAACAATAATTAATCAAATCTTATCCTAATATTTACTTTATGTCCCGCCAGTGCTAGACAAAAAAGATTTAGTCATCACGGTTTCTGTTCACATGTGTAGGTGTTTATCGCTCATCTGATTGGGTGAGTGCTGCAGTGTCTCTTCTTCTTAAGCGAGTGTGGCCGCCATAATTTAAAACATTTCTAGCTAATGGATTTGGGTGCAGTTCCAGCCTTTTTAAATATTTTACTGCATATTTCGTTATCATAGTTTTTACTAATGGCACATTGAGATCCTTGTGGATATTTGAGTTTTTGACGTACCAGGGGGCGGCTGTGATTATTCGAAGAAGTTTATTTTGGCGTCCAATTTTTTTTTTTAGATTCATACAAGTTCTTTCGCATCGAATCAAAATAAGTTTCTTGCAATTCTGGTTAACAGATGGATTTCTATCTGAATAACCAACTCGTTGAATGCATTTGATTTTCCATGTTGTAAAGTAAAATTGTTTGATTAAAGAACGGTTTTGACAATGTATACTGATGTTTAAACGTGCAAACAAATTTTTTCTTTGAAAACGGTTCATATTTGACCATAGCTCCCATACAAATATCACTCTTCAAAATAGTTTTTTTTTTCCTTTTAAATGTTTATATAATTCAGCAACTGTCCATAAATCCCTTTAAGAGAAAAAAATTATGTTAAACTTTTTTTTTTAATGTATCCACTGTGCAGAATTTTCTGCAGGTGACAAAATATTGGTTATGCCTAATAAAAGATATACAAATTGAACAGTTATAGGGTTATATTGAGTACAATAGAAATTAACATTGGGTATAAAAACATACTGCCCTAGGCCGGGGATTTCAGAGGCGGATTAAGCTTTAACTTAGTTTAACGCAGTCGGAGTTTACCAGCGAAATGTTATTTTATTTTTTAATTTAAGCCCAACATTTTAAGCAAAACTAAGCTATTCCGTCAAGATTTTGTATACAAACTTAGAAATGGCGGCACAAATCTGTTTTTAGATCAAATAATCCGAGTTTAACGGAGATCTTAAAAACCCAGCCTAAGTGGTTAAGTTCAATTCAAAATAGAATTTAATTAGATTGTGAATTGCTTAATTAATTAACATTACCCTGCGGGAAATGTGTGTCAATTATTCCAACAGACTGGTCCTGGGATTTGGAAAAATAGAACAAGTACAAAAAGAAAGAACTCATGACCAGTGAAAAGAGAACCAATCATTAAAATGGTATATGAAGAACCAAAAGGTAGAAAAAATAATGAATTACAGCACATTATTCACCGGTGGAGTGACACATTTTTTTGGGACTTTCTAAAATTTGGTTCTACAATTTAGTAATAAACCCTAGATTATTGTACATTGTATTGAAATAATTCTCCATTGTAGTAACTAACACTAAACACGTTCATTGGGAATAGATCTGGGACTTGTCAAATTATGGCTGTTAAGTGTCAATTGACCCCCTCCAATTACAACCGCATGTAAAAGTGATAGGTCCCATTCTTATAAAGTGTTAGAACTAGGACCGGTCTCTGCCATCAAACAACATATCACGTGACTACTTTGGTGTCAGTTCGCTTCCCTCTAGCGTAAAGATTGCTTAATTGAAAAAGTGTGTGCGTTTATTTTGATTTGCGACAAAAAGAACTAAAAAGTTTATTACAAATGGAATAAATCAAAACCCGTTTTATAAAGGAAAGCCGTAACACACTGTTTGATAAATTTATTAAATGGAAATTTTTCTAAACAAACTGCACCAATGTGCACCATAATTATTTATAACAATGTTATAACTAAGTATATATAAAGATGGAATTTGCGGTATTTACATAAACACCGCAATCGTTTTTTGATTCTTCAAGAAAACCCCAGAAGTATAAGAATTATGTGTATGTTTATTTTTGTGACTCTCAAAAAAGGCAAATATTTTTATTAAATATAAAACAATTATTCCTTAAATCAGTCATAAAACGGTTGCAGTAATTATAAACAACTTTAAAACCGACTTTCGTATAAAAGCATATTTTGTCATAGAAATATTTTCATACATTTTGCGCGTTAATTATTTCATAAGTATAAAACGAGCAAGAACTACAAGTAAATAAACGAGTTGGTAGAAATATTAGAATTTGAGTATGTAAAATGTTACAAAAAATAACAAACACATAAAAAGAAACTCTAAAATATTGTCAAGAAATTTAAATTTAAGAGCGTAGAAGACGTAGAAATAATTATTTGAGTTAGAAACCCAATTCTGATTTTAAAAGTCGTAGTCATTTTAATTAGTTTGTAAGAAATAAATTTATTTGACTGCTGTCATTTCAATACTTGGGAAAATTATTATTAAATAAAATTTATTCCATTTAGTTTGATTCGAACCTTTGCTTCTTATCAAATTCTATGGTAAAACGTATGGCATGTTTAATTTCTATCAAAGGCAAAATGTTCGCTTCATATTGACTGTTTTGTATGTGACAGCCTCTTTGAAACAACACCAGAGCCTTAATTTAATTTGCATAATTTCACACTTCATTTTCAATTTAGATGTTTCACAAATATTAGCGTACATATTAGGTGTGTTCATTTACTAAAAATTATTGCTTATTTTCAATAATTGTTACAAATAAGTGTTCACGTACTCGAAAAACTTGCAACGAGAGAGTGAAAAAAGAGACAAAAATTTTTTGAAAATTTCTGATGGTAAAAATTTTACTATCAAGAATTATTCAACCCCTTGTTTCATGTTTTTTTTACAAAACATAAATAATTTTTATTTTTTTTTAAATTCAGAGTTTTTGAATAACAAAAAATATTTATTTTTTTAAAATTTAGGAACAATATTCTTGCGCTAATAGTTCAAGACAATTGAATTCATTTAGAAATTATCTACTATCTTAGGGCTGAATAGTGGCAATATGTCTAACTTGCTAGTTTTTGCAGGTAAAGCTTTAATTTACTTTTTTATTTTTTTGAATAATTGGGAGAAAAATTTTGTAAATTTTAAATTTACACTCTCATTGCAAGTTTCTGCTAGTAAAGTAAATAAAGACACCTATTGTAACTGGTATTTCAAATGTTTCACAAATAATGCTTTCAGCGATAAACGAAACAAAATGTTAAAATGTTCTCTAATATTCTGACTTTACCCCATAGTGGTATTTAGGGTTACACTAAAGGATCTTCCACTTTCTGGTGTTACAACATGAAATTCGGCAGAATTCCAAATTGACAGATCTCTTGAGATCGCAGTTAACCAGGGATCCTATCTAGTACCTCTCTTGTTAACAGCCCCCATTTATATATCACCGGTCTGGTCTGACTTTTGGTTGAGTAACCTTCGGGGATCACGTGGTGGTTGTGGCTGAAATAGGCTGCTCGATGGCGGATTTTTCACTTGGAAAGTTCGGTATACAGGACGAATCATCTTTGGGTGCGTCTGCAATTCAACAGATTCTGTTAGCATTTTACCAAGAGCAGAAGAGGTTAGATAGCAATAGTTTCTAAACCACACCCAGAGAAAAAATATGTTTAAATTTGGTCACCTCCAACAAAACTATTTTTAAAGAGAATTGCAAACATATTATGTTTAAATTTAACCATACTATTGTCACCGACAAACATATTATTGTTAAATTAGTCCTCCATCAAGAAGGCACAACCATATTATGGTTGCCTCCGAACATCTTTTGGTTAGTAATAACTAAAATATGTTTAACATTTATAATAGCATGGTTGATTTTCAACCAAAGCATGTTGCTCTTAGAAAAGAGGAAAATACTATTGTTAATTTAAAAACAAATTATTGTCATATTTAACAATAACATGTTTAGAGGCAACCATAATATGGTTGTGGCTTCTTGATGGAGGACTAATTTAACAATTATATGTTTGTCGGTGACAATAATATGGTTAAATTTAAACATAATATGCTTAAAATTTTGTCTAAAAATAGTTTTGTTGCAGGTGACCAAATTTAAACATATTTTTTCCCTGCGTGCAGGGGCGATAGTACATTTCTCTTATATTAGACACTTAAAATAGCTTCCTGTGTGAGTTGCTCTCTCATACGGAGGCAGTTGGATAACGCATTGCTCGTCACCCAGTGATCATTTTGAGTTTAGGACAAGACGGCAAAAGCTTAAGTCTTTGTTATTTAATGCGAAAGCAGCTTCAAGCGGGGAAAACTTTGCTGAATATTGCTACAGAGAGTCAGACTGTATAATGGGCAGGAAATTGTATCAATATTATGATTATGATTGAGTCAACCCTTAGAGAAATAGATATACTAAGAGGCCATAATCGCCACGATCCATTAGATTTTTATGCAGCTGATATATTCACAATGACAGGTTAAAGCTGTGTATAAAGCTAATTATTGTACCAGGCGAGAGAGTTTATATTTCAGTTGGATCTGTGTTGGGCTCCTTAAGAAATTTTTGGCTATGAGTGAGCCCGTAAGACGGGACAGTTACAAAGAAGAGTCCCAGTTGAAAATGTGATCCAAAAGGAGCAGGTTTTATGTATGAATTCATACCTCAAATCGCTTGTATGGGGTGTTCCCGGTTTGGAGGACTATTTTCTGCTGACAATAAGCGCTTCTTTTAACCTAAGAAAACATCCAAACAAAGCACTCCTAAAGTGTTTTTTAATGGCTAACTATATTAACATTCATTCATTTTTTGCTTTCACTTGTGCCTTTTTCAATTATTTTCGTAAACCATAATATATTTTTATTTTTATTTTTTCGCTTTAAAACCTTCTTCGTTGTCAGCACTAAAATAGCAGCTTTTTGTATATTTAATTCGATATCATTTACTGCTGTATAAGAGCTCTCTTATTGAAGCGCTCGATTATGCACTTTTTTTCTTAAGTGCTTCAAAAATCACAATTTTTTTACTGGGGTCATTCCTTTGTCGAAAATAATTTTTAATTTTTTAAAACAACAACATAAAAAATTTGGTGCTCTTTCATCATCAATTAAGAAGGATTTTTTTATGTTTAAGAACTTCATCGTAAATTTCTAAACAAAAAAACATTTTGGAGACTTCCATAAAATGGTTGTAATGATTAATAATAATTTTATTGCTGCAAACATGCGATGCATTGATTCAGTCTTAATATGATTGTGGTAATTTGTTTTTATGATTGTTGGGCCCAAAATATGGCAAGCGAACTTTTTTACAAAGAATGTTATATATGATCATACATTTTATAATATTAAAATACATTTCTATTTAATTGATGAAGAAATACTATAAAACAAGTAATTTTAAAGGTAGAATTTAAGACTTAATCCGATTCCGTTTACTTGTTTCAAAATGAAACCCCTTTTTCTTTTATACAGTTATTTTAAACAACCCCTTAAACATTAAAACCTTTAAATTGGCTTGTAAGCATTAATTAACTGTGTCAGAAAATGTTGCTAATATAATTAAAAACCTCACTGTCGCGGTATTAAAAGTGAAACTTTATGACTACATACTCGAATATATTGAAAATATATGGGCTGGTTTCTCTGCCATCACCGTATTTAATTTATATTAACTGTTATCTAAATTCATACAAAGCAGGTGTTACCCAGAAGCTTTTTGGCAGAAAAGTAATTTAACGGTCTGCAAAAAAAAAATTATATAAAAAAAATGTTTTCTTACGGCCACGTTAATCTTGCGTAAAGATAAACATTGCTGGCCCGTTTTCCTTACCAAGCTTCTATATAAATAGGTACTCTAACGTTAATGTGACGTTGCGTGGCGGATTAACCTGTTATAATTGAAAATTGTCTCCGTTTTTGCGTATCAGCTGTTAAAAATTTTTATATTTATTGATAAAGCGAACATTTCATCGAGCTACACAACTACTTTTTTTGCATTTTTATACAAAACACATAAATAATAAGAGCAAAAATTTAAAAATTAACCCACTTACAACTACAATAAATGTTGGGAGAATTCCAACTAATTGTAGTGGGGAATGTAAGAAAAGATAAACACACTGTTTAATTGTTGGAATTTTATTTAAGCTTTGATATCGTTGCAAATAAGACATTTTGAGTGTTTGTAATTCTCATTCCCTCTGTAGTCTTATTTGGTGATATTTTTGGCTTTTCAAAAGTTTTGTGGGAAAACGTTTCCTGATGATCTGGCCTAAGCAACCAGTGAAATGCGCATAAAACAGCTTATCCTCCAACAACAACAAAAAGAATAAAAAACGGGAATTAAGCACAACAAACAAAACCTTTTTATTATCTAAATTTTGAAAAATTTTCTTTTTTCTTTTTAGCACATTTTAATACGTTTACGAATGCAGTAACATACTACCGACTAGCTACTTTACTGGCATTTTGTAATATGAATGGTTGGATGTGAAATACCTTCAACTGTAAATAAATGGTCTTATAACTTGTCTCATTTGTATTTATTTATTTGATTTTCTAATATAACGAGAAACAAAATCTTATATATAACAGTAAAAGATTCAGACACGTTAAATTATGCGTTATAAATTCGGCAAATTACGGCATTCGATACCTTTTGAAATTTCCATTTGAATTGTATTGTAATTTCGATCGGTATCGAATGCGGTAATTTACCACCAGTTTCACAGCAAATGTGAAAATTTTAAATAATTTCAACAGTTTCATGCACGAGATTGAACGGTGCACTGTATCAAAAGTCTTTGAGTGGTCAAATAATCAGGGTTTAAAAAACTGCAGTCGAAACCAAAAACTGTCGAACAAAAAACGAAAATTTAAGTACAACTTTTCGCTTTTTGAGTTGGTTTGACATTTAATGAATTAGGAGTAAAAGCAACTGTTTTTTTTTTTTTTTTTTTTGTTGGCCAATGACAAGTGAAGAAAGGGAAGAAATGGCAATTTTTCAACTTTAATTGCAATTTTGAAACGCTGCAAATAATACCAAATTTGGATACAGAAATGTTAATAGTTGAAATTGGTACAAATAATTACTTTGGAGATAATCACCCGAACTACAGGGTAGTGATATTTTTCTTTCAAAAGTGAAAAATCTCAGTTTATTTATAAAGAAGTAATTGCCTAAATATGTGTATACAAAATTGAAAGTTTGAGAGTGTGTGTGTGTGTGTGTATGTATGTGTCTATGTTGTCATATGTGTATTTATACCTTTCAGAATTTCCAATTACGACACATAAGCACAAGAAATATATTTTATATTTTTAACGGTAATTAAGTTTTAATCGTTAGAAAATAAATAAAATACTAACACCCATTAACAGATAAACAAACGAAAGAGAAGAAGAAAAAACGAGCTAAGAAAAACGTACGTGCAACGAATTATTAAAAGCGTGATGGAAATATTTAATTAGATCAAATACATAAACATTTAAAATAGCAAAAATAAATACGCGTATTAAGATATCAAAAGGAAATATGTTGTTCATATTTAATATCTATTAAAATATTTTATTAGAGCGAAAGGATATTCTTCCTATTTTTGAAGTTGTTTAATTTAAGCATTTTGCTTTAGTCAAAATTGTAAACTTTTATTAAAGAAAAACCAAACAAATATTATGTTTATTTTTTTCTTCTGCTAAATGAAATAAACTAAACAAAAACTTTATGTTATTGACTACATTTTGCCAAACTCATCATAAAACCACAATTTCAATTAGTAAGAAATTTGAAATTGCCTTTCAGACATTTGGCTGCAACACACATTCCCTTTAATGATTTTTCCATATTTAATATTCAAGCTTTTAAAGGGATGTTGAAATAATTTACCACAATTCTTGGAAGATTTTAAAGGAGTTGCATTAAAAAATTAAATTAACTTAAGTAAGGAATATCCAAGTATTTTAAATTATTTTTGGCTCGAATAGTGCAATTCGTTTAAGTCTGTAGCAATTGCAAAAAAAAATGGGAGTTTATGGGTTTAGGAGGGGGTTTACCGATTGTTTGTTTTGGGAGAAAATATTTTTTTCAAACTTTGGCTCCGAAATAAATTTCATTGATGCATATTTGCACCTGATAAAGGAAGAATGTTACTTAATCATACACTCACAGAAAAGTTAATGAATTTCTATAAACTATGAATTGCTTCACTTTATGGTCTTTCGATTTGAATTATTTGTTCTTTAGGCTAGAATCTTCAAAGTCATCTTGAAAATACGCCACTAAAATTTAAGCAAAACATTTAGTGTAACATTTGTTTTTCTTTTACTCCATTATCGAATTTGCTTGTAACTTATTCAATCAGACGGGACAATTCCCAATTGATTATAAAAAATGTTTACGTAAAATCGTAAAATCATTAAATAATTTGGAAATTGAGAACAAGAAGGAGTAAAAATACATTTTATCTAATACTTAAATACATCCTCTTTTTAATACAAATACAAATTAAACACCTCATGAAAGAGTGTTTAAATACCAGAGTACGAAAATATGCAAAACGAAACGTTTGCAATCGTTTTGTTTCGAACTTTTCAGGAAGTAATACAAAAGCCATGAGAGTTATTTCTTCACAAAGTTTTCTTCTGTTTTTGCTTTTAAATATTACATTATTTGAAATGGCCTCGTTACTCATACGTAAACGATGCGGTCGACTTAAATGATTGGTTGTTACCTAAAATGCCATAAAAAGAAAAGAGAAAATTGGTATAAATTTATACATTCATAAAATTTATAAATTTTGTATAAAAATATAAAAAACATCGTGTACGTCGATGGAATTTTCGTTTTATCAATGGACATAAACAAATATAAAATTTTTAACAGGTGATACGTAAAAACGGAAAAGAATTAACTTCACTAAAAAAATTTATTCATACAAATTATCAAAGTTATTCATGGGAATACATAATTTTTCATTAATAAGATTTGGGATTATTAGCACATCATTAATAAATGAATTAATTAATAATAAATATTTCATTCCCGAAAATAATTTTTGATAATAAATTTGCATGTGCCCGGCAAATAAAAAACTGGAATGGCAAGCTGCTTTATTTAAGCAACTTGTTTTTATTAAATTTTGTTTTTTTCTTTCTATCCTCTTACAACTACAATTCGTGTTGGAGAAAAAACCAGCCAATTGTAGGGGAATGTAAGAAAGAAAAATTGACGGTTTATTGTTGTGTCTTTGTTGAAGATTTGATATTGTTACATGCAATACCTGAGAGTTTAAAATTCTTATTCACTTTATGGTCGTACTTGTATATTTTTAGCTTTTCTAAAGTATTTGGAAAAAGTTTCCTGACGAGCTGGCCTAAGCAACCAGTGAAATGCGCATAGAAACCAGCCTTCCCACAACAATAATTTTCAGTGTTTTCATTCAAAAATTGGGATTATTAGCACATAATTTATAAATGAACTAATTAATAATAAATATTTCATTCCCGAAAATAATTTTTGATTTTGTTTGTTTGTGCTTTATTCCCAATTTTTATTCTTGATGAATACACCGAAATTTATTGTTGGAGGATAAGCTTGTTTATATGCGCATTTCACAGGTTGCTTGGAGCAGATCTTCTGGAAACATTTTCCAAAAAAAATTTTGAGAAAAGCCAAAAATATTATTAAAAAACGCAACGATATTAAAGCAAAAAAAAAAAAATACCAACAATAAACAGTGAGTTTATCTTTTCTTACATTCCCCACTACAATTGGTTGGAATTCAACAAACAAAACAAAAAAACAAAATCTTATTTTCATAAAAATGTTTAATATATCAAAAAAATTTATATGAAAATTTTCTCAACGCAAGGTGAAGTGACTTACAAAATAGAAGCCCTTAACGTAACATCAAGTTTACGTAAGAATACCTATATATACATAGGTAAGGAAAACGGAACAACGGATCCCCAACGTATACGTTTACGCAAGAGTAATTTGGCTTAATGTTTAAAATTTAAACGTAACACAACTAGAAAAGGAACCAAAGAAAGCAAAATTTAATTATGGGCAAAAACATTTCACAAACGTTTGCTATTTGATTTAATTATACTAGTGGTGTTTTTGAGTATAATTAAAAGACAGTTTCCTGTAAAGTTGTTGTTATTTTTATCAATGCTTATTGAGTTGTAGTAGTTACAAAAAGAAAAATAATATGAAAACCCATATTGAAAAATTTAAGGGGAAAAAAAACTAAGAGTTCAAACAGAATCGAGTCTTCAACTTCAGGCAAAAATCCTAAAGCCCATAATTAAAACATCGGCAGTAACTTAAAATTTGCTCTCGTTTTATTGTTTTAATTTTATATATTTTCTTTTGTATTTAATTTTCTGTTTACAAAATGTATGAAATTTAATAAACGTATTAATCGGTTTTTTTTCAATTAAACGATTAATCGATATATGGCTTTTTGGACTTATTCGATAAAACTATACAATTTTAAAATTAATCGATTAATCGAAATATTCCAAATCCAGAAATTTTATAAATTAAGAGATATTTTTTTCGACAATTTTAGAAAAATTGGTAATTGATTAAATAAACATTATTAATTACAAGCATTTTAATATTTTATTAACAAAAAACAAAACAAACATAACAATTCATACTAATTGATAAGAACTTTACAACGATAAAAAAAAAACTTGTTTTGAGATCATATAATTTTATATGTACAAACAATTAAACAGATCTTTTAAAAATAAATGTTGTTTAAATGTTTTGCTTTGCCTTTAATTTTCTATACTCTCTCACTTTTTTTACTAACGCACTCACACTTTTTAAATTGACCACGAGATTGCTCTCAATTTAACCTTTCCACTTGTTTGTCAATTTTACGTTTAATTTAACATCTGACCACAAATTAACTTTGCGCTGTCCTTATAAAAATTATATTTCTTAAAAAATAAATGTGCTTTATTGGAAAAATATTGTGCTCTAAAAAATTCTTGTGCTATTTTTACGTTTAATTTAACATCTGACCACAAATTAACTTTGCGCTGTCCTTATAAAAATTATATTTCTTAAAAAATAAATGTGCTTTATTGGAAAAATATTGTGCTCTAAAAAATTCTTGTGCTATTTTTACGTTTAATTTAACATCTGACCACAAATTAACTTTGCGCTGTCCTTATAAAAATTATATTTCTTAAAAAATAAATGTGCTTTATTGGAAAAATATTGTGCTCTAAAAAATTCTTGTGCTATTTTTACAAAATACCTTGAGTCATTCTACTATTTTGAGTTGTTTCTTCGTCGGGGGCATTTTTGAAAAGAAATTGACAATCAAATTGGGTGTAGCCTGTGACACACCTGTCAATTCAATCAAGTTTTGACAAGCAGTTTTTGTGAACAACTTGAAAGTGATTTATTGAACGTGTGGCCCCAGGTTAGAAAATATTTTTTTGCATTTGTTTCAATAATAAGTAAAAATTAACGGATTACTGCATTATTTCAATAGCCAGTAAAAATTTCCTGGTTACTGAAAATTGTTTCAGTAAGCAGAACGCCCATGTATGTAAATTACTCACAAAGCATGACTGTTTTTTTTAATTCCAACGGACACATACATTTGGTTTATTTATTTGAATTAAAACTTAAAAAAATTATACATTTGACAGAAAAACCATATACATATCTATTGTTATTCGATTAATCGGCATAATTCTTCGATTAATCCTTTAATCGAAATCTGCAATTTTAAATTAATCGAACAATTAATCGTCTAAAATTGTTCGATTAACCGAACAAGAATTAATCGGCTGAACAACCTATATGGTAGCATTGTTGGGAGAATAATTGTCTATATGTGAGAACATTAAAAAATTTTTCCTAAAATACAATAGTTTTTATTGGGAATTATTTCTTTTCATAAGCAACTTTATTATATTCAACATTTTTTTATTTTTCGAATTTATTCTATGAGTTAAATTTCAGTTATGTATTTTATAAAGCTTTTTGTAATAGTTCTCTTCCTTAAATTTTTTAGGAATGACTTTTATACACTACCAGACTATTATCTTGTATCTTCTTGTTACATTTTACCTTAGCTTTCCGTTGGATAGCAATGAAGTATATTGTATGTACAGAAAAATTTACAATAATTTTTATGCCAATTGTATGGAAAATGTAGTCTCGAAGGAGTTCTGTTTGAACACTAAGGCTTGGTTATTGAGATCTCAGTTAAACTAGGTTTAGTTAATCTGAAAACAGATTTGTGACGCCATTACCAAGTTTGTATACACAATTTTGACGGAACAGCTTATGTTTACTTAAAATGATAGGCTTAACTGAAATATATAAAAAAAAATACATTTTGCCGGTAAAATCAAAGTTTCATAGTACGTTAAACTAAGTTTAAACTTAATCCACGTCTCAAAGATCCGGCCCTAATGAATAACACGCAAAATACGCTTTGTCATTTGTTTTGTTATCAAATGTACGATTACGAATTGTTTAAACTCTTTGTCACTGAAAAAATTGTCTGTTTTGGTTTTGCTCATGTTCATAACGAATAAAAAAAACTTAAAGGTATTGTAGGTTTTGGTTAATTTTTAAACTATTTTCAAATTTTTTTAAATATTTATTTGTTAGCGTAACCATAATATGATTAAATCATTAAAATGTTACTATTAAATCATGAGTATAGAGCAGCAGGTTAAAATTAAGAGCAACTGTATAATTTCCTCGACAATCATAAAACTATTTGTGCTTAACATAAATATGGTTACGTCCATCATGAAATTTTTGCCCTCAATCAATATGTGATTGTGGAGACCATGTTTAAAACTTATTAAATAAATTGTTTTTGCAGTCTTATATTTATTTAATCCTAATTTAAAGTTTAAAGGTGCATTTGAAATTGTTTAATTTATAATTTTTCTTTCCAATTGATATTTATTAATATATTTTGAATTTAGTTTTAAAATGCAACTTTCCACGCTCCTACAGTGGAGTATCAATTGGATTCTATAGACATAATTCTTGAATATATTTAAGTATTTGAAACTTTACGTTGCTTTGGAAGCTTATAATTTTGTATTGCCTCTAAAATATGTTAACTTGTTTTAGAATTGTGCATGTGATAAACAACGAATGCTAAAAAAAAATTAAATTTTTTGTAAATCTGGCGAAACCTTGAGAAAAACAGCAATAATATAAGAAAAATTTATACCTTAAATAAATAAAATTATTAATTCAAACAATGAAAACTAAACTGAAATCGACTCCTTCTGCCAACAGAAGTAAAATAGAGAAACATAGAAAAGGTTTAGAAAGGAAAGTTCGAAGCTAAAACTTCAACTAAAAAAAAGCATATTAGTGTGCTAAAATTTTGTTAAAATTATGATCCATTAATCATTTTTACACAAGTAGGTTGTGATTGAATCATTTATAAAATATTGCATTTCAACTACAGAGTGGCCCAAATAAGACCTACTAATGTGAAATACGTATAACTTTTTTACTTTGTAATAAAATTTATCCAATTCAACAGCTCGAAGTAACGTCGTATTCGTTGTAAAATCCTAAAATTATACAATGTTGTATTTTTGTTGTTGGTTAATGAAACTTGCTTAGCAATTTATATTATTATACCATTTCACATCAAATTTAAACTTCCATACCTGTGTTAATTTCATGGTATCGAATAATGTGAATGTCCACTTTTATTGAATAAGAAGATAACAAAAATCGTATTTATTTTTTTAATGAAAAAAGCCGGGATTCACTATCATACAAAATCGTACGATTCATTCACATGAAAATCTGACGGAATTCCATCTGACATAAAAAAATGTCTGCAAACTCTGCTTTCAATGCCACACTGTCGCACAAAAAAGATGCAAACTCAACTGACTCAGCTACTTTACAAGAAAATGCAACTCTGATCGCATAGAATCTATAATTGTATGAAAATTGTCATAAACATTTGCAAGTCGAACAGACTTGTCAAAAAAATCTGTCACTCAATTCATTTCTAAGCCACTATATCACACTTTATCAGCACACGCGATTTTTTTGACAAATCGTAGGACTAAATAGGATAGTGTATCTCCGGCTTAAGCCATACGAGCATGTGAATTGTTCTGGTTATAACTGAATTCTTGGAAATCTATAATTTTTATATTCTAGTCAGCGATCAATTGTTATGACGGAGCGAAAAAATCGTCAATTTTTTAATTTAAGATTAGGCCACACCGTCTTGATTAGGAATTTAGTCGGCCGTTTTGGTAAACGGTGTTCAGTAGAAGAGGTGCTGATCGAAATATTCGCTCTAAGAGCAACGTGAAAGCTGTTCAGCAGAAGGTTATAAATGACCCATCTGTTCTCGTCGTCGGTCCGACCAATTGGGTATTTTCAGACAATTTTAAAGTTGGATCCTAATACAGCAGTGCTAACACTAGACCGCCAAGAACGACATTTGTCGATCTTATTTCGGCCAAACTGTATAATTTTCAAACTTTTTACATATTTGACAGCGAAAACTTTTCGTCAATCTTAAATAAAATCTTCGATATATTTTTGACAATCATAAATAGATAAATGGAGTATAAATGAGGCATAAAATGGTTGTGAAAATTGGCATAACTAAAAAATGGGTAAAATTTATCATAATTTAAAATCTTTAATATCGAAATATATATGGCGGATTTCATGTCGCGACCGAATTTTTGAAACCGACGTCTTCCGATTGGGATGAAATTTGCACCAAGGTAGTCCTGTTAGATAGGAGTTTAGTCACAATTTTTAAAAAGATCGGTCAAGATCTCTGAATTATAGAGGTCAAGATCTCTGAATTATAGCTTAAATAGCTAGTTCATCAATCTTTCAAAAAAAAATTTGTTGACTGAAAATAACTCAGAGAGTTCTTGACTGATCTTGTTGAAAAATTGTGTCCAAACTACTATCCAATAGGACTTATCTGGGTGCAAATTCGGAACACATCGGTTTCAAAAGTTGGGTCACTTGAAATGAAATGCCCCATATATAAATTTCTTTTTGCCAAAGGTATTACTGTGTTTAAGAGGAATATGTTTAGTGTATAGCAAAACTCGTAGGCGTAAAGTTTAATAAGACAATTCAGCAAACCCTCCCTTCTGGTCTTACTCTATACCAAAAACCAACTTATAAACTGTATGATAAACAAAAGGCAGTACGGCTTTTACCTGTATAGGCAAAGTTCCTGCATGGTAGCTGCAAAGTTCTAAGAAAAACATCTCCAACAGAGTGTGAACTCTGACAGCTTGAAATCCACTGTAATTTTTTTCTTAAAAAAAAAAAGCAACGACGATGCTACAACTGTAACTGCCACATCCGCTGTTATAAGAATATCTCTTCTATTTGGCCTACTTACACACCACCCACTCACCTTAAAATAAGTTCGTTTCTTCTTTCACTCACTGAAATGCAATGAACGGATCACGTCAATTCGCTTGCAGTTCCGCTTCAACAATGTGTATTTATTTCAATTTAAATTAAAGTTTTGAATAAAAATTTCCTCAATGGAAACTAATGCCAAGCACAAATACAGGGCAAAACTTTATTTTATTGTTTGGTAGAGAACAAGAAAACACATAAAAGTCTACTGCCTTCACATGCACGCGAACCTGGAACCTGAAAAGAATCTTAGAGGAATTATAACTCTACAGAAACTCACATACCACATTATGAAACAGTGTGTTATTTATGTATTTCATGTGGTGCTGAAAGTAAAACGTAGCAGGAATTTGTTTGAATGGATGAGAAGTGAGTGAATGAATGAATGATATTTTAACATCAAACTATAAACTTCGCATATAAATTTTTTTTTGTTGTTGTTGTTGTCGAGGAAACAAAATTATAACTTCGAAACTTTTCTTCTCACAATTTTCTTTAGCGTTTTTTTATATTGCCAGACTTATTGTTATTATAAATTTTTTTGTTGTTTGAAGTTTTCCCGTAAAGAGCTAATAAAATTAGCTGGTGAAACGGAAGCTCTTCTCCATACAAGACGAACACAATATACACTAATACATAAAACTTATTACCAAGTGCCTGATTCTCTTAAAAATTAATGAATGTAATGTAGGGAACTTCAAACTTAAACTACAGATGAATATTTTGCAATTTGTTTGGTCTTTATGAAAATCATTCTGAAAACTTTTTTCATTATAAATTTTTCATATTAATTCGAATGTATACTCTAAATCAAATTTAATTTATAAAGCTTTCATACTTTTATATTCTTATTCCTTCAATATTTTCCAGGAATATTTTCTATGCTCTATCAGAATTTTTGTTTGGATATTTCTGTTACGAGGCCTACTTCAGCTATCCTTTGGCTAAAATATATAAGGAGTAAGGCTATTAAAATATGAAAGCCTTATTAATTGTTATTTGACTTTGAATACACATTCGAATTAATATGAAAAATTTATAAAAAAAAAAATATACTCAACATGAAAACTAAAATTTCCAGATTCTATTTGTGAAAACTTTTTTCGTAATGTACATAAAATTTATTTAAAATAATGTGGGTTAAGACATTTATGTCGAACTACATACGTTTCGATAGAATATTTTAGCAAATTCCATCAGGAACATATTCAGCCTACAAAGAATCTTCAAGTTTGTCTGTCTGTTTCAATAAATCAAAGTTCATTGAATGATTTTTCGGCCTCATTAAGGATTGTGCCGCCTCAATGTAGTTTTTGGTGTTTCTGGTTTTCTTGAGCTTTTGATTCGTCCAAGGTTTCATTGTGTCGCTTTCTTAGCGTGTGTCCAAGCCATGTATTTTCTTCTTCTTATTTGCGTATTTCTATAGTCTCCATTTGAAGTTGAAGAATAACTCTAGTAATAACTAACTAAATTCACGCCAATTTTTTTTTTTTAATTAAGCCATTAATGAAAAATAAAATCCGTTTTAATTAAAAATTTAATTAAGTGAATTAAACGTTTACCTATACCAACAACATTACTGCAGAAAATGTTTTAATATCAACAAATTTTAATTGATACTATTAATTTGCTTACTCTTGTAAATTTAATTAATTTTTTAATTAATATCACATTTTTTTTTATAGCAATTTTTATTTTTTCTGTGTAGCCGGAGAAATAGCCGCCCAAGTCTTTTCTGGCATTGACAGCTGGACATCGAAGATCATGGAACGAGCTTAAGATTATAGCTGCAGATAACCGTAAATGGAATACAATCGCTAAGGCCCCATGTTCCTCATAGGAACAATAGGAATTTTTATATTAACATGTAATATGTTTGCGTTGCAATCTTTATAATAATTTGGCCACTCATATGAATAGTAGCAATAATCATAGAACGATCATGGGCAATTAAGATAGCAATAATTATGAGAATAGCGCTTAAGAAATAAAGCGCAGAATCGTGCACTCCAATAAAAGGTCTTTTATGATGCAACGAATGCATATGAAAAATTATACAAAAAAAATCTTTTAAGCGGAAAAATTTACAAACATTCTACATACACGCAAAGAAAAAACCTGGTTGATACAATCACAATCGCAAACTATCATTAATGTTTGTGGTTATGATTGTGTCAAACAAGTCTTTAGTAACAATATGTGTTCAGACATGTTTATTGCTTAATATTGTCTCAAAAATATAATTATGTTTAGAAGAAAAACACAAATGATCTTCCTAACCATGTTTCTATTTTTCCCAACACCATGCAAAATGTCTATTTGAACTTGTTATATGGTTCTCACAATAAAACCAATAAAAAAATATATTTTAAAAATGTTATGTTTTATTAAAAATACATACATACTTTGCAACATACATACATATACAGCTAAGCATATATTAATAAATAAAATTAAGTACATACATTTAAATATATTATATATAACTTACCTGTTTCAATAAACGTATAATAATTTATTTCCTTAATTTTGCAATGAGGCATTTTTCTCCCGAAAAATTTTTAATTATATTGTAGTCATTCATGTTTCCCGATTAATTTTGGTCCCATTCATGTTTCCCGATTAACTGACTCTCGCAGACGGAAAATGACGTGGAAGAAGATTTTATTTGCTTTATAAACACACACTGTTTGTTTTGACTATAAATGTTTTGCTCATTAAGAGAATGTGTTTTAAAGCGAACAAAAATGATAATATCAAACATACCTTTTGTGTATTGCTAATATTATAATTTTAGTTGTATAGTTGAAAATATATACATTATAGTAGCAAACATATCACATAATTTAGTATGTGTAGCTAGATGATGGTATTTTTTTAGATGTAAAACACCATATAATATTATTATAGTGAATTAAAAAATGTTAAGGAGAAAAAATATTTTTTCAAGTTAAATAAGGATTATAATAAGTTTATTAGGGTAAACATATTAGGCAAATATGAATAAAAATGGTCGTAGTGACCATTCATTAATCATGTTTTTTCTGTGCGTGCACATACGAGTATACGAGGCCAGTATCAGCGACCCCTTCTCGGTTGCCCTTTTTACAACCACAAAGGTACTTTAATAAATATATTAAAGCACACTTCATTACTTATTATGCTAAAAAAGCGCAGTCATCCTGACCGGAACTCCCAATATAAAAATTATTCATCCCATCAACAGGTTTGTAAGCGATTATTTTGCATTTTCATAGGAAAAATTCGCTCAATTCGGAGCACATTTTTTACCGGGTATGGTAACTGAAATTCGGGCGAAAAAACTTTAGAACGTAACATTTAAGCAGTTTATTGCTTAAACATTCAGAACTAAATTTTTTTTTCTGGGTGTATATTGAATTGGATTCATAGCAGAAAAAAAACTTTCAACTGAATAATTATTTGTCAATTCAAACGAAACATTACAGCCCATTGTCTTCTCCACTGTGAAGTATTTCGAGGCCACTCAAAAGCATGTTGTTCTCCATGAGCTTCCATTGTATGATTGTATTGCAGCACATGACTTTATTGAATCAAAACGTTCCTATAAGTGTGTACTTTATACCAATGGAGTGCAACTATGTTGGTTACCATAGTGTTCTCTTGCTGTCATGTTAAAAAGCATCTGTTACTGTCATTTTGGTTACACTTAACATACAAGTAAAATTATTTCAAATAATACATTGTCTACTAAAATATTTACATACATACATACGAATTCATTTTGTTTTTAATATCCCAGTTGGCCATGTCTTTAAGACATTATTGAAGACGGATGCACGACAATGTTTATTCCTGTATGACATGTGAGACACAACCAGAACAAATCGCCAACGACATTTTCGAACAAGCGTCGCGAGAATTGTGCACGACACAAAGAAAAACATTGTCACTCCTCATGTTGTTCATTCGTGTTTAGTTGTGGAAAGAGGTCGACTTACAAGACAATGTCGGTCATGTTGTCGTGGATGGATTTTTATAAGGGAGAACTTACAAGACACTGTTGCTCAGACTGTCGTGTATAGTTATTGATAGAGGACACCTAACAAGACACTGTCGCTCATAGTTGTAGATATAAGAACCTTACAGGACAATGTCGGTCATGTTTTCGTAGATAGGCTTATATAAAAGACAACTTGGAGGACAATGTCGGTCATGACGTCGTTTATAAACTTCTTTAGAAGACACTGCAATAGACAATGTCGAGTATTTTGTCGTCCACGACATTTTGCTCAATATTGTCTTGCAGAGATCCTAAGTGATAGAAGACATGTCGGCAGTTTTGCCAACTGGGATTGACTTGTGTATTTATGAACACGAGTATTTGTTTAATAAACTTCGTTAGAAATCTGGTAGTTTTAGGCCTTTCAAATACAAAAAAGAAATCAATTGCAGAGACAATAGAAAAATTAAAAAAAAAATTTGGAAAAGCAAATAAAAAAGGTTCTAGAAAAACCATTGAGAGCTAACTTAAAATTGAATAAACACCATGTATATAAAAAATATTTTTCAATAATAATTTTTTTTTCTCCTATGCTAATCCCGCGAAGCTCTACGCTTGTCTGCAGGAAAGGAACCAGAGTCTCTAGCGGGAATCGAATCCGCAACCCTGGCGCTGATAGACTAACACACTATTAACTAGCCTACCGGGGCACCCTATCAATACATGGCATTGACATTTGAAAATAATTCCGGGCATATGGACAACGCAGCTGTTCTTGACGAAAGGCATTCCAAACAGCCAATTTTCTTCCATTGCGAAAAAATAAGGTCGTATGACGCAACAAGCGTCTTAGACGCACTAAATGTTGCATTTTTCTGTTTGTAATAATGTCAAATCTGTCTGATGGTCTCACTCCATATGCGGCGCTATAAAAATTACGAAGTCGTCTATAAACCGCTCGAATCCACGACAGACTTTTAAATTAAATTTAGAGAATTTGGTATTGTTCAAGCGCGAATATATTCATGATTTTCCTAAGTATACTGATCATAAATATCATAAAGTAAGCCCAGCATGACAGTTTCACTGACGGATAAAAATTTCATAATTTCTATCGGTTTTAAAAAATACCCTATACATTTAAAAATCTAATTTTCATGACAGGAAATACTTTTTTTTGAGTGCGTCTTAATTAAAGCAGAAAACTTTAAAGTAATAAAAAACATTAAAAATAAATTTATTTATCTCAACAACAAAAATTGTTTCCTTCTAATGCTATCTCTCTCTCTATATATATCTCTTCCTTTCTACTTCTCTTAAAAGAACTTGGCAACTTTTGACTAAAGGGACCGTTTTAAATAAGTATTTTCTAAAGCATAAGAATTAAAGAAGACAACAACACTTCAAGTCTTAATTAATTCATTTATTAATGATGTGCTATTAATCCCAATCTTTATTTATGATTAAAAACACTGAAATTTATTGTTTTGGGAAAGCTAGTTTCAATGCGCATTCGCTGGTTGCTTAGGCCAGCTCGTCAGGAAACTTTTTCCAAATACTTTAGAAAAGCTTAAAATGTAATACAAGTAAGACTCTAAAGTGAATAAGAATTTTAAACACTCAGGTCTTACTTGTAACAAAATCAAAGCTTCAACAAAGCCACAACAATAAACAGTGAATTTTTTGTTTCTTACATTCCCCTCAAACACCAGCAATAATAAGATTTTTAGAAATACTCCAAAAAGGAAATCTTTATGATGTCCTCGTTTCAATTTGTAGTCAAGTGAAGGTTTAAAGAGTTTTGTTTTTGAAGGATTTTGTTTAATTTTTTGTTAGGGATTAGGTGTTGCACGTGAGATGTTTTAAATTAACAAGGAAAACAAAACTTTATAATGTTTCAAACGTTTTTACCACAATAAACAACATTGACAACAACTATGAAACCATAAAATTAAGGACAATATCTTGATAGGTCACATTTGTGTATACTGTTGTGTATTAGCTTGTGGTTGGTAAACGTGTTATTTGAATAAAAAGGTACTTTAACCCTCTGAGATTAACGTGGTGGTCTAGCAGACACCAATAAAAGAAAAAAAGGTATATACGCTGTTCTTTTTCAAACATCGGCTCTCACGTTTTCAGTACCTTCTATCTACGGTTTCATGTGTACGTTGGTGTGACGAACGCGATCAAAGAGAGCGCATGCGTCGCGGTGAGCAAAAAAGTGTCTTTAAGACAACCGCTAATATTATGGTATGTGTCTGAGAAACAACCATCTCAATAATTTTGTAGTGTCTCCTAAGCAACATGTCAACAAAATTGTTTCGATATTTTATATCTCTAATTATTTTTGCTTTGAAGGATCACTCTAATACAAATCAAATTCTTCTCTGTTCTTAGAGAACATCATCTGGAACTTTTAAAAGCCGCGAAGAGCTGATTCAGAGCTTTGGATTAAACTATTTGACATATCCATTTAAGAATGTCTTGTTCACAGAAAAAACTGTTTTATCAATTAAAAAAAAATGGTTTAAAAAGTATTTAAATTTAATTAATGTGATAATTGAATCAATTATTTTTTTTTTGCTGAAAGAAAATTAAAAATTTTATTTTGATTTAATTAACATTTTAGTTGTTTCGAAATAAATTTTCAATTAAAATTTGAATTAAATAAATAATTTAAAAATGTAGAATTGTTGTTGGGAATTGTCAATATTTATTTAAATAAATTAACACTTTGTTTGAAATGGCAAAGCTTTTTTATCAGTTTTTTAATCAAAATTAAAAATAACATTTATTAAAAATATTTTTTCAAAATATTAAAATTTTTAGTAATCAATATAATCATTTTGGTAATAGGTGCAAAATCAACAACTTGTTTGCTTGATATTATGAATTTGGAATAAATTTGGTGATTGGAGAAATTTAATAATTTTTTCTGTGTTCAATGCTCTAGATAATATAAGTTGTATCTTTTTATTAAGCCATTAAAATGATATTATTTTTTCTATACTGGTTAACTAGGTTTAAAAAAAAACATATAAAAAATTATAAATTGACTCTTATTCGACGTTTAAAAATATATAAGATTGCAGATAAATCTTATAACACAATAGGTAGATTATTCATTAATATAAAGGATAAAATAAATAAGTTGGAAATGTCAAATGTAGTTTATAAAAAACCTTGTAAGGGAAATGTTAATGGACAATGCAGTAAAGTGTATGTTGGTACAACAAGAAATAAACTTAGAACTAGGATAGCAGGACATAAGTCAGAACAAAAATATAGGAATATTTCATCACAAATAAAACAGCTTTATCAACCCATTGTGCAAGTCTAAACCATTATCCTGATTTTGAAAATATATCAGTTTTAAACACGGAAAATAATTATAAACGTAGATTTATGTTAGAAATGTTGCAAATTATAAAGGTAACAATAATATTCAGAATTAATTTTAAGTAAGATACTGAAAACGTAGCCCAAAATTATAGACATTCAATTTATAAAAATAGAAACGGAAATTAAAAAGATTAGGTTTGAATTGGAAAACCTTTTTGTATTTAATTGAAAATATGACATTTTGTTAAATTTGCTAAATTTATTAAAAAATTTTAATTTGGTTAAATATTAAAGAAAAAAATCCCTGAAGAAGGCCGAAATATTGGATTTAATAAATTTAATATTTTTTATAAAAAAAAGAAAAAGACCTCAAGCTTAAATAAAAGGGCTATTACATATATAAAATTTTTAATATTTTTTTTGACAGAAGTAAGTTCGTAGGGCCATTTTGTGCCATGCTTAAAAATATTGTTTAAAATTAATTGCTGTTTTCTTCTTAAAAAAAAATTACAGCAAATAACAAAGTTTTTCATTAATCTGAAATAAAAAATTATTTCAGAAGGTTTACAAAACAGAACTTGAAAATTATAAGTCATCGAAATGGAGTCTGGCGTACTACCACGTCATTGGATATGTTATTATAAAGTCACGTCAGTCGCATAGGGTTAAGGAATAAACCAAATTCTGAGTTTGTGGGTGAAATAGGTTTTAATAGAATCTCTACGTTTAAAGGAAAGTTTTTAGCTTTTTTAAAACCAAAGCATTTATGGATTTATATCAAACATCGGCAAACACACACATTAAAATATTTTAGTAGTATAAGTGAGAATTGAGATCAATGTGAGCAGTGTGCCAGGAGTCTTCTATTGTTATACTAAAATAGTAGAAAATTGTCCAAACTGCTAAAAATAATACAATCATTTAAGCCAACGGTCTTTAAATGTGAGTTCAAAGACTAATAGGCGTCCGGTACGGATTATGATTTACACAACCTGATTTATAAAAACTAAAACAGGTTTATTAAATTTTCATTGGAAATGCGATTCATAAATTTTTAATAAACCAGTTTTATTTTTTATAAATAAGGCCGAATGCATTTTCTCATTTTATAAACAAATATGAAAACATTACAAAATGGTAACATTGAATGCAAGCAACAAGCTGTAACACAACCATCCTGTTTGAAAGCTCAAGATAGACTGACTGTTTTTCTTAATATTTGAGCGAACGAACGTGTGAGATTAATGGCCTCCTTACTCTTAAGGGGTCTGTACACGGTCAAGCATTTCTCATCAAGCGCCATGGTAGTATTAGTGAAAATGTGTTTGTATGTGTGACACTAATGCTGGATGGAAAATCAAAAAATTTAGATATGACGGTGAATATTACGTCCAGCACACGTACACGAGTGAATTCGCCAGCAGGACAAGCAATTTTACCATGTACAGACCCCTTTACGTTACCGTATACGTTGAGGATCGGCTGTTGCGTTTTCATTACCAAACTTATTAATTTTTACACTGAAAAGCAAAATCAATCCATTCGTACTTAAATCAAGCCGTAGCGGTGTCAAAAGTACGGTAATTTCAGATTTCCTTAAATCCAGTACAGAATGGTTTATTCAAGTACGAATTATTCAAGTGCTCTGTAAAGCCGAACTTATACGTGAAAAATCTGAAAGTGATTTTGATTCTAACCTAAAACACCTACCCCAGAGAGGGAGGGAGAATAATCTTTTTTTTGCTTACCCCCGTTTGCATATGTTTTTTCAATTTTGTTGTATTGCCCCCTTTATTTACAGAAGAACTCTCAATAGTAAAACACTTTGCAAATTTTATATACATATTTAACTAAATAATTAAGACAAATAGAATTTGGGACTTTTTAATTTTATTTTACTTTTTAAACATGAAAATAATATATATGTGTTTCTTCTTGTAGTGGTGTTGTTGCTTCTACACAAAACAAGCAAATCGGTTTTAATCTACGTGTGTAGTGTTATTGTTGCTACAACAAACTTTTACAAACAAATGCATATGCAAGCATCCAATGATAAATTTTTAAGTACGACTCGTACTTAAGGTAAGTCGAATAAACATAAATTTAGTACGAGTTTTTTCTTGCTGTGTATTATATAAAAAATCTTATAACTGCTAAATGTTAATCAAATATTTTGTTTATATTTAACTATTTCTATTTCAAATATCGTTTGTTTGCACATTTTCTCAGTTTTGTTTCCATGCAACATAAAAGTCCATTAAGAAAAGTAATAAGAAATCTGAAATTAAATTTGCTTGCAATTACGCTTTAAAAACATTTTGCCGTCATTAACGATTTGAAAATTTACTTAAAGAGAACGAATGTACCGACAAAGGAGGGTATAGAAAAATTAATCTTGAAGGACGGGTTCGAATCAAATGGTAAGATATCATTACTTACAAATATTTTAAAATCTCATGTATTAAAAAACAAAAATAAAACTATACATAACCTAAAAACCTTTTGCCGTTTCCCACTTTTACAAAGGGTGTGTTCCAAAACGTCGGAATTTTTCAATAGTTTTTGTGCCAAAGTGCCCAAAAAAAGTTATTGATGCGTACACAAGAAGCAAACTGTACATCGTTAAACTCTATAATAATTTATGAATTATAAATTGGAACTCGGCCACAGTACCAAACTCAAATCTTCTTTTCCCTTTCTATTATTCTATGATTGCAAGCAAAAATTTAAGTATTTTTTTGATTCGTTAATTGTTTGGAATTTAGTGCCATTGAAACAGATGAGATGAAATCTTTAAATACTTTCTTCCTCTACATAATACTAAGACTTTCATTCAATAATTGCACAAGACGTTAAAAATATTCCCAGTCAGCTCTGTCAACTAGACAACAAACGATTTCAGCAACAAAAAACTAAAACTGCAAATGTTTGTAATGAGACATTAACTGAAGAAAACAAAATGGCAATGAAAAATATGGTTTTCCTTGGAAAGATGTGACTATGATTCCTCTGAACAGCGCAAAACAGTAAGTGGCAATTTTATTCTAATTACAGAAATGGCATAATATGCTTAATTAAAATCAAGAAAAAATGCCAAAAATAATTGATGGCATCAAAGAATACAATTTTAAGAATTCTTTACGAATGTAGATCATAAAAGGCAGCAAGTCATAGTGACTAATTGGGAAGTCAAGCGAGGCAAACCTACGATGGCTCCGTGGTCAGAGAAAGATACCTTTTGATTTTATCATAGAAAATTTAGGTGCATGACCTGTTGAAGCTTATGGTGTTTTGTGACATTTTATTTCAAAAAAGGCAATTTGGTGTTCGTTTCTTAAAAATGCTTCGCTCTCTAAAAGGGTAGCTTGTTTTATTTTAAAAAATGCACCCTAACTAATGGCATAAGGCATTGCACTGTATAAATCGAGAGTGTTGATAATGCCCTGTAAAAAGATGGCTTCTGTTTATATATAGGGTTACCAGACGAAGTTGGAAAAAATCGCCTCTAATTAGGACAGTAAAAATTTAAAATTTTAATACCTATTTTGTTCTATTATTTAATAGTCAAAAACATAAGAAAGCATTACATTGTTAATGATTGGTTGTAAGTGATATAAAATTTAAGTGGATTCGGAGTTATAAAATTGTTTTTGAAAAAACATCAAATCAAGAAATTGGAAAAACTTGGTGTTAATAAATCAGCAATCTGGCAAAGGTATTTCTTCTTTACATATTTTATAAAAACAAACTAAAGAAATTGGAATTTCGTCATTCATTTTGTTCATTTATTTACATATTTTATATCAATTTATTAACAAATTATGGTTTATGTATATTTTTTTATATTTTGAAGAACAAACTTTTTAATTTATGTAGATATTTTTTTTATATTCTGAAGAACAAACTTCTTGTCAGCTGTTAACAACAGGGCGGCCATCGTAAGATATGACCTTTGCACATATTTTTGGTAACATTTCAATTTTATTCCAAAGGAACTTATCGTTTTATGAGGTCAAGGACTAATCAATTCGGCCCTGGTGTTATTCAGCTGGTAAGCTGGGCTTTACATAATATTTCCTGGGCTATATTCATTTAAAAATTACTGTTTTTATTGCATTCAAGCAGCACTTTGTACACCCCCTGAGGCATTTTAAGAATATTTCACCTGTTGGTGTTACATCCTCCGGGGACATCAGGTGCAGTCAATACCTGAGATTCTGCCAAATTCCAAAATTTCCAGATCTCAAGATTTCTTTACGATCTTATATAGATATATATAAAAATAAATCGAAAACAACTTTATATTCCATTCGTTTGGAGAGTATTCAAAAGCGTTACAAATCTTAGCCTCAACTAAATATATTTCTGCCCAACAAATCGCTCCAGCTTACAGACATAAGAGTGTAAAATATTTATGAAATAAATTTGTACATAAGAAAATAGTTTCATATTAATGTTTCCCCTTAGAAAATGGCAAGAGGATACATTTGTGTTAGTAGTTGACTAATATATTGTTGACTCCACTACCAAATCTATTCCAGCTGCAGGCTGTTGCTATTTACTTTCTTTATACATGTATGCATACATATATTCATAATATGATAGTTTAGCTACAAACGTACTTACAAAACTGCAAATAGAAAAATTCCTATTAAGCAATAAAAAAAAACCATAAAATAGAACGAACAAGTTTCAAGATGACTGCAGGATGCCTGTGTTTGCTATGCAAATTACTCTCCACTCTTCCATTCACTACCTCATTATGCTAAAAAATAAGCAACGACCGAAACTTAAGTCTTCCGAGACATGACATTTAAATAAACAACAATTCAAAACAATGCAACTTAGCAAAACGACACAATTAAGTAACAACTATCACAAAAATTAACTTTGGGATTTAAGCAACAAATGTTCAAGCATACAGCTACTTGGAAGGAGTTTTAGCAAATACATATAGAAAATACAGAAATGCACGATTAAGGCTGGATTTTTGAGATCTCAGTTGAAATAGGTTAAGTTAATCTGAAAATTTGTGCCGCCATTACCAAATTTGTATACAAAATTTTGACGGAACAGTTTAGTTTTGCTTAAAATGTTGCTCAATGAAATAATAAAATAAATCACATTTCGCCGAAAAAACCAGAGTTTCAGAGTTCGTTAAACTAAGTTTAAACTTCATCCACATCTCAAAAACCAGGCCTAAATGTAAGAATTACCTACTGGATGTTTTTGGTGAAGCCTTTTTAAAATAACAAACTACTAATAGAAAGCTTTACATTTAGCATGATACTTGTACGCATTCGTGTTATATACAAAATGGAGCTCCCAACGAAGCAGGTTTGTAAGGGAGAAACGTAAAAGTTTCGCTTACGGAAGACATTAATTTTATATGGCGAGTTCCCACTTTGAAGCAATAAATTTTTGCCACAGAAAGTGCTTTATTCAGCGCATATAAAAATTGGTAAATGTAAAGGTCAGCTTTGCACACTGGATTTTTACCGATATTATTTGATATGCTCCCTTACAAACCTGCTTACTAGTGGCTCTTCAAATTTTATATATTATTTATCAAGAATTCGTTCACTTACTTTACTGCATCTCTGTATGTCTTATTGCGTAGAGCATAAATGTGTGCTATTTTTATTTAAATTTACGATTGGTGCTCCGCAAAATAAGAACATTTTTTATTGGGATATTTACATAAGGACTTCTAAAAAGTCGATCAACTTCGTGATGATAGTTGTTATACTTAGCACATAACCTGCCTCTTCTGAAACTGTTTTCGAACATTCACACTCGTTTTAGTTTAATTGAATTAAGTCTACAAATATCCAATGACAACTATTCACCAGAGACGAGGACAACTTATTACCTCTTGCATTACCTTAAACGATACCGGTGCCCATGTTCTGTAACTTCGGTGAAAACTTCTCGCATCGAAAACATGTGAAACAAAATATTCCATCGTTACTCGAAAAGTGGGAAAAAGTTTATCGTGGAAAAAGTGTATAGATTACGTCGTTACGTTATAAATACCAAAATATTCCACTCGAAGCCGCTAGTAAATTGTAGATGTTGAGAATGCCAGTCAAACATATCGTTGACGGCGACCAAAATTTACTAAAATTTTCAACGACGGCGGCGAAAATACAACCGTGGGCTGTACCAAATAATGTAAGGTGCGACTGTTTGTTGTTTAAAAAAAACTTTGAAAACATTCGTATATTTTTCAAAAATTTTTAAGCCAAAATAATTAAACAATGAGAAAATCTGACAAAAATAAAAAAACTTAGCTCTTCCGGGTTATTATTCATTGCATTTTGCATATTTAATATATTTTTAGTGTTAAAATTTTTCCCCATCCCGTTTTTATGCGAGGGTTTATTTGACAGTTCAAAGCAGGCAATTTTTCACAAAAATTTTACAGGCAATTTTTCAGTTAATTGACAGTAATTTCCTTACGTGACAGCTATTACTCGTCAAAAATGTTTCAGACGCAGTTAGTGAGAAAAACAGTTGTTTGTTTCAATGTATGGCATTTTTGTTATTTTTCACATATTTTAATCGAAAAGCTTGTCGACGCGGGAATTACAGAACATGGGCACAGTTGACCAAAAGTTGACTACTGTCAATTTGAGTTTAAATTTCTCTCCAACCAGATAAAAAAAAAGTCAAATCAAAATCGAAAGCAATTAGAACACGAAAAATGAAGCCAAACCATTAAACAAACAAGAACATCCTGATTTACCTTAAAAAAATAATGACAGTGACGCACAAAAAAAGCATCATAATCTAAATGGGGACAAAGACATTAATTTTCTTTTAACAAATAACCTTATAAAAATGATATTTGATCCCCATAACAGACTTTAATACTCACACAACTCCATTACAACTCGCAACCTTTTAAGAGAGAACAGAAGAAGTAAAGTGCCTAAAAATGATATACCCACAAATAAAATAAGCTCGTCTAAAATTCCAGTATTGGCATTGAGTATTTCGACCATTTCATTTGTATCCTAATAGCACTCATATAAATCAATTGGATTTGTTGACAAAAATAGAATTTTATTTAAAGACATCTATTTACTTATACCAACATTGGATGAGAAAATGAAAACTGTTCTTAAATAGAGGGGATAAAATCTAATCCAGTAAAAAGAAATCCTATTAACAAAAAAGAAATCCTATTAGGCGCGACATATAAAGAGCTTAACGTCAATGTCTTAAATCTACTAAAGATGCCAACATAATGGCCTATTAACACTATATACTTAAATTTTCAGAGAATAAGGAATTGGAACATCCGTATCATAGCAATAACTCCCCTCCCAGTTTCATCTTTCGATTAAGATAAATCCTGTAACATTTATTGGCTTTTTCGTTTTCAGTTTTTCTTCATACTTTCGGCTAAATTAAAGACTTCGTTGAGGTAAATCGTTGGCATTCTTTGCCATTATACTGTAACATAAAACAAAAATCAAGTGAGAAATTAATACCAATACAAAACGCTGTTAATAAAGTGACACACACTCTCACAAAGAAAAACGCAACTATAGAATAATAACAAGAAAAGAAGGTTCGAGTCAAAAAACTTATAATTAACCCTTAATCTATGAATACAGACAGCTGTTGGTAAAACTTTGAAATACATATTTTATTAATATTAACGATGTACACAAATCTTTACAAAAGTGTCGTCATCATTTACACAGGGTGGCGCAGAATGAGCTATATGGTTTAAATGGATTATAAATTTTTTATTTATGTGATTATTATTGCCAGGAATATGCTATAAACTTATTTTATGTGCATTAAATATGCAGTAAAAACTTGAAAATATGCCCTGAAAGTTGTTAAAAATATGCCCCAAAAACAAAATCAAAAATTGTTCATTTAAAAACAAAATATTCAACAATTTAAAAACATTTGCATTTAAAAAAAAATTATAATCGGTAAAGCCCAAACACCAGACGAATTTTCGAGATTTTACCCTATTTTGAAACGATGGGCAGTCATGGGACTTAAAGCTATTAATGGGAGCTTTGGGCAAATGCGAGCCGATTCGAAAACAACTTAATTTGCAAATTTAATCTAAATACCAAAACATTTAGATGGCTTACAGACACAAAAATTCTAATTTGGAAAGAAGGTTTTATGGTTGATATATGAAATTAAAATTTCTACATACAAAGACTTCGTCCTTACTACAAATTAAATGTATTTACCAAATTTTATAAAAAATTATCTACCAAATGGCAACTTGTACTTAACGCACAAAGTTAACATGGACAGACAGCCAGACAGACGGACGGATGAACATCCCTAGATCAATTTAAACAGTGATAAGTCAGTCGGTATATTTAAAGATTGGTCCAGATTTCTATGTATAACAGCGCCAAAAACGTATAAAATGTCTTCTTCCTTAATTTTTTCTTATATAAATATAAAATATGAAAGTTTAAAATAACATTTATCTAAATTCAGTTTTAATTGACCTTTTTTTATAATATTTTGAATGTTTTTAATTTTAAGCTCTAGGTCTTTTTTATATAAAAATTATTAATTTATTTAATTATTAATTCGATATTTCGCTAACCTTTGGTTAGCATCGTCAGGAAAAATTAACAATATTTTTAATGACAAACTGCTTAAAATTTTAGATTAAAAATAAAATTTAAGAAATAAAATTTGAAACAACACGTTGTATACCCAACGATAGACATTTAAAACAGAAAAACCAGAATTTTGAAAAAAAAAATTTATTTGCTGCGAAAGCTCTTGTAAGCATCTAAAAATATTTAACATGTACCAAAATATGCCTCAAAAAGGCAAAATATGCGCTATAAACTGAAAAAAATGCTCTTTTAACTAAATTATGCAAAAAAAAAATGCTGTAAAGGGTGATATATGCAAAAATATGCACTTACAAATAGATGACAAAATTCATAAAAAGCTCTATAACAGATAAATGTATTGCTTCTTCCTTAATTGGTCGCACAAGGAAAAACATGCAATTGCATATTTATGGTTTCCTTGATTATAACTTTTTTAATAGTTTAACAGTTTTAAGAATTTTGTTTTTAATTAGCTTTGAAAAATTAAAATAATAATTAAAAAGGGATTAACGAAATCAAATCATACAGTTCATTCAGAAAAGTGATTTTATTAATAGTAATCCGAGTTAATTATTTTTATTCGTTGTTCGATTGAATAGTTATTCAGAATTTATTCTCCAAGTCTTCTTGGCAAAATGCTAAAAATAAAAAAACAAAGAAAATATAATATTTAAAAAAGTTATAAAGAACTTAAACTATATAACTCATTCTGCCCCACCCTGTAAAACTGAGACAATCTTAAAAATTGTGATCATTATTGCTTATCTTTTTACAATGTTACATGTTAATGGACTAAGTTTTTCGGCAAACACGAACATTTCTCCGCAAAACATAAACATGATGGCGACCATTGTAAAATGACAGACCTGGGACAAATGTATTAAGTATTCTTTTGCATTGACAATTTTTTTAAAATTAAACGAAATCAATGGAAATTCAAGTTCATTGCATTACCGCTAACTTAAACACTTCTAATGCACTATTTTTGCACTAAATTTTTTTTATTTTATACCACTAAAGTGTATGCCAAATAATGAAGTACACAGAAAAATTTTTCCAAAATTGTTTACCAACTTTAGCATTTATCAAAAATAAAACCAATTTTAATTAAAAATTTAATCAAGTGAATTAAACGTTTAATCAATTGAATTAAACGTTTATTCAAGTGAATTAAACGTTTAATTGATACTATTAATTAGTTTACTGGTGCAAATTTTATTAATTTTTTAATTAATATTACTAAATTTTTTAATGAACTAAATTTTTTTTTGTTTCTGTGTACTTTTGCTTTATTATTAAAGCGCATCATGAATAGTGCATTATTATTGCTTTATCACAATAGTGGTGTAAACATGAGTAATGCACTTTCATTGCATTGGCACTAAAACATAATGTGAACGACATTTTAAATAAAACTTAAGAATTGTTTTGATTTTACAATACAAATAAGGTCTGCAAAATTATTCTTATTAAGCGTGCTTAGGTAACACAGGCGCTCAGTAAAATGCTCTCAACATCAACTTCGTTTTTCCTAGTTGTTTTTTTTTTTTTTTTTTTTTTTTTTTTTTTTTTTTTTTTTTTTTTTTTTTTTTGTTATTTCTACTAAAGCCCTTTTTACACTATTTAACAAGTCTTATAATTTGAAAATCAAAATGTTATTTTTATATTGGGAAATAATTCTTTCTTTCGCATAACTACATTGAAAACAAAAACAAGTGTTTAGACAAATTTTTAGACTTTGTTTTTGTTTTCAATGTAGTTATGCGAACGAAAGAATTCTTTCGCACATCGGAAATAGGCTATAAGTTAAAGTGAGAACTAAGAACATAAAATTTAAAATTTTTTTAATAATCCAAATTTTGATGAGACTAAAGCTCATTGAATTTAATTTTGATTAAATTATTTGTATGAAGAAAGGAATTTTCCAACATGAAATGAATTAAAATTTATTGATCATTTTTCATTCTTGACTGAGCTGGGAATTGAAAAAAAGGTATTCATGGACAGGTTGCCCTGACATGTTTCGATTGTAACCACACAATCTCCTCAGAGGGTTTTGCCGTTTAAGACTCACCGCCATTGACGACGGATGGCAGTCAATAGTGTTTTAACTTTGGTGGATCGAAATTTGTTTTAAATAATTGATTATATATTTTAATTGATTTACATGTTCTTTCTTACTTCTGTTTTTCGTACTTTTTGTCATTCATATTTTTTATGTACCGCTAACAATCGCATTATGTTCAATGCACGAATGCATGTCGTATTTAAGTACTCGCCCGGCTTCTTCTTCAATACATAGCACGAGGTAAAAATTTGATATGTATAAAAATTGAACATTGTCTTCATCTTCAAATTGCAAACACATGAAGACTGTTTTAAATTTTCAATTTATTATTATTATGTTAAACATTTTCTTATAATTCAATTTTAACTAAAAGATGAAAAACGTAAAAGTTTTTAGGTTTATTGCACTCACTTCTTTTAAAATATTTAATCACATTAAAACGATCAAATAAAAATTTTACGTTTCATTTCACCATTTGATGACAACAAATATTGAAATAACTGAAACCACAAAATGCCACAAAAAATTTTATTTTTCTGTTTGTGCAAGCGTTACGATGTTTTCAGGGCATAAAGTTCCAAAAACAAGTGTAAACACTTTTAAGAGCCAACCATCTTAATGGATTCACTTAATAGTTCGTTTTTTTCGTTGCCGGACTCACATTCTTTGACTCAAAAACAAATAAAAAATTATTTGTTTGTGGTCAACAAAATGATTTTTTTTTTCCTTAAAACCTCAAAAGGATATGAAGTTATAAAGAGAAATTCAATATGTGACAGTATTTATTCAGAGACTTAGAAATTAAAAGAAAGTAACTAGTTTTAGTAAAAAAGAATTTTTAAGGAAAAATCAATTTTTATGTAAAAATTAAGTATCACCAACGTTGGAAACAAATAAGCTTCAAAATAAATTTATGATTTTTTATATTTTTTTTTTTAAGAAAAAAAATTAACAAATAGAATCTGGGAATTATTTCTTTTCATAAGCTTCTTTATTATATTCAACATTTTTTATTTTTCGAATTTATTCTATGAGCTAAATTTCAGTTATGTATTTTATAAAGCTTTTTTGTAAAATTAAATTTTTTAGGAATGACTATACACTACCAGACTATTATCTTGTATCTTCCTGTTACATTTTACCTCAGCTATCCTTTGGATAGAAATGAAGTTTATTGTATGAACGGAAAAATTTACAATTAATAAACACCAGCAGAATGTAATACATTTTCTAGCCCGCTACGGCCTTCATCAGCATTTTTTTTGTCACACTGGAAAGTGATACTTTATAAAAATATTTTTTTTCTTTATTAGAAGATCAACCACACTTTTCATCTAAAGTCTAAGTCTATAGAAAATCGCTCATAACTTTGTAAATAAGAGTTTTTAAGTAATAATAAATTGAACATGTATTCATTCATATCTATGATCAGAAAACCGAAAAAAATTCAAATCGCTTTTAACTTTATAAACAAGAATTTCACAGGGACAATAAAAACAAGTAGTAAACTATAGTCGGCTAAGCCTGACCGTTTTATGCCCTTCTCCATAGTATATAAGGACGAATTTTCGAGAGTGTACCACATTTGGGACCCATCTGGACATCTTCATCTGTATGAGATTTTTTTTTTTTTTTTGCCTTCAAGTGATTTTGGAGAAGGGTTGTATATGCGACCTATGTTTAATTCTGGACCTACCAACACAACATAGTTGGTATCCCCAAAGTGACTGTTTCAAAATTGTAGGTTTAGCCCTTAAAGCTTTTCTAAGGAATACTATTTGTATGGGAGCTATGGTCACATATAAACCGGTCTTAAGACAATTTGGTATGATGAATAATAATAAGACCAAATTTAATCGATATTTCAACATAACAAAATCGTTTATGGGTACAAAACTCTATTTCGGAAAGAATTTTGTATGTGGGCCATGTGAAATTTTGGACCAATTCTCAATATTTTCATATGCTTCATCCGTATTGAAACATGGGTGCCAGAATCTCATTCTATCGTCTATCGGTGTACTAAAACTACTACTAGAAACTTTTTTTTTTATTACACATCAGCATAAAATCATTATACTCTCTCAATTACTGTGGTGTGGGTATAAAAAAAGCTTATTTTGTGAGTTCTTATATTTTTCAATAAAAAAATCGATTTTTTATAAAAATTCTACAACAATTTTAATTTGCTCAATTTATGTCGCTTAAGGAATTATTTATGAGAAAACAAAAACGATCATCCCTTTTCATCAAGAGTATGTCATTAAAAATCCAAAAGAATTAAAAATGTATCATTAAATTGTACCAATCTTAAATCACTTGAAACTATTTCAATAATCCTTTTATTTGAAAAAAAAATTAGCTTGATTTCTTATCAACCCAAATTTTCAAAAAAAAAACAAAATTTTGGAAGAAAATTTTACAAATTTCAAATCTCTACAAACTTTTAACAAATATTTTTTGACAAAAACTCGATTGATTTTTTTGAAAAATCTTAAAAACTAAATTATAAACTTTTAGATGAGCGTTTAAAAAATAAGCTCAATTTGTGATCACTAGAATCTTTTGCTTTATTGAGACTGACTTTAATGAAAAATGATCGATTTTCAACATTCAAGTTACTCAACGGAAATAGACTTTCAGAAAATCGATTTTATTTGCTTTAAAAAACGCAAAAAATTTTAAGAAATCACAAGTCGACCTTATAAAAAATAATAGTCTGGTCAAGAAATTATTTATCTTCCCTGTGTGACTAACCACAGGGTCTCCACCTGAGATAAAATATAAGATTTTTATATCAGCAAACTAAAATTCAATCGCAGAGAGGATTATCTTACGTGTGGACTCTCAAATAGTGTTAGTATTACTATTAAAATAAATGCTCATCTTATAAGATGAGCTGTCAAAGAGACACTGCCTACACACATGTAAAACAATAATAAGACGCTTTCATTAAAATGTGAAAAGTATTTAAAAAAAATAAACAATATTTTACACTAAAAACAAAGAAAAAACTAAAAAAAGAATAAAAAACGACACAGTTTTACTGTACGAAAATCAGTAAATTATGCATTCTGATGAGATATATGTATGTTGCCCTTGTTAAAAATCAACCCCCATATTCATAAAAAAATATGAAACGAATGCTCTATGAAAATTTGTTTAATGAACCTTTTAATAATCAAAAATATTTTTTATGAATGTGGGGTAAGATTAACATGAAGAAATGTGGTCTCCCATTCTGTCGACGTTCTCTCACATATTATATCAGATATTATCTCAGGTGAAGACCCCATGTAAAATAGCTGTGAAAATATTATCGTTAAAAAATTTTCTGTCAAATTTTTCTTTTTTATTTTCTTTTAAATTTTTCTTTCAAATTAATATTTTGTTTCTTTTTTATTTTTCATATCAAAAAAAATATTTGTACACGCAGAAAAAACAGTTTTTTACGTTAACTATTTTATTGTCATAAGCGAGTTTGTTATGGTTAAATAAGTCATTCACCATGAAGCCACAACCATGTTATGGTTGCCTCCGAAGATGTTATGTTTAAAAATAATAGTAGTTTTATTTACCACTTATAATTGTATGATTTTAAATTAGAAATAAAATGTCCTCTGCTCCCTTAAGCAACATGTTATTGTTAAAAAACAACTATTTTATTATTGGTAAATATATTCACCCCTATCGTGATTAAAAATGACCTCGAAATTTGTTCCATTTTCCTTTTAAAATGTTTAGTAAAAAGCAAAATTTCGAGGGAAATATCTGTTAACTTTTTAATCACAATAGTCGTAATTATGGTCATTATTAACCATAAAACATGTTCATGGCAACCATAATGGGGTATGTGTTTCTTTTTACGTGTATATTATTATAACAAAATCTGTTAAATCATTCAATAATCTGTAGAGAATGTTGCTTGCTATTTGTTTGTAGCTGTTTGGCATGAAGCTGTTTATCAGTTTTGCAAGTTATGACGCAAAATAAATAAGTTTTTTTACCCACATTTCACCCCAATTTCTTGTTTACCCTTTTTTATAATTTGTTATCAAAATGCAAATTTTATAAGACAAATATGAAAAATGAAAAACAAGTTAATTTATTACAAAAATCTTGGAAAAGTTGTCTTTAAATCATGCGCGTTGTGGGCAAAAAAGAACCAACTGGAGATGCTGTGCAATATAAAAGACTGCTAGAAGGAAGGATTCGAAGTTGAAAACTTAACACAGCTATTAAGCGACATTTATTATATACATAATGTGTTTTTAGTTATCTTGTACTTTTAGGAGCTGTATAATTTTTATGAGTTAAATAAAACGGTTGCATTGTGTTTGAATCGAACATCTTTTAATATCCTCCGCCACCAGTGGTGAATGAAGATGGATTATGCTTGTTATTCCGTGTGAAGCTTTTTTCATATTCATCCCAGGACCTCATAAAGTATATACACAGAAAAAATTAAAAATTGTCTCTAATCACCAAATTTATACCAAATTCATAATATCAAGTAAACATGTTGTTGATTTTGCAAAATTGTGAATATTTTTTTTTTTTTTCAATAAATGATATTTTAAATTTTAATTAAAAAAAATATCAAAAAACAATGTGTTAATTTATTTAATTAAATATTGTCAACTCCCAACAACAATGCTACAAGTTTAAATTATTTTATTTAAAATGAAAAAGTCAATTAATATTTTTTGATACTTAATTAAAATTTTATTTAAAATTTTATTTCAAAACAACTTCAATATTAATTAAATCGAAATTATATTTTTAATTTTCCTTAACCAAAAAAAATAATTCATTCAATTACAATATTAATAAAATTTAAATATTTTTTAAACCATTTTTTAATTGATAAAAAACTTTTTTCTGTGTATGGAAGGTTTAGAGCTGAAGTGAATCAAGTCAAAAAAGAAAACTCGAAGACATGTTAAGTTTGAGTTAGTGAACTCCCATTGATTTCTGGAACCATTGACTTGGGTTGATTACTGTTACTTTGGAACAAAAAACCTTTCGATTTTTTCCGTTACAGAACTGGATAGAGTTAAGCTTTGCGAAAAATGTCGTACAAGTTTTAAAATACGTATATGTAATATATTTTATGACTTGGTTCGGCTTATCTCTGAATCCTCCATATATTCTGGGTCCTTGAGTAATCCTAAGTAGATTTAACCATGTCCATCTCTCCGTCTGCTGAAAATGCGCTTTCGAACAACTCAAAATAAGAGAACAGAAAGTTTATATTTAACCAAAGCAGCTTTGGACTGCAATCCATCAAAATCAATTAAGTTGGATAAGAGCTATTAATCAAAATGTGGAACAACCACCCTAAACAGTTGATAATTTTGTTGAAAATGATTTCGGAATGAACAGATTGATATAAGATTTTGCACAAATTCGTTTTATAAATCTAGAAATCATACTACTCAATGTCATTAAAATCGGTCCAAAATGTACCATAGGTCCCACATAAGGTCGAATAAGACCTGAGATAAACATAATGCTATAACCGTAACGATGGCCATAGAAATCAAATTTCAATTCAATTGTACTGTTTTGTTTTATTTCGTTATGGCAAGACACCATTAAACAAATTCAGAGTTGCCTATCAGGTTGGTTCTAACAGCTGTTTTGTATGGTTATGGCTATGTCACGTCTCTCGGAATACAGTACCGAATAATGCTATTGTAGTAAAATCTTGTCTATCAGCGTTTGATAAGACTTGAAACCACTGTAAAAAATTTTGTGAAGATCGGTTTAATACTTTCCATAGACCCCTTAAAAACCCCCTCTTAGGCTTAGTAAGTTATATTTCTTATATAGAGCCCAATCCTGAAATATTCTAACTCTTAGTGGAGGGTATCAGAGTTTTCGCACATCCGAATATAGCACTCTAACTTTTCTAGTTCTGGTCTTGTTATTACAAGCCTCATCTCATTGATGTTGTCTGTGTATAATGCATTGGAAAAGTGTGGAAAAAATGTGTGTCCGTTTTGAAAAAAAACGGGAAATTGATATAAAATTTTAATTTAATTCTTATGGACTTATATCTCCTAAAAAAAAGGTTACAGTCTTTAAAATCAGGCTAAATAAGAAATCTGTGGTCCTCTTGAATATTGATAATGAATTGTGACATCAATGTTATTACATCAGAATATCAGAATTGTGACATCAATGTTATTTCAAATGGCATCCATGAGGCAAAAAGTGACATCAATTCAATGACGAACGTGATCCTAAAATGTTGTCATATTTTATGCGTTATCTACGCTATGACTACAGTGATATCAATTCGATGCCACATTTTGTGTACACTGATAGAAAAGGCGTCATAACAATGATGGTTTTTGACATAAGTACAGACAAACTGTCATCAGTGCGATGACATTATATATCATGTCATCAGTGCGATGATAAACTGTCATTAGTGCGATGATTATAAACATTATTTTCATGTTTAAAAAGTAAAATTAGAAGCAAAAATTTCCATATTCTATTTTTTAATTATTAAGTTAAATACATCAAAGTCGAATTATTACGAAACCCATATCGCGCATGCCGCTGGTGTCTTATAATTAAGAGTTCTTCGGAATACCCTGATGACATGATATATAATGACAGTTTGTCATCACACTGATGACATGCTTTATAAAACTGACTCCGATTCGTCATTTCTGTGATGCCAATGTGTCATCCCATTGATGACATAATTTAAATTTTTGAAAAGTTTTATGGGGTCAAAAACGAAGACACTTGTCATAGTACTGGCATCAAAATACATCAGGGTTATGACGCCTTTTCTATCAGTGTAGCCGAGGTGTCTTATTGTGCCACCTCACTTTTTTTTATTTACATAAAATCCAAGTTGAATACGACAACACTATCTTTATCAAAAGAAAAGTAATTTTATTATTTTTAGTTGGTCACGTTATTGCAATATGCATAAATATTGAAAGGAGGAAATTGTTTACATACAAACATGCAAATACATGTATTTCCATGACCTTTTTCATGGGTGATAATCAGTAAAAAATGTCACTTAGTTCTAGGGGATTATCTCAAAGGTTAAATAGAGTTGCTTTATATTTGAATTTTGTTAAGAAATTGGAGATTTTTTCAAAGTTTTGTTAAAGCGCTTTTACAATTTTTACATAGACAGTAAAATAAAAAAGTTTTCGAACATTTAAAACTATTCGAGAAGTAAAGCGCAATAAACTTGATAATTAATTAAAATCCATAAACAAGAAATAATTCGTGATTTAAATATTTTGCAAATCTGAGTCAAATTTATATTTACCAAGTTGTTTGTTAATAGTCCTTTTCCTTTAATAATTTCCTTACATACTTTTGCTTGAGCCATCCTTTGATTGGCAAAGGCACTACAAAAACATTTATTATCTTTACGAATTCGATTTTGAAAAATAATTTATGTAATAGAGTAAACTTATAGTTCTAGTTATATCCTTACTTTTTTTAGCGACTGTATATATTTGCTCATTTTTTTTTCAAGAGTTCACTTTCTTTAGTTTGCAATTTTTCCCCCTTCCTTCTATTTTTTTTTTCTAGATTTTTCATTTCTGCGTTACGATAAAATGATTTGCAAACAAATTGGTTCAGGAAATTCGATTGAGCTGAGGGATTTCTTTTGTTAACAGGGTTAGTAAAGTTGGGGTTATTGGCAAATTTGTTGTTTGCTTTCTTAGTCTTTTGTATAAAGTTTTAGATTTTTTTTCATGCAGTTCATGTTTTAACTTTATAATGGTCAGAGTTTTTCTAAGACTGAAGAAATCAGTATTCTGCTGAAGAAACTTTACGTAGAAAGTTCTTAAAGTTAAGGAGAGTTTATATTCAAATTGCATATATTTTTACAAATAAAACTTATTTTTTTTCTTGCAAAATAAGAAAATGGCTAGAAAAAATTGTTTTGTATAAATTAAATGTTAAATTGAATAAAAAATAACAATATATGCTGTATTTGAATGGCTAAACAAAATACAGTAAAATCTTTTAAAACAGAAATTTTAGTGCATTAAAATTTTCTTAAGCGTAGGAACACAATTGCACCATATGAATCGATTTTGTATCGGCCAAAAATCTGTATCCTGAAATCTTCTCTAGTTTTAATTTCATTGAAATCGATTCAGAAGAGAAATTTAAGGTCAAAGTTGAGCTATCGATTTTTTTCTTTTTTTGAATCTGCTTTACTTTTGAAAACATTTTAGCAAAACCCTGAATAATTGTGTGACCTAGTGTCTACTTTATTAATGCTACAACAGTTCAACTAGAATTTTTTTAAATTAAATATTTTAAAACAAAAGAAAATGTTAATTTTTCTTATCTGCAGGGGACAAAAGTAGTACAAAGTTCTCCGTTAGCTATTTTACACAATACCGGGTAAGCAATAATAGAGCATTGCATGAGTGACATTTAAGCTTTAATGGAAGGTAGTTTAAGTGATTTAATAAATCAAAATTTTATCAGTAAATAGCTCAAAGTAGTAAACTTCTTACTGTTACAATTTAAGCTTTAATGGAAGGTAGTTTAAGTGATTTAATAAATCAAAATTTTATCAGTAAATAGCTCAAAGTAGTAAACTTCTTACTGTTACAATTCCAAGGTATTCTATAACCGAATCAAATGACTATTTTTCTGGAAAAATTGTGCATAAGTAATAAATAAACCAAAAAGGAATAAAAACGAGTCATGAAACTAACCAATAGTTCTATGAAAATAGAAAGCATTTCGAAACTGGTTCGACATAAGCATTCATTCATATGGTGCTTTCAGTATTTAAATTTCTACTGGTTTTTATTTCCTAATTTTTCGTTTATTTGTTGCAGTAAAACAAATGTCTCCCCAAGAATAGATTTTTGCATTTCATACCAATAATTTCATAAAAATGAACAATATTAATATTTCACTTTCATATCTTAAATAAGTTTTATTTATTTTTACACTAAGGCCCAAATTTACATTCATTGGTTAGGTAATAACAATAGTTTAACCAATAAAATATTATTTCCAGCGTTTTGTTAGCCATTAGTTAAACCGTCAAACGTTATTGGTTAACTACTACTTATACAACTGCTGGCTGTTGCGTTGAAAATTATTATTTACATTTGTTTTTTTTATTTTGAGAAAAATTACCAAATTTAAGAATTTTTTTCAAGCCGTCCTATTTTTATGGTTGAATATTTATTAAACCGCCAATTTGTATTGTTGAAATTCTTAAATTTGGCCCCTGCAGCTCCCAGGACGCTCCTAGATTGTTCAAATGTATGACCAACCGCACTTTATTTTTCATCTCCATCATTTATTTGTAACATGCCTACCAACTATCTCCATTCCTTAAGGGGTTCCCATACAAAATTTTCAATACAGACTAGAAATATATTGAAAAAAGCCCGATTACTGCCAAGGAGTCGCCCCTAGGGGAATAAAATTTATGAGAGATCGCAATTAGTTTTAAAAAAGTTTTTCTTAAAACATACTTGGACTTTATATCCATCCCTTACCATACAAATATTGCGGTTTATTGAAATTCTTAAATTTGGCCCCTGCAGTGGCTACGATGCCCCTAGATGGGTCAAATGTATGACTAACCCCACTCTATTTTTCATCTCAATCATTTATTTCTAACATATCTACAAGCTTTATCTATTCCTTAAGGGGGCTCCCATACAAAGTGTTCAATATATACTAGAAATATATTGAAGAAAAAGTCCCATAAATGCCCAGGAGTCGGCTCTAGTGGGATATAATGTGTGACCGACCTCAATTAGTTTTTTTTTTTTTTGTTAACTTTTTCTCAAGATATACTTACCCTTTATCACTACTTCTTAGGGAGGCTCCCATACAAATATTGCGTTTTATGAAATTCTTAAATTAATTAAAATTTTTCGTCTTTTGTGAATAAAATCAAAAGTTGTTAATAGATTTTAATTATTTATGGCTGGTTTTTCATATGTCTGGAAAAAATTAGAGGCATAGTTGCATTTTCCAATTTTTGATGAATTTTTAAAAAACCAAAATTTCAAAATGAAATTATTCATACGTATTTATGATAAAATTGAATAATTATTTTAATTAATAAAATGTGTCGTTTGCATCTGATGACCTCAACTTTTGTAAACATTTTTTAGGGAAGCCGGAAATGTTAGAAGTTTCAATATCTTCCTCAAGTTACACAAAAAAATATTTTCATAAATATTTTTGTTAAAATTTAGACTTTTGCAATTTGAGGGCATGCATTTTAAGAGATATTGGCGCATATTCATAAAAGATCACTAAGTGTTAAGTTTTTTAAGTACCTTTTTAAGTTATGCACAGTTGGTTACCTTTACCGCGAAAATTTTTTACTCAATTATGGGTAAAGAAGAAGCCCTCTTGTACTCCTTCTTTTGAATGTACAAGGCCTGCTCTCTCCATTCGATACTCATATCTTTTTTACACACGTTGTCATTCCGGATAGATCTTCCGCCCGAGCTTCTTTCGGCAGAGACTCTAAATTGCATTAAAATTAATGACTCTTAGAAGGCTTTCCAGAGAATGGTAATATTATAACGGGATCTGAATTCTTTGGCGTTTGCTTTGGAAAAGAACAAAAAATCGTACTCCTTCTCTTCTCCCTTCTCATAGAAGGGAATGTGGAATGTGTATCTTTTCTTTAAAACGGAAGAGCCGATGCCTTCTATTAGGCATTTTTTAGAATGGTAATTGAATCAAAAAAATTTCTTATCAGGCCTCAAATAAGGCCTGAAGTAAGAAGGTCTTCTGAGTTTTCCCGCTGGGTAAATTCCAACTAACTAATGCATTCAAGAACAGCTGATTGATATCATTTTATAACTTATTTAAAAAATAAAACATTTTTTTCGACAATTTGGGTCTCTCTTAAATACACAATAGTCTATGATAGAAAAAACAATAAATAATCTTAAGCCCCAGTTAGCTGAAAGTAACAGTTATGTAACCGTGTACAGTAAAAAAGTAAGAAAAATCTATTTTCAGCAAATTTAGACGTTACTGTTAAGTTACATCTTACTGCTAACTATAATCGTTCTAATTGCTTTACATATAATAAAATGAAGCAGCTGATTTGCAACGTTACTGTTACTGTCGGCTAACTGGAGCTTTACAATTTGCTACTTGCGTCCATTTCTACTGCGTCCAAAAAATATCCATCCAAAAAAGAAAATCAACTAGAGATTTGTTTTTGGTCATTGAATAAGTTTATTTTTATGTCACATATAGTCCACCATTATTTGTTATTAAAATTCAGCCATATTGGTCCAAGAATGGCTGAGATATGAGCAAAAAACCACGCCTACCTCTAATTTTTCCTATAAATCGCATGTTTTTGTTGTTTTTTATTATTTTTTCTGTATATCTGGAGAACGACAAGAGCCAGGGCTTTCAAATTTGGTACAAATATCTTGGTTATCAATACACCAACTCTTTAAAAAATGGACGGGATTGGAGAAGTGGGTGTGGCACTTCCCATACAAAGACATTATTGAAAATACTCAAAATTTTAGGGCTCTAGTATGACCTAAGGACATGTTTAATATATCAAAATACCAGAAATTTTTAGCAATATATATCTAGAAAAGTCTGAAATTATTTTTTCCAGAAATGGAAGAGTTATGCCCAAAATAATAAAATATTTTTTTTTTAACATACCCATGTTCGGGAACCATAGATCTTTCCGGGTCCAAATTTTATAATCTAAGTAAATGGCAAATTTCTTCCTTAAGACGTCGGTATACAAATCTGGCAAATCGGTTAGAAAATGGTTGAGTTATTAGCAAAATACTCCAAAAATGGGCTAGAAGGCATCAAAATTTGTATAAAAACTTAAATTTTACAGCTGTTATATGACATATGGATACGTCTTATATATCAAAAGATCGGAAATCTTTAGTAGAACATATTTGCTGAAAACTCGGAAAAATTGGTTCAGATTCGATTATTTTTTTGCTCTTGGTATTTATAAATTCTTTTTATTTAAATATAAAATTTATCAGTTTTTGTTATTTCTACTTTTATGACCAAAACACTTATATCCTTTAAAGAACACTCTTTTTATTTCAGAAATCGCTCTTTTTAAATTTTACAGTTCTGTGGCTAAAAATTTTATGTAAAACCCAAACACAATTTATTTTAGACAAAACCCTTAATACTCGTATTTCAAAACAAGAAATTTCGACTTAAGCCATTATTATTTATTGCAGATATATTATAATGTATATTTATATAAATATCCTTTTGTTCTTTTCGCACCATGTAAAGGGTATATAAGATTCGGCATAGCCGAGTGTAGCACTCTTACTTATTTTTAATAGCTTCATAAGCTTTTTAATTAATTACACTACATATCGTTCAAACTATTATCGACATTTGGTTTTCCCTACATGCCAGTATGCAGGGTTGCATTTCTTCTATCAGCTGAAAGAAGTTGCTACGCCAGTTATGAATTGTAAATAAGATCAATAGCTTTTTATAAATAAAACAGAAACTAGTTCCGACTTTTGTTAAGATTTCTGAATATGCGCCATTATAAAATTTTTAATGTAAAGAAACTTTTGTGAATTCAATATCAAGAAAAATGTCACCACACACACAGCACAACCGAACCAAGTCATAAAATAAAAAAAATTCCAAACCAGTTGTTTAACGGACTGAGTCAAAAATGTCTTTCGTTTCTAATTTAACGGTAAAAACCCCAAGTAAATGGCTCTCATTTTCGAAGAAATACATGGCCGTTCATTTACTCAACCTCATAATATCTTCGAATTGTCTTTAGCTGTGAGTCCTCCAAATATATACATATCGTTAACTAAAACGCTAATGGTCCTATCTTATATTTTAAATATTTTACAGGAGAAGCAATAAACTATATAAAATGATAAATTGATAATTAAACTGTTTATAATTTATTTTTCTTCTACTTTTTTTGTAAAACCTCCCAAACCAAACTGTTAGTTAGGTCTTTTAGCGTTTATCACAAAATCTTTTGTAGATAGGGCCGTTTTTTTTTTTTTTTTTTTTTTTTAAATAAAATCGTAAACTTTGGTCGAAAGATCCCAAAATCTTTGTGGACATTTGTGTTGATGCAATACATCAGAATCAATGAAATAGTCGATTTATAAATTTTGATTAGTTAAAGCCTTTTGAGTTTTAGATAACGATATGTTACTTTTGCTAAAAAATGCATTGCCATTGGTGCGCAAGTCTTTAAATAGTGAATTCAAATTTAATTAAGCAAAATATTAAAAAAAAAACTACTTGCTACAAATTTTTTATAAAACTTAAATTTGAGTATTTGAAATTTCTTTAAAATCATATTTCAGTTTTTTTTCCTTCTTTTATTTTATTTTTCGTTATAACAAATTATACCAAAAGTACATCTACATTATGAACAACAATAGAAAACTTTCATAAACAATTTGCTTCCAACTTAAATTAGTCAAATTAATTAAAATAACAGACTAAAGGGAAAGTCTAAAGAGGCCAATAAAAACTTCTCTTTCAATTATACAAAATACAATTGAATTGAATTCAATTACCCAAAAAAAAAAAATGAAAAAAATTGTCGAAGAAGAACAAACATACAAAACTTAATTGTATTTCTAACAATGTGACAATAGACAGAAAGACTTCCTTATTAAGTTTAAGCCGTAGAATCGAGCAACTAAACAAAATATTATCATCAAGAAGTAAGGAAGATAAAGATAACAGGGAAGAAGTTTATAGATAATGAAAAAGAAGATCAAGTGGAGGAAAATACAACGACACCAACAAATTGCAGCAAATTGATAATAAACCCTCTGGGGATGATAAAGATGTGTATGATGATAAGGAAGTCTAAAGTTTAGGCTTTGTTGCAATAATATTTAAACAGAACAATATGCAAATATTACGAAAAATATTTGTCTGCTGCAGCTGCATTTAATTACAACGCAAGTAAAAGCATTGCAAACTATAGAAAGGCCCCCCATAGATGCCAGGAGACGAGTGCACTCGGTTTTCTTTTGCATTAACAAAATTAAAAATGAAACGATTAAATTTCACTTTATATCCTGTTCATTTTTAATAAAGCCCTTTTATTTTGCTTTATTAATATATTTTTAGATTACCAATACATTTAGATCTAAACCATTCTCTCTCTTTCCGTGCCATTCCCTGTGTTAGACACCAGGGAGTAATCTGTCAAGGGAAAACTTTTTGTTTATTTACTGCTGGTTTCTTTAAAACCTAAAAGAATCCAACAGGATGCATATTTTATACATGTAAATTTTCTATTAAATTTTTTTTTTGGTTTTTCAAATTTTATTTTATTACTGACGACCAATTTCACCAAGTTCAGTTGTAATTAACTATCAGTTATAACTGTCAAAAACATATTGTTAACTGAAAAAGTAAAGTAATAGTTAGTTTTAACTGAACGTGGTGACATTGGCCGATAAAATACTTTTCTTCAAATGAGTTTTGCTTTCCTTTAATGGATACTCGTTTTAAAACACTTAAATCTACTTAAACATATTCAATGTAGTTTTATAAAAATTGGAAAATGGAGTTCTTATGTCAACGGTAATACCCGGAATGCAAAACCACGATATAAAATACATACTGAACATTTTTTTAATTAAATCAAGTAATGCTGTTTCCAACAATTTATTTAATTGTTCCAATTAATTTGCCTTAATTGAAAATAAAAATTATAATGTTTTTGCAAATTTGAACACATACACACAAACTTCAAAATATTTTATGTTGTATTAAAGTTTCAAGCAATTTGTTAATTGTTTCAATTAACTGTGTTGATTAAAAAATATTTTGATTTGTGTTAACGTTTTATAAAATATTAATTGATATGATCATTTTGTTTGCAATCAGAAAATCAGTACGGAATTTCCCGTGCTAAGTTGAACAGATCTATTGATCTGTGCAATCCACAGGTCCTTTTATCTTATGGAACTCCCCTCTTGTCTTGTTTTCTCAAAGTTGGTGTTTTAAGTTCTTCATCCTTTGCTGAAGTTTTATATTGTAACAATTCAATTTCCCAAAAAAAAAAATTGTTTGTGATAGACGTGAAGATAAACTCGACATGACGTTATAAACACGGCATTTCTGAGGTCTTCGGAAAACACATTTCAACATGCAGGCGGACATCGTTAAATTATATTCGTCAATAATTTGGTCTTACATCAGTATGGAATGGCGAACTTATATATGGTACTAGCTTAACCCAGTGCGCTTCGCTACTTTCATTAAAATAAAATATGTAATTTTTTCAATACAGATCTCGTGCATTGTTTATAAAGTTATTTGTACGAAGCTTAAATACTCTTAATGTTACCATTCACCAGTTGCACAGAAATCAATATGGTATTTGTATTGAAGTTGTCCCGCCTATGTCTACAATAAGACAGTGGGCCTTATACAGATATTGTTCATTTTTAAACAAGCTACGAATATTTGTTCCAAATTTGCAAATTGTAGCTGTGGCCGTTCCCTTGATATACAAAAATCTAGTTTGATCCACGCCTATTTCTCCAATACGGCAAATATTTTGTCAGATGTTGGGCATTGATAACCAAGATACTTTTACCTATTTTGGAAACTTTGGCTCTTGCCGTTTTCCAGATGTAAAGAAATCGTTAATGCCTTGGCATGTGAGGTGCCACGGCCACTTCTCTTATCCCGTCTGTTTTTCTAGAGAGGCTGTGTATTGATAACCCAGCTACATATATGTACCAAATCTGGACAATTTTTCTCTAACCGCTCTTTAGATATAAATAAATCGATTTTGTGCCACGCCCACTTCTCCAATCGCGTCCATATTTTTTCTGATATTGTGTATTTAATAATTAATAAAATGGTTGTACCTAATTTGGAAACTTTCTCATCGTTCTCCATATATTCAGAAATTTATATTGTCTTTGTATATATAGCCTAAAGATCCTTCCAGCCCATCAGTAATAGATTGTAAAAGTTTCATGAAGATCGGCTCAGCCTTTAAGGCGGATATAAGGTACAAACAAGCAAACAAACAAAAACATTAAATTTTTACAAAAGTTAATACAAAATTTAAAATGTATATTGCATTATATGAATCAGTGATGTTAAAGACTTTTTTGAAAAGTCCCTACGTATTTTTCCCTACGCGCTCAAAAAATTGTCCATAGATAAATCCCTACAACTTTTAAACGATAATATCACTGCACATAAAACCGTTGGTGATTTTCTAACAATTGTACACGTCCTTTAAATAATTTTCGGTGCACTGGAAGGTACGAGTGCATTCGTCTTGTAAAAAAGAGTGGACAATGCAAATTAAAGATACAATTTTATGACTTAAGATATGTTCGCCCCTAACAAATATTTGACAAAAAACCAAAAAAAAAACGTGACCAGTAAATTAATCAAATTTTAGCTTTATTCTTAAGAAATTCTATTGATTTACTAAACTTGATTTTTAAGATCGTTATCTGTATTTGCATGTAGCAGCGACAAATCAAAGATAGCTAATTTCTACTTTAGGGGGAAAATTTAATTTTCATTAACATTTTTAATTTTGGTCATTTTACTCTAAAAGTTTTTGATGCCCATATTAAACAAATTTCTATTATTACTCTGAAAAATTAAATTCTTGCAAAAGAGAGTTTCACAAATTTAACTTAAAAACACTGTTTCCAACGGACTTCCAAAGAATATCGCTAAAACAGAATGAAAAATAGCTAGAAAATATTTAAAACTTATGAAAATTATCATAATCGTCATTTAGAACTCCATATAAATTTGTGCTGTAGTAGAAGAAAGTAGTAAAAAAGTTTTTCAGTTCTTTAACACAACTTCAGTTACATTTTTGTACTTGAAATTAAAGTAATTTATATGAAACACCTTTGAAAGATATGAGACATATGGAAAACGAAATGGCTGCTTCCATTGCGAATCAGGCTTTAAAGTCAATTTATTTTTTAGAAATAAGAACTGGATATAAGAATTGGATAACAAGATAACAAATTTGTAATATTCACACAAACACGATTCATGCTTTTGTATATGTTTGTGCAACAGTTTGTGTGGTTTGTTTGGTCCTTTTTATCAAAGCAACTTTTTAACAAGAGTGTCAAAAAATTTATTAAAAACGAACAAACCCTTAATGAAAAATCGCTAGATTTCCCGCTTATAACTAAACAACAATTTTTTCTGCAAAGTTTGGCAAAAAATCGCTAGATTTGACGAGAAAATAGCTAAATTGGCAACAGTGCTTAAAATCAAAGTAAAAATGGGGGCAAGCATTCAGCCCAAGGCGAATTTATGTATACGGTGGTGTCGATACTACAACAAGTAACAACACCAAAAACACACCAATGTATTTTTTTGTTGCTTTCGTTGGTCGATATGTCAAAAACACAAGCAACTTTTGACATTTCTCTCTCTAAGTAAGAAAAAAAAGTAGCACAGCTGTGCTTTGAACGCCACCTGATAAATGAATTCGCCTTGATTCAACCAAAGAAATTTAACCATTTGTAGTGTTGCCGTATCAACAATTTTATTAGTATTTTGTCACAAATCGAAAAAGATTGCCGAATATATACAGTTTAGCTATATTTTTGAAAAGTTTCTACATTTAAATTATTTCCAAATATCTGTCCTTTTCCCTACTGCCTTTTTTTTAGAAGAAAATCTCTACGAATAGGGATTTTTCCCTACGATTTACATCACTGGTATGAGGGAAAGTATTTCGTTACCTAAAACGCAAAACGCCCCTACGAACAAAAATTTTAAAACCGACTTTTTTACAAATTACGATGTACTTTGATATACATCAGAATTTGTAAAAAAAAATTGGTTCTGAATTTTGGTTAGTTTGGGCGTTTTGCGTTTTAGGTAACGACAGTGCAATTTTTTAACATTAGCAATATTTTGTTTACATAAATACATATGAAAACACTATCTTGCAAATGTTAGAAAATTGTACTGTAAACGCACTAGATTTCAAAGAAAATTTCAAACCAAATATACAAGATTTTGAGAATTAAATTATGTTATGCCATAAAGGACAACATTTAAGAAAATTCTCCTTTTAAAAAGGCCTTTGAACAAAATTTTCTTTGTAAGTCCTACAAAAAAAAAATAAACAACATTCCACCTCTCTCTTCCTTCGATATAAGACTCCTAATTTTCCATAATTGTATGTTTTCAATTCTAAAAAACTGTTTCAATTAAAAAAAAAAACTGTCAAGCAGAGAAGATAAAAAATTTGTAAAAATATTTTTGACCTGATAAAAATCACAAAATCTTTGAAGAACGAATTGAAAAGTAATTTACGAAAATGCAAAAAAATAAATGTAATATCTATTCTTATATTTTTTTTTATATTGCAAAATGAAAATGCTCTTTCAAAATATAAGTACACAGATAAATGAATAAACGCCTTTCTTGTTAAATAAACAAGTCCGATAGAAAAAATAAAAATAAAAGAGAAATTTCTTATAACAATTCTCAACCATCTTTACAAAAATGTCAACTTCGACAATACAACAGCATTCAAATCTTTGCAAGAAAGCAGGATTGCTGAAAACTAAAAAAATGTAAATTTGTACAAAAAATTTGTTTGGCACATTCAGTTCTTAAGTTTTCGAATTTGCAAAGTTTTAACATTAACTATCGATAGAAAATGAAAACTTTTTACACTCTGCTTTCTATTTACCATCAAGCAAATACTTGGTTCTCGAGCTGCCTCCTTCCTTCCTTAAGATTACATCAAAAGAGGATTTGTTGAGGAATTTCATTGCAATTTATTTAACTTTAATAATAATTGTATACTTTTTTTTAGATTAAATTAGAAACGGCATTAAATATTTTCTCAAAATAAATTCTCATTAATGACAACAATTTGCAAAGTGAAGTTTGAAAACGAAGATTTTTTTTGTTGTTCTGAATTGTCCAATAAAAAATTGTATAGGGTGTTTTTTAGCTGCATGAGAATTTAAAATGATAATACAAAACAGAAATATTTTTGGAATGAAATTTTTTCATTATAATCTGGTAGATGATTTCATGGCAGTTATTTTAAAAATATTATTTCCGTCTTATGTCCGTCGCGGCTACAAGTTACATTTTTGACTACTTTTTCGAATAAATCTGGCGACAATGGTGGCTTGAACATTGACTTCCAATGCTTTAGGAACTGAGGGTTTGTCAGCATAAGCCAATGTATTAACGTACCTACAATTTATAAAATTTCATTAAGAAAATATTATTTTCTGGTTAATAATTTGCCATATCGATTAAAAATAAACTGAATTTACGGAATTTAAAAAAATAAATTGTCACCAACAAATTGAAATTGAATTGTCACAAATTCTTCAAACGCACATCGGGGATGGAAATAATTCAAGTATAGGGTGCTTTTTTAACTGTATGAGAACTAAAAATGATAATTCAAGACATAAATATTGTTTTAATTAAACTTTTTTATTATAATCTGGTAGATAATTTAATGGCACTTAACTTTTAAATATGATTACCGTAATATGTACGCCACGGCTAAGTAATTTTTCCAATAAATCTGGCAGTTGGCGTTAATGGTGGCTTGAGTATTGGCTTTCAATGCTTCAAGAATTTTAGCATAAAAAGTAATCCAGTGGCGTTAAACCGCACGAACGAGGTGGCCACTGGACAGGACCACTTCTGGAAATATAGTTGTCACCAAATTTATTTTTCTATAAATCGATTGCTAAGCGCGCTGTATGGCAAGTTGCGCCGTCTTGTCGGAACCAAATGTCGTTAATGTTTTTTGCTGATTATTTGTTGTAAACAAAAATGTAATCAACATGGCTCGATAGCGCTCGCCATTCACCGTAACGGCAACACCTTGTCTATTTCGAAAAATCGTGTAAACAGCACCAAACATTTAATTTTAATGGATGGAATGGCGAATCGTTAACGGCTTGAGGATTGTCTTCGCTCCAAATACGCCAATATTGCTTATTGATGTAGACATTTAACCAGAAGAGAGCTTTATAAAATGGATGAAGTGCTCTATGAAATTCGCAAACAGATTTTCTTTTTCTTCAAAGTAAATGTCCACAATTTGGAAGCGTTAAACGATTCATGATGACTTGCCAAGCCTTACTGAACAGAAATGTCAACACAGTTTGACATTCTCAGCTGTAAAGCCATAGTTATCGATATCGAAAGTTCTCATGCAGCTAAAAAAACACCCGTTAAAACCACACAGTTCTCTGTATGTCTGTCTGTTAGTCAGTCATTTATTCTCTTCCACACCCACTGCAGTCCTTTGTTACATAAGATTTCAGTTGTTTCTACATCTTCGTAATCAAATGAACAACTTGATGACTGACTACATTGCAACAAAACAACAAAAAGTTCAATATATTTCTTGCAAAACTCTACTCGCACTTTCATTCGCATTCAACTGTCATTGTCTTACGGCATTCAATTAAATTTAAGTCATTGTTTAAACACTGGCCTCTTACAAAATGTTTTTTAAATTCTATTTTGTCCCTATCAATTTGATAGGGAACGTTGTTGTTGTCATGTCAACTGTAATTTAATTTTAGGGTTGAAATAACAATCAATGGTAGGTTGTCGCTTGCATCGCATTCTGTCCAATTTGTAAGACTCTTATAAAAAAAAAAAAAGAATACTTAATTGCGGACATGTCAAGGGAAAAAAACTTTAAAATATTTGTTAAAAAGTGTACCAGGTTTAATAAATAAATTTTTCATAAGATTAAAAAAATTCTAAAGGACATTTTTGAAAATTCCACTGTGGTGTTGTACGAGTAGTTACAACTTTGAATCAACGTTGCTATTTTTCAATGCAAGGACAATACATTTCAAAATAATATGCGCCCCCTTATTTGAACATTTTTCCAACTTCAATTTGAACCATTTTTTTTACAATATTTTTTTTAATCAAAGTGCAACATTTTTGAAGTCTTTAAGAGCATGCTCCTTCTCGTGTTGAATTTCTCGAAATACTTTTTAAAACTAAGAAAACCCCATTTGGGTTTTGCTAGTTTTTGCTGCTGTTCGGAATTTATGGCCTTATGTGTATTTTGGATAAAAGTTTAAACCATTGAAAAATGTTTGAAAGATGTGCTTAATATCAAATGATAAGGTCATTTTATATTAAAGGTTTGACTTCGCGGTTTTGTAGAAAAGAAAACGCGATAAGTTTAGCTGCAGTATTTCTAAGAGGATTAGTTATTAAATCGTTTAAAAACGAAAACATATCGTTTAACAACAACTCTTTTTTAACAATTACATGGTCCATGATTGCATTACATCGGACCATGTTGTAAGTAGTCCATTTTATCTAAAATGGATCAAGTATTCCAATATAATTTGCAAGGAGGTTTATGAAAATTACTCTATCACCAGAAAAATATAATGGAGGCTCTTTAGCTTCAACTTGATTTTGGTGTTTTTTTTTTTGTGTGTGTTATGTTGTTGTTTCAACTTTGCAAGCTCCATTAATAAATGTACAAAGTATACAACTAGTATACCAACTGGAGAGATCGGTCTAAATTTTTTAGTTCACCCCTCACATATATAGGTTCTGTGTGAATTCAACACACATAAGAACAACAAAAACAAAACAAAATTTGAAATTTTTCAATTTAAAATTTTTTACAATATAACACTTCATGTTTAATTTTATGACTTAAACACATAATTAATAATTTGTTTCAATACATTTTGCTAATTTGCTTTTGCAAAATGTTTTTATTTTTCACAAACTAAAAATTTTTAAATAAATTTATTTGACATAAATTTTTTTCTGTTGTTAATATTATTAAAGCCAGCAGAGTAGCATTTTGTGGTATATAAATAATATTTGATATCATTAATTATTTATATATTATCCGATATTGCAGAATAAAAATTTAGCAAACATGGCTTTTAAAAGTTTATAAATGCAGCCAGCATTCAATAAATTGAAAATTTATTGAACTAAGAAAATTTTATTTTGGAAAAAAAATTGATGCCACATTCTATACGATTTTATGCAACTATGTTTAGTGGTGGAAATAGTTTTATACACCAATACATTTGAAAAAAATCTTACTAATACAAACATAAAATATGTACCACTGACAGTTGAGTTATGTACCTGTCAAAAAATCGGCATACTAGCTGTATACTATGATATAACACTTTTTGTTTAATTTTTTTGACACAAACACATAATTAATAATTTTTTCCAATACATTTTGATCATTTGCTTTTGCAAAATGTTTTTATTTTTCACAAACTAAAAATTTTTAAATAAATTTTTTTGACACTAAATTTTTTCTGTTGTTAATATTATTAAAGCCAGCAGAGTAGCATTTTGCGGTATGAAAATAATATTTGAAATCATAAATTATTTAAATATTTTCCGATATTACAGAATAAAAATTTTACAAACATTGTTTTTAAAAGTTAATAAGTGCAGCCAACATTAAATAAATTGAAAATTTATTGAGCTAATAAAGTTTTATTTTAGAAAAAAAATTGTTGCCACATTCTATACGATTTTATGCAACTATGTTAAGTGGTGGAAATAGTTTTATACACCAAGAAATTTGAAAAAAATCTTACTAATACAAACATGATTTAGGTACCACTGACATTTGAGTTATATATCTGTCAAAGAGTCGGCATATAGTTGTACACTATGTAAATGTATGTATATATTCATTCCCCTTGTTCTGTTTATTGAAACCTGCATAAATAATGATTTAAATATGCTTAATTTTTTTAATGATAGTATTATTTTCTACGCAATAAAAGTTCTAAGCTGCATGGCCACACATCAAACTTACATTTTGTATTTGCGTTAGTAAACAACTAATTACTTATTAAAATAAAACGTAAGTTTGATGTCAGTTTTACGAAACCTAAATTTTTTAATTTTTACAAAAATTTTAAGCCAGTTTGATGTGTGTCAAATTTGACTTGAAAAAAAACAAATTTTCAAAAAAAATATATACAGGACACCCTAAGTTCTGAACATGTCCATGATACTGGTGTGTCCGTATTATAGATGTTAATTTTTTATGTGATCTTTTGCTTGTACTTTTCATTGTTCTACAATGTCCAGTAATATCAAGAAAGTTTTCATATACAAAATTTGATAAGTAGCAAATATTTTGCGAACTACATATGTCACCAACTACACTGTACTAAACTAAATAAAGCAAATTTGCAAAAATATTAGTGTAAAAAGTTCAGTTATTATACAAAGAGCATCACATGAATGAACAAGAGAAAAAAAACTAAATTTTCTGTCCGGATTATAGAGTAAAAAAGTGATACTGTCCGGCAGTGTCTGATTATGTGTACAGACTATCGGGATAGTACTGTAATTTGATATATAAAAAAGTATTTTGCTTGGAAATTGATGATAAAAATTAGATTTGTGGCTGTGCTAAGAAAATCAAAATACAAACAACACATTAGTACGTTAATCTAATAAAGCAGTTTCATGTGCGGCCACGACGCGGCGCTTACGGCCAAAGTTTTTATTCAAGACATGCACCATCGTTGAATGGAAAGCATAGCATATCTTTAGGAGAAGTTAAATGAAGCATCAAAGCCTTATTTAGTTTGTTTTAATTTTATATATCGTCGGCTGATAATTTAATTGTCGAATGTGGATTTCGATAGTTTAGAGTAAATTGTGTTTGAAGTTTGAAATCTTATAAAATCCACATATGACATTTAAATAATAAATAAATTTTTTGGTCGTTTTATATGGAAATTTGTAGTATGTGGCAGTTACATACGACATTTAATTTGAAAATTGCTTTAGCAAATACCACATACGACAAACTCAACACTCCATTCCTCGAAACCCGTATGTGGTATCGAAAAACTGATTACGCCAAATGAAAGATCAGGTCGGAAAACCTAAGGAATCGATCTCTACTCAAAACCGCAAAAAATCCACATACGACATTTAAATTATCAACCGACGATATGTATATGCTGGCAGAGCATTTTTCCGATGTTTAATGCAATAAATTTTTTTGAATCAATTTATATATATTTACTCTTATCTACATTTCGATTCGGATCGAAATTTTCTTCGTTTTGCAACTTTGGTATTCTGTATTCGGGTTTGCTTCGTTTAAATTTTTTTTATGTCGATTGTATGTATTCTGCAATACTTTTATCAATTTTTATTTCTATTGTTTATTTACTAAGAACCAATTTCCAATGTTGAAATTGAAAGGCAGAAATTTTTATTATTCTCTTTTGAACTTGCCTAAACCTTCCACAATCGCGAAATTAATAGACAGACAGAAATTATTCGTTTCTTTCTTTCATTCTTATTCGCTGTTGACGGAGATGAACATTTTACAGGCATTGATACTTAAATTAAATTAGTGTGAGAAAAATGATATGAAGCAACAACATGAAAATTGAGAAAAGTGAAAGAGAAAGACAAAATATGGCTAGTAGTCTCAATTTACACGTTTCATCTTTTGATGCTCAACTTCTTTTAAATTCCCTTTTGATGTCATAATGTCACACGCAGCAACCGGTTTCAACTTTTTTTGCTTCAAAACAACAACACTTCTTTCTATTCAAAGCGAACCAAAGAGAAAAAGAAAATAATTTACATGCAGCCATTGTTGTGCATATACCTACGAATGAGAACACAAAGCGTACTGCCCAAGTAGAGGCATCTCCGTACCAACCCCTTTTGTTCTTGCTTCCCTCTCCTTAAAACACAAGAGTTGAGATCAAAAGATGAAACGTGTGAATGTAGACGTATAGACAGCCATGCACTATACACTCTACCTTTTTAACCCCTTGCCAGCAAACTTCGTCTGTCTGCCTTTCAATTTCCACATTGTAAAAGGGGACTAACGGAAAGTTTTTCGATTTTTTGTTTATTTCGTTTATAAAACTCTGTTATTAAAAAAATTTAAGTAAATTTAAAGACAAAAAAAAATATTTTTTTAATTATTAATTTTTATATTTTTTTACGTACTACTTACTGCCAAATTCAAATCGAGGGACAGGTACTTGTATTTAAAAAAAACACCTGAACAGGATGAAAAGCTGGAAAATTTATTTATGTAATTAATTTTTTTACTATAAATATTTAATTTTACTTATTAAATATATTTACGAGTATAACTGTTCTTTGCACTAAATTTGCCTTTTTATTAAAATATTAACAAAATTACTTATTTTGCTGTTGCGAATTTTCTTTCGATTCAATTTTTTGTTGGAATACCTTTTTTCGATTAATGCGTAACCGAATGCGGGAACGTTCTCAAAATGCAGAATAAGGGTGATTAATTGATTTGTGAAATTTGATTGCAATCAATTTGATTTCAATAGCAATCAAATCCAGGACTTACAATCAAAATTAAATCAGAATCAAAATCTTCGTTCTCTTTTTTCTAGGAAAAAAAATGCTGACCGATACTTTTGAATTGCCAACAACCAGCAAAAAATTGATCATGATTTGGAAGCAGATAAATTCGATGAATGCAATGCATTGCTTACATAATCGCAAAATTGCTTAGACGCGATAAAGTAAGGAAACGAATAAAAAATTGTTTAAGAATTATAAGCAACAGACAGAAATTATTGCTTTTAAGCGGCTCATCTCAAACAAAAATCATGCCTTATAAATGCGCATTGATAAGTGATTCCGTAAGTATTTTTTGGTATTGTTATAGGGCAATGTCAATTTTTGTCTTTAACCGCTGTATTCCAATTTGTCCAATATTTTGTTGGACTCTTACTATAATTGTGATTTTAGAGGAAATTGATTGAAATCGCCAGATTTAAATAAAAAAATTTGATTGCAAAAGAATTAATTTGCAATTAAATTAATTGCATTCAATGATTTCTAAAAAGAATTATTGCAATCACAAAATATTGGAATTTTTTCAAGATTTTATTTTTTGAAATCGGAAATCTAAGAATGAAATCAGTTTGTTCAAAATCGTTTTGATTTTAATGCCAATTGAAAGCAGTTTTTTACAGCTCTGGGTCAAGGTGAAATAATAAACCTAGTTGACCAATTATGGTTACGAAATAAGCTGTGAGTATATGTGATCTTTTTGTTACCGAATTAATCGAAAACCCCTTATTTCGAGAGGATATTTGTGGGTCGACTATGTAAAATAATGTACCTGCTTTTCAATACTAAAACAAATTTGTATATACATACATATCTATGGCAATAAGGAAAAAGTGCTTAAGTCAATTTTTTTTTGTTTTGTAGGAAGGCAATTTTAAGCTTTAATTGTAATTTTTGAAAATCGATTCCCATTCAAAAATAATCATCTCTTATCTGGGGTTTTATATACCTTATGTCACAGATCGGCAGTCAACTTGAGTTTTTATTCTAAATCTTACTGCACACTAAAAAGAAAAGCAAAAAGTAATTTTGATATAACTTCCTAAAATATTGCCGAAAATAATTTAAACTTTGTCCATGAGTACATGCTTAAGTCAAATATGACCAACCTGGTGGAGTAATAAGCTAATTTGAGTGAATTTTATAAACAAACAAATCTCATAGACAGAGAATACTTGAGTTAAATTTCATCAACCTGGATTGTTTTTTCAGGAGACGGTTTAAAATTCCTAGCAAAACTCGTCTCCTTTTCACTTCTCATTTTTCTTAATAAAAGAAAATTTTAGGAGAAATTGGAAACCCCTTTAGCTTCTTCTTCTTCTATATTTCTATCTATATATCTGTGGAATTTTGACAAAACATCTTAAGTCAAATTTAAAAAGTTTAAAAAAAATGTTGTTAATCTTACAAATTTTCATTCAAAAAACATTTTTGTTTACGTTTTTAAAATTTTGTGTTATAAACGATATTTTTCTTTAATTTTGGTTTTTTTATTATTTGATAAAAATTATTTTTTCATCGATTTTTTTAAACTTTTTTGCTGTCTTATCTCGACTTAAGATGTTTTGTCAAAATGCCACAGATATATAAAAATTAAATGGTCCATGTATGTAATCGCATCACGTAAGATACTAATCATTAGTAAATAGCTTCCGAGAGAAGCCGGGGCGGTCAGCTGGTAAACTTATACATATAATTAAGGTGAAAGTAAAAAAATAAAAAAGACTTCAAAAGTTGAGGGTTTATGGGTAAAAAATAAAGTTGTGGTTAAAAATTGCCGGAGTCGTGGTTTTCTACTCATATTTTAGTTATTTGTGGACCGATCTGGCTGAATTTCGAAATATATTACAACTTAGTCCCCATCTTATCTGGGATCTGGAGAAATCCAATTTTAACCAACACATGAACACACGAACATCATTAAGTTATAGAAATCCAGAATATTTACATACATATATGTATAGATTTTAAAGGCTCTGTGGCTAATAGTGTAGACCTTACAAACGGAATGACAAACTTATACCACCCGTGGTGAAGGGTATTAAAGAGCTTTTTATCACTATTCAGTCACATCTATTTTTTCCCTTTATTATTTCACTTTTAAGTTGTTAAGCTAAATAAAACTTTCGTAAACATGTCCTTTGTTAGCACCAAAAAAACCGGAAAATATTTGAATAAGCGATATTCCCCTTGATGTCATCATGTAATCCAAAAAATGCTGCTGGCCGTTTATACCTTTTGTAAGTGAAAGAAGAGAAAATTGCAAAACTATAACAAAAGCAAAATTATCCGCATTTACTTTAATCAAATGCATGAATTATATGAAAATGGGAACGCATACGCCTGATAAAAGCAAGACTGATCACACCTTTAACTTTATTTAAAAGGCAAAGCACTGCCTGGTTTGCAAGGCTATTAAATTTAGAATAATAAAACTGATGAATATGGTGGAACCAGTATAAGTTTAAGATTGATTGCTCCTTACAGTTTTCCATTAAACTTTAAACAAAAAAAGTAATACATAATAAAACAACATCAATTATTCTATAAGTATATTTTTATTTCATAGCTACAGTATATTTTTTTAAAAATTGTTTGCTAAATTTTGTCTCATTTTAGTATTATTAATATTAATTATTTGTAAACGCCTTTTGCATACTCCAATTACAACAATATTTCAAAGCATTCGAAATTTATTTTTAAACTATTGGATTTTATTTCAGATATTTCTAGTCATAATTAAAAAATTTCGAAGTAAACATACAAGGCGAATTTATGCATCCGGTGGTGGCAATACTACAACAAGTACAACAATAAAAAAAAGCAATATTGTATTTTTATTGTTGCTCTAGTTGGTCGGTACGTCGAAAACACAAGCACCGTTTGAATCGAAATCTCGTAAGTATTAGATTTCGTTGTAGTGTTAACGAGATATAAGTAAGAAAAAAAAAAGTAGCTCAGCTGTGTTTTCAACGCCGCCTGAAAAGTGAATTCGCCTTAACAACATATTTAGAATTTCACACTTAAATTTAAAATTCGTATTTACACATTTCTGTATTTTAAAAATGGTAAAACTGTTGCAAATTTTTTAGAACATTATTCCAAATTGTTCAGTAATAAATTTCTAAATCTATTTTAGAATTTTCTAATTATATTTTTGAATTTCGCAAATGTATATCTGTTTTATATTTTTTGTATTAAATAAAGTAATACAATTTTAAGATACTGAAGGAACTGGATGTTTTGTGCAGAAATACAAATTAAATAGGTTTAAATTTTTATACAAAAAGTAATAAAGAAAATGTCAGAAATATGTTCTTTCTTATAAAAAAAAATAAGATCTAAATCAAAGAATCTCTAAAATATACAAAAGACCTTGTTCCAGAAATCGAAATCAAATAAATGTGAAATCGAAATCAAACTTTTTCTGTTTTTAAAAGGACTTCTGGTACAGATAATTTGTACTCAAAGTAGCAATACATTTATGAACTTTCATAACAAGGCCGTTTTAAAAGTTTGTTCGATTTAATTTTAACTCGAACTCTGTTTTCAGAGCATGGCTAATAAATGGAAGTTCTGAATAATCATTCAAAAAAATATGAGAGAATTTTGATTGAAAAATTTAAAATTTTGAAATACATATGTATATTAAATGATAAAAACTTTCACCCCCATATTTAAAAAAATAAAAATATTTTAGGTTTATAGCAGGTTTATGAAACGAATTTTCTATGAAAATTTGTTCAATAAACCTTTTATTAACCAAAAATATTTTTTATGAATATGGAGGTTAAACTATAATCAAAAATGTCTTAGTTACAATGGAAATCTTTTAAAAAATCGAAAAATACATAATTCCAATATTTTAAATAAGAAATAGAAATGGCGTAGTCTACTGTTAATTTTCTAAACAAAAATTAATTATCACTTTATTTTCTTCTAAAAATAAGTTTATTTTCTTTATTATTGTATAATTTTATTAGCTAGCTAAATAAAATTAAGTAAATAAATGTAACAAGTGGACAAACAAAAAGTTAAGTTCGAAAAAGAAGTTAAAAATGATTAAGTGTATCTCCGCATATGGAGTGAAAAATTAATTTCTCATAATAATACTTGGTGCATCATAATAACAATTATAATAAAAAATTATTAATAGTAATTAAATATCAAGAAGGGGGAATAAAAAGTCTTAGAAATTGAATAAACCATCACAGCACTATTCCACAATATTAGTACATATTTTTTTGTTTGTTTGTTTTGTTGTTGTAAATTTTACTTAAACATACATAAATTCTATTAAATAACGGCATAAAAAAGGACATAGTCCAATATTTTAAATGTTGGAGATTTACGTATGCACATTTTAAAATTATCTATCTATTTACATATAAATTAATAAATAGTAGGTAGACCCTGTCTTTTATTTTTATAGCGCTAAATGCATATTCATATGCCTGAGTATCAGAGAATCTAAAATTCGATTAAGAGATACCACTTGCACTTCCTTTTCTAATTGTATGTATGTTGAGTTTTTCAAACTTGCAAGGTTGTTTCATCTATAAAATTTTGTTTGAGTTGTAAATATTCATTAATGCGGGTAATAGCATAGTCCTGGAAATATATGAGATACATATACAATTTTTATTTATAATATGTATGTATTTTACTGTATATTAAAGTATACATAGTAAAAAAAAAACTTACCCAATAACCAAATTGGATGTTGGAAGTAACATTTACCACTGACCATAAACTCCAAAATAAATGGGAAAACATTTTTAATACTTTTACTTCATTTTCAACATTTTTGATTTCTTCTTGGGTTGGCTCCCAATCAACTTCACTTTCGTTCAATCTTTTCAAATAGGATCTAATAAATCGTTGTCTTTGTTCGTCGGTAGGAAAGTGTTGCTTACGATGATAGTAGAAGGGGAACTCGGGATTGCTATAATCAAATGTCCATTCCAGAAAATGATTTGCCAAATCAAAACCTCTATAGTTATAGGCGCAATATTCAAAATCGATTATCATTAGATCGGGTTCGACGACAGAATCACCAGAGCTGAGTTCAGAATCGCCAGAACTATCAAGATCTAAAGTTTTAAAACGTTTGCTAAAAGAAATACGGAAAATAAAAGTATTGATATTAATTAAAATAATTCGTAACAATTTATTAAAGATTTACCACTGAAGAATGTAAACAAATTTGAACACTTTAGGTGCACCAACACAAGCTCACTATATAATTTAATTTTATCATTAAAGATTTAACAATTTTTCACTCAATGCACAACTGAACAGAGTATGAAAAAATAAAAATCACTTTAATTATACAACACTCCCGATATGGCATAAGTGTTGCTAAATGCATTCAAATATATATTCAAACTTTAAAATCAAAAATTTCTTAAATATATAGTTAAGCACATTTGATAAGTTAAATTGATTTAAAAACATTCGCCCATGGCTTTGGGTCCATGTCTCAATTTGTTTAAATTTGCTCTCCAAATACTTTCAATTATATTTCAATGATTTCATTAAGTTTTTATTATTTAAATATGAATATATATTAAAATTTCCTAAGTGTATTTTCGTATTGTATTCAAAATTTTTAAAATTCGAATTTGAAAATAATAAATTCTGGAATACGAGTAGATTTAAAAGTTTATAAATTACAAATTGACAATTATATTTGAGAATTTCTGGATAAGAATTAGAAGTTTCTAAAGTACTGGATTATCCATTTAGTGGTTAAAAACCGCGGGTCTACCAAAGCTGTTAGCTGTTAAATCTGTCATCTAAAGTCTAATTTATTTAGTGAAAGGTTTGCCATTTACGAATATGTATCGTTTAAGAACCGAAAAACGAGTAAAAATGGTTAAAACATATTACAAAAGTGGTGGTTCAAACGTTGCACACTTTTCGAGCATTACGGTGTGATTATAGTTGTCATAATCGACTTGGCAAGATTTTAAATAAATTTGAAGAGACTGGAAGCGTTACAGACTTGGGTAGGCCTGTGCATCATCGCAATGTGCACACTGCCGAAAATATCGCTTCTGTTAGTAAAAGTGTGGCGGCTAATCCGAATTTATCGATTCCAAGGCTCTGAGCGCTATGACAGTATGATAACCGCCTTTTTTGGCCTGCAACTGAAGATTATGAACTGGACGATATGTAATTTCAACAAGCTAGTACCATGTGCCACACAACACCATCAATTGGCTATCAAGAGCATGCGCTTTGGAGCTGTTAGACTTTTTTCCCCTAACGTTGAAGCATTTGAAAACCAACATTCGTCAAGTTATCGAAAAGATTTCGTCCGAAATGTGCGAAAAAGTGGTTGAAAATTACCTCAAAAGGGTAGACTGCTGCAACCAATCTAGAGGCGGTCATTAAAATGACATTTTATTTCATACATTATGGCAAGTTCCAAACATTATGTGAGTTTCATTATACTTTTCTTTTGAAACCGAAAAATGGATATCCCTATACAAACTTTGGTTTGAAGAATTTTAAATTAATAAAACAACGGCGTAAAAAGACCATTCTAAGGGTGGTTCAGTAATATTTTTGGAGAGTGCAAAGTCGACAACTTTTTAGCCATAAACCGATTTCAATATTTAAATAAACTTTGTCAAAACTTACTTATTTAATATAACTCCCTCATCACTATTGGCATCCATTACAGAATCATCTAAATTTTCTCTAAAAAATTAAGAAAAAAAGACATTTTAATTCAGCTTCCAATCAAAATAACAAAAAAAAAATATTCACTCACTCCTCTGATGTATTAGAACTTCTTAACAATATATTACCCTCTTGCATATCGTTATGACAGAATAATACAGGATATTGTCCTTGATCAATAACTGATTTGATCCATTTAACCTCTTCGGCATAATTGAAATTGCGCACGAATTCAGCATGTGTTTGATTTTCTTTCCAATCATTACGAACCAAAATTTCCGGCAAATGGCGTTGCCAACGGTTCATGCAATTCCAACCCCAGTCGGGTTCTTTAGACATGGGTATATTAAGACCATGAATTTCACCCATTTTTTCGGCAATTTTCATAGAAATCTTAGGATCCGACAGCTCAGCTGTTTGTAAAGCTTTAGCTGGTATATATTGTTCGATGCGACCACCAGGGAAAATACCATGTAGCTTAGGACCAAAATGACGTTCACTTAATAAAGCGAAAACAACAGATTCTGTAATCATAGCTTCCAGAGCGTCTTCGCCATGCGATTGACCATATATACGAAGAAGAACCTGAAGTGCAAAAAAATAATGTTAAATCTGTAAGTTATTTTGTGCTATTAACTAAATGCAATTTCAAAAGCCATATTCCAAAATAATTGCTCCAAAACCTGTGAAGCCAAATTATCCCAAAACCCAAGGCGAATTCATTCCAGGTAATCTCGGTAGTACAACAAGTACAAATCGTACAAAAACCGGCTGTGGGAAAAATCGCCCAAAGAAAAATGGCCCAAAAAAAGAAATGAAAAATCGCCCAAAAAAATTCCATGTAAAATTGGGCCTAAATTCATATGAAAAGTGACCTAAAATTTTTGGGCTATTTTTCGTTATTGTTGGGTGATTTTTCGTTTTTTAAATTTGGTGATTTTTCATTATGCAAGGATTTTCTCCTCTATGGTATAACAAACACCGGCTTCGCTAAGTAAAGCTTCTAAAATCTGCCTTGTTTCCAAACGAAAGCCGACTATGCAGAGAAGCTTTAGTTAGCGAAGCCGGTGTTTGTTATACCATAGAGGAGAAAATCCTTGCGCCCGGCCGAAGGCCGGCTGTGCAGAGAAGCTTTAGTTAGCGCAGTGTCCATGGACACTATGACACTTTTTGGAGTGTCATAACGTCCATGGACACTATGACACTGGACGTTATAACATGCCACCGGGAAAAAATTCGTTTTTGCTTTTTGGGTCATTTTTCATTTTTTTTTTGGCCCTTTTTCGTTTCTTTTGGGCAAAATTTCATATATAACTTTTTGGGTCATTTTTCATGTTCTGTTGGGCGATTCTTCATTTGGGCGATTTTTCATTTCTTTTTTTGGGCCATTTTTCTTTGGGCGATTTTTCCCACAGCCACAAAAACCACAAGCAATTTGTTTTTGTAAAATCATTGTACAATGTCAAAAACCGAAACAAATCAAAACAGAAACAAAGATAATAAACAAAATTTTGACATCCAAAAATTATAAAGCTAAAGAAAAAAAGTTATCAGCAGGGCTTTTAGGATCACCTGTAATGAATTCGCCTTGCCAAAACCATAGAATTGTGAAATTGATTGTCACATTTAGTGATTGTCAAATTTTAAATTATAATTAGAAAATTTTAAGGAACTTTATAAATGTTTGGGTCTTAAATAGACTCTCCAGTAGTATACTTAGACAGTTTAGATGTTTAGATACAAGGCGAATTTACAACTTATATCGGTACTACAACAAGTACAGCTCCTACAAGAACTACAAGCAATTTGTTTTTGTTAAAACTTTGCACAATGTCAAAAACATAAACAAAATTTGACATCCAACAATTATAAAGCCAAAAAATTCTGTTAAGTTCACATGTTATGAATTCGCCTGGTTCTAGATAAATAAATGAAAACTTTTGAAATATAATTCCAGGCCATTGAACTAGGAATACTTGGATATTTTAAAAGTACGATTAGAAATTTTAAGCCCCAAAAAATTCTAAAAAACAAAAATGTTTAATACATTAAGAAGATTCTCAAATTTTAATTAAATATCCTAAGTAACAATTAGAATTTTCAGAGATACAAATTATGGATTTACGTTCAACTTCACCAAGTTTAGTTATAATTAACTATCAGTTATAACTGTCAAAGACATATTGTTACCTGTAAGTTCAAGTAATAGTTAGTTTTAACTGAACTTGGTCAAATTGGCCGTTAGTTATTTAAGAAACATCTAAAATATAATTCTGGCTTTTAAAATATACTTGGGTTGTTCACCAAAGGCGGATTATTAGGTCATATGATTATGTAGTTATATTATCAGCAACAAAATATATATAAAAAAATTTTAATTAATGTATTTTGTTGTTGTGAATATAACTCAATAACCAGATAAAGTGATAACCAGCCTTCTGTGAACAACGCAACTATGTACTTGAACCGTTTTAGAATAAAATTAGACACTTTTAATACACAATCTTTACCTCCTCTGGTTCATTTTGTCTTAGGGCTGATGACGAGCCCGACGAGGCGCTATCACATCTTTTGCGTTTATTTCCATTCAAATCGCCAACTGATGCCAACAACTCATTGTAATGGGGCTCGTTTCTATTTTCATCATCTACGCCTGTTAACAGGTTAGTTGCTGTAGAAGGGTCTAAGGGGTTATCCATTACACGTGGCGTTTGGTAGTCAGCACCTTCATTTCTATTGTCCTTTTGTGGCAAACTTATGTAATACAAAAAATTTGATAGACCACCACTGCAATTTGTTAAAAAGAAATACGAATTAATTTTAATTTGTATTAACATGTCGAATAATCTTAAGGCCAAGTTCAACATAACAGCATTGTAACTTACCTGATTCTTTTAACAACCAATTGATCGGCAGGAACCACCTTCCAACGTCCATTTAAATAATCCCGACAAATGCGTGATGCGGCATGACGTATTTCTTCCAAGGAGGCCTTTAAAATAAAAAAGCAAGTTAATGAAATTTTAAATAAAACTCTTAATGAATATTTTTAAAATGGCCTACTTGTGGTCCAAATAATTGCCACACCCCTTCATGGGATATTGGGTTTTTACCCACTTTTCTAGCCACACTTTGTTTCATTTCCCTGTAAAATTTTTATTTAAGATTATTTTCAATTTAGTTATCACAGTTTTGAAAATATGTTTTTTTTTTTCGATAATAAGAAAAACCGTTTTGCTTTGTTAAACAAAAATAAATAAATAAATGTTGTAAAATAAGGCACACTTTTTCTCAGCAAAACTTTTTTCTCGTAGAGCACGTTACGTGTTTAAAAAAAATCATTAAACGAACAAACCCCTGCGACCGTAAACCCAAACTACCTTCAAAAACCAACTGACATTTTATTCATTCATTTATTCACTGAAATTGCACTCCAAGTTGTTTGTAGTAAGTCCAATAGATTTTTAAACAAGTATGTGTTTTTTTTTGCAACTTTTAACGTTTCCAAGGTAGTATTTCACCTCGAAATTGGCACGCGATTAAAACAAAGGCTGGTTGAATGAATGCCTGCATAAATAACTAAATTAAGCGAATTGAATTTATTTTTATATTTCAAAATGTTGTACAAATTACAAGAACAAAAAGTTTGTTTTTTCTTTTAATAGTTTATTTTGTAGCTGGTACGAAACAAATTTTCTTTGTTAACTTAAATTTTGTTTTTAGCATATGAGTTTTCCTTTACAACATGCCGGCAATTAAAAATTTTCTGTTTTATTGTAAAGTAAAAACATTTTGGCGCATGCTTTTTAAAAAAAACGACAGAAAAAAATAGCAAAAATTACAACTAACAGACCCGAAAACATAGAATATAGACTAGAATCGAAACTCTTTCGAAACAAAACAAATAATTCTCTCTGAAAATTGCGTACGTGTGAAATGCAATAACAAAGTAGATACATTTCTTACCAACACAATAATAGAATATGGTTCTTTTGACAGCTGAGTTACGTTTTTCTCTCTCACTCATTCGCTTCTAGTGAATATTCCATGCATGAAGAATTTTCTTAAGGTGACCTGAGTATTACAACAAAATAAATTTGCATTTTTTTATGCTGTTAACAATCATAATATACCAAAGTGACGTGCATAATATACCAACTACACTTTATACATAAACATATTCAAGCAAGTGACGTGCATAATATACCAACTACACTTTATACATAAACATATTAACAATAAACAGCTGGCTTATCGAGGCTACACTATGATTCTACACCCAAAAAAGCACAAGTATTTAGAGATAATGCATTTGAAGTAAACCGGCAGAATATTGTTGGGGTTTAAACCGCCCTATATCAGTGCAATATTTAAAGGGAGTAATTTCAACTTAATTATGTGTTATATTTCCTTTAACGTTTTGGATAACACTTTAAATTTTTTATTACTATGAGATTAAAAAAAATACGAGGGCCATTATTACAACTTAGCGTCGGACGTATAAGAAGTTATTAATTTATTATTTCAACTTTACTTTAACCAACCCGGCAGGATGAACTTTCCTTTAACATATCACTCACTTTAGGTTAAAGCAAAGTTGTAACATTAAAAAATGTTTTATATGTGGAACAAAATCCTACCTTTAACTAACGCCAAGTTGTAGTAATGACCCATAATATGATTAAGGCCATAATTGTGTAAAACGAAACGCCACCCCAAAATTACATTGAAAGCAAAAACAAAGTCAAAAATATTTCATACTTTTGTTGCTGCTTTCAACAGAAATTTTTGCTGCGTTCTAAAATTTTCAACGCCACAAGATATGCAGCGTTTGAAATTTAAAAATCCAATATACATTTTTGTAGAAAGCAGCAGCAAAATTATAAAATATTTTTGACTTTATTTTTGCTTTCCGTATAATTTTTGGCGTTGCGTTGCGTTTTACACAGTTAGGGCCTAAAGCCCGGCTAAATCTCTTATTTCCAAGTAACGAATGCGCCTATTGAAGGGTTTCGAAGTCGATGACTTTAATAATAATCATTTTCGCAATTGATCGTCATGGCACAATAACTCCTGCGGTTACTATTAAAAATAGAAAATGTTGCAATACCTTCACAAGGTAAAGCAAAAATCTATATTATAGACCGGTAATCGATTACATTGTTTGGTATTCTAAACTTGATTTGTTTCCTATTTGCGACGACTTTTAGTGGGATATCAATATTTGTCGGACTAATTGTACGAGTTGCAATTATTTTCGGAAGCTTAACTTATGTCAATACGTACATAGAAACTTGGCAAAGGTTTAAAATGGTACTTTTTTCAGCTTATTATCCGAGTTAAATATACAGTGCAACCTCGGTTAACGAAAACAATATAAATTTAGGCAGTTACGTTAGCCGAGTAAAAATGTATTTGACTATTTTTCGATTAAAGAGTGTCAAACCAAGTAAAAGGTATGTTTAAAAAATACACTTGCTAGCTTTTAAGATAAATGCATCTATATATATAAATTATGTGTGTTTGTATGTTTGTATGTTTGTATGTTTGTATGTTTGTCGCTTTATAGACTCCGAAACTACTGAACCGATTTTCCTGAAATTTTTACAGTAACATCACGTGAGCCCTAAAAATAAAATAGGCTACTTATTTTTTCGATAGGGGCAGGGGAATTGGTACCCCCCATAGGATGCCAATATTATACTGAACCGATTTTCCTGAAATTTTTACAGTAACATCACGTGAGCCCTAAAAATAAAATAGGCTACTTATTTTTTCGATAGGGGCAGGGGAATTGGTACCCCCCATAGGATGCCAATATTATACTGAACCGATTTTCCTGAAATTTTTACAGTAACATCACGTGAGCCCTAAAAATAAAATAGGCTACTTATTTTTTCGATAGGGGCAGGGGAATTGGTACCCCCCATAGGATGCCAATATTAATTATCGCATATCTTAAGAGCCGCTGCACGCATTTTGCTGAACTTTTTGTAGTAGGATCTTCTGAGCCCCGGAATTGAAATAAAATAGCAGCGGGGGTATAGGAATACCCCATAGGACGCCAATGTTTAACATCGCATATCTTAAGAACTGTAATAGTGAGAATGTTCAAACTTTCTTAAAGTCCCTCTTATGGTATACTACACTTTTGAAAATAAAAATAAAGCGGGTAGGCGCAGGGGGGGAAATACCTCCCATAGGATGCCAGTGTAGCGAAGCGCACCGGGTTAAGCTAGTTTATTTATAAAAATAAATCAAAACACAAAAAGGCCTGTTGTTTTTATATTTTGCTAATATCGAAGCCACCTTGCCGAGTAAATACACCATGTGCACGTACGCTTGTAGTTTTGATTTCATTCATAAAAAAATAAAGTAAAAACAAGTTAGAGTGCTATATTCGGCTGTGCCGAATCTTTGATACCCTCCACCGACAGGAGTGGGCTCTATATGATAAATACATATATATTATTAACTAAGCTTCACAAAAACGAACGTCAGCATTAAAATTGGTTGCGGTTTAGACCTGAATTAAATTATTGACCGACAATAAGAAAATGTTATTCGTTTCTTGTAAGAACTTTGAACTGGCTTGAGTAAAATATCATTATTCGTAACAGTTTTAGCCGGACTAAAATGATTTTTAGGAGCGTTATTTGTATTGGACCTATGGTAAATTATGGACAAATCATCCCAAAATTCTGAAGACTGATTTCGGGTATTACAAAAAATAAATTAGAATAAATTCCAATACAGCAGTGTAATTAGTTTTAGCGTTAACAGTAAATTTCACAAATTTGCATGATAGTCTTTCTTGCCATATGAATTTAAGTAAAAAATTTCACCGCAATATCTATAAATCCCAAAGTGGGCTTTATTTGGTTTTAGGCGCAATAAACTATTTTCCGCGAGAAGGGTTTATATGGGGCCTATTGTAAATTATGGACCGATCTTCACGAATTTTTAACAGTATGATTTGCAGTCGTATAAAGCGAATTCGTGCAAAATTTTATGTCATTCCGTGCATTATTCCACCATTTATGTTAGTTTTTGTATCAAAATTATTAATTTTTTTTTGTGTAGTGGTTCCACATTTTGATTCATAGTTCTGATCCTACTAAACCGATGTTGCTGGATTTCAATCCCAAACTGCTTAGGATAACTACAAGCAATTGGAGACCAAGTTTGTTCTTTTCTTTTGCGTTTTTCGAAAGTGAGCGTGTTTTCAACAGACGGACAGACAGACGGACATGGCTAAATCGAATTACTTAAGGAGCTTTATGGGGTCTTAGATGTATAATAAAAAAGTTTCACACGGAATGACAAACTTAGTATACCCTCCTTCACCACAGTGGTGGTGGAGGGTATATAAACAAAACTTTGTTTGTAAAGTTGCGCTAGTTAGGAATAGAGTCACCAATGATAAGAATTTATATGCTGCGATTATCGAGGAGTTGCGCTTGCTGAGGGTTGTGTTAACCGAGTTAACACTGTACTTATAACTCCAGAAATCTTATGGTTAGTTTACACTATCACACAAGACTCAGTGAAGCATTTTCGTCAAAATTCGTAACCCAGGGTGTCCAACTGAGATAAGATATAAAATTTTTATATCAGCAAACGTCGAAGTCAATCACAGAGTACTATTTTGCGTGTGGACTCTCAAATACTTTTAGTATTAATATTATAATACATTTTATGAGACAGTTATTAGAAATCTTATAACAACTTTCTTATAAGATGAGCTGTCAAAAATACACATACATACACACATACAAAACAGTAATAAGCCACCATTATAAAAATGCGTAATTTATTAATGCAAATAGTGCCAATCTTGTGAAAAGTGTAAAAAAAACAATACAGTGCAATCTCCCTTAACGGACACTTCCCATAAGCGGACACCCCCATTAAACGGACATTGTTGCTAGGTCCCGGCAGCGCTCCATAAGAAAAGCATTGCAGTCGCTTTCCCTTGAACGAACGCTTCTCATGAGCGGACGCGGACATCCGCTAGATAAAAAAAATTCTCTTGGACGGACACTTAGCTTATTTTTTTTCCGAATTTTTCATGTTATAATTTACAAATAAGCCTGCCAAGACTCTTTTAATTTGTTCGCTTTAACAACAGGGCACGGTTTATCATATTTACTACATCACATAACATAGTTAAATGTGGGTATGTTAAATACATATTTCCTCTCTTACATAATGTTTTCAATTTAACGTTTTTTCTACGATTTACGCTTCTGCTTCGGAGAGTTGACAATACTAATTCTTGCAATGTTTGTGGTGCGTACGTATGGTGTACAAACCTATTTGGGATTTAGGGGATTCCCCAAATAATAATCTATGTGCGTACATTATACATTAGTTCGGTAAGACTTTTTAAAATGGATAAAAAGAGGTCTGTATTAACTATTAAGCAAAAAATAGAAGTGATTGAAGTGTACAACAAAGAAAAATTAAGCGTGAGAAATTTATCGAAGCGATTTAGCATTAGTAAAACTCAAGATTCTGAAATTATAAAAAAAAGAGAAGAGATAATAAAAAAATGGCATTCCAATGTAAATTTAAATGAGAAAAGAAGCTTTTTTATGCTGAAGGGCTGACAATTGATCAGTTGTCCTACGAATGGTTTATTGCAGCACGCAATAAAGGAATTCCATTAACTGGTACGTTACAAATTTACAGCAAAATGATTCATTTTATCATTAACTTACTAAGTGGATTCTGATTGATTAATATGTTTTGTTCTTATAATTTTACTTTTCCATTTAGGTCCATTGATACAAAGCAAAGCTAAAGAAATAGCTGAATCCTTGGGTAACAACACTTTTAATGCCTCGTCGGGTTGGCTTAACAAGTTTAAAATTCGTCACAATATTACGTTCAAAGCGATATCTGGCGAAGCCGCCTCCGTTAATCCTGACGATGTAGCAGCATTCATGGAGAAACTACCTTCTCTAATAAAAGGTTTCATACCACGAAATATTTACAATGCTGACGAAACTGGGCTTTATTTTAGGGCATTACCAAACAAGACCATGACTTTAAAAAATCAAAAATGTGTGGGAGGAAAATTGTCTAAGGAAAGGATAACAATATTGCACTGTGCAAACATGGCTGGAGACAAAGAAAAGCTGCTTCTTATTGGAAAGGCATCTAAACCAAGAGCTTTTAAAAATTTAATAAAAGATAATTTACCGGTGACATGGAAATCAAACACCAAATCGTGTATGACGTCTGATATTATGAGTGAATGGTTAGAAAATTTCGATCGAAAAATGGGAGGACAAAATAGGCAAATTTTACTTTTTTTGGACAATGCGGCATCGCATCCAAAAAACATCAATTTGAAAAACATTAAAATACATTTTTTGCCTCCTAATTGTACTTCAATTAGCCAAACACTTGATCAGGGTGTTATTAAAAATTTTAAGCATAATTATAGAACATTGATACTGAAGCACTTACTAGCAAACATTGAAATTTCTAACACAGCCTATGATTTAGTTAAACGTATTGGATGCAGTTTATTTTGCTAAAAGTGCATGGGACCAAGTTACTTCTGAAACAGTTCAGAACTGTTTTCGTAAGGCAGGGTTTAAATTTGACAGCCATGAATGTCCGACAGCATTTGATGTTGATTTTGAGCCTGAGGATGATTTGCCATTAAACCTAATAGCCGAAATGGAGAAAAGATGTATTGCAGGGGTCAGTGAGCAAAGCTTAAAAGATTTTTATCAGATCGATGATGATTTACCAATTGAGAGATCACCTTTGGATTTACGCGTGCCATTGCAAGAACAAATTTCTGAAGTTCAAGAAATTTCTGATGACTCAACAGAGGAAATTGAACCTTCAGATCATCAAGATGCGAGAAACAACATCCTTACATATAAAGACGCTTTGGCGAAAGCGCAGGATCTTATAGCGTTTGTGAAATGCCAAGGTGATACAGAAGCTATGAATATACTTTCATCGCTGGACTTACATTTTCAAGATGTTATTGCCAAGACGAAAACACGTCAAACCAGGATGGAGGAATATTTATTGAAAAACGTAATATACATACTCATAAAACATTTTAAACTTTTATTACATATAAAACTACATTTAATGATTTTTTGTTATTAAACCCAATTGAATTGTTTATTTTTTATATTTTTTTTAATAAAAGTATGTATCTTTAAATAAAAACAAACAATATAAGGCAAAGTTTTGTTGATTTAAATTTGTAGTTTTCTCTTGGCCGGACAGCCCCCTTGTGCGGACACATTTCAACGGCCCCTTCGGTGTCCGCTCGTGGGAGATTCCACTGTACTTTAAACTAAAAAAATCATAAAACTAAAAAAAAGAATAAACAAGAATAAAAACGATACAAGTTTACTGTACGAGAATCAGTCGATTATGAAATCTTATAAGATACGTGTTCCCCTTGTTTAATATTAAGATAAACATGAAGAAATGTGTTTTCTCTTTCTGTCGACGTTCTCTCAGATATTATAACAGTTATTACCTCAGGTGGAGACCCTGTGTAAGACTTGTGTGATAGTGTAAACTAATGGCTAGTTTATATAACTAAAACTTTCCGACCATATATACGATGCCTTCGGCAGTTCAAATGGATTGTTTGAATCCACCAATATTTTTCGTTTTACTTTTTCACAAGTTCCTTCTTCTGTTAATATATATAAAACCACAGCCCTATTCGATTAAAAATTAATATATTAAATAATACATTTTATTATTTTAAGCGAAAAAAATCCAGTAACATCTTATATACCATAAAAGAAATAACCCACGCTCTACCTGCCCTCGACAGTAAAAATTACACCTAATTTGGAAAATTACCCCGGAAATGGCAACACTCTCAAAAAAAATTTAAAAAAAATCTCTCTTAAAATCCCGTATATGACACGAATTTCGACCACTAGGAAAACACTAGTAATAATAAATACGTAATATTGTTCTGGGTAAAATTTGTAAACGGTTTCTAAATGGAAAATGTGTGTTTGTAAAAAAAATTGTTTCATTATTGTAAACTACAGTGGAAATTTTGCTGTCATTGTGAACGAAGCTTAAAAAACGATTTGAATTTGAATTTATGGTAAAATAAAAAAAAAAATTATTTTTTAAAGAAAAAAAAAAGACTTAAAATATAGAAGATCAAGATTTCATCTATAATAAAATAAGCAGAAAAATCTTAAAACATAAAATTACATACAGTGGGAGATTTCGGCCAAAACCCAAAAACATTGTTATTTCTTTTCGTAAAGCAATAAAACTGATTTTTTTTTTTTGGAGAATTTACTCGATGCTTTCAATTTTAACTATTACTATTTTATTAATTTTTTTATTTTTATGTGCTTTCCACTAAGGATTCCAATACCGGTATTACCGATACCGAAATACCGGTATTACCGGCTAAAATCGAATACCGAAATACCGCATGCAGAATACCGTAATTTTTTTTTTTTAGTTTTTAAAATTCTTCTTTGAAATTGCATCAGTGTCCAGATTTAGTTTTGCATTTATTTATATCTATCTATATATATAAAATAGGATGTGTGTATGTATGTATGTGTGTATGTAACGTATGGACTCCAAAACGGCTGGGCCCATTTTGATGAAATTTTCAGGGAATCTTCATAATATTCAGGCGGGTGACACTGTGAAGTCGGATTTTCGGTCTGGGGGCGGAGGGGCGTGGCAAAATCCATAACTTGAGAACGGCTTGACCGATTTGAACGATTTTTTCTTTAAAATTATCGCCATGGTCCAAATTAATATATTATTACGGAAAGAAAATTTTGCCCCGCCCACTTTTACGCGCACTTTTTTCGATTTACCTAAAATAAGAAAACGGCTCCATCGAGTTGACTAATTTTTCTTTCAAATGTTCGTATTAATCAACTTTAAGTTTTCATCGAAAGAAAAATTTACCACGCCTACTTTTACGCCCACTTTTTCTATTAAGCGCATAACTGGAGAACGGCTTGACCGATTTGGTCGATTTTTTCTTTAAAATTATCGCCATGGTCTAACTTAGGTTTTGCGGAAAGAAAATGTTGCCCCGCCCACTTTTACGCTCACTTTTTTCGTAAGATTCACAGCATATATATACATACATACAACCATATGTATTTTCAAATCAAATGTAAATCAAACATATGTACAATATATGAACAACATTTTAATTTATAATATTACTAGCTGACCCGGCTCCGCTAGCCTTAAGATGAAGTAATCAATAAATATAATTTCCAATTTGCCTTAAATACGTAGGAAAAAGTGTAGGGAAAATTGTTTTAGGTTGTAGGGAAAAAAAAGGATTGGAATAGACTTTTTGGAATAGACTTTTCAGGTTAAAAAAATGCTTGCCGCTTTGGTTTAGAAAGAAAGATTGTTTCAAAACTCTGAAAAATGTTTTTTAAAAAATCTCGTCATATCTACGGTAAAATATTGCCGATAACAATACATCGAAAAAGCCTTAGTATCGCCGATTTAATAGTATCGGTATTCGTTATATCCCTATTAAGAATATGTTTAAGTAAGTTACCGGATAGAAACAGAAATATCTTTGATAACGTTATTTCAATATCGATGACGATCATTAAGATTAGACTGATGTTATTGTTATTATAAAAAAGGTGTACTCAACTTTATATTTAAAAACAACTCTGTACCTATGTGGTTAAAAAAAAACCATTGAAAAATGTTTCAGAAAGTTTAATTTATTCCTATCTTATTCTCCTTATAGAATCGAAGGGTACATATTTAAATGTGCATTTGCAGCGAAAAGTCTGCTTTTTGTAACGTAACGCCAGCAAGAAGTTTAAATTGTTTCTCCAAAAAAGTTTATATGTATAATAATGTGTGTGAAGATAAATACGAAAAGTTAAAATAATTTTTTTAAAATATCGCATGCGATAAAAAAGTATTTATTAGAGTATTTACACGAAATATTAAAGTTTTTATGAAATATCAATAATTTTTATCGATTTTTTTTCAATAGTAAAAACTTATTTGATATTTTCTTAGTATTTAATTATTAAAATTTATGATTTTTGAAAAAATATGAGTTGGACTGAAATTCTTATGAATGAGTTCCGTTAGGGATATGACCACTGTCTCCAAACACTTACATCTAAAGAAATCAAACATATTAAAAAATTAAGCCTATGGATAAGGCTAACATAAACTAAGAACACTAGATCCAAATTGTATTTGTGAAAACTTTTATCAATTTTTGAAAATTTGACTTAGAGTGAAATTCTCATGAAAGTGCTCTGTGAGGGATATGGCCACTGTGTCCAATCTAGGGTTGCCATATTTGAAAAGTGAAAAAAAAGTACATTGACGAAAAAAACAGTACTTTTCGGAAAAAAACAGTACATATTTTTCTTTATTGATAACATAAGTTTTACTTCAATACATCACATTTTTATTTAAATTAAGTTAATAAGAAACATAAAAACATTTAAAAACTATGAGAACATAACGGTGACATAACTTTTAATTCAATAACATCACATATTTTTTAAAAATTAATAATAAAAAAAAAAACATTAAACGCATATAAAAACTATGAGAACGTAACAAAAAAAATTGCATTTGTTTCAAAAGGCAAAGCATATATATTTCTATTCGAACTATAAATAGTATCTTAAGTTACTTACGTGATCAAAAACACAAATTAAACGTCGTTTTTCGAATGATATTAATATAAGTTTGAATAAACGAATTACAAATGCTTTAACATTTTTAACTATATATCAGAACTATCCATATATTTAAAAGTTATTAATTAAATTTCAAAAGTGGTAATTGAATTTCAAAAACTACGAGTTGAATTTTAAAATTATATATAATATGTATGTATGTATTGGAAAATTCAATTTCTTTGTTTCTTAAAATTGCAATAATATTCAATTAATACTTTTGGAGTATTATTTATAACTTAAAGAATATCAATTGTATTTGACAAATTATCAATTTTTAAGTAGACTTCTACTCCATCATCCATAGAAATGGTTATTGTACTTAAAATCAATATTTAACAAAAATTAAATTATGATTTAAGAAAATAATATCTAGGCGCAACACAATGAAAATATTTTTTGTTAAAGTCGACTATAATTTTAATTTTAATAAATTTTTTGAAGTTTATTTTAAAGAAAATAATAATTTCTATGGACAATAAAGTAAAGTCTACTTTAAAACTGATAATTTGTCAATTACAATTGATATTTTTTAAGTAATAAATAATATTCCAAAAGTATTAATTGAATGTTATTTAAAGAAAAAATTCAAAAAGAAAAAATTAATTGAATTTTTTAAATTCATACATTTTATCATTTTATAAATTCAATAAACAATTACTTACAAAAAAGTAAATTAAAAAAAATTATAAATATTTATCCCTTTTTTGTACACATTTAACAATACAATTTTTTCCTGTTTCAGTCTTCAAAAAATTATAAAATTCAATACATGTATATCCAAAATTTGTCTTTATAATCAACTCGCTTTCCAAATTTTCTATTAATAATCTATTTCTCTCTTTTCTCCAAAACGAAAACATTAAACTGAATATTCTTTCCGTACCAGCATTGGAATGTGGTATGGAAAAAATAAAATTGCATATTGACTCAAAATTCGGAAACGAGCCACTATTTAAAAACTCTTTCCATTTTTCGTCAACTGGTTTTTGTGTTTCTATGGTTTCAGAAAAAGTGTTTAATGATAGGAATTCATCAAAAAGTAAATCCATATCAATATTTTTAATAGAAAACAATTTGATTAAAACAGCAAAATCGTTAAATTGTATATTGGAATTTAAATTAAAAACACGTAGTTTTTCAAATTTATTATTACTTAAATCGAAACGATCTTCAATGTATTTTACTATCGAATCTAAAACCGCGTCAGCTCGCTTTTTAAACAATGCTACTTCCTGGAGATTATCACAACCACTACATACGGTTCCAGCTAAATAGCCATAAAACTCTTCATTTTTTTGTTGTATAAATTTATCGCGAAGACGTTTAATTATTTCAAAAATATCGATTACCACCAATCTGTTTTGTTCTTCTAACTTTTTTATACAGGATGATAAAGCTGTACCTACATTGTGAATAAATCCCAAATAAGCTTCAGCACTCTCTAGTTCAAAAAACTGTTTTAAAACAGTTGGACAATCTTGAGAGAGGAAATAAGTTTTTATTGCTGCATAATTCTTAAAAAGCCTTTCAATAGCTGGAGTCAAACTAAGCCAACGTGTCGGTACATGTCGGAGCATTTCACTCCATTCTAAATCACAAAACTCGAATATTTCTTTAAGGTTGGTAGTTTTTTTTGTCGAAGAGCTAAACTCATTAAAAACTTTGATAACAATATTTTCTAAATCATATTTTAAAAGCTTTAATGAATTTTTAAATGCGTTATTTAGGATATGACACAAACATCCCACACCGATTATATCTGGATTACTTTTTTTAAGTTCCACAAAAACACTTTTTTTACATCCAAAGTTAACGTTTGCATTATCAGCGCAAAAACTGTTTACATTCTTTAAGCTTAAGCCTCGTCCGTCTAATTTTGACTTTAAAGAGTTTGCGATATCGATCGACATTTCCGAGTTTGACTCATAAAAGTTGAACAGTTTTGTGTTTACTCCTGTATACTTTGAAAAATATCTTATTACTATAGGAAAAGTTTTGATATTTCCTTTGTTTGACGCGTCGGTTGATATAGAAAAAGGGTGGTTATTATCTAAGTCTTTAATAACTGTTTGGATAGAATATTTAGAAAGTATATTAGTTACAATTTTGGAACACTTTGTCCTACAACATGTAAAATTGGTAACAACATTTGAGTCAGGAAACAAATGTTTAAAAAGCTTACTGGTACAATCTGCCGAAATGAAGCTGTGGCTATGCATAACCGTATGATATGCAAAAGCAGCCTCTGCCATAGCGCTGCACTCACGATTACCTTCTGGGTTATCATTTTTTTGATTTAAAAAACTGGTAACAGATTTCTGCTGAATGCTAACTAAATTCCTCATGTGTTTGGCGGATTTCATATGACGTTTAACGTCACTAATACCACCATTACCAATTGAGAACGAAATCCCGCAAGCCGAACACTTAGCCATCGTTTCTTCCTTAGATTTCAACAACCAATTGAAATCCTTTGTCCAACAATCTTTAAATTTGTTTTTGCGGCGATTTCTGACAATATTTTGTACTCTTTTAGGCAATTGGCAGTTAATTTCTTCGACATCGGTAGAACTGTTTGAGTCTATATACTCACTAGAATTGCATTCCATTTTTAACTAATCAAGAAAAATGCAATGTAAAAACAGAATATGTTTTTTATAATAAAGATCTTACCGTTTAGTTAAGGCCGTGTATTTATTTTTTCAAAAGAATATTAATTTAACTACACCTCAAAAGAACATAACAAGTAAAAACACAAAACTTTCTTAATTACAAACATAAAAGTTTTTGATTAAAAAGTAAACAAACCAAATTTGTATACAACTAAACGAAGTGGAATAAAAACAGGGCGATTCAAAATAAATTTTTATAGATAAACTAGCTTAACCCGGTGCGCTTCGCTACACTGACCCCGCACATTTTTATATTGAAATTTATAGTTTACTATAATAGTAGCTTTAACCACGTTTGAAGACTCTCCCTTTAATAGTTCTTCAGTTGAGCGATATTTAATGTATGCATCCTATGGGAGGTATTTCCCCCCCTGCGCCTACCCGCTTTATTTTTATTTTCAAAAGTGTAGTATACCATAAGAGTGACTTTTAGAATGTTTGAACATTCTCACTATTACAGTTCTTAAGATATGCGATGTTAAACATTGGCGTCCTATGGGGTATTCCTATACCCCCGATGCTATTTTATTTCAATTCCGGGGCTCAGAAGATCCAACTACAAAAAGTTCAGGAAAATGCGTGCAGCGGCTCTTAAGATATGCGATAATTAATATTGGCATCCTATGGGGGGTACCAATTCCCCTGCCCCTATCGAAAAAATAAGTAGCCTATTTTATTTTTAGGGCTCACGTGATGTTACTGTAAAAATTTCAGGAAAATCGTGCGATAATTAATATTGGCATCCTATGGGGGGTACCAATTCCCCTGCCCCTATCGAAAAAATAAGTAGCCTATTTTATTTTTAGGGCTCACGTGATGTTACTGTAAAAATTTCAGGAAAATCGTGCGATAATTAACATTGGCATCCTATGGGGGGTACCAATTCCCCTGCCCCTATCGAAAAAATAAGTAGCCTATTTTATTTTTAGGGCTCACGTGATGTTACTGTAAAAATTTCAGGAAAATCGTGCGATAATTAATATTGGCATCCTATGGGGGGTACCAATTCCCCTGCCCCTATCGAAAAAATAAGCAGCCTATTTTATTTTTAGGGCTCACGTGATGTTACTGTAAAAATTTCAGGAAAATCGGTTCAGTAGTTTCGGAGTCTATAAAGCGACAAACATACAAACATACAAACATACAAACACACATAATTTCATTTTTATATATATAGATATCGTACACATGAAAAAACATTTTTCAATATATTCTTTTTGCACGCAAAAAAAATTTTTAATATAAAAAATATGTACTAAGTACAAAAAAACAGTACAAAAACAGTACAAATATAAAAAAAGTACTTTTGCGTACTGTTTTAGGTATTGTGAATAAAACAGTACATTTTACAAAAAACAGTACATGTACTGTTTAAAACAGTACGAATGGCAACCCTAGTCCAATCCCTTCTTGGATTCCGACCCCAATTTGGATATAGTGTTTATAGCAGGGACCGAAAATAACAGTTATTTTGAAATTTTAAAACAAAAAAAAGCATAGAGAAGTAAATGCTGGCAAACAGATTCAAGTATACCATATTGATCCTTATGAACTTTTCTATGATAAAATATTATGATTTTTATTTTTTCGATCAAAAGTTACAGTTTTTTTTATTTATATTTTTTTGGACAAAAGTAACAGTTATTTTTTGATTTTTATTTTTTTGAACAAAAATAACAGTTATTTTATGATTTTTATTTTTTTGAACTAAAATAAAAATTATTATTTAAAGAAATGTACGTGTTATAATTATTGAGTTGTCTTTGAATATTTATTGAAATGTGTGATCATCATTGGGATTTCTTATGCGTATTAAAATAAATATTTACATTTCTTTAAAGAATAACTTTTATTTTTGCTCGAAAAAATACCCAGCAAAAACTTGGTAATGACTTGCAATTACTGAACAACTTACTTTACAATGACAACTTCATACCATCTGCATTACATAGAAGTAGTTTAGTAATCACTGACATATAATCTGATACATAAGCACTTGCTTATTAGTTGATTGAGGAAATTTATAATTAATTCATAATAAAATGCATTTGAGGAGGTTTTTCTTTATTCAAATCTAATACAAATTGATTTTAAATACATATGTATTTGTTCTAACAGTTTTTTTTATTTCTTATAAATGAAAAACTATTTGTAATAGATATGAATACACAGAAAAAATTAAAAATTTCCTTAATAACCAATTTCATAATATCAAGCAAACAATTTGTTGATGTTGCACCTATTACCAATATTGATTACTAAAAATTATAAAATTGTGAATATTTTTTTTCAATAAATAATATTTTTAATTTTAATTAAAAAGATTATAAAAATACTTTGCCATTTCAAACAATGTGTTAATTTATTTAATTATATATTAACAATTCCACAATTTTAAATTATTTTATTTAAAACGAAGAAGTCAATTAATATTTTTTGCTATTTAATTAATATGTTTATTAAATATTTATTTCAAAACAACTTAAGTATTAATTAAATCAAAATTATATTTTTAATTGTCTTTCAACTAAAAAAATAATTGATTCAATTATCATATTAATTGAATTTAAATACTTTTTGAACAATTTTTTTAATTGATATAAACTTTTTTCTGTGTATGGAAAATTTAAATATTTTGCATTAGAAAGTAAATTTAATTAATGACACAATTTGTGTGACAAATTCAGTTTTATTGATACCAATGTGAAGTACCTATTTGTAAGCGTACGTGGTAATGACTTATTTAACTCCCTATTTGTAAGTGAATGTGGTAGTGACTTATTTAACTCCCTATTTGTAAGCGAATATGGTAATGACTTATTTAACTCCCTATTTGTAAGTGAATGTGGTAATGACTTATTTAACTCCCTATTTGTAAGCGTGAGTGGTAAGTACTTGCCTCCAATGACATCACCGTGTTAAAATAATGTGTTAAAATGCCAAAGTAGTGAAAAGTAGTTATAATATTTTTTTAACTCATTACTTTTCAATGTAAGTTTTTGCTGGGTACATATTATGGAGATCGATTATTCGACTTTTTTCAATAACCGGTTTTCGAATATTACGAATAGTTGCTAATTTAAAAAACCCGGTTTTCGGTTAAACAATTTTAAACTAACCGGTTAACCGGTTTTAATTCGAATACATACAACCACCTACAAGATACAAAGTTATGCCTTAAGGTATGTGTCAGACCTAACAAATATTTGACGATACAATCTAAAAAACCGAGACCAGTAAAATGATCAAACCTTAACCGCATTTTTAACCATTTCTATTTATTTACTAATCTGTTTTTGTAAGACGATAATTGTATAATATAATTTAAAAACTATTAAATTATGTTTGATCTAGCCAAACGTTTTGAAAGAGCAAATAAAATGTTATAGCCATTTAATAAATTTATTATTTGAGATATTATCCTAAATTTATTTTAAATGAATTTTAATTTGTTGGTGATTAAGCCATCTCTATATGAATCAGTAGACTTCAACCATATTTTTGAAAAGTTGCAAACAAAACCCTTTAGCCTGGATTATGTATATCAAATGATTTTGTTTCCGCATTGTATAAACGATTAGTAAGATGAAAATGCTTTTTGTATGAAATATTTGTCAATTCGTCGACCACAATTGGAAACATTCCATGACATTGTTTGATTTCTCAATTTTGTTTTTTAGGTCTTGGTGTTTTAATAAATAAAACTGATGAATTATTTCTATATCGTTGAATCCGCCGGAATGTTGTAGTTTTAAGCATAAAGAAATGCTGGAACTATTTAAGAGTTTTTAGTACCTTAGGGGGCATTCCGTCCTCGGCAACACAACGGGTTTATATTTCACCTAATGATTCATTTTTGGCAGCGTGTTTTAGTAAAGTATTATTTGTCAACTCTAGACCTACTTCGAACGGGGCTAAGTTTTATTTGGGGCACATTAATGTCAACCATATGGACTTATTAAGGGTGATTAATAAATCGTGACGTGGAAACCCTTTTGCCACTTATCACTTTAAGACACTTCAAGAGCCTAACTTTGTCTGTTTAATCCCGTTCGAAATATCTCTAGAGATATTTTTTATTTTTAATATTTAGAAAACGGTCGCACAAATTAAATACTATTTACATTTTAACTGCACACGTTTTTGTAGTACTTTGAAAAGTTTTTGGGTTTTTTACAAGAACACACGCATTCATAAGTGGTTTTATTTACAGTGTTCAAATGTTTTTTTTACTTCAGTTACATTTTGTTTTGGCATTGTTCATAAAAAGTTTAAATTTGCCTAATATAGAATTAGAAAAATACTTAAATTACGGGTACATCTACAACAAGAGTAAGGAAAATGTATATAAATTACACATTATTAAAATAACCGGTTTATTATACCAAAATAACCGGTTTATTCGATATTCGAAAAATGGACATTTTAAAATAACCGACTTGAGCAAAGCTGAAATAACCGGTTAAAACCGGTCGAATAATAACCGTTCGATCTCCCTAGTACATATCAAAAAATAATTGTTATTTTTGTTCAAAAAAATAAAAATAAAAAAATAACTGTTATCATCTGACTTTTATGAAAAAAGGAATTTTCTTATAGGTTTGATTCCTTGAAGTTTAAGTCGTTGGACACAGTGGCCACCATATTCGTCACGGAATTCATTCATAAGAATTTCATATTTTTTCAAAAATCATAAATTTTAATATTAAAATACTAAGAAAATATCAAATAATATTAAATAAAAAATCGAGATTTCATAAAAACTCGTATTTTCTTTATAATATTTTTTCATCGCTTGCGATATTTTTTTAAAATATTTTTTATTTTTAAAATATGAATTTAACTTTTCGTATGTATCTTCACACACATTGTATAATATAGTTTTTTATATTTCAGTGTAAAGCGCAACTAGCTCTACATTAACCGCCTTATGCAAAAAAAAAGTTTAAGTTCACATTAGTTAACCAACACATTAACCACATTCACTTTTCTGGGCTTAATGTGTTGGTTAACTAATGTAAACTTTAACTTTTTTTGCATAAGGGGGTAAGAAACAAAGGGATAACATTTGAAACATATGGGCCTAAAATGCAAGCTTAAAATATAAGCTTATATTTACTTTACAAACTATTTAATCTATTGCCAGAATTTCTAATTGTATTTCAGGTTTTTTTTTTAAATTTCACAATTTTCCAACTGAATTTCTAAAAACTTGAATCGCTCCAATAACACCGTACAACAATTTCGAACTTTTTCCAAAATAACGGAGTTCTGACAATGGATTCTGGTAGAGGAGACAAAAATAAAATATACGTATATCGGCGTTTTTAAAGCTCACATCGGAATTTTATTTTTTAAAGTTTCATCCTTTTTACCTGTTTGTGCAGCATATCGGTATAAGAAACGATGTGTTCTTTACAGCTTTTTTTTAAACCTATTCGTCGTAATTAAATTGACGTACAAATTCTGTGTAAGGGCCTTTGCTTCCAAAAAAAATCTAAATAGATCAATACACTTATAGTTAGAAGTTTCGTATTGTGATTTAAAATATGTAAAGGGTGTCCCAAAGTTAACGATAGATTTGAATTTGTAGCCATTTCTGCAGTTAAGTTTTGGTAACCCTAAAAAAATTTCGACATCTGACAGTTTAGGGTTAGTAAAAGTGAAGCATTACACGATAGAACATCGTGTCTTCAGAATTAAACAATATTTTAAATAAAAAATAAAAAAAAGAAAAGCTTGGCGGCTGCATTTCAAAAATGACAAAATATGGTCGGAATAGCGTTTTAACTTCGTCAACTGTGAAGATATTAATTAAAAAATTCAGGGAAAAATTCTAAAACAAGCCCTTAAAATGTGAATATCGAAACAGATCCAGTCTCCCTGAATTTTGCAATTAATTTCTTCAAAGTTTACGAAATTAAAGCACTATTTCGACCATATTTTGTAATTTGCAAACTGCAGCCGCAAAGCTTTCAATATTTTTGAAATATTGTTTAATTATGAAGACACGTTGTTCTACCGTGTAACGCTCCATTTTTTCTTATCCTAAACTGTCAGCTGTCGAAATTTAATTTTGCGACACCCTTTATGTATATTAAAAAAATTCTGAAAATTTTTTTTTCCAGTAGAAGTACTTTTTAAAAATGTAAATTTTATTTAAATATGTATTTATTACCAGCGTTTGTATTATAAATGTTTTAAAATTTTCATATCATTAAAAAACATTTGATATGGAATTATTATTAAAAAATTTCAGTACGTCATTTTTAGGTCATAATTTGATAAGAGATTAAAAAAAAAGTTTTGCAATAAAAAATCGTACCACATTTAAAAAAAAAACTACACACTTATTATTTTTTAGAAACCTAGTAAAGTCAAAAGTATGTGATTATAGAAATAGCGTTATTGAGAACTTTCGACGGCCGATTTGTTAATAACTGGAGATAAAAAAAAATTAATTCAATGTTGTGGAAAAGTTTTAAATAAAACTTTAGAAAAGAAATATCAATTTTAAAATTCCCTAAAAACTTGTTTTTAATTCGATTTTAATCACTTTAAGAATATCAGAGAATTATTTATAATTTCATACGAACGATGGATGATTCACTCTATGTAAATGTTTACTACGTTTTACCATAAAGTAAAATATAATACGACTGCGTATCGTATACGTTTGTGTTGGTTTCATCATTCATTTCATTGTACATAATTGTTATTTTTGTCTGAACAAACCCGTTTTGTTAAAATTCTTTCACTTGAATAATATAACAACGACTTATTATCAGCGTAAATAAAATGCAAAAAAACAGAACGCAGTCCTTAACGCGTATTTGCGATTGTTTCTTGCAAAACGAAATAAACAACAACAAACAAGAAAATATAGGCGGTCAAGCCCGACCTTATGATACCCAATTTCATAGTATTTAAAAACAAATTTTTGAAAGTGTACCCTATTTGGGACCCATGGGCAATCATGGACCCGCCAGAACAAAATAATGCTATGAGTTTTATATACTAATATCTTTATGAGATTTATGTGCCTTTTAGTAATTTTAGAAAACGGGTTTATATGGTCCTATGGAAAATTTTGGACCTACCAGCACAGCATTTTTATGAAAATACCAACACTTATAAAGGCCCAACCATAATATGCATGAGGCCACTTAAGTCAACTTCAGCAACTGTGCGAATACATATAAAACAAATGTGGCGAACTATAATGTACTTAATGAAACTTTTCGTTAAGTTTCGTCAAATGTCATTTGCTTAAGCAAAGTGCCAAACTGAACGCACATTCCGTACGGATTTAGCTGTTTGTGTGTTGTTACAAAAAATAAAATAAATTGAAATGGATAAAGAAAAACAGGAATATAGAAAAAGAGGAATTTTACATATTTTAATTTTGTATCGATTTTTTATTAAAAAGTGTGTACAACAATCACCAATTTTTTCTTTTTAAAACGTTGATACTTCTTTATTTGAAGTACTCTCAAGGAAACCAAATATTGCACAAATATGCAACATGGATCTTAAGTTTATGTAAGTATATTATGGCCACCTTAAAGTCTCTTTTAATTTTCTCATGGATTTGACAGACTTTTCGTTAATTTTTGACAGAACATTAAGCTAACTTATGCATGTTATGGTTGGGCCATAAGTTAGTTCTGGCATTAAAAGCGATTTTCGGAAGAAGTATTTGTATGGGATCTATGGTCAAATAAAATTTTGTAAGATGATTAAGATTGCCATTAACTAATGGTGTTTTCTTTTCTACAAAAAAAAAATGTTAAAAGGTACATGTATAATACTGCAATTTTTGATTTGACGAGAATAAAACACAAAACTGGACCGCCCTGTTTTTAACAGCTGACAAAAAGTTTGTTCTTCAAAATATAAAAAAATATACATAAGCCAAAATTTGTTAATAAATTAATATAAAATATATAAATAAATGAACAAAATGAATGACGAAATTCCAATTTCTTTAGTTTGTGTTTTATAAAATATGTAAACAAGAAAATACCTTTGCCAGATTGCCAAGTTTTTCAGATTTCTTGATTTGATGTTTTTTTCAAAAACAATTTTATAACACCGAATCCACTTAAATGTTATATCACTAACAACAAATCATTAACAATGTAATGCTTTCTTATGTTTTTGACTATTAAATAATAGAAAAAATAACTATTTAAATTTTACTGTCCTGATTAGAGGCGATTTTTTCCCAACTTCGTCTGGTAATACTATATATAAACAGAAGCCATCTGTTTACAGGGCATTATCAAAATTTTTTAGAATAAAACAAGCCACCATTTTAGAGGGCGAAGCATTTTTAAGAAACGAATACCAAATTGCATTTTTTTAAATAAAATGTCACATTTTTTGTAGAAAGGAAAACACCATAAGTTTGGACCTAATTTAAAATAGTGTTCTCTTTTCTACAAAAAAAATGTGAAATTTTCTTTAAATATTGTAATTTGGTGTTCGTATCTTAAAAATGATTTGCTCTCTTAAAGGGTTGCATGTTTTTTTCAAAAAAATTCACTATTACTAATGGCATAAGGCATTGCACCTGATATAAAATGCGTTATAACGATATAAAATGCGTCATAACGCTGATGTACTATGACAAGTGTCTTCGTTTTTGACCTCATGACACTTTTCATCATTGTGATGTCAGCATTACCTCACTTGGCCAAATTGTTATCAGGGTCAACAATTTTAATTATGTCATCAATGGGATGAGACATTGGCATCACAGAAATGACGAATCGGAGTCGGTTTAATAAAACATGTCATCAGTGGCATGACTCAGTAACATCATTAAATTGTGTCATTGTAATTGACTTAAGTCAAATTGAGAGAATATTATTATTAACTTACCTTTTACACATGTTTGTTTCACTTTTGTTGTTCTTCTGTAAACAAAGGGCGGAATTGTTTACAGAAGAACCCTCAATTATAAGACACCAACAGCATGCCCGATATGATTTTCGTAATCAATCTAATTTCAAAATTTGATGTATTTAAATAAATAATTTTCAAAATAGAATATGGGAATTTTTGCTGCTTATTTTACTTTTTAAACATGAAAATAATGCTAATAACACACAAATATAATAAGACAAAATTTTATGATGACGTTCTCCATTGAATTGATGACACTTTTTACCTCATTGAAGTCATTTGTAATAACATTTTCTATGTGTATATAAATCGACAATGTTGATAGTGCCCTGTAAAAAAGGTGACTTCGGTATACATATATGTATATATTTTTATAACGTCAACGATTACCTTAAAGAGCAACAGAGCTACGCGAAAATTGCAAAAATTCGGAAAGTTTGCAAAAATAGTAAAAATTCGGGAAAATTTCTAGTATTTCAAACAAGCCATAAAATTAATTAAAACTCCCTAGAACTATATTACAGGGTTGGAACAACATTTTATACATGCGCCTTGTCAGAAGGTGTTATTTTTTGAGTAGAAAAGAAAGCACCATAAGTATTAAGATAATAAGATGGCTTATGGGCACAACAAGAAGCTTGTATGGCGGCTATCTGAAATTATGGACCGATTCTCACCATTTTCAAAAGACTTGGTCATTGTGACAAACAGAACCTGTGTACCAAATTTAATCAATTACATATGCGAAAAGGGTCGAGGGCCAATATTTTAAGGTGTTACAAACATCAGGACAATAATTTTGCTGGCACAAAATGACAGCTTGTAGGCAAGAGAGGCAAGTAAAATTGTTTTTTTGCTGGCATAATTTTTTAACCAGCTTCGTCTCCGAATTAGTAGCATAAAACCAATACATGCACATTTTCGTAAGCAAATGCCCAACAAACACGAAGTCAAGCCTTTAATATGAAATTACTGTATCATTTGACATCAAACACAATTTTCAAACCTTTTTCAACTGTTTGATTTTAACATTTGAATTCAAATTGATTTGAATGTAAGCATTTGACATACAACGTTTTATCAATTTGACATCAAATTGTTAACAAATGTTATTCTCAAACCAAAAATAAAAATTGACAGCACTGAAGCGAAAAATAAATGTAAGCATTAAAAAATGGCGATTAAAGTTAAATGTGTTACGCATTTAAAGAATAGTTACATATTACGTGAAGTGGATTCACCTTTTAAAAACCTTAATTTGTTGCTAAAAAACTATTTCATCTTTTAGCTATAGTGCCGAATGTAAAGCTCACAGTTTTTTTAAATAAATAATGATTTTAAATTAAAATAATATATATTTTTCATTTATGTTCCACATTGTATTAAAATCCACATTTGAGTATAACGTTTGAAATCAAGTTGAAAATAAATGCATTTCTCAATTTGAGAATAATTTCCCCTTTTTGTTAAGAATACTTGTGAGGCTCTGCTGGGTACCGGGTCACTGCAACATCACCGGCAATGAGATAGCTGATGAGTTGGCAAGACTGGGCTCGGAAATGGAAGATCCTGACAGTTTGCAAGTGGTCAGGCCTCCAATGGGCTTCTACTTTGGGAGAATTAGGGAATGGATTCTGAACAGGACTAATCGGGCTTGGCGGGGCCGAACGGACTGCTGGGTAAGAGTAGGGCCTGCGTCAGGACCATGATAGGTATTATCACGGGCCACTGTATGATAGGCAGAATGGCGGTGAGAATGGGGTCTGGCTTATCGGATATATGTAGGCTGTGTGAGGACCCAGAGGAGCTGGAGACAGTTGAGCACTTTCTGTGCCACTGTCCCAGGCTACAGAACAGCAGGCTGAGGTGGCTAGGTAGCAGATTCCTGCACGAATTGGGAGATGTCTCGGGCTGCGGGCTCGAGAATCTGACGGGATTCGTAATGGGAATGACCTGGCTGCGCGGCAGGAGGCTGGGAAACATGTAGGGCAGTTTTTTCTGTTTGGTAGGGTTGTGTTTTGCTTGTTCTGTCCGATTTGTTATCTTCCACTATCTTCCTTCCCTGTGCTTTCACCATTTACTTCTCCTACTCTGTCACACTAGATATCTTTCTCTTCTTACTTCCTTTGTTTCACTAAATAAAGGCATCACAATGGACCATATTGGTCTCTGGGTGAGGGTGTGAAGTTTGCTTCACACCAGCCTTTCTAACCTAACCTAACCTAAGAATACTATGATTTTCAAATGATTTTCAAATCATTATCAAACGTTTGTCGTTTGAGAAAAGGTTTGATTACAAATCATTTTCAATTTGATATCAAGCCTCCGTGTTTGTTGGGTGAATGCTAAAACACTAATACATACAAAGCTGTGTACACATATACATTTTATGCCAGATGAAATAATCCCGTGTGTGTGAAGGAAAGAACAAAAATTGTGCGGCCTAAAAAATAATCTCGTATGCGATAGTGCAATGGGATTATTGAAATTTGAACCGTTACAATATTTAGAAGTAAATGGCATAATAAACCACTTAAATTGCTTGGCCAACATGCACTTTGTTTTTGCTTCTGCTTGTCAATACACAGCACAATCATATTTCGTACAAACATTAATTTTTAATTTTTGTTCTGTTTTCAATGAATGCAGACGACGACTGTGCTTTGGAAAGTTTGCTCGTTATTTTTTAAATTTATTAAAACGGAGAAGAAATATAAAAGAAAAAAACGAGCTGTTTTGGGAACCAACAATTGTGCTAAACAAATTTGATTTACGGCTGAAAATTATGTTATTGCTTCTTCCTCTACGTCTTTACTCTGCAAAGTTTTCGCTGTAAGGATTTCTTTCAGAACTAGACCCCACAAAAAGTTTGACAAATGTCCAATATGTCCGCCAAATATTAAATATTTTTAATAATTCTTAATTTGATAACACCTTACCAGCATGGGTTTCATAAAAGATGCTCTACTACAACAAATCTCCTTCATCTTACAACTGCCATACATCGAGGATTTTTACAACAACAACAAACTGCCGTGATATACACTGATTTTACCAAGGCTTTTGATAAAGTTAACCATAGCCTTTTGAAGGTTAAACTTCATTTACTGGGTTTTACTGATATTAGTATAAAATGGATACCTAAGCAACAGAACACAATCCATTAACTTTAATAACGCGATTTCTAGAAGCATAGATGTTCTGTCTGGTGTGCCTCAGGGAAGCCACCTTGGGCCACTTCTTTTTACATTATTTATTAATGACCTACCTGAGGTGATTTATTCATCCAATATTCTGATATATGCGGACGACGTCAAATTTTTTCTGAGCTATCGTCAAATATCTGAGCAACAACTTCTTCAAAACGACTTAAATTCTTTTTACACGTGGTGCAATGTAAATCTTATGCAACTTAATCTAAAAAATGTAAATACATGCGTTTTGTTAGAAAGAGTCCAATGCCTGCATTCTACTTTTTTGAAAGTCATCAGTTGGAGTCGGTGGATAGCTTCGTAGATCTTGGAATTCTGCTTGACTCGAAACTAAATTTCATTGCACATATAACAATGACAGCTAATAAAGGCAGAGGTATGATCGGTTTTGTAAAACGATGGGCTAAAGAGTTCAAGGATCCATATGTTACGAAAAGTCTGTATACTTCCCTGGTAAGACCTGTATTGGAGTATGGATCCGTAATATGGGACCCTATTTATAAAAAACATTCCGACCAAATTGAATCAGTCCAAAAACAGTTTCTGACTTTTTGTCTACGTGGGTTGAACTTTAACCAATGGAATCTGCCGCCTTATCCTGCTAGACTAGCCCTCATCAAGCTGCCAACTCTAAAGAGCCGTAGAACTGTGCTTAACATCTCGTTTATTTTCAACATAATTATTGGCGACGTTTGCTCTGGATACTTAATCAACAATATAACATTTAATGTTCCTCAACGCCCATCACGTCACTTGGTTCCGTTATCAATTAAATTTTTTAGAGCTAATTATGCTAATGGTGACCCCTTAAGAAGGATGTGTAACGAGTTCAACAAGTTTTATAAATTTATTGACTATTCTTATAGCTCCACTGATATTAAAACTAGTATATTAATCTATTTAAATCCATAATTTTTGTTACTTTTTAAAATTTATTTTTTTTTAATTAAGAAGTCTGTAAGGATTATAATTCCATAGACAAATAAATAAATAAATAAAAAATAAATAAATTCTAAAACCATTGCTTCAAATATTTGTCCAAACAGCAAACAACCCAATTAACAACACAAAACATTTGTACAAACGTAAAAATTGGACATGCTTACCAAGCTATTTATGTGGTTTATTATGCCTTTAAGAGTTTTATTTGTTCATTATTACTTTCAATTAATTACTCAAATTTTGAAATGTTCTTTTAATATTTTCCTTATAGCTCAGCCATTTTTGAATTGATTTGCTTAGTTTTTTCCAGGTTTTGTTCCGAGTTCTTTCTTTCCATCTGATCATATTCGTAAAAACTTCTATTACGGGAAGAAGATTTGTATAAGGACTATGTTTAATAATTGAATACCATCAAACAAAGTTTACATACAAAGATATTTAAGCCGAATATTATCGTGCTAAAATTATAATTTCGAAACGACATTTGCGTAAGGGTCCTGTGAAATTATGCAGCGGTTTAATTAATTTGCAGTATTAAAAGTACACTATGCACAAAAAATATTTAAGTCCTTTTTTGTTTTCCTAGCTTATTTGGTGTGGACGCTATCCTGTTAAATTCTTTTTTTCTGACGAAAAAAAAGAAGGTTTTTGTCTATAACTCGACCATTTATAAGCCGTTATCGTTATTTTTTTTTCAACAGAATTCTATTAAACCTAGTTAATGTTAAAGTGCAACAATAAAGTCAATAAATTATACTAGAGACTTAAACATTTTTAGGAATCGTAGTTTTTTGCTTATACATATTTCAGTCATTTATTAACCGATCTTGCTAAATTTGTATTATACAATAGAAATAATATTATAGAAATATACGATTGTATTTCCCTGCTTATCTTATATATTTTGAAAACCCGTTTCAACAACCAACTCATCTGCCCTACTTATACGGATCAAAAATATACACATCCTTTCTAAGGGAATGACTCACTCTTTCTTCTTGCCATACATTGCAAAAGAAAGATAATATTCATTATGGACATTAGAAACCGATAAGGCACTCCACCCTTAAAAAATTGCAAGTTTTAAACTAAAAAGTTATCTAATAACTATATTCCTATTAACTTTATTACGGTAATATGACTATATCTTAAATTATATATTCTGCGATAAACTAATTTAACTCGCAAATATTGAAATTCGCAAAAGATAAGAATTTAAAACAATGTTTTAAGAGTATAAACTATTTAGTTGTACTAATTCTCAAACAGTAAAAACTAGAAAAAACCAAGTATAAAAAAATTTTTTATTAATTTGTTGTATCTACAAAATAAAAGTTAATTTGAAAGTAATATAAAATGCAAGCAATAAAAATTATATCAGCAAACATAAAGTGATTTCATTTTCAAAAATTTGTTCTCCTATAGTTACCTATAGACAGGCTTTCAAGGTCTTTGTTTTTATTCTTAATTTCGTTATCGTACATTAGAGGTAATTAAACGTACGAAATTTGCGTATGCGTGTTTTATTATTAACGTACCGATTTTAAGCGTTTTAATTAGAAATTACCAATGAAATTATGATAAGCCTAGAAGACGAGTGTTTTTATGCAAAAAAAAATAGGTCAATATGGCGACGTTAGACAAGAAATAAATTTCTTGATTAAAGTTTTATAAACTTTAGACTTTGCCAGAAATCAATAGAATGGGTGGAAGTTAGATTTAAAAAATCAGCGTTAAAGATTATAGAAATGTGCGCTCGAAAAAGTATAGATTACAAAGAGATTTTAGCGAAAATCACCAAAAACAAATAAATAAAAGAAAAATGTGGCATCTCTGAGTTAAATTGCGTATATCTCAACTACAAGGCCAATATCATAGAAGATTAACGAGAACAGAAAGAGCGAGAAAAAAACTACATGTACGCAAAGCTGCCAGATAAAATTGGTCGAAAATCGTCAAATTGTATGGAAAAAATCGTCAAAATCGTCAACTTGACTAGGCTAAATCGTCACAAAAATCCTCATTGTAAAAAATGTTTCTTTAAGTTCAAAATAATAGTTCTCAAAAAAAAGATTTTTAGAAAAATATTTTTTTTTTTGTACTTTTGTACAAAAAATTACGAACCGAAAATTTAATTTTTTCTTTTTAAAAATTTAAAAATCATGCGTACAAAATAATTTTTTTTTTCATCAGTTTAAAAAAATAAAAGCAAACACAAAAAAAAGATATTTATTTTTTCAGTACAATATTATTTTGTACATGAAAAGAAAAGTTTTCGGTTCTTAATTTCTGATGCCTGGTTCTGCCTGTTTTCTGATTCACACTATGAAAATTTTCTTTCAGAAAGTCTGAAAGTTTTTGAGAAAAACTTTCATAGTGTGAACCCAGTCTAAAGAGTGTGGTTGTAAACTGGATGTAATAAAACACTACTAACTGATCAAATATAACTCTTAAAAATATGCATCGCGCTAAAAAAAATCGTATTTTATGTGATGAACAGCTAAGACATGAAGATTACTGCCAATCAAATTAATGAAAGTATCTAAAAAGCTAAGATTAAATGTGAAATTATATAAAAAACATTTGTTATTTGTGCAAAATTTTTCATTTGAAAAATCGTCAAATTTAGGTTATGAATCGTACAATCGTCAATAGGCCATTTTTGTACACAAAAATCGTCAAAATGACGATAAATCGTCAAATCTGGCAGCCGTGCATGTACGGAATTTTAAGAAAAAGGTAATTTTTTATATTGTGTTGAGAGTTTTTGTCGTTCTAGCCAATCCTAAAAGGCCAATAGTAGTGAACGAGGGTATATTAAATTCATCATTCCGTGTGAAACTTTTTTAATATTCATCATAGACCCCATTAAAGTATATACATACATATATATATTCTGGGTCCTTGAGTAATTCTTATGGCGATTTCTTTTCTGAGAAATATGTTGCATAAATGGTACATGCTCTATCTCTTTTGTGTAGAGCATGTACCATTTATGCAACATTTTTCTCAGAAAAGAAATCGCCATTAATCGAGTTGGTCATGTCCGCCTTTCCGTATGTTCACAACACGCACACTTTCGAAAGACTCAACAGATAAGAGCAATATTATGCTTAACAGCGTTTTTATTGTTTTCCTTGAAATTTTTAAGATACATTGAAATATGAAATTATGGACAAACGCTTTGTTCTCAATGTTTGTTTTTTAATCGCAAATGATGGAACTTCGTACAGCTATGAAACAGCACCAAATACCTATAAAATCTTTTTTTTTTAATCTTATATTTTTTTAGTGTATTTCTTCATATACATAATTGTTGTTGCTTATGGAATAGGTATGTTATGTTTTGGTAAACAAAGTGAACTGTTTTTTTTTTTCTTAATTGTAATGTTTTTTGTACTCGGTGTACTGTTTTTCTGAATTTTAAATCTGACTTCCCTATTTGGAATACTTTCTACGTTTTCCCATTCATTCTACACACTTTTAGCAACGCAACAATATCTTTTTAATAAGTTTGTTTTTCTTTAACAAAAATATTATTAAAAAGTCTTCCGAAGAATTAAATTCTGCGGTATTCATGGAATCCTTAAATTTCCTAAGTAAACTTCATTTTTGCATACCTAAGTCTAAATATTTTCCTAAAAGTTAATTCATTTAATAAATTTTTTGAAAATTTGCACAAGTCTCTCGTATACTTTGATAACAACATATTTAGGACCATAAAATAAAAAAAATAGTTAGCTGCTACCTACAATGTTAAAAGGTAATGGAAAATTTTTCACAATTTATACTTTGAAAAAACAACAACAACTTACCGTCTGTAAAACTGATGACATGTTCTATTATTCTTTAATTCTATTAAAAACAGAAGACTATGGATTTATTTCCGTATGTGGTGCGATTAACATTTAATTAAGCAGGGTGTCTGTCCGTTTGTATGGCTGGCTGCGAGTAGTACGACCGAGTGCTGTTACTGCTAAATTTGACTTTTGATTTGTTTGTTTTAAGGGAACTAAAACACTTGTGTTAGTTAAACTCGTATACAAAGCAAATACCTATAAATAAATAAATTAACTTTTATTGTTAATACTGATTCCACGCACTGTAGCTTATTGAATTACAGTATTTTTTTAGAATAATTCACAAATATTTTGTTATTGTTAAAGGTATTTATTTTATATTTTTTTAAAATTTCTTAAATAATTTTTTTTATTTTGTTGTTTTTATTTTATGTTTTTTTATTCTGTTTTCGTAATTCTCTTAGCAAGTATCTTAACAAAACACATGCAATTTTCTACGTTGTTAATGAGCAAATGGCACTTACAGTGTAAAAATATAATAACAAACTGAATATAAAAAACCCCAGACAGGCCAGTCAGAGCGGCAACACATACATTTACAAACTGGTTTTATTGCGGTAATCTTCTACTAACAAAATTGTTTATTATCAACAGTGTTGCCAGAAAACTATCGGCTCATCTACCAAATTTTAAGTTTGAAGACCCTAAAGGCCGTGTCAGATACAACTTTGTCGCTTAGCGTGACGTTTCTACCTTTGGCAGAAAAACGCAAAGCAAAAGGTGTATGACACAATGAAAACTTTGACAACACTCACGCATTGCTTTTTTTCTTATAAAAGCGGTTGGCAATTGGTACATTTAATTATTTGTTATGAAAATAAAAGTTAAAAATTTAATTGGACGGTTTTTTGGAATTTAATTTGGTAAAAAAATTAAAAAGCCGAAGAAAATTATACCAGCCAATTGTCAAAGCGCGCAAAAAGATGAGTGTTGGCTAACTTTTTGCTTCGCACCGCTTTGAAAGTACTTTATGTGACATGTTTCGTATAAGTATGTATATTTTATCTTAGATGTCAAAGCGAATCGGTAACGCAACGCGAAGCAAAAGTTTTATCTGACATGGCCTTAAAAGTGCCACTCATAAAATTTAGTCCTTAATTTACACTATTGTTGTAAATTCCTTCCTTCAATAAAAATAATTTAATGAAAATTTAATTTGATGAACTTAAGCCTAATTAAAATATCAAAAACTTCAATTAAAAACCAACAGTTCCATTAAAAATCACAATTGTTATTTTATCAACTACTTATTTTCAAATTGATATTGTCGATTATTATCCTGTTGGATATTTACTTGGGGGTTATTAAAACTTATTACAATTTGGAAAAGTAAAAGCAGAACAATGATTTGAAAGGAAATTAAAATTAAAAGTACTAAAAAAAATCCCTTAAAAAAGTAAAAATTAACCCCCATATTCATAAAAAATAGTATTGATTAATAAAAGGTTTATTAAACAAATTTTCATAGAAAATTCGTTTCATAAACCTGCCATTAAACTAAATTATTTTTTATGAATATGGGGGTAGATATATTCGACATCTTTAAAACTAAAATCTAACCCAAAAACTGATAACATAATTAAATTTGTCTAAAATTACCATAGAAAAAAAGGTTTAAAATCGTTATAATTGTGAAAACTATAGGTACTCCTCTGAAAGTTATTTAAACCAAAATATGAAGTACTTTTTCATTACCTACACATTTAAAGAAGATCCCCAAATCCTTCTCAATGAATATCAGTCTGCAATTAAATATTCAAATTCCTAATTTTATGGCAAATCACTATATTGTGGCAACACTGGTTATCAATGCTCGGAGAAAGATAACGAATAAGTCCAGGCGCTCTCTTAGCTACACATACATTCGTGAGAATAATATACCCAACACACATAAGGGCTGGATAACAATAATTTTTTTTTTTAAGAATTTTGAAATAGATTTGGAAGAAAATAAGTTATTCTTAATTTTTTAATAGTTAAAAATGTATTTAAGGATATGGTTTTTTAAAGATCAACCACATTGATTTTATTGTTTGCTGGAGGTATAAAAAAAATTTAAAAATTTCTCAATAGAGGGGATAATACATAACTAAAGCATGCACGCGTAATCAAATGTTGGTACCAGTGGTTTGGTCGTCTATGGTAATTAGTGCGATTGTTCCGATGGCACAGATTACTGTAATATACTGGGCAAGACCCTGTATATTATAGTCTACACGAGGACAACAGCTGTGTTTATTTTTATTAATTGTGTAATTAATCTAAGAAATAGTTAATAAAATACACAATTTAAAGAAAACATTATTTATGAATTGCTTATGCATTAGATCATTTTGTCTACATTATTTTATTTGATTAATTTATATTTTTATTGAATAATAAAAATTAATTTCAGTTCACAACAAGTTATGGTGTTATATTCAGCTTACCCGAAATTCTTATTCCCTTCACCTTGGAATGACAAAAGTAAATTCTATTTCAGCAGAGATCGAACGGTTATTGTTTGACAGCCCAGCAAAAACTTTGCTTACAGAATAAGCAGACATGTAATAGGTGTGTTCCACAAGATCTCGGGCAAGTTCGGACTAATGAGAGTAAAATGAAAATTACTCTCTGAATTTTCCAAAACTACCCAAAATTGCTGGAACGCAAAAAACCATTTTGCACTTCTTCAAATACTTTTCAAATTAAGATCTATTTTAATGATTTAAGACGCTTAAAAGTAATAACATTATAAAACCAAAATATTTGCATCATTGTCTTTTTTATGTTTTGTTTTCTTTTATGTTAAAGATTAAGGGAAATATGTATGCAATAATGCATTTACCACTAAATTTTTTCATTAAAACTTTACATTTTGCTTTCTAATATATTTTTTAATAAAAACTAAACTTTTTCTTTTGCTTGTAAATTTCCTGATTAATTTTTCAGTTTCAAATTAAAAAAAAACAGCTGATTGTTTATTCTTGTCCGAACTTACCCAAATAAAAAGTTCGTGCAAATTTGTACAGGAAATTAAAAAAAATACTCTCTCAATTACTCTGTTAATTGCACAAAAATTGTTATGTGGAACGCTTTTGGGTAACTTTGTGCAAGTTCGGACTGTTTCGTTATGCATCTGGAACAGAGCTAATAAGAACTAGACGAAAACACTGCTTATTTTTCTTTAAAAACCAAACAAGAAAAAGTACTTATCTTTGTTCGCGATGTCCCAAAATTAATCCTTTATAATTTGGCCAATTACAACCTAAACAAGTTAGAGTGCTATATTCGTCTGTCCCGAATCTTTGATACCCTCCACCGACAGGAGTGGGTCTCTCTATGAAAAATACGTATATATTATTAACTAAGCTTAGAAACACGAACGTCAGCATTAAAATTGGTTGCGGCTTAGACCTATATTAAATTATTGACCGACAATAAGAAAGTTTTATACGTTTCTCGTTAAAACTTTGAGCTGGCTTGAGTAAAATATCATGATTCGTAGGAGTTTTAGCCGAACTAGGAGGGTAATTTGTATTGGATATATGGTAAATTATAGACCAATCATCTTAAAATTCTGAAGACTGATTTCTGGTATTACAAAAAATAAATTAGAATAAATTTCAATAAAGCAGTGTAATTAGTTTTAGCGTTAAAAGTGAATTTCACAAAATTGCATGATATTTTTTCGGCCATATGAATCTTAGTTGGATGAAATTTTACCGCAATATCTATATCTGCTATTGTCTGAGGCGAATTTAGTTATTTTCCCAAAATGGGCTTTATTTGATTTTAGGCGCAATAAACTGTTTTCCGATAGTAGGGTTTATATGGGGCCTAGGGTGAATTATGGACCGATCTTGGCAGTGTGATTTCTCGTCCTATAAAACTGTGACGTACCAAATTTCATTACGATAACACTATTTACTACGGTCTTAGGCGTACTAAGCGGTTTTCCGGGAGTTGGGTTTATATGGGGCATAGGGTAAATTATGGACCGATCTTCAAAAAATTTTACACTGTGATTTCAGGTCCTATAAAACTGTGACGTACCAAATTTTAGTATGATAGCGTCATTTATTACGGTTTTGGGCGTTCTAAACTGTTTTTCGGGAGTAGGGTTTATATGGGGCCTATGGTCAATTATGCACCGATCTTCACAAAATTTAACAGTATGATTTGTAGTCATATAAAGCGAATTCGTGCATATATTTTATATCATTCCGTGCATTATTCCACCATTTATGTTAGTTTTTGTTTCAAAATTATCAATTTTTTAGGGTGGTGGTTCCACATTTTGATCCATAGTTCTGATCCTACTGAATCGATGTTGCTAGATTTCAAGCCCAAACTGCTTAGGATAACTACAAGTATTTTAAGAATAAGTTTGTTCTTTTCTTTAGCGTTTTTCGAAAGTGATCGTGTTTTCAACAGACGGACAGACAGATGGACATGGCTAAATCGACTTAGAATTACTCAAGGAGCCAGAATATATATACTTTATGGGATCTTAGATGTATAACAAAAATGTTTCCCACGGAATGATAAACTAAGTACACCCTCATTCACCACTAGTGGTGTGGAGGGTATAAAAAAAATAAAGAATTGAGAAAAAACTGCTAGATTGCCTAAAAATAGCTAAGTTGGCATTATTTATCAATAAAAGCTGCCAACTTCACTATTAAACGCGCTTTCAAAATCGTATCTTCCGATTGCAAAGCGTTGACGCCGCGCTATTTAGGGATGCTTCATAAAATTGTTTGGGCATATAAATTTTTAAAAATGTTTGTTTAGGTACGGCTTTAAGATAAAAAAATGTTATACCTACATATGTATATTTTTATTCTCAAGAAATATTGTGGCATGCGAGAATCTTGGGTACTCTCTGAATTTTTGAATTATTCATATTGTAAATATAATTCCAATGTGTAATAAATAAATTACAGAAAAGAAATCGTTATAATGTGAACATATTTGAGAAATGTATTTAAATTAATATACAGAACTTGCGATGAATTCACAAGTATTTAAAAAAATTAATAATTAAAATTTAAAAAATTAAATTATAAAATTTTAATTTTTCACGGTATATACATACATATACATATATGTATGTATATTAACTTTACTTATTTAAGGTCGGTATTCACTATCCTATTTAGTCGCACGATATGCCAAAAAAATCGTGTGTGCTCATAATGTATGACAGTGTGGCTTAAAAATGAATTGAGTGACAGATTTTTTTGACAAGTCTGTCCGACTTGCAAATGTTTATGAAAATTTTCATAAAATGATAGATTATATGCGATCAGAGTTGCATTTTCTTGCAAAGTAGCTGAGTCATTTGTGTTTGCATCTTTTTTGTGGGATAGTGTGCCATTGACAGCAGATTTTGCAGACATTTTTTTATGTCGGATAGAATTCCGTCAGATTTTCGTGTGAATGAATCACGCGATTATGTAGGATAGTGAATACCGCCCTTTACTTGGTCTTACATTTTTTTATTTTTTTTAATTAAAAATTTTTTTTTAAACATTAAACACTTTTGCAAATTTTAAGGCCAAACCAGAATGTGCATGAGCAGGCTTAAGCTACAGTCAAAATTTAACGGTTTGATTTATAATGTAAAACAAAACACATAAATTTGAAAGTGAACTTAAAATATTTATTATTGTGTAAAAGAACAATTTATGGAATTTACTGTTTGAAAATTATATCATGTAAATGTTGCACATGACTACGTCTGACGTGGTGCATTCGGAAGGTCCAATTTTGGGCGACTCGTTCGAGCATAGCGACTGGTATTTCGCGAATAACACGAGTAATGTTGGCTTCCAAACGTAGCTGGCTTATTCCTAAAGACCTCAGACTTTACATATCCCTAGAGAAAATAGTCCAAGGGTGTGATATCGCACGATCTAGGTGACCAAACCGTAGCAAAACGTGAAGTAAAGTGCACACCAAAATGATTTCTCAACAAGGTCATTGTTTCACGCGCTGTATGGCTCATTGCGCCGTCTGGTTGTAACCAGAGTTCAACGAGAGCATGCGCTTGAATTTCAGGAAGCTCACATTCCGTTAACATGGTGTGATAACGGTTACTGCTGCTGAGAACGACGACGAATCAATTCGTCACGGTCTTCGCGTACACTCTCAGCTACAGCTGCTATGTATATGCATTTTACTACTTGCTGGATCTGGTCTAACCGGTCGAGTATCATCCGCCAATGTTAACATTTGGAAATTTGCGAATGGTGTTGGCAATAGTGGTTTCAGTGGTCAATTATGCGCACAGTAAGTTCCTCGAATCGCACGAAAAACATATCTCAGAGCGATTTTCATAATAAAGCTGAAGAATTTAGAGACGCTGTTGTGGTGCGAGTCTTTTCATGATGACTTGCCAAACGATACTGAACAAAAATGACAAAGCAGTTTGATATGAGTCACACGTGATCTGTAAAAAAGCATATTAAAAATCAAACCTCACGATGAATCACACTTTACATTTAAAAATCAAAATTTAAAACATCGGGGGAGACTATTCTCTATTGAGATGCGAATTATAGACCTGCAATAGTGTATAATAAAGTATTGTCAAAACAGATACAACAGATACACAAATAAAGAATGAGTGTAACTGATATTGTATGGTTTTGCTTTTGCCCACTCGCCATATCTTAAGAACAAAAACAGTTGCTTATGATATTGGATTGTGTATGTCCTAAATATCTGTTGTTACCATAAGTTATATAACAATTAGGGGCTTCACAAGATATGCTATCAAGTCATGTCGTCATAATGTCCTAATTATATTTTACAATTGAAGCCCAGCCGCGAATAACCTTGTAAGTTACAAAATTATTATTTTTCAGGAGAGTAAAAAAACGTTTTTAACAGGCAAGTTTATTTATTTTTATTTTTTTTTTTTTAGATTATCAAATATAATGATAATAAAAGCTTTTATGCAAAATATCAAGAAATTTTAATTTTAAATTTGCACGTAAATTTACAGTTTATAATTTTTTGTTAGTGGAAAAACGTTTCATATCCACAATCGCGTTGTCATTTAAAACGTTGCAAAACCAGTTCGTTTGTATCATTTTGTTAGTAACATACAACGTTCTTCCACTCCCTGACGCTTTGTATCGCATTTTGACGGCCTTAAGGTGCATAATTTTGTGTGATTTGATTATTAAACAGTTTAAGAGAGTAATGTTAACGGTAATCTGCAAAAACCCCGTTTTTGCAAAAAGTGGCTTTTATAACGTTATTCGCGGCGTTGCTTCAATTAAAATAAAAAAAATAAAATGTTTAATGCTGTATTCATTGATTCGTCATAGCTGTACACAGCAGTCGTATACATACATATATTTCTTTTAATTATTTTAAGACATATGAATTTACAACTTTATGACTACCTTGTGAACCCCCAATATCTGTTGTTATCTGTTATATTTTAAAATATTGTTTGTGAGTTGATGTAAATAACAGAGTTTAGAAAAATTTATATACGAATCAGGGTTGAGATCGTATATAAATTTTTCGTATATATTATCAAAAACAAATCGGTAATTTAGTTTAATTTAATTAAATGATACGTATTAAAGTGCTCTTTCAGAATCTATGGTAACCTAAAAAAAAACGATCACAACTCCACAGTCAACTGCCTGTTTTTAGAAAATGATAACAAGCTTTCGTGTGAGAAATTATGTAACTACATACTCGTATATTGAAAACAAAACAAAATTATCGTATTTTACTTTTGTTTTCCATAAAATATCTCACACGAAATATTGTTTTTATTTTCTAAAAACAGGCAGTAAGTCATTTGTTAACGAAAAAAAGTTCGGATAAAAACCTTACAGAGTGAGTTTTATTTCGCTGTCTTAAAATAAAACTGTTTTGAGGAGTTTAGTTTTCACTTCGCCGTCAACAAATAAATCTTTTTTAATTTTTATTTTTACGTCTTAAATAACACTTATTTTGTTTTTCTTCTTTTTTTAATGGCCATTAATTTAATTGCATGCTGATTATATATCACTGACACCCAAAGCGACACATAAAATTAGTTTTATTAATAAGTTTCCAATAAGTTTATTAATAAGAATCAAATAAGTTTTATTTTTTGACTGCTGAATAAAACTCTCGTTTTAAGCAATGCGGATTACATGATTAGGGCCTTAATATTTATTTTTAATATATTTTACCAATTGTTATTTCCAAAGAATTTTAATATTTTCAAAGAAATGTAACATTTTGTTTTTGCTGCATTTCCGCAATTGCAGACAAATTTCTAAAGAATTGATCTACTTAATTTTTTTAGCCAATTAATTTTTATTGTTTTCTTTTAATACTAGTATTGTGGTTATTTTGTTGAACTGTTAATGGTTTTTAATCCAAATTTAGATATTTTTTTAATTAGGCTTAAGTTCATTGAATTTAATTTTCATTAAATTATTTTTATGAAGACAGGAATTTAACAACATGAAATCAATTAAAATTTTTATTGATAATTTTTCATTCTTGACTGCGCTGAGATTTGAACCCAGGCTTTCACGGACAGGTTGCCCATACTAGTTTCGATTGTAACCACACAATCTCGTCAGTGGGGTTTGCCGTTTTACTCACTCGGCTATTGAGGCCGGGCGACGTCAATAGTCAAACATCAATCCTTAAACCAAATGGTATTTCACCTTGGTAGATCGAAATTTGCTTTTTTGAATGAATGATTATCTATTTTAATTGTTTTACATGTTCTTCCTAACTTCTGTTTTTTCGTACCTTTTTGTCAAGAATTCTTCTTGAAATCCAAAGTACATTTTTTCTTTTAATAACGTAAATGCAGTAATAAACAAAATATTATGGCGATTTCTTTTCTGAGAAAAATGTTGCATAAATGGTACATGCTCTACACAAAAGAGATAGAGCATGTACCATTTATGCAACATATTTCTCAGAAAAGAAATCGCCATTAGTATCCACCAAAAAAAACACAGATTTTTAATTTTTTAATTTCAGATTTTTGGGGAGTAATATATGGCAGTCGGTAGGATACCCGTATATCCTAGTTCGTTAATTTTTCAAAAGAAAAAAGCAAGAAGGATATTAAGTATTTAAATTCCTTAAGCGGGTTTACAAAAAAAAATGGATATAAAGATATATCCTTTAAACAAAAGTAAAAATCCTGTGAAATAAAGGACATAATGATATATCCCTTAAACAAAAGTAAAAATCCTGTGAAATAAGGACATAAAGATATATCCTTTAAACGAAAAACTGTGAAAAAAGAACATAAGATATATCCTTTGAAAAAAGGACATAAAGATATATCCTCTGAATAAAAGTGAAGAAACTGAAAAATTACATAAATATATATCCTTAAGTGAAAAATTCCAATACATACCAAATTTAAGATCAGTTTATGCCAAGAACAAAAACATAAAAAGAGGTAATATTCAATTTAAGAAGATCAGTTCATGCCGAGAAATGCACAGTGGAAGAATTAATCAAACAACAATATAAAATTACTTTTTATCAATAACGATATTTTAAGTTGTTTTTTAATAAAAAATTTTAATGATTAAAATGGTTGGGTCACTGAAGTATGAGAAAAAATAAAACTTCTCGAATTATATTCTAATAGCAATATTTTTTATTATTTGGAGCCCTCGCCGGAGCCTCTAAGAATTAAGAATTTTAAAAATAGCCATTTTTTTAATTTTAATATTTTATTTACTATAAATTATTTATTATTAATTAAAACTGTGCCCATGTTCTGTAACTTACGCGGCGAGAAACTTTTTGATTGAAATGTGAGAAATGAAACAAAAATGCCATAAATTGAAACAAACAGCTGTTTTTCTCACTTAACTGCGTCTGTAACATTTTTGGCGAGTAATAACTGTCACGTAAGGAAATTTCTCGCCAATATACTGAAAAACTGTGTCTGTAAAATTTTTGTGAGAAAGTTCCCGCTTTGAACTGTCAAATAAACTCACGCATAAAAACGGGATGAGAAAAAATTTTAACACCAAAAAATAAATTAAAAATGCCAAATGCAATGAATATTAACACGTAAGAGATAAGTATTTTGTTCTTGGCCGATTTTTTCATTGTTTAATTATTTTGCTTTCAACATTTTTGAAAAATATACGAATGTTTTCAAAGCAATTTTGTTATCAACAAACATTAAAGTCGCACTTTACATATTTTGGTATAGCCGACGGTTGATTTTCGCCGCCGTCATTGAAAATTTTTCAATTTTAGTCAAATTTGGTCGCCGTCAACGTATGTTTGACTGGCCTTCACAACATCTGCAATTTCTTATCGGCCTCGAGTGGAATATTATGACATTTATTACGTAACGAGGTAATCTCTTTTGATAGTTTTCGACATGAGTTACAGACACACTTTTTTCTCACATTTCGAGAAACGATGGAATATTTTGTTTCACATGTTTTCGATGCGAGAAGTTCTCACCACAGTTACAGAACTTGGGTACTGAACACATTTTTAATTACACATAAAAAATAAAACTTTGGTTCCTATACAACATAAAACAATAAAAACACGAAATTTTATTAGTTATTATTTGGTCACAAAAGCTTGTATACTAGGGTGGGTCGCGTATGTATGGGGAAAAATAAAAGTTAATTAATAAAGTTCTAATATATTGCTGTCTTAGACCTGAAAAGGTAATACTTGAATAAAAATATTCAATTAAGTGCAATCTCTAGCTGAAAGTTTCTGCAATTTTCATGAAAAGAACTTTTATTTTAAACTTCAATATTTTAAATATTTTATTATTTTGTTATTAAAAATTAATAAATTTTTTTTTTTTTTTGACATGGAAGTTTTAAAAAAGTCATGTTTTCTCCATCTAGAGTTTTAATATATACGTTTATTTCTTCATTAGTGACATTTCGAAGAATTGGAGGATCAAAAAAGGTTTGCTGCCAATTGATTACGCCAGTATAGTCATTCGAATCAAAATCAATTTTCGGTACTTGAAATACATGAGGTTGCTTTCCAGAATATGACGAGTTTCGATCTTTTACAATTCTCTTTGCTGCGAGCTCTCTCACTTTTTTATTTTCGTCCGACAACATAGACTGGAGCAAATTTTCTGGATGGGCAAAATAGGCGTTGCGTTGAATTACGGGGTCTATTATTTGTTTATACTCTGCTGAAAGATATCGTGAACTTTTAACCAATTTCCAAAAAAATTTAGATCAATCTTTGCAAGTTGGAACCAGACTGGAGCGTAAACTTTAACGCAATATACAGCTACATAATACTTTTAGATTATTTGATGGGTTTGGTGTGTAAATATAAAGCCGCAATATTCTGTTTGCTTTTGCTAACCATCGTTTAAGTGCAGCATGCATATAACCCACTGCAAGGGGCGCTGAAGCCTTTTTTCGAAAAGTTTAATTACCCCTCTAAATATTTCTGTGTTGACACAGTACCATCGCAACCAATAGCCATCAAATTATCAAGTTTAATGTCCTTTGACAAAAGCAGGTCAAAAATCGATTTTTCAATACTTTTAGGCGTGCTATTTAGCGGTACTGCGTAACCAAGATAAAGTGATTATGGATCTTTAATAACAGATATATGTTCCTCATTCAATAAATGTCTGTATCTTTTGTTTCCTTTTTTAATGATATCCAGCGTCTTGTCTTTGCGACCATCAAAGAAAAGCGCTGGTAAGTAGAGATGCGTATAGGTTTTAATTAATTCATTTCGTTCTCTTTTCCTTTCTCGACGATTCGAGTCTTTACAGTACAAGTAATGAGTGGAGAAGAATAATGTTACCATTATTATTTGTTAAAGTTTGAGGTCAATGCGCGGGCTGTTACATTAAAAATAATTGTGCAATATTTTGTTATTGACGAAGTAAGACAGGTTTTGTTTGCTATTGGAAGTTGACTTGAAAAAAAAATTTTTTTTGACCCAGCCTAATGTACATACAATATTAGGTGCGTTTGAGTACTTTTACAGTTAAATGCAGTAAATGAGTAAACTTAAAAATTTGCTCTCACAAAAAGCTGTTGTCCAAAAAAGTACGCGAACGCAAAATTTGTAAAAATTCGTAAAATAAAGGCAGCAGCTGATGGCAAATAATTGAAGTGTTGAAAAATGGTTACACTTTTGACTACTTTACTCGTTTTCTTATCGGTACTCGATTAAATACTTTTTATAACACGAATATTTTTGAAAAATGCAGTAAAGTTCAGTAAAAAATAGTAAAAACTTTTGTGTTCTCGAACGCAGCTATTATTTTTCAATGTTCAAAACATAAAAACTTGTGTACAGAAAAAAATCTTACATAGAAAAGAAAATGTAAATTTTAAAATTAAGTCGTTTTCTAATAATCTTCTTCTTCTATATACCTATTATATATATAAAAGAAAGTGGCGTTAGTTACTACGTTTATAACTAAAGAACGGCTGGACCGATTTCGATGATTCGTACCAATTCTCTGAATAGCAAAAAAAAATCTAAAATAGGTGGCGCCATTGAAAATTACTCAGTATGAATTAAATCGTAAACTCGAAATGAGTTAAATCATAAACTGTGCATTTGATCATGCTATGATCTTTAGCACAGCTGTTGAGCATTAGCATACAAAGGTTTCTAGGTTGGTATGACCAATTTCCGATAGGCGGCACCATTGAAAATTACTCAAAATAAATTATATCATTTGATCATGCTATGGTCTTTAGTAAAGTTGTTGCGCATGAGCCGGCAAAGGTTTCTATGTTGGTATGAACAATTTCCGACAAGAAGTGCCATTGAAAATCGTAAGCTATGCAAGTGATCATGCTTTGATCTGTATCAAAGTAGTTGTGCATGAGCCGACGGAGGTTTAGAAATTGACGTGATTTCATTGAGTGTTTGTGGCCTAAATTTGGAGAACGACTGTTTTTCACACGTTCAACTCTATGTCGCATGTTCCCGTGTCGGAAAGCCATCCTCTTTGTTCATTTTCGCACCTAACAAAACGAAAAATATTGTTTATCACAAAGTGCTTCAATGATATTCTCTTAACTTATTCAATAGTTTACTTATAATTCACATTTTCATATTCTTTTTTTTTTGTAAATAAAGATAAATTATCTGCACCGAATATTACCTGTACCTGATTCTGTATCTGTATTTTAAATATACACAAAAACAATACTTTTTTAGGCAAAACAACGTTTGCCGGGTCAGCTAGTATTATATATAAGCAATATACATATTCAGCCCAATTATGAAAGAAAAACTCCCCGGGAGTTTTCTCCCTTCTCCCATTTTTCCTATGTTAATTCAATTGTAGAAATGGGAAAAGGGAAAAAACTCCCAGGGAATTTTTATTCATAATTGGGCTGATTATGTAATTTTAACCCCCAATCATCATATATATTAATAGGCAAGTGGATTTCTTAGGATCCCTTTTACGCCTAAACTATATATTGTATTTTAACAAATGATAAGTATATCAATCGAAAGATATTTTTTGGTAGATTCTGTTAATGTAAATTTTGTTAAAATCGGTTCAGTATTTTTTTTTTGAGTTATATGCGTTAGAAAGTGGTACTAATACATTGAAACAATTCACATACGTGTAAGCAAGAACAATGTAAACAAATAACAGAAGCAGTGTGCTTTGTTTTTGTGTTTACATAGTAAGAAGAACAACAACATGCAGAGTTTTCTGCTATGCATTAAATTGGAGAACAGTAGATATAAGAAATAAAAAAGAGAAAGACAATTTTAAATATTTTGTTTTTATTTTGGGAGAGTTGTATTTTTAAATGTTACCGTTGATTTCTTAAATTTTTGCGCTTATGAATAATTTTAATGTTATTGTTACATTATTAATATGGTTACATTGTAAAGAATGTGTTTATTGCATTTTTTTTAAATAAGGTGCGATGTTTTGATGGGCTGCGATTTTATATAACAGACACTACCGATCATGGTCATTTGTTATATGATAATCATGTATTTACAAAAAATTTATATATAGAGAGGTTATAAGAACATAATTCATAAACGAAATAAATATAAATGGAAAATATATAAAAGGCTTTGTTATAAACATTGAGATTTGGGAACTTATGTTATATATACATTTTTAGAAAAATTGTCACTAAATTTCATATGCCTAAAAGAAATATATATGCCTCATAAAATTAAAAATTGTTCTGCTCTACTGAGAATTATTACATTTTGAGTTACTTCTCTGTTTATAATCAAGTGCGATATGTTTTTTAACATTAAATAAATATATTTCTACATATGTATATTAGTGTGTCCCAAAAAAAATTTTTTTTTTGATTTTTATAGGTACCCCAGCATTTTTTGAGAGCTTATAGGGTAAAGTATTTTTGTGATTTTGTTCAGATTTTTAGAGGTCGCTAAAATCGAATTTAACCCGAAAATCGGGTTTTCTCGACTTTTTTGAATTATGCTGATTACTCGGCCAATTAGCACGATTTTCTTTGTAACTAAGTCAATTTTTTTAAAGAAAACTTTTCAAACTTTACTTCTCTGTGCAGATATTAAAAGATATATTTTTTTGGAAAATTTACCATAAACTTGAAAAATAATGCTCTGTAACTTTTAAAATTTATATTGAAGTTAAAAAACCAATGATTCAGTTTAAAAGGTCTTACTGTTCCAAAGTTATACCCTTTTTAAGTTATGTACCCATTTTGTGAAATTAAAAATATTGTAATATGTTTGCCAGTTATGCTTCGGATTTGTTTTAATGTTAAATATTTAGATATAAGGTATTCTTTTAAAATAATAAATTTGGGTGGTTTTTTGTTCTGTTGAAGTCTGTGCAGCAATGCGAGTCCAAAAAATTCTAGGCAGCTTACTTCTCATACCCAAAAAAAAAATATATTAAAAAACTATTTTTTTTTAGCTTTCAATTATTTATTAGAGCTTTTACGATGAAGCTCTATGCCCTGCAATAAATTCTGAAAGTCTGTTGCAGAGGTTGTTAGATTAATGTAAGTATTAGCTAAGGCCACGCCGAATTCTGCGACATCATTTACCACGTGCAATTGCTGAACTTTGTTCTTTGCTTCATTAAATGATTTGTTTGTATGCCTCTTAAACTGAATCATTAGTTATTTTAACTTCAATATAAATTTTAAAAGTTACAGAGCATTATTTTTCAAATTTATGCTAAATTTACAAAAAAATGTGATTAAGGGGACCCAAATGAGCAAAAAAAAAAAAATAACCGAAAGTTTTAATATCTGCACAGGGAAGTAAAGTTTGAGAATTTTTCTTTAATAAAATTGACTTAGTAACAAAGAAAATCGTGCTAATGGCCGAGTAATCAGCAAAATTCAATAAAGTCGAGAAAACCCGATTTTTGGATTAAATTCGATTTTAGCGACCTCTAAACCTCTTCCGAAAAATCTGAAAAAATCACAAAAATACTTCACACTATAAGCTTTCAAAAAAAGGTGGGGCATAAAATAATATTTTTTTTTTTGGGACACACTAATGTATATACATATTTAATAAAGTTTTAGTTTAAATAAATATTAGAAATAACGGTAAAAATAAGTTATTTCTAGATTGCAGTCGATTGTGTCGACTGCTGGCCCATACTAGTATTCATAAACATTTATTAAATTTAACAAACGTTCATTTAGTAAAATTGTCATAAAAAATTTGTTTTGTAAACCTTTATTAAAATAAAAATATTTTTATGAATACGGAATATGTACAAAAATGGATGGGGTGCAATAACGCCTTACGAAATAAGGCCTTTAAGGCTCTATTTCACTTCAAATTGAGAAATAAGGCCTTTATTGCGAAAAGGGCTTTATTGCACTTTGAAAGTGACATAAGGCCTTTATTGAAATTTAGCCAATGATGCAAAAAGCCTTTATTTTACATTTTTTGATTCTTTTGTTACACTGTTCAATTTATTGTTTTTTGTTGTTGTTGATAACAGCATTTCACTTAATACAGTTTTTCTGCGTGGCGGCCTGCGGCCGATCTTAGGGGTTTTCTCCTCCATAGGACGCGGCAGGTGGCTTCGCTGAATACAGTTTTCCTGCGCGCGTCTCATTATCTTCCATAGTGTGAAGCGCGCGGGGAAACTTTATGAAAAAAATGTTCTTGTCGACATTGTGGGCCTGGCAGTAAATAAAAAAATTACACAAACATTAATTTGGAATTCATTTTGTTTAAAAATATAGAAAAAAGTAAATAAAAATATTTTTTTTTTCTTTTTAACCAATAAAAATAAAAGGAAATAGGTATTTATTAAAAACATAAAAGTTACTCAGACTTTAACGTGTATTAGAAAGTCATTATTAACACGAACTTTACAAAGTTCAACATAAAACTTTAAAGGATAAACTCTTAAGTCCATTTTATCACCTTCAGATAACTTATATGAATCTAGAGTTAAAAATACTTCAGCACCTAAAAAATATAGTTATAGGATCTTTTAGGTAGAAAGGAGTCAACACAACTAAACACTATTGCAATTATAAAGGTCAGAAAAAATATATAGTAAGATCGTTTAATTGCATAAAACAAAACACTTTATATTTTCATCCAATATAGGTACTGTAAATTTTAAATTATTTATTTATAAAAAACTTGAAAAAAATTCATATAAATTAAAAACTTTTTTGCATCTCAAAAAACTTGCAAAAAAAAGGGAAAACTTGACAAATGTCAAAGCTGTGTTGTTGCTTCATATCATTTTTCTCACACCAATGTAATTAAAGTATCAATGCCTGTACAATGTTCATCTCCGTCAACAGCAAAAAAGAACGAAAAAAAGAAACGAATAATTTGGCTGTCTATTAATTTCGCGATTGTGAAAGGTTTTGTTAGGCATGTTCAAAAGAGAATAAGAAAAATGTCTGCCTTTCAACACAGATTAGTCCCAATTTACATTATACGATTTTAGTCGTTGCGATTCTTACCTTATTGGCGAGGGGAGAGAGGAATTAAAAGGGGTACACAAGTGAGTGTACTCTACGATTCGTTTTGTTCATTCATTCGTAGTTCCAATTATATGTATACACAAGAAGTTGTAACGACAAAAATCGTACAATGTAAACATAAGACCGACTTCAAAGAAGAAACAACAATAATCGCATCGACAAAACTCGTATAATGTAAGTCCCAATTTACATTATACGATTTTTGTCGTTGCGATTCTTACCTTATTGGCGAGAGGGGAGAGAGGAATTAAAAGGGGTACACAAGCGAGTGTACTCTACGATTCGTTTTGTTCATTCATTCGTATTGTCAAATTATACATATGTATACACAAGAAGTTGTAACGACAAAAATCGTACAATGTAAACATAAGACCGACTTCAAAGAAGAAACGACAATAATCGCAACGACAAAAATCGTATAATGTAAATTGGGACTAAATTTGAACTTACACACAGATATGTAAAAAGTGCATGTGAAGAAGGCCCAAATGAATTGCGAGGGCAGCTTTCGAAGAAAGAGACAAAAAACGTTTTTTGGTAGTGAAGTGACAATGTGTAACAACAGGCTGCTATAAACACATATTGCGTGATCAAAACAAAAATAACAAAACACAAACCACTTTAAACAAAAGCATTAGTTCAACAAATGATTTATTTTGTGCGAAAAAAATTATTTAGTAATAGAAAATAATGTTAGTCCCAATTTACATTATGCGATTTTTGTAGTTACGAATCTTATCGTTTCTTCTTTGAAGTCGGTCTTATGTTTACATTGTACGATTTTTGTCGTTACAACATCTTGTGTATTCATATATTTTGACACTACGAATGAATGAACAAAACGAATCGAAGAGTACACTCGCTTGTGCACCCCTTTTAATTCCTATCTCCCCTCTCGCCCAAAATGTAAGAATCGCAGACAAAAATCGTATAATGTAAATTGGGACTTATTTACTTACTTTAAAATGATTTACTAGTGTCGCGGTAAACTTAAGTTAATTTTTATAACAGTTTCGCAAATAAATCCCAATTTAATAAATTTGTGTTCATTGTATTGCGGCATAAAAGATGGTTCAAAGAGAAATAAAAAAAGTGCAGCTTTTTTTAAGAGACAAAAAATCTTGTCGTGACATATCTGTGTAATCTGTGCTTTCAATTTCAACATTGTAAATTGGGACTTGACGTATTTTTTACAAAAACAGTCATTAAGGCCCTAATCATGTAACATTGAAAGCACAAATAATTGTAAATGTGAAGTTAGGGTACGTTCGTAAATGCAGTTGTTGCGCATCAGTAAAGTTTAGGCCCTAATCATGTACAACGCAGCGCAACGCCACAGAACTAACGCAACGCCAAAGAATAACATTGAAAGCACAAACAATGTCATAAATATTTTGTAATTTTGTTGTTGCTTTCTACAGAAATTCACATTGCGTCTTAAAATTTCAAACGCTCCATTGCTTGTCGTTTCTGTTGAAAGCAACAACAAAATTACAAAATATTTGACATTGCTTGTGCTTTCAATGTTATTGTTTGGCGTTGCGCTGCGTTGTACATGATTAGGGCCTTAATGTTCGTAAAAGCATCACTTGTAAGAAACTTGGCATCACTCTCATAGGTCAAACGTTCTTTATGCAGTGATGCGCAGCACTGCAGCAAATTTTTGCCATTATTGCATCAGTTGATTTTCTGATGCAATAACTTTTGATTTAAAAGAAATAGTTTTATTTTTCTTTTTTAATGCTTTTTCTTGTTATTTATAAGAAAACTGTCCCATTTTATTTCAATATATTCAATAAAATTTTTCATCACTATTGTTGGTAACACTTTTATTATATTTTATGTTCGTTTATGAAACTTTTAAAATTTAGCTCGTACTCAAATATGCAAACTTTGCACAGCTGTTGTGCAGTTAAAAAAGCATCAGCATCACAACTGCAACTGGAGGCTTATTCTGAATTGCGATGCGAAAATCAATGCGATGCGAAAGAAAATTGGTATTCTGTTAGACTTTCGCAATCGCATTCGCAATTTATTTCAAATCGTGGCAACGCTGCTCAAATAAATGTCAGTGTCAACAAAAGTCAAATTAAAAATAAAAAAATTGTTTGTGTTTGGCTGTGAAAATTGTTTATAAAATTTATTTATTACATTCTGTAAGAAAAAAAAATAATAAAAATTGATTCTGTGGCACGTGCGTTTTGTGTTCAAACGGCCTCTTGCCAATTGGCTGTGCTTATTCATAAATTCTATCATTATTTCAAATAGACGCGGTTTGATGGTCTTATTGCTTGCTTCCCTGAATTAAATAAATATATGATAAATAAATAAATAAAATATTATCTTTCACTTACATGTTTGTACTTTGCGAATGCTATTTTGTTGTCGAATAAATTTTGCGAATTTGACATTTGTTTTCGCAATGTAGAATACCGACTTGCCACCTTTTCGCATTTGAAATGCGATTAAAAAAAAACTTTGCGAATATCGCAATACAGAATAGCAATTGTTCGCATTTATGTGTTTTCGCATCGCATTGATTATCGCATCGCAATTCAGAATAAGCCTCCTGGTGATCAGCATCAGCAATAAAATGTTGCATCACTGCAGCAGTTTTTATGCATTTAGTTTCGAATGTGAAGAATTTCGAACTTTAAAATAGAGAAAAAAAACGGCGTTAATTGCATAATCTAAATGCGGTCCAAGTCAAAATGTTGCTGCCGTTGTGAATCTGGCCTTAGAATTACAAAAAGACAATGTAAAATTAATTTTTTTCAAAATTTTTTGTTTTATTTTTCAATCGAATGTATTTTATTGAATGTTTGTTTTTGTTTAAATATATTTTTTATTTATTATTTTTACAACTTTTTAGCCTTTTACTTCTTGTCTGGTAGGTAGGTTGAGTGGTATAGTTGTTTCAACTGATGATGTGTTTTATATTTATTATTAAAAATAGTACAAAGAAATCGGAAAAGTCAACTTATATTTAAAAAAAAAGTGTTCTTTAGACATTTTTTTTAAAAACTAAAAGTAATTCTTAAAAATAGCGCGCCTTGAAAACTAGAACCACCAACATTTTCTCCAGGAATTGCTAAGCATACGAAAAGAAAGTCTTTGGTACGTTTTTCGCTTCAGGCACAGGAATTAATAAGAAATTCGAATTGAATACACAAGTATAAATTATTTATATATATATAAAAATTGAGATATGACGACAAAACTGTAATATGAATATTAAAAATGTGTGTTTCTTTTTGTTTCAAAATATACTTCATATTTTGTCTCTGCAAGAGGAGATTGTATAGTAATTTATAATATATTAGCAATATGTACGACTTTCTGGTTTTTTTTAATATACATGCAATCACCAATGATATGAGAATACATTTTTAGTTTTTAAAAAAAATTTATACATAAAAACCTTTAAATTTATAATGAAATTGGAAAATTATTTTGGATGCTGTTGTGCTCGCGTCAATAAAATGCATTATATTTCGCCGGCGATCAAATCACATCTTTTTTCAATTTTTTTTATAAATGTTGATGTTGTTGATTGATTTGATGTTCTTTGTTATGTTTTCTTGTTTTATTTTCTCTTTTTTGTAATAGGTAGTTTACAGGTTTTTTTTTCTTTGCTTTTTGTAATTTTTTTTTTGTAGAATTTTTCAAGTTTTTTTTTAATTTTTATAATGTTAATGTAAGTAAATTGTTAGAATTAGTTTTTACTTGTTTGTTTTTTTGTGTGTTATTTTTAATATATATTATATATAGTAGAGGGTAGGTTGTTGTGTGTTGTTTATTTAAGAGATTAAGCCGCTACTTCAGATGCCTCCGCACCGTTTTGGACTTCTTCTTTTGAGGTCTCTTCCAATTTGGCCTTCTTTTCAGGTGTCACTTCAGCGGCATCGTCTGTTTTAGCTTCACCTTCGGTGACTTTCCTCTTGACGGCCTCAGCGGGGGCAGAATCTGGAAAAAAAAACAAAAAATGTTAGGTACAAACTCATATAATCAGGCCTGTCTTGAAATTTAATTAAAATCACGTGATTTTAATTCACAGGCGTCTTTTAAAATCACACGTGATATTTTGGTGTTCCTTTTTTGTGTGGGCCTGATCGGAAATGCATCACTGCACTGCGAATCTGTGATTAGTTTGCGAAGCTCATGCAAATTAGCGATGCATTTCCGAACATACCCTGTGTTTCGGTATGATTTTCAATTGCCGAAAGCACACCGAGAAGCACAAAAACCGAATGATCGTTATATGAAATCACGTAATTTTGAGAACAGTCAGAACAGGGTATTACCTATATTTCATTTTTTTTTTTTATTTTTTATTTTTAAATTGTTTGATTTTAAAGTTTTTTTCCAAAATAGTATTGAAGTACAATGAATTGATTAAAAAAGCTCTCATCTTCATTTAATTTAGTAAATTTTTAATAATGTCAATGTTTTATAAAAAAACTTACCTGTAGAATCACCATTAGCTTCAGCAGCAGCAGGTTCTTCTACGCCATTTTCTTCAGTGGCTGGCGCAGATTCTTCAGCAGCATCTTCGGTGGCAGCAGGAGTTTCAGCTTCGGCAGCACCATCTGTTTCAGTTTTTTCTGCTGAAGCAGCTTCGCTTTTTCCGTTCTCCTTGGTTTCTTCGCTAGGTTTTTTCTCTTCAGCTGCTGAAGCTTCACCATTTTCTATGGTGGTTGCTTCTTCCTTAGCAGGAGTTTCAGCAGCAACTTCTTTCTTAGCAGCAGCAACTTCTTTCTTACTAGCAGCAACTTCTTTCTTACCAGCATCAACCTCCTCAGCTGCTACTTTCTCAACAACGGGAGTTTCTCTATAAAATGAAATCAACACAAATATAATATGTAGTTAGAATAAGAATTAAGGAAGAAAAAGTGATCGAATCGAAATTATTTTTTCCGTGTTGTGAAAACTTAAATAATTGCTTTACAACACTGAAAAAATTATTTTGAATTGTTCAATATCGACTGTAAGAAATAAAATTGCTTTCGAATCGAAAAAGTATTCAATCACGACGACTGCCAGAATAAACCACAAATAACTTTTAACCCCCATATCAAGAAGGCTTTTGTATTGCTGATTGAATTAAATAAAATAAAAATAAAAAAAATAAAATAATCGGTGTTCGGCATTGCTTTGGCCGATTTTTGCCGAAGGCCGAACTTTTTTTATACCATCATATGCAAGTGTTACAAAACCATGCAAAATAATCAATTAAAACTTTTTTTCCCAAAATTCGGTTGTGGTAAATAATAGTTTCAGAAAAAGCTAAAGCACTTAATATCGGAAGAAAAAAAAAGAGGAAAACAAATTAAAGATTATACCTATATGGGAACAGCAATACTTAATTGCTCACATTGAAGTGGAAAAAAATAATGAAAAGATTCTCTATAAGGAATTACGTATTTATATGAAAAAAAGTCCATTAGCATTAATATATTTGAGTATTGACTAGTGTTGCCTGCGAGCAACTGTTTAGTGCAACTGGGCAGTTTTATTCCAAACGCAGAAGTAACCTTATTGTTATCAATGCATAAAATTTACTATTCTGTCATCAAAACATACAAATCTTGAATTGTCAATATTAATCATATATAGAACAAATCGTTCCTTTATTGCAAAGTAATCATAGCTCCAAGGCTAGAAGTAGAAATTTTTAAGCCGATTTATTATGGCACGCGTGTTGTACTTTTAACTGAATAACCAACCTAATAACTTATTTTGTTATTATTTTTTGCATTATTTATATATCCTAATGTTCGGCGCCGAACGCACATTTCTGGTTATGTCAAACATTTTCTTGGTTGTACTTTTAAAAGGCTTATACCTACGACAACGACAACCGCAATAATGATGAATGGCTAATAAATCAGTGAATGATTAAACGCTGGTTTAGTTGCATTTGTTTTTGTAAAATCATTGTACAATGTCAAAAACCGAAACAAAACAGAAACAAAGATAATAAACAAAATTTTGACTTCCAACAATTATAAAGCTAAAGAAAAAAAGTTCTCAGCAGGGCTTTTAGGATCACCTGTAATGAATTCGCCTTGGTCAGATATTAAAAACAAAAACATAGGTATGTACTATATTAAAATTACTTACATACCTATTTGTAATAGAATATTCAATTACTGTTGCTAAAAATTAATAGTCAATAATTGAGCATTTCTTGTGCAAATTTAAAAATAAGTACACATGTAAGTGCAGAATGAAAGCAAATTTCATCGATGGTGAAAACAGTTACAACTTCGTTTGCATTTATTTTTTTTTTATGCTACCCTTGATTTTAATTTCGTTTACGCTCCAATTTTTACACATGCAAGTAGTGGCATGTCACTGTTGTACACATACTATCAACAACGAAGATGTTTGAAAAAGTCGCATCATTCTATTAACTTTTCAGATTACACAGCCACTGCGAGTCCACACTTGCAAAATTGCGTTGAAGCGTCAACTTGAGAAAATTTGTTTACTTCTCAAATTAAAAAAAAGTACCAGAAAACAAAATAAGAGTAACCGAGTTTATCATATACATACGTAAATTTTTGGGGAAATGGTTAACATTTATTTATATCAGCATTATTTAAACAATATTAATGCACTATTGACAAACTTGCATTTTTCAAAAACTTTATCATAAGACATTTAATGGCTTGCAAGTGCCAATTTCCACTCGCATTCAAATTTTGCTGGCAGTGGAGCGCCATTGCGAAAATTTTAGTGTATTAGAAAAAAATGTTCACCCCTAACGTGAATAATTTTCTACACATTATTTTTTCACGTTTTGTCAAATCGTGAAAAACTTCCATAAAAAAAAATCAATTCGAAGGAAAAAAAAAATTCTCCTTATCGTGAAAAATGTTTTCCCTCGTAATTTTTTCACTTTTCCCTTTAAAATTCACACTTTATTTTTGCTGGGAAACAAAACAACATTTCGATTGCCTAATGATTCGTGAAGCTTTCCAAAGACGAGGAGGCAGAATTTAGAAATTGTTTTACTACACAAAAGTGCAATAAGCTAATGTTGAATTTTTTAACTATTCTTTAAAATATACTTGTATATTTTTAATGTTTTTTTATTTCTTCTTTTTCCCATTCACTGAGTATTGCGAAAAATTGTTAACGGGAATTCCACGATAGCACTTTTCCTTTCGAGGGGAATAAAAATTGCTTGGGAACAAAAAAAAATTCCACTTGTTATTCACGATAGGGGTGGTTGAGTGTATTAAGGACCCTATTACGGTTCACAACTCAACTCAGTTGAGTTCTAATTTCTTAATTTTTGTAGGTATTATGGTTTACAGCAACTTTGCTATATTGCGGTGAACAAAAACATCAACAAATTACACCTCATCACAAACAGTGGTTTTAATTACAACTCAACTATATTGAATTGTGACCCCCAATAGGGGCCCTAAGTTTTTCGAACTGGCTGTGGCATGTGTAATGGGTTATACCTACATACTTTTAAAACAATTACAGCCAATTAAGTACCTTCCGGCATTTTTATTTACATACTTAATTTTCACTTTTTATTTAATTGAGAATGTAACAAACCATAAATCTAAAGTCTGCTGTTTTCGTTTAGACCCTTATCATGTAAAACGCAACGCAACGCCAAAGAATAACATTGAAAGCGCAAACAATGTCATAAATAAATTTTAAAATTAACTTTACGTTTTAAAATTTCAAACGCTACATAGCTTGCGGCGTAGACATTTTTAAAACGGTACATGAATTTCTGTATCGTCTATACGCGAACAAACATACATACATATGTACATTGCAAGTTAAATAAAAGCTTTTAATATATAAAAGTTCTGCAGTGTCTTAATTAAAATATGATACCGTATACAATATACCTAGGTATGTTTTTCTATTTTTAACAAATAAGCCTATATGTATGTATTTATGTACATATTGTTATCGTTTTAGACATAAACAAGATGAAAAATAAATCCAATATGAAAAAGCTTTATAGTTTTAAAACTTTAAGATATAAAGGAAAGGTCCTTACCTACATTTCTTATAGTTATTAAAACATCCATTAAGCTTTTGTATGTACCTATGTGTTCTTTTTTATAAAGTTGTATGTATGTCTCAAATTTAAAAAAAAAAATTTGTACCTATGTTAGAAACGTCTTTTCTATCGGACATGTTCTGATGTTCGTTCCAACGTTCTGTTTTTGGGGACTTATCCCCAATGAGGGGATTGTTTGGGGGAAAACACTTTTTTGGGGATTATATGTTATTATATACACCATTTGTGCAATGGCAAGAACGGTTTGATCAAAATGTGGGTTCTAATTGAAGTCTTTTATTAGACTGCTGTTTTTTGTCATACCAAGACGCTTGTGGTTCCGAATCTTTTCAAGAGCTTGCTGAAATAGTTTTAAACATGTGTACCAACATGTAATGCTTGCTTATATAATAAATAGAATCAAAACCAAAATTCGCAATATGATGTAGTATGAGTAGGTATTTAGAAGCCATTCTTAGAATGCTGTGACATATGTATTTATTCTATTTTCTCAAATGCTTGCACTTTTTAATACAAACACAACATGTAAATCAAAATTGCTATGGCTGATGAACCAGAAGTTTTCGATTCTGAAGTTTTTGAAATGATAAACATTAATGCATAACTATTTTTTTTGTGCGTCTTTTCAAGTTACACTATTTATATAATTTTGTATGTAGGTAGTGTTTACAAATCAAAGTACAAATAAAATGAGTAGTGTCCGATCGATCGTTCGGGTTCGGTTACGGAGTTCGGCCAAGTTCCGAACTTTTTAATGAAATTACATAGCTATTATCAATGTGTGTATATGAATACAACACGAAAGCACCACATGTAGAAGTCCAAGAAGGACAGGACGAAAACGTTGGATAAAGAAATCGAAATGTATTTAATAGAATCTTCGAAATACAGATATATTTCAATAATAGAACTCCAGTCCATTTATAAATCTTAAGGCTGTGGCCAGAAAGAATCTTTTAGCACCACCAAACAACGGCGATCCTAGTGAGCAGCTATTTAGTGGTGCTGGACAACTTTATTCAGGCCGAAGAAATAATCGGCATAGCACAAATGCTTTAGCTTTTTAGGCCTTTCAATGTTAAATTTTGAGTACTAATATCGCACTTGATCAACAAGAGTGTATTAACTCGAAATTTTTATGTGTTCACTTTTTTATAAAACGCGTTTTATTAATATCTACCCGCTGTAAAACTATGGTGCTATTTTGTCTCCTTTTTGATAATGAAACGGTTGGTTTGGTCTTTTTCATTTAATTAAAAATTGTTTTGCTTCCACCGAAAATTAAATTTAATTTTGAGTTAATGCCCTCTCGTTGATCAAGTGCGATCGATATGTATTCTATATTGAAATCCAGCACTATACTGCCGTGCATAGGAAAAAGGCGTAAAGTGTAACAATGAAAATCAGCGACAACTGAAATTTAGATTTTGTATTTTGTAATTAATTTAAAATATTTTACAAACTAAAATTTTTAACGATCTACATATTTTTTTAATAATTGAGAAGAAAATTATTAATAGAATTTATCGGCATTAAAAAAAAGAGCGGAAGTATAGTACTATGTTTGTTTTGTTTTCTGGATAATTCTGATTTTTTATTGATTTATTTTATTTCTTTATTTCTCACAATACAATAACCTACCTAGCCTCTAAAGGCCATAAAATAGTTTTACTACTTTAAAGTGCAATTTATCTTTTTGGTTTGTTTTAAATAAATAAATTTAAAAACAGTACAAGCACATTTTTCCTTTAACATAGGTATTATTTTTTAGGATCTGTGTGTATTCTTGGGGATAAGAAAATCGCTATTTTGGGGGTTGAAAAATCGTAAATTTGGGATAAGGTATGAAATAAAACTGGGAACCCTGTGATGTTCTGACAATTGCACTATTTGAAACTTCTTGCAATTGCGATTAACAGAACAGATTTTATGAGAATTTAAGTCAGAATAGCAAATGTTAAGTGTTTTGCGATTGTCATAACAAGACCTTAGGTATATAAAATAACGATATGTAGGTACATATTTTCAGATTAGGTATTAAAATTAAAACCGTACTAAGTAAATATCAAATAACTAGGTTGAAATTGATTCACCTAAAAACTAAGATAACATTTTGACCTTGCTTTTAAATTTAAATAATTTTTTTTAAAGCCGTTATTAGTATTTAGGAAACGTGCATTTTACTTTCAGTTTTTTTATTATTGCATAATTATCAGTTTATAAATAACCGGCTATGAAACAGAATTTTAGAGAACTTTTTAAGTTAGATTTAGCATGTTTTGTTTTTCTCTCTTTCTCTGTGGGATAGATGTCAAACTACATAGGTACAAAAAAAAAAAAAAAATTAAAATTGCAATAACAAAAATTGCACTATGTGAACGACCACGACTTCACGATTTCGTTAAGTCGATTATGGACAGAAAACGAATCTTTATTTGCTTGGCTTCTAGCAACAAAAAAATTTCTGTTAACCTGAAAAGAATGGGTGTTTATCAAGTGAAATTTTGAATTCTCAGTTTCCAGTAAATATCTGCAATGCTTTTATAAGATTGATTAATGTGTGGTACCTAGGTACCTACCTATATTCATTTTTAAAAATAGAATAAATGGATCTTCTCATATTGTCATTCATGTTGTTTTCAAACGAAACGTACCTATACATATTCAAACCTATCAGCTGTTATTTTTGAAAGGGGAAGTGCATTTTTATGTATTGGGATATTTATCTATCTAACATCACTCAGACGCCCTTTAAATTTTATTGTAAAAAAATTCATCTTATACCTAATTACCCAGAAAAATCTGGGGTGTCATAGAATCCAAGTCGGTTTAATAAAACCGATATTCGTACCAGCTGTTTTTATGTTTTGGCTCATATGTTTACAGCTTCAAATGCAAATTTTTTTTTGATCATTTTCTAAATTATGATTTTTGCGCTAAAATATTATTAAAACTTGAGATTTTAATAAAAGAAAAATTATAGAAAAGAAAATAAGAATGGTAGGTACCTACATACTAAACATATTAAATGCATTCGTTGTATTATTTTCATTTGTTGTTTACATTTAACTAATTTTATTGTTTTGTAAAAATAGGTAGGTATTAAGCGAATTTATTTAAAATACCTACAAAGAAAATTGTTGTTTATAAATAAACAAAGTAGGTAGGTAGGTATCTAGTATATAAATGTTGTTCCATCTATGCAAAAAAACTAACTACCATAAAAATAAAATAAAAAATTAAACTTTAACCAACTAGGAATAGGTATTTAGTTCCAATAAAAAACCAAAGCTGTAAGCTTCTTGGTTTATTTTCAATAAAAAAAATAACCGATAATATTGGTGGTCTGTGACACCTAAAACCGACACTAATTTCAGTTCGTACAAAAAATCCATAACATTGAATTTCATGACACCAATGTATTTTATATTTGGTGTAAAAAAGCCGCCAAAATATGGCGAAGTGCGAATGAAGCGTTTCACGACAAGAACGTGATTAAAACCGTAAAACATGGTGGAGGCTCAGTAACGGTCTGGAGATGCATGGCGGCATCGGGGGCCGCAAAACTTGTATTTATAGAATCAACGATGAAGAAAGATTGCCTTCGGATTCTACAACACAATGTTGCCCCTAGTGTAGAGAAATTAAGCTTACAAGGACTGGATATTTCAGCAGGACAATGATCCTAAAACTTCGTTCAAAATTGTAAAGGTATGGTTACTCTACCGTATGCCTAAAACACTTGACCATCCATTACAATAACCAGACCTCAATCCTATTGAGCATCTGTGGGAATATGTGGACAAAAAAGTGAGAGAAAGAATATTTCTTCCAAAGATGGCCTAAAGGCGGTGGTGCTGTGTAGTTGCCCAGGAGGTTAGAAGCTAATTAAGAGAAAAGGACGCCAAACAAAGTATTAAACATGTTTTATATAACGTTAACACTTTTGTTTACTTTTATTTGACGCGTTTAACCAAGGCGAATTTATTACAGGTAATCTCGGTACTACAACAAGTACAACTCGTACAAAAACCACAAGTAATTTGTTTTTGTAAAATCATTGCACAATGTCAAAAACCGAAACAAAACAAAGATAATAAACAAAATTTTGACATCCAACAATTATAAAGCTAAAGAAAAAAAGTTATCAGCAGGGTTTTTAGGATCACCTGTAATGAATTCGCCTTGCGTTTAACTGAAACTGAAATTGTTTTTCCTATGTGCCTTTATTTTAGTATTTTGTTTTTATGAATTCAATTTTATTTTTATTACTATTGAATTATGTTTAATTGTTTTTTTTTTATACCTATCATTGTTTGTTTAAATACCTATAATTCATATTTTTTAAATCAACATGCGGTGTTTACTTTCATTTGACGCTCACAGTAAGTAATTGAACTTAGCTGATCTTAATGTTGTTAATAAAATAACGTATTTTTGTGTTTACAAAGCATTACAAAAATACTAAATCATTTATAAAGGTCTACAAAAACAAAGTGAACTTAAAAAAAATTACACACCGCTAAAAATAGAGAAAAATTAATTACAACACACATCTGCCAATTTTACGATAATTTTACACAGCACCATTCTTCTGTTCGACACATTTTTAAGCAGCACACATGTGTTTTAAAATAAAAGATGTGTACACAGAAAAAAAATAATGACTAAACCACACACACAAACAAACACATGCATCTCAATAATTCATAAAGCGAAAAAGCGGTTTGAAGCATAAGGGGTGATAATCGCACAAGGCATACAAATACTTTTTTTCGTTGATTGACTTGAAGGCGAAAGAGGAAAAGAAAATGTGTTAAAAAAAAAAGCATGAAGGAAATAATTATGCGTTGTTGCTACCATTCTAGAAACAATATCGAAGTATAATATAAAAAAAAGAGGGAAGCAAAGCAAAACAACAATAATGAAGAAGAAAAAAACAACGAGGTTTTAGCGCGCAAAGGAAATACCTACAACTATTAAAATAAAAAATGCGTAAATGAAAAATTAACGGACTTTTTTATTAAAATAAGTGAGAGAAAAAAAAAAGATAGGTATTTAACATTAATTAAAATGATAAAGGAAAAAATAATTGTTATACCTCCAACTACAATAAATAAGTTTCTACTAGCGTAGTATACCTACCTACCTAATATAACATTTATTTTTGCATAGATAAATTTAAGTACATACATATGCACTGGTATATAATAACCCCCATATTCATAAAAAATATTGCATATTTATACCTATTAAGTTTAGGAAATGAATTTCCTGTGAAAATTTGTTTAATAAACCTTTTATTAATTAAAAATAATTTTTATGAATATGGGGGTTAGTATGTAGTATATATGTAGTTTACTAGGGTTTAGAAAGTTAATAAAATTGTGTTATTCAGGAAGTTTATGTGTTTTTAGTAGGTATTTAAGTTAAAAGGAAAAAAATCACGCTATACAGAAAATATGAGCGCGCTCTTTTCTATGAACTGGAAAACGTATTGCGTTCGTCTCGTACCCACACTTCCCTCAAATAAAACCACATTTATACATGTTAACTTTTTCAACGTTTCAAATCAGCTGCTTTATTTTGTTGTATGTAAAGCGATTAGAACGATTATAGTTAGCAGTAAGATGTAACTTAGCCATAACGTGTTAATCTGAAGAAAACAGATTTCTCATTATTTTACTGTACACAATCAATGTATTTCAGTACACATATTTACTAGCATTTTAACCAGACATAGGTATACAGAAGTATTTTGCTTGCATTTAAACCGGCATAAAGAACACTACAAAAAAACACATTTTTATTACCCTACCCCAAACACCTCATCAAAGCGGCAAAATTTCAATCTATTTTTTTTATTGACCAACTTCTTTCTGAACAACCATTTTTTACCAAACAAACGAAACCACCACAAAAACAAGGCTCGTTTAGCGTCTTTTTCTTTTACTTCGTTTTTTTATCTTCTTTTACATTTGCTCGAGTTTCGAAAATAAAATGCCGCTTTACTAGCTTTTTTTTTTTTGTATTTTTGTTGTGGTAGTATATATATCAAGGCGAATTCAACAAGGTAAGTGCAACTCTACAACTACAAAAAGCCACATGTATTTTGTTTGCTTGTTGTCAAAAACAGTTGACCAAGGCAAAAATTTTCGTACGATAAAATTAATTTATTTATTAATAAATATTGTAATATAAAGCCATTAAGGCCAAAAAAACGTATTACATAGCAATGAATGCGCCTTGTCAGAAAATATTTCGGTTATTTTGGCGAAAAACATGACAACAAAAGTATTTTCTGACGTTTGGCAAATTCGCCGTGGAAACAGCTGATGAACGGCTGACGAGTTGCACTTACCTTGTTGAATTCGCCTTGATATATATCAAACACAAAAAAACTTCGAACAGGAAAAATATAAATGTAAAGCGAAACGGCTAGAACATTGAAATATACCTCTCACATTGACAACACTAAAGCGAAACAAAGACAACACGAGTTAATAGACGCCGTAAATTTTTTTCGCAAATGCCGCTGTTTTGAGATACAGACAAAATTTTTAAATTTTCCATCGTTTTTTTTTTTTGCACACTAGACTAAATTTTTCTTAACAATTTTTTTAATGTTAATTTTTCTACTCAAAATTACACATTTTTAATACATTTCAGAAGAAAAACGTTTTATTTTTATACTCACTTGTTTTCTACAGCAACATCGGCCATTTTGTTTTTTTTTTTCTTTAAAACTCGGTTTAAAAATGTACAAAGAACGTTAGAAAATTGTATTTTATTGTTTAATTTAATAAAACACAATTGAAGTAGCACTTTTTGTTTTAAAAGAATTTCGTTTTTTGGAAATTATTTTTTTTAGCACACAAAAACGATTAGTACTTAAAATGAGATTTATTTAAAAATTAACTTGTACTTTTTAAAATGCTGTACTGACCACTGCACACGTCTACACTGCTTCGCTGATTAACGCCGAATGATGATCGAATTTTTGTTCGAATTAATTGGCGTCGTTGAGATATGCCAACATTGTTGCAAAAATGCTTGTGCATGTTTAGGAATGCGTGTGCGAGAAAGAGATGGAGATAGTACTCCAAATTTAAAAAGGTTATTTCCAGCCATATTCAAACAGGTAAAAGCGGCTAAAATATTACATGAACCAAAAGTTACTTTAGCTGCCAGGATTGTCACATTTCTTTTTGACCTTTTCACCAAATTCAATGTCAAAAATCGCCAAAGCGTTTTTCTAATTATTGACATGATATTAAAAATAATATAATCACCCTTATCGTGGTTGGCGAATTTAAAATACGCCTGCGACTGTTTGGTAATAGATTAACAGTACGTTTACATTTGACAGTACTGGCAAGACAGTAAGCAAATACATATTAGTTGCCAAAAACACTTCTTGCTGTCTTCGTGACGTAGGCGTCCAGACAGTAGTTAAGACAGTTCACTTTTAAAAAAATGTCTACCGTGGATGTCGCAGTTCAAGTTCTAGCTAAACGTGTTTTATATGAACTTAACAAATTTAAAATAGCATTTAACAACTACTTTTTGTGAACATAGATAACACTTAAGTAAAACATACAAAACTAAAGCATAATTTATTAATTTTTTTTTAATTGTTGATTTTTTTTTTTACTTTTGCAAACAAAACTTCAAATTACTGTCAGCAAATGTCAAATCACTGTCCATTTTACTGTCTGCAAAATTTGCTAGACAGTAGAAAAGACAGTTGGAAAAGTGTACATGTATTAGTGAAAAAGTTTGCATGTATTGCAACTGTCTTGCCAGTACTGGCAAATGTAAACACCGTGTAAAGGAATTAAGTTCACGTTCTCTTTAATCTATTACCAAACAGTCGCAGGCGTATTTTAAATTCGCCAACCACGAAAAGGGTGAATATATAGTGTCCGACCGATAAATCGGCTTCTGTATCGGCCAAAAATTGCTAATTTTTGCCGAAGGTCGAACATTTTTGTAGCATATGCAAATGTTAAAAAACCATGCAAAAATAATCAACTAAAACTTTTTTTCCAAAATTCTGTTGTGGTATATCATATTATTTCTAAAAAAGGTAAACAAGCAAGCAATATCGGAAGAAAAAAAAGAGGAAAACAAATTAATGCTTATATATGGGAAAATAAATACCTAATTCCTTACATTGAAGTTAAAGAAAATAATGAAAAGATTCTCTAAAAGTAATTACGTTTATGTAAATAAGTCCATAAGCATTAACAAATTTAAGTATTGAAACAGAGTGGTGTTGCCAGCGAGCAACTGTTTAGTACAGTTGGTCAGTTTTATTTCAATCGTAGAAGTTACCTTATTGGTATCAAAGCATACAAATTACTGTTCTGTCATCAAAACATACAACATTTGAATTGCGAGTATTAATCAATATATAGAACATATCGGTCCTTTATTACAAGTTGTCATAGCTTAAAAATTCAAACTTTGAGAATATGACTGCGTTTCAAATAAGAAACGATATGTACATGCATATAACAACATATCGTCACCTAAAAATTAATTGAGCTTAAAAATTTCAAAGTTTTGTCTTGTTGTAAAAAATCTAAAAAATTTAAATTTTTGTGTGTATACTTTAGCTAAAGGCCGGTATTCACTATCCTATTTAGTCGCACGATATGTCAAAAAAACGTGTGTGCTCATAATGTATGACAGTGTGGCTTAAAAATGAATTGAGTGGCAGATTTTTTTGACAAGTCTGTCCGACTTGCAAATGTTTATGAAAATTTTCATAAAATGATAGATTATATGCGATCAGAGTTGCATTTTCTTGTAAAGTAGATGATTCATTTGAGTTTGCATCTTTTTTGTGGGAAAGTGTGGCATTGATAGCAGACTTTGCAAAAAAAAATTTTTTATGTCGGATAGAATTCCGTCAGATTTTCGTGTGAATGAATCGTACGATTATTTAGGATAGTGAGTACCGGCCTTAACTGGCAGCCAACAAACGTGTTTGTTCTAGCAGCATTCTGAAAAATTTGTCGGCTTAGTCACCGTCAACAGCTGGTTTTGTTTGTGCTTTTTTTGTATTTAACAATTGAATTTTGCATATGCGTAGAAAACATTAAAATTGGAGGTAAGATATTATTTACTTTATTAACAAATTTAATTAAATTAAACTTTTTTTCATTTAAATAAGCACCAAACTTAACACTTGTTTATTTTCGCTTGATCTTCGTATACTGCCATCAAATATTAATAATTGTTTTTTATCAGCTGACTAAAATTTGAAATAGCACACTCAATTATGACGGATTGCTCACAGCGATCATATTCTTTTGTGTTATTATTTTAAGGCATATGATTTTATGACTACCTTGTGAATCCCCTAAATGCAAAGAAAAACATAACGAACATTTCTGCGTCACTAGCTCCAAAATTTAATTTTTTGAGTTTCAGAAAATGAGAGATATGTAGTTGCAGTTCTATTATATATCTTCAACGCTATATAATTCTTCATTAAGACATTGATCATTGTCTTCTTTTTTGTAATACATTGTATATGAAATAACTTTATTCAACATATCTTGCGAAGGTACAAAAGAAGTGCAACAAGTGCTATTTACATTAATCGTAATAAGGTGAGTTTTAGTGAAAATCGTCTTTCAAAACAGGAATTACTAGATGCAATAACCAGCATATAAAGTACAGCCAAAGAAAGTTTTAGTTATAAAATTTTGGCCAAAACCGATTTAAATTAAATGGAATATCATCATTAACATAAGCTTTCTAAAGGTTACTTAACACTATCACACAAGTTTTACGTATTTTGATAAAAATGTTTCGCTGATCTAATTATAATCGACAATAATTATTGTTTGAAAGTTTTTTAAAAACAAACGTAAGACTTGTGTAAGAGTGTAAAATACCCTTATTAACAAACGGTAGTTTTGACCATTGTGTTCCATAAATGGTATGTTATTGAAAGTTATATATATATATATTGGTTCCTTTGTCTCCTATAAGGAGCATAGGGCCTGAAACGGTATGTTATGATTCTCTAAAGTAACCTTAAAACAACGAATTTTGTTTGTGATAATAAAATACTGCATTTTTAATGGCAAAAATGATCTTAAGTTTAAATGTCACCTATGTTCTGGTAACAAAAATCACGTAAAATTGGTATCCATAGATATTTGAAATAAAATCTTTTAAATACACATTGCTTTACCTGATTTATTTTAAAGGGAGCTTTGGTAAAGATAACTGGCCTCAAAGTATAAGTACATAAAAAGAAATATATTTATGACAAATTTTAGCACAATGCTTTTTCGGTTCCAATTTCACCTGAATTCGAATTTCAGAACATGACTTTATGTATATATATATGTATATATGTAGATTATCAAAATCGATGGCGTTTAGTAGGAGAAAAGTGTTTGGCGTCTCAATAGCTATACTAACATAAGTTATAAATTTTCATTATTATTTCACAGTTTTCCACATATATCTGAATACCTCAACTTCATAATAATAATTCGTATTGACTTAACGATACTCAAAACAAATTCATGGCTCATCAGTAATAGCCAGCAAAATCGCCAACTATTATATTTAAATCGCCATGCCACCAAATCAAAAAAAAGGACGCCAAACAAATTTTAAGATTGCCACGTTTTACGAAAAATTGTCAGACTTGACAACCCTCATGGCGACATCTTAATTTCGAAATTGTTAGTACTTTTATATTGCAACAGTATGGCCAGTGATGCCAGCTCATGGGGCACTAATCGCGTGAAAACATTTAAAAAACAAGTTTATTTTTTTGGGAATTTTTTAAAAAAAGCGCAAAAACCCAAAATGTTAAAAATTGACAAATATGATCGTAGCAATGTTGTGTACGAAATTAAATGTGAGGGTAATAATGACGAAACGTGCGGTATAGTGTATGTTGGAACAACCAGAAGAAATTTAGCTACTAGAATAAACGAACATAAAGCAGACATTGACAAATTAAAATACTCAACAGCTTTAGCCCTACATTGCATTGATAATAAGCACACACCAAATCTAAACGATGTTAAAGTACTAGACGTAGAGCGGAGGGTAAACAGAAGATTTACACTGGAAAGCCTACGAATACAGGAGAGACTTAATACGGCTGTAAACAAAAAAGATGACAAAGACCGAACGAATGCAAATTACACGATTGCAATATTATAATTTAGTCCATCTTCAACTGTGATACCTAGCATTAAGAAAGTTTAAACTGTGATATTTTTTATTAATTTTACATTTATATTTTTGTTTTATGTGTGTGTTTAATTGTACTGTGTGTATTGTTTAAAACCACATTTAAATTAGAAATGGAAATGTAAATACTAATTCAAGATTTTATGTAAGTTAAATTGTTCTTTAAATGTTATTGTATTTTTTTTTTTGATGTTAATGTACTAAATATTATTGCTTTTTATAATTTGTTGTTGCCAGATTTCAATAAAAATAATCCCTGAAGAGGTAGGAAAACAGCCTACGAAACGTCGGAGGAAAATATGAAATAAATCTTTTATTTACATATAGTTAATAATTAGACCTTGAAAGCCTGTTTGGAAATCCCAAAAAACATTAATATAGTAGAAAAAGGTCGATAAATATAAATAAAACGTTAAACAATACAATTTATTGAAAAATATTATTAAGTATGAGATCATTTTACTTTCAATTCAAATAAGGTGCAATTAAAGCTTAAAGTAGCATTTGAATCCTTTTAATATTGATCATTGTTAAACGAAATCATCTTCGTTTTCCTTTCATGAATAACTATCTACAGTAATTGTCGCTTAGAAGCATTTTATAATTTGCACTTTTTTGTGCTTTTAAACGAGAAATGTTTTTATGAGAACTCGTTTATATGCATTTGCTGTGCTTATAAGAAATTTCGCTTATTTTCATCGCATTATGATAAAATAAATTGTGTATGTTGCTTATATGAAATTTGTTAAATGCAGTTTATTAAAATTTCATTATATTTCGGCTTTTTATATATATATATATATATATAAGGAGCATAGGGCTTTTTTAAATAGAAAACTGTAATTACACAAGTTTGGATGCATAAAAGCTTAAAATGCTTATAACCGGTGTGCAAATAAGCGATAAATAAAAATTTGTATTTTTATTAATTGATATACAAGCTTATGGTAAAGAGAAATTAAAAAAGCGAACTGTTCGTGTATGAACGGGAATTCCGGTTCAAAAACCTGATTTGCATGATTTTTCACTTACTCAACATTTTCATAAAATAATATAATATTTAACATCCAATTACAACAAAATTTAAATTTTTCTGCTTTGAGAGATATATTTGTAATTAAATTCACTAATAATAATGTAGTCATAAAGTCCAAATCAAGCTTAATTAAAACAAAAATATTTTTTTTTAAATTAATGATGTCGAAAAGTTTTGTTTGTTTGCATTACAAAAGATATTTGCTTTGCATTTTTGTTGTGTGTTATTGTGGCGATAGGTTGTGCAAATAAAGTACTTTTCACTTATAGTCACATTATTTGGTTGCAGCCAAATCGTGGACTATATCGCCAAAGTGGCTACTAGCCTAATTCACATATTTATTTATTTATTTATTCATTTATTTACGTAATATTAAGCCATTAAGGCCAAAAATCAATATTACAAGTAATTAATGCTTAAGCTACATGTATAAAATATTCATTAATCTATAGTTATAATTCATAATTAAAACTAACAAAATGAAAAATAAAAAATAATAATATACCATCACTTTAGATTAAGGCTCCCCAGCCAAATTAAAATATAAATATCATAATTATCATCCATCCATCAGTAGCTAATCAAGAGTATTTAAGAAGTTTAAAATTTTTAACCGAAAAACATTATTTGAATAAGAAAAAATCCGTAACGAAAATGGCAACAAGTTCCAAAGCATATAACCTAATATAATCAATTTATGTGAATACAGAAAATAAAAAGTCATATATATTACACCGACAGCGGGCTTTTGGTTTTGCATTAGGGTACAGGCTGTATTTTAAAATAGTTCTTAGAACAATAAAATAATCCATCCCTGATATCAAGACAAATTTTTTTTTAATCGAGTGGAGTTGATAACAAATAATAAAACGATTTAATTATTTTTATATGGTTCTGATATATCGATTTTAGCGGGGTAATTCCATTTACTTTTTTAATTCATAGAAAAAATCGTTATAAAACTGGGGAGACTATTTTGAGATAGAATATATGAAACAGCTTTTTTAGTTGGGAATTCTTCAAAACACAATGTTATACTTGTCAAAGTATCACCAGCAGAAATTGTATAATCAGGTGGATATTATCAGTGATGCGAACGCTTGGGACACTAAGCGCGCAAATACATGTGAAAAACAGGCTTGAAAGGGCTAAATTGAGGACAGGTCGGTTTTAGTATATAATCTAGGGATGGGCAATAAATATCGATATATCAAAATATCGATATTTAAAAAAATTATAATCGATATATATCGCCGATATTAAAAATACCCATATATCGATACATCGATGTTTATTTACGACTATCGAATTCGATATTTTTAAGATCTCTTTATAATAAAATTCAACATTTTAACCGTTGCTCAACTGCTTACAATACTGTTGTTTTTTGAACTAATATTAAGAAAATAACGGCGCTTTTCCATTGTACATTTTCATAGATTACATAGTTCAGTTATGTCTCGTTATTTTAAAAGATGACATCAAAAAAATAAGCGCGGAAAAAATATTCTGGAAAGGGTTTATAGAATTATGCAAAGAATCGCCTTAATTATGGCGTATTCGCATCAATAGACTCATGAAAGTTGGATAATATTTTGTTTTTTTTTTTTATTTGAGCATGTTCTTACGAGTATATATTAAAATAAAATATTGCACATATAATCCCAATGTTTTTGTTTTTTTAGATTTCATATGGCGAATAAATATTTTTTTTTTACTTTTTTTTATTTTTTTTTATTTTTTTTATTGTAGAATTCCCTGCCGGTCCCTCGATTTCAAACGAAAACTTTGTTCGCATAACTTAAGCGAATTAAATCGAGGGACAGGCAGCAAATTTGAAATTAAAAGAAACGATAAAAAGTTAGAATGGAATTACATGTAATATGTTTGTACCTATGTAAATATGTATTGATATAGGTATATTAAGTTTTTAAATTTTCGATACATCGATATTTTTAATTAATAAATATCGATACTCTTAAAATATATCGATACGATATATATCGATATATTTTTTTAATTTGCCCATCCCTATCATAATCAAGCCAATTGTTTCAAAAAAGCGTAGAAAGGGCTAAAATATATTTTTTTTACAAAAAAACAGGTACTGGTTTAACTGAAGCTTTAAAAAGCGTTTACACTCTCTTAAAATTTTCAAATGTTAAATAAAATTTTCAGTTCTTAGTCATCCTCGTTTTCATTCCATAAATTAATATCTAAATTATATTTTGACTTCATGTACGTTTTGTTAGAACTACTTTCTAACCATAAATCGCCAAGTACTTTGTAGCTTGAATTCTAACAATATTAATAAGTATCTATAAAGTTGAATTAATTGCACACTCATCCAAACATTTTCCATTCTATCGATGTTTTTCTATTCGCACGTTCTTAAAATTTTAAGACATTTTTCACTATTCGATATAGCAGAAAACAAACATATAGCTGGAGCAAACGCAAGAACGGGCTAAAACCATGATAAAAAAATAAAAATTCTTACACTATACACATCAGCAAAAAAATTGTCAAATAATTATTTTCTTTAAAGTTGTCAAATTTGAAAATAAATTTTTTTTTAAACAAAAAATGCTTATATAAAGCAACTAAAATTCGTAAATTATGGAAGAAGGCCAATCGTTTTTAACCCCTCCTTTGTTTGGAGAAAATCGGTAAAACCGATTGGAAGTTATCTCCTCTTTTCGAGCTGTATCATCTTGAATATGTGTGTATGTGACACCGTTGCTTCCAAACACCTTTATCGATTTTATTTAAGTTGTTTGAATGGTGGCTTTATTTAAAATGTTCTTGTACTAATTAATTCAAAATGCAGAATGAAGCTTCCGTTAACTTATCGCTCACTTTAGGTAAAGAAATAAAATAAAATAAAATCCTACCTTTAGCTATCGGTAAGTTGTGAAAACAGGCTTAAATATGCATATAAACATTCTTTTATTTTACTGTTTCCTTCTATGATTTTTTACTACAACACATTTTTATTTTATTTCAATTTTTTTTATCTGACGAAAATAATTTTCAACTTTTTACAACTTTTGTGATAAATGTCATAAACGATATTTATTTAATTTCGTTTAAAAAAAAAAGAAAAAAAATATTTTGTTTCAAATAAAAAAATCCAGATGGATTAATAAAAATCTTGAATCACAAGTTTTTTTTTATTTTTATGTGAAAAAATAAAAAAGATGGTTTTAAAAGTATTAAAATACCTTTTCACAAAATAATTATATCTATTTTTTTTTTGATGTTTATTAAAATATAATTCTTAACATACTTAAACTAAATAGACAGTTGTTAACAATTATAGGTACAATATATACAATACAATATACAGTCTTTTAGAGTTTATTTTGCTAAAACGATTGGAGTGATATTTCACTGTATCTTCAAAAATGACATAAATGAACAGTCTGGTAGTACTCTGTACCATTTTTATGCCAAGGCGAATTCAAGTTGAATTCGCCTTGTTTTATGCCAATAACAATAGTGCCATCTATTTGTCAATATACATACTTCATTTATATTGTAAATTATCATCTGCTCTTCTTAATCTAATTCGTTTTAGAAAGAAAGAAAAACACCAGGTGTAAGTTGCTATTGTTGATGTAAATGGATTAAGCAGGATGTTTTTACCTAATAATTGAACAGGACAGATGTTATATTTTATTATAAATTAAGTTCTCAAAATTTTCATCAATGTAAAAAAATTAACAACAACAAAAGCAACATGGTTAAGTGGTGTCAACGCATATTTACTGCACAGTGGTTGAAGTCTTTTTAAAAGTTTATTTTATATACGGACAAACATGAAAGTTTCAAAGATTTCACAATTTTTCACAGTATATAAGAACAAATTTCGCAAGTGTACCTATTGCAGACCTATTTTTGAAAAATGCATAGCTAATGTGTATATATTAATAATGCTCCAGCTATGTTTTATATTTCATTACAATCGGTTTGATGGTTTTTAAAAGGCAAAAATTGCCCTCTATCTCCCCTAGCGGTTCTATTTTTGAAAAATTCATAGCTTATGTACCTATCCGTATAAACATGGATCTATCTATGTTAAATTTCATTTAAATATACGAATGTTTCCAAGCTATTTTTTAAACAACAAAAATGTAAGTCGCTCTTTACATTATTTAGTATAGCCGACGGTTGTATTTTCGCCGCCGTCGTATAAATTTTTAAAATTTTGGTCGCCGTCAACGAAATGTTTGACTGGCGTACGCAACGTCTGCAATTTTACATTGGCTTCGAATGGAATATTATGACATTTATAACGTAACGACGTAATCTCTTTTGATAGTTTTCGACATGAGTTACATACACACTTTTTTCTCACTTTTCAAGAATATTTTGTTTCACATGTTTTCGATGGCAGAAGTTCTTACCAAAGTTACACAACGTACAAACTAATATATCAGGACAATAGCGCCACCTATCAGGATTAAACTTAAGAGAAACCTAGCTTCTGACTAAGATAATTTATTGTCCAAGTTTGATGTCAATTGGTCCATCGGTTCTAGAGTTTTAGGAGCACATACATGGCACAAACGTTTTTATATATATACATAGATATAAGAAAAATTAAATTAAATTTGTTTTATACCTATAAAGTATGCCATTTGTGGCACTTTTGAGTGTTTGATGGCCCTGTGGAAATCTCTTTTGGCCCTTTAAGGTCAAAATTTAACTAACTACTTTAACCTTGCAGTCACACGATCAAGTTTTTCTTGATAGTCTTTTACATATACTGTTTGTCAAAATGTACATAAATTGAAATCTGTGACACAGGCTGCACGCAATTTTTAAGCAATTTACGTTCAAGATGTCATCAAGAAAACAATCTATAAGCACAAACTAAAAATTTGCTCACTTAACTTGTAATCAGCTGTTAAATTGAACGTACATTTGGCAAACAAATGGAAACCTAAAACTGAGAGCAATCTCGTGGTCAATTTAAAAAGTGTGAGTGTGTTAGTAAAAAGAGAGAGTGTTTTGCAAATTGAAAGGAATTGAAAGGCAAAACTTGATCGTGTGGCCTCCAAGTTAATCGTTCAATACATTTTTAAACGTAATTTTTGGACTGTTTCGAGCACTTTTATATAAGAAATAGTTTTGATTGTTCAGGGCCAAATAATCAACACAAGCGGTTTGGCCTATGATATGAAAAAACATATAAAGCATGTTTGTATAAAAACTTTCTTGCAGATATCTTGAAGACGTCGGACTGTATATTTTAACAATAATACTTTGAAACTATGAGAATTTTTGGTTTTGTTACTAGGTTTTATTCATTCGAATGAGTGAAAATTAATGCAATTTGCTAGATTGCGTAAATACATTGCATAGTGTGTGCCCAGCATTACAATTGTTTTTATTTAAATGCCCAGCCAGCAAAATAGTCCGACACCTCCAGACATCTGAGAGTATTTTGCTAGCTGGGTACAAACATAAAATTCAAATATATTAAACATTTATTTTGGCCCTATCAAAGTTATTTTTACCCTTTTAAATCGTCAATCTGGCCCAAAACAAAAAAAAACTCAAAATGCATCACTGGGCTGCACTATGGGTTAAATGACCGGTTTTTGAGGTAATAAATCACAGGAAGCTGCTGCCTTAACCACGCCCACTTTTTAGTAGTTATATTGTTTCCCATGTTAAAGGTCACCTGAAATGAAAATAATTTCACCATTTCTTTATGTTGCTTACTAAAATTATAGAAAAAAAAACTTACTTCCTGATTGTAGAACGCGAGCGCAAAAGTGACTCAATTAAGTTACATTTAAGACAAAACCAAATTTTGAAATATTGTTTTCGTTTTAAATGTAAGTTAATCTAGACACTTTTAAGCTCGCGTTCTTCAAACAGGCAGTTAGTTAATTCACCCATTGCCACATCAACTTTCAGTGACAGGAAAAATAAGCTTAGCAGTGGGTGGGCTAAAGTCATGAGTTTCCACCTGATTTTAATTTTTTATTTTTGGTTATTTCAACATGTTTAGTACAAAATGCCTTTATCTCTTTTTTTTTGAAAAAGTTTACTCTAAAAATGGAGTTTTTGCCTCAAACCAGTCATTTGGGCCTAAGTGGGCTGAAGCGATTTGGCTTATTTTTTTTATTCGATTCGAAATTTTCAGGAGATGGTTTGAAAAGAAAAAAAAAATCCTTGCAAAACTCGGAAAATTCAAGTTTTTATGAAAAAATTTTAGGAGAAACTTGAAGAACTAATCACACTACCTCCTTTTCACTTCTAATTAGTAAATTTCTTCCGAGCAAAGTCGTTTGATCATATTGTTTGATAAAAAATCAATAAGAATTACAACCCAATTTTTTCTTACAGGCTGTTCATCGATTTCGAACAATAACGTTCGCATAGAAAATTACATTTAAACCAAAAAAACAAGTTTAAGAATTTTGTTTTTGTTTTAAATATAATTTCTATAAATTTTAGAATATTGTATTTGTTTTAAATATAATTTTCTACGCGAACGTTGACGTTCGAAATCGTTAAACAGGCAGTTAATGTTTAAAAACCCATATTTTAAGAACTAGGTAACTTAGTGATAAGTAAATTTCATTTTTAAATACACTGATTTGTCAGCTTTGATTCTGCATTTAATTTATTTTTTAAATTTAAACGTTTTTTTAGCCGGTAGGTTGGCCTCTTATTTATATTTTCATAAAAAATTTTAATGCTCAATGCTTCTTACAGCATTTACGTACTTTATTGCGGTTACAGGTCTATTTCAAAACACTGGATGACTTCAAAAATGCAGTGCTGCAAAATATCACTGATCATAAATGCGTTGACAAAGAATCACAAATAAGCAATGCAAAAATTTCGCATCCGTTGAACAGTGAATACGTTCAGCATGCAATAATAAACTCAATGCTTTGTTTACAAAAAAGTTGTCCAGTCTTTAATTTGATGCCATTGATTGTTGCGTTTATGAAATCAGCCACTGTCTGGCTTTTGTTGTTTTAATAACGTTTACAATTTTTAAATAACATTTAAATATGTAAATATTCACTCTGATAACTCTTGCCTTGTTTGTGGTGTGTCTACAATTTTAAAACAAGTATCCCAAGAAAGTTGACCAAACAAATTTTGGAATATTATATATTTAATTCTGGGTACTAAGCCAGATTTGTCAATAAGCCATAGAATCCAAATGTATTTTATGCTACGTGTTTTTTACAATTAACTCAATTTGGAATGGGCATGGAGGAGTATTTGTCATTCGTTAAGTCATTTGAATGGAGAGATCCAATTGATCATATGACTGATTGCTATTTCTGCAAGGCAGAAAAATTTATAATGTTTTTTATCCCAATATAAAATTAATTGCTTCCCAGTCGTGTAATACAAACTCAACTTCTTCAACCCCTCGCTTTCAAACTTCGATTTTCTGCCTTTCAATTTCTCTTTCGTAAAAGGAGGCTTATAAAACAATTTTGCATGCTACACCACAATTTTGTGGGCTACACTTGCAGTGAAGTCTGTAATGCAGTTTAAAATTTAATACGAATAATAGAAAAGAAGGCATAAAATAAAAATACAAATGCAATTGGAATTTTAAAAAATTTTGCAACAAAACTTTGCACATCTAGAAGACGATTGTACAAAAACTTGTACATTTTATCGTATCGGAATTTACTTTAGAAACTTTGGGATTTTTTTAAACTAATTTAGTCTGTATATGTCTTAACATATCCAAAGATTTAAATACAAACAATAAAAAAAATGCGCAAAATATGTACATTTCATAAAATAACAAGGTATGTAACAAAAACATACCTACATTACACAGTTTGACATTTAAAAAATTTATAAAATCGAAACAAAATGCACATTATTTATTTTTTTGTAAATTTTGTCGTAATTAGAGTTTAATACTAAATTTTGAATGGAATAGATTGCAACTTAAAATAACTAGGAATAGTACCAAAGAGCCACAACTTTAACCCTCTAGTGCATATGACCGTCTACAGACGGGCATAGTTTAAAAGCCCATAACATTCAAATATAAAAGCTGATAGTTTGATTTTAAAAAAATATGATCTAGTTGCCTACTTTATTTCATTTTTTGTGTACACATCAACTCTGCATCTCATTGCGTTTGCAAAAATTTTTCAGTTGTGTGACAAATAACGGATAAAAGTTAAAAAAATATATTTTTCTCAGAAGGTGATTTTTGTGTAAATATTTAAACAGTGACTAATTGAAATATTCGATTGGAAATTTTTTTGGTAAGTAGTTTGAAGTTTTTTGAAGTGAAATAAAGTGTTAGACAATGCATTTTTATGTTTACAAGGCCTACCAACGCTTGACCACCCCAACCGTCTGTAGGCGGGTGTATGCAGTGCGTTAAAAAAAAATTATCAGTTATTTCAAATTGAATTATTGAAATGATGTGAATGTTATATACTTTTTTCAATAGAATAATGTCGCGTTGGGAGCGTAAACGCAAGTATGACATAACAAAGATGGCAGACGACGAGTTTCATGATTTTATGGACTTCTGCGAAGATAGCGATGAAGAAGTGGGAGGGGATGATTTTGACAGTGTTGATAACGTCGATGATCCTGATTATGTGCTTCCAAATGAAAGTGACTTTTTTCCTCAAGAAGCAGTATCGTGTAGCATAAATGTGTCGGACCTTGACCTTTCTTTAGCAACATCTGCTCCTCCTCCTTCGGAAATTGGTAACATATCTGAATCTGCAAATTCTTTTACCGTTGAGACGGCTACTTTTGAAGCTTCTGCAGGTAAGCAGAATAATGTCGCAGAAGAAATTAGTATTCCATTTGCCAGTCGTTTGCGGAAAAAAGCACGAATGGCTTCAGTTGACGATTTACAGGGAGAACCAGAACAGTCCTCATTAGGTCACTTCCAAGGTAATATTGCACAGCTTCGTAATAATATGGCTGAACTTCAAAAGTTGATCTGGCGAAAAAAGAACATTCAAATTCATGTCAGAGAATTGGCTTTTCAGAACCCGGACAAGAATGAGTTTTCTAATTTAAAAACACCGTACGATTGTTTTGCATACTTTGTCGATGAAGACTTGTTAGAACTAATTTCTTCAGAAAGCAATCTTTATGCACGACAGAAAAAAATTAACTCGACATTCTTCTGCAAATCACAAGATATAAGAAAGTACATAGGTATTCTAATGTTCATGTCTGTGTATCGTTACCCGAATGTGCGATCTTTTTGGGGTAGACATTCCTTTGAACTTATACGAAATGCCATGACCGTAAATCGGTTTGAAGAAATTCGAAGCCACATACATTTTGCTGACAGTTCTAAACGCCCATCTAGAGATGACGCTGAATACGACATTTTATACCTTATCCGTCCTCCACCACTGGCCATCTTTTCAGGACAAAAGTAAGAAACGGCAATGTCGCAACAAGCCCTGTAAATCTGACACTCAAGTATATTGTGAAAAATGTGGAATACCGTTGTGTATGTCCATCAAAAAATCTTGCTTCAAGGACTTTCATACTTTATAAAAAACCAGTACTTCATCATACTTCTGTATAAATATAATTACATGTTTTAATTCTCTTTTAAAATCGTGATATTTTTAAGCTTGTGGCCCAACAGGTAGAATTTGTTAGGAGACAAAAATCCCTGTCTACAGTTTTAAATACAAGAGTCATACAGCGACTAAAGATTTTTTATTTTAAGTGCAAAAATCTCATTTAGTCTTTAAGAAAATTATCTGCCGATGATTCGCCTGCTCAATATTACAAGCTTGTAAGTGAAATAGCAAAAAAAAAAAAAAACGGAGAAAATCAAGCCTATCATTATTTTAATTTTATTCTGCCCTAAAACATTACTAAGGGTGTGTGTGAAACGGTAGCAAAGTACTCATGGAAGTATCATTTTTACACTGTTGACACGTTGAATAAAATTTCCCGAGCCCTGTGGCCTAATATAAATTTTGACAATTGCGTAGACATTTTTGACAATTTTAATTCACTATAGAACTTTTTCTAATGTAAACAAATAAAATTTTGTCGTTGTCAAAGGAAAAACAAGTAAAGAAGTATAGTCGGTTAAGTCCGGCCATATTATACCATACACCACAGAATTAAAAAATAAATTTTCGAGAGTATACCCTTCTTGTGAAATTTATGTAAAAGTTCTTTGTCAAATATTATTTAGATATCCTCATCTACATTAAGGAGATTCGTTAGCCTTTAAGTGATTTTACTCTTAGGATGGGGGTTTATATGGGATCAATGGCTAATGTTGGACCAACCCGCACACCATTTTGTCATGATATATCAGCAATCGTAAAAGTATTTGTTGCTGATTTTTAATTTAATACCTAAATTTATAAGAAGGTTATGGAACTAAAAGCTATTTTTGGACGTAGTATTTATAGCTATGGTCAAATTTGATAAGATGGTTAAGATTTCAATCAAATAAGTTTGGACCAAATTTAATCAAACTACTAACATAATAAGATGATTAATGGGCACAAATACTTTGTTCCGAAAAATAAACTTCTATGGGGGCTATGTGAAATAATGGAGCGATTCTCACCCTTTTAAATAGTACTTTGAGCACAAGGCTTACATGGGCAGCCAGCAGGCTGGAAGGACATAGTTGGATCAACTCAGAGAGTGATTCTACGTTGATCGGTATACTTAAAGGTGGGCTTAGGACTAATATTTTAAGGGGTTACAAACATCAGCAAAAACCTATAATACCCTCACTAATATTTGGTGTGTGTATAAAAGGTACCGAAAAAAGAATAGGAGTTTTTGATTGACCAAGAGTACTAACTCTACGTCTCCACCTAACATTAATAACTAATACATAGCAAATCATTTTTATAAAGATATTGTAAACTAAAATCTGAAGAGGACAAACAAATTTATTTTTCAACACTTAAAAGCCTTTAGGTAAAACTTATATTTTTGAGTTATGACAATGTTGCAGCAAATGAGCGATAATGGTTTATTTTTAATTATTAAAAATTGTTATATATAAAAAACCGAGGTTGTTTCCTTAATTCCTAAATGCTGGCTAAAGACATGACTTTTTAAATTCATGTTACCAGTGAATATTTGTTTAGGAGTAAGGAAAAATAATATTGCTATTAGAATATAATTAAATAACTTTTATTTTTTCGAATACATTAGCGACCCACGCTTAAGTACACCTTTATTAGTGAATGCATGTATTATGCCTTTATATATTTCAACTTAGTGTTACCGCCACGCCAACCTCTCGAGAGTTTTTTTTGGCAAAACAAAAAAAAAATGTTAACAGCTAATATAGAAAATGGCAAGGACATTTCTGTCATATCCTTAAAATTTGACATATGTCATTAGCCATTTTTAAAGCTTGATTTTCCTCTCTGGGGGATGCAAAAAGCTTTAATGCAAATACAACTCTAACTAGGTATAATAAAATAAATTCATTAAAGCTTTTCTTTTTAGCTAATTCAACGAACGGCTGTATTAAAAACTTTTCCAGTCTTCTTCTGGTAATAGAAAACTATTGACAAATGTACTTAAATTAAATCGGACAACGAAATGTAAAAAAAATAATCACAAAAAAGAAAAAAAATTAAGAAAATATTTAAACAAAAATATTGGCTTAAAAAGTAATAAGCAAATAAAATTTAACTTAACTAAAACGGATTTTATGAAATACCTACTTGAATAAAAAATAAAGTATGCAATTAAATATTTTAAGTACTATATAAAAAATAATTTTTATAATATAAAAATAATATACAACATATACATACATACAATTAAATTGTATATTGTGTGTATTTTTAGAGAAAAGTCTTTTTTAAAAAAAAAAAAAATATAAAAAGAAACCGTTTTCTTTTATGGCAAAATTTCGGAAAAAATAGTAAAAGGATTTAAAAAATTGATTCCCTGATATTTGTGCGTTTGTGTAAAATAAAAAATTAAAAAAAATCTTTAATATATATGTGTGTATACAGTTGTGGTATTAAGGATATTACTTGTTGTTTTAAATTTCTAGTTGTTGTTGTGAAAAACTCATTTCCAGCTTCCTTGTAAAAAATAAAGGGGTTCCAACAGAAGCAGCAAATGGATACATGAAATCTCATTTAATTTTAATCAAAATAATTGATATTAATTCAGCTTTTGATAATTGACTACTTACATACATACCTATTTTTACCCAAAAATACATATGTATGTATACCATTTAAAAACAAAAAAATTAAATGTACTTTATATAAACTTGTGTATGCATGCATGGCACACAGGTTAATTTTATTTAAATAATTTGTATGATTGTGTGTATGCATTTCTTGTGCACCTTTCTTTTTCACCAACGAATAACAACGATAGCACGCATAATTAACAATACAGCAGCACAAAATTTTAAATTCACAAAAGCATATGTATGTTATGGGGCTTCACAAAATTTTTTTTTTTGTGTAGGTATTTTTTTTTTTTTTTTTTTTTTTTTTTTTGGAGTGCTCTCCCATAATATTAGCTCCATATTTGCAAAATACGAAAACAAAAATTTCCCATGTAATTTATATGCAAAAACTGAAAATCGTTGAGCGTAGAATCAAAATAAGGATCTGATCTTGTGGGACAGATTTTTTTAATTTAACTAGAAAATTTTGCAGAGATAGAGCCACAAAAGTTCTTTTTAAAACCCCCTAATGTGCTATATGCATATTTATAAACAATACAACATTACAAGCAATTTTGGAAGATACGATATTGTTTTTAAGAAAACTGTAGTACATAGCTATGTACGTACATCTTAAATGTAAAAAAACGTCATCAATTTTCATATATTGACAGGAGACGTAAAAAATTTTGTAAAATCGAAAATATTTGAAATACAAAAATATTTTATATATAAGCTAAAAAAGCGATGACCGATCAATTTTTGAAGAAAAAAAAAATTTTAATATTAAATTTTTTTTACTATTCCTTTTTAAATGATGTGTGTTACGTTATTTTGATTTGTAACTTTTGGAAACAAAAGACGTATGTATCATCAATGAAATTATGTTTGTATTTATAGTGAAACGAACTTTAAAACATGAAATAATTAAGAAATTTTGTCAAATTACATGTTCAATAAATATTAAGAGACACCAGGCAATCATAACTGCAATACTTCGTTAAAACAATGAATTTTAATTGGGTTAAATGTATCAACAAAAATAATAATCACACAAAAAATAACATCATTAGGTTTGCGTCTACATGGTCAATCAAACTTTCTATCCTGATGCAGGGCGGGACTATATTGTAGAGCATAGAGTTATTATAACATATTATTAGATATATCGACACCTAAAATGCATAAGGACACTTTTTATTTTTTACAGGTGAAGCAAGCACTTTATAAAATCAATAAAAATAGTCGTCATTTTTGATCGCAGGGATCTAAATTTTTTTTGTGAACATGAAGCTTAATAATGCGAACAAAAATCATCTAATTCGATTTTTTTTTGTTACGCACTTTTGCATTTTAGGTGACGATATGTATTATATTATATTATGTATAATATGTTATTTTCGTTTATTTTAATTATAATAAGTAGTGGTTTAAACTAAAAAAGGTACTTCATTGAATTTTCATTAAAACAGCAAACAAATAAATATATATACATATATATTCTATATATATATATATATATATATATACACATATACATATATATATATATATGTATGTATGTATATACTTTTATACATATAATTTTTTTAAAAAAGATGTGCATATATCGCATCTCCAGTGCAATATCGACATAATTGCAATTTTCTTAAATGTTGAGCAATCACGATCAAATATATCAATTCTGTAGGCCTATTTTAAGGCATAATTGTATTTTGTATACAGAAGAACACTTTGAGTATGATTCCTCTACATTAAGAAAAATCATAAAAAAAACTATGATTCTGATAAAAACAAAGACTTAAGGTCCTGAATATATTGCCATTTCTTTTTGGACATTCTACACCTATTACAGTTTACAGCTCAAATCTAGTTCAGTTGAAATTTTGCAGATTTGTAATTCTGTTTACATTTGTATGCAATCAACTTTACAACTGCATCACTTGCAGTTGTACAATTAAGTTAAGTTTCAACTTAAATGAGTTAAGTTGTAAACCGTAAAATCGGAATAACAGTACTTTTTGACAGTCATCCTTAATATAGCTTTAATTTATGAATATAGTGTGCTCATACGCCAAAGCACGAATTATATTTACAGTAGGGTCTATAATTTAATAAACTGAAAAATGGAGAAAACGTTTCAGTACAGAGTTAAACTTTTTACCAAATATTTTGAGGTATACCCAGCTCTCATTTATTTGAAACAGAAAAATCAATTCTAGCTGTGTAAAAAATGCTCTGCTAATTCAATTTCGATTTTTTTGATGACTTAATCTTTGTTTACAGAAGCACTCACAATTAAAAGACACCAGCAGAATGACCCAATATAGTTTTCGTCATCATTCTACTTTGAAAATTTTATGTATTTAACTAAATAATTTTAACAAAAAGAATTCGGGAATTTTTCTTTTTCTTATAAATTATTTTAAACACGAAAATAAAAAAATTTATGTTTTTCTTCTTGCAGTCTTTTATGGATTCAATATTGAACAATGTTATTTTCTTTTTAAATTAATATGAAATATTGATAATTTAAAAAAAAGACCATGCATTTGCAGAAATTTACTATGACTTCCAATTAACATTGCACCATGTTAATTTAACATTGATATTTATTTCTGTGTGTAGACGCTTATCTGATGATGTGGCCCATTTAGGTAACATTTAAGATATTTTCTTTACTATCGCTTTACGATCTCCCGAAAGAAATATCTTACGCTATAAGAGTTCGATTATTGCTTGTTGTAAAATTTTTGTATTCTTTTGTTTGCTGGGAATACTTTCTTCATATACATATATATATATGTATGTACCCAGCTATCATTTTCAATCGTCTAGGAGTCTACTGGGAATCTCATGACGAGTGTTTTTGATCGTCGACGAGCTCATTTTTTAATTGTAGACGATTCCTCGCACGGGAGAAACTGTTACACGTGCTGATTCGTATGAGAGATTCTTCCATAACACAGCAAACGACTCTTATATTAATCCTAAAGGGAATCGTTTACGATGTATGTAGAGATTATCTAACGAGTCTTTCAAAAATCATGCCAAGAGTCGTATGAGACTCATAAAGGGATTATTTTACAACTCGTGAAATGCTCAGCCGTATAACTGAGCTACCTAAATAAGGGCATCAAGCGTGTTTTTCATGTCAAAACTTATAATTTTCATACGATTTATATCAAACAAACCTTAAGGTCGGGAAATCAACACCATCCTGCCGGAAAATCTTATTTTACAGATCCTTAGGTCGGTTTGTTTTATTGAAATTGTATTGGCAATAGAATTTTCATATTTCAAAAACGCTCTTATTTAGGTAGCTCAGTAATTCTTATATGACTCTTACAGGGAGTCTCAAAAGGCTCATTCCAAGATTAAAAGACGAGCGTGTCAAAAATTTAAAAAAAAAATTTAAAATAAAAAAAATTAGATGTTTTTGTTTTTGTAACTCGTCAGATAATCATCAGAAGACTCTTTTAGGAGTTGTATATTGAACATAGTCGTCTAACAAACAGCCTATGCTAGCTGGGTATGTACACATCGAACTAATTTTGAAATGATTTTAATCCCCGTTATCTTTTTTGTTGTCGTTGTTGGTATTATTGAATATTTTGGTGTTTCTTTAACTCAGGTCCTTGAGTAACATTAAATAAACACATATACATATGTATTTTTGTGCCAAAGTCAAAGCTCTTTTTTAGAAGTTGGTGTAAATAATAATCATTTTAACAACACACAACAATAACAAATATGGCATTTAAAAGTAAAAGAATGAAAAACAAAACCGTTATAACAGTAACAGTAAGTACCTATATGAGAGAGAACAAATTATAAAAAACTTCCGTTAGCTGAGTATACTTTTAACAAATACAAAAGAGCATAAAAACTTCCGTTAGCTGAGTAAACTTCCGCATGTTTTTTTTAAAGCTTTAATAAAACAAACATAAAAAAGCGCGCCTTAATAAAAAATAACAGTAACTATTTTGCCAGTTAGTGCTTTTACTGTTTATACTACTCAATACATATAAAATTTCTCTATTACTGTTGTTGTTGTTTGTTCTTAATTAACAGGAATTTTCGTAAAAACAAAAACAAACAATGCCGCTAAATTGGAAAGAAAAGGTTGTGATTTAAAACAAATAACATAAAAAAGCAAAACAAACATAGAAATGTTTTATTAGTCCTTCTGGGCTAATAATTACATGAAAAAAGAAGCTGTAACACCAATTTAATAAACAACAGTTAACCAGCAGCAATAAATAAAAAAAAATTACAAAAACAACTAAAAATAAAGAAAGCGATATGTCCGAAACAAAGCTAAATAATTGCAATAACATTGAGAACGGTGTGTCGACTATAACATCAATCAAAAAAAATAAAGATGAAAATAATGAGTCCTCGGAAGGACCGACCGTAACGTTACCACACACCGTTTTAAATAATTTATTTACAACATTTTACGTCAATCAAAGGCGTGAAGCTTTAAAATGGTTCCTTCTAGCATATATTTGCTTTAGTGTATACACTCTGGACATACCGAGCGAACAAGTGATACAGTACAGAAGTAAGTAAAAAATATATAAAAAAAATTTACATAAACTTCATTTAATATAGGCTTTTAAAAAAATAAAGTTTTAATTAGAAACAAAGTTACGTCTAGACTCCTTTTCCAAATTTAAAATATCTGTTTATAAGAAGAAACTGTTAACTTTCTGGCAAAAATTCAAAAGTCTACAATATTTGTCCATAAATGTCTTAAGTATTCTTTTAAGAAAAAAGGGGAAATTGTTGAAATTTAAAAAGTGGTTTTATCAAACAAATAAAAATAAGAAAATATTTATAAAATCTGACAATTTGTACAAAACAAAGAAAAAAAGGAAAAACTTATGTTAATTCGCTAGTATTTAGAAAACCTACCTAACTCAGACTCTGGTCTGCAGAGTGTCCAGATTATTTGTTTCCCCCCAGATTTAGGAGGTTTTATTTCATTTAGGGTGAGGTGTTCATTGAAAAATACGTGTCCCAACTTTAATCTAACACCTGAAATGATCAAACTTTTTTTTTTCTGTGTACAAAGTTCATGAAAATGATTTGCCAACACTCATTATTTTTGCAGAAACTTTATTCCAATATTTAAAAAACGCAAATTTCTACGAACTCTATTTTGATTTATATATGTATGTATATACATATGATACAGTCTTTTATAAACGCATAAATGGTTTTTTTTAACACATTTTATTAAAAAAATATTTAGGAAACTTGAAAAAATATTTTTGGGGGAATTTCAGTAAAATGTTAAGTAAGCATTTTACGATTTTTGCTTTATTTAGGTATTGATATTATAACGCAAATTAAAACTGAGTCAAGTTAAATTAACTGAAAAGGAATTATTATCTAAACTTTTAAGAAAAAAAGATTACCTGGCAACACTGCTGGTCTGTTTTACTACAACGGGCCCAAGGCGTATTCAACTACAGGTGGTGACGGAACTACAACAATCCAAAAAACAACAGAAACAATATAGGGTTTTTTGCATTGCATTGTTAGTGTTTACGGTCCAAAATTTCAACCATTCTTAACAAAACACTAACAAATCAAAACAAATTGGCTCGAACTTTCAAAATCAGATGGCGTTTCGACACCACCTGTAGTTGAATTCGCCTTGAACGGGCCAAAGGTCTACGTTACTATTGCTCGGAAAATTAAGTTAGAATACAATACCGAAATTAGAGATTTTATTTCGAAAGTGGGGATAATTAATTTTATTTGGAGATTGGGGATTTTGTTAGGGGATAATTTTTTAATTTGAGTGTAAACTAGCCATAACTAAGTATTTAATGAGGATTTTTGGAGATAAAATAAAGGATAGTTTTTGTGAAAAAAAATTTAAAACTTGGGAATAAAATTTAAAAGACATCTGACAACCCTTTTGTAACATATGATACATTATTCGCGAAGCGGACATAAAAAAAATATTTTTCCGAAATACCTTTATATTTGGCATAATTATACCTCTAGTAGATATGAATATGTGTGACATATATTTTCTTGTATGATGTTTATTTGTCGAGTTATGGGGTGCTAAAACGTTGCCGTTTTAAAAATTGTTTATAAATTATTGTTTCGAATTAGAAACAAGTAAAATAAAAAATTCAAGATCTTATAGGAAATCGTTTGATCTTTTCAAAAAATGTAGAAAAATAATTTTTCATCTGCGGAACAGAAAATGACCAATTTAAATTAAAAATGTTCAAACTTCAACATATTTTTTTCTTTTATGTGTTACCAAAATTAGCCCATGGTGTCCTCATTATAATGTAAAAGTTTAAGAATGGAATCTTCATAAGTTTAAGTGCTATGCAAATTTCTTTACACGAGTGACGCGCTTCAAAACGGGAAGTAATCATTTTAATTCCCGATTATCTAACATAGACCCATTTATTAATTATCTTAAAATCCGGCATATCCCACGTTTTGAAGTGGGAAGAGCATTTGCTTAAAGGATACGTAAATCACTGTCCATGATTGTCGCGCTGCGAAGCCGAAGTGACCATTTCCAAAAAAAAAAATTTTCTAGCCCAATTTTTTTTTTTTTTAACTAAATAAGCCTACGGTGTGCTTATTATACTGTAAAGGTTTTGAAATGGAATATCCAATGATACGGATCTTAGATAACAATAAAAGCGTTATACATATATTGGCTTTGTCGTGATGATGCTACAAAAATTACACTATGTAAAAAAATCGAAAAAAATTCAAGACACTTTGGTAAGACCGGGTGCAGGTTGAGGGCATACGAGTACTTAAGTATATAATTTTGGCATTTTTAGAACATTGTGGAATAAAAAATTTTTAAATTAGGTTTTCTGCACCGGTTTGGAAGATTTAAACGGTGTTCAATAAAGAAGGAATTAGGCTTTATAAATACATTTAAGCAATTTTAGGTTGAGCAACATTCCAAAGATATACGAGTGCGGATCAATAACAGGTGGTAATTGATGGGAGCAGTGTTGCATTTCATATAACGACGAGGGAAGTTCGAAAAGTCACGGACTTATTGATCCGCCCCCGTATTATCGAAAAAATCAAAAAAAAAAAATGTTTACAATTTTTCTGCCAACTACTTTTTTTATTTTCTTAAAAGTTCAATTTATGTGAAATCAAATAAAACAATACATGAAAATCTGTTTTAAATTGGCCAAGTAATTTTTTTTATGCAGAGTATATTGGCCCAGATTGTCTGGGAAAAATGTAAATGACCGTGCAGGCAATGAATTTTATTTTAATTTTAACACATAATTGCTAACTTACCCATATTATTATCAACAGCAACCATCTAATGGTTAAATAAATCCCCCATTAAGAAGCCACACCCTTATTATGGTTGCCTCCAAACTTGTAAGGATTAAGTATGACAATAATTTGTTTACCACTAAGGCTGGGTTTTTTAGATCTCAGTAGTTAATCTGAAAAAAGATTTGTGCTGCCATTACCAAGTTTGTATAACAAATTTTGACGGAACAGCTTAGTTTTGCTTTAAATATTGGCCATTTAATGAAATAATAAAAAAAAAATCCGAGTTTCAGAGAACGTTAAACCAAGTTTTAACTTAATCCACATCTCAAAAACCCGGCCTAATTATTGTTTGGTTTTCAATTAACAATAGTATTTTCCTGTTTTTCAAGAGCAACAATAGCTAAAAAAAACATGTTATAACAATGGTTAAGCATATTTTTGTTATTATTAACCATAACATGTTCGTAGACAAAAATAACTAGGTGTGGCTTCTTGATGGGGGATTAATTTAACCATATTATAACCATAATGGCCCATAAAAAAAATAAAGTCGACTTTTTCTAAAGTATACTTTAGAACAATGGTGCATTTAAAGCTGTTGAAAACAAGCTCACTTTCGAACATCTAAAAAGAAAAGAACAATATTATTGTCAAATTGCTTATAGTTATCCTTATCGGTTTGGGATTGAAGTTCAGAAAAATGGGTTCAGTAAGAAAAGAGCTATGAATCCAAAAGTGGAGCCACCACCGTAAGAAATTTACTATTGTGTGTATAGGACTAGAAATCATACAGTGAAAATTTTGTGAAGATCGGTCCATAATTTACCATATGCCCCATATAAAGCCTACTTTCGGAAACCCGTTTAGTACGGGTCTATCACTACTGTATTGTAATTTGTTCTAACTTAGATTTTCTTATGATGATTGATTCATAATTTACCACGGGTCCAATATAAATTCCTCTCCAGCAAATCAATTTAGTTCGGCTCAAAATGTTACGAATCATGATATTTTACCCAAATTATTTCAAATTTAGTTTTATATGACTAGTAAAAAAGCATAAAACTTTCTGATTGTCTGTCATCAATTTAACATAGGGGGGATTTCCTATCAAAAGACCCAATTTTTGACATCGATGTCTTCCGATTTGGATGAAATTTGCACCAAGGTTAGTCCTATTGAATAGTAGTTTAGACACAAATTTTCAAGATCGGTCAAAAAGTTTCTGAGTTAGAGGAGGTCAAAATTTGACATTTTGGCCAAGCAGGTGTTCTTTCTCATCCATATAACTTATTATCTATTGGTGTTAACAAAATTTGTCCCAAACAAATTAAATAGCTATTTCTTCAATCGATCTTGTTGAAAATTTGTGTCTAAACTACTATCCAATAGCGATCTCAAAAGTTGGGTCACTTGACATAAAATTCCCCATAGATGAAACCGCAACCAAATTTAAAACTGACGTCCGTTTTTATAACAGTCGTCAAATAGTGTTATTGTTGAAAACTGTTGACAACGGAAATATAATTTCTTGTTTTAAAATCTTTCGTGTTTCAAGCAAAAAAAAAACGATATGAACTTGAAGCTAAGATAGTATCAAGGGGAATTTGACAACTAATATCCAGCCCTTAATTAACACAATGTTCAATTAGTATTATTTCGAAATTCTGCTAAGAAGTTTCCTGCAAAGCGAAAACCGCAGTTTTTTTTGTTGCGAATTGTTAAAGGTTTTCTATTTATATCGTTTGTATAAGAAATAGTCTTTCACTATTACTGAAAATTTTCGAGAAAGAAAGAAACATTTTACAAGTTTCCAGCAATGAGAAAAGTCAGATAAAATTGAAATATATTTGTTTTACTTATTTTATATAAAACAATACAAATCCAGAACATTTAATTAAATACCAATCTATTTAACGTTTATTATTAAAAAACTAATTTACCGAAAACAAAGCTCTAAAATACTGTACAGAACAGATGTCTAATATTCTAATGGCGTATTTATGCATAAAAGTGGAAGTACATAATACGCGTTAGTTCGTCGATGGTTAACGTGCGTTTAAAAACTTTAGCGCGTGAAAAATGGCAAGTTACACAACGCGCGTTAAAAAAGCCTTTTCTTTTAGCTGGTTTTTTTTTTGTTTGTCTTCAGCTCTTTTTTATACGATACTGTATGTTTTTAAAACTCTTCAATAAGTTTTTCCTCCATGATTCACAAAATTGTTAAATTATTCTTTTTTGTTGTCAGCTGATTACTTAACGAAAATACACATCGCGTTAAAAAGTTCAAAATTAACCAACCTTTTACGCGTCAAAAAGTTTTTTGTGTAACTTGTTCTATGAAAAAAATTCTAGTTTAACTTTTTTTGACAGAAGGCTACAGAGCGCACGAGCACTATTGGCTGTTATGTATTTCTACCTTAAATGTTGAGTTTTCTGCCTTTGCCCATTACTAAAACAGCTGTAATGGTTATTGTTTACGAAAGACAAATAGTTTTTAAGTTTCTGCTTGTATGTACTTAGTACAAAATATGTTGGCAACTTTTTGTGTCAGATATAAAGTCATTAGTGTGGAAAAAGAGAAATTTTAAATAAGAAATCTGATACGAAAAAATTCAATTTGATAGTTATTTAAATTTTTTCTGGAAATTCAGAAGAAGAATTAATTGTCTTTCGTTAGACTGTGTTCGCAACATGAAAGTCTCTCACCAATAAAGTTGACTTTCTGAAAGAAAACTTTCATAGTGTGAACCCAGAATTAACGACAAACAGGCAGTAAGCCAATACCCAGTAAATTAAAAAATCATGAAATTGATTTAATATTAAACAAATGAATTGTAATATTTGCGAATATATGTATAATATATTGTTTATCCATAATTTTAGCATGTTACATTATATTGGATGTAATAGCAGTTAGTAGTTGGTTACTAATGTTTGCGGCCAGCAAATATGAAAGATTCAAATTGAAAAGGCCATTTTATATAGCAATATCAATAAGCAGTGCCCCAGTAGTAATATGGACATGTTTTATAATACATTTTGTAACATACTCATTCGTCCAGCAAGTAACAATATCCGCAAGGTTGGTTGTAATTGGTAATTTATGTATAAAAATCTCAAATTATAATTTAATATTTTTGTTTTCGTTATTTTGCTTATTCTCCATAAACTCTTATTTGTAATACATAGAGAACTCTTAGGATGGGCCATTTTATTTAATTTTCTGGTACCAGTCAGTTTACCCGTTCCTTTATACTACACAGGATGTTTTATGTGTTTTACAACATTTTTTGGCTATTATGCCCTCATCTATTTGTCGTCACGTGATGATCCAATGTTCAACGAAATGGTAATGTACAACTTTATTTCTACTTATCCAAAAAAAAAAAAAAAATTCCGTGCTTGTTTTCATTAAATTCAAAATGATTTAAATTAATTTATGTGTTAAAGTTGCTGGCAAACATGGTTTTGGTTTCGGCCGCTTTAATGATTGGTTTGTTGTACTATGACATGAATGCTGCCAAACAACGGCGTGCATTTTTAGAGGCCAAAAAGAGTCTAGAGGTGAAAATGATTATTGAAGATCAATCGGCGGAACAAGAACGTTTATTATTGTCAGTATTGCCAAAACATGTGGCCGAAAAAATGAGACAGGATCTGGGCTCTACAAGTTCAGAGCCATTTAAAAAAATCTACATGAGTCGTCATGAGAATGTCAGGTAAATAATTCCAAAATTCTAAATTTGAAATTAATATTTATGGTTTTGGGTACTTTAGTATTTTGTATGCTGATATAGTGGGTTTCACCGCCATTTCATCTACGTACAGTGCACAGGATTTGGTTAAGATGTTAAATGAGCTATTTGCCCGTTTCGATAGACTAGCGGAGGTAAAATTAATTACATATAAAACTTTATTTATAAGTTTACCAATTTACACTGTAGTATGTCTTTGTAAAAGTGAAACGTATACGAAAAAAATTGATTGGTTTTTTTTTTGTTTTATTTTACATTTGCTTATTTAATATTTATGTGGTTGACTCTGCCTGATTGTTTCGTTCGTTTTATTGCGATTTGATTAACCTTTACGCTTATTTATTTATTTACTAGTCCTTTTTGTACATGTGTATTTGTTTCTGGTACTTGTATAAACACAAATTTTATTTTCCAATCTTTACGGTTATGATTAACGTAACCAACGTTTTAAGCAATGCCAGGATACGCATGGGGTATTTTAAACTATTGTGCCTATTCGCTTAATCGTATAAGATATAAAACTTTAACATGGCTAAACCTTTTAAAAGTCCACCATTGAAAGGATTTTCTCAATGCCATTTGGGCACATTTTTCTACATACATATATGTATTACGATTATTAAAAAAATCAGTCACATTATGTTTGAACCAAAAGGTTCAAACATAATGTATAAAATATACTTTTTTTATTTATTGTTTTTTTTCGTTTTTCTGGTGTAGTCTTTTTTTTACATTTTGTGTTGCAATACTAAACAGGTGACAGTGACTAAAGGCCATAATTGAACGGCTATTTAAAAAACAGTTACCAGCACTTAGTTAACACTTTTTCACTTTGTTTTTTTCTTGTCTCTGCTCTCTTTTTGCCATGCTCTTTTTTTTCTATTTTCCAACACCTTCTACTACATAAATGTATTGTCGCTGTCGATGTCACTAGAAATATCAACAACTACGTATAAAAATCCTAGGCGATTGTTATTATTGCATTAGTGGAGCACCAGACGAAAGACCAGATCATGCTGTGCTTTGTATACACATGGGTTTGTCAATGGTTAAGGCTATAAAGTAAGTCTACTCTATAGACGTTGACTAAAATAATGTTCAAAAAAATTATAGTGTTGATGGAGGTCATAATGGTGATGTATGTAGATGATGATGTTTTTGTTGACTCAGAGTCAACATGGGGCATGTGGAGGAGGGCGGAATAGTGTTGAACATTATTATTAATGAATGAACAATATATATTTTATGGTCTTGTATTTAATTTTCTTTTGTGCTTTTCTTTGCCAACAGATATGTGCAGCAAAAGGCTAATTCACCTGTTGATATGCGAGTTGGCATTCATACGGGTGCTGTATTAGCCGGAATATTGGGGCAACGTCAGTGGCAATTTGACGTATATTCAAAGGATGTTGAATTAGCTAATAAAATGGAATCAAGCGGAAAAGCAGGGTAAGTTAGTTAAATAGTAATTGGCTGAATTTTTGAAACAAGATAAAATTAGTGTGGTTCATCATTTAGGTATTTCTAAATTGATACAAGACATATTATTAGGTTGTTAGTCAAGGCTTTAAAATGGGCAAAAGCTCCAAATAAAAATGAAATTTTACTGGTACATAAACTGTTTGGTTTCTATTTTTCACCTTAAACCAAGCAATAGTATTTCAAACTATTTTGAAACATATTTCGAGTTTCTAAATAAATACATTTGCACATATATTGAACATTTTCAAATCGACCTGAATTTTCACATATCTTTTTTATAAAGCATACTCACAAAAATTATTTTTACTTAAATAAATCTAGTATAAAAATAAATATTAACTGCCTATTTCACGATGCAACTACATTTAAAAAAAAAACAAAGTTTTAGAATTTGTTTTTATGTTAAATGTATTAAATTCATTATTTATTTAAATAAACTGTGAGCTTAACATTTGGGAATTTTTTACTCCTTTTTGTTTTGAGAATTGTCATGGAGAAGCACCGCGATCGTACAAAAAACTTTTACTTACACTTACACTTTGTAATGCATTTTTTACTCACAAATAATTTTTATTTTTTTTTTTTAACAAGAAATTAACAAGAAACATTTAACTTTAATCGCCATTGTTTATTGTTAACATTTCTTTTCGATTCAGTGCTGGAAATTTTATTTTTGATTTGAGAATAACAAGTGATATTAAATGAATAAAACATTGCATGGCCAATGTTTATATTCAAATCATTAGCAATTTGAATTCAAATGTTAAAATCAAACAATTAAAAAAGGTTTGAGTATTGTGTTTGATTTCAAAGGATAAAGTCATTGTTTATCAATGGTTTGACTTCGTGTTTGTTGAGTTTAATACGAAATATAGTTCCTTTAAAAGATTCAACTACTAAAATTGAATTTACTTTTATAAGTCTAGTTTGCATGCTGATATAAATACTAAATTTAGCAGAAATAACTTTTTTTTATACCTAGATCTTAATTTTACCACAAACTGTTGTGAATTTAGGTAATATTTTGACAAAAACTAAAATATTCAAGTTCCCTTAAAGAAAATCATTTGGTCAAATTAATTAAATTCACTAATCAAATTGCTGATATATAAACTTAAACGTCAACAAAATTATTTGAGACTCAATAGGCTAAGTCCTTGTGCCAACAATATGTACCAAATTTCATCAAATTAACTTCAAAATTGCGACCTTCACTTTGCGCACAATGGTACATGGACAGCCAGCCGGACGGACATCGTTGGATTGACTTAGGAAGTGATTCTGAGTCGAACGGTATGGTATCCCTTATGTGGGTCTAGGAACAATATTTGAACGTGGTACACACATCAGCACAAATGCATAATACCCCCTCTACTATTGTGCTGTGGGTATAAAAAAGTACTTAATACAAATACATATCTTTAAAATTACTTAAATTTAAAGTATAAACTATGACTCTATAACTAAAATTAATTATAAAGTTTTTTAAAGTACCTTAATAATTTTTTCTAAGAAAATAAAACTTGCCGCTAAAGAAAATGTATGTGAATAGAATACTAGCATATCAATCTAATATTTAATTAATTAAACATTTTGCTTCTTTCAACCCCTTTTCTATGATGCCATTTTTTTTAGACGTGTTCATATTTCTGACAAAACTTTGGCGTATCTAAATGGAGAATTTGAAGTGGAACCAGCATATGGAGAGAAACGTGAGGAAGCCTTACGTATAGCTGGCCTGAAAACTTATTTTATAAAAAAAGTTCTGAAGCCTGTAAGTGTCATGGTTGTTAATGAAAAAAATGTGTATGTATGTATGTATGTATGTATGTACTTATTTATGCACAAATTAATACACTTTACAAAAAAAAAAAATGACACACAAACAATTATAAACTCTCAATGATTTCCTATTTGACAGGAGGAAAGACAAAGCAAATGAACGACTGACTGACATGTTTTCAAATCATTTACTATATATGTAAGTACATACACACATACATACATAGTTAAAATACCTTTATACATAGGTATTTAATGTTTTATTTTACTTGTGCATTTATAAATTGACTCGTCGTTAGAAACTACATAAGTATGAGTATTCTTTTTGTTTTAGTTTGCCTCCCCCAATGCAAAGAAAATCAACGAAACTCAAAACGGCAACAACGACAACAATGATGATACTCTGGATGAAGAACTGCTGGCTGAAAGTCAGGAGGATAAAATTAAAGATACACAAACGGATGCAGAAGTTTGTGATAAAGCCACATTATTTAAAGAGGAACTACGTAATGTTTTACGTGATCGAGATTATTATGCGTAAGTAACAATATAAGAATTTAATTCATTTTCAAATTTAAATAAAAAATATGTACATATACATACATATGTATATTATATAATTTAGACACATTGATCAAGACACGGATTGTTTATTAAAATTTAAACTTAAGGAATTTGAAGATGATTACTCCGCCTACAGAGAACCATATTCGTCATTACCACTTATATCTGCTTTAATAGTACAAACTATGGATATAGTTTATTCATTTTTAATATTACCGAGGTAATAGCAAACACCCAAAAAACTTTTGAAGCAAAAAAATTTTACAGTTACATTTTTATATACTCTTTTAGATCTCCTTTACATTTTGTCAATATAGCCGCCCCATTAGTACCCATTTTCATGCTAGTTTTTATAAGTGTGGCCGAAAGTTTTCCCAAATATTTGCCGGATTTCTTTGTCAGCATTAGTAAACGGTACAATGATTTCACATGTGTAAGGGAATTAACTGCTATTATAATAGTTCTTACCATTGGACTTAGTAATGTTATAGATGAGGTAAATTATTTTTTTTAAAAACATTTTTTAATTTGAAAAAGGTTTTTTTTATTAATATTTGTATTTAAAGTATTTCTTTGTGGCCTATATAAAATCGGAACATATTGTAAGTGAAAGTGTTTTTAATAAGACACAAAGTGAGGAAGACTTTTTGGTAGCCGAGCCAATGATTGATGCTACCCCAGATCCATTAGATAATATCATGTATCCCTCCTATTTAAGCAATTTTTGTGTTTTAATATTAATTGCCATTACAGTTATAGCACAATTAACACATTTTGTAAAAATTCTATTACTGACACTTATAGCAGGTAAGTCTGATATATATTGTTAACATGTTACTCATTTGAATATTAAAAAAAATTAATAGACATTTCTTTAAATAACAAATCATAAAATAACTTTCATCCTAATATTTGTCTTCTCACAAATGAGAAAGTTGTTTTTGAATTATCCTTTTTTGTTTTTTATTTTCTACAGGTTTGCACGTGTATTTTAATATTTATGTTCTTAACGATTTATATGCTTTGGAAGACGATCTGGCCTTTAATCCGTAAGTATACATATACATTTTTTTAAATTGCCCATTAAACATTTTGAATCCTCTTACTTTATTCAGTTTAAGGGCGAAAACTTAAAATTCAAAATTACTTGTTTAGTTAGGCCTTACTTAAAAAGTTTTCAAAAAGTTTTCAGACTTTATAAAAAAATATTTAAAATTAGTAAACTGATTCGGAATTTGTATTTTTTGTAAAGTATAAACCAGTTTATCTTTTCTATTCTTACATGGAGTCTTCACCTGAGATAATATCTGATATAATATGTGAGAGAACGTCGGCAGAATAAGAGAGCACATTTCTTCATGTTAATCTTAATCTTAAACTAGGGGAACATGTCTCTTATAAGATTTCATAATTTACTGATTTTCGTACAGTAAACTTGTGTCGTTTTAATACCCTCCACCACCACTAGTGGTGAATGAGGGTATACTAAGCTTGTCATTCCGTGTGAAACTTTTTTATTATACATCTAAGACCCCATAAAGTATATATATTCTGGCTCCTCGAGTAGTTCTAAGTCGACTTAGCCATGTCCGTCTGTCTGTCCATCTGTTGAAAACACGCTCACTTTCGTAAAACGCAAAAGAAAAGAACAAACTTGGTCTCAAATTGCTTGTAGTTATCCTAAGCAGTTTAGGATTGAAATCCTGCAACATCGCTTTATACGACTTCAAATCATAGTGTTAAATTTCGTAAAGATCGGTCCATAATTGACCATAACCCTACTCGCGGAAAACAGTTGAGTACGACTAAAACCGTAATAAATAACTCTATCATACTAAAATTTGGTAGGTCACAGTTTTATAGGACCGGAAATCACAGTGTAGATTTTTTTGAAGATTGGTCCATAATTTACACTAGGCCCCATATAAACCTTACTCCCGGAAAACAGTTTAGTACGCCTAAAACCGTAATAAATAATGCTATCATAATCAAATTCGGTACGCCACAGTTTAATAGGACCTGAAATCACACTGAACAATTTTTGGAGATCGGTCAATAATTTACCCTAGGCCCTATATAAACGCTTCTCCCAGAAAACCGTTTAGTACGCCTAAAACCGTAATAAATAATGCTATCATAATCAAATTCGGTACGTTACAGTTTTATAGGACCTGAAATTACACTGAAAATTTTTTTTGAAGATCGGTCCATAATTTACCCTAGGCCCCATAGAAACGCTTCTCCCAGAAAACCGTTTAGTACGCCTAAAACCGTAACCAATAACGCTATAACACGTAAATTTGGTACGTCACAGTTTTATAGGACCTGAAATTACACTGTAAAAGTTTTTGAAGATCGGTGAATAATTTACACTACGGCCCATATAAACCCTACTTTCGGAAAACCGTTTAGTACGCCTAAAACCGTAATACATAATGCTATCATAATAAAATTCGGTACGTCAAAGTTTTATGTGACTGTAAATCACACTGTAAAATAATGTGAAGATCGGTCCATAATTTACCCTACGCCCCATATAAACCCTACACTCGGAAAACAGTTTATTGCGCCTAAGTCCAAATAAAGCCCACTTTGGGAAAATAATTAAATTCGTCTAAAACAATAATAGATATTGTGGTAAAATGACTTCCAACTTAGATTCATATGGCCAGAAAAAATATCAAGCAATTTTGTGAAATTCACTGTTAACGCTAAAACTAATTACACTGCTGTATTGAAATTTATTCTAATTTCTTTTTTGTAATACCAGAAATCAGTCTTCAGAATTTTGGGATGATTGGTCCATAATTTACCATAGTCCAATAAAAATTACCCTCCTAAAAATTATTTTAGTTCGGCTAAAACTTTTACGAATCATGATATTTTACTCAGCCAGTTCAAAGTTCTAACAAGAAATGCATTTAATTTTCTTATGGCAAGTCAATAATTTAACCGCAACCAATTTTAATGCTGACGTTCGTTTTTGTGAAGCTTAGTTAATAATATATATGTATTTATCATATAGAGACCCACTCCTGTCGGTGGAGGGTATCAAAGATTCGGCACAGCCAAATATAGCACTCTAACTTGTGTATTCTTATTTTAGTTTTTTCTTTGTTTTTAGTGTTTAATATCGTTTTTAAACACTTTTCACAAGATTCCCATTTGCACTAAAAAAATTAAACATTTTAATGATAACGTCAACTTATTAATTTATATGTATGTATGTATGTGTATTTTTGACAGCTCATCTTATAAGATAGTTCTTATAAGATTTCTAATAACACGGAAGATAATACTCTCTGCGATTAAATTTGACGTTTGCTGATATAAAAATATTATATCTTATCTCAGGTGGAGACCCTGTGTTAGTTTACCCCCAATTTCAACAAGTTCAGTTAATCATATGTACATAATTAACTACCATTTTAACTGTCAAAAACATATTGTTAGGTGGCAGTTATCTTAATAGTAAATTATAACAGATTTTGTTGAAATTGGCCGTTAGTTCGTTATTTTAAATATAATTAATAAGCTTTGAAGATGTTTGATAATTTGAACTTAGTTTTAAAAATTTGAAAAAGATAAAAAACAAATTTGTATATTTGGTAAGTAAATAAAAATAATAAAAGAACCTGCTTAGTACCATGTTTTTACATAGAACTAGAGAGATCCAAATACATAATAATTATAAATTATAATTAATGTAAGATCAATTTGAAATTAAAAAAATTTCTGGCCAAAATCCACAACTTCTTTATTTCTTTAAGTAAATAGCCTTAATTTTATATCCAACTTAAAAATAGCATATTTGATCCCTCGCTTATATGTTTGACATGTGCATACAGGATTTGGCCAAGTAAGCATTGACGACCCAAAAATATATAACAAAAAATGGTTGGAGAAACCTATTACTGAAACATCATATTTCGCAAAATTTCTTTTATAAATTCTACAGAAATGGAGTAAATTTTTTTGGTTTGTGGAGCAAGGGTTGTAGTGAATATCCAATTTTCCATCTCCTGTATCCACAACTGCATCACTATATGTAATAAATAGTATGTGTCCTTACATGGCGTCATATAAAATTATTATTTTATAACCATTATTTTCAATTAATGTTTGTGTGTGAAAGGGTAGAAAAGTACTCATGGAAGTAAAATGTTGACACTGTTGAGGTGAATAAAATCTCACTAGCCCTGGGGGCTAGCATAAATTTTGACACTAGCATAGACATTTTTGACAATTTTAATTCACCATAACAACTTTGCTGCCGTTTCGCACACAGTCTATGTATGAAAAAAATACCAAAAAGATTTATTTATTTGAATTTCCTAATAATATTCGGGTGCCCCGGTAGGCCAGCTGGTAGTGAGCTAGTCAATCAGCGCCGGGGTTGCGGGTTCGATTCCCGCCAGAGACTCTGGTCACCTGCAGACAAGCGAAGAGCTTCGCGGGATTAGCATAGGTAAACAAAGAAAAATCTAAAAAGGGTCAAAAAGTGTCACGAAATTGTTTGAAATGATACGAATGGGTAATTTAAAAAAGGGTCATAAAAGGTATCAAGAGCGTCGAAAAAGGGTCAAATTGATACTTTAGTATCACAAGGGTAACGCTGATAACACATGAACATAAAAAAAAAAAAAAAATTAAAACCGTACCCTCTGTAATAAAAAGTATTTTTGCAAGGAGGTTTCGAGAAAATCAGTTACAGTCCGATCTTAAAGTATGATGTATCAATGTTTTTATCTCGAGAAGACCAATATTTTGGCCTTAGGGACCATTGAACTCAAGTATCTCGTATTTATCCACCAGATCTCTGTTCGTATCACCCTAATGTAAGAAAATTAAAACTCGCAAATCTTTTGCTAAGGAAGTAATTCGATCACTTCCGCAAAACATTTTTAAATTTAATTAGAAAATTAAATCGGTTAATAAAAATTAAATAAAAAATCATTACAGTTTTGCCAAGGAAGTATTTCTATAATTCCTGCAGGACAGTCAGCATTTACAGTCGGATCTTTAAATATTATGTAACGAAATCGTGTCTTTTTGTCTACCTCCTATTGCTTCTCTAACCCGTTCGCTACCAAACAAAAGCAAATATTAAGTTTTTCAGCTGCACTTAACCTCGCCTAGCCCCAATATTTTTGTTATGGTACGAGTATATGGAAATTTGGCTTTATTTAACTTTTATTTATTTATAAAGTATGCAACTCACAATCATTTCACTTATCCAAACAAAAACAAAAAACGCTCACGAAATCACAATTATCACATGAAATGATTAAGGCCCAACTATAACATGCTTAAGTTGGCTTAAACAATTGTGCGAATACATGTTAATCATATGTTAACCATATTGAACACAAGGAAATTTTTTGTTAAAAATTATGAAATTGTCATTTGCTTCAAATGTTTTTTGATTTATCTTTTTTAATACATTTGAGAGGCTTTTTGTTAATTGCTGACAGTACCTTAAGCCAGCTTATGGATATTATAGTTGGGCCTTTAATTACTAACACGGTTTAAAAATAGCTTGTTAATTTCCAAAGAACACCTTGAAGGAAAAATCATAGCTTACTTTTATTTCAAAGTACTTTAAAAACCTTAAAATTTCAAGACAAAAATTATCCACTTTGCTCCAGTATTAACCGTTACAAAGTTATCCAAGAGCCAAATTAAGAAATGAGTTATATGTTTTGAAGTGGTAACTATAATTTGTCACCAAAATTTTATTGAAGTTGAAAAAATATCATTTTAGGCCGGAATTGACCAGTGTGCGTTGTTACAAAAAGTTTTTCTTTATTACAATTTTTATTTCACCTACTAAATAGGATTGCCTTTAACTCATCCTTGACTTTAGGTTAAAGTACAGTTGTAATTATAAAAAAAAATTTGTACGCCTAATAAAATCCTACTTTTGACTACAGCCAAGTTGTAATAATTGCCCTTAGTTTTTGTTTTGTATTTAAACATTTCTGAATATAAACTGTAATTTTTTTTTTAATATTCCAGAACGATTCCAACAAGTCATATAATGTCAGCAGCTTTAGTATTTATTACCATCTCCTTAGCATTTTGGGCTAGGCACGTAAGTAAAATTGCCTAAATGTTATTGATAAAATAAAAATTTAAATGAAAATTTAGAGGGTTTATTTTGTTATACACTTAAAAAATAATTTCTTCAAATTTTTAAAAATTTAAAAAATGTGAAGGTTAGGGGATTTACAAAATAAGCCCCTTAATCCTATATTGTTAAGCACTTGAAAAATATTTTCATTCAAATTATTAAAAATTCAAAAAATGTGAAGGTTAGGGGATTTACAAAATAAGCCCCTTAATCCTATAAAAAAGTAAAATACAATTATGCACTGTGGATCAAAGAAGAAAATAGTGTAGTAAAAATATGAATGCATAAAATATTTCAGATGGATCGTGAAGATCGTGTCATATTTAAGTGGAAATTATTAGTAACCGAACAAAAGGAAAGAGCAGACGATATGCGCAAGCGAAATGAAGCTTTAGTTTACAATGTATTGCCGGTTCACGTAGCAGAACACTTCATGAAAAATACAAAACGTTCCCATGATGATTTATATTCGCAAAGTTATGCTGAAGTGGGTGTATTATTTGCCAGTATGCCAAATTTTTCAGGTATTTACAAACAAAAAAGGAAAAAATACGTTAATGTTTGGGAAATCTAATTTGAGTTAAAAAGAAATTCAAAAAATTAAAAAATAATAATCACTTTAAAATTAAATTAAATTTGATTTCCGGATTATGCGCAATATCTTTAAAGCACTATTTGGATTAACTCCTTAATATTTTACCTTTGCAGATTTTTATTCCGAGGAAACTGTTAATAATCAAGGTTTAGAATGCCTAAGATTTTTAAATGAAGTGATATCAGACTTTGATGCAGTAAGTTTTAATTTAGTTTTCAAACTTCAGAGAAACGAAGTCGAAAAAAATTTTGAAGAATTTGTGTTTAAATTGAATTTTTGCTTGCCATTTTAGCTTTTAGAACTTCCTCAATTCCAAGACATTATAAAAATCAAAACCATAGGCTCAACGTATATGGCGGCCAGTGGTATAAATTTGAATCGTGAAATAAAACCCGGTGATCCTATAACCAAAAGATGGGCCCATTTGGCTTTATTGGTTGAGTTCGCTTTGGAGTTAAAAAAGACTTTGCAGGATATAAATGAACAATCTTTTAATCACTTTGTTTTAAAAATGGGTGTAAATCATGGTCCCATAACAGCCGGCGTTATAGGAGCTAGGAAACCACATTACGACATATGGGGTAATACGGTAAATGTGGCTTCTAGAATGGAAAGTACTGGAAAAGCTGGATCAATACAAGTAATAAAAAAAATTTTATATAATGTATGTTCTTAACATAAATATGAATTATTTTAGGTTACTGAGGAAACGTGTAATATATTACAAGAGTTTGGTTATTCCTTTTTGCAAAGAGGCTTAGTCAGCGTTAAGGGTAAAGGCCAATTAATGACCTATTACTTAAAAGTAAGTAACAAAATTAAATAATAAATAATAATTTTTCTCGTTAAAAAAAAAAATTGTTTATTTTAAGGGTAAGTCTGATAAGAAAACGACTGAACTTCAAATAGAGTGTAATGCTAATGAACATACAACTCCTGTAACTCCCAACACTACCACCAACATAGACGATATACCGACACAGCAGGGTATTATTGGAAACATTATAAATCCTTCTTTGGTAACGGAAGTAAATTTGAAACTAGACGATACCGAGGCTGATATTAAAACTCCTCTTTTAAATCTCAAAGCAAATGCCAACTCTAAATCCGCCAGTCCTATTAAGGAGTGTGCCAATGGTGAAATGACTACGGAAGAAGATGCTTTAATAACTACTGAGGAAACCATGTAAAATCTGTGACAAATTATTAAATTTAATCTCATTATATTACCATAGTATGTACTTTAAAAAATTAGCCCCCTAAAGGCAGTTACCATACAAAAGAATACCAAAATTATTAGCTACTTCAAAATATACATAGTTAGTAGTAAATTTTTATTCTACATTCTTCCTAATTTTTTCTCTCTTGTGTATGTAGTTAAACCCCTAACAGTATTCAACATTATTTTTTTCTATACAGATTTTTTTATAATAAAATATAAAAAAATCATAATAAATTTTTAACATTAATTGTTATTTAGTTTTATTAAAACTTTGCCTAAGTTAATAAACTCACTTGTTGTTAACAAACAAAAAAATATATATAAAAATCTAATAACTAAGTACCTAAAGTATCAACATCTTGTTTAAAGTGAAAATAAATTAAATAAATTTTTTAGGATTTTATATACATTTAAGAAAATATGTACATTATTAAAAGTAGTAAACGTTTTAGTAAATAACCTCAACTCTTCTACCCTTTCCCAGTCCGTATTTCAACTAATCAAAGAAAGTAAAATTCTAAATCCCACCTAAATTCATTAAAACCCCATAAAACCCCATACATAGAAAACAATATTTTAGTACACACAGCGAAAATTTGGAAAATATTTTAAATTATTATTAAAATTTAATAAATTAATAAATTCGTAATAAAAAGAAAAAAAGCTTAATTAAAATTGTTGTATGCCTAACAAAGCATATAAAATAGAACGAAATTCTGTAGAAATAAGTCTTAACAATAGTTACTTTCTCAACGAATCAACTATTTACAAACACACACATGCATTAACATACATACTTAAATATACATATGTATATCTTATATACTTTCATATGTATGTATATGAGAGAAGTGGAGGATTTTTGTAAAATAGACAAAAAATAAAAATATTTTTGATTTTTGATTTGGTTGGAAAGATCGGTATATATAAAAAAATATTCAAGTTAAGATTCACCAGTGCACGCACAAAGAAAGATTTTTGAAAAGTTGCAAAATAATTACTTTCCCGAATATGCAAACAATCTTTCCTTACTGGTTTATATTTCCGGCGTAGATCGGTTTTAAGTTAAATATACATACGAACACAAACAAATATAACTGCTGCACAAAGCACCATTTACATTTGCATATAACTCAAAACCCACTAATTATAATATTTAAAAAAAAAAATCAAATTTAAAAAGATTTCATTGCAAGTGTGAAATGGATAAGCATTAGGTTTTATTACAGTGTAATTAACGTAACGCAAACAGCAATAAATTTAACTATCGTAACATTTATATAGCCTACATCTTCACGTAGCTTAACTTACTAAATTGGTTTAAGTTCACGTTACAAGTAAACATAAAATATTAGTTTAGAGAATTTTTGATTTGTTTTTATCATCTTTATATGTATTTAAAAAAGCTGCTTTAAGTCGAAGACAATCATCAGTCATTTTTAACTTTAGTTTTATTTAAAATGTGTTGACATGTTCGTATACATATACATTATTTATCGTTTACTTGCACGTACATATTGAGGTGCTTTTAAACGAGAAATGCGTTCATAAAAACTATGCATATTCTGTGCTTAAAGAAAAACTTGCTTAACCTTATAAACATCATAAACAAAAACTATTTTACTTGAATCAAGAGTACGTGTTTGCATTCAAATTTAGTAAATTTTGTTGTGATACAAAAACTTTAACCGAAAATAGGAAAATTTTTTGAAAGTAATTTTTTCAAATTGTTTTATATTGTAATGCATGAATGCGGGATATGCATATAATCGTAAACTATAATTATATACAAATATACATATACATATGTATATGTTTATATAAATATATATATATATATATATATATATCATTTAGAAAGTCCCTAATTAGACTTTTTTCAAAATTGAGTTTTTAGTGACGCCAATACATTTCACACAAATACACCTCGTCACAAAAATTTATGCAATAGTTTTAAAAATAGCGGTTAAATAATCAATCGTACAATTTTTAATTTTACATTATGATACATACAGTTATGATACACACAATTTCTAGTAATTTTTTTTCTTTCCCCCATAAAGTTGAAATTATGTGAATTAGGGCCTTTCTACACGAGACCAATGATATATATATTTTTATTTCCAACTTACAACCAAACCACCTCATTTAAAATTAACAAAATAAGTATATTATTTATTTAACAATTACTTTTTTTTATCATACGTATTTATAAATATAGGACATATATATCATTATTTATTTTTCTTAATTATCATCTTACAAATAAGTTTTGTACAAAAAATATATATGAATGAATGTGTGTTTTAAAACAAGTATACAAAAAATGATATAGAACAATTTTATTTAAATGTTTTGGTTTTAAATTCAAATAGGTCTAATTAACTATAATTTACAAATAATGTAGTAAATGTACTCAAATGTAAAACATAATCTATAAAAGAAATTAAAGATACGAAGTTCGTATGATCAAAATCTTACTTCGACCATAAAAGCATTTTGATTTTATAAAATTTATATTGGTTACAGAATATATTTTGGGATATACATATTTACATAAAAACACGAATGATCGTTATTTCACAGTCGATCTGATATTTCCCTTATCATGGAATTTTGGACAGCAAGACTAACAGTGGAATACAAATTGTGAACTCAAAATTACAATGGCTTTACAAATATTGTCTAAAAAATAGGTGTGCTATAAATTATTATTATTTCAATCGGTATTAAAGAAATTTACTTCTTTTACATTTTAAAAAGCGTTTCCAACGTGCCCGGATAAGGTTTGTTCCATGTTTTGAACGTTATCAAAATCCGTTTTCCATTCTTGCAATATGTAGAAAATAGTTCAAATTACTAAAAATCAAAATAAATAAAAGTGCACAAAATCAAAAAATGGTTTCAAACAAGATAATTTTTAAAAGGAATGCAAAATTTTCAAAATAAATAATTGGTATAACAAACGGAGGAAACTGAAAAGTACTATTCTCTTTTATTTATTTATTTTTTGTTATAACATTCCTTTAAGCCCCTGACAGTTACAAAAACAACTGATATATGTCAGTGAAAATAAATGAAATTGTAGACACCCTGTTGTTTTGTTAATGACATTTTACTTCGAGTCGATTTTCGTCGAAACAATTTTATTGTGTTTTGACAGCACAATGACAATTTGTTAATGAAAAATTTCGACGAAAAATTGCAAAAAACGAAAATAATCTAAAACATTTGCATTAAGTGTATAATAAAAATAAAATTATTTATATAAATAACATATAAAAGTATGTAGGATGAAGAAAATTCTCTTTAGAGCAAGAAATATAGTTGTTCTAGGAAAATTATCAAACATTTTACAAGACGCAGAGAAGAATACTTGTCTCAGGGTTATAGGGAAATGAGTGATTAGAGCATATCTGATTTTATTTAAATGATTAAGAAAAATTGGATGAAAATTTAAAAATAAATATTTGCTGTTGCAGGTGAAGATGTCCCTTAAACCTAAAAAAGTAAATTTTAATGAAATCTGGACTGATTTGAAGAGCACGGCAGAGGCGGTGATAAAATTGGATAAGGTGGACAGAAATGTTTGGAATACCAGCTTTACGTGAGTATTTTTGTTAAATGTGTGAAGGTTTTTACGGTGCAATAGTAAAAATTTTCTGTTTTTTGTGTGGTGTAGAAATGTGTATAATTTATGTGTGGCCCATCCGGAACCATTCGCAGATCAATTGTACGAAGAAACTAAACAATTCCTTAAGCAACATGTAGAAAATATGCTACATACACGAGTAAATCCACCTGGTTTAGATAACAACGAGGAAGAACAGGCGGATCTGTTAAAACGTTACTATGATGCTTGGTCGGAGTATAGCAAGGGTATTAAGGATCTGCATAGCCTTTATTCCTATTTAAATCTTCAGCATATCAAAAAACAAAAAATCTCTGACGCAGATGTGGTTTATGGAAATCTAACTACTGAAACCTATGAGCAAATGGAGATTGGTGAATTAGGTCTTGATATATGGCGCACAAAAATGATTGAATCGCTCAGTTTTGAATTGGTCAAACACATTCAAGATGGCATTAAACAAGATCGCATTGGCAATCCAGGACTAAATGATGAACGTGTAAAAATTATAAGTGGTGTTATGCATAGTTTCGTTGATGTTCAGGCTTACAATAAGGCGGGGTCGTTGAAAATCTATCAGTGGTTATTTGAGTGTCCGCTGCTCTTGGCCAGTGGCGAATACTATGGAGCCGAAGCATTATCATTGCTGGCTAGATGTACTGTTAGTCAATATATAGAGGAAGTCATCAAGATTTTAGATGACGAAAATAAAAGAGCTCAAAAATTTTTGCATTCAAGGTGAGTTGCAATTAAGGTTTGAGTGGAAAAATAACAAATTTTTTAAACTTAATTTTCCAGCTCCCTGCCTAAACTTCTTAAGCAATGCGAAGAGAAATTCATTAACGAACGTTTAGATTTCTTGTATTCAGAATGCAAACAAATGGTATCACAAGAAAATCGCAAAGATTTACGTAACATGTACATTATATTGAAACCAATACCGGACCATTTAAAAGGCATGCTTATACAAACGTTTTTGGATCACATTAAAAATGAAGGCCTTGAAACTATTTCAACACTTAAAGGTGAAAATATACACATACAGTTTGTAGAGGACATGTTGAAAGTACACCAAAAATATACTCAATTAATTGCGGAAGTGTTTGAAAATGATCCATTGTTTCTGAGTGCTTTGGATAAGGCGTGTGCAAGTGTTATTAATCGTAGACCAAGTGATAAACAACCCTGCCGCAGTGCCGAATATGTGGCCAAGTACTGTGATACTCTGCTCAAAAAGTCAAAAACCTCCGAAGCTGAAATTGACCAGAAACTAACAAATAATATAACGATATTTAAATATATTGAAGATAAAGATGTCTATCAAAAGTTCTATAGCCGTTTATTAGCAAAGCGTTTGATACATGAACAATCACAGAGTATGGATGCTGAAGAGGCAATGATAAATCGTTTAAAGGTTTGTCATTAAAATCAACAAAAGCTTAATTAGACTTAACTTTTTTTAACAATTGCAGCAAGCCTGTGGCTACGAGTTTACTAACAAATTACATCGCATGTTCACTGATATTTCATTATCGGCCGATCTGAACAATAAATTTAATAATTACTTAAAACAGGAAAACATAGATTTAGGTAAATATAGCCAATTTTATTAAATAATATGTTCAACATAATAATATCTATTTGTTAGGAATTAATCTTTCAATCAAGGTTTTACAAGCTGGAGCTTGGCCTTTAGGTCCTACACAGGTTGTAATACCCTTTGCAGTTCCCCAAGAATTTGAAAAAGCTATAAGAATGGTAAGATTTGTATTTCTTATAAAAGCAAAACTTAAAACTATTTTTTTTACAGTTTGAAACCTTCTATCATAATTCATTTAGTGGCCGCAAACTTACCTGGCTGCATCACATGTGCCATGGTGAATTGAAATTAGGATTTTTGAAAAAAACGTATATCGTTACTATGCAAACCTACCAAATGGCCATGTTACTCCTATTTGAATCTTGTGATTCTATGACCTGCAAAGAAATACAAATCACATTACAACTGAATGCTGAAACCTTCCAAAAACATATGCAATCTTTGTTAGAGTCTAAAATTCTAAATGCCAGCAGTGAAAATCTAGAAGATAATACAAAAATTGAATTGAATTTAGATTATACAAATAAACGTACCAAATTCAAAATTACATCAGCTTTACAAAAAGAAACACCACAAGAGGTAAACACAAATACACACACACACACAAATTAGTTTAATTAGCAATTGAATAATTTTTGTTTATTTAAAATTTATAGGTTGAACATACGATAAATGCTGTAGATGAAGATCGTAAATTATATTTACAAGCGGCCATAGTGCGCATAATGAAATCCCGGAAGGTTCTAAAACATAATGCTCTTATACAAGAGGTGAGTTAAAATACATACTTAATCGTGGTTTAAATTTGTATTATGTAATATTATTCTAATACAAAAAAAAAATTAATTATTTCTTTGCTCTAAATAATTGTGTTTTTTTTTTATTAAAAAAAAAAACGAATAAACAGGATAAAATCTCTATACATATTTTCATTAAATTTGGTTTCAAATCAATTTCGAATTTTTATTTATTTGTTACATAAATAGCTTTTTTGAGCCACTTTTTTTTTGGGTAAATAATTTTGGCCACATCGTATAGCATAAATAGGGTCTTCAATGAACTTCCAAGAAAAATTACGAATTTGTTAAATTAAAAGTTTATTTTCCATGCATTTGTGGTGTTACTATTTATTTTAATATGTTTTATTAATTCTTAACAATAAAATTCGAACCACACATTGTAATTTGAAAAAAGTTTCGTGAAAAATCTGATTGTGCTATAAGCTTCGGCCCAAATAAATATGAGAAAACATTATGGACACAATCCAATTTTCTTGCAAAATTCGGTAAATCAAACGCTATTGCCGGATTATGGGTTGTTCGATATTTGATTTTATTTCATGTAGAATTCGAAAAATTTGTATGCTTTGATCGAAAAAAATCACTCCGCCCAATTCTATATACATACATAAATTATGTATGATAATTAACAACAAAAAAATTCGAAATTTGAATTTTTGATTGATTTTTGTTCGTTTTATTAAACTACATGTTCAAATTTAGATCTCTGCAATGAAAAATGGAGACTTTCTTAAAGAAATTCAAACGCCAAGTACACCTTGTTGTTATCAGTTTTGTAAAGTTTTTTTGCTTCTCCTGAACAAAAATGACGTTTTGTTAAGGGGCTTAATTGCTTTTTTTAAAATTGATATTATATATGGAATTAGTAGGTGAAGTTCAGAACACAAGAGGTGAATGTGGAATTCTCATCTGGTAGCGAGATAAGGCGACCAATTCTTGCAGTTGTCATTAAAATACCTGTTTCGCTTGGAGCACACAGGGCATATAAGAGTCCACTACGCTAGGGCGGCATAGGTCAAGATTGGTCTAATCGTAACAAAAGAACAGTATATCATTCTAGGCCTCAGCCCAATGTATATCTGAAGAGTCTCTGGTAGGCATATATTGCCCTGGTTGCCCTTGGTGACATGGGATAACTGAGCTTTCCAATTAAGGGTGTTATCCTGAACGTTCACCAGGTATTTCACCCCTTTAGAGAAACCGATAACCGTACCGTTCAGAGTCGGTTCTTCAAGTCTCAGAACCTTCAGAATCCTAGTGAATGGTACCAGAGTAGTTTCAAGCCCCCTATCTCTGTACCAACCAAGCCTAAAATCTACGGCCTGAGCATCCTTTCCGAAATAGTCGCGTCATCAAATCCAGTCACAGATATCACTAGATCGTCCGCATAGCCATAAGTACGGAAGCCCAATTCGTTAAGGGTCCCTTATAGTTCATGGATGACCAAGGTCCACAAAATAGGCGATAGGACGCCAGCCTGTGGGCAACCCTTGGTCACCTCAATAGTCCTCGATGAACAACAGACCCAACTTGATTACCCGAATGCCAGTATTTCTCCTATACAGTTTCTTATAACAATAATAACACATTTCCTCGCTAGAGCGAGGCCAATTGTGTCGTTAGAAGTGTTGTCGAAGGATTCCTCATTGTCGATAAACGTACAAAGAGCTATTTGCCTTGCATCGAGCGCTTTCTCAATCGTGCTCGAAGCGTGATGAATGGCGTTTTCCGTAGACTTGCCCGACTAATAGGCAAACTTTAGATTGTCATCTCTTATAAATTCATCTATGAGGTCTTCAGGGAAAAAGAGCTAAGGCTTATTGGTCTAAAGACCACTTAAAACCACTTAAACTGGATCTGAAGATCCTTGACATTTGAGAAGTGTTAGCTCTCCCCCATTATTGTAGGCAGCACGGAAGGATTCCATCTGGCTTTTTGCAGCCAAAGTGAAGGAAGGTTGTCAACCTTTCAACAATATCAGGAAATCATTCTTCTATTGGGTATTTTTATACTAACAAATATGCTCGTATATGCGTTATGAGATTATATTGATGATTTTTATGATGATATTTATTTTTGTTTATTTTGTTGTTTTGCACTTTGTTTTATGAATATTAATTAAATGTTTATTTATACTTTGAAAGTTAACAAATATGCATTCTATATTTTATATCTTCTGCGAAAATTTAGATAATACCTACAGCTAAGAACATAACTATTCGTTCATCGCATATATTTCATATATTCTTAAAATTATAAAGGTATTCACGTGAATTTATGTTACCCTTGCAACAATGCAAAAAGGCAAAGTTGCACTTATTTGACTTGAGCAACCTATTTTGTTTGAACTTTAATTTTTCAGCTTCTGTGAAACAACTTTTTAAATAAAGCAACTTTCATTTTACAACATTACAGGAGCGTGCAATAGTGATTCTTTCAAGTAATTTTTTCTTGGAAAATTAATTTTTAATTTGTAGCTTATCTGCCTCAAAATTTCTATTTTCAGACAAGTAGTCCAGTATTTTTATTATTTCTGCTTCCTTCCATTTTTTGACGCTTTACTTTTTTAATTGTTTTATTTTTCACAGAGTTCATCTTCAAACACTTTTTATAATATTTTCAATTCAATAAAATAATATGTACGTTAAAAGGGTACGCAGGAAGTTGTTGTTTAGCGTAGAGTTGATTTTATGAGTACTTTTGAAGCATTTTTTCAATTTGGTAACTTTTATATGTTTGCTGTGAGAATCTTGCACTTACATGGACCCAGTCAATACTGCATCGTTTGTGTGAAATAATTGTCTATGTGGATGTTGTTATGTTTTTGCACTTTTGCTTTGTCGCAAGAGTGCAACTTTTGACGTGAATACCTTTTATAGGAAAATAAAAAAAATTACATATTTAAATAAATTATATGATATATAGTTTTTTATATATGTATATTGAAGAAAAAGTCCCATAACGCATTCAATGTATGTCCGACCTCCATTAGTTGTTTTAGCCCGATCTTAAACATTTTTTTATGAATGAAATGTTCTAGGCGTGTTCTATAAAACAGCGACATGCATAGTTTATCTCTTATAGTTTAGGAAATATCCGACCTCGAACATTAAAATTATCGTTTTTATTCCCTCCACCACTAGCGGTGAATGAGGGCTTACTAAGTTTTCCGTGTGAAACACTTTTAATATTCATCTAAGACTCCATAAAGTGTATATATTCTGGGACCTTGAGTAATTTGAAGTCGATTTAGCCATGTCCGTCTGCCCGTCTGTTAAAAACACGCTCAATTTTAAAATCGTTCTAATTTTTTTGAAAATCCAGAATTTTTCCACTTGTTTCTTCCAAAATCTCCCACTGTATGGCGTTGGTTCGCATAAGAGTCTGCACGGAAATGCACTGTATTCGATGCGCACCTGTAATTAGTTTGCAATTATCATGACAAGGCTTATGAAAATCTTAGAAGGAAGGGTTCGGGTTTTTTGCTCATATCTCAGCCATTTGTGAACCGTCCTGGCTGATTTGTAATAGAAATCCATTTCGGACTATATGTGATATAAATATGTAACATTCATGTTTATATCATAACTGGGGTCTTCGGAACATACATACACACGGACTGACGGACATCTTTAAATAATCATATCTTTATTTCTTTATTTCTTAAGTCTATGGAACAAAAAATCCTTACAGACTATGGCTTTAATATTCTTTAAATATTTACATATTTTTAATATTATAAAATAAAAGTTCTTTAAAATGTGATTTTGATGCATCAAACTCCACAATGTATTTATTATTTAATAAATTAAAATCATTAAATGATCTAATAAGAGGACTATTTAAAATGTAATTAAGACGATGGCATCCAACACTGAACAAATTATTGTGACGAAGCATTCTACTTGGTACATGAAAAGGTATTTTTTCCAAAAGAATTGAACAATCAATATTATTATTGATCAAGTCATAAATAAATAGCATTGAATGAACTTTACGACGTAATTCTAACGTTTCCAACCCCAAATGCATACAGCGTAATCATATGACACTTGGGGAGAAATTAAATTTAAATGTGGTAAAGCATATTTGATAAACCGTCTCTGTATTCTCTCAACTCGACTAATATGAACGTTACAGTGAGGTCTCCAAATTATGGAGCCATACTCCAACTTCGATCTGACATATGATGTATATAATATTTTCAATGTATATGGATCAGAAAAATCCTTAGTATTTCTCCTAATAAAAGCAAGAGTAGCATATGCACTTGGTATTAATTTTTCCAAGTGAGGTATAAAAGTAAGTTTTGTATCAAATAAAATTCCCAAATCATCAACTTCATCTACCATTCTTATAATTTCATTCCCAAGTCTATAAACAGTCAGGAGGGGATTACGAACCCTTGTATATGAAACATGATAACACTTATTCATATTAATTTTTAAATTACTTTTTACACACCATATATTCAATTTATCAATATCCCGCTGTAATAAGGACCCAGAATATATCGCTAATTTACTTCAATAGTGTTAAAACTAAAAAAAGCACTTTTCTTTAGTTAAGTATGCAGAAATTTGCCAAATAACATGATTGATATTGTGTAAAAAAATTAATTTTGGAAAGTTACCGCTTGTGATAAAAATGTGTCGTTATTTTACTAATTATTACGCATTTTTGTATTATAACAATGATACATCTTATTTTTGTGTTAGAACGACATTTTTGATCACAAACATTAAACGGCTCTACTGAAAACTAGTATTGTTAAAATTATGAGTAAATGAGCGCTATTCAGTTTATTCAGATTTTAAAATTTACAAATTTTCTGCAGAACTAATATATATGTACCCTTTCCACCTATGGCGAAGATTAAAAAAGAAATAAAAAGAATATTATATTTCGAATATCTTCTAATTTATTTAGTTTAACATATGTATGTATACTAATTTTTTTTTTGTTTTATTTATTTTTAGATATTATCGCAGCCAAATGTTAGTTTTACACCTAGCATCACAATTATTAAGAAATGTATTGAATCCTTGATTGATAAACAGTATATAGAAAGAACTCCCAACTCAGGTGATGAATACAGTTATGTGGCATAATTTGACCTCAACCACCACCATCAGCACCCACTCAAATACACACCCATCATGATGAGATTTATATAATTTTCCTGTATGATATTTTCAAACGAAAAAAAACCAACAAAAAATTAAGCAAATTTTTTAAGAAGAACTATTAAAAAAAAATCATGTTAAAACAACCAAGATAACGAAACTCACCTTATTTAACTTTCTCCTCTAGCTTAGTTACCTTTTTCCCTTTTTAAAGTTGTTTCTTTATTTTAAGACCATCCTTTTTATTATAACTTTTTTCTTCTGGCTTTTAACACAACTAGAAAAAAGAAATGATAAATAATAAGTAAAAAATAACAAATAATTAAATCTATTTTATACTTATGAAATTTCAAATGGTAATTATTAATGTAAAAAATATTATTATTTGAATTGTTTAGTTATTGCTGTTTTTAGCCCAAAAAAGTCAATAAAACAAACCAGAATCTATAAGAATTGTGTTTATTTTTATGTAATTTTTTTTTTTTGTTTTCATGTTTTTTTTTTAATATTAATTATAAATTTTAAGTGTGTTTTGTTTTTCATGCTATAATTAATCAATCCGTTGTGGTGATAAATCGTTTTTTTAAAAGGGGTTCAGTGTACAGAGAACATTTATTTCTCCAAAAAAAGTTTTCTTCAAATTTAATGTCTTTTCTTTTTCATAAATTTTTTTTAATAGTTTTTAAGATGATCTTGTTTGTTTTTCTGTTTTTCGAAAATAAATATTAGAACTAAAAAAATAAAAACTACATACATATTAAATATGTTTATTAAGTGGTGATTATCATTTGTTTTTGAAAATATAATACTATAAATAAATATATATGAACATTTTTTGTATAATTCATTTTTAATAATAAAAAAAGTTAAACTTAACTTTATTCTTGTCTTCGAATTATTTTCTAAGGTGGCACTAGTATTTCCTTTTCATGTTTACTTAACTTTACATTTAATTTAATTTCTTCTTATTCCATTAGTTAATTTAAAAAAAAACAACTGGTTTTGTTTGATTCTTTTAAGGGATGCATTAGAAAATGTGAGCATTGTGTTGTTAATTGAATACTGTTGTTTCGTTAAATAAATTCCTTATTTTTTTAATCTATCAAATACAAGGTGTTTATTAAATGTGTTTTTGTTTAATTAGTTGTATGTTTATATATAATAGTTTTTTTTTTTTTTTTTTTTTATTTTTTTTTTTTTTTTGTGAAATATTAATTGAAAGAATTGCTTTTAATGATCGCTTTTTTAATGTGTTTTTATAAGTGCGGTTAAAAATTATAATGAAATTAATATAAATTATGATAACATGCCTAATTGTTAGCGCTGTAAAAGATTGCAATCACATGACTTAAAATCGGAAATTTATTGTATGATTTTAATTTGGAATCAATACGATAAAAGAGATTTGAATTACTTTTTGAAATCAATTCATATATTTTTTTGCAATCAAATCAAACTCTTCGTTGCCTTTAAGTAAAACTCTCCTCCTTCTTAAAGTTTAGCTGACTCTGAAAATTTTGAAATGCCAACAATGTCAATTTTTGTTTACAAACGCTATCCAAGTTTGTTGGACTTTAACTATAGTTGTGATTTCAGAGGTTTTGATTGAAATCCCATTATTTAAATAAAAATTTTAATTGATTGCAATTTAATTGCATTCAATGATTTCAAAAACGAATGATTTTAAAATGATTGCAATCACAAAATATTTCAATTTTGAGAAGATTTCATGTGATATCAGTTTGAAATCAAAGAAAGAAATCTGTTGGGTTGAAATCATTTTGATTCCAATTGCGATTGATTGCAGCCTTTTAAGGCTCTGCTAAATGTACCACTCAATAACAAGTCTTATTTTGTTTCTTTAAATAATCCCTTAACCTCCCTTAATATTAAATTGATGTTAAAAGATTTTTTTTTTATTATCGAACCATGTTTATTTGCACAACAAGCATTGAATTTTAATTATATGTAGTTGCCAGATAAAGTTGAAAGAAACCCGTGAAATTGTTAGTGTATTTTTATTAAACTTCAGTAACCTAGCTTATAAGCCATAATCGGTTTACAAATTTCTAATTAATAATAATTGAAATTTCTTTTTTAATACTTCTCAAAATCTTTAATGTCAAATTAGTTTAGATTTCTTAAATTATATGTTATTTTCAAAGGTGTTTTTGTCAGAAAAGTAGAATTTTTATACTGAAACGTCCTGTTTAAATTTATGTATAATTTGATATGGAAATTGTAAAACCAACAACGTTTGCACAAATAAATGGCTAAATGCATTTTATTGGTGTCATAAAATTAAAAGGCCGAACTGTTTTGCTTTAAAACTGTCAGGGTGCTGTTGTTGTAGCACCGAAAGAAGAACAGGGTGCTTATTCTGTATTGCGGTGCGAAAGTCAATGCGACTCGAAAATATATAAATGCGAACAATTGCTATTCTGTGTTACGATGTTCTAATTTAAAATGCGAAAAAGTGGCAGTCTAATGATAAAACAAATGTCAAAATCTCAAAATTTTTTCGACGTCGAAATATCATTTGCAAGGCTCAAATTTGTAACTGAAAAATAATATTTTATTTATTTATTCTTAAAATTACACAATACATTATTTAATATGGCGCAATGCTTCTAGGATATAGATTTAGAAAATAATATATCTACTTTATTTAATTTAATAATGTATTTATGTATCAAGGCGAATTCATTCCAGGTAATCTCGGTAGTACAACAAGTACAACTCGTACAAAAACCACAAGCAATTTGTTTTTGTAAAATCATTGTACAATGTCAAAAACCGAAACAGAAACAAAGATAATAAATAAAATTTTGACATCCAACAATTATAAAGCTAAAGAAAAAAAAGTTATCAGCAGGGCTTTCAGGATCACCTGTAATGAATTCGCCTTGTTATGTATGTATAATTAAATTTTCAAGCTTGAGCTCTTGTTTTTTTTATTAAAAAATTTTTTAATTTGACATTTTAATATACATATGTATATTGCGTAGAACCGATTGTCGCGGGAACGCACACTGTTTTAATTCCTGTTGCACGACGACGTTTAGGAAGTCCATCCAAAGTCGTCTGTCGAACATCGTCAAATACTTCTAAGTATACATACATACAGTTAGTCAAACAATTCTTTTTAAAATATTTTAAAATGTTATAGTTAGCAGTCAACATTAGAAACACCTTTTTCATTCTTGCAATTTTTTTTTTAATTTAGGTTCTTTATTTAATTTAACGGCAAAATATTAAAGAAAAATAGAAAGTTCATATTAGTGTTTTGAAAAAAAAAATTTTTGACCAAGTGTATGTACATATGTATTTGGTCCTCCACCAAGTCAAATTAAAAAACTAGGGTTAAAAACGAATGCAAATGGTTAATGTTGAAATGGAAAAAACTGTAACTCGTTACAGTTATACCGCCATGTTTATAAAATATATTTTTGATTAATAAAAGGTTTATTAAACAAGTTTTCATAGAAAATTCGTTTCATAAACCTGCTATAAACCTAAAATAGTTTTTATGAATATGGGGGATAGTATGTACATTGCCAAGCCGTTAGCCAATGCGAATGAAACGTACGAAAGGCAGACAAACCAAGAATAAAGAATAATGACAACGGCGCGCGAGCTGCTTCTCCGCCCAGAGTAGTTTTTAAACAAGAACTATTTTTTTTAAATAACAACTAAAAAAAAATGGTTAATTCTAGCCATTTTGCAAATACGGAATGGAGAGGATTGAAAGAGAATAAACACATGAAGACAATAATTACATGAAGATATCGGTTTTCTATCAAGTTATCGCCTAAAGTTAAAACATTTTGTCACTATACTTTTTTACAATTTTGTAAATGAGTAGTACATTTTATTCATAATCAGTCAATTAAAAGTTGACATAGACATTTATTTTAGGTTTTTTTATTTCATTTCGTTTCCGTTTTGGTATTTATGTTAACATTTTATTTAAATAATGTATGTTTATTATTTTATAAATGCATTGTTATTATCATCGTCTCTTACTGAGGTATGCTTTCTTAATTATAATGGTTTTTATGTATTTTTGTTTTTTTTTTATGAAAAATCTATTATGTATTTTTATAATTTTTTTATACTAAAAAATTTTATATTTTAATAAATTGCAATTTTCCTTTTGTTAAATCAACGACTAGTTTTTTATTTTATTCCATTAAAGCAATTTTCTTTATATGTATGTATGTACGTATGTATTAATAAAGTTGTGATTTTACTTTTAAATTTTTATATCAATAATATAAAATTTACATTTAGTTCATTTATTTATTGTTTTAATAAATTTAATGCTGGATGTATGTATGTAAGTGAGGATGAAAAAACTTTACAGTTTGTTACCTTTTTACTTATTTTAGGCATGCACACGCAGTCACCGCCATCACGTTTCGTTTTGTTAAAACATTTTTTAGACAAAAAAGCTTTTAATCTTATTGTTTAATTTAACAATCATTTTTTTCTGTTGATTTTTGGTTTGTTGTATATTTAAATATTGAAACACTATTAAAAGTAATCATCTGTATAATACATGGTCTCCTTTGGAGTTGCTTATTTAAAAATACAATTATTGCACAAAAAAAGTAATTTAACAATTTGTTAAAACATTTAAGTTTAAGCATCAAATATTTTGTCTAATATACATATTTGTTTTGGTTTTTAAAAGTTCCTGTAACTTTTCACAATGTTTGTAATTATCTTGACTGTTTTTCTTTATTTTATTATTTTTTAAACCAATTTAACTGTTAACGATATCTTGCAAACAACCGTTTTCTAACTCAAGAGAGAGTAAAATCAATCTCATTACAAGTTGTAGGTATATTAAAAAAAAAAACAATGCGATATAGAGCGGTTACTTTTATCTGTTATTGCCATTTCATACCTTTTCCCCCTCTTTTATATACATACATATGTACATACATATCTGTGGACTTTTGACAAAACAACCTCTTTCAAAAACTACAATTTTACAGGAGAACGAAAAAACTGTTAAAATGTCTAACAACTTTGATTTTGAAATATTTGGTGAAAAGGTGAAAGTGTAGTATTAAATTTAAATACTAAATTGAAGTGAAGATATCAATAATTCTATTCTAATGCCAACAGATTTTCAGAAAAATTAAGAATAAAAAGATAGGATGTTTTGCCGAAATTATTTTCAACAAAAAAAATTAACTTACATTACACAAGTCGTTTAGTCAAAATTAATTTTCTCTATAAACCATTTAAAAACTTATCTTGTCTCAAGCAAGTTACATATTTTCTAAATTTCAGTTTTGATAAAACAACTTCTTTGAAGAGAAGTTGTTTTGTTAAAACAAAATGTATATATCCAAACAAATATTAAATACAATTTAGATGTTTTGTCTAAAGGATATAACAATTTTATTTCTTGAATTTTAGAAAATTTTTAAACTCTTTCAGATAAGATATTTTATCAAATATTTTTCCCAAATATAATGAAAGAAGTTGATTTGCCAAGAACTGTAGATTTTTAACCAAAGGGCGTAGAAATGCAAGGATTACACCAATAGAACCGTCTTAAAAATTTATATTTAATATAAAAATCTTGCAAAAATGTCTTATTTTGAGAGAAGTTGTTTTGTCAAAAGTCCACAGATATGTATGTATGTATGTATTTCTAGAGCAAAACCCAAATCTCATAAGAATCGGAAATAAATGACGTTGAATTAAGAATTTCGAAAATCGTTGTAAGATACAAAAAAAAACAAAATATTCTTTTTAATATAACACTGTAGATAACACTGTGCTACAAAATAAATACCTACTTACATATAAATATATTCTTATGACTTATTAAGGAATGTAGAAGTTGTAATCTATGGTAGAAGTCACTGAGTACTCTAAGAAAACATTTTTTTATGCGTACATATGTATATACATATGTATGTATATGCAGGGCATTTGCGCATAATGAAAGTTACGATTTAATAAGTGAATACATTGTTTGTTTACGTTTGTTTTTGTTTTTTTTAGAATTAATTTTTAAAAACTTGGATAGTTTAAGACTCAGCACTGTACAACGAACCAAAGTTGTTCAATTTTATTTCGAATGCCAGCATTCGATTACTCAGACACAAAGATAATATCGAATTTTGTGCGATGAGGCCTCAATAAAAATATGAGGCACCGAAAATCCAAAAATTCTTAAACGTCAAATGTACCCATTTAGATGCACAGTACAGTATGGAGAAACTTCAGATAAGATCATTTGACCATAGTTTTTTCGATAACGACGAATAATGATTGAACATTTTTTAAGGCCCGAGGTAAAGAGCAATCCGGAATTGTGGTTCCAACAAGATTAAGCCATAGCTCGTGCAACTATGGCTCTTTTTTTGGCGATCATAACTTCACTTATGTGCCACCCTATACATATGTATGTATGTATATCGAAAAGAGTTTCAATAAAAATAATTTTTATAAATAGTCAGTACTGTAATTTTTTTAACAGTAATATTCATAGCATTCGCATGCACTATAAGCCTCGCGATATTTCCTTGATATTCTTATTAATTAGCAACGACTTAAAAATTTTAAATGGTTTTAAATCTGTTAGTACTAGAATTTTATAAGTATCTAAAGATAAAACATATAAACTTTCATAAAAGTTCTTTTTTTGCACAGTAAAACTTGATGCTCCGATTTATCTAAATCTATACCTTTAAACCGTTGTTAATAAGAAATATAATTTTGGAGGATATATGTATGTATTTTATGGAAACTGATGCCTTACATTTACATTAAAAAATATGTGTAAAGTGCTACAATTGATTTGTTTTTTTACAGACATGTAAAAAGATATTTTTGTTATGTTAAATTTAAAATTTTTATAGTTTATATAAATTTATGTTCGTAGAAAACTGTATTTTGAAACTCGTTAATCGCTCAACAGCAAAGCTAGGAGTTGTTAAAGGTCCAAATAAACCACACAAACGGTTACACAAACATATGGAAAAAGTATGGGGAATGTTTGTGTGAATATTAAAAATTTGTAATATTTACACAAACATCTTGTTTTTGTTGTCAAACTGATTTTGTCTTTTATTTGGACCTCAAGTGTTTAAAAGTTGTTTGTTCACAAGCGTTTTCCTTTTACATTTTAATAAAAACTTTTTTCACAGGTAATTTGTGCAAAGTACATTACGTTACGTAGTATTTAAATGCGTTGCCATGCGTAATTTCTTTTGTGTAGTGTAGATGTTTTAAGTTATTTTTGTTGTTACTACTTAGTTTTTGTGAGTATGTGTTTGCGTTAAAAAGTCTGGTTGACAAATTGCATATAGTTTCAGTCTTTAAGATTCCCGCCTTTGTGCATTATATAGATTTAAAAAAGATTTAAGTTAAGTTTTTCTTCTCTTGTTAGGATTTATAATTTAAATGTATGTATGGAGTATGCTTATGAACATATTGTATTGTTTGTAATCGTTTTTGGTTATGTGAAATAAATTTACGTTTAGTGAATGTATTTTTTGGGGAAGGATGTGCTTAGTTTTTGTTGGAGGGCATTTGGTTAAATTTTTATAAAAAAGTTCTAATTTAAGCAGTAGACTATAATTGTATTTACTGATCCAATGAAAAATGTTTCGTACGTTTCCATAAAGTCTTAAAAATTCCTTTTTTCTTCGGTTTATCAGCTGTATTGCTTTGGCCTCGTTTTAGGTCTTTTGTTGTATTTGCAGAACTAGCAGCAGAGCCTGGAATATAAGTTTAACATAAAACGCTTTAGGACCAGCTTAAAATTGATTAAACTTACTTCTTTCGATATCATGGTAATAGTGGGCTTCTAATGCATGATCAGCTGTATATGACGATTTGCTTCTTTTGTCCTTCTGTGGTTCTTTTGGAATAAAAAAAAAATTAATTTTTTTTTAAGGAATAAGTGTCTTGCTTAATTTGTCTTACTTTTCTTGGTAATCAACAAACTAGTAACTCTACGTAAAGCTTCTCTGGGTGATTTATTTAAGAATGATGGTGTCAGATTGGGTGGTAGTGTAAGTGGTTTTCTGGCTTGTCCAGTACCCGTCATTCCAGGAGTCCCATCCCATATTCTCATGGTGGAAATTCGATCTATATTTTCAGTCGATGCTGGGCGCATTGAACGCTGTTTAGGATACCAGCCCCGTTGAGGCGCTCCTGCAAGTCTTAACATTTCGTTGGAAGCCAAAGCATGGTTAATAGAACGCTGACGACACATTGCACCGCCAAATGTATTTCCTCCAGAAATGCCTACAATTGAATTGCCCATATTAATATTATTGGAAGTACTAGATCTTGGAGCCGTGCGTGAACCACTGGGTGCATTTTCGTTTTGTCTTCTATATGGGGTTCGGGGTATGTCACAGCTAAATAACGTTTTTAAGGATTACTTTCGTGAACTAAAAGGCACCAAATCAGATATCTTACCCTCTAGCAAATATTGGAGTTTCGGGTAGACTGCACGACGTCTGTAAACGATGTTCTTCTCTTGGAGACTGTTTTAAGCTTCGTTTAGTTCCATAGGATACATAACGTCTGTTACCGTAACCTCCACCACCGCTGCCTTCGTATGAGGGTCCATGAGAGCTGGTAGGTGTAGTAACGCCACTGCCATAACCTCCCATCATACGTGGTGATTTTCTCTTATAATTCGAATCAATTGACCAAGATTTCATAGTATTCGATGAATGACCGTGACGATGAGGTGGCACAACTGGTGGCAAATTATCGAAAGCTATTGGGGGTGGCGGTGGTGGAGGTAGAGGCAATTCATCAGACATATGGCGATGTACAGGTCTGGATTTTTCACGTTCCTTTGAGCGTTGAGGACGTAATTCTTCTCGTGAAACTGACTGTGTATGAACTTCCGCCGCGGTTTTCACATACGCTTTAGCAGGGGGCTTTAGGTCCTCCTCTCCAACCGATGTATCGTCTGATGGTGAAGGAGGCAAAGGCAAATCCTTATAGTCCTTCAATATAAGAATGTTAGAGTTACTACTTTTAAATGTGTTAGTTACAAATAATATTATCTTACAAAAGTATCTGGATTTGAAGAGGGCGGAGATGGTGGCAGGGGACCAAATACATTTTGAGATAATTTCATTTCTTTGGCACTTTCCGATTTATGTACTCCAGGGCGAAATTCTAAAGGACGTTTTGCTGTAGGTTGGCCTGCAATATCAGCCATACGTGCCACTGCAATTTCTCCACGTAAAAGGGCGCTTATATTGTTTTCGATTTGTTTTAAGGGTGCACAAGTATAACTTAAATCACTTAATTGCTCTTCATCTTCTTCGAGAGTAGGAGCCAGATCTGTATGTGGTGTGGTAGACGTAGAACGCAATTCTAGATACAAAAACGTTTATGGATATTTTGTAATCATTTTCTTTTTTTACATTTATTTAACTTACCATTGAAATCAGCACCCTTTATAGCACCATTTGATGTTTGTTTATAAACAAACATATTGGTTGGATCTATTTCACTTGAAGCAGAAGATTTAAGATCAAAACCACTGACTTCTTCATGACAAGGTGTTCTAACAATATTAATAGATTCCGAGCTAGTACGCCCATCTAAAGATTTTAAACTGCCTTTTTTGGACGCTTCAAGGAAAATTATAATCCATAGTAAAATGTCTTCAATCTCTATTAAATTTTACTTACTTTCTATATTCGATTTACTAAGATGTCGTATGGGAGAGAGGTCTTTTTTCAAAGAGTAATGGGGATGGTGTGGTTCCAAATTTAGCGATAACCGTTCTCTAGGGGATATCAAGGGTATTCCTACATCCACACTATGTCTTGTGTGTGTCTCCGTCATTATATTACAAGATAAATGGTCATTTCTTATATCATTTGGCATATATTTGGCATGTTCTGATTCTGAGTCGACATCTGGTTCACTTTCACTTAAGCCATCTTTGGCCATCTCATAATTAGAGAAAATATCCATGGCACGAGGAGGTCTTTTAGTTGAATCACGTCGTATGATAAACGTACCTTTGCCCAGCATACTGGTTTGACGAAAAACGCAGGAATTTAGAATTTCAGGACTTTCTTCAAAATAACGGATATCTTTCTCATTGCTGACTGCATTTTGCAAATGTCTAAAATCATCTCTAGATGATTTTGCATTACCCTGTTTTGAATTGACCGATGAATTCTAAAAAAAAATACATAATTAGCCAAATCTAACAAACATAATTAAACCAACCTTTTTAATTTCACGTTGATGTTGCTTTGTTTTCTTTTTAAAATCCTTAAAATGTATTTCCCAAGCTATACCTCGTGGAGTGAGTAGCGTTGACTCCGATGATACCGTTATACCAGAGGGCTCTTCACCGGAATCTTCAGATAAATCTTCCTCTTCTTCATCGTCATCTGTGATATTTTTAAAAAATTTATCCAGTATATTATTCGAAGAGTAGGATTGTGATTTATGATTATGATTATCAGAAGATGTAGCAGTGCTAGCTGGTGAACTAGAGGAAGATGAAGATGAAACGGATGTGTTGCCTGGATTTAGAATATGACAAACTTCTTTGTGTTTCTCAACGGATGCTTGTAAACGTTTGGGTCGATTATTTCGAGCACCGCCAAGACCATCCTTTGGTCCTGGATATATGGTAACAGGATGTTCATTTAGTATAGGTTCTAAAGTCATATGAATCTCTACTTATTATTAAACTTAACATTTAAAAATTTAAATTTACAATATGTACTTACCTGGCAACTTGGCCACCCGGCCCTTTAATACTGCTTTATGAACAGCACTGATATCAATACCCAAAGCATTCCTATCACCATTACAGCTTCCAACACGTATCTTTAAGTCACCAACTGTGTTGACCATACGCTGCCCACAACATGGAAGACTAGAGTAATTGGAATTGTTGCTCGTTGTCGTTGATGTTGCTGTACGTGCTTTAGGCTAGGAAAACCAAATTACATATTTAAAATGTTAAGATTTTGTTTTTAAAGATGAGTAATTAACAGTTTTACTACTCACTAAAGTTGTTTGCACTAAATTACTGGTATCCGTTATATTAGCATTGTTAGTAGGTGTTGTGGCTGCAGTTGTAGTTTTTGCCTCGATACATTCTTTGCTACAGTTACCATTCGTTTCAAAACGAGCCAAATCAACAGCATCGAAACTCTCATTGGGCGTCGCTGTTGGAGCACAACTTGAACTAGTTTGAGACATTTCCTCTGAATCGCGCTTCTCTTTCATGCTGGATTAGTAGAAAGTTATTTAAAATGGGTTCAAAACTTGTTATGTATGTATGTATATATACTTATATTCATATTTCAAAAATTTTTATTGAGGTCGAACAAAATGGTACAAAAAAAAAATCAAACATTTGACCGAATCACATACGGGCCAATCTAGCCGAACATTACTTTTTTTTAATCTATTGCTTCTTAAAAGTTATTTAGTGCTCCTAGATCGATGAAACTTGGCTGAAATATGTGTTAGGGTCATAGGCAGGTAAAGCTTAAAAATTGATATGTCTTTATCTCTTTGACGTATGAAATTTCGCATAATTTTCGAACTAAAAATTGCAATTTGTTTTCAACGAGTTTATCATTACATTCCTGTACTATTTGGAACAACTGTAATGTATTCACTTTTTCCATTTTACTCCAAAAGTGTGTTGATATCAATTTTGTGCAATAAACCACAAAAAGTAGAACAAATCTAATTACCTGGAACCCATATTTGTTTTTTTTATACCCTCCACCAACACTAGTAGTGAATGAGGGTATTCTAAGTTTGGCATTCCGTGTGAAACTTTTTTATTATACATCTAAGACCCCATAAAGTATATATATATTCTGGCTCCTCGAGTAATTCTAAGTCGATTTAGTCATGTCCGTCTGTCTGTTCGTCTGTTGAAAACACGCTCACTTTCGTAAAACGCAAAAGCAAAGAACAAACTTGGTCTCAAATTGCTTGTAGTTATCCTAAGCAGATTGGGATTGAAATCCAGCAACATCGGTTCAGTAGGATCAGAACTATGAATCAAAATGTGGAACCACCACCCTGAAAAAATTGATAATTTTGATACAAAAACTAACATAAATGGTTTATTAATGCACGGAATGACATAAAATTTTGCAAGAACTCGCTTTATACGACTCAAATCATAGTGTTAAATTTCGTGAAGATCGGTCCATAATTGACCATAACCCTACTCGCGGAAAACAGTTGAGTACGACTAAAACCGTAATAAATAATTCTATCATAATAAAATTTGGTACGTCACAGTTTTATGTGACTACAAATCACACTGTATAATTTCGTGAAGATCGATCCATAATTTACCCTACGCCCCATATAAACCCTACACTCGGAAAACAGTTTATTGCGCCTAAGACCAAATAAAGCCCACTTTGGGAAAATAATTAAATTCGTCTAAAACAATAATAGATATTTTGGTAAAATGACTTCCAACTTAAATTCATGTGGCCAGAAAAAATATCATGCAATTTTGTGAAATTCACTGTTAACGCTAAAACTAATTACACTGCTGTATTGAAATTTATTCTAATTTCTTTTTTGTAATACCAGAAATTAGTCTTCAGAATTTTGGGATGATTGGTCCATAATTTACCATATATCCAATACAAATTACCCTCCTAAAAATTATTTTAGTTCGGCTAAAACTGTTACGAATCATGATATTTTACTCCAGCCAGTTCAAAGTTCTAAGAAGAAACGCATAAAACTTTCTTATATTCGGTCAATAATTTAATATAAGTCTAAACCGCAACCAATTTTAATGCTGTCGTTCATTTTTGTGAAGCTTAGTTAATAATATTAGTTAACAACCTGTCGGTGGAGGGTATCAAAGATTCGGCACAGACGAATATATCACTCTAACTTGTTAATATTATTTTTGTCTTTAATAATTTTAAAAGTTATTTTAAACAGGAACATTTATTTTGCTACATAAAAAAACGTAATTTTGAACGCAGCTGCAGAAGTGGTTATGGGTGAAAATTACTGTTTCGCATATTCCTCGAAGTTCATCTAAGTACAATTATTAAAAACCAAAACATTTTATGACTGACAAAAAGGTTTCTTACTCATCTTTACCTTTTCAAGATGAGCAAAAACAGATAAAGGTGAAATTTTCAAAAAATCACAACAAAAGGGAGCAAAAACGTGCAACGTTTTTTCTTTCTTTTTATCGATTCTAAAAGTAGAGATTTCAAATTTTATCGTAATGTAATAACTTTCGAAAACCTTTTAATTTTTTTATTATAAAAAATTCAAAATAAAATTTCTTTCCTTATTTGTTTAGCCACAAAAAAATATTTTGTAAACCTCTAAAAACCGTTAAGTTACAGAATACTCATGCAATTTACTCACTTTCCTGACTTTAACAATGTCCCAAAACGACAAATCTCAAGCGAAAGACTAGAAAATTCACTATACGATGCAGAATTTTGAAGTCTGTCCAGCTGCGTTCCTACTAGGGAAATCGATTATTCGACTTTTTTCAAATAACCTGTTTTCGAATATTCCGACTAGTTGCTATTTAAAACAACCCGGGTTTCGGTTAAACATTTTTAAAATAACCGGTTAACCGGTTTTAGTTTGAATACTTAAAAACACAAAAATCAAATAAGTTTTTGTAATTAAAAGTGAATTTAAATTAAACAAAACAATTCAAAAAAGTAAAGCACCAACAAAATACGATAAAATCCAATAAAAAAAAAATGTGACCAGTAAATTGATCAAACTTTAGCTTAATTTTATTTATTTGACATACTACACGTAACCACAAGTTTTATTAAAAAATCGTTTGCTTTTGCAAAACGTTTGCTGGATCAAACATCATTTAACAGTTTCTTAATTGAATTATACAAATTTCTTCTTACAAATAAAGATAAGGAAGTCCATAAAAATTGTTAAAAATAAAGCTAAAGTTTGATCAATTTGCTGGTCATGTTTTTTTTGTATTTGTCTGTCAAATATTTGTTAGGTCTAAACATACCTTAAGCTTTATTTGTAAGAAGATAATTGTATAATGTAATTTAGAAACTGTTAAACGATGTTTGATCAAGACAAACATTTTGCAAAAGCAAATAAAAAAATAATAGGGATTTAATAAATTTATTATTTGAGATATTCTCCCAAATTTATTTTAAATGAGTTTTAAATTGTTGGTGGTTAGGCATGTCCATATGAATCAGTAGACTTCAACCATATTTATGAAAAGTTGCACACAAAACTTCTTAGCCAGGAATATTTACTTTAAATTATTTTGTTTCAGGATTATAGAAACGAATAGTAATATTAACATGCTTTTTTATGAAATATCTGTCCATTCGTCGGCCACAATTAAAAACCTGCCATGCCTTTGTTTGATTTCTTCAATTTTGTTTTTTAGTTCTTGGTAATATAAATAATAAATAAAACTGATGAATTTTTTTATATCGTTGATTCCGCCGGAATGTTGTAGTTTTAAGGATGAATATATGCTAGAACTACTTAAGAGTTTTTAGTGCCTTAACGGGCATTCCAACCTCGGAAAGTATTATTTGTCGTCTCTTTAGAACTATTTCTAACAGTGTTAATATGGACTAATTAAAGGTGATTAATAAATCGTGACGTCGAAAACCCTATGCAACTTATGATTTTAGGGCACTGCAAGCACCTAACTTTATCTCTTTAATCCTGTTCGAAATATCTCTAGAGATAACATCTATAATAATATTTAGAATACTCTCCCACAAATTATTATTTACTTTTTAACTGAACACGTTTTTGTAGTATTTTGAATTGTTTTTGTTTTTTACAGAAACACACGCTTCTATAAGCGATTTGTATTTACATTGTTCATAATGCTTTTTGATTTTTGTTACATTTTGTTTTGACATTCTTGATAAAAAGTTTAAGTTTGCCAATATTCAATTAAAAAAATACTTAAATTACGGGTACATTTACAACAAGAGTAAGGAAGACGTATATAAATTACACATTATTAAAATAACCGGTTTATTCGATATTCGAAAAATGGACATTTTAAAATAACCGACTTCGGCAAATGGCCGAAAAATAACCGTTCGATATCCCTAGTTCCTACTTAAATTATTACATTCCGAATTTCCTAATGCCCTGCTAGATTGGAAAAAACTCCTATGTATGTGCATTTTCGTTATAAAACAACATTTAGATTTAGTACAGATAGATGCATTTTTTTTAGATAAAGATAAAAAATAGATAACATTTTTTCAGACTGCGCATCTAACATGTAATAGACTTTAAAAGACAGAATACAATCACATTGCGACGAAAGTCTGTACTCATAGTCTATTGTGTGCCCCAAACAATATAGTCTACGTTAAATGAAAACAACAAGGGCGGCATTCTCGGCTTGCTATTCGCAATGATGTTTTCGAATGAACATTGAATTTAAATTCATTATGCACTTGCTGTCAAAATACCCGTAAAAATTGTTTAAATTGTGTATTTTTTAAGTAGATGTCCGAATATTTTTTATGAATTTCGCCTAATAGTTATTATATAGGAAAGCAAAATAAACATTTCTAAAGGTGTTAGAACTAATTCCTAAAATATTTTTTATAAACAGTCAGGAGATTTTGCCTAAGACATTATTTGTACTAATAGTGTAAAGGGGTCTTATACAACGTCTAGCATTTCTCAGCACTTTGGTAATATTAGTAAAAATGTGTTTGTATGTGTGACACCGACGATGCTGGATGGAAAATCAAAAAAATTAGATATGATGGAAAATAGTACGTCCAGCACGTTCACGAGTGAATTCGCATGCATGACAAGCATTTTGACCGTGTACAGACCCCTTATCGGACATAACTCTACTCTGATATTTTTTAACAAAACCGGAAAGAGCTACACTATTAAACTTACTTTTTGCGGCTAAGACTCATGTAACCATCATCTTCCGATTGATTTTCGCCATTATTTTGCAACTGTGGTCTCAATGATAAATCCTCAAATTCAGATATTATATCATCTAGTACTTTGATGGGTTCAGGTATATCATCTATAGGGAAGGTAACAGCATCCAGCATTTCCTCCTCTTCGATTTCCCTATTTTAAATTAAAAAGTTATTGCTATCAAGCTATGTATGTATGTACATATATTTAAATAATAAAATCTGTGGCAAAAAGGAATTAAAGATTAAGGGGTCTTAAGATTCTTTTCTCGGGAACGATAGACAAGCAAAGAAATAACAAGTGCATTAGTTTAAACAAAATTACGTTAAGTTATAAAACATAAATAAAATATTTATGTGGCCTTTATTTGGAAATTTAAAATTTAAAAAAAAATTTAATTTGTATGGGTACAAGATATTTTATCTAGTAGACCAAATTGACCCTTTTTGTGCTACCGAGCATTTATTCTATAAAATTAGTATTTGTGGTAAATTATAATCCCGGAAGGCTTTTGAGGGAGGCTAAGTGGAATAATCAACCGATTTAGCGTATTTTTAAAACCAAACGAATCTGTCGACAAAAAATCATTTTACTTAATTTTATTTTCCTAAGAACAAGCTTTATCGTGCTTTTAACAGACGGACGGACATAGCTAGTTCGGCTTAGATGTGTTAAAAACGGAATGATAAAATCAATATACACCCCCCATCCCCTTCCCACCCCTATCTTTTTGGTGGTAAGTATTAAAATCAAGTTAATAAAGTTGATTTTCTGCAAAAAAATATTTCCTTATTGCCACAGAAATTATTGGGAACTTAACATACATTTGTGGTTCTGAATTATACAATAAAGTAGAATCGAAAATACGCTACTTCTGCTGCAGCGGCTTACGAGATAACTGATATTTTTATAGGAATAAGTTACAGCTGTAACATTTAATTTAATGTCCGTTTTATTAGGCTTCTAATAACAATATAAAAATGGCCTCCAATGATTTTGATGTACTACAAGGTTGAATGAATGTTAAGGAATTATGACTACCGGAAACACTTGCCATTCAAACTGACAGACGCGTTGTGTTTTCTTCTTCTTCGATATTTTTTGTTCTAAATATAACTCTTCATTTAGAATATATTCATTTATAACATAACATAGATATTTTACTTCTTGCAGAATCAAATCTTATTAGCAGGATAAAATGTAAAACATTTTTGACGTTTAATACTTTGTTAAAATGAAATGTTGTAGTATCGTTGTTTTGAGTAGGTTTGTTGTTAAATATTATGTTTATTTTTTGAAGCTTGAAATTATGTGTTAAAAGTAAAACGCTTCTTTTTCCAATTTGTTTTAATTGCTAAAGTCTAAGCAAACAACAGCAGAGCATTGACGACGACTGGCCGGTTTAAAGTTACAGAGTCTGGCATCGATTTTTCATACTTCCCTACATACATACATCCATACGTATGTACATATATGTTTGTAGAGGTGGATGTAAATGTACATACATACTTATATATTGTTTTGCAGAATAGTATCTGATGGATGAGTATTTCAACAGCGGATGTTTCGATATATATGCATGTATATAAATGTAGTATATTCACACTGTATATGTATGTACATATATAGAAACTTTTTTTAACAATTACATATCTGTAGGTACAATTTTCATTTTAAGTAAAATTTCTTCAGAAAATTTTTTAAGTTTCTTGGTTAAAAGTTGTTGTATTTGTTAATTCCTTTTGTGGCTGTTGTCCAATTGTATCATTTTCTTTAGTATCTGCGTGTTTTGAAAAAGATGTAATTGTGTGCTGTTATATATCATTTGAATTTTTTCTATAAGTTATGAGCTTTCATTTTCAATTACGTTCACTCACTCACTTTGCTCCTAATGATTTGTTTAATTTTTCGTTCTTTTTCAATTTTTTTCAACAGACTTATTGTACCCATGGAATTGTTTTAAGATTTAAAGTGAAAATAAGTACAAAAAAAGAAACATTTTCAATTTATTATTTAAGTGTACATATACATTTTACATTTTGTGCAATAACTGCAAATGTCTTATATGTATGTATGTTTGTATGTACATCTGTTTTTTTTTTTTTTTTTTTTTGTAGGCAGATTTTAATATGAATTTTATTTAAATATTCATTGCAATCAAAACTTATTTCAATGTGGGATTTTAGATTTATTTTTTTTTTTAATTTTTGAATATTTTTTTGTTGATCTCACGCACAGACACTTGTGTATGTATTTAATGTCGTTGTCACATCGTCGTCATCTAATTTAATAGTCCGCTTGTTTTTCGTCGGCAATCTTACTTAGATGGAGGTATTATTAGACTAAAGTGTGTTTCAAAGTTGAATCAGAATGCAAAATAGAGTCAGTCTAACTGCCAAGCAACCGACCAACCAACCAAGCGACATTAGTCGTTAGAAACATTAGCACCATACAATAAGCACTCATCAACTGACAATGTGTGAGCGAAATATGAGTTGTTATCACTATAATGCGGAGATTTTACTTCTTTCTTTCATTTTTTTTCTATAGTTTTGGTTCATTTTGATTTCTTATGAAGTAACAATTCTCCCTTTGGGACTGTTGGGAAAGTAAAAAAAAAAAGCAGAGAAACACATTATTGTACATATGTTTCCAATATACTTTAAAACTGTGAAAATACCTTACACTCCAGCCATACAGACACGTGAACTATAAATCAATGACTCTAACCACCACCACCTTACCACCACCCTTACTTGGCTTGGAATAAAAAAAGCAATCAAACAATGACAATGGCTTAATCGTGTTGTTAGACCGTTTAACCTTTCATGTTCAACAAAAAAGGGGATATACATAAAAAGGCCCATGAGAAAGTTTAGAGTCCGTTAGAATAATATTGGATTTACATCTTATAAGTTAAACTTGGCTATAAATAAATTCTAGCTGATAATTACAATGACTTCATTTAATTTTTAATATTCAAGAATATAAATACATATGTAAATTATTGTTTTATGGATCCTTGACTTGTCACTTAAATATAGTATAGCACTCGTTTTTATAATTTGCACCCGTATTTAAAGTTTGTAGTCGAAAGAATTTAAAAAATGATTAATTTTTCATAGTATATAGAGTTGTTTTTTTAATATGGGGCCAGATCAAGTTTAAGTCAAAAAGTTCTCTTTAAATAATTGGTTCAAAACAACTCTTTGATTTCAATTTTACTCGGTTTTGAATTGTAAAATATCGAAAATAAGTTTTCAATCAGCAAAACAACGAAATAAAAATTATTTTAATTAGGCCTTAAAAAACATCGTTAAAAGGGTTTAAATTTTCAGATCAAGAATCACATATTCAGCCTTATTCCGGTTGTCGTTGTCGTATACGACTGTGTCGTTTTTTGTAGTAGATTAAAGAACAAAGGTTGTGTTTCACTTTAATCTATTACAAAAAACTATACAGACGTATACGACAACGACAACCAGAATAAGGCTGATTGTTTTTTTTTTTTTTTTTTTTTTTTTTTTTTTTTTGAAATATGAATGTATTAGGATTCCTAAAATGATTCCTAATCCAAAATCAATTGTGTTCGCTGAAATGTTTCCTTCGAGTTGAGCAATTCATGTCTTCTTGGGTTATGAAGCAAATGTATTTTTCATCACTATATCTATAAATATGCAAAAGTCCTGGGGGCTTATTCCGGCAGTCGTGATGACATTCCTTTTTGGTACGAAAGCAATGTTTTTTCTAATTCTTTCAGTTGATACTGAACGAATCGAAATTATTTTTCTAGTGTTGCAAAGCATTTATTTGAATTTTCACAACAATGAATAAAAAATTCGTTCGATCACGACTGCCGGAATTTGCCCCCTGTAGTTTAAGCTTGAAAGTACATTTTAAAGTCAAATCGGAATAAGTATGATCTGGCACAAACAATAAGATACGATTTGATGAGAAGCTGCTTATTGCTAAAACTGTACTTGCTACTTTTAAATTGAGAAAATTTTGAAATCAATGTTTTTTTTTTAGGATATTTCGGTAGTAGAGGGTTAACATTTTCACACACTTTTAAACGATTTGTATAATCAACCCCCCTTAAGAAACCGTCAAACAAAAGTTAAAAAGAGGGAAAAACAATATTTAGTTTATTACTGCATAAAATATTTTGTTTGTTCATCAGCAAGTATATGTATGTACATATTTACGTTAAAAGTGTAGGGTCATTAGTAAAACGTTGGCTATCATTTAAGAGTTAAGATGTATGAATGTAGTATATATTTAAGTATGTACCTACGTACAATTTTATTGCAAATCAGTTTATAGATAGACAAATAAATGTATATTTGTTCATGAGTACAAAAGCAAAATGTTTTTGTTTGCTGCCTTTATACGCGTGCGCATTAATTAGCTCCAATTCCAACAGCCCAATATGGAATTAAAACTACACTTTAAGAAAAATATAACAAAACATAAATAAGCTGATAATGCTGTTAAACAACTACTCTGCATTATTATTTTAGCTATAAAAAAGATTTCTGTTAATTTTTTATTTTTTTTTTCAATATGTTCTTAACAACTTAAATTATTTTCTCCCGGCTTAATTTTTGCTTATTGAGTCTTAAAAGTACTCTCTAGTTAGTCACTTACATTGACGATTGCAGCCACTACTCGTTACAACACATTTTCAAGTCATGTCAGATAGACAGACCGACAAACAACAGAAATCGTACGAACGAACAAATGAACCAACAAACAGACAAGCATGTCGATAATTTGGTAATGGGAGTGTGGGAACGAGGACTCTTACACATACACAGCCTTACATACATACATATGTACATCCATATTTACGTACATATTACTTGTGTAAATGTATTTAGACATTCAATACTTACAACCCCTCTACATTACAGTACAACAAAATTAAAATGTGAATTTGTACACATTCATACATATTTTACAAAAATAAATTGCGAATTGCGCAAAACGGTTGTTGGAAAACAAAAGAAAAATTGCGTTCATTTTTTAAATTTTGTAGACACACTACACTCTCTCAGTCTAAGGTGACATATACATAGAACACTTTATCTGTCATCATTTACACGAGTATGAATGTAGGTTGGTGGTTTAGTTTGACTTTTTTGTGGGTCTGTGATGTTCGTATTTTATTGAATGAAATTAATTCAAATATCTATTTGTGTATGGAAGTGCACAAAGGTAAAACATTTACATATGTACTTTATCCCCATTTGGAAATTTGTTGTGCCATGGCCGCCGACAAGGCCCTTTTTATATTTCGTCAGCTCATTATTGGTTTGGCGCATATACCAAAAAGTCATAGTGGAGAAAAACGAAAATAAAGCCGATAATTTTTTTTTTTAATTTTTACCACTTCTTCCGGCATATGTTTTGAAGAAAAACGTAAATTTTAGAGAACGTTTATGAACGATCTTAGAAGTTAATAGTATTTTATTGAAAGTAAAAATTATTGTTTTGTGCTGCATACGCCACTTTCTAAATTTATTTTGAAAAGTAGTTTTTTGTGCTGCATACGCATACCTACTTACTGCTGTGTATTAAGTTGATGTAATTTAGTTTTGCGTTTTGCTTTAACTAATTTTTTTTCTTACGGCAATAAAGCAAAGCAAGAATAAAATTTATTTCCTTGTTGTCATTTTGTTTTTCTTTCGTTTAACTACATTTTTTCTTTGCTGCATTCGCCAAACAATGACGTGTGGAGAAAAACAACCGAATAAGCTTTAAATTAATGTTTAATATCTCAGAAACCATAAAAAAATTCCTTGAAAAAGGTTTTGGTTTCAATAAAGGGGATATTCAAAATATAAATATCTCATACCAAACTCAATTTATTTTAAAAGTGGTCGGTAGCTCAAACCATTAATGACCTGACGATTTGTGCACATTGAGATTACATAAAAGTATAAGTGCGGCACAAGTATCATCAAACGAAGCAAGATATAGGGTACGTTCGTAAATGCATCACTGCGCTGCATCAGTGATTTAAAATTTTTATATATATATTAGTGAATTAGTGGGTCAACTAATTATCAAATACTTAACAAAACTAATAGTCACACAATAAAAAAATTATAAATACTTTTTTGTCGGCATTATAAAAAGTTTGCTTTTCTGATGCAGAGCAGTGATGCATTTACGAACGCACCCATAATCAACAAAAACTGAGTTAGTTGACTGCTTTCAATTAGGTTGTGGCCAGGGCACCAAAATGTTCGTTATAGAACAGCAGCGATCCTGCGAACATACAAAATGAATCTACAGTGTACTCGCGTTATTATGTGAACTAATAAAAACCAAGGTAGTTCACATTATCGAATTAGTTCACATTTCCGATTATAAAAAATTGCAGCTCCATACTGTATTTCATGCTTAAAAAAGTCTAGAAAGCAGTTCCACCAGAGCAAAAAAAATTTTTTATTTCTATACTATACCACATTTCTTAGATCATTTCATTTCTTATACAGGCCTGTCAGAGAAATCAATTCCGATCGAAAGTGATTTCGTTTTTGGGGTTGCAAGATACGAAATCACTTCCACTTTCTGTTGAAATTAATTTCTGTGATAGACCTGATAGTTTAAGAAAAGTTGACATCTTAAAATAATTATTTGTTCAGCAGTTTAGAGCAACCAATTTTTTCAAACATTTACACCATAGAATTTTTATCTTAATACAAAGTAACGTCTCTTTGAACATGCTGAGGACATTTATAAAGTTATTTTCTAAATATTAAATTTTTTTACAAGACAGGTAAGATGTTTCTTAAAATAAGAATTAACCTTTTTAATATTAAATTTCATTTTGAGTACAATTACTTTCAGTCAAAAATGCCAAGTACTAAATGAAAATGTTGAAGCTAGACACGGCATCTTTGTTAATATACGGGTATTACAAAATAAAATATTAAGTTCAAGCGATTTATATGTGTGACGAAAGACAACTAACATTTTAATAAAATTCAATCGAGGGATTCCCAAAATTAGAAAATAAGCAAAAATCGACAATATTGTTGTTCACTATTTAGAGCCACCAAGCTTTGTTCACTACTTAGAGCGTTAATATAAAAAAATAGGTGTTCATATTACAGGATAGTTCAATATATTGAAAGTTAACATTACTGGGAGTTTACTGTATATCCAAGCCTGATAAACGTAGCTACTTTTGTACATATGTGTAATGTGATATAATACGTAAATAACGTAAGCAAAAAAATATGTAATTTATGCTTCGTTTCAAACTTATCTGTTTCAGTTCCATCCTTAAAAGAAGCCCAAATCAACGACTTATGATTGTCGAAAAATTTTTATTTAATTTTACATATTAAAATATTATGTATGTATATAATAATACAAATTTGTTACCTAAGTACATATATATATTTACGGCCAATTTCACCAAGACCAGTTAAAACTAACTATTACTTTAACTTCCAGTTAACAATATGTTTTTGACAGCTATAACTGATAGTTAATTATAACTGAACTTGGTGAAATTTGCCGTTATGTGCTTTTTCCAACTTGTTTTTGTTTACAATTTTAAGTCAATATTTTTCTTTAATTATTTATTTATTCACGTAATATAAAAATATATAATTTGTATATATTTTTTCATAATAAGATTTTACGTTTACTCTAATTTAGTATATATTAATACAATAGGCTGTTTGAAACAGTACGTTTAGCCTGAAGTAGTCCTTAGCACATTAGAACACTTTTTGAATGTGTAATGTTTAAATCTAAAAATTTTATCAAAACTTATAATAGCGTTTTTAACGTTCTACTAGCACCGCAACAGCGAAATGTATTGAACTTTTATTTCCTACGATGTGGTTGAAAAATCACACAAAAATCTGTAGTAAATACTTGTGTTAAATCTACCAGATTAAAACAGTTGACGAAACTATTTCTATCAGCAGATTCATTCATTAATTTACGATACATACGAAAAGCACTCACGCATTTGTAGTATAAAATCGTTGTACACTTAACACAAAGGGTGACCACCGCTTTTATTTTTCAGTTAAATTTTCCAATTGGGTACCTTAATGTGATGTATGTACTATGTGAGTTTGTGTGTGAATAATTCAGTAATATTTCTCGGCGTAGTCACGCAATTGATTTTGATTGTTTTATTAATAAGCTGAAATATATATTTTTTATTTGTTTACTTATTTTAATGAGTAAATAGTCACGTCGCATATTACCGAAAAAAATGGAAAGTATAAAAAATAAAACTTAATTTTAAAAACATATTTTACAATACAATATTACCTTCTTTTTCTAACCCGTCAAAAATTGTCGAATTATTACCAAACATAAAAATATAATATTATGTACTTTGCTATCATATGTAGTTTTTCAAAGTGTTTAAATACTCGTAGATTTAACAACAGTTTTAAAAAAAATTTCGAACATGGCAATAAGATAAATTTATAGTATATTGCCTTAAAACTTTGTAACTGCCTTGCTACCCTTGCGCTAAGTCAATTTTAAACCATATTTTTAAATAGTTTTACCTTTGAATTTGTTTGTGTGTTCCTCAGGAATTAAAAACTATAACTGTTCACGTCACGCACGCTCACGAACTGATATTTTTTAATCACGTACTTTCACGAACGAACATTTTTTTACATCTCACGTTCACGCACGCTTACTGCAAAAAAGTACAAATGAAATTCTTTCAATTAATTTTCTGTTCTGTAAAAGTTAATACCTTTTTTTGTTCTACCTTGGTTTAGTATTTTGCAAATATGTACATATACGACTCAAATTTAAAATTATTTTTTTTAATATTTTTTCTGAATTACAAGCAAATTAATAAAGATTTCTACGGAAAAATTGTAAAAAATCTATTGTAATTAAAAACTTTTATGCAAAATACTAAACCAAGGTAGACAAAAACAAAACAAATTTTTATATTCGAAGTCGGAAACTAAAAGAGAAACTATGCATGTTGCGAACTGTTTTATAGAACTCGCTTAGAGGATTTCATTGGCAAAAAAATGTTTAAGATCGGGCAAAAAATAAGAATTCAGGATCTTTTTAAATTTGTTATACCCGAGGTTCCCTAGTTACAACTCAACTGAGTTGACTTGTAATTAAGACAACTGGTGGTGATGAGTTGTAATTTTTTGATGTTTTTGTTCGCCGCAATATAACAAAGTTGTAAATCATAATACAAAAATTAAGAAATTACAACTCAACTGAGTTGAGTCGTGAACCGTAATAGGGGCCTTAAACTCGAATACAAATCCTTCATTGTCATCTGAAGTTTTATTTCGATCGGACTAACCGTTTAGAAAATCAAAAATTATTTCCATTTTTTTTCAAAATCTCCCACTGTGAGACGTTGGTTTGCAAAAAATAACTTTTATTTCTGAGGAAGAAATAACGTTTATTTCTGAGGAATAAATTAAACTCAAAAATAATTTTTATTTTTTAAGCAAAAAATAAAACTCAAGAAATAGTTTTTATTTCTGTAAAATAGATAATATTTAAGAAATAACTTTTATTTTCTAAAGCTATGTCCACACCTATCAAATATTTGACGTACTTCACAAGGGTCTCCACCTGAGATAATATATAAGATTTTTATATCAGCAAACGTCAAATTAAATCGCAGGGAATATTATCTTACGTGTGGACTCTCTCAAATAGTGTTAGTATTAATATTATAATAAATGTTATGAGACAGTTGTTATGAGAAATCTTATAACAACTATCTTATAAGATGAGCTGTCAAAAATACACATACATACATACATATAAATTAATAATAAGACGCTATCATTAAAATGTTTAATTTTTTTTTAGTGCAATTTTGGAAATCTTAAAAACAATATTAAACACTAAAAACAAAAATAAAACTAAAAAAATAATAAAAAACGACACAAGTTTACTGTACGAAAATCAGTAAATTAAATTTGGGAATTATTTCTTTTTCATAGGGTACTTTATAATATTCAACATTTTTTATTTTTCGAATTTATTCTATGAGCTAAATTTCAGTTGTGTATTTTATAAAGCTTTTTGTAAGAGTTCTATTTTTCAGTAATAATTAGTAAAAACTTTTGAGTTCTCGAACGCAGCTATTATATACACATTTTATTGGTGACGTATATAAAATTCAAAATTTTGTATAAAATATCGTGTTTTCTATTTTTATTTGTAATTGATTTTTTATAGTTTGCATGTAACTTACCTTTAATCTTTATTTCTTGCTTCGTTAACCTGTATCTTCCAATTGCTGAATGTGAATCCATTTTGTTCATATTTGGATTCCAGAATCTTTTAACATTATAAATTTATTAAAAAAAAAAAAAAAAACTTAGCAAGCATTATTTTTTGTTTTTACTTTTGTATTAATATTCATATATTTGTTCATTTATTATTATTTTTGTATTAAATATTTTTTATCGGTTATTTGCTACTTAAGAAAAAAATTCCAAACATTTCTTAAGTACACCGGGATTGTTAATTTATTCAGTTTTAACCGTTTTTTTTTTTTCTTATTATTTGTTAAATATATATATGTTTGCTTATACATCATTTGTATTATTATTTTTACATTAATAAACCTAAAAAGGCTTAATTTTTCTTTATTTTTTTATATTCAATTTAAATTAATTCACACTATATTTTTTTATAATGTTATGTACATACGAATGTCTTCTATATAATTTTGTATATATGTAATAATATGTATATATAATTATTATAATCATAATAGTTAATATATGAGTTAACTTTTTTGTTTATTTCTTATTAAAGTTATACTATATTAATTATTAGCATTTTTTGTTTTAGTAATTAGTTTATGAAAAATGTAAAGGCTAAATAGAGTGCAATTTAAAGTGTTTAAGGAATTGGAGGGGAAAGGAGTTTAATCAACAATAATATTAATTACTATTAACAAAATAAAATGTAATTAACTAAAAATGAAATTTGTTAGACAATATAATACAAAAAATATTTTTAATTGAAATGAAAGTCCAATCACGTAAAAAATACTAAAAAATAGCAATAAATAAAATTACATACATATACCAAGGGCCCGGCCCGTAAGTTGGCATTTACAAATTGCCAGTTTAAGCCCCTTGCTAAATAAAATAACTTATTACTAGTTTAATTAAATATTAATTATAACAAAACAATAACGGATATGCTTTTTTTTTTTGCAAGTGTTGCAAATAATAAAAATTTCAAAAATAAAAATTGTAGGAAAAAACTGCCCTTATTGTAATACTTAAAAAGGAAAACGTTAATGATGCTTAGGTTTAGATATTATTAACAAATTTGGTTAAAATGCTTTATGAAATTAAGTTATTGCACTTTAAATTGTTTATACAACTTTTATAAGTATAAAATAAATTAAAAGAATTTCTAGAGTGGTATAATGAAATATGTATGAATGGTATAATGAAATATGTATGAAAGATCAGTAATCGGTGGTACAACTTTAAATTTCTGAAAAAATTAAACTTATAAAACATACGTTGTTATTTATTTACTTGCCAAAAGTAATAGCGGTTTTCACCCTTTGTATTAATAGTACAACTTTGTTATATTTAATACGATTTTATACTTCAAAACGTGAGTGTCTTTTTCGTATGCATTGTAAATTAATGAATTTGCTGAGGGAGAGAAAGAGATAGATAAAGTTTCTTCAACTGTTTTATTCTGGTAAATTCACACACATGTTTACTACTGCTTTTTGTGGGATTTTTCAACCACAGCGTAGTATATTTTAGTCTAATACATTTTGTTGTTGCAGTGTTGTAGATGTTAGTATTTTTACTAAAATTATAAGATTAACAAGGTCTACAAGGGACTTTACTGTCAAGGGTGAATTCCGCTAATAATTTTAAGTTTTAGAAAATATATTTATATATTACTTGCCAAAAGTAATAATTTTAAGTTTTAGAAAATATATTTATAGGAATTATAAACCACAACCTTTAGAAAAACAAATCAGTTTTATATTTTTTATAGTTTGTTGTAGGGATGTGCAATTAATCAAAAATTTGATTAAAATAATTTAATTAATTCTTTTTTTGAATAAGCCAAATGATGATCAATTGATTAATCATTTGGCTAATTCTGACTTTCTTGATCGAAAACTCAAATAAGTGCTTTACAACATTGAAAAAATTATTTCGATTTGTTCGACTGAAAGAATTAGATATAAAATTTTTTTCGAATCGAAAAAGTATTTGATCACGACTGACAGAATGTCTTACATTAGCCATAACCTAGCCTTTAATGGACATATCCGGTTTTGTACAACAATTATAAAAAAAAAAATAACTAAATAAAAAAATTAAATGATTTTAAAACGCCCGGGAGACTATCAAATAAATACATCAATCATATAGTTGTGTGCGTGCAGTCGTTCTTTTTCGGGTACACATACGCGTTGTCGGCAATGCTTGATGAAAATCAAAAAGTTTTGATTTTTTTATTTGATGGCTGATTATTTGATAGTCTCCTGTTGTGATTGACAAAAAAAAATTATTTTCTTTGTGTTTGTTGTCATGAAAAATATAAATATTTTGGTTTTTTACAAAATACAATTGTTGATTGCCGTGTTAATTTGTACGTCTCCGAAAAAGCCTCAAATAAACGACACTAACACATATGCACTGATTGACGGGCTTATTTGAAAGTCTCCAGAGCCCTTAAGTTTGCATAATTAAATAATTTAGAATTTTTGTTTTTTTATAAGTTTCTTGAAACTGATTATCGTAGTGTAAAATATGGCATGACCTTATATCAGTTTCACATGGCTTTTAGTGCATGTTTTCCAATTTTTAAATTTTGGAATAAAATTATAATTCAAAATTTAAATTATTAAATCTATCAAAATTCTGATAAATCACCATTCTGTTGAATCAAGAACTTTCATTAACGGATTGATCGCACATCTCCAGTTTGTTGTTAAATTTAAAATTCCAAAACGATACCATACATTATGAGTATGATGTTAAAAAAATTATTTTTTATTGAAATTAAGGTTATGATGAAAATCGATCGATTTCAAATCGATCGTAATTTAAAGGTGTGATGAGTGTTAAATGATGTTTAAATTAATTTTAATTTTGTTTTGAAATAATAATAAATACGTAATATTGTTCTGTACAAAATTTGCAAGCGTTTTTTGCTTGAAAATGTTTGTGCTTGTGAAAAAAATTTTTGCTTTATTGTAAACACCAAGTGAAAATGTTGTTGGCATTGTGAACCTGGCCTTAAAGACTTAATTTTTGTTCCAAAATATTGAACTGTATAATACATAATTAAGAATAATAAAGAAAGGGGAAGTAATTCGAAAATGTATTAGAAATTAATTTTTGTTTCCAAAATCAATTTCCATCACAAACCTGTATAACAATTTTAATTTGAACTTATAACTGTAACTCAATTAACTTGTATACTTGTTGAATATAACGAATAGAATATTAAAAAACATAGTACATACTTTTCTTGAATATCTTAATATTGTAAGTCATGTTGCAGTATTTGTAAAAAATTATTAAAATAAGTAAGTAACGATTTATATGAAATAAAATACTCAAATTCATAAAAGGACAAATAACAAAAATTAGAGCATGTTTATTTAATTCACAATATCGAATAAAAAAAAATTTAATATAACAATTTTGTGGCTGATTTCGAACATATAAATATTAATGTTGTATTTTTTTGATGCTTAAGATTGTAAAAATTTACAACAATTAACGAAAAAGCTGTTCAGAAGTGTGAATTCTTTCGAACATATATGGGCATTTCCTCCGAATAGTCAACCAGGATGGAAAAATAAAATGTTGATAATCATCGTGTTTTATTGTTTATAATTATAAAAAAGTTTATGTTTTTATAATAGAATGCTATATATGATATTCTATGATATCTTAGCTGTTTTACTTGAGGAAATTAGGCTGGAAACTGGAAAATTTAATATTTTCGTTTTAAGCTACTTCTAAAGACATTTTTATATTTAATTATTTTACATGCAAAAAAATTTGTTAAGTTTGCATTCTTTCTTTAAAATCTCTCTATTACAATCAATTAAGAAGAGAAAAGTGTAAGGAGAAGATAAAAAGTTCGATTAACGGTTAAAACATATGGAAAAATCGTACGTTCGCGACCGGTACTTTAGCCAATTTAACAAAAACTAATAGAGATATTTTATTGTGTAAATACTGGATAGAGACCTACATTAATACGCTTTTAAAATAAATTAATCACGTTTGAATATTCCGTTCCATTTCGCAGATTTTTACATTTTACTACTGTCAGCCAAAGTTGACTTCTATTTTGTGTACGTTCTTGACCACATGTTTATAACTATCATTATGAAAACTTAAACCCGATAAAATCCATCTTTTGCACTAAACATAGAGCTACCAAAATGCTATCGAATTGCAAAAAAACTGCTAGGAAAAAGTTTTGTTTTCCATATTATTTGTACATCAAAAGCGTACGAACGTACGTTCGTGACCCCAGGAAATGCCCATATGTAAATGTTTAACTTTTTTACAAATTTATAATAGTGGACAAGAAGTCTAATATTTATTAAATTTTCAATAGTGAAAATAAATGGAAAAATTACTTGTGAATTGTACAAATTTAGTTTTAATTTCAAATATATCAATTTAAGATGTTTTACTATAGAAACTCCATATTTCGTACACATTCGCAATAGTGAACAAAAATGTTCATAGCTATTAATACATAATAGCAAAAATGGATGAATTCCATAACGTCATTTGCAATGCAACCGAACGAAGTCATGAATTCTTAAACGCAAACCTTTAAACATTGGCAATGTCATACATCCCTAATCAAAATCGGGAAATACAGTATATTAAATTTCTTTCTTTTACTTAGTAATATTTGAATTTTCTATAACATTGAACTTAGAGACATAATATTATAGGTGCAGGATCTTGAGGGAATGAGAACCTATAAGATGAAAAATGTTGGTACTTTTTTGTTCTTCCTCTGATACTAGTTTGATCAAATTTCGTCAATATTAGACATAAAAACATAAAATTAAACAAGCAATGTCCGGAGTAGATCAGAATATGCAAGAGGAGTCTTTTTAATACTTGTTTTTGTTTTTCAATAGGTACTTTCTGATTATTTTAAATTTAACTTACAAAATTAAAATTAACATTCTCGGACTGACGTAGAAGATAACATATGAAACGGAGGTTGGTCCCTCTCAAATCGATCGACTTAGCCGGAAAAAATTAATGCTCGAAACATGTAAATTCATATATAATTAAATGTACTATGTATTCTTCATATGTATTTAAAAAAAATTTATGGTCGAATTTCGACTTTCGTTTGCACACTTTGCACTACCCATCTCGAAAACTCTTATTGTGTTACTTTGTATCGAAAGAGTATCAAAACCGCATCACTGCAATGTGTTTTGGAACTCATCCAATATTTTATTATTAACTGCACTAGAATACACTAAAAGTGGGATTGATTTTAAATAAATTAATTTTTGATATTTTGTATTTAATTACAATAGAAACGAAAGAGTATTGATTTAATAGTCATTGTGTAATGATTTAACACATAAGTTTCTTACGTTTGAAATGACATTATAAAACAGATTTTTTAGAAATTTAATTTGCTAACAAATGGAAATATATATATATATATATATATAATTTTTTTTTTTAAATTTACTTGAAATTAAAATTTTTGTAGCTAAGTAAGTTAAAAAAAAACACTTTTGTAAAAAGTGCAACTCTGTGACATTTAATTTATAAAATTATTCTTTAGTATAGTTTTGTAAAAGTTCGAAAAAGTTATTACTTTTTTACAATTCTTAAGAATTTGTAAAATATAATTGTATTTTTTTTCCTTTTTAATATTACATGCGGAGCAGTTCGTTAATCAAAAATTTTTTTCTGTTTCGTTTTTCTTTTAATTTATCTAGTATAAAATTAACTCCTTCAATTATTTGCAAAATAAATATTTTTTTTTTTTAATTTAAACTATATAAAACAGAAAACCATATTAAAATATGTGTGTGAAATTTTGTAAAATATTTGTTTTTTTTGTATAAATTAACTTATGTTAAATAATTTTATAGTTACTTTCTATATGATGTATATATTATTTTTTTCAAATGTACGAAACTACAAGTATTACGGTTAATTTTTTTTTTTTTTGTGTTTTACCTTATTAGTTATCAACGGCATTTAAAGTAGAGTTTAGAAATCGAAATTATTTTGTTCCTTTTGTTAATAATTCAATTATTGTTTAGTGTTCATATATATATATTTATGTATGTATCTATGTAAATGTTTGTATGAAATTGTTTGTTTTTGTAGTATAAAGATGCCTTTAAAGCTGTAATTTCAATTTATAGTATTGTATAATTTTTTTTTTAAACCAATTTGTTTTTTTTTTACTGTTTTGTTTCTTTCTTTAATACTTGTTGTTTCAAAAACATCACTAGATCTAGAATTATATGCGAACGATTGATGTTTACTAATGATATTGTAGTTAAGTTTAAGATTTTTAGTTAAGATTTTAGCTATTAAGTTTGTTTGAGAATTTGTTGATTGGTTTGCATTGGTTTCATTTGTCTAGTCTGTGAAGATGTTAAATGTTGGGATAAAGGAGAGAAGGTTGTTTAAGCATAAATTGTATTGTATACGTAAATATTTATTTAAATGGCTGTTGTATGTCTTAATATATAGAGCTTTACTTGTACTATTATTTCTTGTAAATAAGAAAAAAAAAAAAAATTGATAAACGGAAGTAACCATTTAAAAAGCTCTAGTATTAGTAAGAAAGAAGAATTTTGGATAAAATAACATCAAACGTTTTTGTTATAACAGGAGCTGAAGAAAAAATACTGTCATTGTTTTGCTGAAGTACATACTACATATGTTGTATGTAGTTTTAATTTAAATTTAAGTGAATGCTAGTAGTTTTAATGTATAGTAAGAAGCAAGGCTTAAATGTATATGCTTGTTTAACGAATTTTCGAGGAGAGTATGTAGGTATTTGTTATGTCTGTTTGTATTCGTTTTAAATTTTATGACATACTTAACAGAAATAAGTATGTATGTTTTTGTTTGTATGTTTAACAACAGGTTAGTAATAATAGTATTAGTAGTAGTAGTAGTATTGCAGTAAATAATTTTTGTTTTTTCACATTTGCGTTACACTTTAAATTTTGGTTTAAACATGAACACACGGAGATGACTTTTTAAAGGCTTAAAGGCTTAGTTTAAATTACATTTCTTCGTCATGTAACGCGTTTGTTCTAAGCTATTATTAGCCTAAGGATCGCTGGAGGCATATAACTATAGTTGGTTATTGGGTGGAGAATAAGATCAAGACTTATTAAGCTGTTCATTTTCGGGCCTGCGATCTGTGGCGATTTGTAAAAGATTATTAAATTCCGTATCTAAAATTTGGCGAGCCTTAAATTAAAAAATAAAATATTTTATTTTAAACATCTGCAAACAAAATTAGGAAATTCATTAAAGTTATCATACCTGAGCATTTTGTGTAGGTATTTGTAAGGCCAAAGCCATAGCTTGGGCATCAAAACTCTCATCCAAAGCTATAAGAGCTCCATGTACACCTGATTCTAATAAATTATTTGCATATTCCTAATAATTACAAACAATACAAAAATATATACATATAAAATTAATCAAGTTAGCAAACTTTTCATTACCAAGCTAAAAAAATGAATACACATTGAACGAAAACTGAATCTTTTAGATAGAAGAAAACAATTTAAAACATTATTGCTGCAACAAATTATTTTCTTCTCTGTCATTCGTGCATATTTGAAACAATTTTTTTAGTTACTATCCAAATATATGTACATATGCATACATTTTTGAATATTATTTTAAACTCGTGACTTCGTTCACGTGATAATTCGACCAAGCAATGTATGGAACTTAACCGAACATTTTTTAGCGTACGACACACCCAGAAACGATATTTATTTTTTTAGTGTTTGTGTATTAGTAAACAACCCTTAAAATGTTCGTAATTATTTTCACGAAAATAACAAACATTCAGGTGTGTAACAGAAACCAATTTAGTACGAAATTGAAAGTGAAAACTTTTTTACCTTCTCTAAAAAACGTAAAACTTAAAAATTTTTTAAATTTCTTACAGGTTACAATTGTCTTATTTTTTGTTCTTTTCTGCTTTCTATCACTGTTGCGATTATTGAAGCGCCGGGCATTTTGATTAATATCAATATTTAGCAATTTTTCAAGCATACAATTTAGTTTTTAACCAGTTTTCTAATTTATTTTCAAAATACCCACAATCATTTCAATATTTTTATGATTACAAAGAAGCTGTTTAATAATGATATAATATTTAATAACAAAAAAAAAATGTTTTGATTTTTTTGTCGGATTTATGAAAACGTACGAAAGCTAAAGAAGCAAATCAAAAACGGTACAAATTTAAATATGTGAAAATTTTCACTTTCGAAAAATAGGATTTCTTTATATTGTAATTTGAATTAAATTTTTTTCATGTCGTCTATAATGATAACGTTTTCAATTTCATTACCTGCTTTTTAGCAAATAAAAAATAACTATACAATTAAATTATACAAATAAAAAAAAAAAATTAATTTCTGCAGCGTGCGTTAAGATTTGAGTTCTTCCAAAAATTGCGTTACAAATATATTCTATAGTTATTTTGTTTTCTTATGTCTTCGCTTCTTATTGCTACTGATCTTCGAAATTATAGCTGTTGTGAATAGAAAAATTTGGCAGATGGTTATGCTTAAAATCCTATACTCAATTAGGTCAGCGACTTTTTTGTTTTTTGGAAAAAATTAATATAAATAGCATTTGTCTGGAAAAATTGCAAGCGTGCGTCACAACGAGTCAAAAAAGGGCAACATTTTTTACTGCAAATAAGTTATTTTAAAATTCTCCCCCGATTTAACTCTTAAAAAGTGCCCTATACAGTAATTCTCCCTATACCACTCTAGTTCATTCGTATAACCCCCTAAAACGCGTTATGAACAAATTATTAACGTCTTAGTTTTCTCGTAACAGTTAGTTTAAATCACATATTAAAAAAAAATTATGTTATGAACGATATACCTGCGTTTTTTTTAGTCAAACAAAAAACATTTAAAATAAAAAAAAAATAATATGGATATGTCTGTAATTAATTTCAAGTAAATAATTCTAAAAACAGTTTTTTATAATGCTTATTCGCTGTCGAAGCTTTCAAAAGTAACGTTCCAGTGACATCTTTTTTAAAAGAAGGTTCAAAGATTCTACCATTTAAACTTTTATTATTTCGTTACTTACGAGCATATCTTTTTCTTCTTCTGTATATATTAAAATTTCGCTATCTAATAATTTTTTGTTTTCTATTTTGCAAGACAGTATCGAAGATTTATTTTAAGTGCAGTAAATAATTTGTTGAGCTTTTGCTTCAATTAAGCAACTATTTATGGCAATATTCATCCTTACCGTGGTTAGCGAATTTAAGATATGCCTGCGACTGTTTGGTAAATAAGTAAAGGTCTCTTTAATCTATTATTAAACAGTCGCAGTCGTATTTTAAATTCGCCAACCACAATAAGGGTGATTATTTCGATTGCAATCTTCTATCCAAATCATCAAACATTTTTCTATTTTTGATTTAAAGTTATCTTTTAAACGTCAAGATTTACTTAAGCTCTGAAACGATCAATACATTATGGGGGTTATTTTCTGAATCACTTCACCTTGCGTTGAGAAATTTTTGTTATAAAATTTTTTTGAATTTTTAAAAATTTGTATGAAAATATTTTTCAAGTGAGGTGAAGTGTTTTAGAAACTAAACCCCTATATCACTTTTAATTTTACTTTCATTTTATTTAATTGTTCGTATTGTTTGTTTACCATTATTTAGCTAATCCAAAAAATTAATTTTTTGTTCTAGAGCAACAAAATTTCCTTTTTAACTAAAGGTATGTTCAGACCATACAAATATTTGACGAAAAAATCCAAAAAAAACATGACCAGTAAATTGATCAAACTTTAGCTTTATTTTTAACAACTTCTGTCAATTTCCAAAACTTAATTTGTAAGAAGATAGTTGTTAAATGTAATTTAGAAACTGTTAAAAGATATTTGATCTAGTCCATTGATTTCAAATTCATTAAACTTAATGGCACAATTGTTCTAGCTAAAAAATCACACACATTCTTACTCTCTTTCATTCAGTAGTCGATTTGTCAGCTGCTATTACACGTGTATAATGGCCGTATTGTTATTTTCATTGTACTAACCAACAAGCCCTAACTACCAAAAGAAAAATTATATCCAAAAATATTTTATGAATTACAATGCTTTTGGCAACATTGAATGTGTTTTGTGTTACAAAACATTTAAAGAAAGAAGAGCGTATGTATTAAAAAGGTATTTTAATTCTTCTCATAATGAAAAAAAATCACTAAACTTTTAATATTTTTTTCTACAAATTTTTAATTATACAATTAAGAACAAAAATTTATTTGAGGAAGTTTTATATAATTGGTTTGTTCACGAGAAGCGGATTATCAGGTTAAATAGTTATGTAGTTATATTAACAGCAACAAAATATATTTAAAAAAAATTTAAATAATAGTATTTTATTGTTGTGAATATAACTAAATAACCATATAATCTGATAACGAGCCTTCCGTGAACAACCCAAATATTTTTATCTAAAAAAGCTTTTTTTAACCATTCATTCCAACCTACTCTTATGTTTTTTGGTATGCTAAGTCGAGTATGAGCTTCTTCCATCACGTACATTTATCACATAACAGTACATTTTTGTTTTTCGACGCATATTTCTCTTCCAGCCGTGTTCCAGAATCAAAGTCTGATTCAATTAAAAAAAGTTATATATTGTTTGAAAGGCTTCTAATTACAGGCCGAACAAATGGCAATTGACTTTGATCGGATAAATATTGCCTTGAGTTATAGTGGTTATATAGATGTTAATTTGGTTTTAGAAAGGGATGTGGTACGGAGGAAGCAGTAGTAAACGTAGTAAATAATATTTGCCAAGGATTAGACAACGGTTTTAGAGGTGTGGCTGGTGTTTTTTATGACTTTTCGAAGGCTTTTAACCTAGATCACAAGATTTTAATAAATAACTACGCGAGCGGTGATGTTGTTAAAAAATTGTTTAACCTTTCGAAGACAATATGTGGAAATTAATAACTGCAAAAGCTTTGTTGGTGCTGTTGCGAACGATGTCCCACAAGGCAGTGTGTTGGCCCTGTTACTCTTTACAATTTATATTAATGATTTGATTAACCTGGGATTATTTGGAAACCTGCTGATGATATATGTCTTTTTTATACACATAAACATGAAATTGCATTGAAGATACATATGGAGCGAGATTCAGCGTTAATAGCAGAGTTTGTAAGGTTAAATAAATTGGTGTTAAATGCTGAA